>JAKELP010000040.1:5099646-6447028 GCA_029929735.1 Mimosa pudica
CATGATTTATATCATCCAAAATTATTTTAATGATCCAGATTTATTTAAATAAAATTTAATATTTTAATAAATTTTTATTTTGATAGATACAAAAAAATGAAGTAAATCTTATAACTATCATTTGTTAAAAAATTAATTTTATCTATGAAAAATTAATAATTTAAAAATTCTAAATCTGGACAATGATCCATATAAAATTTTGAATGGTCTAAATTCCATCTCAGTGATGAGTACTGAATTGAAACTCATTTTCACTGAAAAAATCGAAGCTAGCTACACATAGTAGTATAAAATCATGCAATCAGCTCCCATCCCCAAAAAAAATAATTTCTTTCTCTCTCATGCACACTAATAATATTCTTAATCATTTCATGTCTATCTATCTACTCTCTAAATTATTAATAAAAGAAAAGGAATTCAATGAAAACATTGTAGGAAAGAATGATTTCTAGTTGGCCATACATGAATGGGGATATATATTCACCAAGTTATCATACCTAACAATCTTCTAGACATTATTTATCACTATTTATAATTAATTGGATGCTGATATTGTAAAAATATTGAATCCATTTAATATTAAAAATATAAAGTGGAATTCATCTTCTCCCATTTTGCACCATCAACAAAAACTCAACTGAACAATGTCGACTAAACACTTACTTGTGTTTCTCATTGGAGTAGTGTTTTTCACCACTTCTAGCTTCGCATATTACTATGAACGACCAAACAAGGCTCCCATATAGTTCACCAAAAATTGGGAAACCACCCATCTACAAGCCCTAGTTGAGAAACTCGTGGTCTATAAGCCCCTCGTTTAGAAGGCCCCTGATTTACAAGGCCGTATTGAGAAGCCACCCATTTATTATAAGCCACCAGTCACTACAAGAATTTGAGGTGATAGTCAGTTAGTCACGGCCAGAAAGAAGGAATAGTCGTGGTTTTAACCGTGACATCAATCGTATGCCACGTTTTTCCAAACAGTGATATAACTCACTAAAACAAGTCGCCATGTCGGCCAATACAAGTGACGTGGCATAAGCAGTTTATGTTGCGGTTCAAAATCGCTACATAAACAGTCTGTGTTGCAGTTTATAACCGCAACATAAATGCTCAAGTTTTAAAAAAAATAATGTCTTATGTCATGGTTCAAAACCTCGACATAAAACTTGCTCAACTTAAAAAATATCCCCAATTGATATTTGATGGTTACATATTGGTTGATGAATATAATTATTGTAATGAAGAAAGATTAGAGAATTATTGAATAAAGGATTATAGAATTATTGAATATATGGTTGTAATGAAAAAATAGTAGAGAATTATCAAATATAAGGTAAAATATCATATTGGCCAAGAAACTATTTTGAATGTGTCAATTTGGCCAACGAACAATAAAAAGGTCTCATTGTGGCCAATGAACAATAAAAATAGTTCATTTTGGCCAATGAGGTACTAGAAAATACTAAAATACCCACATATGGTCTTCATAAATTATATTAATTAGGTCTCCAAGGGTATTTTAGTGAGACAGTTAACGTTGGTCAAACTAACGGTGTTACCAAATTACCCAATTTTATTTTCCGTACATAAAATTGAGACGAAAATACTTTTTTCCACTCAATACTCCTTGCGTAATAGTTCATTCCCAAAATTGTACTTTTACCCCTAAAATAAATAGTAGAAAAGTTTTACAAACAAAATGATCGACCATAATAGAAAATAACTAGTTATTGTGGAAGGGGTAAAGTTGTCATCTCCCTCTCAAACTACTTAAACATATGCTTTTCATTCTTTTTCTAATCATAACTGAAATTCACGACTATGTAGAGTTTACAATAGACAATCAAGCTACCTACTACCCTCCCTCAACAAAACCCATCTCTTGAATGGAAGTTTGATTGATGTAAAAAGAATAGTTCAAAAATAATATCATTTCATTTGTTAGTTTAAAACTCTTTATTTCTCAACATTACTTTAGAAAATCCAAAACATAAGTTCTAATCATAAGTTTGTTTATTTAATCTGATTCTCCAATTTCCCTGGATATTTAACTTTTCCTTTATTCCTATATTACAATCAAATTATTTTCCTTACTATTATCATTCTCAATCGTCAATGCAACCCATAACATTGATTACTTGCTCATAGAATTACCCACTTTTTAGCTTAAAATTTTGGGTTGTTTTATAACCAATCTATCATAAGCTTGTGAGAGATCTTGAATCTTGAATATAATAATTGCAATTTAATGCAAAGTGAAAAAGACTTCAATAAATGGGGTTACGTAACGGTGATAAAGAAACAAATGTGCTGTGTGAGATAAAAAAATTGAACTCTATGTATAGTTAAGACCAAGCCAAAGTTCATAATCAACTATTTTATTTATAAGACATAATCAACTTTATATTTAAGATTGTGGGATGTAATTTTTTAGTGTTTAGAAGGGCAGCATATTCACCAGCAAGATCTGCACCGAGAAAAAAAAAAGACTTTAAAAGGACATTTCCATATACGACACAAAATTGGTAGTACATAAATTATCCCATCAATAAACCAAGTTGGCATGTAAAAAAATTCATAATAAAGTAATTCAACCTCGTTTCATATTTATATGTAGAACTAATGTTGTTCTAACACCACATGCGGTAACTAACTAGATCGAGTACTATCAAGTATCAACTACCCTTCTGATCCTTATCATAATATTTAATTGATATATCTAACAACCTCTCTTTGGGTGGTCATCAAATCATCATTAACTATATCTAAGAAGTAAAAATATTTCAAATTTACTCATATTTAAAATAAATATCACGAGTTACAGCATTACACCTAATAATTTATAGAAAGATGCAATCCCTTAAATTTGATATGAAGACAAACTTTAAAAGGTACAATTAATATTCCATATTCCGTGTTTTTCACATAAGACCGTATTTTTTCCGGAGGCGTCTAAAACTAAATACTCTATTATATAAGTTACTCAAGTAGAAAAAATTAAAACGATTGATCTTCTGTGGGATAATATTAATTAATTTTTTTTTTGAAATACTAGAGTATTTTTCCCTACAGACTACAAGTATTTTCTTATGGCATGAAGACTAAAATTTTTTATAAAGTACGCCAGTACGGTAAAGAATATATTCGTCACAGCACAATATATTATTACTTAGGAGTATGTGTGTACTAAATACAACGAGAAAATGACATGTCTAGTTGAAAATAATACCAATAGAAAAATCACCGACGCTCTCTCCACTCCTCAAGCAGTATGAGTGTTTGTTAACTATAAAATAACTTCACAATTATTCCAAATATATATAATGGTCAAATAATAAAAGACGCGTTAATTTGTCTAACACTAGCTAAATGTATCTTTGGTATGAGGAAAATTTGAAGGGGGTGTTCAAAAAAAAAAAGAAAGAGTCATATATATATAGGAATTATTATAAGGAGAAAATATAGGATTTAATCGTGAGAAAAATGAATTTGAAGCTTTTAACATTTCGTGAATAATTTTTTTTTACATGTACTCATTAATATCTCTCCTCCCTTCACTACCACAGAGACCGTAAATGGATCTGTCTAAGCTAATGGGAAATTGGTGCAAAATACTCAATTGAAGATTTTATAAGAGAGAGGAATAAAAAAATGATACAGATCTAGTTTTGATGCTCTATAAATTTTGTAGAAAGATAGTATCATATTTCTGATAATTTGATTCCTACTCACAAATAAAATTTCAAAGATAATTAAAAATCACTCAAAAGTCAAAATGGTATACACATTTTAAAGATTAATTAGCCGAGCTAGTGAAGAGACTAAGATCAATCCCCATAAAATCTTCTAAAAAGTTGTAGATGAACAGCTTACCGAAAAGTTATTGTGATTAAAACGCGATAACGCATGATGATCTTATTAGGAAGGAAGGATGTTGCATTGCCGTATCTCAATGATCAACCCCACAAATAGGAAAATCTAATCCTTCTACTTTTTAATAATATTATATTTTTGTTATCTATTTAGCATTTTTCGTTATAAACTATTTGGGTGATAGGGATATAACACGGTACCTATACCTTTTGACGATTTTGTACGTCGTCGTCTTCACGTCTAGGAGCAGAGGATCTGAGTCTATCCAATCATTATCATTATTCAATAAAAAACAATTTTGAACATCTCAACCACCATTAAGTAGAAAATTATATATATCCCAGCTGGCAATGCAGTTTTGCGTATAACTTCAAATCAAAGTGTCGAATATATGGAGAGAGACGATGACGATTCGGTCCAATTACATAATGTTTTCGATTTATTTTTTTAATACGTATGGTAATTTGGTTATTAGCAGCAGACAAGTTGCTTTTAATTTGATCCGAACAAAAAAAATCGAAGTCATTTTCACTAAGCAAATCCCAGCTAGTGAGCATCGGATTACACCTATCATACAATCATCCCAAACAAAAATATTATCTCTCTCATTCAGACCCACATGATTCTTAATCATATTGTCATGTATATCTATCTACTCTCTAAATTAATTGTAAAATAATAAAATTGAAGAAAAAACTAATATTTCCAAGTTTTATCATACATGCATGAGGACATTGATCAAGTTCACACCTACCAATCTTGACTTTATTTATTATTATTTAATTAAGTAATTTGATGTTGATATTAAAATAAATTGAACCCACAACAAGATATCTTCCGACTCCCCTCCATCGTTCTACTATAAATTGGATTCCATCTTCTCCCATTTTGCACCATCAACACAAACTCGATCAACTCAACAATGTCCACTAAACACTTACTAGTGTTTATCATTGGAGTGGTGTTTCTCACCACTTCTAGCTTCGCAGATTACTATGAGCCACCAAAAAAGGCACCTGTATACAGCCCACCACCACATGAAAAACCTCCTGTCTATAAACCTCCAGTAGAGAAGCCACCTGTTGAGAAGCCCCCAGTGTACAAGCCACTTGTTGAGAAGCCCCCAGTGTACAAGCCCCCCGTTGAGAAGCCACCAGTTTACAAACCTCCTGTTGAGAAGCCACCAGTTTACAAGCCCCCAGTCCACAAGCCACCTGTTGAGAAGCCCCCAGTGTACAAGCCCCCTGTTGAGAAACCACCAGTGTACAAGCCACCTGTTGAGAAGCCACCAATGTACAAGCCCCCTGTGGAGAAACCACCAGTGTACAAGCCCCCTGTGGTGAAGCCACCAGTGTACAAGCCCCCTGTCGAGAAGCCACCAGTGTACAAGCCCCCTGTCGAGAAGCCACCAGTGTACAAGCCCCCTGTGGTGAAGCCACCAGTGTACAAGCCCCCTGTCGAGAAGCCTCCAGTGTACAAGCCCCCTGTCGAGAAGCCACCAGTGTACAAGCCCCCTGTCGAGAAGCCACCAGTGTACAAGCCCCCTGTCGAGAAGCCTCCAGTGTACAAGCCCCCTGTCGAGAAGCCACCAGTGTACAAGCCCCCTGTCGAGAAGCCACCAGTGTACAAGCCCCCGGTTGAGAAGCCACCCGTCTACAAGCCCCCGGTTGAGAAGCCCCCTGTCTACAAGCCTCCTGTGGAAAAACCACCGGTTTACAAACCACCTGTTGAGAAGCCTATTCACAAGCCACCGCCACCTTATGGCTACTAAGTGTCCCACGATTTTCATCTTACTTTGGTACCCTAAAAATAAAATATCTTGTCTCTCAATTCGTCATCAATTGTTGTTTAATATTTTATCTATTTCGTTTTATATTTGCCTATCGCGATGTGTATCTTGCATGGCTATATATTATGGCCACAAACAAATTCTAGTCTTCCATAGGGAATTATGTTGATTGTCTCTAATAAAGTTGCAATTGTATGATTTGGACTCCCTTCCACTTGTCTTCATCAGTATATATAGTATGTGTAGCTACATGATTTAGAGAAAAAATTATTTATGATAATCGCAATTATATGTTACGCTCAACTACAAATGCTAGCAAATTAAATAATCATCTTCATTTATTTGATTTGCTGTATTTGACAGCGATTAAATCCATTTCACCAAAATCAATTTCTATATAGAAAAAATTGAAATTTAATTTAAAATTACATTAAAACGTGATCTAAATTTTTCAAAATATTTTGATAAAAAAGTTTTCAAAATATTGTAATAAATTCCATTAAAAAAATTTATATATTTAATAGGTACAAATTAGTTTAATTGTAAAGTAAATATCAAAATTTTCACATGCTCTTTTTAACAGATTCGACCCAAATGTAAACAAAAGCTAATGCCAATAAGATAAATTAAACATCAAACTTATAAAAAAACAAACAAGAATATATGATAATGCAACGTCCAGTTTTGTCTTGCACTTCACAGGCCGCGCGGCACATCGTGGCGAAAAAATACGCAGCAGCACCAAGAATAATAGCAACATGTTGTATTAAAAAAACGAATAATTACAACAGAGTATTTGATTTTCGGACCATGAATTTAGGTCCCTCAAAATATAAAACTGTCTAATTTTTTATCAGAAATAGAATATAGTAATCAATATTTTGAATAGAATGGAACTTATAATTTAAAATTTGAGGAAACGAAATTAAAATGAAGGTCAATATATTTGAGGGGTTAAAAACATATTTAACTATTTTATTATTATTTTAGTAAATTTACTGACAATATAATGGTCCTTTAGGTTGAATTAGATTCAATACTTTCAGTTTACTCCACACGGCCACACTGTTCCAACTTCCTACAAGTTTTAGACAATGATTCATAATCAAGTTGACTTTGCATGAACTAAAAAATATAATTTTCGTTTCACTGTATAATCGAGGAGTCCCAATCCAATTTTTAATTACATTTGATACATATTTTAGTATATTTAGAGAGGCATTGGTGCTAAAGTAGTGATATTTGGTTAAGATTATTTTGTTTGGATAACAAATTGACACATTATGTAGGGATGATAAATATACTAATTTTTAAATGAAAAGAAATAATTAGATATTAAAAACAAACTAAAAAATGAGAAAGCAAATACTTGTATGTGTGAAAATCCCGTAGAAGTTGATCACCATTATTAGTGTTAGTATTATTATATTATTGATATTTAGTGTATTTGACATAGTGTCTCTTCTCTTTGTGAATCAGGTAACGTGCAGCAAAATTTGAATTATACAAAAGGAAGGAAACTCAACGGCACCGTTTTGGTAAAATTAATGGGAGACCTAGAGTTATAACTTATAAGGCTTCACGCGAGGGAGGCAAGGGAGGACGCCACATACTCTAGTGTTCCTAGTTCCTACCTCATGGTCGGTTATTCTCTCCTTCTTCATTACAGGTAAGAGCAAGAGAAAGAGAAAGAGAGATTTGGGCTTGGAGAGAAGAGAGAAATGTCTAGAGATTTGAAGATTGTTTGTTGTTTTCTCTCTTTCTCTCTAATTTCTATTTATTTTCTTTTATATAAATACTGAATTTTTGGTATTTGTAGGATGATTTTGATTTTATATAGGAGGTAGTAAGATGTTTTTTATTAGGATTATTTCGAACTGTTTCATGGATGGATTGATACTAATTTTAGAGATAAAATCATGTGTGATTTCTATCTTACTCTTTTTTGTTTCAAGTGCTTGATCATCACTTGTTTCAAGTAGAACTTGCATTAATTGTAACAAGAGATTGTGCAATTACTATAAGTAGAAATTCCAACTTGACTTAAAAATGTTTTTTCAAATACCTATGAAACTTAGACAAAATCATGCTTTCCATATAATTTTAACTAAGGGTGTTTTAATTAGATCTCATGAAATGAAATAGTAGTGATAAATAATCATATTTTTCTCTTGTCATGATTTTAAATTTTAACTTATTGTTTTTTGAATTATTATTATTATTTTAACTATTTTATAATTTGAAATTCAAATATTTTCACTTAACTTAATTAATAATATGATTATAATAATTAATTCTGTTTCACCTTAGTTTTCCATGTGCATTTGCTTACGGTAAAGGCTGAAAACGGCCGATAAGTCAATAATTTAATCTCATTTCATGAAATTACAAAATATATATTATTCGGGAAAAATGAAATGGGAGAATTACAATTAGGTCCCATGGAGTACAAATAATAAAATTATGAAATTATATTGAAATCCTTAAATACCTAAGTGATATAAAATCAAATGTGTTTGTGAGTTGCCAATAACAACTATAGTCTTAAAAAAATTGTCAATAACAACTCATTCAGTTGTATCGACAACTCCTAATACATGACATGGTGCTATATCAATTCAATATTACTGAGATCCCTTGAAACTTCATCAATATAATTTAATGATTTTTAGGGATTTACTTCTGATTATTTCTCTTCCTTAACCAAATTAAAATCATCCCAAAAAATCATCACATGGCACGTTTCAGCCATAAATTATTTTTTTTGGTCAAAATATCTCAATTAGAAAATTTCTCTTTAATTGAGATTGAATATCTTACAAAAACAAACACAGTATTTTAAGGAAGGACCTTACTTACGTCATGTTCTTTTCTCCAGGTTCTCAAGTTCTTTTAATATGGGAGTGACATGTGTCCTTTTATAACAATCATTCATTCAATCTAATGGCCTATATTGAAAGAACTTGAGAACCTGGAGAAAGGAACATGATGTAAGTTTTTCCCTTTAAGGAAAATGTTAAGATATAAAATTTTTGAATCAAGTTTTAATTATTTAAATTTATTTATATAAATTTTTGTTATTTAATATTTTGATAAAAAAAGTTTAATATATCAATTATTCTTTTTTTTTTATAACATAGAAAGCAACTCAGTCAATTCAACTGGTGCCCGAAAACAAATTACAATCAGAATGCAACATCGTAAGCATAAAAGCAGAAGACACTAAAATGGGTTGATAACCCATAACTGAACCTATGGCATGCTTTGCAAGAGCATCTGCAACCGTGTTTGTTGTTCTTGAAATATGGACAAGCTCCAAATCCCATGTTCTACACATATAGGATTTTGCCTCTTGAATTAAAATAAAATCAGCATGCTGAGAAATATCTTTCCTCTCTAACAAGTGAATAACCTCTGATGCATCTGTTTCTACAATAACTTTGCGATAGCCTCTCTGCCATGCAAGTTTCAACCCAAGAACTAAGGCCCAAAGTTCAGCTGTCAAACTATCTCCATGGTTAGGATGAAACATGAAGCCCTCTACAAAAGAGTCATCACTTCGACATAAAAGACCTCCACAACCCAAACCATGAGTTCTAGAAAAAGCACCATCGACATTTAGCTTGACCCAATCTTGCATCGGAGGAGTCCACCTTACTGTCGAATCACGAACCACAGTGCCATTCAAATTAACTCCTTTAAGTTTTTTCTCAGTCTGCTTCAAATTAGAAAGCATCGAGCGAACTCTTAAAATGATAGACTCATTAGATTCCCACTTCCCTTCAAAAAGCTTGGTATTACGACGTGCCCAAAGGCCCCAGCAAATTGTAGTAAAAAACTCAGACCACTCATCTCCAAATATTGTATTGGGATTTCTAATATTTAAACATAACCATTCAAATAAAGGAAAACTACAAAAATTCTGCATCATTGAAGGATTCAGAATACTCCTCCATATATTCATTGCATGATCACAGTCTCTAAGAATGTGTAATAGATCCTCTATTGGAGCTCCACAAATTTCACATGACACCTCTAAGCAAAGACCTCTCTCCTTTCTGACTACATTAGATAATACTTTATTTTGAAGGGACAACCACATAAAACACTTACACTTTTGTAAAGTATGTAGTTTCCGAACCTTCTGCCAAATATTGTTGGAAACATGTTGAGTACTAGAAAAAACATCATAAGCAGAGGAAACTGTAAGAACACCATTTCTACTATGGATCCATCTTGCAGAATTACTCCCTAGAACAACAACAATGCTATCCTTAATTGTTTTCCAGGCATTTTTAATACCAGACCAAGCATTAGAACCTTGTCTCGCTATATCAATAGTGGGTAATAAATCATTCCCACAACGATATTTAGTCCTCAAAACTCTTACCCATAGCTCATCTTTGTGGCATACCATATTCCAGTAAAGTTTAGACATAAAAGCTAAATTTTGATGCTTCAAATGTCTCAAACCTAGTCCACCATTATTTTTCTTCATTCACACTTTATCCCAAGCCACTAAGTGTACCTTCCTCCTCTCGTTTGAAGAACCCCACAAGAAGTTACGATTCAGCTTATCAATAAAATCACAAGTTGAACCAGGAAGAAATGCCGTTTGCATGGAATGATTAGGCATCATAGAAGTCACCGATGAAATTAATGTAGATCTACCTGCTAGCGAGAGAGAGTTCGCCTTCCAATTGGACAATCTACTGGAAACTTTATCCACTACAAATTGATAGCTTTCCTTAGATACCCTCTTATGGTGGAGAGGGGCCCCTATGTATTTGCCCAAATCTGCTGCCATTTGAAACCCCAAGGTTTGACTAATCTGCTCACGTCTTGTATGGTTTACATTTTTAGAGAAAAAGACTCTTGTTTTACTAATATTCACCTTCAATCCAGAACTAGCACAAAATTCATGTAAACATTCTCTAATAATAATAGCATGCTGAAGAGAAACCTCCGCAAACAAGATAATATCATCGGCAAAAAATAAATGAGATAAGGGAAGACCATTCTTACACAATGTAATTGGCTCCCAAAGCTTCTTTTCAACACGTTCCTGGATGATATGAGATAATCTTTCCATGCAGATAACAAATAAATATGGAGATAAAGGATCACCTTGTCTAATACCACGAGATGGAATAAACTTATCTGCCTATTTGCCATTCCAAAGAAGCTGCATACTAGGAGTGGAAATACAATGTGATATAATCTCCAATATATGTGATGGAAAGTTGAGATCTTCCAAACATTGCAAAATGAATCGCCAATTTAATCTATCGTAGGCCTTCTCCAAATCAATCTTGATTGCCATGAAGCCAATATTTCCTCGTTTATTCCGCATCGAGTGAATCACCTCTTGTGCAATTATGATATTATCTGAACTATGGCGGCCAGGAATAAAGCTACACTGGGTGGGACCAACAATTTGACTCAAAAAAGGTTTAATTCTGTTAACAATGATCTTAGTAATAGTCTTAAAGATCACATTACATAAACCAATTGGACGAAAATCCCTTAATTCCTTTGGATGGTCTTTTTTGGGAATGAGCACCAGAAAAGTATTATTAATGTCTCGTATAAGTGAGGGATTTCTCCATATTTGATAGATGAAAGAACATATCTAACTCTTCACAATATCCCATTGACTTTGATAAAATAAAGCATTAATACCATCGGGTCCTGGGGCCTTCAGAGCCCCTATACTAAAAATAATTAATTATTCTACCGTAGAATAATTAATATATCGATTATTCTACCGTGTCGCAAAAGAAGCTTATGTTTTCAGAGGCTCCAGAGTTCTTGCAGAAGCTTATTGATACAAGACAAGCTTGAGTTACAACTTATAATCTGTCCTTTGTTTTTACTATATCTGATGAAATCTCATATATTTATCAACAAAAAAGAAAAAGAAAAGGCGGAGAGGGTCATTTTCCTTTGATTTTGTGGAATAAGATATGAATTAAGTTATCTCCATATGAGTTCTAATAATATTTTAATTTGATGAAGTCATACAGAATAATAATTATATATGAAAACATTCGGGCATATACCTAGAATCCGGATGAGTTGCTCAATAACCACCAAAATCCAGGTAATTAACTCTGAATACATATATAACAGATATGCACCATAGATGAGAAAAAAAGATGAGAATTGAAATCTAGGTATCTACCTATATTGCTTGGCTATGAGTTTTCTTTTCAATGTACAGATTCATATATTTAATTGATAGTTGTTTTAGTTTTAACTCTTGATCTTCAAGGTCTTTTTTGCTTAGAGTCTTCGGTGTCCGGCCCCCTTCGGGGAACCGACTAATCCGACGTTGCCGCCAGGATTCCCCATTTTGGGGGTGACGACTTCCCAATGGTTTGAACCCATGACCTGGTGGGTACGCGGTGTCTTACCTTCCCCTTTCTTACCAGCTGGTCTACGCCCTCTTGAGTGGTCTTCAAGGTCTTTCAATTTAGTATATTGACGTGGTCAAATATTATTTGCAATTTTCGATTAAATTTTGATTCTATATATAAGCAATGGTCCTTCAACCTTATAACTCTCTGGTTGTGATTTAATCAATGGGTTATGAATATAGGGTTAATCAAGCATTGCATGATCCCGGTTGTTATATTAGCAACTCCATACAATCAACAAAATCCTTTGAAACATGATCTTATTCAACCTAAAGTAGGGTAACGAATTATGCAAGTTTATAGCATTAATCATTCAAATTTAGGGATAACTAGGATTATTATTCCCTTAATAAGGACTTATATGATTTTATTTAAAATGAACCTCCCAAAAATATTTTAGAAGCAATGATTTCCTGAATTTTTGGTTGTTGAGGACGATTCTTTCTTACTTGTAAAACCATATATCAACATTTATTTTGTTTTTAAAACTTATTTTTACATTATTCTCTGCATTATAACAACCCTTGCTATTAGGATTTCAATAAGCTCCTCGAGAGAATGATATCCGGGATTATACTTACTAAATCCCTAAGTCCCTTGGGTTATAGTGAAGAGAGAGATACGAGGTACTAGAAATAAATGACGTTTTCAAATAGAACAAAATTACTTATTCCACTTAGAGTCATATCACTTCATATTTACAAGTGATGATAGGTCATCTTAAATATTGTTTTCATATTCGAGCTACAGTTAATAAACACTCTAATTTGAAACTGGAGTCAGCCTTCGTTTCGTAAGAATATTTGAATCAATATCACAAAAATATCCTCTAATATATGCATGATTATTACAATAGAGAATGAACTTATAAAACCAAAGAGGAAAAACTAAATTAAAAACATTAGCAAGGTACCAATATTTCTTGACATATATAGGTAATTCCACTGCAATAATACATGACAAATTAGAACGCAACAAAATTCTTTTCTTTAAGACTATCCACTATTTCTTTGAGGCTCACTTCAAGTGGAATAAACTCAATTTCCAACGTTTTTGTCTTTTCTTTTGAAATTTGAAACTTTGGCACCAACGGTTCATCATCTGCACACCTGATAAGTTTATTCAGTAAAATTAGCAATAACTTCATCGATCAACATTGGAAAATCTTGAACTGATAAATTAAAAAGAAATAATCAAATTATGTATGTATGTCTGTCGTATGTATGTGTGTTGAATAAACAAAACAAAAAATAGACATAAATCCTTCATTTAGATAGAGGACCTCATGGCATTCTCAGATCAAATTTCGTAGAAAAAAATATTCATAGTAGTTCAAGTTCAGTCATGCTATGATATTATATACTGATAATTTTGAATATATTGCCACTGGTCACCAGTATAGAGACCGGTATAATTAACACAATGAAAACAAAAAATCCTTTATTCTTTAACATTCAAAGGAAGGAAGGGATCATAATATTACAAAATCATTAGAGAAAAGTACACGTGACAAAGGTTTTTATTTTTTATTTTTGATAAAAAGACAAAGATTTTTATTAAATCCTAAATGAAGACCGTAATTCACATTCTGAACATTTATATTTTTTAATATTATCCTAATTGATTACAAAAATTAATGAACGATTTTTAAATGGGTAATTTCCATAGCAAGATGATTATAATGGGTATCTTTGGGAAATCAATATACATGATCTTTCAATATTAATTAACTAATTGAATTAATTTTTTTAGTCTTTGTTGATTAGTTATCTTGTTCATATATACATTAAAAATGTAGAGGCTATTGAACTTAGTGTTAAGTTGAAAATAAGTCATCAATGACAGTTTTTTTCAATGTGCAACCAATACAAAAAAATAATTTGATGAACAAATTTGTCAATTGATGATTTTTAAGTGGCAAATATGGTAATGACAATTTCAAAACGATCAATGACAACAATTTTTAAGGGTAGAAATGACAAATGTGTTTGTCATTTTGTCATTTTTGCCCCTAAAAATTGTCATTTCACAAATTTACTCCTCAAAAATGTACTGTGATAGGTGCACTTTCTGGAAATTTTCATTGACAAATATTTGCACATTAACCGTTGAACTTACTTTTGAGGAAGTTGCAGTGTTGGATATAAGTCATTTAACATCTTGATAACTTCAGAGTAGTGTGCAACTCTCTCAGCTAAAATATACTCCCTCCGTTCCTAAATATAAGACCTAGATAACTTTTTTTTTGGAAAGATTAAGGTTGCGAAATAGGTTATTAAATGATGACGTATTTGATATCTTTTTAGATTATCCATTAGCTTATAGGTAAAATAAACTAGTTTAAGAGAAAAAATTAGGTAAATCAATTTATAATTAACTTATTTTTTGCTTTTTTTAGGATTTTTCAAAAAAGTCATCTAGGTCCTATATTTAGGAACGGAGGGAGTATCTTCCACTAGCTGAAGGAATTTCAAACGCTCATATGGGCATTTGCAACATCTTTCACATTCACCCATCCAAAAACGCTATTTGGAAATGTATTTGCCCCTAGATCAAGCAAAGGATGAAAGAAATAATACTACCTCCGGTCCTAAATATAAGACCTAGATGACTTTTTTATGGAGAGATTAAGGTTGTGAAATAGGTTATTAAATCATAACATATATGATACCTTTTTAGATTATTCATTAGCTTATAGGTAAAATAAACTAGTTTAAGAGAAAAAATTAGGTAAATAAATTTATAATTAACTTATTTTGCTTTTTTTAAGGATTTTCCAAAAAAAATCAATTAAGTCTTATATTTAGTACCGGAGGGAGTATCAATCACAACATTAGTCTTTATCTAAATAACAGCACTTGTATAACACACATGATCTCAAGGTGTAATAACCGGTAACATTATATTGTCCAAAGTAAGAGTTAAGAATGCACGCTCACACTCACTTTTTATAATTCTAAAGTATAAGAATTCCTTTACGAATAACTTGGTTTCTATCCATAAGAGATACAAATAATCTTTCATATAGTTTAAATGTCATAATTAAGTTTTATCTGATGAATTATTGCAGTCTTGCTATGCAACTTCCATTTTATAATTTGTCATTCTTTCTCTCACGGAATAAATAAGAGTGCTTTTGAAATGCTAGTTGTAGTTTTTAATTATTTATTTGGGCTTGTCCGTCCACGAACCTTTCTCATATGGGCCCTTGGGTATTCTTTTGGGTGCAAGAATACCAATTAACTACTCGGGTAAATACTATAACACCTTTACTCTTTTTCTTTGCTAAAATAAACATCCAGTTGTTCACTTGTCTCTCTCCCATTCAAGTGATTGAACAATCTCCCTCGGTCAAACCTTCCTCAAGACTCTCTCTCTCTCTCTCACACACACACATGTTAGATTTTATGACTTAAGGGCAAATGATACGAACGAGTCTGGTCATTCCATCACAAAAGCTTAAATCAATGTGGTGGAGACTCAACTCATATATATGCTTTTAGGTTAACTTTGATTTATTTGATGTGGGACTTCTATGTGTTTCTCAATAACACACAATTTCACCCCTCCCTACATCTGTCTTACTCTCGCATGGTGCTTCCCTTGCTATTATTTGCTTTGGTCCAGGTCCTCGAGCTTCCATGCCACATGCCATACATAGCTAGCCAAACTTCTCATTTTTTTCATGATTTCAACATTATATTACCTTTTTTATTCACCTATCTACCTGCCACCATCTGCTCCCTAGTCCCTCACAAAGACAACGGCATCCAAAGCGTGGCTATATGGAGAAGAACAGCCTCTTCATCCTTCTTCCCCTCTCATTATATTATAGTCTTATAACCTTGATTTTGTTGATTATTGACTGATCAGATGTGATTCTAGTGAGGGAAGAATACTGATGAGTTTGTGGCCAGGTGAAGGTGGTGTCCTTATTATGTTGAAAGAAAAATCTACATATAGGATAGTGGTGAGAGACGAGGTGGGGCTCGCCAGCAAGGAGTTTTTTATTGATGTTCTTTATCCTGTATCTAGACTTACATTCTTTTAACTCAGATGATTTATCGGGGGTCTAGACTAACCTAGATCAAGATAGGCAAGATCACATAGGTTGCAAAGCTCTACCATCAAGTATTTAACATTGTGGCATTCCTAGAGTTTGAATTTGAGACCTCTAAGTTAAGTTGGTACTAGCTTTGCCAGTTGAACCAAGTGTTCATAAACATTCATTTGAGAATTAGACAGAAAAAGATAGTGTGGAACTAGCTAGTGACACTTGGACAATATAACAGGACCCAAAATCATGTAATTTAATATATGCTTGCCAGCTTTAATGGCACTATCGATATTTTTCCCCATTTAAAGAAGTTAATGGGCATTTTTGTATCTAAGAAATGTATATAATGTCAGGTGCCCATGTGAGAAAAGTTTATGGCCATTTTTGTCCCTTAACCATGAAGTATCTCGTAATAGAATCAAAATGAAGTACATACTTTATAAAAAATTTTGGAGTGAGTGATAAATTAAAATTACCAGTTAATAGATGTAAAACAAATTGAGCAGTTGCATGAAGCTTTGGTTGCAAGAGAGGTCCTATCACAGCAGCTGGATTGATAGTTACAATGTCAATATTGTTTTCTGTTGCAAATTTCCAAGCAGATTCTTCAGCCAAAGTCTTGGAAAGTACATATCCCGACCATTCCTAAAAACAACCAGGTTTTAAATAAGAAAATATGTAGAACACTGTACAAACTAACACTGCATGTGCATCATACAAAGCCATTGATGGTACTCAAAAAAACTTCCACCTAATAGGCCATCGAGTCTACAGGAAATTGGATGGAGGAGGGTCAATTGATTGCTAAGAAAACAGATTCAAGACTATGGAAGGAACAAGAAAAATTGTGGAACAAGTTCCAAGAGAATACACAACTAGTTAAGGGGCAGGGACAGGAACACAAATGGGTGTGGAAGTCAACGCCTGATGGTGATTTCACAACTGCGAGTGCGTATCAGTGGCTGCAGAAAGAGGAAGAAAAACCAGATAAAAGTATATGGAGAAAAGAATATGGAATCTAAAAGTTCAATAGAGAGTTAGGCCCATTATGTGTGATAGAATTGACAAATGGAAATGAATATGGGAAATGGAAATGTTAATTCCATATATCCTGAGACCCACAAGCTTAGTGTGTTTATGTGAAGGTGTTGGCATAGAAAGCTACCTACAAATCAAGTTACAAGAATTTGCACAGGGGGGGACTGGAGCCTGCTCATCAGTTTGTAATGGTCAGACATAAGACCCTAAAGCCAACAAGATTTGGAGGAGGTTAATCCCTATTGGGAAGCACACTTCGTTCTTTGGATATCAATGGGCAGATTGGATCAGGAAAAATCTAATCTCTAAAAATGAAGAAGATAATGAGCTATATAGGGTGCTGGCTCATATGGAGGTGGAGGAACCATAGTAGACATAATCCTGAGGTTGTATGGCTAAAACAAGGAGAACACGAGATTAGATGGCTATTAGAGAACTACTTGATGCGCTGGGACTTAGACATATGCGAGCAGTGTAAATAATCTAAGGAAAAAGTGGCATGGACACTCCTCAAAAGGACTGGTGTAAATTAAATACTGATGGTGCAATGAGATCAGCTAGAGAAGAAGGGTGGGGGGGAGTGATAAGAGGGGATGTGGGTTGATGGTTAGCATTCAAGAGTCCGCCATAACTAACATGTAATGAGCTTATGGGCTTCTCATGCTTATAATTGAAGAAAATGCAAAAACCAAATTAATTAATAACTAATCAAAAGAAAAAATTACAAGGATCTCACTAAAAATTAAAAATTGAATATCAATATATTAGACTGCTAGTACATACCTCTTTTTGCTTACAAATCTCTGGATCTGAAAACCATGTCTCATCAACTAAATTTGCGGATTTCTAGGTTTTGCATTATAAAAAACTGCAGACACAGAGGATGTTAGAACAACTCGTTTCACTGATGATGTTTTGACGCATGATTTAAGAACATTTAGAGTCCCCTTCACTGCTGGATCAATATATTCAACCTAAAATAATAAAGCCACCAATTTATTAGTAGTAGTAGTAGTAGTCAGGCTTTAATGTAAGCTTGATGTTCATAATCAAATTCAAAACAAATTACTCTAACTCACTCCCCTCTTTGAATTTAAAACTCTCTAAACATAAAATAGAAACTAAGAATTTATCATTTTGACATTTTCATGCTACCTCTTATAACATGGATCAAAAAGTTTTTCATATTACATTTTATAACCTTGACAGTTGACAATAAGGAGTATATATGACGCTATTATTGGGAGCAAAAGAATTCTAAGAAATTGAGAAATATTTTAAGTGAATGTTATAAATCAGATCAAAACCACCGCAAAATTTGTGTCTTAAATCTAAGACCAGACGATGTATTTTAATGTTAAATCCATTAATATAGTAAACAAGGAACCTGTAACTAAGAGCATTTCTTTGAATGTATTGAAAATTATGCTTCAAATTAAAATGATATGAACCTGAGGGTCGACTTTGACGCCAAGGGAAACAGGAGAAGCAGTGTGAAAGACACCGTCACAGCCATCAACAGCAGAATCAAAGGAACCTTCTTCCAAAAGATTTGCTTGAATCAAACTCAATCTCTCATTCGCGCCATCCAATTTCCGCAAATGTTCTGTCTTGTTTGGATCATCTGTGGAATAAACATGTTGATTACTCCCCAAGCTCCTAAATATAAGACCTAATTGACTTTTTCTAGAAAATCTTTAAAAAAGCAAAATAAGTTAATTATAAATTGATTTACCTAATTTTTTTCCCTTAAACTAGTTTATTTTACCTATAAACTAATGGATAATCTAAAAATATATCAAATATGTCATCATTTAATAACTTATTTTGCAACCTTAATCTCTAAAAAATAGTCAATTAGGTCCTATATTTAGGACCGGGGTAGTAGCTCATAAGTAGTGAAATAACATAACATGTAAAAAATTGCTTGGCATCTAATCAATTTATGTGAATCATAACTTTGTTTGATGGAGTGTCTATGCCAATGGCTATATATTTTAGTGGCATAGAAATTTAACTTAAAAAAAATCTATATAGATATAGAAATAGGATAATTGAGAATCTTCACCTAAAACTCTAATTTACAAATCAAGTGAAACACAAAAACTAGTAAATAAGACTCACTTATGTCGCGAACAGTGCCTTTGACAGTGTACCCTCGAAGAAGAAGAAACTTTACGAGCCATGAAGCAATAAATCCAGAGGCACCAGTGACACATACCACATTTCCATTTTTTCTATTGCTCTCCATTTTTTTTTTTGTTGAAGTTTGGGGCAGGTCAAACTTTATGCTCTAAAATATTTATTTAATCAAAGGAAGGAAGAATATTCACAATACCTAATTTCGGAGAATCTAAGAAAAAGGTATGAATTAGAGGAAAGGAAGTCACCTAATGGCTGAGTATGAAAGTGTCGGCTGAGAGAGCAGAGCGAGGACAGAGCAGAAACAGAGTGAAGGTGACGAGAGAGAGGGAGAACATCGCTGATGATGATGACATGAATAGAGAAAGAAGATAGAGTGAAGATTATGGTGTGTTGAAAGAAAGTGATGGTGAAGGAGGTGGTGAGGTTGATGAAGAAAGAGAGAGATGTGTTGATGGTGACGAGAGAGGTGAATGAAGCAGAGAAGAGAGTGATGATGATAATGACAGTAAATTGATAAGGAGGGAGTATATATAAAAATTAGTGGGTTTAGTGTAGCTAATTGTGAAGGATAAACATGAATTAATTAATGGACTATACTTATATCCAGTTTCTTGCAACCAGTTGCTCCGGTTCATTAACGGCGTTAGAGTCTGATAGATAATTTCTATTCACGTTTTTTGCGATGTTGGGCATATAGGACGGACCTTTTGCCGCAAAGAAGGTACGGCGGAAACTATAGGAGTTCCCTCTTCATCTCCATTGATAATAGAAAGGTAGCTCATATCTTTTTAATAGAGGTTTAGATTGTGATATTCCACTCTGTCCATATCACATACCTTCTTCATGAATTTGTGGCCCCAATGGACTTGACTGATTGTTGAATTCGTAGAAGAAAGGGCCTCCAACAGGAGCAGCAATTATATGGATTTAATCCAAATTTGTTAATTTCTGTGTTTTAATTGAAGATATCATTATGTGCTGTGTTCCTCAATTGCTGTATTTTTTCGAATGGAGCGGAATCAATGGTCTTCATCTCCATTTGGAATCAATTGCCTTCATCCTTCATCGCTGGCTATATCACACAACATAGCATCGGAGGGAAAATTCGACCTTGAAATTAGTTCCAAGGACTTCGTCACTAGCGTCTGACTAGAGTGGAAGAAAGAAGGAAAGAAATACTGGATGAAGATAACCGTGAACGAAAATTCCCGTTAACAGAATTTATGCTTACGTGTCAAAAACTCTACGTGTCATCTAATTATTGGAAAACTTGACGGACTGTTGTAACTAACTGGACATAAGTTTTTTCCTTAATTAAAAAGGAGATATTTTGAAGAATGAATGGATATGATTTAATTAGGGAAGATATTTTTTAAAAAAAAGGAGAAAATGATAAGTTTAGGAAGATATTTGAATTTCAATATAATTTCTCTAGATATGTTTAAATTTTCAAATTTATTTTCAAAATTTTTTAAATACTAAATAATAACTCAACATTCTAAATATTGTCTTATTTATTCTTTTAAAAATTTTGGGTGTTACATGTTGGACTTGATGCTACAATAACGTTGATATAAAAAATGTTGATATAAAAATAAATTAATAAAAAATCAGGGAATGAGAATGCGTGTGCAGTGATTGTAGAAATGACATGATTAGAGGAGAAAAAAGATATAAGTAGAGATGGGAGAATGAGATGGTAGATAGTAGATAGTTGGATTAAAAGGAAAGGGATGAGGTGGCGGGAGATATATATTAAGAGTGGAGGGATGGAGACAGATTGGAGCAAACGTGTGGATGGAGGAGGGAGTAAATTAAAAATAGAGATTTGAGATTGTGAGTGACGGCCAAAGGAGGTGTGGATGCAGGGCACTCGGAGTGTTGTTAGGGTGAGTGAATGTGAATGAGGGAGCGACTCACTGACTCACTCACATTCCCGCCAGGAGGAGGAGGCCATATGATATGATATGATATGATATCCCTTCCCGCTATATTTATTATCTACCGCTATAAATATAGAAAATATTCCAAATTAAGTAAATGAGCGAATATTGTTTATTTTTTTCAAAAAGAAATATCATATCATCAATTGGTAGCCTTTAATTTGTGCAAGAGGGTAAGACGCTGAGAGACTGAGCTAGAGGTCGAGTCATCTCCTACATGTATCCAGCAAATAGATTCGTTTATTAGGTAACTGTCATATTAGTGGTAATAGATTACAATTATTAATAATTCAATCAGAAATCAGCGCCACATCACAAATTGTATTTTAGGTCAAACACACCACAAAGTTGATGAAGCTGTTCGCAAATTTCAAGTCTATAATTGCTACATTGTGCACTTGCATCTGAAAAGAGCTTTGATGATATCAACATTACCAAACGTTGCATAAAATTTGACCACCATAATATTAGATTCATATTTGTGACCTCAACCAAGCTTTACACACACAAAACTTGTGCATCCTTCTTTCTTTAGAGGATTCCACCGCAAGATAAATTGGGTACGCCAACATGATGGTCAACTTAACACATGATGGTCCACCGCAACATAAATTGGGTAGCCTTGTATATAAAAATATGAGAGCAACAATTATGAAATCATTTTGGATATGTTTTCGTTGTAACACGTAGAATTTTCTTAGCAAATAATAATGATTTAATCAATTTATAACTACGATTATATTATTGGAAACCCAAAAACACGAATAAATTAAAACTTTATATTTTGAAAGATAAATAAATAAATTTTCTCATTTAAAACTATTTAAAATCTTTCTTTTGAAAAATGAGTTTCAATAAATAAATCATTTAGTTGTAATCTATTATTTGAAAATTCACGTGGATATAAATTTATTAAATAACTAAGTATACATTTAATATTTAACTCTATTAGGTGATACTTATTTAGTCAATCTATATAGGACCTTATTTGGATTATTTAAATAAATACCCCTATTATTTAATTAATACAAATTGGCTATCTCAGGTGATAGCTTCCTACTCATGTATATCACAAGCTTTTCGCTTATTACATGATAATATAAAAAAAAATAAATCAATTTACAACAACCTAACTATTTCTAACATTCATAGGGCCTAGCAAGCTTCCCTGCTACTCAACTTAACTTTCTCACTGCATCTCTGAAAACATTTTGAAAAACGGGTGAGATTCAAAGAATCCCAATAGCAATTTATTCCATTCATATATGTTTTAAAACATCTCATATATGATAGTGCGCTTCTGTTGGTGTGATACTACCTTTTAGTAAAACACTCATACAGGGCCCCTACCTTAACAATATGTTTGTTACAGGCAGAATACATAATGCATGTGCCTATTGGACCACCTACTACTTATAGCAATAAATTCGCCTTTCATAGTAGGCACACCTGACAGGATTTTCTAAGAAAAATAAATTCAACAATATGGCATGGGGGGAGCGACCCTCCTCATGCCTGGAGTACTCCACATAATTAAATATAAATACTGAAATAAACCCTATCAAAATCTGAGGCAGTAATATTAAATATCATTTATACCACCTGAGCTCCAGCCAATTATCTTCAACAATACATCCACAACTTTCTTTTCTTTTCAATGTCTTGAGAAATTTATACCACCTATTATTACGTCATGTAATAAAAGTAGGTTAGTATTGTCTTAATATAAAATATATCTTTAGCGCCACTCTCGTTCCTATAACTATAATACTACCCAATCCCTTCCTTATTTTCATTATTCTTAAAACCATTTTGATTCTCTCAATCATCAAAAATCAATAATTCTCTCAATCATCAAAAATCAATAATCAAGTAATCAATAATTCTCTCAATCATCAAATCAAGTAATCACTAATCAACTTTCGCAACTATCCAAAGATCTACTTAATTTCATCAATAACATTCACTCAATTAAGTTAAAAGAAACCAATTAAAGCAAATAAATTTCCTCTTTGCAATCAGCCACAAATGCATTCAATTACTATCATTTATTCTAAATCAACAACATCAACCAATTAAAGATTACAAATTAGTGACCATAGCACATGCCTACAATCTGTTATCATAGACTACATATCATATTTAAGCATGGAAGGAAATTAAATATTTACATGAATAGTCAGCTAATCATCTACTTTTGAAATAACCCACATACTTCAATTACATACGTCTTACATATACATACTTATTCATACCTTGAATCCAGTCAAATCAAAGAAAGAAAGAAATATTCATTTCTAGATTCAAAGTCAATCACACCAAGCACATGTATATTCAAAACTAATCAATCAAACATAACGCCACACAATCAAGGAAAGATGACTCAATTAAGTCACTGCTAAAACAAATAAACAGAAAAAAAAACACAAATCAATCTAAACTAACATTAGACCTCACACGTGAAAAAAAGGAAAATAATGAGGAAGATGTAAATTAATTATAAATTTAACACATGCTATGATTTTCTAATCAGATTTTAATGCTTCCTTCCTTCCTCACACTACAAAAATAGCGTGCTTTTCTGGCGCATGCGTTCCGGCGTTTTCAAGCAAAACGCCGAAAACAACATGCGTTTCGGCGTTTTACAAAAAACGCCAACACAAAGCGCCAGAAAATTTGGCGCGCTCTTCCCGCCTTTTTTGCGGCGCTCACTTTCTGGCGTTTCTCGAGGGCGAAACGCCGATATGTATAATTTAATTTAAAAAAAACAAGAGGCGGCCTTTTTTTTTGTTTTTGCCAAATAATGCATATCGGCGTTTCCCAGAATCGCCGATATGTATTTGATATTTTTTTAAAAAAAACTAAAACGCACATCGGTGTTTTCTTTAAACGCCGATAAGCGTATTAATTAATGCACATTAATGGATCTGCACATCGGCGTTTTTCGAAAACGCCGATGTGTAATTAAAATAATATAAAACTCATTTCGGCGTGTCTGAAAAACGTCGCTAAGCCGCCCAGAAACGCCGGAGAGCAACCTCTATATATAGCTCGGACGGATTTCATTTTGACGTTTCTGAAAAGTGAGAGGAGGGTCCCACAGAAATTCTCTCTGCCAGTTCAGTTATATATATAGTCCTTCTTCAGTATACATGTCTCGGCGTGCTGGTAAAGATCCCATAGACGAGGCAGAGCAGCAGCGACAGCGCGACGAAGAAGAGGCTAGGCGTATAGAAGCTCGGCGGTTAGAGATAGAGCAGCAGCCTAATCCTCCAGAGGTTTTGCAGTACATCAGCCCCTCTTTTCCTACCGTACCGTGGTCTCCTTTCGGCTTTGGTGGGGACCCAGGAGTCTCGCAGGATGACCGGCCTGTGGAGAGAGTTGGGGAGTGACATCCACATCAACTACGACGACATGAATCGGATTTTGAATGAGGAGGAGAGGGAGGGGAGGGAGGAGGAGAGGGAGGGGAGCTCGAGCTCCAGCGACGACGACAACAACAACAACGGTGGTGGCGGCGATGGCGGCGAGGAGGATATCCCCGTGCCGCAGGTTCTTATTGCCCTCAAGAGAGGGATGAGGTCTACTTCTGGGAGTGGATTTGTGGTGAACGTCAGAGGTAATTAATTTGATATATTAATTTAATGCACGTAATATATTTAGATCAATTCTCTGAAATGTGTTTTTTCCTTACAGATATCAATGGCGTTGTCACCACCAAGAGGCTAGACCAGAAGCAGGTGCATTCGCTTCCGGCGAACGAGAGGGTTGAGCTGCCATATTTCGAGGAGACTGGGCAGCCAACCAAGGATGTCGGTGTCTTATTTCACCGCTACTGCCGCCTGCTCGGCAGGGACTTCCGGCGCTTCCCAATCGACCCGGTCGACTGGAGGAAAGTGCCGAGGACACGGAAAGATGAGGCATGGGACATTATGAAGGTAATTTGAATTTCAAAATTTTATAGTTACGTGAAATAATATATTTATTTAGTGTTACCGTTATTAATTTTCAAAATTTTCTATTGCAGAGGAAGTGGTGGATCCCCGACAGCGGGAAGCTAAAGAAATTCACGATATCGATGATCGGGGATTCATGGAAGGACGAGAGACTCAAGCTGTACAAAGACAGGGTCCAGGGGGCCAGGTTTAGGGAGGAGGTGGAGGAGATGGTGCCCGACGAAGTCGACCCTGAACAGTGGAGGCGGTACATCGGCTGGAGGATGTCCGCCCTGGGTCAGGCGAGGTCAGAGCGGGGCAAGAAGGCTCGGGCACAGCAACAGGTTGCTCACATGACTGGGAGCAGACCCATGATCGTCGGCTATGACGAGATGGTAATTTAATATCTATTACTCTTTGATGTGTAATTATTAACTGTATTATACCGATCATTGTTTGACGTTTCAAATATTTCAGTTGCAGGAGGCCAAGGCGAAGGGCGTCACGAAGGGCGTCTAGCGCTACTTCATCGTTCAAGCTCGCAGCCGTAGGGATGGGAGACCTGTATCCCAAAAGGCTGCCGAGCAGATTAAGAAAGTTGCGAAGGCACAAGCGAATGTGGAGGCCAGGGGAACCCCCGAGTCTCAAGAGGGGGAGAGCGTGAGCCCGAGCCCCTTTGCCGAGGTCGCTGCTATCCGCGCGCAGATTGGTACTCCGGATCGTGCCGGATGCGTTTCAGGTCTTGGCTTTGGAGCCAGACCCACTCAGCTCTTCCCTTCTTCTGGAAGCCGCGGGACCCAGGCCTACTCAGCTACATCCTCTGGGGGAACTCAACAATCCCGGCAGCAAGAAGAGAGGATCCGGGAGCGCGAGCAAGAGCTTGAAAAGCGTGAAGCCCGGCTAAAGGCAGAAGAGGAGAGGCTGGAGCACGAGCATCAAGCTCGGCTGAGGTCAGATGAGGAGAGGCTGATGCGCGAGCGTATAGCCTAGCGGCAGGCGCATGAGGAAGAGGTCTCTGTTTGGCGCGCGGAGTTCAAGCGTCAACAAGAGGAGTTCTTTCTGGCGCAGGAGCGGAGGTGGTGGGAACGAGAGCAAGCCGCCTCATCATCACGACATCGTCGCAGACCCCGAGGCTCTCCAGAGGATGAGGATGAGGATCGTGTAGATTAGGTTTTTTTATTTGTTTGGACTTTTTATTTTTATTGTACTTTGTTTTAATTATTGTACTTTTTATATTTTTGTAAATATAAGTTTATTATTCGCAACTGTTATTGCATTTATTTTTAGTTTTTTGTCATTACTAATTAAATATCATAAGAAAATTGAACTAAATCAAGTAATACGATAGAAACTACGATCATTTATTTATATATACAACATTCGTTTCATTCCTTACCAAAAATAATAAAACAATCGTTTCATTCATCACCATCTTCACGGTTTCTAACAGAAGGTACTGGTTCATCCCCTTCCGGCATCAGGTAGTCGGAATTATTAGGAGCAACCAGTTGAGCAGTTTCAGTTGTCGCGTCTAAATCCTTGTCCCCCATATCGTACACATCGCGAGGTTTCACCTGAATCACCATGTGCCAATCTTTGTTTTTAGGATCAGGAACATAATAAACCTGTTGCGCTTCGTCAGCAACGATGTATGGCTCGTCGTCAGGTAATGCCCCTGTGTGGAAGAGTCTCGAGAAATTCACTGAGGTGATACCGAGAGCGTCAACTTTCTTGCCTCTTTTTCCTCTAGTGTCTACCCAATCGCACTTGAATAGCGGAACGGGAAATGCACCGTTGTAGTTGAGCACAAGTATATCAACAAGTTTCCCATAATATTAAATCTCCCCTAAACGCGTTTGCGCATCGTCTCTACTAGCATAACTCCTTGTTCCAAATGAACCAAACACACCCGAGTTTTGCGTTAGACGAGAGCCATCGCGCGTAACAGTGCGGAAGTGAAAGCCGTTGACATTGTAGGCAGAGTATCTCTGCGCATATTCAAAAGGCTCATGCGCTAGATTCACCAGTGATGGTGGCGGATTTGATTCGTTGCGTATTCTTCTCGTGAACCAATCAGCCAAGCCCCGGTGGACCATGGTATCAATCACAGCTGCAGTGATCCCCGATCGGCCTCGATTCTCCCACTTGACATATCTTCGGTAATCCCTGAAAAAGACAAAGTATAATTAAATATATATTTTAAAGAATAATAATATATATATATATATAAGCTTTTATTAAACCTGTGCGCCACCTACTCGCGATAGGAGTCCACGGCAGTGCAGCGTGTAAGGACATGTCTGTGTGCTTGCAACATCTCGGCGGGACTCAGCTGGTGGAATTGCGCTGCTCCTACTGGCTTTCCAATGGGGGGAAACGTGTCAGAGATGAGATTGACATTGTTCGGGTTATCGTCAACTCGGGGTATACGCTCATTACGAATGTTTTGACCATAATATCTTTCAACAAATGCAACTACCTCGTCCCCCACATAACACTCAGCAATGCAACCCTCTGACGCGGCTCTGTTCCGAACGAACGACTTCATTTTCCCCAAGTACCTTTCTATGGGATACATCCAACGGTAGTGCACCGTCCCACCCATCTTTGCTTCTTCAACAAGGTGGACAATGAGATGGACCTGTGAGGTGAAAAATGATGGAGGGAATATCGTCTCCATGCGACATAGCATCAGAACAACTCTGGTCTGTAGGTCGTCGAGCTCTTGCCTATCCAACACCTTTGCGCACAACTGCTTAAGTATAAAACTGAGTTCTGCCAAAACCATAGAAACATCTTTGGGAAGGGCGTATTTTATAGCTAGAGGAAGGAACTGCTGGAGCAAAACGTGATAGTCATGACTTTTCAACCCGGAGATCTTTGGCTCTCTCGAAGTTAGGTCCACGCACCTCGAGATATTACTTGAATACCCTAATACCCTTTAGCGTGGTCAGAAACACTTCATTGTTCTTTTTTGTCAAAGCAAACCGAGCCGGAGCAAACTTATCGTTCACGTCAGGCCAGACGCCTTGACGTATTCCCATGGCCTTTAGATCTTTCCTCGCTCCAAGATGGTCCTTTGACTTTCCTGGCTCATTCAGAATGGTGTATAAGACATTCTCCCCGACGTTCTTTTCAATGTGCATGACATCTAAACAGTGGCGCATTAAGTTGTGATTCCAGTACGGCAGAGAAAAAAATATGCTTCTCTTTTTCCATTGAGGTGCTAGGCCAGTTCTACGGGCCACCGGCGGCGGCCTCTGCTGAGCCTGCCTGCCACCGCGGCTTGTGCTAGGGGCCTCTTCATCTGGCGGCGGTGGGTCCTTGCCAAATTCACATTGCACGTCATAGATCTGGTCAAATATCTCAAACCCAGACACCCCTCGAGGGGGATCTCTGCGTTCTCGTGTACCGTCGAATTTGCTCTTCTACCGCCTGAACTGATGATCGGGTGGAAGGAACCGTCGATGACCCATGAAATATGACTTCTTGCTGTGCGGCAGTCTACGAGGCTCCTGGTCGAGGTTGCAGAATGAACATGCCTTCGCTGTATAAGTATTCCAGCCGGATAACATACCGAGTCCGGGGAAATCGCTCACAGTCCACATCACAGCGGCGCGTAGTCTGAACAACGTATTAGATTCGGCGTCAAACGTCTCAACCCCATCGCTCCATAACTCGTTGAGCTCCTGTATCAGCGGCTGAAGGTACACATCGATATCGTTTACAGGAGATGTCGACCCTGGAACAATTGTCGATAGAATGAACGAGGTCGACTTCATGCACAACCACGGGGGGAGGTTATATGGTATCAACACAACTGGCCAAACGCTGTAATGTTGGTTGAAGGAGCCGAATGAGTTAAAACCATCAGAAGCGAGACCTAGCCTGACATTTCTTGGGTCCGAGGCAAAATCGGGGAATTCGCCGTCAAAAGCTTTCCACGCATCACCATCCGAGGATGCCTCATCTTGCCGTCTGGGTTAGCTTCTGTCGCGTGCCACCGCATTTGCTCAGCCATCTTCGGGGACATGAATAGTCTTTGAAGCCTTGGACGGAGCGGAAAATATCTCATGCTCTTAATGGCCCGTCGACTCTTCTTCTTATTATGCCCCTCACCCTCCACCTTGTATCGGTCAGTGCTACATCGTCTGCATTTATCTAACGCAGCGTCAGGGCCCCAAAACAACATACAATCATACAGGCAGGCATCAATTTTAATGTACCCTAACCCCATCTTTGTGATTGTTTTCTTCCCTTCGTAGAATGATGACGGTAGCTCGGCTCCAATATTGTAGAACGCGTCTGACAGCAGCTCAATCACGTCTGACATAGTCGCATCGGAGGCGCCACGTTTACACTTTATACTATACAGTTTGGTCAGAAATGACAGTTTAGAGTATCTTTCATTCCCTGCCCAAACACATGCATATATATTGTCATCCCACGTAAATAATATATGTATTTCATCGCATATTATAATAAGTCACTCAAACAGTTAGAATAGTTAATTCATTTATACCTGGGTACAGCGGTTTGTCACCTACCGTCATGAGCTCAAAGAAATCTCTAGCCACCTCAGTGCGTAAGTACTCCGCGACTGGTCCATCGACCACTACATCCCCGTCGTCTCCTGCTTCATGCTGCCCAAATGCTTCCATCACAGTGTTGTTACCCAGATTATTTGCATGGCCGCCGCCGTCGTCACTGCTTTCGACTTGCATTCGGCCAACGTGAGAACTCGAACCGACTTCTAGATCACCGGCGTTGTCGTGTAATTCACTCTCTCCATGAAACGCCCAATTGAGGTAATATCTGGGAAACTGCTTATCCATACAGTGAGCAAATACCTCCTCTCGAGTCTTCCATTTGTCGAACTTACACTTTTCACACGGACACCGTATCTTACCCCGAACATCACTACCGCGCAAGAAAGCAAACTCCAAAAACTGATTCAACCCCGCCATGTATTGCGGTGACGATCTGGGTAAAGAGATCCACGATTTATCCACCATTATTTACTTTGGTGTTCACAACAAAACAACAGAATATGAAAGAAGAAGGGAGAAGTTTGAGAAAGATTATGGCATCTCACATATTCTACATACGCATATTTATAGCCAATACCCCTAACCTTTACGCGTTTACCAAAGGCAACACTGTCCAGAAAGATTTTCGTAAGGTGCTTAGGCTTACCGGCGTTTTGGGGATCGCCGCTAAATAAAGTAATAAGTAAATAATGCATACCGGCGTTTCCTTCGAACGCCGGTATGCATTAAATAATAATTAATATGCATATCGGCGTTTTGAGGAAACGCCGATATGTATAAAATATTAAAATAACATTTCGGCGTTTGGTGGTAACGCCGGAATGTATTATTTTATATTACTTACCGGCGTTCCTTTGGCAAACGCCGGTGTGCTCCAAATCTCCTATAAATAGCGGTGCTCCCCCTTATTTCCCTCGCCCATTCGTTTTGGTTTCTTCTCAGTTATTCTTTCTTCCTCGTTTTTACCCAGGTCTCTGGTTATGATTTGGTCTCTGTTTTGACTTATTTTTGCTTCATTTCAGTTTGTTTTTATATTATTCTTATTCTTCCCACTACATTCTATTTACTTCATTCATCATTCATTTAGATGCTCTTATAATATTTGTTATTTTCTTTTAATGTATCATATAATTTTTTTAACTATTTATTAGTATTTTTTATTCATATTATACCTATAATATTAAATTTTCGTCCCAATTTATTTTTAAATTGGGACGATTTTTTTTAATCAATGTTATTCACTTTCCGGCGTTTCTGAAAACGCCGCTAAGCAGATTAAAATATAATAAATCGCACTGGCGTTTGCCAAAATGCCGGTGTGTTTTATTATATTTTAATCTGCTTAGCGGCGTTTTCAGAAACGCCATTAAGGTGTGAATTGATTGGATTATTTTAATGCAGGCATACCGGCGTTTCCTGGGAACGCCGGAAAGGTTAAAATTAAAATAATCTCATACCGGCGTTGGCTCGAAACGCCGGTATGCCTGAATATAAAAATATTTTCGCACACCGGCGTTGCTGGAAAATGTCGGTATACATGAATATTATATTCATTTCTGTCATTCTCTTTGCGGCGTTTTAGGGTTCTCTACAGATTGTTCGGAAACGCAGAAAAAGTACTTTTCCACAGTTTTTCTTCGGCGTTTGCAATAAAAGCCGTAGAGCGGTTTCGCCGGAAAAAAACGCCGAAACGAGGGGAAAAAAACGCCGGTAAGGGCCGAGTATTTTGTGTCATCACATATAAACAAAACAGAACAATTACATAAAATCGAGCCTAAGCAAAACTACTTGACATAGAGAAGGACATAATTTCTAATTTAAACCTCATATTCACAAAGTTCCAATCACTTTTCACTGTATAGAAGCCGAATAAAATAGAAGCAATATTAGTAGAGAGAAAACCAATTTTATCACCTAATCGAATCGAAAATAGAGCAACAATGTGCATAAATAACCACAAATTAAAGTTTTCTCGTTCAAATGTATATAATTCTAATCCCTCTCAAATATCTTAATTGATTATTGTACCTAAACGTTGAAATTCGTTCAAACCCCTCTCAACTCCTGAAAATCAGAAAAATTAAAGTAGAATAGAGAGAAAAGGTTCACCTAAACTTGTTTCTGCCTTTGCACACTAACTGAGAGGTTGACGACGTCATGAATGGTTGGAGAAATGTGTTGGGTCATGGAAGAAGAATTGAAGAAGATAATTGTTTGAGAGAGACGAAGAAATAGAAATGAGAGAGATAGATGACGGCTAGGGCTAGTAGGAAGGGAAGAGAATCATATATATATATATATATATATATATATATATATATATATATATATATATAGACACACATATACATACAAGGATTAATGAAATTTAAGTTTTGGCCCCTCTACAAGTTCTTCTTTTCAATATCCTTGTTTCAAATTTCTAAATATTAAGTTTCAAAATTTAAATTTGGTATGATGGTACATAATTTCTTCATCCTTAATTTTGTTTGAACCTCAATATTATTTATTTTTTTTAAACCCATGATTAGCAAAATAAATATTGAATTTCTTAATGAAAATACATGTATTATTAAAGTTTATTTATAATTAATTTTAATTTATTATCGACACACTTGAAGTCCCAATTTAAGTATTTAAAAATTCTAGGGGTGTTACATTCCTTTCATTGGATTTTTGCGGTAAATGAAATTCTGAAAATATTTGAAGAACCCAAGATGGGAGAAAAAGAAGAAATATAAAGGGATAAAGATTTAGCATTGGACTTGACAGCTAAAATGTGGCAATGGAAGATGCATAATAAATGAAAATGTAGGAAGCAAGAACGGGGAGGGACATGTGAAGATGAAGATGACATTTGTTGAGAAGAGTTGGGGGATGAGTAACCAGTCACGTTGGAAAGGCTGTAATTTGTAGACATCCCAGCTTCTGGGGCTGCCATTCATTCATACATTCATTCATTGATGATTGATAATTGACTTATTTGTCCTGTATTGAAGGGCCATGTCGTGTGTGTAGGGCTTTTCAAAGTGAGATTTGGGATCCTTATTTAATTGAATCTGTCCTTCGTGTGGTGCATTTAAATAAATAAATGAAAGGAAAAACATGAGGTGATAGGATTATAGTCCATGATAGAGGAGAGAGTGGGGGGCATTTTTGAGTTGACTGGGAAAATAAAATAGTATAGAATAGTAGGAGTTTAGGAGTAGAAGAGTAATAAAGAAAGGAGACGAATAGACGACAAAGTTGGGGATAGGTACAGCGAATGATGATGAGTGTATTAGAAATAGAATGATGATGAGTGTATTAGAAATAGAAATGGAAATAGAATGAATGGCCCCCTGCCTCTCCCTCCCTCTGCCTAGCCCTGCTGCTGCTGACTCGCCTGGGCCTGTTGTTGCCTAATTCTTTATCTATTCATTCATCATTTCACTCTCAAATAACCTAAATTTCTAAGAGAATAAATAAGACAATATTTAGAATCGTGGGCATTGTTGTCAAACTCGCGAGTTGAGTCTCCGATTTTACCGTTTTTACGGCACTATTTAACCAAAACGTGTCACGAGTCACCTGAATTTTCAATCTTAGAAAATTTGGTAGAAACTTACGTGTTTACATTGTGAATTCACCGTTTTTACGTTTTTACCTTACTGAAAATTGTGTTAACTTGCCACTAAACTCATTTTAATTATTTTTAATTGACAAAATTTAATGAATTAAAATATGGATTTCATAGAAAATTATCTATGGAGGTTGATATAGTATGAATATTGATATATTTAAATTTACTACCTATATTTAAAATGAATTCAAATCAATTTATTATTATTTTTGTATTCTTATTCAATTATATAAAAGAAATACATGTTTTTTAATAAAGATATACTCTTACGAGTTTACGATTCGAGTTTACCTTATCTCCACGAGTTTACTTAAACTCACGAGTTTGACAACCTTGATCGTGGGGTATTATTTAGTATTTAGGAAAGTTTAGAAATATATTTAATAATTAAAATATATGTAGAGAAATTATATTAGGACTCAAAATATGTAACAAAGTTTATGGCTATCATCTGTGAATGAATTCCACCCACACATTCAATAAAATATCTAGTCTACTCCCAAATCAGGCTTAAATATTAAAAGGAAAAAACTTACCTCAACCTCAATTACATCCATTACCCAATAAGAATTTGACACATGTCTAATTAACCTCATACACAACTAACACATGGAGGAGAGAGAAAAGAAGGAGAAAGTGGTATGGGTTAGTTGGACATGTGTCTTATTCTTCTTGGCTTACTGGATGTAATTGAGGTCAATTACTTCAGGTAAGTTTTTCCTCTATTAAAGTTATATATGCTGCCTCACTCTCCTTACTCTTCAATCTCTCTGCCTTCACAGCCTCTCCGTCACTTTCACTCCCTCAGAGCACATCTAAGGGTCGATTAGCCCTAAGTAAGTCTCCTTTCTTGGCCGATTCAAGTGAGGTTTGGGAAGGGTTTTAATAAACTGAAATTATAAGGATTCTCACACCCATTTAAATGAAGTTGAGTTTTAGTTTTCAAGTTGTTGAAAAGGTTGATGATTTTGGGTTTAGCTTTTTTATCTTTAAAAACTCCAACTTTTGTCTCTGTTGGTTTTGTTTTTGGTGGCATGGCATGACTCTTTTGACATGATTGAAGAGTGTATGAATGAATAAATAGCTATTGTGTATGATGGATTTCTATTTGCATATGAAATTTCACTCTGTTCTGTTTGGCTAGGCCCTGTAAGGGAAGGATTTATTGGCTTTCAACATGGATTAAACTTGGTTGTGGAGGCTGGTTGCTTGGTTTGATGTTTGGATACTTCTCTGAAATTATTTTCCTTTGATTTTTATGATTTGCCATGGATTTGTTGTGCTTTATGGAGTTTCACAATTTCCTATTACTCCTCTGTTTGGTTTGAATTTAAGGAATTAAATTAAATGGAATTTGAGGAAATTAAACGTTAGTGAGAGGAGGTTAGAACAAAGTATGAATTTGTAGGTTACTCCTACTGTTGTGACTAAGGATTAAGTTCAAATAAGTTATAATGGCACAAGATTAGTTGTGTAAGAAATTGAAGTATGTACGGATTGTATAATACTTATGGTTAATATTGATGGCAGGGAATAAAAATTGTGATATAGAGAAATGTGTACACTGAAGTTGGATTAGTAAAGATACATGTGGATTTGGACTAAGCATAAAGGCTTTGAAATAATGCTTAAAATTTATCATGGCTGTTGGATTATTTGGGAGATAGGATATGATTTGAGGTTAAGTCCAAAAGGTATTAAGATAAAGGCTAAAGTATGTTTTTGGTCCCTTAACTTTGGAGAAAGTCATGTTTTGGTCCCTTAACTTTGGAAAGTGTGTTTTTGGTCCCTAAATTTTGGACAAAGTCATCTTTTAGTCCTTTAACTTTGAAATTTGTGTTTTTAGTCATTTTAAATTCGGTTTAAGTATGTTTTTGGTTCTTAGGTTTGCACAAAGTCTTGTTTTAGTCCCTAAATTTTGGAAAGAAGAGACTAAAAACATATTTTATCATTTTTTGAAAGGACTAAAAACATCCCTTTGTCCAAAGTTAAGGGATAAAAAACACACTTTTCAAAGTTAAGGGACCAAAAACATACTTTTTCTCCAAAATTAGGGACCAAAAACACACTTTTCAAAGTTAAGGGACCAAAACATGACTTTCTCCAAAGTTAAGGGACCAAAAACATACTTTAGCCTAAGATAAATGAAAATTCAGTATATAGTGGCAGTGGGGGTGGTAGCAGAATAAGTTGCTAAACATTGTTGGTGATTTAGTGCATAGTTGGAAACTTGGAACTTACATTTATGATGTCGGGTATATAAGAAAATAATTATTGGGATTGTAAATTGATTTGTGGTGACTGTTTTGAAGACTTTTGATAGTAGGAAAATGTGATCAATAGTTGTTTAGTTGCTGCTAGAAGTTAAGAGATTTAATTAGCATGACTAGGATTAAAATCATTGCTAGAATTTAGAAAGGTTTGATTTTCAAAGTCGCAGGAAATATGAGTAATTTATAGGTAATGATGAAGTAATCATGACTTGATTGTGGCATTGTACCCTCTGTGATAGAGGTTAAAGGCTGTTTGAACTTAAGGTTGTTGTTGTGGTGGGATAAAAATCTGATTGAAGGGAGAAATTTGATTGAAGTTTAAGTTGATATTAGACTTATTATGATTGAGTTGTAAGAGGTGAGTTTGAGTTGTTTGAGAAGCTGGAATTTTGTTAAGAATGACTGAATGGTTTGAAGTTCGTTACATGTGAATTAAACCCAGCAAATTGGATATGAAGATGTATGTATTAATTGGATGTAATGATACTTGATGTTTTTTTTTACTGTTTGGTGTCTCCTAGTGATAAATTAATGACTCATTGTGTTTGGAAATATTAGAGCGACCAACTCAGCATTGTTTTGTAATTGGTTTTGCAGATTAATGTCTCGTATGTTTAAGAAATGCTATAAAAATGATTGTAACTAGTATGTTTGATTACTAAACTTGCCTTCTATAGATTGCATTCATTACTTGTTGAAGAATTTTTCCGAGATTGAAAATAGATTTCTAGAATGGTGAACATAAACAATGGGGTTGGATAGTATTTAATTTAGGATACGTGAGAGATGTCAAGCATGTATATCAATGCAAAGGAATGATGAACGATTTTAATTTTGTGAGATTAGGATAATCAAATGGAATTACTAGTTGGCAGCAGCGAGAAGACAAAGAGAGAGTTCAGGAGCAATTAAAGTAAAAGGTAGTAGTTTACTTCATATATATTATGATAAAATTTTGTAGATCTGCATGAAAATTTTTTTATGATCATGATAATGTTTAATCCTTTGAGGAATTTTGAGGCATTATTGAGGTACATTGAGAAATCCTGAGAATTGTTGAGGAATATTTGAGGAAGTATTGAGTGGAGTACTCCAAGGTATAGGTGGGTAGCTCCCCCGATACAAGAGTTTATGTTAAATCCTGCACGTAAAGGTGCCTCCACTATTTGGCGGGTATCTCGTTATTAGTGGTAGGACATTGAGGCAAATGAGGCCCCAGCATTGGCTGGAGGATTATTTTTATCATTTTCATAAAGAAAGTATATTTATGTTTTCATATTATTTTATACTTGTATACGAAGTAAACTGCATTGACTGCTGCTGTTTTTCAGAGGCTCTCGGAGCTGGTGAGATGGAGGATATAAGGTGGGCTATTTTTGGAGTGCACATGAGGGATATCAAGAGGTTAACCATTTGTGGGATATATTAGTGGCTGTACATATTTAGGAAATATTTTTGGTTTAAATAGGCAAACTAAAGCGAGCATGAGCTTGCAAAGAAATTGTATTATTATGTGAATACTTAAATTTAGAAATAGAACAACTCCCCGAACAGAGGGATTGTTGATTGAAATAACCAATATTTTGATTAGAACATAGTAATACTGATAATAATAATAATAATAATAATAACAACATAATTTAAAAAAAAAAGTAGATATGAGGAGAATATGGAGAATTTTTATAAAGTATAAAAATTAGTTAACCCATAGATTTACAATTGGATTCAAATGAAAAGCTTATTTTGAGAAATAAATTCAAGGAAAATAGTTTGAAAAGAAAGTTTTAAATTATTGGTTTTTTTGGGCTTTCCACAATAGGAAAAATATTTGAAAATCAATTAAAATGATATAGTATAGTAGTAAAAGGATTATCATATCATTCTTGTTTCACTACTAGTAGTAGTGGGAATACTATTACTATGTCTCTCTGCTCGCCCAGGGATCGGGATCCAATTCAATTTGAATCAGAGTTTGCGAAAGAAACATGAGTCAGGTGGTACTCATTGCTGTTGCGGCAACTCTCGGAAATCTGCTGGTTGGATGGGATAGTTCTGCCATTGCCGGTCTGTTGTGTTGTTTAATTTCTTCCATCTCATACTACCAACTCATTTTTTCTTCTCCTTTCCATTTCAATTCCACCAATGCCTTTGCCTTAATGTTGGATTGGCTTGGCAATTGGCGTTGGCAGGGGGCATGCGGTACATAAAGCGAGAGTTCGACCTCGACGCTGATCCCACGCTCGAAGGCCTCATCGTCTCCATGACCTTTCTCACCGGCTCCCTCGTCACCATATTCTCCGGCAAAGTGTCCGATTTGGTGGGACGGCGGCCCCTGCTGATCGTGTCTTCCCTCATGTATTTCTGCAGCGGCTTGGTCATCCTGTGGGCCCCCAACGTGTACGTGGTCCTCCTCTCCCGGCTGCTGGACGGCTTTGGCATTGCCTTGGCCGTCACTCTCACCCCTCTCTACATATCGGAGATAGCGCCCCCCCATATCCGCGGCCTCCTCACCACTCTCACCCAGTTCTCCTGCTCTGCCGGCATGTTCTTGGCCTACTGTCTCGTCTTCTCCATGTCCTTGGCGCCCTCCCCCAGCTGGCGACTCATGCTCGGCCTCCTCTCTCTTCCCGCCGTCCTCTACTTCCTCCTCGCCCTCTTCTTCTTGCCTGAGTCCCCCCGATGGCTTGTCAGCAGAGGCCGCATTGACGACGCCGCCAGGGTCCTCCGCAGATTACGCGCCACCGAGGATGTCTCCGGTCACTCCCTTTTTCTCACTATCATATCATCATCTCCTTAACTAGTATTTTTTCTCATACGCTTAGCTTCTTTTGTTTCTCTTTAGGTGAGTTGGCTCTGCTGGCCGAAGGTTTAAGCCCTGGCGGTGACACCACCTCCATCGAAGAGTACATTGTTGCTCCCGCCAATGACGTCACTGCTAGCCTGCCCGATGTGGGCAAAGATTGCATCAAGTTGTATGGACCTAACGAGGAAGTTTCCATGGTTGCCCAGCCAGTGAATGGACAGGGCAGCATGATGTCCCGCCAGGCCAGCATAGCATCGCAGAGCACTAGTCTCAAGGATCCTATCGTTACTCTATTTGGCAGTGTGCATGATAACCTCCCTGAGCCTGCCAGTGCAAGGGCCTTCTCCAAATTGGGCAGCTTCTCCAGTGTGGGTGATGTGGAGTCTAATCTCTATGGCACAAGTGACAACCTCCATGCACCCTTGCTCTCACCCCAAGCTAATAATGCTGCAGAGAGGGACAGGACTCACCCATTTAAGGGTGGCATGTTTGGCTTCATTAGCAACAGCAGCCTCAGAAGTGAGGGCATTCTTGGCATGAGGAGCAACAGCAGCCTGAGGAGTGAGGGCATGCTGGGCATGGTAAGCAACAACAGCCTCAACCAGGGTCATGTTGGTGACATTCCTAGCAACACGGACATTGGCGGCGGCTGGCAGTTGGTTTATAAGACATCTGAGAAGACTAAGGGAAGGAAAAAGGAAGTGGGACTCCAAAGGGTTTATTTGCACGCTGAGGCTGCCCCCGCCTCTCACTTCAATTCATTTATTTCAACTTCTGCTTTAGAAGTTCCTCTTGAGGGCGAAGCTTTCCCAGCTGCTGGTTTAGTCAGCCACTCAGTGCTAGGCTCTAAGGACATGCTGCATGACCCTGGAGTTGTTGCAAAAGGTCTAGGTTTGAAAGCTCTTCTTGAACCTGGAGTCAAGCGTGCATTAATTGTTGGCGTAGGACTTCAAATTCTTCAGCAGGTAACTCTTATTGGTCTTTTATGTCCATGCTTAAATATTTTTTTTCTTGCTATGGTTGATGTTCATTGTTCCCTCAGCATGATGCACTATTTTTTTTATCAATGGCTACATTAACAAATGGCAATAATTATGAAGTAGTGGATATGATCGGTTACAAACATGACTTTAAGATGCAGAGTCGATCTATGCTTACTTTATATATATATATATATATATATATATATATATATATATATATATATATCCTTGATAGAACCTCACTCATATTTTGATGAGATCTACTTCTGTTAGGTTACAAACATTAGTTTTTTTGTTTTTTAGAATCGTTCGATATTTGTCACTGCCTATTGATTTGGATTAAAGCTGTGTTAGGTTGCTAATGGACAAAGTTTATCTGATGTAACTTTTTTATCCTTTACAAGATTCAAACTCAAAACGTCCTTCAAGAGAGATCAAGTCATTTCTTCTTCATAAAACTGTCATTGAATGCACACCATTCATACTAATTTGATAAGAACAAGTATGCAAAGTAGTTATGTTTGAAGAGATGAGCCATGACAAACTACCCTAGCTAGCCATCAGCTTTAGACAACATTCTTGCATATATTCAAAGTACATAATGTTCTCTTCTGGTGTTGCTTTCTTCCAAACTTAACCTAAGCAGAAGCTGGATGTGAGAAAAATTAGCATTTCTTTGTTGGTTGCAAATTACTATGTGCTAGCTTCAACGAAGTGGCTCTGAATAGAAAATTTCTATCTTGCAGGCTGCTGGCATCAATGGATTTCTTTACTATGCTCCCCAAATTCTCGAGGACGCAGGAGTTGGGGATCTTTTGTCGCGTTTTGGCTTGAGTTCAACGTCTTCCTCTTTGCTCATAAACGTTTTAACAACTTTCTGTATGCTTCCGTGTATAGCTCTGTCTATGAGGCTCATGGATATTGCTGGCAGGAGGTATTGCCCATGCTCTAAGCCAAAATTTCTATGCTATTGTTTCATTTAACTGCAATCTTACTATCATAGTTGTTGCCATCTATTTCCTTACTGTCTTATTTTCTGCGGATAAATGATGAAATCTTTATTATATTGGACAGAACTTGAGTAACATGTTTTGGGTGTAAGTCATATGTTCCTTTGTGGAGTTTTGATCACTCTTGCATGCAGATACAACATGACAAAAATAAACTAAAAATAATGGTCTACCCTTGGCTGTGTGTTGCATGCATATTAATCTCCCCCATTTTTGACAATTCTACCTTCTAAATTTTTTATCACCCAGGCCTACATGCACATGACACTTAAATTTTACGAATGGGTATTTTGTGAATATAACTAGATGTGCAAATAAAATATTTTTTGGATTGCAAGTCTTTTTTTTTTTGGCCAATTATAAATATGAAATAAATCATAGACTGTAGGTAACTAGGTATATTGATTTAATTCATAATAGTGAACAAATATTTCAAAAGAAAACCCATATTCGAGTAAATATCTTTATAATGAGTACAGTACATAAGAGATGTAGATATAATACATTCAGTGTGTATAAAAAAATATAATACATTGAGTAAATGTAAAATGCCAGAAAACTCGTTGATTTATATATAATTATAAAAGGCAGTTTACTTTTTCTTGGAAAAATTAAAATTGCAAAATACATCATTTCAAATTGTTTGTGTTTTTTTGATAAAAAAAAAAAATTGTTTGTGTTTGTCTTTTTTCCTTAGAATCAAGTTATTTTATATATAAATCATCATATAATCTAATTGCACGTTGCATATATTAAGATTTTAAGGGTCTAATTTGTTTTCTTAATCTCGTGAAAAAAGTCAACCAACTCATGTAATTGGAACTAGCTCTTGTAATTGGCACTGGAGGGAGTTTATATTAGTGTATGTCATGCGTATGTGTTACCCCCTAACATGTTAAGTTTTCTGAATCCGTTTCTGGGACATGTCCAGGGGGCCAACCCTTTCTTGGTTTAAATAATTTTTTGATGTGCCTGGCCATATTAATTGCAGAACTTGGTGGCACTCTTGCTAAAATCTGTGTGATTTTTTGACCCACATAGAAATATGTAATAGGCGATCTAACAAATGACATATATGGGGGGATAACTCTTTACACTGTATCATCAGTTATAATTTGGGAAGGACTGTCCTAAAAGTGCATGGTTTTTATTATTTATAATTACTCCCACGTAGCAGCAGGCTTCTATTGTCTGTGCGACTGTGCCTCAGTTTGCTGTTGTCTGGCTACCTTGAGCAACCACAACTTGAGAATTCATTTGCAATTAAATGCACCATCTCATGATAATGAGTAATGACAACATGTAATTGTGCATTCATGGCAGGTCGATAATGCTGTTCACAGTACCAGTTCTGATAGTGTCTCTTGTGGTGCTAGTAATCCGAGATGCTTTCAACTTCAGCCCTATCCTTAATGCGGCAATCACGGCTGTTTGTGTTGTGGTGTATGAAAGTGTTTTCTGCATGGGATTTGGCGTGATTCCCAACATCATATGCGCAGAAATCTTCCCTACAAGTGTACGTGGAATATGCATTTCCATATGTTCCCTGACTTACTGGGTTTGTACCTTGTTTGTCACCTCCACATTTCCTGCGTTGCTTCAACTCCTCGGCCTTACTGGTGTGTTTGGATTGTTTGTCGGTGGATGCATACTTTCTTGGATATTTGTTTACTTGAAAGTTCCTGAAACGAAGGGCATGCCTTTGGAAGTTATCATAGAGTTTTTTGCCATTGGAGCAAAGCCGGGCACTGATCCTGCAGCCATAGGGATAAAAGGCTGATATCATTTAAAGCAGAGCATGAGTGATGGATATATACACAAGTTTAATTGATTTGGAGCCGCAGAGCTTTTGGTTGGTGGGATAATGAAATACTTAGAGTTTGAAAGATGATTTGCCCGCGCACTTTCAGGAGGAAGTGTAATCTGCCCCCAAACTCGTCCCAAAGAGTCGTAGAGTATTGGTATTGTTAATTTATGTGTTATCTGTGGGCGTGTGATCGTGTATGTTTCATGTTACAATAGTATAGTGGCCATAATATTTAATAGTATAGCCTTTTGCAAATAAGTTAATAAAAAATGTTGATATAAAAATAAATTAATAAAAAATTAGGGAATGAGAATGCGTGTGCAGTGATTGTAGAAATGGCATGATTAGAGGAGAAAAAAGATAGAAGTAGAGATGGGAGAATGAGATGGTAGATAGTAGATAGTTGGATTAAAAGGAAAGGGATGAGGTGGCGGGAGATATATATTAAGAGTGGAGGGATGGAGACAGATTGGAGCAAACGTGTGGATGGAGGAGGGAGTAAATTAAAAATAGAGATTTGAGATTGTGAGTGACGGCCAAAGGAGGTGTGGATGCAGGGCACTCGGAGTGTTGTTAGGGTGAGTGAATGTGAATGAGGGAGCGACTCACTGACTCACTCACATTCCCGCCAGGAGGAGGAGGCCATATGATATGATATGATATGATATCCCTTCCCGCTATATTTATTATCTACCACTATAAATATAGGGTATGAGTGAATATTTCTCCACAGTTTTCCATGTGAAATGGATTAAACTCAAAAGTTGACAAATTTCTTTTCTTTAAAGCTTTCTACAATTTCTCTAAGGCCCTCTTCAAAAGGAATGAATTCAATTCCCAACGTATTTGCCTTTTCTTTGGCAACTTTGAAGGTTGGCATGAATGGCTTATCATCTCCACATCTGAAAGGAAATAATATTAACAATTATCATAAATGATAAACAAAAGCTAGAGTTTGATTTAGTATATGTCCTCATTGAATCTAATTAACAAATCGAGTGGGTAAAACTATAAACAGTCACTATAATATTTAAGTAGATATCATTTTTCTTTCCTCAATATATATGTATAAAATTATCTAAACCCTTTATAGTAGATGATTGTTATTTAATTAGTCATGCTATGCTTTTTCACATATAAATTTTTTTTGGCTGATACAAAAAATGAAAAATCTTTAATATTTGCTGCATTACATGTTTTAACAAATAACACACTATAATCTAATACAATATATTACTGTAAAGAGTAGACACCCAGAAAAATAATACTCCCTCCGGTCCTAAATATAGGACCTAGATGACTTTCTTGAAAAATCCTAAAAAAAGCAAAAAATAAGTTATTTATAAATTGATTTACCTAATTTTTCTCTTAAACTAGTTTATTTTACCTATAAGCTAATGGATAATTTAAAAAGATATCAAATATGTCATGATTTAATAACCTATTTCGCAACCTTAATCTTTCCAAAAGAAAGTTATCTAGGTCTTAAAGTTATCTAGGTCTTATATTTAGGACCGGAGGTAGTATTGTTTAGTTTTTTCAAAAATTTAAGCAGTAAAGAGATGAAAATCAAGACATTTTCTAATACGTGAGTTCTAAATTGAATTATAAAAATTAAAATTACGCTTACTTATTTGGAAGTTGCAATGTCGGAAACAAATCACTCAAGATATTCACAATTTCTGAGTAGTGCTTCACTGATTCGACCAAACAATAGCGTCCACTTGCCGATGGAATTTCAAATGCATGAATATGAGCATCGACAGTATCTTTTACATGAACCCATTCAAAAGATAAATTTGGAAATGTTTTTGCTCCTACATCAAACAAGAAAATCATACATCAAACAAGAAAATCATATCATCTATCAGTTTTATCGCCATATATATGTTTATTTGAAGATATTTTTGAATGAAATTACATACTGGGAGAACTTTAATGACCTCTAGAGAAAAATTGAAGGAAAACTCGTTAGACTACACTTGCTTTACTGATCAAAATAAAATGCTTGGTGTGGGAAAAGCAATCATCCCCCAAAAAAATTAACAATCATGAGAGAGAAAAAAAATAAGAAGCCTAAAAAGTAGTAATAAAACAGAAAAAGGGAATCATGCCATTGACCTTCGCTAAATAAATAAAATTACCATTTAACAGAAATATAACTGTAGTTGAACTAGCATTGAGTGTTGGCTGCAAGAGAGGTCCTATCACTATTCCAGGGTTGATGGTAACCATGTCAATATTGTTTTGTTTAACAAATTTCCAAGCAGCTTCTTCTGCCAATGTCTTGGATTGCTGAAAGAAGTAATTAAGAAAATGAACATGAGTCTCAAACCGTGCAGTAGGATATTAGCAATGGTAATTAGTTCCAAATAAATGTATTTAATGTGAGCTAGCTGCAATAGATATAATATAGCTACAAATATAGGAATTTTAGTGCAATTCATATATTAAGTTTCATAGACTATTTCGACTATTTGAAACATGATTAATATCATATCCCCTTCAGTCAAAACTTACTTTTCAACATAATTCATAACATAACTAAAACTAAATTGAAGTTTTCATGATATAGGTGTTATTTTCTCTATGTATATCATCAACACATGTACACTTCAGTTGATTTATTTTGTGAAAGCAGGGGATATATCACCTTTACCTCGTATCTGTGGGTCTCTCTCTCTCTCTCTCTCTCTCTCTCTCTCTCTCTCTCTCTCTCTCAACAAAATTATATATATATATATATATATATATATATATATATATATATAACACAAACACACACACAAACACATACTTGCATTAGTTGAAAGCATTGGACTGTCTTTTCCTTAATTAGTTTATAAATAATATTAGAAATATTATGGTAGTAAAAGGACAATAGTGTAGTTTTACATCTATCAGCAAATTATAATATTCTGAGCAGGCATTGAAGTCTTGTGATCTCAACTCTTTACATCTATCATTGACTCCAATCATTAACATGAGAGTCAGTTAACTTTAAAATAGGGTCAATTACTTGCTCTTATGTTGATGACCTGAGATAGTATTTAGCACTAATTAAGTTAAACGCAACATAATACGTTGGATACATACCTCATAATCATTACAAAATTCTGGATTTGAAAACCATGTTTCATCAACTACAGTTTCAGGATCTCGAAGCTTTCCATTACATCGAACTGCAGCCATGGAGGATGTTAAAACCACTCGTTTCAAAGATGGCGATCTCGCACATGAATCAAGAACATTAAGAGTTCCCTTAACCGCTGGATCAATAAGTTGAGTCTGAAATCAAGAAAGAAATTCTTAAAAGCTACTAGTTAGTTTTGTAGATTATGTTTATATACATATATATACATATAGGGTAATGACTCTATTTTGCCCTTCAAGAAGCCACCCTGAACTACTGGGCATCCCAAACTAACAAAGGGTACAATTTTACCCTCGAAGTAATCAAAGTGGTCCAATTTTACCATCTGGCGAATGTAATGTTGACATGTGGACGACACGTGCCAACATTACATTCGCCATAGGGTATTAAAATTAGACCTTTTTGGTTACTTTAAGGGTAAAATTGTACACGTTGTTAGTTTAGGGTGTCTAGTGGTCCAGGGTGATTACTTGAAAGGCAAAATAGGATCGTTGCCCCATACATATATACATATATATATATAGTTATATATGTACATGCAAGAACCTGAGGGTCTTTGACGTCAAAGGAAACAGGAGATGCAGTATGAAAGACACCCACACAGCCTTCAATAGCAGAGTCAAAGGAACCTTCTTCCAACAAATTTGCTTTAATTAGACTCAATCTCTCCTTTGCTCCTTCCAGTTCAAGTAAGTGTTGTACCTTTTTTAAATCATCTATGTTGAAAATTACAAACCATCAAAAAAATTTGGTCACAAAAAATGGTTTTGAGAACAGCACAGTGAAAACACAAAAGTAGAATTTTCTTGAACTACAAGGAATAGCATTTTACATTTAACTTCAGTATAGTTGATAAATCAAAATCTAATAGATGGTTTTATACTTATTGAAAAAGACAGGGCATCAGGAAATAGACCAAACACCTGCAAGCAGTGAGATGCTGGTCTTCAATTTAGCCCCTTAGATTGATCTAACCATCACTATAATGCCACGTCACTCATGTCAAATAGTCTTCTTCAAACTCTATGTTTGGTTCACCTTCTCCACTCTCAGAGTTTGGAAGGACTAACACAGTTTGAATGATGTGCATGCCTTTGTAGCACTGGCATATATACTCCCTCCAGTCCTAAATATAAGACCTAATTAACTTTTTCTAGAAAATCCTTAAAAACAAAAAATAAGTTAATTATAAATTGATTTACCTAACTTTTTCCCATAAACTAGTTTATTTTACCTATAAACTAATGGATAATCTAAAAATATATCAAATATATCATCATTTAATAACCTATTTCGCAACCTTAATCTCTCCCAAAAAAAGTCAATTAGGTCCTATAGTATATATCAATCTTATAAGAGAAAATATGTAGATTTCTGAGTGTATTTGTGGAATATTTTTGTCAACAAAAGTTAAAAAATAAAGGGAGACATAACTTACTTTGTTCACGGACAGTGCCTTTGACAGTGTAACCACGAAGAAGAAGATGCTTGACGAGCCATGAAGCTATGAAGCCAGAAGCACCAGTTACACAAACCACCTTTCCATTTCCTCTCTTGCTCTCCATCATTATAACTCTCTATGTCGTCCTCTTCTTCAAAGGAAAGGTGGATAGGTTTCTTTTTGCCCAACAATAAGTCGGATATACTATATACTATATAGTTGGTATGATATATGTTACCAATATCCAATAATATGATGTGGGTCGGGGGAGTCATTTTCTGTTCATCTCACCGGTTGGAGAAACCATACATAATCTTATTTATAATATCATTAATTAATGGGTAAAGGGTCAAATCTAGTACTGAACTATTGGCAAAAGTACACCCCACATAAAAATAAATCTCGTAGCTCAAATCTAGCACTGATCAAGTACAAATTGGGTCAGATGTAGCAAAACCGTCAAATTTGACGGGTTTGACCGTTAAGTTTGACCCGAGTATGCCACGTCACCCAAGTTAGGCCACGTCACCTGTTACATCACCCAATTATGCCACGTCATCACCCGAAAAACCAACTTGTTTTCATTTTGTTTTTATGATCATTTTTTTGGGGCCTTTTTATTGCAACTTGTTCCATATAAAAATTCAATAAAAATGAAAAACATATTTATTGTATCTAAATAGCTATACAAATTATACATCTTATTAAAAAAAGTAAACAATTATTTTAACATGTCAAAAATAAAGAAATACTACATCTTATTTAATTTAAAGCAATTAAACTATATCCTTTTTTACCCCTAAACTATTAGTTCCTTAGAGTTTGTATTTTGGACTATTGAAGTATTCTTTAATTTGACTCTAGCTAACCACCGAAATCAGTTCAAACCCACTATTCAGTGTCCAAGATGAACTCTGTGCAGATAGGGTTTATAGGTAATGAGACGTCCCAAAATATGAAGACCGTAAATGTCACCAAGTTCATACAACAAACATAAAAAGTCTAAAGAATAGGAAATTATATTGCTTTTTGGCCAACCTAAAGAATAGGAACGAACTACTAGATAAATATACAAGAACAAAATTAAATATGAGAGGAGGTTGGGCTTACTTACTGTTGCCTCTGCTATAGTTCGATTAGATATTTGACCATTAGGACAATATGTTGAAAGATTACAATTGTTGTGTCGATGTGGTCACTCTTGGGCTTTGCAAAGCCCATATCAATAGCTGGGCCTATGTTTACTGTCTTCATTATAAAAACATGTGTTTCTTGCATAACTTCTTCGTTTTTCTATAAGGCCTACTCATGAGCTATAACTTCTTTTGGACATAGAGCAATAAACATACTGTATATTTCTTGTTAAAAAAACTTAATGTATATTTTAATTCCTCACGCCCATCTTTGGTATCTCAAATATGGGTAGAACAATACTGCTTCCAATAGAAAGAATACGCATGTCTTAAAAAAATATTTCCTTTCTGAATTAAAGAGAAGTCTAGTACACAAGGCTTGTTCATCATAACGTGAAAGGTATTAGTTTAAGTGCTTGTTAAGAGTGTTTACATTTGGTGTATAGAAATGTTTTGAATATGACTGCCTCTAATATGGATTTAAAGATTATAAAAAAGTCTTACTAAAGATCAGAGGATGATATAACTTAAAACCTTTTCAAAACATTGTTTATTGAAATCATTGGATTTGTCTCGGCAACAACTATTGCGTTAATCAAGTAACATTTTCATCTTTTCATGTCAAAAAAGAGAGAAGGTTTAAAGCTTGTCCCATTATTATAGAAAGGCATGACTCTTTTCAAGAAGATCAAATGAAACAAAGAAGAAAGTGAAAGAAAAATGAAAATTATAAAACTAAAATTAGAAAGAAGTCAAATAACCCTTGAACCAATTGGAAGCGTGATTTGATTCTCAAGATCAAATTAAAGGTATAGCAATTTCATCAACAACATGCATGAATAGACAAATGTGGAACAAGAAAAAGAATGGTTGTTGTGAAAAATTATTTGAAAGGACGCATTGATTTTTCATGAGATTTTACAAAGTTAAAAAATTTCATTAAATCTGGCCATTTAAATCTGGATTGATTTGATGTCGCATTGACAAATTCGTTATCTATTAAAAAAATCTTAAATGATTGCGAAGTTTGAATTTGATAATAGATTGTAATAAGCTTTTAAATAATACTCCCTCTGTTTCTAATTTTAAGTTTACTTTGACTTTTTTGTGAAAGTTAAGAAAGTAAATTAGACCACCAAACTATAACATATGTAATTACAATATATGTTAGTTAAAGTAAACTAGTTTTGAGGAAAAAAAGATAATTTTAAACAATTTAAAATGGCAAAGTTTGTAACTTGAACTATTTTGAAAAAGTCAAAGTTGATTTATAATTAGAAAGGGGTAAAACTCTTTATCTTTTGAAATCGAAAAACTAGCAGCTAGAAGAAAATCGATTAAAAGTAAATGAGAAGAAGTAAAGTACGTAAATCATGACAACAAAATCAAGATTAATGCATGATGATAAAGAAGACAACATGAACGTAGTACAAAAAGTAAGAAGATATGGCTAACTCTACGGAGATAGATTTTCTTGACAAGAATGAAAAAGAATCAGCGAGGAAAAACAAGAATTTTGAACAGATGTGAGAAAGCATAGGGAAAAGAAAGACATTATGGAAAAAGAAAAGGACCTTATAATACAAAAAAGATTCTAATTTTTAAGTAAGTGAAGAAGTAAAACATGAAAGCACCTTTTTTTCATTATCATATATTTGAAAGCTACTTGTGAAACAATTTCTTATATATTGAAACATGTAAATTGTTATGCCCAAATATCAAATATATTTTAAGCAAGCATTCTAATTAATTAAGTAGAAGATACTATAAGTTTTGACGTCAACTTAATGAGTTAATGCTATCACTAGACTCTTCCTAAAATTAAACTAGAAATGATATATTTATATTTTTGTCAAAAAGATTATAGGACAAAGCAAACATAACTATCATCATATATTCATGATATTGCAATGTAAAAAAAAAGGCATTTCATTTTTTTACCATAAAATAAAAGGAATCTTATGTTCATAAATAGAATCCTTTAAAGCTTCTAAAGATATTTACCAACAACTAAGAAGGTCAAAGGAAATTAAATCTACATAGAAATCATTGTGAGAGATGCCTCCAAAAAAATATGAGCTATTAATTGGTGTAAGTTGACATGACGTATATATGCGCACAAGAGTAGTGAATATATGCGCACAAGAGTAGTGAATGATGTGACATAATTAATGCAAATAAGTATCTGATTTAGTTATTGACCATTAGTACATTACCATTAGTCAGGGTAGTTCAAGCTCAAAGCAATTCCAAATAAGTTGGACCCTTCGTTGTGCAATAGCAGAAGGAAAGGTGCTAGCTGTCAAATACCACTTATACTACATACAGGTAACCTTGATATACTAATTCCAAGTATTATGAGATAAAACTCCAACAATGTTTCATCATATCATCCCTTAGACTATGAAGATTGTATTAATTTATAAGAGTTATTGTAAATTTCATTCTACATTAGACTATCTTACTACTTCAAATTTACGTGAATTCTGAAAGAACCTTCAAATGCCATTATACTTGAAATATACTGTTATACTTCAGATGCCATTATACTTGAAATATACCAAGTATTAAGAGATAAAACTCCAACAATGTTTCAACATATCATCACTTAGACTATAAAGAGTGTATTAATTAATCAGAGTTATTGTAAATTGCATTTTACACTAGACTGTCTTCCTACTTAAAATTTACGTAATTTTTGAACGTATCTTCCAAGTATTAAGAGATAAAACTCCAACAATGTTTCATCATATCATCACTAGACGTTGGCTGTCGAAGTCTGACACAACCCTCCTCCTTTATCCGGGCTTGGGACAGGCTATAAACATATAGGCGGAGTTACACCTGTATGAAAACAAAAAAATATATTAAAAGAGATTGCAATATGGAAACAAATGAAATCACAAGAAGAGAAAGGAGAGAGTTTGGAAACGATACAGTTATACAACATAACTCATTGGGATTTACCATTCCCAATGGCCTTCAAATGTGACTTATAATCAGTTGCCAACGGTTTGGTAAAAAGGAGATATAGGAAGATCATGACACTTTATGAACCTAGAAATCTCTATTTTAATTTTAAGTCTTGAGTATTGTTGTAAGAGTGTGTTTCTATTCAAGCAAGTACAAGACGCGAAAAGAAGGTCCTACCCTCCTCCAAAGAGAGGCAGCCTCCATTTAAATCTTCTTAATTACGATCGCTCTTCCCCTAACTTTTTTTATTAGTGATGTTTGGGGAGAAATTACAACTAGTCCTATGGAAGAGAATTTCACCCAACCAGGCTCCTTGAAGCCATTAAATTAGGTTGAAGTCCCTAGGGACTTAGATGATATTACAATGAATCTATGACAGCGGCTCTAAATCCCTAGGAATTCAACCTAATTTAATGGCTTCAAGGGGCCTGGTCGGGTTTAATCCTCTTCCGTAGGACATCATTGTAACCCTCCCAAAGTTTTTTAAGTTTTTTAGGTGCTTTGCCAACTGTCATTCAAATGAAAAGTAGGGTACACTGTTCAGATAGTAAAAGTACTAAACAAGGGTAATTTTACAGAGATCAAATCCTAAGGACAAAGTTCTAAAAGCATAATTAGCCCAAGTGTACGTTTAGTCTTTTACTATCACAATTATTAAGGAAAAAATAAACCACTGGAACCTGCTTTTTCTTCATTCCAAATATTTGTGTAGACTGGAGCTTCAGATTCGGATTGGTGCGCGGCTGAATTAGATGAATAATATTGTGAGTAGAAGTTAAAATATAAATTAAAAAGAAGCACCAAGAAAGGTTGTAAGGAGCATTAATAGAATAAAGTAAAGGACTTACGACAAGCACCGATATTCATTGGCGGTTGGTGGTCGTCTAGGAGCAACTTTAATGGGTGATCTGACCTTCTGGGCTGTCCCCAAAACAAGTAATAAAATCAACAAAAATATCCATTGATCAGAGAGTAAGTGAAAGAAAGAAAGAAAGAAAGAAAAAGAAGGGAATGGAAAAATAAAGAAGAAGAAATAATATTTTTGTAGTAATTATTTTTGTGGGTCATGCAAGTTCATATGATTGAATTAAAAAAATATGCAAGAAAGGACGGAAAAGAATTATAGAAAGGAATGACTCTTTTCAAGAAGATCAAATGAAACAAAGCAGAAAGTGAAAGAAAGAAAGAAAGAAAAAGAAGGGAATGGAAAAATAAAGAAGAAGAAATAATATTTTTGTAGTAATTATTTTTGTGGGTCATGCAAGTTCATATGATTGAATTAAAAAAATATGCAAGAAAGGACGGAAAAGAATTATGGAAAGGCATGACTCTTTTCAAGAAGATCAAATGAAACAAAGCAGAAAGTGAAAGAAAAATGAAGATTATAAAACTAATACTAGAAATAACCCTTGAACCAATTGGAAGCGTGTTTCAATTCTCAAGAAAGAAAAAAACAGAATGAAAAATTAAAGAAGAAGAAACAAAAGGTAAACTTAAACAATGAAAGAGAAATTATGATAAAAAACAATGAAAGAGAAAAGAAAAAATAATAATATTTCAAACGCAATTAGTGCTTTGAGTTACGGACCTCAAGAAGAAAATTACTGAGCTTTCTTGAAGAAGATTATCTCTGCTTCTCATCCTGAAGGTTGAGAATAGTCTAAGGCATTTCAGGGGCGTTATCATGGATTCGATTCTTGGACTTCTTTCTTGAACATTGTCGGTGACTCTCTTTTGCAAAATCTTTAAACCCCAAGAGACAGGAGTCAAATGATATAAACAATAATATATGTGGGAACCACATATTCAAAAATTATAAGAAATTAAACAAACAAAAATGTATGTTCTCTTCTCTCCTATTTGAGATGTATTTCTAGACAATGAAATAGAGTTCAAGATGAGTGAGTGAGAGAGAATATGTCTTTTTATTTTGGTAAGGGAGAATATGTTTTTGATTTTGGTGAGAAAGTTAAAAAGGGGTATATATTCTGACAGTTGGTCAAAATCCAAGTTTATAACAATCCCAACGGTTGAGATGCAATTTTAAAAACACGATGGATGGTCAGGATCATAATCCTCGTCATTTTTGTTTTAACCAATCACACAAATGACATACTAAAAATAGGAATTAATGGATAAATAAATGAATCTCATGTTTTCATTTTTTTTATGAGAAATTCTTGCGTGAAGTGTAACATACTGTTACTAATTCCCTAATTAACTAAAAATATCTCTTTTAATTCAATAATCTCTTCACTAACTATGATAGAAAAAGGAATGTCCATAATAACAATATCTCTATCATAGTTAGAAAAAGAGTTTTCTAATCATTTTACACATTATCCATGATAGAAAAAAATTTCCTAATATAATACGAATACTATTATGGATAATTAATAGCTAACCATTTTAGAAAAGGTTCACCTAACATGGTTAGAAAAAGAAGTAACCTAATGTTAAATTGCGATAATCTGCCACTATTATAATCATTATTAATAATTATCTAACTATGATAGAAAAGATTTTTCATATTTTTACAAACCTATCATAGTTAGAAAAGTATGTTGCTTATATTACAATCCATAGTAACAATCCTGATTCTATTATTCTGTTTCATGAGAAAATATGCGGAAACGATTGCAGGCCTATACAAATTGGCAATATACAATTTCAAATAAACTATATAACATCTACTACCTAATTCCTTTTCCTGATGCTCGCGCTTGTGCATGAATACCTGCAAAAATATGAGTAATCGTGGGATGAGACAATTTGTCCCAGTAATCACTGCTTAACTCACTATAACAGCGAGATGTGCAGTAGCGATGACGTCTAAAGAGTACCACAGATATAAAAAAACCAGTAGTGTGTGTGTGTGTGTGTGTGTGTAAAAAGTTTTCTTCCCATGTTCACTCAAGTCCCTCAGTCACATCCAAACCAAATCAAATTCATCATCTCCACTTTCCATATATCGCTCAAAATCCCTCAATCATTTCCACATCAACTAAACTTCATCATCCAAAACTCCGCTCTAATAATATCCCTAATACAACTTTGACTCTCACCTATAGATGCATCGTGCCATCATGGGGCAATATCCTTGCATCTAAAACTTCACTATATGAATTGACACTGTGCCTCTCTCTAAAAATGAGGAGGCAAATTTCCCTCTCTGGCAATCTCCAGAGAGGGAACCCCAATAATTCTGTTTCTATTGCAGAAATGGAACGGTTGCGCTCTACAATGCGAAAACAACCGTAGGTCACTTTCTCTCAATGAGTTGACATATGAACCCCGGGCTAATCAATCCGAAAAAGGATTAGTACAAATAACTGTCGATTGGCCTATCGGCAGTTATCATTGCGCGATGGTACATAAATTTCAGTGTCATGCAAAGCTCACCATATCCCTATCAATATCTCATCCACAATATTCAACATCAACATCATGCACTCTCGCATCATCTTTCAATCTATCACCCACAACATCTTCCCTCAACACAACTCTCCAAAATATCAACTCACATCTGATTCCTTTTCTATCCTCAGAACCTCACAAATAACTATTAAAACACTACACCTGCAAACATGTCACACCATTCCAAAATATTCAACACCACCAGACAGGATACTATATATGTTATGGGTCGAAATCTTTTATATGAAAATAATCGTGTTTGAAAGGCACCTGATAGTCTGTTTTGTATACAATTAACTTTTCAAAGATTATATATATATGGTGAGAAAGGATTTTAAAAGTCCCAACTAACATCACCCTCAATGTTATAGTGAGGTTAAGTGTGATTACCTGTCGCCCTTAGTATTCTGTTGCATTTTCTTACCATTCCTTGTAGATTTTTCCTTCCAAGTATATTCTCCTATTTTCATTCCAAATAATAAAGTGAGCAACTATCCTTGTTTATGTTACTTATCATCGCTCTCGATCCCAATTACTACCCAATCTCTTATATATTTTATTGTAAGGTAATCATTTTCAATCAATCGAAGCTAAAACCAATAGTCAAATTCAACTTAACGCGCCAAACGCCAAAGAACAACAAACATACATTTCCATTAAGACGCTATAAGAATTTGTAAGGTAATCATTTTCAATCAATCGAAGCTAAAGCCAATAGTCAAATTCAACTTAATGCGCCAAACGCCAAAGAACAACAAGCATTCATTTCCATTAAGACGCTATAAGAATTAACACAAATAGATTCACCAAAGATAACCATAATTAATAACACCTTCACCAAATCAATACCTCATTAGGTAGAATCAAAACTTCCCACTTTGCAAATTGCAATCAACTCATCTCAAATACACATCAACAAGTCATATCTAACACAAAATCATCATTTTGTTTCCATTAGTATAGAATGTTGAGATCTAGGAAAAGTATTAACTTAGTGATGTCATACTAGTACAATCACTCTAAAGTAATGCATAGCGTGGAAAACACATTCCAATTCATGATTCAAGAGTAATTCCTCGAATCCTAAACCAAATAAAATTGCACCAAATCAACACTCCCTTTTATAATTCAAATTATATTCACATATTACCATACAAACATTTACACTGATTTTCCACACAAAACTCAAGGATACAATTAATTTTCACCTACATTTTCATACATAATTCTTTATGTCCAATTCTACCAAATTGAGAAAAGAGAATGAAGTTCATTTATCTCCTTAAAAGGTCAGAAATCATGAACTACATCCTTGTACAAGCTATTACAACACTAACATAAGTAAATATTGGGAATTTCAATACTAGCTATTATATATATCCTTCCATTTCATCAGCCCCATTTATTGAAACACCATCTTTTCTCTATTTTGCCAACATGTAATCTATAATTACTTCCTAAACTATCATGTTTGTTATTGAATCATTCATTTAAGTCTTTCTTATGCCCATAACCATTTGGTTATGGACATAAAAAATTGTCAGTAATCATTTCCCTTACTCAAACCAGTAATCCCAAAACAAAGAAATCAAAGACTTTACTTAGAAATCCTGAAACTGAGTTCAATACACATACACATGCGAATCCCTGCACAAGATTTTCATTTTACACATATTCACACCAAAAATATCAATATAATTTGGAATTCCTATTACTTATTCCCATTTATTGACTTATTGAAACAAAGAAACAAGCTTGCAACCACCAGCTTGGACACACAATATTATTTCCATTCATAACTATAACAACACAGCCCTCTGAGATATTTAAACAAGCAGCATATCACCAATAATATCCAAACCAAAATAGTGAATCATCAATCAATCAACAGTTCATGATTCTCATAATTTAAGACTTATGGTATATTGATTGAAACCATTTCAATTTCTTGATTTACTTTCTTGTACACTTTAGTTGACATAATATATGAAAGATATTAAACTATTCATGTTTCACATTCAGTCAAAACACAAATCTTTTTACAACAATATAATCATAGAATTCAAATCAAAATCACACTTTATATAACATGCTTATACCAAAAACCATTCAGCCAACATAAATGAAAGGTAGGGAATTCACAAAACAAGTCCCCATTGAAATTTACTATTATAACACCACATCATAATATCATTAGTATCTGTTATGGCACTATATCTATTCAAAGCAGAAAGGAGAGAGAAAAAAAACAAATCAAGAAATCAATAACTCCAACCAGGGCAAACAACAAGAGACTATATTGTCACTTCACAAACTCCTAATTAATCATCCAAATCATCTAAAAATCACCAGAAATCGAAACTTAGGCTTCATTTAACTAATTATTACAATTGAGAAACACTCTCAACTTTGCAAAAACGACAGAAAATAAATACTTGTATGACCAATATCAACCCTCCAAATAGGGCTCATAAGTTTTAACAGATAAACTGCCCCAAAGTATCAAACCCATAATGTGAAACATTCTTTATTTAACATCTAATGTTTTAACTTTCCATCAATCATTGCCACAAGAAGTACAAGAATGAATAGAAATAGATAGATATAGGGCAACAAAACATGAGAGAGAAAGGGATTCACGTAAGCTAAGTAGCACAAATTTCGTTTTGTGTATAGTCACCAAAAACATAGGAAAGGAAATAAAAAGAGGCATGTATTATAATTCTTTGACTCTAGCTAACCACCGAAGGCAGTTCAAACCCAAGATTCAGTGTCCAAGATGAACTCTGTGCAGATAGGGTTTATAGGTAATGAGACTTCCCAAAATATGAAGACCGTAAATGTCACAAAGTTCATACAACAAACATATAAAGTCTAAAGAATAGGAATTTTTTTTGGCCAACCTAAAGAATAGGAACTAATAGAGAGATATATGGGAACAAAATATGGGAGGAGGTTGGGCTTACTTACTGTTGCTTCTGCTATAGTTCTATTAGATATTTGACTATTAGGACAGTATGTTGAAAGATTACAATTTTTGTGTCGATGTGGTCACTCTTGGGCTTTGCAAAGCCCATATCAATAGCTGGGCCTTTATTTACAGTCTTCATTATAAAAACCTGTGTTTCTTGCATGACTTCTTCTTAGTTTTTCTATAAGGCCTACTCATGAGCTATAACTTCTTTTGGACATAGAGCAATAAACATACTGTATATTTCATGTTAAAAAAACTTAATGTATATTTAAATTCCTCACCCATCTTTGGTATCACAAATATGCAGAACAATACTGCTTCCAATAGAAAGAATACAAATGTCTAAAAAAATTTCCTTTTTGAACTAAAGAGAAGTCTAGTATGTTACATATTGTTACTAAATTCCTAATTAACCTGTGACATATCTTTTAGTTCAATAATATCTTTACTAACTATGATAGAAAAAGGAATTACAATAATATCAATATCTCTATCATAGTTAGAAAAGAATATCCTAATGATTTGATACTATCCATGATAGAAAAGAAATTCCTGATACAACCTGAACACTATCATGGATAATTAATAACTAACCATGTTAGAAAAGATTTGCCTAACATGGTTATTAAACAAAACTAATTGATATTAAACAAAAAATAAATATATATACATGCGGAAGCAGATGCAGGCCTATACAAATTGGCAATATGCCATTCCAAATAAACTATATAACTTCTACCTAATTCCCTTTCCTAATGCTCGCGCCTGTGCATGAATACCTGCAAAAATGTCAGTAATCGTGGGATGAGACAATTTGTCCCAGTAATCACCGCTTAACTCACTATAACAGTGAGATGTGCGGTAGCGAGGGCGTCTAAAGGGTACCACATTTAAAATCAATAATACATATATATATATATATTTCACATTTCCTTTCATCCATCACTTAAATCCTTCTATCACGTCTCAAATTCATCATCTCCATACTCCAATCAACTAATATTACCACAACCACCCTCACACTCACCTAAAGATGCATTGTGCCACCACGGTGCATTCAAGCATCTATTCTTCACTATATGATTTGACACTGTGTCCCTCTCCATAATGAGGGGACAATTTCCCTCTCTGGCAATCTCCATAGAGGGAACCTCAATTCTGTTTCCATTACAGAACGGGAACGGTTGGACTCTTCAATGCCAAACAACCGTAGGGGCGGTTGGGCTCTTCAATGCCAAAACAACCGTAGGTCACTTCTCTCAATAAGTCGACCTATGAACCCCGATCCAATCAATCTGAAAAGGATCCTCAGTACAAATAACTGTCGATTGGCCTATCGACAGTTATCATCGCGCGATGGTACATAAAAATCAGTGTCATGCAAACCTCACCATATCCCTATCAATATCACATCCACAATAATCAACATCATGCACACTCACATCACCTTTCAATCCATCATCCACAATATTACATGTTGTCCTTAATAATTCTCCCCACAATCTCCATTTCAACATCTCATAACTTATGATACATCTCAATATCTCTGTCAAAGTATAAACACTTCAATATCTATACACTCACATACACAATTCCACAATACCACCAGCCAGGGTACTACATATAGTAAGTCAAATTCTTTGTACGAAAATAATCGTGTTTGAAAGGCACCCGATAGCCTGTTTTGTATAAAAATAACCTTTCAAAGATAATATATATATCTAGAGGGTGAGAAAGGATTTTATAAAATCCCCAACTAACATCACCCTCAATGTTATAGCAAGGTTAAGTGTGATTACCTGTCGCCCTTAGCAATCCACTGCCTTTCCTTCTCTTTACCATGTCTTGAGAAATATTTGTATATCACATTCTTTCCTATTATTTCAGCATGTAAGGATAATACATTAATAATCATTTTAAGCTATATATTAAATAACGTCGCTCTCATTACTACCCAATCTTCCCCATTTATATATATCCTATCTTAATGGACCACATCAAACGTAAACACACCACTACAACTAAGCATTTTTGTATATGAACTCAAACGCCAGAGAACAATAAACATACGTTTCCATTAAATAAGAATTAACACAAATAAATTCACTAAAGACAACCATAATCAATCATACCTTCACCAAATCAATACTTTATTAGTTAGAATCAAAACTTCCCACATTAAATAAGCTAGTATACTATTTGACTGATTAACCACTTTTATAAATCCAAACTCAATCACATGTTCCTTCACCCTTACAACCGATCCCAATCCATAACAGCTCATTATTCAATATCCAAAATAAACATGATTGACACTACAAGCAACTTTAAACCATAGCCTATATCAATCATAAGCACTTCTAAGTTCACAAAACTCTTCTCAACTCCATCTCTTAAACACTTACATCCTTTATCAAAACATTATGTACTCAATCCCTTGCTTATATTCTTTATCCTATAAATCTATTTCCAATTCCAAACAACAAAATAATCAATGTAATCTGTCACAATCCTTTCCAATTCTAATTCTCTGCTTAAGCATTAACAAACAAGTTATTGACAAATTCAAATCTACAAACAATAATCCATCACATATTACTAACTAATCATAACTAACATAAGACTCTATTTTTGTACCTTCCACTTAATAAAAGTCTCTTTATGTCCTTAAACATTATCCTAAAATTCTTGAGTTTATCACCATATATAACACTTAATAACATTACTAAGTTAAATCCAATTCTTACAAAAATGTAACCTAAGATTTACCAAAGTAACAACTTAGAATAACAACCTCTTATATGCTTACCACCTAAACTTTACCACTATCAACCCTAAACAACCACCAAATACACATATATATTAAACCTCAAACTTGTAGTATTACATACCTCTAATTTATAGATTTTAAGGTTCTCTAACCATGTCGTAGGTTCAAGAACCCAAAGATCCAATGTCACCATCAATTCATGGATCATTCCCTCATTATCTGTATCTTACTCATGATTTCATTTAATTCTAGGTGAAAGTAAATCACCATCACCATTATTTCTTAATCCTTATAGCTTTAATCATCACCCATCCATATCCAAAATCAACAAACAATTTCACATTTCATTCAAATTACTATTCCACTAATAATCATCCAATCCAACCTTAGCCCTATTTTCCAAGAATTTGACAAAATCACCCAATTCACAATAAGCTAAATAATCAAGTTTTATAAAATTTGACTAACCTTTCCAATATCATCTCTATATATAATAACCCATAACCACTAACTAAAAATCCCATATACTCAAATAAACTAACATTGTTAGACTTATTAGCGAACTTGAAATTTCGCCCCAATCCTTAGAATTTTCTAAATCCACAAACACACATTTAAAAGCTGGAAGTTTCAGCATGTCCCTAATTGAATTTTACCTCTCCAACCATCTGGTTATCAAAAACTAAAGGGCTGAACAGTTTTAAACATACATGCTTCAACATTCATTTCTTCTCTTCACAACCAATACTATACTAACACTATACACAGTTCCAGCCAAAATAGAGCAGTAACAAATTTTCAACAACCCATTATAACTTCTCAGAAATTTAACTTACAAACTTGATAAAATCTACAATATTTTCCTTAAGTAACCTTAATCAGAAACTAAAGCCTCCCAGACCAGAAAATCAGATCAAACAAGAAGAGAAGCAAATCGCAAACAATCAGACCATCAAGAATCAAATATGCATTGACAAACACTAAGGACACAAATCAGCCCAAGCCAATGTATGAGCGAATAGGAATTAATAACCTTTCAAATCATCCAGCAACTTAACATACAATGTGCACAAAATCATAAATTTGATATCCATATACCAAATGAAATCATAATTTTATTTCCACACCAACATCCCACACGGACAGAGCAAAGAGGAGAATATGAATTTGTGAAATCACCAACTTCAACAACAAACAAACATACCACAAAATCTTTCAGCTCCATTACATTCCTACCAAAACAAATTAATGATTTTTGAGCTCAAACCCTCCTGAAACCCATCGGCCAACACAAGGAGAAAGAAGAGGATCTTAGCATTCCCTTTAAAATTCATCATACATGCTCAATTTGATTTAGGAAAACACAAAATCTAACTCTAAGCTTTGATTTTAGGTGATCATTGAACCTGAATCCTAAAACCCCACTCAAACCCTAACTCGGTCTCTTTCTGGAAATCACTCAAACCGTAAATAAAATTAGTAGGACGGAAAGAGGAAGTTCACCTGAGCTCGAAACAGAGACCACCACCGCCGGCCATCACGTAGCTCGCCGGAAATTGGTCGGCCAAGCTGAACAGAGAAGGGGAATGAGGAAGTGAGGGGAAGAATGAAGTTGGAAAGAAGTATTAGCTTGAAGAACTCAGAAAGACGTCATCTCACCTCCTTAAACTGTCGGCCGCCGCCAGAACGAACAACCACCGCCGGAAAAACGGCTTCACTCGCCGGAGGAGAAGAGGAACCGAGAACAAAAAGAAGAGTGAGGATGAACCGTGAGTGAGGGACTCGCCGACCGCCGCCGATTTGTCTGTGGGCCTCGCCGGAGACGCAGGGCCGAGAGCACAAAAGGGAGGAGCTAGAGAGAAGGGAGAGATCGGGTGAGAGGGGGAGGAGGACGGAGGGAGCTCGAGAGAGAGAGAGAAAGAGAAAATGAAAATGGAAGGAAGGAGGAGATGAATTTATATATATACTTTAGGGAAAATTACACTTAACAACCCTAATGTTTATTCTTAATTATATTTTTAGCCCAAAAGTTTATATATATTATTTTTTCCATTTCTTTCCTTCATAACCTTATCTACTATCCCAAACACTTGTTCATGAAAGTTTCTAACTCCAAATAATTATTTTATCTATATTTCCTTAAATTCCAAAAATTAAGACTTAATAACAATAAATCTCCCTAAATTTCTCCCTAAAACTCAAATTTCCTAAATAACACCTCAATAATTTCTAATTAACCTTAATAAAAATTTGGGATGTTACATAGTACACAAGGCTTGTTCATCATAACGTGAAAGGTATTAGTTTAAGTGCTTCTTAAGAGTGTTTACATTTGGTGTATAGAAATGTTTTGAATATGACTACCTCTAATATGGATTTAAAGATTATAAAAAAAGTCTTACTAAAAAGGATGATATAACTTAAAACCTTTTCAAAACATTGTTTATTGAAATGATTGGATTTGTCTCGGCAACAACTATTGCGTTAATCAAGTAACATTTTCATCTTTTCATGTAAAAAAGAGAGAGAAGGTTTAAAGTTTGTTCCATTATTATAGAAAGGCATGAATCTTTTCAAGAAGATCAAATGAAACAAAGTAGAAAGTGAAAGAACAATGAAAATTATAAAACTAAAATTAGAAATAACCCTTGAACCAATTGGAAGCGTGATTTGATTCTCAAGATCAAATTAAAGGTATAGAAGTTTCATCAACAACATGCATGAATAAAAAAATGTGGAACAAGAAAAAGAACGGTTGTTGTGAAAAATTATTTGAAAGGACGCACTGATTTTTCATGAGATTTTACAAAGTTAAAAAATTTAATTAAATCCGGCCATTTAAATCTGGATTGATTTAATGTCGCATAGACAGATTCGTTATCTATTAAAAAAATCTTAAATGATTGCAACGTTTGAATCTGAAAATAGATTGTAATAAGCTCTTAAATAATACTCCTTATGTTTCTAATTATAAGTTTACTTTGACTTTTTTGTGAAAGTTAAGAAAGTAAATTAGACCACCATACTATAACATATAACAAATGTAATTACAATATATGTTAGTTAAAGTAAACTAGTTTTGAAGAAAAAAAGATAATTTTAAACAATTTAAAATGGCAAAGTTTGTAACTTGAACTATTTCGAAAAAGTCAAAGTTGATTTATAATTAGAAAGGAGTTAAAATCTTTATCTTTTGAAATCGAAAAACAAGCAGCTAGAAGAAAATCGATTAAAAGTAAATGAGAAGAAGTAAAGTACGTAAATCATGACAACAAAATCAAGATTAATGCATGATGATAAAGAAGGCAACATGTACGTAGTACAAAAAGTAAGAAGATATGACTAACTCTATGCCGATCGATTTTCTTGACAAGAATGAAAAAGAATCAGCGAGGAAAAACAAGAATTTTGAACAGATGTGAGAAAACATAGGGAAAAGAAAAACATTATGGAAAAAAGAAAAGGACCTCATAATACAAAAAGGATTCTAATTTTTAAGTAAGTGAAGAAGTAAAAGATGAAAACACCTTTTTTAATTATCATATATTTAAAAGCTACTTGTGAAACAATTTCTTATATATTGAAACATGTAAATTGTTATGCCCAAATATCAAATATATTTGAAGCAAGCATTCTAATTAATTAACTATAAGATACTATAAGTTTTGGACGTCAACTTAATGAATTAATGCAATCACTAGACTCTTCCTAAAATTAAACTAGAAATGATATATTTATATTTTTGTCAAAAAGATTAGAGGATAAAGCAAACATAGCTATCATCATATATTCATGATATTGCAATATAAAAAAAGGCATTTCATTTTTTTACCATAAAATAAAAGAAATCTTATGTTCATAAATAGAATCCTTTCAAGCTTCTAAAGAAATTTACCAACAACTAAGAATGTTAAAGGAAATTAAATCTACGTTGATTAATCAACGTGAGAGATGGCTCCAAAAAAATATGAGCTATTAATTGGTGTAAGTTGACATGATGTATATATGCGCTCAAGAGTAGTGAAGGTGTGACATATTTAATGCAAATAAGTATCTGATTTAGTTATTGGTCATTAGTACATTACCATTAGTCAGGGTAGTTCAAGCTTAAAGCAATTCCAAATATTAGCCCATCTAGTTAGAAGTAAGGTTTTCGGAGAATAATTCAATTGCACTTATCTTCTCTAACCAAAGTTAGACCCTTCGTTGTGACCAAAATCAAATAGCAGAAGGAAAGGTGCTAGCTGTCAAATACCACTTATACTACATACACGTAACCTTGATATACTAATTCCAAGTATTAAGAGATAAAACTCCAACAATGTTTCATCATATCATCCCTTAGACTATGAAGAGTGTATTAGTTGATCAGAGTTATTGTAAATTTCATTCTACACTAGACTATCTTACTACTTCAAATTTACGTGATGTCTGAAGGAAACTTCAAATGTCATTATACTTGAAATATACCATTATACTTCAAATGCCATTAAACTTGAAATATACCAAGTATTAAGAGATAAAACTCCAACAATGTTTCATCATACCATTACTTAGACTATGAAGAGTATATTAATTAATCAAAGATTGGAAATTGCATTCTACACTAGACTGTCTTCCTACTTAAAATTTACGTAATTTTTGAACGTACCTTCCAAATATTAAGAGATAAAACTCCAACAATGTTTCATCATATTTGTCATTTGGGATTTCTTGTTCAATTAATAATCTGGGAGGAAGGTGGAATTAATTTCATCAGTTAAAATACAAAATACATTTACTCTATTTGATCCTTGTTACAAGAGAAATCTTTCTCATAGGAGTGGTTCAAATATAAGATTCAGCTCATTTTTGTCAGAAATATAAACTGCTAATTCCATTTTCATCCTTATCAAGTATTTGCCACTGCACTTATTATCTCTATACAATAAATTTTCCATTCATTATCCCCATGTACTCTTCCGATAAACAAGAATCTATGTGAAAAAATATATACATATCTTACACCTTTATTGCTATTATAAGGAAATTCAAATAACATTTTGAGACTTCTAAATAATTTTGGTAGCTGTTCCTTCCAAAAGAAACATCAACGGAGTAATGTATAAACATCAATTTTACATATTACTCCTATATCAGTAAACTCCTTAAGCACAAGGAGTATAATTAGCATTCCAGATTTTCAATTCAATATCATTATTTTCCGAAATTCTCTATATAAAAACAATCAAATAGCCAATTTAAAGAACCTGAGACTTAAGCAGCAAAATTTTATATAAGAGATTACTAAACCATAGGATACAAATATTTGAGCAGTGATCAGTGTAAATATGAAGTACCACATCCTTACACAATACACAAGAATTCGTCTGGTCTAATACGTCTCAACCAATGAGACTGCAACAACTAATTTTGTGCCTTTCTAAGAAAACTGAATAACTATAGCAAAAACTAATTTTATTAATTTTGATCCAATTCAAATATGAGACTGCAAGAAAAATATTTTCTGAATTACCCAAGAAAACGTGTTTTACGGAACTCAACTTTACTAGAAGCAAAGGAAAGAAACTGACACAATAGGATACACATAAGTCACAACAAAGATGTGAAAGTTCATATATATCACGCCAGCTGAGAAACACTTTGACATAACATAACTGACACACAAAGACAACCTATCTTATATAACACCTAATTAAATCGAAAACTCTATTTTGCTGACATGGGTAGGATAAAGATACGAAATTTGCTAAGTTCATAAATATCTACCACCGGCAAGCAATGGTGGATGTGAGTTTGATTACATTATTTCATAGCTCATAATACTGGTGTTCTCCATTCAAATAAAAAAGATTTGCACTAGAGGATCGCAGATTGATGACATCAATAACGGATTAAAATGTCCTCTAGCATGCATTCCAGGCAACTAATGTGTGAAACATAGAGCTAGTAATACGAATTAGCAATGTTCAAAGAACCGGATCCGACCGGGTGGTCCGACCGGTTAAATCGTGAAACGGCCTCCAGATCGGTCCAATCTGGCCATTAACTCGGCTTTGCATTGGTCCGGCGTTAGACCGGTTTGACTCGCCAAAACCGGACATAACCCGTTGAACCGGTTGACCCGGTTCACTGCACCCTATCATTTTAAAAACAAAAACTTACTCACTCACCCAAATCCAGAACGCAGAACGGCATAACCTCTCTTACTCTCAGTCTCAGTAAAGTAGCGGACGAAGAAGCGACAGCTTTGAACCATCGTTGGATGTATTTTATATTGATTCTGGATATATTTTACATTTTTACTATTTTTAGTTTTTGAATATTTTAATATTTGATTAAATACTATCATTTTATTATTTCTGAGTTGACCCGGTTGAACCAATAACCCTTGAACCAGTAGCTTGCCCGGTTCGACGTCCGGTCCGGTTTTTCGAACCTTGCGAATTAGAAACTGACGACCAACTATAACTAGTTACAAAATGGGTAGTGTTGAGAAACATAGAGCCCATAACAAAATGGGCTATTTAGACCTACACTCTCTGAACATAAACCCTGATCGGGCTAGCTAACCCATGGGACTAGTCTATTCAAAAAACATTAAGAACATATATGTTTTTTTTTCATTTTACTAGTTGTTATAAATTTACTATTCAAATTTCAAAAGGAAAATACTCACCATCAAGTGAATTTTTTATATCGATTGATTGTTGTTGAAGGATGATTGACTTGGATTTTAGATTGAATTTGTTAATTTTGTTTTGTTTAATTTGTCATATTTGAATTTGAAACCCGATGTTATTACCGCTTGTTAATGAAGGTTATTGAACTTGTTAATGGTAGTAATTAACAATAATATAATTTTCTTCTAGGTCTTCATATTAATTAATTGTAAAAGGGAGAACACAATAATAATATTCCATACGCACCTGTCTAAGTTGCTTACATACATCTGGATCGGAAAACCATGTTTCATCAATTATAGTATCTAAAGATAAAGGCTTTCCATTAAACTTGACTGCGGCCATGGAAGAGGTTAAAACAACTCTTTTCACTGATGATGATTTTGCACATGATTTGAGAACATTCAAAGTTCCATTAAAGGCAGGCTCAATAAGTTCACTCTGAAATATTCAAAAAGAGAAATTTCGGTCAAATGCTTGATTTTGTATTATTACTTATCAAACCCCTGACTTATATTTAGGAAAATCACAATGAAGTCCCTCATAAGACAATTAGTCTCATATAGGTCACAAAGGATAGTGAAATTGAGTTGAAGTCCCAAAGATTTTGGGTGATATTAAATGACTTATCATTTAATTGTCAATACTAGCCCGATGAGTTGTCATTTTAATTTCAAGAGTGACATTGAAAACTCAAGGGTTAGTATTGACAACTCAATTACAACTAAATGACTACTAACCATTTAATATCACTCAAATCTCTTAGGACTTCAACTCAATTTCATCATTTTTGGAACCTAAATGTGATTAATTGTCTTTTGAGGAATGATAAACCCCACACATTCCATCTGAAATGTACTTGATTTTTGGTGGTAAATAAGTTAGAATAATAATACAAATACACATAGGAAAGAATACAAATTGAAAGATATGTATTTGCTTGTGTGAAAATTGGAGTTATATGTGTGTATAAGTTATTTTTGAAACTCATCAACCATCTTTCTCTCTTGTATGGGAAGAGGTGGAGACACTAAGAAAGGCATAAGATAATCAAATGATTAGATAAATGGACAAAAAAGAAAGAAGAAATCCCCTGATGTTCGTTGAGCCTTTGTTGCAAAATGAAGACACAACAAAGGCCCAAACTTCTTCCTTCAATGGTCGTTCGTTGAGCATTTATTGCGTAACTAACGCACGACGAAAGACCAAACTCTTTGCCTCCAATGTTTGTTTGTTGAGCATTTGTCACGCAACGAATGAGAATGAAACATAAAATTGTGTCTTTTAAACTCGAAAAATGAAAAATTTGGGAAGATAAAAAGCTATTGCTCGAGTAGAAAACATTCTTCACTTTTTGGGTATTTTTGGTGCTAGGTTTTGGCTTTTGAAAGAGTGAGTGTCAATAGATTGATCTTTTGAAGAGATTTGAATATTCAATTCCTTGGTTTCTCTCCTTCATCTCCTTTCCCTCTTTTATTTGCATTTATGGCTATATAGTTCATTTTGATTTGTAGCTTCCTAATGATTATGAGTAGCTAAGCTTTTTATGCTAGGATTATTTTGAATTCTTGTATTGATTAACTCTTGATTCCTTCTCTTATTTATTTTGTGATTAATGACAGACACATTTATTTTACTCTTTACCTAATGCTTCTAAGTGCATGATCATCATTTAGATGTTGAGTTCACTTGATTGATACTTAAGAGAACTATGTAAAACTTGGGTGAAGTAGTGTAAGAACTTGAAGTTTGCATGACAAATGAATGGTTTCGTTAATAAGATAGAAATATATTTGTTAACCTTACATATACACATTGGGGTTCAAACTTAGAAATTGAGTTTTATTAGTTGTGACAACATATTGCATGATTAATGGAATTAAACACTTGTCTATGACTTGAGAGAGCGTTTACAAGTGTATTTGAACCTATGTTAGCACATATATAGTTAATAAAAGTAATTGTGAAATGAAACTCTTTATGATTATGAAATACAAGGGGAATGATAAATAATCCTATGTCTCATTTTATCCATAAAGTTGAAGGATAACTTGTTTAGAGTTTGTCTTATATTTAAAATAGTTGCTCTTCACTATTGATAGTTGAATCAATCAAATTGAGCAAAAGTGTTATAATCTCTACTTGACCGGGTTTGGAACCAAATCCTTGTGGGAACAATATACTTTAGGGTTAAGGGTCAAATCTAGCACTCTACTATTGTCAAAAGTTCACCCAACATAAACAAGAATTTGATGGCTCAAATGTAGCACACATATATTTAAAAATGGCTCAAATCTAGCATTTCCGTCAATTTTAACGGGTTTGACCGTTAAATTTGACCCGATCATGCCACGTAACCTGTCATGTCACCTAATTAGGCCACGTTACCAAATGGGTCCACTTACTATTCATGATTGGGTTACATGGCATGTGATGTGGCAGGTGACGTGGCATAACTAGGTGACATAACATGTGACGTGGCATACTCGGGTCAAACTTAATGGTCAAACCACCACAAGAAATGGCATGGATAGTCGCATCAAAATATGGGGTATAGTCGCGTTTAAATGCGTGACAAGGGGGGTTAGTTGCGTCCTGTGCAAACGGGATAAAATGAGTCGAAACTAGAGTTGTTGTCACTGCAAATATGTACGGGACAAGGAAAAAAACGCGACATCATCACCTTTCTTCCCTGTATTCAACCAAACGCGACCTAACATTGTAAAAGGGGAAAAAATACATGTCCCGTTTATGACACGTGACATAGCTAATAAACATTGAAAAAATGGTTGTCACTTTTCTGGAAACGTGACAAGCCAATGAGAACTTGCAGCATGTGCGTGAACCATAAATTGGGTAATAAAGAGAAAATCAAATTATTTTGAATATAAATAAAACATCAAAATGTAATTATTTTGGGGCAATACATTAAGAGATAATGTCATTATTATTAGTCTTTCTAAATTGAATAACTAGTAATAAAAGCTACAATTACATTGAGCAAATGGAAAACATATAAATCAATTAAATTACAAAATAGTAATTAACCACATAAATGGAGATGAAGTGAGAAATACAATGTGTAATTAATTCATAAATATATTATGGCTAGATGGAGACTCCAATGGAAATTTAAGCTCCATTATTTGAACTGATGTAGCTGGTGCAGTGAAATATGAGGGGGAGAGGAATTTAGGAGAGGAATTTAGGAGACGGGATGTGCAGAGGGAAATGCAATTTGAAAATGTGCTGAGTGGGCGCATGATGTTTGCTTATATATGGGAGTGATGCACGCAGGATTTTTGAGTTTGAAAATGATGTAACTTTGTTTAGTCACGTGTCATATACGTGACATAAAATTAATGTTTTTAAATGTTGTCACCTTTGGTAGACGCGACAACATCCAATGGAAAAAAAATTATATTATTTTTAGGGTGAAGACCCAAAAATGATACATAACTATTGACCAAGGAACAAAAATAGTACATAACTATTTCAAGGTACAAAAATGATACCCAAATTTTACCATGTGATCAAAAATGATATTTTCACTAACATGACAATAATATTAGACATGAAAAGTCCAAAATGCCCTTATAAATTAATCGTCACACGATAAAAGTTTATTTAATATAAGGGCATTTTGGACATTTCATCTCTAATATTATTGTCATATTAGTGAAAATATCATTTTTGATCACATGGTAAAAGTTTAGTATCATTTTTGTACCTTGGAATAGTTATCTACTATTTTTGTTCCTTGGCCAATAGTTATGTATCATTTTTAGGCCTTCACCCTTGTTTTTATATGTTTTTATTGTTTTTATTGTTTTTATTTATATGTTTACAAGTTTTTATGTATATATTTATATTTATATGTTTTGAAGTCGGAACTTATGTGTTGTCCAATGTAAAAAAAATTATAAATCTTGTCGCGTAAGTGATACGCGACATGCTTCTACATGTCTGTCACGTAGCTGGACGCGACAAGGAAACGGGACAACATCAAAAAATGTCACACTTGCAGCATATGCGACAATTCCCACGCGACTATCCATCCATTTTCTTGTAGTGAACCCGTTAAAATTGACGGAAATGCTAAATTTGAGTAATTTGTGAATAGATGTGTGCTACATTTGAGCCATCAAATTCTTGTTTATGTTTGGTGAATTTTTTGCAATAGTAGAGCGTTAGATTTGACCCTTAACCCTATACTTTACTTTCATTTTATTATTACTTGACATGATTGTACACTTGCGGTGGGAACAAGGGACCTCATTATGATTATACCTTTATTTATTCAAACTCTAAAAAAAAGAAGGTACCTAATAATGTTGGAAGCAAAATTTGTCAAACTAATGAGTTTAAGAAAACTCCAAGAAGAGTCATTAACACTTCAAAAGTTTGGAGGGTAAACTTGTTAAGTTATCTCTATTAAAAGTACATATAAACATATTAAAAAATGACAAGAATTTGGTTCTAACACTTCCATTTTTCTATCACTACATGTCTCCTCTCGAGTCCCGGCTTCCATATAAATGGCAAGAGTTGTGTGAGAAAACGAAGTACTCCGTAGAAGACTATGAAGAACGTGACACGATTTTTACGTACAACTTTAGGGTTGGGCGATTTTCATCAGTTATGCCTTTTGGTTTTTATTTTTCTTTCGACCTATCCTGATACAGTTATGTAAATCGAGTTTTACCCTCTACATGTATGACTACTCACTCAACTCTGCTAAAAATGAGTTTATTAAGTTTAATAGGGTTCTTCGCATGTTTCACCAACTTAACAACTACTCCTTACTTCATGTTTAAAATATAAGTATATTTAACAAATTGATTAGATTAAGTATATTATAATTATGATAACCAAAATATGATATATGTTTTCCTTTAAACCCCATATAACCATCTTCCCTTATTCCCTCCATCCCCTTTCTCTTAATTTTTGTTGAGGTACCAATAGGGATATTAAGGAAGGAGTTGACAAGCATTATTAAAATCAATTCGTTGAGCCATCTCTTTTTTCTACTCATTCTCCTTCACATAAACAAGGATATTGATGGAAAATAAGTTACAATTCTTAACTTTTTATTTTTTTAAACAATGTAAACCAAATTTAATTTGTTGTTTATTTATGTAGAATATACTGTATTGATAAATATATTTGATTGAGCCAAACCTGAACGTCTTTGACTACAAAAGAAACAGGAGAAGCAGTGAGGAAGTAACCATCACAGCCATCAACAGCAGAATCGAAAGAACCTTCTTCGAACAGATTTGCTTTTATAAGCTTCAATCTTTCCTTTGCTCCTTCCAGTTTCAGCAAGTGCTCTACCTTCGTTGGATCATCTGCAACAACCGCCACCACATACAACATTGGAAATTCAGCTTCTATGTACCGAATTAAACCGTATAAATTTATTTTCATTATAGATTATGTATCCTTTTAAAATATTTTTTTTAAAAAAAAATCTTTTTTATACACCTTTTTTTTAAAAAAAAAATCTTAATGGATTCAAAATCTTAAATAAAGTTACATTTTAATTACCATTTTTTAAAAAATACTCTATTTTATTATTTAGAAATAATTTGTTGAAATGTATTCAAATTTGGACCATTAGGCTATATTCAGACTAAGTAGATCGATCACATCACTGCAATGAGCTAACACGATTACGATTAACATGGTGCTCAGCTACAAAATCACAACCAAAATTACAAAGATCTAAATGATAAAACCGAAATTAGTTCATAGTGGTTAGTGCATGATAAGTAAAAATGAACTTACTTGGATCACGAACAGTTCCTCGAACAGTATAGCCACGTAGAAGAAGAAATTTGACGAGCCATGAAGCTATGAAGCCAGAGGCACCAGTAACACACACCACCTTTCCTGAACCTGAGTAGTTGCTTAAGCTTGCCATATTAATATCTTGCGCTCTTTTGGATGAAAGTTGGCGATGATATATAAAAGGAATTGGAGCTGCTTAATTAAGTATAATTATTTCAGTCAGGCTTATCTTTCCCCACGTAGGCAGGCTTTTGGATGAAAGTGGGCGATGATAAAAGAAATTTGGCGGCTAAGATTCAATCTACACGTAACAAAAGCCTCTCCACACATATTTGAGCAGTAACAAATTGATTCATTCAATCGCGTTATCATTGTTGTTTTAGATTAGCCAATAAGCTCCATGACGTGACCTTCGGCCCCTGTCAGACTGGCCCCAAGAACATTGTCTGGATTAGGGTTAGAATGTCACGATTTCCAATAATCATTGTCTGACCTTCTAGTTTTAGATAATCATCAATAAAATAAAACTTGACTATATTAGAAGTTGTTGAAAGAGAAAATGACAAAAAAATTACACTTCAATTTGAGTTATACAAAATGGGGTCTCCAATTCCAGCCTGAATAAATGAGTGATAGTCCCCAATTTGTTATAATTGAAATTCGTGACTTTGTGTCATAGAGTAGTTAATGATGATTCTAAAGTAATTAATGACGATTCTAAAGTAGTTATCGGCGATACATGAGTAGTTAATGAGTAAATGCTCATATATCGCAGTTAACTACCCTTATATCGTTGTTAACTACCATTCTCAGTAATTACCTATGCATCGCGGATAACTACTTTAAAACAGCATTAACTACTCTATTGTCACAAAGTCACAAATTTCATTTAGGCCAAATTGAAGACTATCCTTATTTGTTCAAGTTGGAATTGGAGACCCCATTTTGTCCAACTTAAATTCAAGTGTGATTTTTTTCGCAATTTTCCCTTGTTAAAATGATTGTTAGTGGAGTAAAATTTTATGGAAAAAAAATTATTATTAGAAGTGTTCTCCATAATTTATCCTCCTTGCAGTCTTAAAGATAATATCCTCTTGACTTTTTTTGAAGTTAAGGAAGCATATTACTTCACTAAATTATAACATATGTCACATATAATTAGATCATATATTACTTTATAAATAGAATAAATTAGTTTTTAAGAACTCAATGGTGAACGACCAGCGTTTGGGGGTAAAGGAGGTAGGTTGGTGAGGAAAGAAGATGAGGAAGAGATAAAGAGGGACAAGGAAAGGGCGTAAAATACTAATGTGATCTTAAATATAATTAAAGTCAAGTCCCTTAAAACCCTACTTTAATTTAGTCAATTGGTGGAACCTTTCTAATATTATGTGTCTTGGGTGATATTTGAAATTAATTTTACCTTAAAGTTATTGATTTTGCATCCTTAATTTTTCAAAAAAGGTTAAGATTTCTTATAATTATATTAGGAGCCAAGGGTATTAAAAAAGTATGGATGTATTAGAAAAAAAATAACTACATTATAGAAAAAGCTTGTCAAAGTTAACATATTGATTTTAACGTTAAATTTGTTTCCCTTTTCTAAAATCTTTGAATTAAACGAGTATACTTTTTTCCTTCAAAAGTATTTTGATGGATTTGAGTGCTTGTTTAGATTTGTAATGGATGGGAACATTGAAAATTAGTTTTTTTTTTTCATTCAAAATTAGTTTTTAATTGTGATTTAAAATAAATTAAATAAGATATTTTTATATAGGGGTGTTCAACATTTTCCTGTCTCATCTCATCCCAAGGCTTTTTCTGGAAGTGAAATTCTTGTCCCGAAAATTTTTGGAACTAGACAAAATTCCTCTTCGAAACGGGACGGGACATGGGACGAGGTCGTCTAGATCTCGTCCCATCCTGAATACAAATATATATATATGTGTGTGTGTGTGTGTGTTTGTATTTATATAATTTTTTAAAGAAAATGTTTGACATTTATAACATATACATGTATGAGTATATATGGCATTTTGTTATGAAAAATACAATCATAATAAAATTTTAACTTATTATGTTGTATAAGATGTATTATAAAAGTAATATTGAACTAATTTATTTGGTTGTTACAAACACAAAGATAAAGTATTATATTTTTTACAAGTATATATTTTTGATAAAAAAAGTTTCAAATTTTTTTTTTGGGATTTTTCTGTCCCGTCCCGATCCCGATTGAGACAGGGCAAAGTTTGGGACGTGACGGAAACCCCTTCCCGAGCCTTTTTTGGGACGGGACACAGGACAGGGTGTTTCGATCTCGTCCTATCCTGTGAGCAGCCCTACTTCTATATAACGATTTTGTCTCAATTTACAAAGCTTCCACTAATTTCGCCTTTGGTAGGCAACTTAACCAAGGCCAAGGGCCACCTACTCCTCTAATTGTTTAAACAAGAGAAAAATATTTTATTTTTTAACTTATTTATATGTTATGTTATTTTTATGAAGGTACACTTTTACCTTTTATTTGTTGTTGTGTAAACTTTTTTCTGATGTGTCATGATGCATATTAAATGAGCGATGTTATAAAATGCTAAAACATATTAAATATTTAAGCCTTTTCTTGGGTCAGAATATTTTGATTTTTTATGAATTATGAAGACTTCATCATACAAAGATTTCCTTGACTTTTGGCACAATCCATATGAGTTCTCTTACATTTAAAATTTTAGACTTGACCTCCTAATATATGGTTATTTTTAATAAAACACCTAGCTACACCGATAAATTACTACTCCTATCTCAAGAAAATTGTGATTTATCAGATGTAACATGTTGATCGTTTTATGGCTTAAGTGGTCCAGTCACTACAAATTGGAAGCACATTTTTGGAATCGATCACATTAGTACCAGCCGAAAACTTGGTTTTCACATCGCTGTACTTTTGTCTCGACCAAAAACAAAAGGGTTAAAGGTCAATCTGGCCACCAAACAATTTCTAAAGTATCAATTTAGTCTGTAAACAATTTTAAGTCTCAATCTGGCCACTAAACAATATAAAAGTCTCATTTTGGCCAACTCCATCCATCACTCTTTAACACCATCAACATAAATGCCAAGTAAGCATTTTTATCGACATGTGGCAGGTGAATGTGTTTTTTTGTTAGTGACATGGCATGCCAAGTATTTATTTTTATTATCTAAAAATTTGTTAATGTTAATAACTAAAAATAAACTCTTCTTTTCAAGGTTTGCGATGAACCTGAACTGGAAAACCCAAAACCCATGGATGGATTAGGGACAATTGAATCGTTGCCGCAAACTGATTAGGACCTGCGACGAACTGAATCAGAAGTGAGGGACTTGCGAGGGATTTGTTGGGGAGGATTAGTGCCTGTGACGAACGTGAATCGGAAGCGAGGGACTTGCCATGGATTAGGGCTTTCGAGGGACCTGAATCGGAAGGAAGGAGCTTCGATTTGAGTTGAACCTGCGACGGCGATTTGAGCTTGTGAGGGAGGAAGGAGGCTTCAGCTGGTCGGTAACTTGTTTATTTGGAAGTTAATGTTTGTTTGTATGTTTAGCAGTGAACTTCATTGACTAACATGCAATATTTTTATTTCCTATTTTCACATTTTCTTATTTCCAAACCGCCCTCAATATTGCCAAGTTACTTCAGACCCTCCTCTCAACTCTTTATAGCTGGTTGAGTATGTTATTTTTTCATTGTACGAATGGGTTTGTTGCCAAGTTACAGATTGTAGATTTGCTTTGCTAGTGTAATTTTGTGGATTGATTAGGCATTCAGACTGACTTCAGAAAATCTAGTTTGTTACTTTCAAAGAAAAAGAAGCAGCCGTAATATGCACATGTTGAATTGTATTTGAAATACCTACTGAACTGAATTGCACATGCACAAGCTTTTCTTTAATATGATTATTGTATTCGTTCCTTTTAAAGAAAAAGAAGTTGCCGTAATGACATTGCACTTGCACAAGCCTTTTCCAATTTATGCAATAACATGAACGAAGCAGCTTTTCTAGTGTAGTAAGTTGGGCTGTTATTATTCCTGGGTCTCAGATCCTGCTGTCCTGCACCATGATATGTATATTTATCATATCTGACTTTTATCAGCTTGTTCTTGCAGAAAGGTCAATATTTATATCTGATATGTATTTACTGCAGGCTTGGTTTTTAAATATATTTTTGGTCTTGCAATCATCCCTAACATCGGTACAAACTTTAACTGACGAGACTTCATCTTAACCTTTACTTAGGATTGCAAATCCTGATAAAAATTTTCCCCTGCCTAGCCGGACTATGGAACATGATGATGTCAAGAAGGAGGCCAGCGCAGGGACATGATTATGTCAAGAAGGAGGCCAACGCAGCGCAGCGTGCAAACTTTTGACTATATATGATGTTTTTGGAGGGTTGTCATCCCCAAAATATGTAACTCACTGAAAACAATGTTTTGGCCATATTTTAGTCTATGACACCAACAATGTATTGTATTTTGGCATATTATATCAATATTATGGATGTTATTGTATTTTGAAATGAGCTTTTGGCCACACATTCTTGTTTGACATGTGCCTTCTCAAAACTCAGTTTTGTTTGACATGTTTCTATGATATATTTGCAAGTAAACCAGTAATAAATTTGAACAACAAAATAAGTCACATTCTTTTACATCACCAAGTCGTACATATTATCTTCAAATACATGAAATCTTTGACAACTAGCCAAGTAGTTCATACTAACAATCAGCAAGTATTTCACTCTTTCATTAAAATCACCAACAATACACATGCAGTGACAAGCACTGCCACAACTACTTTATATTTTCTTTCCCTCTTTTCAATTACATCAACAATTTCCTTGATCAATTGCTTGTTCCTTAACTCATTCCTCTCTAAAATCTTTCTCATTTCCACTCCTACAGAATCAACATCTTCTTTGGTTGCTTCAAACTCTTCTTTTTCATCATAGAATTTGTGAATAATATAAAGTAGCTCCCTAATGATAGTTTTTTGCCAATCTCAGCATCATGCCAATTGAAAAAATCGCACTGCCCTACCTGTCCAATCATTAACACACAACAGTTTATTGCTGGAATTTTTAAGAATTTCAGAAATGCCATTGAAAGGAGAAAGATAAAAATCAAGACATAATTTCATTTTCTTTACCAGAAAAATAAGGATTTAATTTCTAAATATTGACGTGAGGATCTTTGTAATAGCAAGTTAACACATGATGAAGCAAACTGGTTTCTTGCAAGTGATGTTTTCAGGTTTTCAAACATTCAAATCCATGTCTAAGCTGATGACATCAACTGAACAAAATTTGTTATTTCATACTTCAGGTTTTCATCTGGAATTGGACTATATACTTTTCACTAATGAGAATAATTGTAAAAATCAGAAATGAGTAAGGTTGCCACATATGCCTTCATGTGCAGGGGAATCATTAATTTAAACATAACTCTAAACTAATTGCTCCATCAATGGAATAAATGAAAAGGGAGAAAAACCGCATCCAATTCACCCAAGTTCCTCTGGCAACTCTAGATCATTTAAACTCACTAACATTCATACATCTCAAGATATTTAAACAAGGTGTATAATGCAAAGGTTCAAATTTTTAATCATTGTCCTAAGGCAGCGCAAAACAATTAGATTACATGAGACAGGGCAAAAACAATCAGATTACACAAATCTTCCTCTCCTCACATATGGGATGATTGCCAACCATCTGGGACCTTAACCTGCGATCCTCAATATCAATGTTCCCCACCAGTCTCGTCCTCAACACAAGCCATTCTCACTGTCTATTAACCATATAATACGGAGGTGACATTAACCATATAGAAGCTCCGTTTGTTAAATCTGATTAATCGATTAATCCTTAATCAGATTTACTAAGGATTGAAATACACAAATGTAATCATTATCCTAAGGCAGAGCAAAACAATCAGATTACATGAGGCAGGGCAAAAACAATCAAATTATAATCATCATTGTTCCCATTTAAATTAGAAATTAAGCTTGAAGACAATGTAGAGACAATCAAAAAATCAGATTACTTACATTACATAGCAGTGGGCATCGGTAAAACCTTCTCCCTGGATTTTTGTCAGTCCATGAAGTCCATCTTGTAGCAGGTAACTGATGTATGTCACAAACCATTGGTGGTCCTCGTGATTCTTTCTGAGATTCACAACCTTTGTTTTTTCTCCATTATAGAAGAGGAAGCCGAAAAGGAGAAGGACGAAGAGGCCATGATTTGTTTTCGTGAGATTCTCAGGTCCTTCGTTTTCTCGTTTCCATCCACGCCCGTTCTCAGCTTCGCTCAGCTTTCTCCTTCAGACATTCAATTTGGGGTTTCTAATTCAATTAAGGGTTTTAGATAGAAATTTGAGCTTTTTTTAAAAGAGAAAAAAATTTAACCCTCAAAACACGTGGAGGCTGACTTGGCATATATTTTGGCTGACATGGGCCCTTACTTAACAGTGTTAACACATATTTAACGGTGTAGGCTAAAATGAGCCTTTTATATTGTTTAGTGGCCAGATTGAGACCCAAAATGATACTTAAGAAATTGTTTGGTGGCCAGATTGACCTTTAACCCAAAACAAAAACATGGCTGTACTTTTGTCCAATTTGTCATAACTCATTTATGTATAGATATTTATATTTTTTAGGGAAAATTATAAATAAATACATCCGAATGTCCAAAAGCACAAGTAATGAACTCAAACTTTCAAAAGGACAAGTAAGGAACTTAAATAAAAATTAACAATTGGAGCATACCTATTAACAACTGAAACATACCAATTAACAATTGACTGGTTCCTTAATTATCCTTTTGGAAATCAGAGTTTTTTACTTGTCATTTTAGAAGTTTGAGTTCCTTACTTGTCCTTTTAAATATTTAGAGGTATTTATTTGTCATTTTTCCCTTCTATTACACTCTTATACAAAATTATGAATACTCATAATAATAGAATATGACTATTGATAAATCAATATTTTTAAATATTTTATCTCACCTTATTCTATATTTGGGAAAACTTTTAGGCTAATCCTATACATATAGAGGTTATCTCTCATTCGGCTCATGCATTGGTTTCTCTCTGCTTTTCTTGTTCACATTAGCCGACTCTGTAGCGTTTTGTCTGTTTCTCCCAATATCTTCCTTTACTTAATTTCTTTACTTAATTTCATTTACATGCCTCTGTAGCTTAATTTATTTGATTGAATTTAATTAATCCATATTTTTGATTGGTTCTTCTCTCCTGAAAGAAAGCTGTAAATCATTCACTTAATTGCATCTACATTACCCAGTGCACCACGTTATTTGTTGTCTGACCAATAACAACTAAACACTTGAAGTCTTACGTGTAATATTATCTAATTTGATTTGGTATCCTAAATAATCTAACTAACACATCAAAAAAATTTTAAATGAGATGTTTTCAATGTTTTTTATTTTATAAATTGAAATAAATATTATTATTAGTTATTTAATATTTTTATGATGCCACATCAGATTAAAATTACATGCAAGACTGTTCGCTCCGCAAGTGTACGGGCCATGCCAAATAATAAAGTGAAAGTAAAGATCGTTCCCACGAGGATTGAGATACAAATCCGGTCAAACAAGAGGCTTAGTGATTATATTAAGTTGAGCTATCCATAAAATGATTTGAGGGTTAAACAAGTAAAAACTATTTTCTAAAATCAAAATTGAACAATAATGACAAATTGCTCTTTTCAAGGATTAATTGGCACCTAGGATTATTTATCCCCCTTGTATCTTGTAACCTTTAATCAACTCCTTTCCATATTGCTTATATGTGTATATATGTGTTAACCTAGGGTTCTAACATACTTGTAAATGCTCCGTCGAGTCAAGAATAAGTGTTTAATTCCATTAATCATGCAATCTCTTGTCACAATTAATAACACTCAAATTCTAAGTTTCAACCCTAATGTGGCTATGTGAGGCTAATAAGTATATGCCTATCTTATTAACAAAACCATTCATTTGTCATGCAAACTTCAAGTTCTCACACTATTTTACTCAAGTTCTACACTTAACCTAGCTCCCTCGAGTCATAAGTCAAATGAACCAATCAACTAAATGGTGATCAATCATTTAGAGGCATTAGGGCTAGAGTAAAATAAACACATATATATATATATATATATATATATATATATATATATATATATATATATATATATATATATATATATATATATATATATATATATATATATATACATTCACAAAAGGATAGGAGTTTTAAAGAGTTACTCCATACAATGGTTCAAAATAATCCTAGATAAATAGGTTTAGCTACTCATATTCAAATAAAAACTACAACCCTAAAAGGAATACATAGGCATAAATGCATATAAGAAAGGAGAGATGAAGAGGAAACCAAAAGGAGGGAGCTTTCAATGTCTTTCAATGCTTTCACCAACTTCCCAACCTTCAATCTTCAATCCCCAAGCAAATCCAAAGCCATAGAACCCAAGAAGAGAGTATTTGTGTGCCCTAAAATCGCCCCAGCTGAGTCTCCAGTCGAAGAGCCTCCTTTAAGTGTGTTTTTGGGTCTATTTACATCTCATTTTTCGAGCTGAATTATGCTACATCTTTTTACCACTGAATTGGCTGTAGCCAAGAAAGTCTGTTTGTTTTGTTGGCTGTAGCGAGATTCATTCTGACATGAATTGGCTGCAGCCAACCAGTTTTGCCTGAGATTCTTGGCTATAGCCGAGTGCCATTTTCAGCTTTTTTTAGCTCCTTTTTTCTATCCTTCAACCTCAAGTCTCCTTCAAATGCAACTCAAATGCGGTCCACTTGTTTAGCATCAACAACCTGTAAAACAATAAGATCTATACCAAGCCAAAGTTGACAAATAGATGGTCAAATATTCACATGTAAATCAATAATTCCATGATTTTACTCCAATGTCAACTTGACACATTTTCCTATTATAAGCACTTCAAAACAAGTATGAGTTTATCCAATATTTGTAGGAAATATAGGAAAATGTGCTAAAATGACATGAATTTTATGAGGTTAACAAAGACCTTATATGTTTAGTTGTTATTAGTTAGATCGCAAATGATGAGCTGGATAGGGTTCACGCAAGAATTTCTCTTAAATGAAAGAATAGTCTAGAGTATCTTACCAAAAAAAAAAAAAGAATAGTCTCGTAATTCATTCTGAAAATACTTAATATTTACTAATAAAAAAAATCCTTTGACTCTTAACTTAACTTCCTTTTTTCATTTAGTTATTGTTTGTCACCTTCAAGTGACTGCCTCGGGCATGGCCTGGGGAAAGAAGTCTAGTTGTAAATTAATAATGATGTTGGTGGGTTTAAAATTGTTATATTCTAGTGGTCTATTTTTTGATTGAGTAAAATTAAAAAATTTATAATTTGGACCCCCACAATCACAAACAATATGGGACTTATTCCTATGATATACCCACTCAATACTTCTAAAACAAATCTCACACCACAGATTATAAACTAAGTAAAACATCAGTCAATTTAAATTTAAATGAGAACATTCATTTCTACCCCAAATTTCATTCAGCTACAAGAGTAAAAAATGTAGAAATTTATAAGTGCATATGCTACGACATTTACTATCATCATGCACACATTAAGCATAAATTACTTCACCCATACAAACATACACACCAGCAGCTACGAGGAGAAGAAGAAATCCAGATTTTAAAATCAAATTCTTAAGCTTCAAAAATTCTATTCATTTCAGCCAACTAATTCTCATGCACTAAGCCAACTCAAATCAGTTTGGCTAATTGCATTAACATCCTAAGAACAGTAGTTTTTGTCACATATTTATATCAGCACAAAAATGATCCCCAAAACAGAACAAGAATGACACAATTATTCTTGACATTAAGCACAAATTTAATGTGCAAAGTTGCAGAACCATACAGACACATTTATTTGAAGTTTGGAAGCACAGAGTAACAAGGACAGAAGAGATGGAACACGTCCAGAATGAAGGAAGGTGATTGGGCAAACAGAAATTGAAAAGAACTCCAGTGAACACTCGAATCCTCTCATCAAAACTAAGAAGTGAAGAGGAAGCGAGAGAGTGAGGGAAGAACAAGGAGATTATAGTTGTGCAAACATCATCAACGGCTTCTTCTGTCGTTTCCGCCACATATTTTAGTGAGAGATGAATCTGCAGAAGATGATGCGTAAAAAAGTGAAAAAATTAATTGTACTGGGCATTTTTCCCCGTTTTGAAATTCAATTTGGCAGTTTTGCTCCAAAAATTTACATGGTCAATTTTTAACATTCGTGACAATTACATGGTCATTTTTGCATTTTAACCCTTTGTTTTATAATCCAAAATTCATGTTGTTACAACTATCAAACCGTCAACGTTGATCAAATTTAACATGTTAACTAAAATTGCACCCAATTTTATTGTTCATGCCCAAAATTGAGACAGAAAACACTTTTATTCTACTCATTGCTCTTAGTGTAAATGTAATTGAGCAAATCAAGCCGAATAGCCGAAATATTTAAAAAAATTCTGCTCAATCCTGTTCTTATTCGGTTTTAAAATTTCGGTTATTCAATATTTTGTTTTCAGTTCGGTTTTTTTTAAAAAAATTGGTTTACCAAATAGCCGAAATATTTAAAAGATTAAAAAAGTTATTATTTTATTATATTTTTCTTTAGATAAGTTAACATTCAATGCTTGAATTTATATCTTTCGTGATTCTTATTTTAATTAAAAAATGATATGCAATATATCATCAATATAAAATATTGAGATTTATATATTGAAAACGAAAAAAAAATCAAATTTATTAAAAAGTAGAAAAATCGGGTTTCTTGGTAAAAACCGAATCTGAACCGAATTATTTTGGTTAATTTGGTTCAGTTATCAAAATGATTTGGTTTCGGTTCGGTTTTCATGATATATACAATTTGGTTTTCGGTTATTTTGGTTTTTACCGAAAACAGAACCAAAAACCGAATGTTCACCTCTATATGTAATAACTCGTCACAAAAATTGCACATTTACCCTAAAAAAATTAAAGCAAAAAAAAAGGAGTCACCCCGCATAAAATAGTCTCTATTTGAAAAATCCCAACCCATATTAAAAATGTGTTTTTTCAACCAAACTTGTTAGACGACCTACAATCACTGATGGACAAACCTAAACTCGACAAGTTTGGCCCGATACTAAATCTAAAGAAACTCCTTAAGTCCTAATAATGTACTCTTCTAGTCCTATCTCTAGGGCAGAACGAGAAGATTTTTCTTGGTTCAATATATAATTTACTTCTATTTGGATGTACAAATTTGCCCTTAATGTTGATTTTGTTTCATATGATGTAGTGAATATTAAATATGGGTAAGATAATAAGAAATCTATACGATTGAAAATTTAATGAATTTTAAGATTTTCCTCAATTTATGTGAAATATGTACAAGTGACTTATAAATATTAAATAGATGAGATCGAGGAGTATGTGTTTCGCCTTGTTTGGTGTGTACCCTTCACATAATAACAGAGTATTTGATTTGGATGGATGAGTCATGCCCCCTAAATAGTTAATAGTTAATATATTAACATCAATAAAGGGACACATAACGACAAAAGAATCACATATGTCAAGATTAACCTACGAACCCATATAAATAAAGTATGGCAGGTACTTAGATGTGATGATCTCATGCTAATTAAGAAAAGCATTGGTTGCTGAATGATGAGTAATTCTTCCTCTGAATTTACGGAATCTTGGAGCCCCTTTGGCGACAGATGGCACCTCACCACGAATAACGAATGATAATGATGGTGATGATGTCTTCTCAAAAAATAATCATACTTACACTAAATATAAGGCTTAAATCAAAACAACAGTTGTTGATACAAAATATATCATGATTATTGTACTGACTATATTTATTCAACAAAGATATTATGACTATTGTATATGATATAAAGCATAAACAAATTTAAAAGTCTACTAACTTCTTTTCTTTCAAACTTTCCACTGTCTCCTTTAGACTCACTTCTAATGGAATGAAGTCAATTCCTAAGGTTTTCACCTTTTCCTTCGAAATTTGATATGTCGTTGGCATGAAGGGTTGATCATCAACACACCTAACAATTAAGTTTGAAAACAAATATATGTATGAGAAACTATCATGTACATATTAGAAATGATTGACATACACACTTAAACTTAATTTGGATAAATAATACTTCATATATCCCTTATAATAAGATCAATAACCGAATTGAGTATTTGAAGAGAATTTTAAAAATTAATTAAAACTAAAAAAAATTATAAATGAGAACTGTTTAGTAGAAAAATGACGGAGATAATGTTTGAGAAAAATTAATTGAAGGTAAAATTGGTGGAAATGCATTGAATGCTTAGATTGCTCTGACAACCTGAATGTGGATTTCATTAAAAGGAAAAAATATTAAAACAATTTGGATCATACAATAAGCATGACTGAAGGAGTAATATAAAAGTTTATTAAAAATAATTATCATTGATGAATAAAGACTCGAATTGAAGTATATGTACTCCAATTGGTACACTATTTACATAGTACCAATATAACTTATGAATAGAAAAATTTAATGATTCATTCTAAAATAAATTAATTGTGGACCTTTCATATATAATTTTCCTTTTTTTTTTTTTTGACAACACAAATGTACTACTTACAAAGAGCGCCTTCAGGCCATAATAATGAGACCGAATATATTGATATGAAATAGAATTGATACAAATAAATTAATTATAATCAAGAATAACCAGTAGTGTAATATATGCATTATGTAGAATAATCAAAATAAATACTTGGGAACTCCAGGAATTAAAGTTGAAATTAACGAGCTATGAACTCTACTACTCTAGAAAAGATAAAATGATAAGTTACTTGTTTAGAACTGAACTTACTTGTCTGGAAGTTGTAACATAGGGTATAGCTGATGTAAAATTTTAACAATTTCATAATAGTGTTTCACTGTTTCTGCCATACAGTATCTTCCATTAGCCGAAGGAATTTCAAATGCTTGAATATGGGCAATGGCAACATCTTTCACATTCAGCCATCCAAAAGCATCATTTGGAAATGTCTGTGCACCTGCATCAAACAATTAAATACATATATGTGTGTATGTAAAGTAAAGAGTTTTCTATGAGAAGCATCACAATATTAATACTTTTGTACATGTGGTTCAAGCAAACTCATCATATTCTACAAACACTACTTCCAGACTTTCAGTCAACAAACAACTGCTTATGTAGATCTGGATATTTTAACAAAGATGAAGAGAGAAAATACATAGAGAGTGAACAAAATAACAGAGCCTCCCGTTTGATATATATTTTGATCATGTAATGCATTTATGGTGTTTCAAAAAGTAACCACAGATAGTTTATAGTTTCTGTATTGTTTTTGTGTATATTTTGCTTTCCATTTTTAATATTGTCCTTTTATCCCAATTCTTTTGAGCTATATAGCATTCAATACTCTAATACCATTTAAAGTGAATTCAATACTCTGATGTTATCACTAAATTGTTTAGTTACATGTAATAACAACTATCCTAATCAATCTTATATTTATGGTACGAAAATATGTATTTCGTCTCGTCTATAGCCAACTATAGAATTGTCATTAAATAGAGCATGAGAAGTTTTGAGTCCATTCAGGGACTAATGTCAATAAGGTTACAAATAACATGAAATTGATAAATGAAATGGAATATGTAATTTGTTCTGCATATGCGTAATAAATTGCAATGAATGACGTAGATGGAAAATCCCTAATCTATTATGGTGTAAGGTCTGAGAAGGATAATATCCTTATTTACACGATATCCTTAAGACTTACAAGACATAAAAAGTGTTTTTTTTTGTGAGGGTTACTCTAGCCGAAATTCTATGGTCATGAGAGATTTGATCTGATGAGTGATAGCTAGAAATGCGACCAATCAAAAAAGGACTGGTGTTTAGAAAAAAAATGGAATTTATTTAACTTGTCAGCACATTGTAACACTATATATGCTTCCATGACATGTTCCCTATTAGAAACGTTAGTAAGTAATTGTATACGAAGACAATCTACGTTAATAATAGCATGGACGATAGATGGACTTTGTTTGGGATCGGATTAGAAATTCCACAATTATGAGTTAGTAGTTTAGGAAATTTGAGGCAACAATCAAGAAATCTATATGTGCTAATTGTCCTTGCATTCTAATCACATTTAAATCAAATGATTTCTAGTTTGCAAGTACTAATACTGTATATGTTGTGCTCACATGATCATGACAAACACTAAGTATGCAATATGAAGAAAGTAAATTGTGTGATGGCATGACTATTAATTGCGGATGGGAGATATGCTAGATGGACTATTGTTTAAGTCAACCATTGATGGACCAGAAAGTTCGAAAGAGGATACAACCAATGAGAAGCCATTTACAAGAAATTGGGGAGTTTACTAACACCATCTTTTAGCTAGATTGAAATCTAGTCATTTCACTTAGTGTGTAATAATGAGAGAATTTCCCATGTATAAACACTGATTGATGACAGTCTTTATATACGATTATGACAATGGTATATTTTTCCTTTCTAGTGTTACGTTAGTCTTTAGCACTATATACATGTAACATGTGTGTGTGCCCCTCATTAGTTTATCTCACACCATCCTTGAACTTTCTCTAGCTTTTTTCTTCCCTAGTTTTAGTTGTAGTGATTTTCTGTGAATCATTACTAGCCTCTAGTAGTCTAGATACTTGCGTGTTCTTAGAGAATCTTTTAATTCTTGGTACTACCTTCAATTCCTAGCACTTGGCAGAATTTGTTTTTTGGCTACAACTGCGCGCTCATGATCCTTCATTATTAAATTTAGTTGTGCATATGTTGAACATAACTTGAAAAAAAAACTATATGTTGAACATAATTAATAACTTATGAGAAAATATTGGGAAAAAGCATACCATGGTTAGATGATATGCGTATAAAATAAAATTACCATTTAATAGACCTAGAATTGTATCAACAGATGTATTAATCGTCGATTGCAAGAGCGGTCCCAACACCATTGCTGGATTGATAGTAATCATATCAATATTGTTTTCTTTTGTGAATTTCCATGCAGCTTCTTCTGCCAAAGTCTTGGAAAGTACATATCCTGACCATTGCTGAAAAGAAAAGGGAAAATGCCATTTAAATCCCTCCGAATATACAAAAGGACAATTCAGGAACTCAAACTTCCAAAAGGACCATGAAGGAACTGGGACCCAGTTGACATTTTAAAATTGTGTGAAAAGACAAAATTGCCCTAATCATAAAACAGAAATTACTAACCACCCTATTGAAAATGGTGGGTGTAAGGGTAGTTAGTAATTTCTGTTTTATGATTAGGGCAATTTTGTCTTTTCACACAATTTTAAAATGACAACTGGGTCCTAGTTCCTTCATGGTCCTTTTGGAAGTTTGAGTTCCTGAATTGTCCTTTTGTATATTCAGAGGGATTTAAATGGCATTTTCCCAAAAGAAAACTTATAAAACAACCAAAAAATCCATTGAAACTATAAAAAACAACTTTTTTGCCCGAATAATACACTACAAAAATTTATACATAAAGAATACATTGAATGCATATTACAAACAAGATCCACCATAAATCAATAGTTAACAATATAATTTAATTAAGGGTGAAGGTGCAAAAATGATACTAAACTTTACCCAAAATTGCCCTTCGCCCTTTAATTAATTAATGTTAAATTATATATTACCTATTTTGAATAAGAAAAAAGAGGAAAAGTAATAACAAAAGTATACATAAAATCATGAACAAGTAATTAACAGAAGTAATTTCATAAAAAATGTTAGAAAAAAGTTTTTAATTCAAAATGACAGAGTGTGTGTGTGTGTAGTGGGTATAATTTTATAAATGTAAACGGGAGAACAAAAAAATATTCCACACGCACCTTGCTCATTTGCTTACATACATCTGGATCGGAAAACCATGTTTCATCAATTATAGTATCTAAAGGCTTTCCATTACACATCACTGCAGCCATGGAAGAGGTTAAACCAACTCTTTTCACTGATGATGATTTTGCGCATGCTTTGAGAACATTCAAAGTTCCATTAACTGCGGGCTCAATAAGTCCACTCTGAATATTCGAAAAGTGAAATTTTGGTCAAATACAAGCTTTTTGATTATTACTTGTCAAACCCTTGACTTGTTATCGAAAAATTCACAATGAAGTCCTTCATGAGTCAATTAATCACATTTAGATAAAAAATAATGAAATTGAGTTAAAATCCCCAAGAAACTTTGTTGATATTAAATTGTTTGTCATGTCATTGTCATTGAGTTGTCAATATCAGCCCCATGAGTTGTCATTTTCAAACTCTTAAAACAAGAAGGTAACTGATAATGTTGGAAGCAAAATTTGTCAAACTAATGAGTTTGAGAAAACTTCAAGAAGAGTCATAAACACGTCATAAGTTTGGAGGGTAAACTTGTAAAAGTTATCTATATTTAAAATATAATTAAATAAATATATTAAAAAATGACAAAAATTTAGTACTAATACTTTTTATATCTTTCTACTGTGCTCTCGAGTCGTGTGGCTTCCATATAAAAGGCAAGAGTTGTGTGACAAAACGAAGTAGAAGATTATGAGGAACGTGACACGAGTTTTACGTATAAATTTAGAGTTGTTTTGGTTTTTATTTTCTTTCTACCTATCCTGATACAGTCATGTAAATCGAGTTTCACCCTCTACATGTTTGACTACCCACTCAACTGTGTTTAAGAAAATGAGTTTATTAAGTATGACAAGGTTACTCGCAAGTTTCCCCAACTTAACAACTACTCCTTGCCTCATGATGCCCTAAATGTAAAATATATTTAACTAATTGATTAGATTAAGGATATTAATTATGATATATAATGATATATATTTTTCTCTTTAAAACACCCTAACCCATCTTCCCTTAGCTTATTCCCTCCCCTTTCTCTTAATTTTTGTTGGAGTAACAATAGGGATATTTAGGAAGGAGTTGACAAGCATTATTAAAATTAATTCATAGAGCCATCTCTTTTCTACAAAGTCAATAAACTCGTAATAAAGCCATCTCTTTTTTCTACTCATTCTCTTGCACACCCCCTTTAACTTTTTTTAATCAAAGTTAACCAAATTTAATTTGTTGTTTATTTATGTAGAATACACTGTATTGATAAATATATTTGATTGAGACGAACCTGAACGTCTTTGACTGCAAGAGAAACAGGAGAGGCAGTGTGAAAGACACCATCACAGCCATCAACAGCAGAATCGAAAGAACCTTCTTCCAATAGATTTGCTTTTATAAGCTTCAATCTCTCCTTTGCTCCTTCCAGCTTCAGCAAGTGCTCTACCTTCGTTGGATCATCTGCAACAACCGCCACCACATACAACATTGGAAATTGAGCTTTTTTTTGAAAAAAAAATCTTTTTATACACCTTTTTTTTTACAAAAAAAATCTTAATGGATTCAAAATCGTAAATAAAAGTTAGATTTTAACTACTATTTTTTTTGAAAAAATATTTTATTATTTAGAAAACATTTTTTGAAATGTATTTAAATTTGGAACATTAGGCTATATTCAGACTAATTAAGTAGACCGATCACACCACTGCATTGAGTTAACACGATTACGATTAACATGGTGCTCAGCTACAACATCACAACCAAAATTAGAAAGATCTAAAAGTATAAAACAGAAATAAGTTCATAGTGGTTAGTGCATGAGGATGAAGACGATAAGTGAAAATGAACTTACTTAGATCACGAACGGTGCCTCGGACAGTATAGCCACGAAGAAGAAGAAATTTGATGAGCCATGAAGCTATGAAGCCAGAGGCACCAGTAACACACACCACCTTTCCTGAACCTGAGTAGCTGCTTAAGCTTGTCATATTGATATCTTGCTTTCTTTTGGATGAAAGTGGGCGGCGGTGATAAAAGAAATTGAAGCTGCTGAATTAATTATAATTATTTTAGTCAAGCTTATCTTATCTTTTCTCACTCAATTTATCGTTTCGTAGTTATCAAATTTGACGACGAATATTCAATCTATATGTAACAAAAGTCTCTCCACATATTTGACCAGTAACAAAATAATTCAATCAATCACGTTACATTGCTGCTTGAGTAGCCAATAACCTACATGAGGTGACCTGCCCCTGTCAACCTGATCCCAAGAACATTGTCTGGATTAGGTTTTAGATCATCATCAATAGATTTTGTCGAAAAGTGATTCGCAAGAATAAATTTCGAGTTGAAACTAAAATAATTGTTAGTAGAATAAATTGTATGAATAAAAAAATTATTATTAGAAGTTGTTCTCCATAATTTATCCTCCTTATAATTAATCCTAAATATAATATCCCCTTTACTCTTTTTTTAAATGAAGAAAAGAAATTATTTCACTTAAGTATAACATATGTCAGATGAAGTTAGATTATATATTAGTTTATAAGTAGAATAAATTATTTCTAAAAAAATAAATAAAGGGTCCCTCTGATCCTAAATATAAGACCTAGTTGATTTTTTTTGGAAAATCCTAAATAAACAAAATAAGTTAATTATAAATTGATTTACCTATTTTTTTCCCTTAGACTAGTTTATTTTATCTATAAACTAATGGATAATCTAAAAATATATCAAATGTGTCATAATTTAATAGCATATTTCACAACCTTAACCTCTCCAAAATAGTCAATTAGGTCTTATATTTTGGATTGGGGGTAGTAATTTAAAGTGATTGATTTTGCATCCTTAGTTTTTCAAAACAAAAATTAAAAATGTCTTATGATAATATTAGGAACGAAGGGTATTAAGAAAAGTATGGATGTCTTAGAAAAAAGATAACTACATTATGGAAAAGGCTTGTCAAAGTTAAAATCTTTTTTTCCAACGGTAAATGAAAGTTGTTTCCCTTGTTTAAAATCATTGGCTTAAACGAGTATATTCTTTTTCCTTCAAAATTATTTTAATGGATTTGAGTGCTTATTTAGATTGGTGATGGGAACATTCAAAATTAATTTTTTAATTGTGATTTACAGTAAATAAGATACTTTCGTAAGAGATCAGTTTTGTCTCAATTTACATATATAGCTTCCTCTAATTTCGTCGTTGGTTGGCAACTTAACCATGCCTTAACTGGCCACATACTCTCCTCTATTGGTTATTTGTTTTAAAAAGAGAAAAATATATGCCTTTTTATATGTTATGTTATTTTGTATGAAGGTACACTTTTGCCCTTTATTTGTTGTGGTGTAAACTTTGTTCTAATGTATCATGATGCATATTAAGTGAGCAAAGTTATAAAATGTTAAAACATATTAGATATTTAAGCTTTTCCTTGGGTCAGAATATTTTGATTTCTTAATATTTATTAGGACTTCATACAAAGATTTATTGCATACTGTAACAAAGTTGTTTTTCTCAATTTTTTTACAAAGTTTAGCTATATATTATTTACTCATTCCAACAAATCTCCAATCATAGATTCCACTTCTTGTAGTAATTAACGGCATGATTCCCAAATACACATGAACTTTGTTCCTACACACACTTAATATATATATATATATATATATATATATATATATATATATATATATATATATATATATAGACACACACACACTATAATATTTGCATTAGACTTTGAAGGCATTAAACCATAATCAAGTAATCCATTTTAACCTCAATTATACTTTAAGCTTTTTAGCCCAATACTACACATCATCAAATTTACCAAATTCTCACACAATAACCAGAATCAAAATAGAGTAGGTAAATTTTAATCTGAAAGGTTATCATACTATAAAATGATTCGTAAACTTTGAGTTCCCCCACTTTTATATAGTAATTCACCATATTTCTGTGACAAGAGGCTACAAACAGATAAATTTAATCTCCTAGTACAAAGAAAACAAGAAAACAGAAAAATCCCTTGTGTTAGTTTAGAAAATACTTTCAAAATTTTTGTTAACTCTCATAATCAGGACAACATCATTATATAACACATCGACAATCTTTCATGCCAAATGTAGTAATCGCACCCAATCCTCGTCAACAAAATATGCTCTCTGTTCAACAACAATATTTCAATGAACTAAAAGATAATTGATCATATATAATATGATTAATTCAGATGCATTAAAAAACAATGTGGAAAGTGAGCCAATCTTCAAATTAGTTAATAATTACAAAATTGTCACCGTGTTTTTCATCCACTTCGTTCACTCCTAAAAGCGATGTTGATTACCGACATTATTTCCCCTTTTTGTAGTAGTGTATATATATGTTGCACATATTTTGATTTTGAAATAAACCATTAAGAACAATTAATTTGAGCTTAATAATTTTATGGTGTTAAGTTTCTAATTAAACTTATTTTTCATGGTTTTAAAGAATAAATAAGGGTATTATTGTCCTAGTAAATATTATCCAAACATAAGGAGGGGTGAAGTTCATCTTGTTGATTTGAGAGTGGAAATTATGAAAAAAAAATTCGAGAGAGAGAACATGAGTGGATGAGATCAAGGAGAGTGTTTTTTCCAAAAAAAAAAAAGTAATTTACATAATTGATTATATTTTAAGTTTGTAACATAGCTGATGTAAGAAAATATTACAAAGATCTCATTGGGAGAGAGGGCAGTCTTGCCTATGTGGGTAACACTTCTACCCCTCGAGTTCAAATTAAACTGGACGGTGATTAACAAAAAAAAATTGACATAGTTTGTAGTAATGCAAGTAACAAACTATTATTAACTTGTAATGATTGTTGTTTTATATATTACGATAATTTCATTTAGAAAGTAAAATTCATAGTACAAGCCATGTCTGACTGTACATTAATCAAACTTTAATAACTATTCAAAATTGATATTTTCCTCCAAAATTAAGGAAACCCTAGGGAAGGAATATTGGGAAGTATAGAGTCAGTAAAAAGAAAAAACTTTTAAAATAGAGGATATTTCACCATTGTTATTGTTTTTCAGTAGAATTACATTAATTAGATTTTACTTAAATTTATTATTTTATCGTTGTTGGTTAAAATTGTTTTATTCATTATACTTTATTGAAAATAAAACTATAAATTCTAAATTACATGAACGTTTTTTTTTTAAAAGAGTCCAATAAAAAATAGTTGAGGTCAAATGAACTTTAAAAAAGGAACAAAGAAGAGGAGGCAGCTGAATTTTGATGATCTACAAAGTTGATTTTTCTTCCTCCTCTCACTTTTCCCAACTAAACTATGGAGGCTTCAAATCTCCCATCTTTTCTTTGTCAATGATTTGATTGTCTTTGGGAAAGCTTCCCATAGCCTCATTGATGTGATGACTGAATGTATGCAATCGTTTTGTAATTTCTCAAGACAAAGTATTTACAAAGCAAAACACTAGGTATGAGTAGTAGGATGCGGTCAGCATAACACAAATGGTAACAAAGAAAAGCTTGACCATAATTAAGTATTCTATAACCATAAAAAAAGGTAAAGTTCCTTCAAAACAGGCCCATACTGACACACGCATCATATATCTCCATGGCTTATTAAGAACTCTTTATTTTATTACACAAAGGAGATAGAGATATTAATTCCATTCATACCATTGGAGAAATGTTTGGGAAAAGTGGTGGAGAAATACTTTTTTTTTTCAATATGGTTTTTTAAAAGTTGGTTTGGGTAAAAGTTGGTTTGCGAGAACGATTTATGTTTGGATCTATAGTTGCAAAAGTGTTTAATTTCATACTACTTTTACAAACATGTTTGGATGATGATTTTGAGAAACCAGTTTAGATGAGAACATGATATTTATTGAATAATACACAATTAAAATGTGGAAAAAACTTACCCCAAGTACTTGACCTCAATTACATCCATTACCCAATAAGAATTTGACACATGTCCAACTAACCCCATACACAACTAACACATGGGGGAGAGAGAAAAGAAGGAGAAAGTGGTGTGGGTTAGTTGGACATGTGTCTAATTCTTATTGGCTTACTGGATGTAATTGAGGTCAAGTACTTGAGGTAAGTTTTTTCCTTAAAATATTCATATATTTTCAATAATTTTAAATTAAAAAATTTAATAGATTAAATTGCATAGGGTTTCCAATAATTGCAAATAAGAAAAATTTAATACATTAAAATGTATATAAATTAGAGGTCATGTCTATCACATTACATTTGGATTATTCAATTCCATAATTAGTTGTATCAAAGATGTTCTACAATTTGATCTCGAATCCTGTTTTAATTGTCATTTGGATGTTTTAACTTACAATTCGATCTCAAATCCCGTTTTAATAAAAATTACATCATCATTTTGATTCAAAATTAGATGTTTTAACTTCAGCCTTCTCGCATGAATTCACATTTGGATGATACAATTCATGCGAGAAGATGATGATGTAGAAAAATTTGATGATGAAACATCTTGGTTTTGATGACAATTATCTTCATCTATCAAACTTTCATCTTCAGAAAACAGTTTCTCAAAAATAAGCTGGTTGGAGAAGCTCCAAATTGGAGTTTCTCATAAACCAGTTTCTCAAACCAGTTTATCCAAATAAGCTGGTCAGAAATAAACAGGACCCAAACATAACCAAAAACCAAAAAACTGTTTATGTAGCTCCAACCAGCTTATTGGGGTCCATAAACGGTTCCCAAACACACACTTAAAAGCAAGCTTCAGCTAGCCAGAATTTACTGTTCAAGTAGGGAATAAAAATTTAAAAGTTGACAAATTTCTTCTCCCTCAAGCTTTCCACGGTCTCCTTGAGACTTACTTCCAACGGAATAAATTCAATTCCTAGTGTCTTTGCCTTTTCTTTAGAAACTTGGTATGTCAATGCAAATGGCTTATCATCCGCACACCTATCAAATATATGATGAGAACAAAACAAATGAAATTAGCATATATCAAAAATAAAATAAACGAACTAAATATAATACAGCCTATACATGCCATTTAGTTTACACACAATGGTTTAAATCAAATTATAGCTAGGACCACAGTATGAGATAATTTTAAAGAATTCTAATATTTCATAAAGTCAAATGAGTCTGGAAATCAAACATCATAACTTAGCCTACCATATCTTCCTCCAACAGCTATTTACAAAAAAGAGAAGGATGTAGGAACATACAAAGATCCTAAAGTGGCCTATTAGAACACTGCTAAAAGATTGGATTTAACAGAGACTATGGAGTCTTCAATTTAGATTTATACTGAAGCTTCCTGCCACTTTTCCTCCCATGGATCTAACCATAGTGCTCTAAATTTGAGGTCTTTAATTAACACCAATTCACACTTACCATTCGTTTGAAGTCCCAACTATACAGAATGATAAAACAACTGAGAACACACATGAGCCATTCATTTCTAGTCCTTAACAAAACAGCATCATAAAAGTTAAATGCAGATTCTTGGATCATGAATGTTTCTAGATTTTGAGTATTATACTCAACACTAGGAATTTATCAAAATCTGAAAAAATTACAGGATAAAAGACTTCCTTTGTACGTCATGTTATACCACAAAAACCTTCAGTATTAAACAAAGTAGAAATCTTTTCTTTCTCTATTTTTTTTTATGTGAAGTAGAAACATGTCAGTTAATCCAACATGCCCTATGCTCCAAGCAATAAAGGAGTTTCTGCATAAAAAGGTTATTTAGCGTCCTGAATTCAAGGGCTTCTCACCAATTTTTTGTCACAATTGATAATATTTTTTTTTAAATTACACAGGAAAGCCATAGCTTGAGAAAATAAGAAAACAAATTAGGATATCTCCCAAAGAATAACTGCATATTGTTACAAGGCTTCTGAATCACATTTGATAATCTGTACATTTTATGAAGCTCCAGATCATATCAACCCAAAATAAGCATAATTTGAGAAAAATATAAAACGCATATCATCCTAAGTTATGCAAGGATCTAGAGCCAGTTTGATTTAAATTTTAGAAAAGAAGTATGGTGTTATTTAGTTTTATTTTTTACATAGCCATCAGGTAAGGTCAGATTCAAACATTTTCTAACCCAGGTAAAATTTTTCCTGCTTATACATGAACTCGAAACCCCTTCCATTAGGAGCAATGTTGTTGGTGAAGCTAGTTCAGTTTAACACTTCAGTTATTGGAAATATTTAAGCAAATCGTGAAGGTTATGTTAGAAATACAAATCAACTACTGGAATTTTCTATTAGCTATTCCAAATAGCTTATCAAACTAATCTTTTTCCAACAAAACGGCCCGTATATTCATTCTTTAATTCTCCTAACTATAATCACTTCTTTTAGAATATTAAACAAACTGACCCTCATTAAGCTTAGTGAAAAATGTACTGTTCTCACTGCAGAACACAGATAGACAAAACTGCCATTGTTTAACATGATAATATACCACAACAAAGTAGAGAAAATCATTGAAAAAAAAAAGACAAGGTATAAGCCTCAACATTTTACAAAAGAGATAAAAAGATTAAAGATGTATAACTAAATTTATAGGCCAAAATATGTTTTTGGTCCCTTAACTTTGAGGAAAGTCATGTTTTGGTCCCTTAACTTTGAAAAGTGTGTTTTTGATCCCTTAATTTTAGACAAAGATATTTTTTAGTCCAACTTTAAAAAATGTGTTTTGAGTCCTTTTAAATTCAGTTTAAGTGTGTTTTTTGTCCTTTAAATTTGCACAAAGTCATGTTTTAATCCCTTAACTTCGAAAAGAAAGGGACTAAATACATACTTTATCCTTTTTTGAAAGGACTAAAAACACCACTTTCTCCAAAGTTAAGGGACAAAAAACACATTTTTAAAAATTAAAGGACCAAAAACACACTTTGTCCAAAATTAAGGGACCAAAAATATACTTTTAAAAGTTAAGGGACCAGAACATGACTTTCTTCAAAGTTAAGGGGCCAAAAACATACTTTAGCCAAATTTATATTAGATGCCTTATTACATTACAATTACAATTGTGGAAATAAATGAACTTAGTTGTCAGGAAGTTGCAACTGTGGGTACAGCTCACGTAAAATCTTCACAAGCTCTGAATAGTGTACCAGTCTCTCAACCAAACAATATCTTCCGTTTGCAGAAGGAATTTCAAATGCTTGAATATGAGCATTTGCAACATCTTTCACATTGATCCATCCAAGAGTCATATTTGGAAATGTTGGGACACCTACAATGATCAACGAAAGAAAATGCCCCTAAAGGGTGAATGCAAGAAAATTTTGTTGTAGGGCCAAACAAAGTTTGACACATAAAAGCCTTCAGATATTTCCTAAAGAAACAAGTACTCAGACTATCAGATCCTTAATAAAGAAATTTCAAAGAAAGACGTGTTTAGGATATAACTTTGTTCATTTGAAAGATAAAACCATTATTCACAACCAGAAATTGAAAACTTCTTTTTTGCACTGCGAAACTGAACTTCTAATATCTCATATGTCCAACGTTGTGATGACACCTTTACATTATGTATAGGATAGGGCTGTATCACTAATTTTTTTGCCAATTCCAGTCTATGGCTTCCATTTTCCTTTTAATGTAGAATATAAGCCAGTTGGGATGAAGAGTATATTACGTTACAAAAGTGTAAAGCTACATATACACAAGAGAAGTTTAAAGCTACAAAAAGGAAACGAAAAAAATTCTGATTTAGCATAGTGGTGAGCACTACAATTCCAATGTACATTAAACATGTTTAAGCTAGATTAAAATTTTACAACATTAATTTTCGTCCTCTTGGTCCTTTTTTTTTTGAACACATTTTTCGGACCAAACACAACAGCAAAACAACTAACGCGGTTGACAAGCTGAAGTGCGAATGTCCTACTTATATACTCACACACACACACATTTTTGATCGATGTGGGCCTCTTGGTCCTTTATGTACTACCTTGTGACACTGATCCTTGTTCCGTTTACTAAAGCCAAAAAAAGAAGTTGAGTTGGAGTTGAACAAGGAACACAGAAGCTTCATGAATAGAAAAAGAAATACCATTTAACATTTGCAAAATTGCAGCAGCACTTGTGTTAAGCGTTGGTTGCAAGAGAGGTCCAATCACCATTGCTGGATTGATGGTAACCAATTCAATATTGTTCTCATTTACAAATTTCCAGGCTGCTTCCTCAGCCAATGTCTTTGAAAGTACATACCACAGCTGAAAGCACAAATTGGGAAACAGGAGGGAACTTCAGGGCCATGTAAATTACTATGCATAACTAGTAACCACATAACAAATAATCTTTAGAGGGTATATCGTACAATATTGAACAAGTCTGCTGGAGATTTTTCTTTTTATTTACTAACTTCCCTCATAGATTGATGTGGTATTGATGGAGGCCAGAGTCACCACACAATATCATAACTTTAGCCAAGATAAACCACAAATATATGTGTGTTAACAATTTAGCTCAATAAAACATAGTTGATACCTGAGCTGCCCTACATATTTCTGCATCAGAAAACCAGGTCTCATCAACAACAACTTCAGGAGTTCTAGGTCTTGCATTAGATGCAACTGCAGCCATGGAAGAAGTTAAAACGACTCTTTTCACGGATGGAACCTTAGCACATGATTTAAGAACATTGAGAGTTCCCTTCACTGCTGGATCAAGCAGTTCAGCCTGAAATGAGAAAGACAACAATCATGAGCTACAAAATAAGGCCATAAGCGAGTGGTAGCTTCTGTATTTGACTGATAAATTATAGAACATGGCAAATGTGTAATCATCACATAGACAAGAGTTTATCAATTTCTTTAGCCAAAAGTCCTACTCATTTCATTAATAAAAAAAAATACATAGTTCCTACTTAGACATTTCAAATAAGTGTTCAAGCATAATAAAGCTGAAAAAACAATTTTTTTTTGTTTACAGACAACGTTTGATTAAATTATCTGTTAAGAAAAACAGAATGAGAAAAACCTGAGGATCTTTGGTGTCATTATAAAAGGGAGACGCAGTATGAAAAACACCCTCACACCCCTCAACAACAGAGTCAAAGGAACCTTCATCCAGTAGATCTGCTTTAACCAAATGCAATTTCTCCTTTGCACCATCAAGTTTGAGCAAGTGTTCTACCTTTTTCAAATCATCTGCAAGTTACCAAAATTTAAAAAAAAAATATCCTTCATTATAGCATTATACTCCTATCATAGACATAGTTGACTTTGATTGCCTGAAGTTTTTTCTCTTGGCTAGTTATTTGATCTATAATCTAATAATATACAATATATATTATAGTTACAAAATTTAAGAAAATCCTTCAATATAACATTATACTCTTATCATAGACCCAGTTGACTTTTTTTTTTAGAAAATGTTAAGAAAGATAAATATAATTTGACTTGCCTGATTTTTTTATCTAAACTTTACTGTATCTATGATCTAATAACATATAAAGTATATGTTATAATGAATAGTTCATTTAGTTTCTGTAGTCCCTCCATAGAAAAAGTCAACTCTTACAAAGTAGGAAGAAAAAGGGATAGCTCACTTGGATTACGAACAGTGGCCTTGACAGTGTAACCACGGTTAAGAAGATGCTTAACGAGCCATGAAGCAATGAAGCCAGAAGCACCTTTTACACACACAACCTTCCCTGCCATCATGCTCATTCTCTCTCACTACCAACTTTTCCTTTGTCCCTATGCTCTGCTTAATTATGGGAGTGAGGAAGGCTTAGAGTGGTTTCATCATTCATGTATAAATATAATGGGTTATTGAACTTGGAATAAAGTATAATGGGTGGTTGAAATCAATCCCTTGACATCTGAGATATTTTAAATGTGAAAGTTGTACTATAGTGCCAATTATGAAAACGTGTTAGATAAATCTTGTACTTAGAAGCAACACATGAATATCTTTTGTCATGATCTATACTATAGGAATAGTACATGAACCAGGAAGCCTCATGAACCACAAGAAGGAAGAAACAACGGAATCTCTTACAAGGTGATGCTCTATTTTGGAGTGCATTCTTCATGGGGGGACCTTGTATTTATAGACAAATACGTGAATGGATATATCTCTCTAAACTTATAAGACATGTATGTGTTGTTTAAAGTAGATGTGTTCACGGGATGGGATCGAGACAATTCTGTTTCGTTCTGATAAAGATCGAGATGTGATCGTGACAACAGGAAAATCTTGAAATGAATTTTTAAATTTTTTTATTAAAAATATTTATTTGTAAAAATATTAACACTTTATGTTTGCATCAAACAATAAATTAGTTCAATATTACTTCTACAATGCAACTTACACAACATAATATGGCAAAATTTTATAAGCATCATACTTTACATAAGAAATATCATATATACCCATACATGATGTAAATGACATGTATTTTTTTTATAATATATATATATATATATATATATATATATATATATATATATATAATACACATATATTTGGGACGGGACGGAATCGGGGTGACTCCTCCCGTGTCCCATCCCGTCCCAAAGATGATTTTTGTCCGACTTGAAAATTTTCAGGACAGGAATTTCTAGCCCCAAAATGTCATTGGCCGGGATGGGATGGCCGGGACAAATCAGGATGAGAAAAATTTGCACACCCTAGTTTAAAGGATATGACAATATATTACTACTAATTTGGTCATAAATACCCTAAACTAACCATAATGCATCTAACATGTGGGCTACACAAGAAGATATTTTAATAATTAGAATATACACAAATCATTACATCTCAATATAACAATATAATAAATGATATATTAAACTACCTAACATAAATTACAACAAATATTCATTTCATCAGCATTGGTGCAATGTATCTGATATTGACACGATAACAAATAAACTTTTTACCATCTTTACCATCAAGTTGAGTGGTTGTTATTCTTAATGTTATTCCCCTTTTATGGTCCTGACCTTCGGATCTCTTTCCTGACTAAATTGGTGCTTATGGAAGAAATCACCTGTTACGCGGAACGACAAGTAATGATTATAGATTTGATTAAGATAATTGTTGTTGCATGTGGTTATTTAGCTTTTAATAGATGATTTCCTACAAGTTCCATAAATTTGGTCAGGTTCTTGCTATTGAAGGTTGTTAAAATTTGATTTATGAATAATATATAAGTTGCTGAAATACCATCTACATAGTGACAACTTTGCTAAAATAACTTGTGAAGAGCTGGGATTGACAGAGTATGCACTTTGATTGGAATTTTTTATGATGTTTGCTTTCCTTTTATATTATCCATATGGACATTATGCGTCTTTCCCTCAAAACATGGATGTGTACCATTTCCTTGCTAACACAAACTTCCAAAATTGTCATTATGTCAATAAAACCTGTCAATTGATTGCAATTTTCTTATGATGTGGGCCATATCCAGATTCAATTAAATAACATCTCTTTAACTTGTAAATACAACTATCAAATGGTTGTCATTCACTATTTAATATGAGCAGCATTTTTACATACTCCCTTCGTCCTAAACATAATATCACTTTAGGAAGGTGTGTTTATTCATAAATATACGATCCTATTGATGCTTTTGTAAAAGGTTATAAAAAAACAAGTGATTAAGGGGGTTTTAATAAAAGCAAGACGTAAGGGTACTTTTGTAATATCATGTGATTTTAACTAACTTAATTAGCATATTTAATCTCATCAAATTTGGTAAATACAGTTCAACAAAAGACTATTAATAAACCAGTTCAAGAGAAGGAAGGGCATGGCTGAAAAGGGAGAGAGGACTGCATTCTAAAACAAATAGATAGAGATAGAAGTTTGCCTACTATATTGTAATATTTAAGCAAGCGCCTGCCACTACCAACCAAAAAAAAAAAAGAAATAGAAGTTTGCATTTAGAATATATTTGTATCTCTAATTATAGGGTTAGCTTTGAACCTATACATGGATTTGTTCGTTTGGTTCTTGTAGTTAGTTAATGCGATTTACTTTTGATTTTACTTTCTATTTTTTAAAGTGGTTGATCAACATTCTATTAGTTCAATGATAAATTGCTTGAAAAAGGTGTTTCATGGTCAAGCCTAAATAAATAATATTAGAGAAAAACTCGTTGAAAAGAAGAGATTCATTTATCAACATAATTTTGTCAAATTGTAATTGGTGCTTGTCAATTTTTTTTACTAATTCAATAGTAGAATGTGAGGATCTTCGAAAATAATTTTTCATAAATCAAACAGTGTGAGTGTCAAAGTTTCAGAAAATAAAGTTTTGACTTAAGATTGTAATTATGATTATATCTAAATTTCAGACATATACTGAATGTAAAAAAAAGTTATTTGAGACGAAAATTTAGGTAAGTCGTGATATCAGAGGACAAGTAGTTCCAGGTTTCATTCATGTTTTGGAGTAGTCTTGTATTTTGTTTTATTCGCAAGTGTCTTTCATCAAGTCAATGTTTTTACTCCAGTCAATTAGAACACAACTAAAGTAATTAACAAAATTTGCTTTAACCATAGTCATTGTGGGAACTCTAAAGGCCTTCAACTCTCCCATCCTTTCTCTGTCAATGATTTGATTCTCTACCGGGAAGCTACCACTAGCCAAATTGATGTGATGACTGAATGGATGCTAACGTTTGTAATTTTTCAAGACAAAGCATTAACAAAGAAAAAGTAAAGGTATGCTTTTCAAACTAAGGTTTTATACTCTAGTATCGAAAGAAAACAAAAAAGAAGCCAAGATTCAGTAAGTACTTTGTAAACATCACATAAGCAACAATTTCAAAACAGGCCCCTTCATAACACAAGCATAGTGTCTTTCTCAATGTCTTCTCAAGAACTGTTTATTTTATTATAAAAGGAGATAGAGATTTCATTCCACACTTAAAGCAAGTTTCAGCACCAAACATTTACTCTTTAAATAGGGATTACAAAGTTAAAAGTTGACAAATTTCTTCTCCTTCAAGCTTTCCACGGTCTCCTTGAGACTTACTTCCAATGGAATAAATTCAATTCCCAGTGTTTTTGTCTTTTCTTTAGAAACTTGGTATGTCGGTGTAAATGGCTTATCATCCGCACACCTATCAAGTATATGATGAGAACACAAGAAATGAAATTAGCATGTATCAAAAAATAAAATAAATGAATAAAATGAATGTGTATGAAGTGAGAATATAATACAGGCCATTTAGTTTGATACAAAATGAGTTAGATCAAATGAGAGAACCATAATATCATATTATAAAGAATTCTACTATTTCTGCAAATTAGATAGAGTCTGGAAATCAAATCAAAATCTGAAATACAGGGCATACAAAATGAGTTAGATCAAATGAGAGAACCATAATATCATATTATAAAGAATTCTACTATTTCTGCAAATTAGATAGAGTCTGGAAATCAAATCAAAATCTGAAATACAGGGCAAAAAACTACTTTTGTATATCATGTTATACTACAAAAACCTTCAGAACTAACTCCCTCCCTCTCCCTCTCTCTTTTTAAATGGGAAATGGAAACACCTTACTTACTCCAACATGTCCAATACTTCACTCCTTAAAGGAGTTTCAACATCAAAAGGTTGTATAAAGTACAGAATTCATTTTCAATTATGCACGTAAGGTTTAGCTTGAGAATAAGCAAACCAACTAGAGCATCTCCCTAGGGATAACTGCACATTGTTGCAAGACTTCTAAATCACAGTTGATATTCTATACATTGTATGAAGCTAGAGATCATATCAATCCTTAATCAGTATAATTTGAGAGATAAAGATAAAAAGTATATCATCCTAGGTCATGCAAGGATCTTGAGTAAATACAGAGCCAGTTAGTTTTGAATTAGATAAAAATAACTGGTGTTAATTAGGTTTTCTTTCTGCAGCCATTTGACAAGGTCAGATTTGAACATTTTTTTAACACAATTAGGAGTATCTCTCCCAAAGATATTTCCTGCATATACATGGACTCAAACTTGTGCCAAAACGTGTTGATAATGCTATAGTTCAGTTCAACATTTGAGTTGTTGGGAGAAATTAAGCAAATCACAAAGGATTTGTTCCAATAGCTTATGAAAATAATCTTTCTCCAACACATACCCCGTGTGTTTAGCTTAAATTTCCTGACTAGAATCACATCGATTGGAATCTTAAACAAAATGATCCTCATTAAGGTTAATGAAAAAATGTACAGTTTTCACTGCAGCCATATTTAACATGATAATATACCGGAACAGAGTGGATACAAACATTGAAAAAGAAACCAGAAGAAGATAATATGAGCCTCAACATTTTACAGAAGAGATTAATCCACAAGAAGATTAAAGATGTATAAATAAATGATATATTAGATGCAGTCTTACATTTGTAGAAATAAATGAACTTACTTGTCAGGAAGCAGCAATTGTGGGTACAGCTCGCGTAAAATCTTGACAACTTCTGAATGATGTGCCACTCTCTCAACCAAACAATATCTTCCATTTGCAAAAGGAATTTCAAATGCTTGAATATGGGCATTTGCAACATCTTTCACATTGATCCATCCAAAAGACATATTGGGAAATGTCTGGGCTCCTGCAGTTATTAAGGAAAAAGTCCTTAAAAAGTGGAATCCAAAATTCTTGTGCGTGGTTGTTTTTGGAGGAGAGGGGGGGGGGGGGGCAAGAAAAAAAGAAATCATCAAATATTTCTCAAAAAAATAAAAATAAATAAATTACATACTAGTCAGACTATCGGATTCTTAATAAAGAAATTTTGAAGAAAAATACATTCAGACAATAACTTTGTTTATCTGAATAATAAAACCATTTCTCTCAACCAACAATTGAAGTTATTATGTATTACATGCACAAAGTCTATGGCTTCCATTTTCCTTTTAATGAAGAATTTAAGCCAATTGGGATGAAGAGTATAGTATATAGCATTAGAAAAAATCAAAAGCTACATATACCAAATAAAAAGTTTAACGCTACTAAAGGGAAAGAAATATATTCTGATAAAGCATAGTAGTAAGCACTATAATTCTAATGTACATCAAGACATGTTTAAGCCATAGATTAAGATTTTACAACATTTTCTTACGCATAGTTGTATATGTACTACCATGTGACACTGATCGCTGTTCTTATTCCTTTCACTAAAGCCATAAAAAAAGTAGAGTTGGAGTTCAACAAGGAACTCAGTTGCTTCATGAATTGAAAAGGAACATACCATTTATAAAATTCAAAATGGCAGCAGCACTTGTATTAAGTGTTGGTTGCAAGAGAGGTCCTATCACCATTGCTGGATTGATTGTAACCATATCAATGTTGTGCTCCTTTACAAATTTCCAGGCCGCTTCCTCTGCCAAAGTTTTTGAAAGTACGTACCACATCTGAAAGCACCAAATTGGAAACAGGAGAAACCTCAGGACCTTGTGAATACATGACAAATAATCATATTTGCATCCACCGTAGAAATTGTTTTATATCAAAATAAAAAAATAAGGTGCATAAACCAAAATAAAGGACTTGTAAACAAGCAAAATACATTCTATGTTCCACACAAGCTGAAAAAATGGGGGGAAACATGAAGAAAACAGAGACACAGATGCCTGTGGGTTGATATGAAAATAATGAGAGAACATGAAATTGATGTAACTGAGAATTTGGGAAAGCACTTGACATTTTTCAGAGAGGAGAAGCCTTCATAAATTTCCCTACTTTGAACACACATGGTACAATTTTGAACAAGTGTCAGCTTGCCTCTTCATTAACACCAAGATGCCACCACGGTAAAGCCACGCACCGGCACATGTAGCTATTTTCCGTGTAACTGTCTGGGTTAGAGCCCATTCTGTGGCTGCTAGACCTCTTGGTAGAATTTCCGAGAAGTTAAATGTTCTTTGTGTGACATTTTGTTTAATTTTGTATTTTGGAATTGTCATCCCATTTTCGACGAATTCTAATGGTGATTGCATTCTGGTTTGGCCTTCTTATGTTTCAGATCAGCTCTAATGTTATCGAGTATGTACTTTTGGAGCATTTGTGGTGTGAATTTTGATCCAGTTGTCGCGTCAGGTGCATGGTTTTGTTGCACAGAAGGAATGTTGCAGTTTTTCTTGTTGCTCATGGAACTACTTTTGTAGTAAGTTGGGCATGATTGAAATCTCTACTCCAACTAGAGGGAGATTGTCAAGGATATGAGGAAATGATTAGAAAATATTGTTATACTCCCTCTGTTCCTAAATATAAGATCACTTTTCACATTTCAATTTATTCCTAAATATAAGATCACTTTTCACATTTCAATTTACTCTTAAATATAATATCACTTTCTAATTTTTCTCAACTTTTTCCCAAATTAACCTCATAATACTCATCAATAATAAACAAACAAGAGATGGATAGGAAAGATAAAGGTATCTGGTTTAGGGGAATTGGTAATATCTTGTGATAATAACTAAATTAACAAACATCCTTAATCTAATCAAATTCGGGAAAGTGATCTTACATTTAAGAATGGAGGTAGTAGTATAGGAAATATAATTCTTTCAATCACTATTAAGGATATCATATAAGAAATTAGAATATTAGTTGAAATATTAGTTTTGATAGTCTAAAATCTTTTTTCCTATTGTATAAATCTGTGACACGTCCATTAATAAAATTGAACCCTTTTGAGATTATCTTCTCTTACTTCCCATAACAATTGCCGAACTAACTCTATACGAAATTCACTATCACATCTTTAACTAGCATGAACTACACAGATAACATCCGTATTAACAATTTAGTTCAATGAAATATAGTAGCTACCTGAGATGCCCTACAAAGGTCTGCATCTGAAAACCATGTCTCGTCAACAACGACTTCAGGAGTTCTAGGCTTGCCATTATATGCTACTGCAGCAATGGATGAAGTTAAAACAACTCTTTTCACAGATGGAACCTTAGCACATGATTTTAGAACATTGAGAGTTCCCTTCACTGCCGGATCAAGCAGTTCAGCCTGAAATGAGAAAGACAACAATCATGAGCTACAAAATAAAGGCCACATTGACTGGTAGCTTCTGTATCTGGCTGATAAATTATAGAAAATATCAAATGTGTAATTGTTAAATTCACAAGAGTTTACAACTTTCTTTAGCCAATAATCATGATTTAAGAGATTCCAGAGAGCAATTTATTATTGGCGCAAGCTGCTAATTCAAATACAAAGGACAGCATGCAAAACTAGAGACCTACTCATTTCTTAGCATAGTTCCATATAAAGAGGGCATCAGCAGCAAGTGTGATTGTGCTTCTCTTCAATTTTCTGGCATTTTACCAATACAATTGTACATCTTGAATAGAACTTGCCTAGAGGAAATAAAATATTATAATATGGGTCCTAGCCTTCTTATTATAACGCCTTCAGAGTCCTATGTAAGAATAACGTTCTGATTTCTCATTTGGAATTGCATTGAGAAGACCGAATATTAATGGTTCCTTCCTAGGCATTTCAAATCACTGTTCAAGCATATTAAAGCAGTAAAAACAGAATGCTTTGCAATAGGCAGACCACATTCAATTCAATTATCCATCAACAGAAGCAAAATGGGAAGAACCTGAGGATCTTTGACGTCATGATAAAATGGAGATGCAGTATGAAAGACACCCTCACACCCTTCAACAACAGAGTCAAAGGAACCTTCATCCAGGAGATTTGCTTTAACCAAATGCAATCTCTCCTTCGCACCATCAAGTTTGAGCAAGTGTTCTACCTTCTTTGGATCATCTGCAGGTGCAGAAAATTATAAACATTCAAAATCCTAATGATTAGCACTATCATGACACAGAAACTTAGAAATCATAATGCAAAATCAAACCTTTAAGAACCCATGTGAAACAATTTGCTACCCATATGAGCATATTCTAATCCTTGGTAGCTATTATATATACACATTCACTATCACAATAAAAGGAATAAGTTCCACAAAAGCAATGATAAGGCCACAATTCACTACAAACAATAGCAAAAATTCCAAAGGAAAGGGAAATATCAGAGCCATGGATTCCCTTCATAGGATTATACTCCCTCCGGTCCTAAATATAAGACCTAGTTTACTTTTTTGAAAAATCCTAAAAAGAAAAATATAAGTCAATTATAAATTGATTTATCTAATTTTCCCCCTCAAACTAGTTTATTTAACCTATAAACTAATGACTAATCTAAAAATATATCAAATATGTCATAATTTAATAACATATTTTGTAACCTTAACATCTCCAAAAAAAAGTCAATTAGGTCTTATATTTAGGACCGAGGGAGTATTTACCTATTTCTTGCTAATTTAATGATGACATACTCATATATATAAAGTTAAGATGTGATTAAGCTGAAAATCATATAAAGTTAAGAACTTGCATGGCCAAAGCTATCCCAGAAGGGTGCAAATTCATATTTTTTCCTCTTCACTAAATCCCCTAAAGAGGATCATCAATTTTCATTTACAACATAAAACCCATGAAATAAAATAACAAAAAAGTGGATATACATTTGTAGGAAATGTAAAGAAAATAACAGGAAAGAAGGGTTAACAAATAAAAATGGAGACTTTACTTACTGGGGTCACGAACAGAGGCCTTGACAGTGTAACCACCATGAAGAAGAAGCTTCACAAGCCATGAAGCTATATAGCCAGAAGCACCAGTTACACACACCACCTTTCCTGCGTTCATACTCATTCTCTCTGTTTCTTTTTTGCTTTCTCCTCTGTGGCGATGTGTGTCTGCTTAGTTATGGTATGGCACTGAAAAAGTATGAGAGTGGCTTCATCTATTTATAGCAGTGGCAGTCAGGACAGGAACCGACATGACATGACATGACAAAATGAACCCCAATAATAATGGAGTATTAAAATAATGGGTTAGAAGTTTAACTTGGAATAAAGTGTTGCGCTTTTCCTTATAATAATGGGAAAATATAAACTAATTTTGGTTTTGGCCTTTTGGGGGTGCATATAATATTTTAATTTGGACTTGCCTTTTTTATTTACAGGATTAGACTCATTGTTCGAGACAGAACTACTTTGCATATCGACTCAACGGTTGTCAGTTCAAACGTCAGTCCAGCCATCTGTCTGAGCGATCTGATCACGTTGAACCTGACCTGAAACCTTTTTTGACTTGTCTTACGGTATATCTTTTATAACACTAGTTAGACTAATCCAGATTGAGTCGAGTAGGAGCATAAGTGTGAAAAATCTCTGCTACTACCAATTTTTAGAGCTCAAATTTGAGATGATTGATTACAATGATACAAATTTTTACCAACTAAACCAAGTGTTTAGGCAATACTAACATAATTTTTAATGGCTTTAATTCATACTCCCTCCGGTTCTATATGTAAGACATATAGTTTAACTTTTTTAGAGAGATTAAATTGCAAAATAGGTTATTAAATTATGATATATTTTTCTATTATCCATTAGTTTATTATAGGTTAAATAAACTAATTTAAGAAAAAAATTAAGTAAATTATATTGGGACCTTCCAGTATTAATTTCCCTTACCAGGGACTAAACTGCGAATTTCCCATCTTATTTTTAGCACGGGAGGAAGTACTTATTTTTATCTTTCCCCTTTAAATTTCAAAACGTGACATCATTTCTCTTTAAATGAGGAAACAAAAGTCTTAATCCTTTAATTTTTATTTGTACGAAATAGTGGTCCCTATCATTTAAGAACTTTTGGAACAGAATTTGTTAAGCGGTGGTACTTTGAAAGTTAATGGACCAAATTTGAAATTATGTCCCTAGATTAAAATAATATTTGTGAGCTGTATAAAATCAGATTAATTTCATATATTTATTTAGTTTGATGTAAAGTCAAATTTTAAATGTTGATTCTAATGATCATATAGAAGTATATAGGGAAAATCCCAAATAAGTCCCTCCGAATACCCAAAAGGACAGTTCAGGAACCTAAACTTCCAAAAGGACCATGAAGGAACCAGCACCTATCTGTCATTTTAAAATTTTGTGAAAAGACAAAATTGCCCTCATCCTAAAACACAAATTCCTATCCCACCCTAAACCCACCCTAATATTCACCCTCTTCTCGCAATTTGTGTTTTAGGATGAAGCAATTTTGTCTTTTCGCAAAATTTTAAAATAACAGATAGGTACTGGTTCCTTCATGGTCCTTTTGGAAGTTTAGGTTCCTAAATTGTCCTTTTGGGTATTCGGAGGGACTTATTTGGGATTTTCCCAAGTATATATATACTTCACATACGAAAGTTTGTTTTACAAGGATTATTGTATTTAAGTCTCCCATAGAAAACAATTAACATTAATGATGTGTGCTTGTTAAACGTGGTTTTTACTTGTTTTTAACAAGTCATGGACTTGCTTGATAGTTAATTAAGACTTTCGGAACCTAAATGCAAAAATTTCCCAATTTCATATAAGTTTTTTTTTCATTTTTAGAAATCGATTTAATATAATAAAATTTGTTTTTATATAAATTATTTTTATTTTAACCGATTTATTGAGTGCTGAATTTATTGAATGCTGAATTTAACCTACACCACATACATAATGGGAAAATGTCATTTAAATCCCTCCGAATATACAAAAGGACAATTAAGGAAACTAAACTTCCAAAAGGACCATGAAGGAACTCGGACCTAGTTGACATTTTAAATTTATGTGAAAAGACAAAATTATCCCCATCCTTAAACACAAATTACTTCCCATGGTGGCTGGCAATGGTGGGTGGCAATGGTGGGTGTTAGGATGGGAAGTAATTTGTGTTTAAGGATGAGGGTAATTTTGTCTTTTCACACAAATTTAAAATGTCAACTAGGTCCGAGTTCCTTCTTGGTCCTTTTGGAAATTTAGGTTCCTTAATTGTCCTTTTGTATATTCGGAGGATTTAAATGGCATTTTCCCTACCATAAACTTCAAAAATTCTAGGAATAGTTAAGCAAATTTCAAAAACTTAAAAAAATAGTATTTCTCATCTCCAAGTCCCACAACAATTATTAGTGTACTTTTAGCTTTAAGATATATATTAGTTCTCCTTTTTTTGTTCAACAGGTATGTATTAGCTCTCGATATTAGCTAATCTGTATTTCATGTATGTTTCTAATTTGGTGTATGTTTCTAATTTGGCAATATGTGTGTGTGCGCGTAGATAGAGAGAGTTTCTAGGTAATATTAGACGAATTCATGATAACAATGGAGATCAAATGATGTTTTGCATGAATTTGAAGTTTGTAAACTTTGTAACCTGGCTGATCTAAATGTTTAATGTAAGTAGCTAATATTAGACGAAAATTATCGTTAACTTGTAATGATTATAATAATTCCCTTAATTCTATAATAATTGAATTGATTGAAGATAACTATAATTTGAACTTTAATAATATTATTAATAGGATGTAATTGTGTTTATAAAATCAATATTTTTTCTCCAATGTTAGTGAAATCTTAGAGAACGAATATTGGAAAAGTTTAGTTTATTTATAGAATTAGAACCAAAAAAGAGAATACTTTTGACTAGAGATTATTTCACCATTGTGATTAATTTTCAATACTTTTACATTAATTAGATCTGATTTGAATATTTATTTTATCTGCATCCGAAAAATGAATATTTATTTACATACTTTATTGAAAATAAAATTATAAATTCTATAATATATAAATTTATCTTGGAAAAAAAGAGTGTAATAGAATTTAGAAAATATTGTAAGAAAAAAAGAAATTAGAAAATACTTGAGGTCAAATAAACTTTAAAAGAAAAGAACCGACCAAAAAACTTTAAAAGAGAAGCCAAGGTCAAAAGAAAATGATGAAGCTTGACTTTGATACTTTGAGATCTACAAATTGGACTTTTCTTCCTCCTTTCATTTTTTTTGGCCGGAATTCTTCCTCCTTTCATTTGTCTTATTTTTCTTCAAAATAATTGACGAACTTATTTCGCATGCCCTGACGCTACATGTACCTCACCATCTTTTTTCTCCACTATCAAGATATTCCCACTCGACAACTGAAAGATTAATCCTCCGCTGATTTGTATGCACCTCAGAGGGTAGGACAGCTGGTCTGAGAGATATAATGTTTCTCCATCCTAATGCTAAGGATCAAACCCCAGACAATTAATTAAGGGTGAATGAGTCTTTACTACTCAACCACACACTTAGGTTTATATGTACCTCAACTTTAAGTTGTATTCAATGAATGAAATGTTATATAACAAAAAAATAAATATAAATTTTCAAAATGATAAAATTATTAGGTGCGCTCTATATATTCAATTCTTATTGGAATACACACATATATATAGGAATAAAAAACATAGAGAAAAGCAAAACTAAACACGGAAACACATTTGTTTGATCGTGTTTGTATATGAAGTATTGAAACCTTTACCTATTTAGTATTTACTATTACTCCTCCCCTTCCTAATTATAAGATCACTTTTGAAATTCAATTTGTTCTTAATTATAAGATCACTTTCTAACTTCTCCCAACGTTTTCCCAAATTAACCTTATAAAATGCTTAACTATAATAACAAGCAAAAGATGTAGAGTGAAGATAAAGGTATATAGTTGAGATAATTGGTAATATCATGTGTAAATAACTAAGTTAACTAACTTTCTTAATCTACTCAAATTAGGGAAGTGATCTTATATTTAGGAACGAAATGAGTACTTCTTCTTAAACATGAGTTAGATAAAAAAAAATTATTTTGGTTCTAAATGAGTACTTCTTCTTAATCTATTAAGTCTTAAAATTTTTTGTTTAAGCTATACACTTCAGTTGTTGGAAGAAATCAAGATATCCATATGAAAGTTTTGTTAATTAGGAAAATAATTTCAAGCTTTTAGCTTTTCCTTTATAAGCTACTCCATATATATTACATAGTTTATCATAATTAATAAGCCTTACCTGACCCATCATTCATGTGTGTAGTTTAAATCCCCCAACAGCTTTCTCATGTTTAACCTAACTAAAACCAACATTGTTAATTTTAAACAAACGGGCCCTTTTTGAGGTTAATATGCAAAAAAAAATTACTCTACATCAACACATGCTAGATTAGACAACCATTATTTAACATGATTATATCATCCACTGCAAGTAGAGACAATCAGTGAAAAAGAAAGATGAAAAAAATAAATCAAACTTCAAAGTTAAAGAAAAGTTATAATTTCCCAAAAAAATGGAGAAAGACATAACAAAGCTATAAATAAATATACTACGACTTGTTTGGATATAACTTTTGAAGAATAGCTTTCCGAAAAAAAGCTGAAAAAACTATTCGATTCTAGAATTTAACTTCTGAAAAAGTTGAAAAATTAATTTCGTGTAAAACCTAGTTTTCTGTCTAAACCAAAGTTTTCACTCAAAAAAATTATTCTGAAAAAGATGTGAGTTTCTGTCTGACTTAACTGAAAAACATAAGTTTTGAGAGAAAAAAACTATTTTGAAAAAACTATAAGTATTTTGTGTGTCCTAATTTCAAAACCTAGGTTTACGCAAAGCTAGATTTCGGGTGTCCACACAGGCATATGGTCTTCAAAATGCAGAAATAATTGAACTTACTTTTCACGAAGTTGTGATGACGGTAACAGCTCACGTAAAATCTTCACAACCTCTGAATACTGAATAATGTGCCACTCTCTCAATCAAACAATATCCTTTGGAGGAAGGATTTCAAAAGCTTGAATAAGGGCATTCGTAACATCTTTCAATTAATCCATCCAAAAGACTTGTTGGGAAATATCTGGGCACCTAAAGTTAATCCGGGGAAGAGTTTCTAAAAAGTGAAATGGAAAAAGTTAATCTGGGGGCAAAATACCAGGGCATATATAATTCAACCAGAACTTGTTTTAAAGAAAAATAAATTTAGACTAATCCTCGATTTATCAGGGATTTAATCAATTGTTTTCAACCACAACGAAGTCCTTACTTTTCACATGTGCTAAGTGACAAAGTCTCCTTTAAATTTTGTATATAATTGCGGCACTAATTGTCGTGCCAATTCTAGCCATGCTTCCATTTTCCCTTTACTGCAGAATTATAGTCAATAAGGATAAAGAGTACACAAAATCATATAATTTTAAGATTACAAAAAGTTAAAAAAAAGAAAAGACCATGCTTTAGTCCAAGGGTATGCAGTCAATTTATTTAATCTAACTGGATCAACAAGATCATGCTATGTTGCTATTGATTTCTTCCAAGTGAAAACTTTCGGGAAATTTCAATATTAGAATTTATCAGTGTTCAACCCATCGTCCGTTGGTTCAGTGGCGAAGGGATTGAACAATGAGCGTCGGGTTGACCACCACGTCGCGAGTTCGATCCTGGGGAGTGACACTTTGTTGTGTCTCCATCGCGGCACTTGGGGAGACATCTCCGTAGTTAAGTGAAACTGGGAGTAACCTACCTGTGTGGACAGATATAAAAGGCTTGCTGGTCATGCTCCAGAGCCCACGGGGACATGCCCCAGTGAATCATGAGTTAGGTGCCCTGCCCTTGGATTGGGTTGAACCCAAACCCCTTCCTAAAATTTAGTTATCAAAAAAAAAAAAAACAAAAGAATTTATCAGTGTTCATAAATTAAGTGCATGCTTAAAGCAGTAAAAACAGAATGCTTTGCGATAGACAGACCACATTCAATTATCTATCGACGATGCAAACCTTGATGAAGCTACCTGTGAATCTTGGATATCATTATAAAAGGGAGACGCAGTATGAAAGACCTCCTCACAAGTCACAACTCTCAACAACAATCAAAGGAACCTTCATCCAAGAGAAATGCTTTAGACAAATGCAATCTTTCCTTGGGGCCAACAAGTTTGAGCAAGTTCTCTACCTTATTTGGATCATCTTTTAGGAGTTACCAACATCACAAATCATCAAAATAAGCATCATACCACCCCCCTCCTAAATATATCACTTAGTATCTCAATCATTTATGATAAAGATTTCAGTCTGTGGATTAAATGTTTTAGCACATTTAATATATATGATGAAACTTTTGATGCACATTGTTTTGTTATAGATCTAATAATATCTTATCTGATTAGACTTTTGATGCACATTATTTTGTTATAGATCTAATATCTAATGAGACTTTTGACGCACATTGTTTTTTTAAAGATCTAATATCTGATGACACTTTTGGCGCACATTGTTTTGTTATGAATCTAAAATCTCATGAAACTTTTGGCACTCATTGTTATGTTATAAAACTATCATCTGATGAAACTTTTCAGCGCACATTGTTTTGACGACGACCATTTTTACGTTTTCTTCACATTATAAAACCCAAATACATATGTAATAATCTTATATGTATAAAGACACAATCTTGCAAATTGATTCTTACCAAATTTCAATAGTCCCAAGTTTATTTAGGAAGCAATGGCTCATGAAATCTCATGATAAATAAGTAAACGTTGGCGGCTTGCACAAGAGTGTGCTTTTCAGAAGAAATCATATCAATAGAGTACAAAAGGTATCAAATATAAATCTTTTTTGAGCTGTTTAGTAATCCCTCTGTTCCTAAATATAAGATCACTTTGGTTAATTTGGGAAGATTAAGGAAGACAATAAAATTACATGATCTTCCCAAAATCCCCTCAATTAATTAACTTTAAAAGGAGGAGGAGTTTTCAATGAAAAGAGGGAGGGAGTATAAGGGTAGTTTGGGCAAAACTTGAGATAAAATAAGAAGTGATCCTATATTTAGGAACTTATCCACTTCCCCAAAGTGATTTTATATTTAGTAACGGAGGGAGTAGTATTCATTTAGTGCTGATCTAGTATTTTTTGGTCATAAGAGATCCATTTTGCTTGGGAACCACGAGGTGCAAGGTATTGCCAACGTTTGGTATTGCCATATATTTTTTTTTTCTCAAAGTATTGCCGTATTGGTATAAATGCTAATCTCATCTTATTTTTATGGTTCCAATTTCCAAATATTGTGTAGAAAATGGACATACATACTACCACCAGTGGTTTAATTTTTTTCTCATTGTTTTTATACTTTTTTGTAATAATATGGTAAAAGAGATATCAGATGGACTTTTGAAGGAAAATCTTTCTTTCAATTTTCTCTCCAATTTTCTTTTCTCTCCATTTTCTCTCCTTTCATTTTGATGAAAAATATAATCCTAATAAATGTTTAGCTTATTATGTTATATAAGATGCATTGAAGAAGTAATATTGAACTAATTGCTTTGTTTGATACAAATAAAAGTAATTTTTTTTACAAATAGATATTTTTGTTAAAAAAGTTAAAAAAATTTCGGGATTTTCTTGTCTCGTCCCAATCTCGTCCTATTCCCGATGCGATGGGACAAAGTTCAGGATTTTCTTGTCTTGTCCCAATTTCGTCCCATTCCCGTTCACGAGATAAAAGTGTCTGGATCCTCTCCTATGAACACCCCTAACCACCACCATCAATCATAGTTCCTCTTCTTCTTCATGTTCAACAAGAGCCGGGGGGAGAGGACAACAAAGTGAGGATGGAAGGGACTCCGTCACCATCATCAACACTGTCTTCATCTCTTCTAAGAGAGGTCAATAGATTCGAGTAGGGAGCGAAGCAACTTCTCACTGATTTGTGGATGAGATTTGTTGTGAGAAGAGAAACTAAGATTTGGTCATTTTAAAGTATACGAGAAGGTACAAAAGTAAAAGGCAAAATGATGTATTGTATATACTCCCTTCGTTCCTAATTATAAGCCTACTATGACTTTTGTTGTGAAAGTTAAGAAAGCAAATTAGGCTACTAAATTATAACATATAACAAATGTAATTACAATATATGTTAGTTTATAATTAGAATAAACTAGTTTTGAGGGAAAAAGATAATTTTAAACAATTTAAAATGATAAAGTTTGTAACTTTAACTTTTTCAAAAAATCAAAGTTGACTTATAATTAGGAACGTATGAAGTATCATTTATGTCAAGAGATAAAATGGTAGAATTTAAAATAAATGTATGTTAAACAATTATAATTATAAATGTTCTGTTTCAAAATATGTTCAACAAAATTTTTTAGAAAAAATTAATTTCAAATCCCATCCAAGACACATAATATTGGAAAGGTCTCACTAATTGACCAAATTTAAGTAGGTTCATCCCAAGGGACCATACTTTAATTATGTTACAACTCAAAAAGACTTTTATACCCTCTTTGTCAAATTAAAAAAAACAAAGTCAAAGGGCATAAGAGTCTTTTTGTGTTGTAACATAATTAAGTAAGCTCCCTGAGAACCCTAGTTTAATTTAGTCAATTGGTACAACATTTCCAATATTATGTGCATTGCGTGTGATCTGAAATTAATTTTCCCTTTTTATATACAATAAATTGAAAAATATTTATAATTTTGTTTTTATTATTTACCACGTGACGGGTCCAACCAAACCATCCGACCCATCGGACCATTTAAAGTATGGCCCGTTCAGTTTTTCGCCTTGACATAGAGGCTTATCATAGTCTCTCTCTCTCTCTCTCTCTCTCTCTCTCTCGTTTCCTTCTATTTCATCATCACTCTCAGTAATGTCACTTGAAGCTTGAATTGAATCTTTTTGTTACTCATCATGGACGCCCCCATTATTGGTTTGCTCTCTATTTTTTCTCCTTCATTTCTTCGCTAACTATATTTTTGTTAGGGTTTGTTTGTTTGTTTGTTGTTTAATTAAGGCTCTTGGTTTGTGTTTTGAAGACCCACTGCAGGGAGATTTCCCAGAAGTGATCGAGGAATATCTGGAGCATGCCTGTATGAAATGCATTGCTTTCAATCGTCGTGGTACCCTTCTTGCTGGTAACTTCAACGCTTTCATTCTTTTGCTTGTCTTTCCTTCAAATGTTTGTTCTTTTCAACCATTTGAAGTGTGTTCTTGCGTACCTTTTAGTTTCAATCGTGGTATTTTTGTTGACTCTAATTTCTTGAATGATGAATTACTATAGAGAGGTAGTTGTTCATTATTTTCTGTCTCACTCATGTTTCACTTGGACTTCACTACATAAATACTCCCTCTGTTACTAAATATAAGATCATTTTCCTAATTTTATTAAATTAAGGGTGCTAACTAAGCTAGTTATTAGCACACGATATTACGCCCACATTCCTAATTTTAAGATCACTTTCAGATTTCAATTTGTTCTCAAATATAAGCATCTTTCTGATTTTTCTCAACTTTTTTCCAAAAAAACCCTGATAATACTTGTCTATGACTATAATAAACTAGTAAGAGTGGGAGAGTGAGAATAAAGGTATATAGTTAGGATAAATTGGTAATATCATGTGTTAATAACTAACTTAACTTACATACTTAATCTAATCAAATTAGGAAAGTGATTTTATAATTAGGAACGAAGGTAGTACTAATCTACCCTAACCATATACTTTTATTTTCACTCTCCCTCTCTTGCTTGATTTTTATGAATAAGTATTATTAGGGTTTATTTGAGAAAAAGTTGAGAAAAATTAGAAAGTTGTTTATATTTAGGAACAATTTGAAATTTGAAAGTGATCTTATATTTAGGAACGGAGGGAGTATTATTAACTCATGTATGAGTCAAACGTATCTTTTTGGGCTTGGATGGCAAGAGAGCTATTGATTTTGTCATATGGCAATTGTGTATGCACATTTTTTTTATTTCTCAAATGTGCTTTAAATTCACTTAGTTGTAAAGTTGTAAGACCTTCCTACTTAGTGTGGCTGAGTGATTGAATGAGCATGGTTTACGTAGTGAGTTGTATGTTTCATCTATTATAACATGCTGGACCTTGTTGAACTAGGATATGCTAATTGTTGGTCCTTTTTGAAGTTTTCTCTTTCTCTTTCCTTCCCTTAATAGATTTAAAGTGCTGTTCTGAGATTAGTGATTGGGCTTTACAATGATATGGTTTACAGAAGGAAACAACAAAATTAGTACTTTACATGATGGACTTCAAGTACAAATGGTTCCCCTGGTTGCAAACCTGTGAATATGGATAATGAATGCAAATTCTTTAGTGTGAGTTGGTCTCCTAGTAATAAAGTGGAAATATGGGCCATACTGCTGATTTGTTTGGATGTGGCATGATGATATTGGGGAAGTGGGTTTTGGCCATTCTAGTAAATAGAAGCTTGTTGTATACACGCAGAAAATAATCTTGCTTGGACATATTTTTGGATGTATGATTGTCGTGAGTGGGCATTACAATTAACAGTAAAGGCTCCGGTTAATAAGCATTCTTTGGGTCAACAAGATGAAGTAGGACAGATAATAGAAACTAGTAATGCTGATTTTTTGAACACTTTTTTGGACTGTTTTAGTGTTGATGCGTAAAATACGGTTGATTATGCTTAATCTGAAGTTCCATCTCAGTAGTAAATTACTTGATGTTATGTTAATGATGTAATTGTTCTTTACTAAGGTGAACTCTAACTTTTGTACTTTCTAAAGTGGTTACAATGGCAAGTTATTTAGGAAAACCCGTGCATGGGGTTACATTGGCAAGTAGTAGCTTGCCCCTACATGATGATACTGGAGTGCATATTTTACAATTATGTTATGGCTCTAAACTTCTAATTTATTTATTGAAAACAATACATTTAGCTATGCATTTTCTTTTCCATTGCCATTTAATCTATACAACTAAGGGATTCGCCTAGATGTGTGTGTGCTGCATATACTCAGTTTGGAAAAACCAGTTCCATCAAGTTGAAGTGGAGTATTGCATGAGAAAACATTGAGCATATGATATTCACAATCTGTTCTCACATTTTAATTGGGTAAGATAATTTATGTAATGCTGTTGATGGGAACTTCTTTCCGATATGCATAGTTTATGTTTGCAGTGCCAACTTAATGCATGCTCTATAATCATTTCTGGGGTCTGAAGATAAATAACTTGGCCATTATGAAAATTGTGTGAATATATATTAAAATGTTGATGTTGATTCTAATTCTGTTTCTTGATTTATTCTTATGAATCAGCTGGGTGCAATGATGGAAGTTGCGTTGTTTGGGATTTTGAAACTAGGGGCATTGCTAAGGAGCTTCGGGATCATGAATGTTCTTCTCCCATTACTAGTATATGTTGGTCCAAGTATGGCCATCGAATTCTTGTATCTGCTGCTGATAAGTCATTGACATTGTGGGATGTTAAGAGTGGTGAGAAGATTAAGCGGATAGTTTTACAACAGACCCCTCTACAAGCTCGTCTTCATCCGGGTTCCTCTACTCCATCTCTTTGCTTGGCATGTCCTGTCTCATGTGCTCCCATGATTGTTGATTTAAATACAGGAGACACAACTTTACTTAAAGTTTCTGTCCCAGACATTGGCAATGGATCAACTGTTCCACCACGCAATAAGGGTGCTGATGGATCTACTCCCTACAGCCCTACTGCTGCATGTTTTAATAAATATGGGAGTTTGGTTTATGTGGGGAATTCAAAGGGTGAGATACTTATAATTGACTATAATTGCAATGAAGTACGTGCCATGATTCCTATCTCTGGTGGTTCTGTGGTTAAGAGCATAGTGTTCAGCAGAAATGGGCAGTATCTACTCACAAATTCAAACGATCGAATAATCAGGGTTTATGAAAACCTTCTTCCCCTGAAAGAAGAAATTAAAGCCCTTGATGACCTAAATGTGAACATCAATGATCTTGATGATGTTGAAAAGTTGAAGGCTGTTGGATCTAAATGTTTAAATCTATTCTGCGAGTTTCAAGATTCCATCACAAAGGTGCACTGGAAAGCACCCTGCTTTAGTGGCGATGGTGAATGGGTTGTTGGTGGTTCTGCTAGCAAAGGAGAGCACAAGATTTACATATGGGATAGAGCTGGGCATCTTGTGAAAATCCTTGAAGGACCTAAAGAAGCTCTTATTGATTTAGCTTGGCATCCTGTTCGTCCTATTATTGTATCTGTTTCTCTTACTGGTTCTGTTTATATCTGGGCTAAAGATTATACTGAGAATTGGAGTGCTTTTGCTCCTGATTTCAAAGAGCTTGAGGAAAATGAGGAGTATGTAGAACGAGAAGATGAGTTTGATTTGATTCGTGAGACTGAGAAGGTGTGAGGGGATCTGTATCATGCCTGTCATTTTTGGCTTTCCCCAGTTTAGATTTTTTATCGTTGTTTTGGGTTTTTATAGTTTCATAAGTATTTGTTTTGAGTTTAACAAATGGTCCTTGTACTTTTAAGGAGTTTTTGTTTTGGTTGCTATACTTAAACTGAGACAAAATTTTAAGGAAACTATAGTGACCAAAACTAGTGATTAGAAACTATAGTGACTAGAACTAAAATTTGATACAACTGTAAGAATGACCAATGATATTAAACCTTTTTTTTATTCCTGACTCATGACTGTTGCAGGTGAAAATATCTGATGTTAATGAAGATGAGGAAGTTGACATTGAGACAGTGGAAAAGGATGAAGTATTCAGTGATTCTGATATGTCTCAGGAAGAGCTCTGCTTCTTGCCAGCAACTCCTAGCCGTGATGAAGTGCAGGATAAGCGCATGCAAAGTTTTTCAAAGCTTATGGACGGTAATAATTCTGGATCCCCACTTTCAGAAGAGCCTGGACTTAATGGACATGTGAACCATGCATCAAGCCCACTTGAAGGTAATATTTTGCCTTGCAGCATATAGCCGTGACATATTGGATTTAGTAGAACACGAAAGTCCAAGTGAATCAATAATCCACTTATTAAATGTTGTTCGCAGTTTGGCTTCATGGGGCTATTTTAGAATTTTAATTTTAAATCTTTCCCGTTACTTATTTTGTTCTGGCAGGCAATTACCTCCACACTAATACTGCCATTAGCAGTTATTACCCTTTAGGTTGAATTATGATAGATGTCTGTTTTCATTCTCCTTGTGAATCTATGACTTATGTAGGCCTTAAATTTTTCTTCTGCAGATGATGCAGGAGGAGCACACATGAAAAGAAAGAGAAAACCATCGGAGAAGGGGCTGGAATTGCAGGCTGAAAAAGTAAAGAAACCCTCAAAATTCAGTAAATCTTCAAAGTCTAAAAGTAAATCTTTTGTTGATCTAGATAATGATGACAGTTTATATGGTGATGAACTTTCTGATGAATGACAGCATACTTTATTTTTGTAACATCAGAAGATGGTTCACGATGATTTTTTCTCTCTTTATTGTTAACTTCTTTTCCCCAATTTTAATATTTATAGCATCTAGGTAGCTTTGTTTTGTCTATCTCCTCCCTACTTTTCTCCTACTCAGGCTCGCCTGGTATTAGCTGGGGTGTCCATTCCTTCACACAGTCGCTGGCTATAGGGAGTGATTATGAATAGATGGGTGTGATCCCACCACATTAGTACTTGGACATTTGAAGTTGCAGGTATGTCATTCATATAACTTAAGTTGACGGAATTATGGCATAATTGATTTGGTAAGCAGTGAAACATTGAAGATTATGCAGAGCAAGTGTGACGTAGATAAAAGGTAAATTTTGGACAAGTTGAAACTGGGCTCAGATAAATATGGAAGTCGAAACATTGCTTTAGCTGTTTATTTTGATGTAAATTTTTTCTATAGGGATTTCCATATGATCCATTTTTTTATGTATAGGTTACATCAATGTATTCATGCACTAGGTTGAAGTCACTAAAAGTGGGCCTGCTTATTTTACAATATGTTAAGATGTAACTATTGGATGAAAGTTGTGCTTAATCTTGTCAAAGGAAGTAGACATTCTTTGTCTACTGTCCTCCTGGGGAACGTAGCTTGAAGTTAGCATAAATGCCCACTGCCACGATCAGGATTGCTGCACCTGCGTATATCAGCTTCCTTTCATCTTCTTCCTTAATTCTGTCTGCCAGTTTTGTTATGGCCTGAGAAGCAGAGTTAGCTATATCCTTGAAGCCTTTTACTATTGGCAATTCACTTTCTTTTGTTCCCTCATTCCTTTGATTAACTTTTCCAGTTTTAACATCCTTTTCATTCTTCCTTTCTTCAGGAGCTTTCAAGCCAGAACTTGTTTTATCCTTGCTTGTTTCTTTAGCTAAAGTCGAAACCTTGTGTGGTTCTTTTCCTGCCTCTGAAGTTTTCCTCTTATCTTCTTGAATCCTTTCTTTCTCAGCCTTCTCGTTTTCCTCTTGCTTCTTTTCATGATCTAATTTACCTTTTTGAGGAGTTCCATCTTGATCCTTTTGAGTTGTTCTAGATTGTCCTTTGGCTTTTTCTGGGGTTGAAACATCTTTAGTCTCCATCTGATCCTTACGCTTTTCTTCCTCTTTGACTCTACCTTTTTGTGAAATTTCTTCATTCTTTTGAGACTTTTCAGATTCTCCAGTTGTTGCTTCTGGAGGGGTTTGTGTTTCATCTTTCTTGTCAGATTCTCTCTTTCTTTCCATTTCTGATTCGCCTTGTTCTTGAGAGACACCTTTCTCATCCTTTTTAACTTCAGAAGTTGATTTTGGAGGAGTGACTTGTTTGGTTGCTTCTTGAATTGTTTTAGGTTTTGTAGGAGTGACACTTGATATTGGCTTCTTTGGCATTGTAATGGTGATAACTGTTCCTTCAAACTTTCCTTTAAGTTTATCACATTCACAAGTTTCTGGAATGACGTACTCTACTTTAAAACGTTTTCGCTTATTGTCAATTGGTTTTTCACCAAAAACCTTAATTTTCCTAGAGTCTGCCTCAAAGCTTGCACCAACTTGTTCTTTGGTAAAACCTGGATGAAAACCTTGTTAATCAGTAGTAGTTAATGTAAACAGACACGTGAACGTAAGAGAGGTTTGAAAATATAGAGTTAATATGATATTTTATCTTTCAAATATGTTCTAATTTTGGTTTTGGTTCTAAGCTTTGAACAAAGTTTTGGTCCTCCAAGTTTCAGTTTCTTCTAAACGTTGGTTTTTATAGTTTTTTAAAATATTTTTTCCCCTAGAGGGAACAAAACTACTAATTGAAATTTGATAGACCAAAATTAAAGTGAAAGCAAACTACAAGGATAAAACATATTAACTCAAAAGGCTATTATAAAGTATGTTATCCAATTTATAATGTAATTGCTTCAAAAAAATATATCATTAAGTATGTTATCCAATTTATAATGATGTAATTATATCGTAATTTTTTATGTAATTTTTGCAGTTTGACGATTTAGTAATTATAGTAGCATATATCTGAAGAAATATATGGAAAAAAAAACAACTTTTATGAAGGAATTTTTTTAATATTATAACAATATCATTTTAGAAAAAGGAGGAGGATTGTTGATGTGGTTTTACCAAAAAACAAAAAGAAAATACATGAGTTTTACTAATTGAAATGAAAGTAGTAATTCCCTAGCGATGCACAAAAAGTAATTATTAAAGAAAGATTATTTGAAATTATTCGTTGATTATTCGTTGAATGTTTACTAATTTAATAGTCAATTATAGCAAATTTATTACATTAATAATAATCAAGATCCGTTACAAACTGATGGATAACAATTTTTCACCAGACAAGAACAACCGTTTGACTTATAACTACAACTTTTAACTAGACGATAAGGATTTAGGGTTTAATATATCATAACTTTTTAAACTCTTATTCAATGACAACTTTTGAGCTGCTAATAACAATTCAATGTGCATGCGATAACAATTTTGTGAGAACTAAATTATTTCGTGGTTTCATGGGACCTTATCTTAATTAAATTCCTTGCACAGTTGATATTTTGAACTAGCCCTTATTAATACTATCCATTAAATCAAAGTAGATGTACTTAATTAAGTTAGCTAACAATATAATTAGATACAGACCAGGAAGATGAACAAGCAGAAGAAGAGCATCTGGAGTGTTCTTCTCTTCCACAAGAGGCTTAAAATCTTCATATGTTTGTTGCATTGAAGCCATTATCGTGTTGCTTATCTTGAATCAGAAAATTATGGCACTTTTCTGAATTGCTTTCAAGGGTTTCAACCTTCAATATTTATAGGGGTTGTCGCCTTCTAGTTTTCTCAACAATCAAACTATTCCTTTTTTCAGTTGCTCCAAGAACGTGACGTGATTGTTGAAGTTTATGACTGATTTTGTTTTCCTCGGTGATATGTGAGGCATAACTTTAACTTGTTTCAGAAATAATGTAATAGATCATTATTTTTTTTGGCACATGCAAATGAATTTTGCTTGACATTGAATTCTCTATAAAATAAAAGTAATCTCATATTGAAATTCAATATTTTTAAATTATTATCCATCTCTTGATTAAAAAACTCAAATTAAAAAAAAACTCAAATTACTTTTATTTTGAATTATTTTTCAAATTATTTTGGAGTAATCCAATTTCAATTTTACCTGTAATCATGCATAATAAGCTAAAAACATCCATGTTATTATAGGAAAATTCCAAACAAGCATCTGCCCAATTTGAGAATCCTACGAGATTCTAATTTCAATAATCCCATTTCATCCGTGAATAACAAAATGTAATTTCAAAATATTTATGATTTCACAAAATTCCCCTTAAATTTTCTTTTTGTAACTTTCAAAGGTGATGAAGGCGAGATTATTTGATATCCCAAAACTGCTAAATGACCATTTGCCTCAACTACATCTCGATAGAGTAATGCAAAACAATATGTAAGTTCATTGTGGCATAAGAACTCTATTGTACGTTGGAGGTCATTGATTCGATCTCGTTTGTACCCTTTAGACGATATTGCTTGTTACCTTAATATTAACGGTTAACATCTAAAAGTTGATTAGTTTGATCAATCTACATATATTTTTAAAAATCCATTGGTATAATTGTCCATTTCAATTGTTATTTTGTTTTGGTTGCACTTTGGATAATCGTCATTTAGTAGAATTGAATTTTAACTATTATTCCTATTCAAATATCTATAACAAGCTAAGACTCTACGATGAAAGGCCAAAAGGCTACATATTTGACGATGGGGATAAATAAATCAAATTGAGGATAATAAGAAATCAAAATACCTCTCCTCCATCAAAGGGCCCTAGGGGGTCAGTCCAATTACTTGTGTATGATATTTTCATAACAAGGGAAAATAAGGAAAGGGTTAAACAGTAAATCTACCCTGGAAGTTTTCTTAGAGGAGCAAGCCCCTGGAAGATTTTTGAGGGGCAATTAAGCCCCTGAAGTTATTTTTAGGGGCAATTAAACCCCTGAAGTTATTTTAAGAGCAAAGCTAATATGTGGCAAATATTTATGTTGACATGGTCTTTTTCCTTGCACCATATATGCTGACATGGACTGCTATTTATATAAACAATAATTTTTAACAATTTTTAAAAATAATCAATTTCCCATTAAAAAAGTAGAATTCTGAATCGCACACGCAACCAGAGGGAGAAGAGGAATATCTGATTCAAGGGCATTGCTGTTCAATATCTGATTCAAGTTTCCATTACCTGATTCCTCATATCCATTAAAATGGTCAGACTTGGGATTGGACAGTCAGGATGAGAAAGATTCAAACAATAAAAACTTAAAACACCTCGAAAACATGCGAGAGAGAGAATTGTGGCCGGGAGAGGTCGAGGGAGAGGAGGATTTCATTCCAGTGGTATGGTGTGGGGTCGGTGTGGTGGAGAAGGCCATAGGAGTTTAACGAGAAGGAGGGAGGTGTGAGGAAGAAGAAGAAGAAGAGAGTGGAAGCAATGTGGGATGCGTTATTCTTAATGTGTTCATGTGGGGATTAAAAAAGGGAGATGAGAATGATTTTTTTTGCTGGGAGATGGAAATGATGAAGGGACCATTTTGTGATGTTCAGAACAAGAGGAGTTGCAGAGTGTGTGTGAGGTTGACGATGGAGAAGATGGTTCAGTGGAATGCTTTTAGTTTAAAATTGTTAAAAAATTATTGTTTTTAAAGGAGAGCCGTCCATGTCAGTATATAGTACAAGAAAATAGTCTATATCAGCGTAAATATTTGCCACATATTAACTTTGTTCCTAAAAAATAACTTCAGCGCTTAATTGCCCATAAAAATAACTTCTCAAGAAACTTTCAGGGGCTTACTCCTCTAAGAAAACTTCGGTGTGGATTTGTTATTTAAGGAAATGTCATTCTAGGTATACCTTTCTTTCTTTCTTTTTCTGATAATATATGTATACCTTTCTTTCGACTTTGAGCGGGTGAGAGGAAAAGTGTGGCTTTTCTCTCTCTTGGGAGTCGCGCCTTGTGCTATGCAGGAGTGGGCGATCGTCCAGCTTACAAGGGGATGAAAAGGCGAAGCTGGAGGCTGAAGATCTGAAGTGGGCGAGTGCTTTGTTCTTGTGGGTCTTAAAGGATATCATGATAAAGAAAGGGAATGGGCTTGTTTCTGGCGTGAGTGAGTTGAAGCTTATGGTGGCTTCTCTTTTGAAGATTGGTGGCTGGAATACAGCCACCAAAACGCCTTGATGCTGAAGATGGGGCACTACCTGGGTTTTGGGGTACCTACGGTAGTGTTTTTGGAGTCTTGGTCACCCCTTAGGAGTACGATTTGTGTCTTAGTTATGGAAGTCTTTAGGTTGGTGTCTTACGGTTTGTGGTCTTGCCTTTCTTTGCAGGTTAATTTTGTTTGGGTTGACTGCTGGCTTGTTTTCATCATGATCTACACCCCTTTGGAGTTTAATCCAAAATTTCAAAGGTTTCCTCACCTTGCAAGAGGTGAGTGTGGAGCTACTTATATGTTGCAGCATTCGCATCAAGGAGGTTGGGCTCGAAAGAGCATGTGAATGTACAACCACCCTCTATTGCGTTACCACCAACTTGCATTAGTTAGATTTCGGCAGTCATTTTAGTATTTTGCTTTTGTATTAGTGGGTTAGTTTGCTAGTCTTATGTTGGTGTCTAAGTAATGGTTAAATCCCTGTTTGGTTGAGTCTGTATTCTCATGCTCTGTTTCATGTTTTAGTGGGTGTCTGTGCATGTACTTTGTTTTTGATATCAATGAAAATTACACTTCGGCCAAAAAAAAAGGTATACCTTTCTTTCAAGAGAGAGTTATTTGTTTATGGTTTTCTTAAACTAAACTTTTATAAATTTTGTAACATCACGAGTTAGTTCACTTCCGCCATCAATCCAACTTGTGGGCAATCATTTAACTGAAACGATGGAGTATAAACACACACCCGCCCACACACACCTTTTTTGGTTTCAAATATCTAAGATCAAAATTTTTACTTTAGGAGATCCATGATTTCTAGGAAACTTCTGGTGTAGATATGTACCTTAACATGAAAAACAATTGAAATGAGCTCACATAAGCATTTATGTCAACATAATAAGGTCATTTAACGTTTGACCACTTGGATAATTAACTTTGAGGCAACATTGCACCAATATTTTACTTTAAGAGCAACATTACACCTAAAAATACTTCAAGGGGATCCGCTTTTTCTTGCAAACTTCCGAGGGACATTTGCCCGAAAAATCTATGGAATTATATATGACAAAGGGAAAGAGCTTTCTTTCAACAATTTCAAATAATAAACACCAATATTATCAAATCTTAAATTTGGTGCAATTCATGAAAATGAACGTACGCATTAAATTTAACCTTCAATTATTTTGATGGTGTTGAAAAAATGAATTATTTTAATGAATTTTTTTAAAAAATATTTAAAGGACGATGCTTAGTTTAAAATGCAAGTTATGAGTTAGTTTATAATGCAAGTTATAAGTTATCTTTTTTTTGGGCTGAAAACAAGTATATTAATACCATGTTTGTTCCTTTGTGCAGACAGAAAATAAGAGGAAGTCTCATTCACTCAGGTGCTTTCTCTCCAGTGAATTTCAAAATCACGAAACAGATCAGATTCTACCCATGCAGCAACTAAATTTAACCATTGACACATAGAAGTATATGAAGATGGAGTATTTTTAGAGCTTAAACAGTACGCCAAACATTAAGCACAACTACAAGATTTTCTCATGCAAATTTAAAATATTGACAAACACCAACCCATTTTCATTTGTGATTTGCATGCAAGGTTTAGTGAAATAAAATTGGTTTATATTTTCTAAATAGCCCACAGGTATTAGAAAAATATAAATACATTCTAATTTCACTATTTCAAGACAGATATATTATATGCTAATATCTTAACTTGCGAGTGGATATTAGTGATTTATATTCATAATTGCAAGCTAAATTTAATCACATGTAGAATTACAAAATATCAATTGTAATTATATATGTTATTATAGTTTATCAGGCCCACAGGGTAGATAAATTATAACTTACATATTTAGTTAGGGTAGAATAGAATGGCGTTATATTTTCTTTAGGTAGCCCACAGGTACTAAAGGAATATAAATGCATTCTAATTTTACTATTGAGTTGAAGTTGTGTTATGTTTCCTTAGGTAGCCCACAGGTACTAAGGAAATATAAATGCACTCTAGTTTTACCATTGGATTGAAGTTAAGTTGTCTTATGTTTCCTTAGGGGCCACAGGTCATAAGGGAATATAAATGCACTTTTACCATTGGTTTGAACATAAATTTATGCTATGCTAAGTTCTTTGCCCACAGGGTAGATCTTAGTGATACGAAATTTATGATTGTATGATTTACATTGGTAAACATACATCTAAGTATGATGGTTAAATTGTCTCATATAGTTGTTTATGCATGATATATGTTTGTTTTGACTTTGCAACATTATTGTTATTAATTTTTGTTTTTGGATAGAGATAACTATTGAGCCTTAAAAGAGGTAAAACTCTTTTAATCAAGTCGACTTGACATTAAGAAGTCTAGTACATATTGGTACTGTTATGAGATAATGTTATATCATTTGAATGACATTGATCTCTATTAAGTGTCAGTTACCATATGCACATAAGGAATTGACTAAGTCAATGGTCGAGTTAGGCTATAGACAAATTTTAGAATTCTCATTAAGATCATTGTTTTATTTGCTGACTATAAGGTGATTTCTCATTGAATGTTATATGATAATATATCTTTACTACTTTTTGGTAGATCTTTAATTTATTATCTCATTAATACAAGGTATTATACATTCTCATGGATATTGCAATTCATGAAATTGTATATTAAATGTTTGATTCAATTACGGAAAAGAATGAGATTTAAATTAGAGATCATTAGTTCACCAACTCTGAACCCATAAAAGGAAAAAGGTATATAGAAGACAACATGCCTATGAAGAAAGGTTTTAGTGGAGTTTGAAGTAGTAGAGATATTCTTATTATTATAAAGACGATTGAAATCTCATTTTTGCACAAACATTTTATGAGAAGTATTTCCTTAAGGTATGTAGTATGGGAGAATATTGAATATCTCCTATAATTGGGTCATAAAGTTAATAAAGGATGAGAATGAAAAGTCTCTTAACTCCATTGACTCTAATTTGTGTATGATTTGCTTTAAGGAGGTAGTGAATCAGTGCATTACTTTAAGGAATTTGAGGGGTCATAATTTGTTGGAGATTGAAGTTTTATGTTCTGAATAGATGAAGTTGTTCAACTCTTCATTAGGTAGATCTTCACAACACTGAACACTATTTGCTTTATAATCAGGAAATGTCTTTTGACATTAATATATAAAGTTATATAGTGGGTGGTTAATCTAATCAGATTAATATAAGTGAAGTCAAGTTGGAAGATATGGATAACATAAGGAATATGTGAAATAATATTTCTAAATGACTGATATTGCATATTTTAGTAAGATGCACTAAGGTCTTTAGAATTCAAATGTGTTTCCATCAAACTTTTGTGAAGTATTGTAGTGTTACTGAATGCCAAATTTTTTAGGAATGTCATGATTAGTGGGAGTGGTCAAACTCAATGAGATTGATCACATAGAGGTTATAACTACCGATTATGATGGTTTGTTGGTTTTACATTTAACTCAATATTTGAGATAAATGTAGAATATAATGAAGTTATAATGTTTCCATTCACAAATGTGAATGATGAAGAATTTATAACCTTTTGGAATTGGTCATACTAGAATTTAGGAACATCAAATTAAGGTTTCTATCAATTATTTATTGAATAATGATAGATTTATATGTGATGTTCTTATTTTGCAAATTCAATTAATAAATTGATTGAGTTGAGACCAATGAAAGTCGAATTTTGACATTACCTAGCTACTACTTATTGAGTAGAACATAAATATTAAGAGTGTTGTCTTTCCATTTGGACATAAGGAAAGATTTATGTGAATCAATGGTATGAATCATTTTAGTTAAAGGAATTTAGTTAGCAAAATTAAGAAGTATTTCTTCATGATCACATCTCACTTTAGTGATAATCAAGTTATTATGATGTAGTCACATATGGTCAAGCTGATAACATCATACTATTGTTTATATCACTAGATTAGTGGGAGTTGAATTATCTATATAGAATAAAGAATAGTTCATTTATTGTGCACATGAAGTGATATTTGTTCAAAGTTGTGATATAATAGATTTGGGTGTAATATTGTTCAATATTACATTAAGGGATTATTCTCAAAATATTTGAGAATATCATATGTAACCCAAAATCACAAATTGAACATTCATGTACAGATGCTACTTGTTATAAGTAGTATCTATTGAGAGAATGTTTTTTTTTGGATTGTCCAAATCTCTAATGTCATCGTCATAAGGAAAAGAGTAATGAACACTCATTTTAGATTAATTCCAAGGTATTGACTTGCCTACAAGTGCGCACAAACGGGTATAGTCATTGTGAGAGAATTATATAAGGATAGTCAAGCAACTTTTTGCTTGGATGATGATTGAAAGCTGCAAGTTATGAAGTACATTAAAAAAAATGTACATTGAGTTTTCATGCTTTGAAGAAATTAAGTGTTTGGAATGATTTGTTTTTGTTAAGTTCAGTGAGATGGGTTAACTCAAAGTTAACATAATGAAACATCATTTCATGACTGAACAAATTAATCATTCTTAGAGGCAAGTGATGAGATTATTAAGGGAATTTCATCGTGGGATATTGGAATTATTAAGTTAATTCATATCCATTAAGTGTGTTTTATAATCATAAAGGCAATTGATTATAAAGCAATAAAGTATATATCCTTTATTGGAGAGCATGCTTTTAGAGGAATTAAAGGATTAATATCTCGTCTGGGATAGATCACATTTAGTGATTTAGATGAGAGGTTATCATGCGATGAAATTCAAATTGTGTTTGTGGTCTCGGTTTTCAGGTACCTAATTTATGTGAGACCAATAGCAAACATTTAAGTTGGAACCGAAATAAACATTTGGGTTTATTCATAAAAGTTTTGACCATTAAAGTAAGAATACTACTTGTGATACATGGAAGATAATACTCGAATATAGAGGATTTATCGCCATGATTCTTGTAGTATTGCTTAATTAGACTTTTCCTTTATGTGGTCTGCATATGTTATTTACAGTTTTGGTTCAGGGTATTTTAATTATGACCATTACATATTTTTATTTGGTTTGATGGGAATTAAATAGAAATGAAAGGTCATAATAAGCAGTAACAGTCTTGGAGATGAAAAGACATGTACTTGATTATATAAAGGGTTCTCTGAGCTATTATTGGGCAATCTGAAAAAGTTCCATCAACTGTGCCTAAGAAATAGCCAGAAGAATCCTTTCAGTTTCCTCTGTCTCTTTTCTCTTCTCTATGTCTCATGTAGTTCAAAGGGGGCGATTCAAGTCTTGTTCATAGATTCTTCCTACAGATCAAATAGCAATGGCGAGAGGTATGGTCTAAGTCTTCCGCTGTTTACTCTGTAATTGGTAGAAATTCGTATGCATGTTTTGCTTTAAGGTTAGGATTTCTCCAACAATTTTTATTTAGGAAACTAAACCTTAACACATGATTAAGTTAAGGGATAAAGGCCCAAAATACCCCGGAAGTTTCCACCCAGGAGCACTGAGTATATAGAAGTTTTCCAAGGGGCAAATATACCCTGGAAGCACTAAAAATAGGGCAAATTTGCCTTTCCGTCAAAGACACTAACAGTCAACCGGTTAGTTGACCAAAAATTTCCCTTAACATTTTTGGTCAACTAACCGGTTGACTGTTAGTGTCTTTGGTGGAAGGGCAAATTTGCCCAATTTTTATTGCTTCCAGGGTATATTTGCCTATTGGAAAACTTCCATATACTCAGTGCTCCTAAGTGGAAACTTCTGGGGTATTTTTGGCCTTTATCTCGTAAGTTAATACAATATAATGTGTTATAAGGACTCGCTCGCGAATCAAGCCATTGCTTTTTCTTAAGCAAATATTGGCTTATTTTACATTGCTTAGATTCTACCAATGATCTTACCTCCACCACCAGCGCCCTTGTGAATTCAAGAACAGATTATGGAAATTAAAGTATTTTAAGCCCTGAAAATCCTTTCGAAGTAAATGAAAGAAACTCTACCATATAGCAACAACATCAACAATAATCAATAAACATTCCATAGAAATGGCTATTAAACTAGTCCCTATGTGATAGTTCAAAAATCGAATGCACGGATAGAGACTATAAAACTACCCTCTCTCTGATCCTAAATATAATATCACTTTCACATTTTGTTTTAAGATAATGAAGCAAATTAAACCACTATATAATATTATATATCACGTATAATTATATTGTAAGTTAATTTTTAAGTATAATAAAGTAGCTTTGAAATACAAAGGAGAATATTATATCAGAATGAATATGTAAGAAAAAGCACATTGAAATTTTACCTGCACTCACACAAGTCACAACTCACAATAAGCCAAGAGAAATTATATACTACTCAATTTGTTATATCTGTGGGTCTAACCAATACAAAGAAACATAAAAACCTGACATGGATATTTTGATCAAATTGGGCACTCTTACATGAAAAATTAAAAAGAAAACAATCTCCAAGAGATTAAAAATAAAAATTAAATAACGTAATTTTTGTTCCTACATGAAAAATTAAAAAGAAAACAATCAACAAGAGATTAAATTCATTTTCATCCACAAACTAATTTTTTTTGTATGCCTTATCAGATCAAAATACCCACATTAAACTTTATTATATTTTTGCTTGTGATTAAGTAAATTACGAATAACGCAATAAATTGAATTCATCTAAGCGTCTTTTATTCAACACCCCCACCATTGCAACACTACCAAATGGACCTGGAATTAGATCGATCATCAACTATTCAAGGACTTTGAAAACAAATAAAGTTTGCTATAGTGACCACTAACTCCATATGAAAAACACTTCAATTTTCGATCATCATCTTAAATTAACAACCCCTTGAACGAGAGGGGGAACATTGGCAGATCCATTAAACTGGACAATGGGTGTCAAGTACGTGTTGGAATACCAAGCACATCAAAAGAACAGTTTCACCATTCGCCACCAGGTAACATTAAACAAAAATGCTGATGATGATGCACCAAGGAAACAAATAATCCAGGAGTATTTATGTCAGTTTGCAGCTTATTCCCATATATTTGTGTAATTTTCCTATTTCAAGCATTTCTCAGTCCTATTTGTTGTCTGAATCTGCGCACGCAATCTGCAAAATTTGTGACCAAACTAGCACATTTCAGGGGATCCTTAACATGCTCCTTGTAACATGCCAAGCAAGCCTCACTCTCAGCAGTGCATGGTTTGTTCTTTGGCTTTGGAAGCTTATACTCTTTATCGCGGAACTCCTTCGCCTTTTGAGTTACTTTCTCCAACATGTTCTCCTCCTCCTTGTGCAATCGCTCTACAACTTTCTCACTTTCCTGAAGCACAGATCTAATGGCCTCTAACTCCGGATTGCCGGATTGTATGAACGGAATAGGTGGCAGGAACACGGGAGGCTGCACTGGCCATCCTGGAGCAGCCTCACTCTTGGGCTTTCCAGAGTCATCCCCCATTTGCTTTTGATTTACATTTGATTGGGCTGGAGGTTCTCTTGATGCCTTCCGTTTAGTTCTTTTCGTTTTCTTTGACATATTCGCATTATTCGCATCTTGAACAAGCCGTTCAACAAGGTTTTTGCTAAGCTGAATTGTAAACTCACCCATCATATGGATACTTCTGAAAGTTGTCCCCAGAAAACATCATTTAAGATATATAATGAAGTGGTACAATATAAGAATTTGCGATATTAACAACTATGTTTCACCACAAAGTTACGAGCACAAGAGGATCAAATCAAAAGCAATAAATAATAACATTAGTTCACAGTTCCATGTACACAGAATATAACGGGGACATGCAATTTCCAAGTGTTGATTTTCCGCTAGAATCCAGATAAGTATAGTAAAAAGGAAGAAAGTAATCTTAATTATTTTATGATGCAAGAATCTCAATCCTTAAAATTAGAATCTCCAGAAGGAAGAAGCAGATGATAACTTGTCACTGCATAACAGAAATAGCAGCGTATACATATGAGACGATCCAAAATCGTTAATTGATCAAAAAAAGCCCACAAATCAGTTATCCTTCCTCGGCAATTAGATAAACAGTACATCACAACTTGACAGCAAACCACTACAACACATAACTGAATGGCAAATACTAAACTGAAAACATTAAGTTTAGACAATGCAGCATAGAAAGTTATTCAACCTGACTCAAGCCTTGGTTGCTTCTCTCTCTATTTTTTTTTTTATTTTGCCCACATTGGTTGCTTCATTCTATAATAAGAACCATAACTCATCATAAGCATCCAATACCAGTTATTTTTAGTTAATTTATAAGTTTAAGAAATGTCTTATGCTAGCTATTTTAATATAGCGCCAATTTTATGTGTTTAGGAAATAAAAATTATTTGCAGTTAGTGTATTAATCTGTGAAAATAACAGACAATCACTCTGCCAATGATATGAATGGACGGATGAAAACAGTTATGCAGTAATTTCTCTCTCTCCCTAGAACTAGATTCCAGTTCTGGTATTTCTCTCCCTCTTCTATCTTAGATTCTAGATTTTAAAGTCTATCCTGATGGAATATGAGAAGATAATCTATTTAGCCTTTTATATTTTATTAGTCAATGTTTAAGTTGTTTTAATTACTAGTGTCCTAGTTGTCATTCTAGATATTTCTTAAGTAAGAGTCTTAGTTATACTAGATGTTTCCTTTAAGTGTCCTAGTTGTCATTCTAGATATTTCCTAAGTGTAAGTGTCATGGTCTTTCTAGATGTTTCTTTGTAAGACCAAAGTGCCCCTAGTCTAGTCTATAAATAGGGCACTTTGCTTATTGTATTGGGAGACTGGATGAATGGATTAAAAATGTGACTTGTGTTATTTCTCTCCTCCCCTCTCTAGGGTTCTTCACTTCCCCCTCCCATTTCTGATTCTGTTCCCCCTCCTCTGATTATTCTGCCTTCCCCCTCCAAGTTCTTTTCTCTTACTTCCCTCATATATCCAAATCTGTCCAGCCACTAATCTCAGCATATATCAACATTCTTAAGCTCGTTTTACATCAGTTTGGTATCAGAGCTTTGGTTACTACGCCCCTGCCCTGTTCAGTTCGCCGGAAAACACCAATCTCAACCCTCTCTCCTCTGTTTTGCGTCTGCCTCTTCAAAACCACCCACTTCCCGACCTCCAAACACCAAACCAACACCGCCACCACCTTCGCCTCGCAAATTCCGGCCGACCCACCAACCCTCGCCGCCGTCCGACGCCACACGCGCCCCCACGCGCCACCGCGTCCCCTGCGCGTGAGAGCCACGCGCCGCCACTCCTGTCCAACGCGCCGCCGCCCGGAAACTTCCAGAACCTGTTTTTCCTGCATTTTCGACCTGTTTTGAAGTGTTTCTTCCGTTTCAGCCTATCCCAGAAGCATACATTTTCAATTGCGAGCTCTATTTGAGGTAAAGTTCATATCTTTCTTCCTAAAAGTATATTCTACTATTTTTGGAAGGGTATGTGGAATATAAAATTACTGATTTATACCATAAAGCTGATAAGATGAAGGGAACTCGGTTGAGGGACAAGTGTGTCACAACTCAGTATAAGTGTCAACTATATGAGGAACTTTTGAATTTAAAACAAGTTTCCTATGCCTCAGATTATATATTTAGATTCAGTGATCTTATAGTTAGGTGTGACATACATGAGGAAGAATGGCGCACAGTAATCAGATTTGTCAATGGGCTCAAGCCACAAATTCAAAGAGAGCTCAAGCCCAATTTTCCTAAGTCTCTTGAAGAAGCTTATCGAAAAGCAATAGAAGTGGAATCTCGATTACATTATCAGTTTGTTAGGCCGTTTGATGCGCAAGATACTCGTCTCCGACAAACTCGCATTTTTAGCTTTACTGAACAATCTTTTAAAGGTCCCTCATCTAGGTCACCCAATCAATCAGCCGCGGTACAGAGCAGCCATCAACTGGAGTGTGACAAATATCAGCAATATAACTATGAAGATCATTATAATCAGTATTATGATTGCCGATATAAGGAAGACATTTCATGGGAGGAACAATTCAATGCAAGACTAGACCACATTCTACAAAGATGGAAGCAAGAAAAGGCTGTAATGGAACATTCGCAAGATGCCTCTATGACTTCACTTCAAATTGGCCATAAAACCAACAAAGGATCTAATCCTATGGATGAAAAAGAATCAGGTGGGACAACATTTCCAAAAACAGTACAGAAGCATGATGTTTTGACAACTCAAGAAGACAAACCACCCATCTGCAAAATAGTTGGTTTTGAAGATGAATATTCTATTGAGAATGGAAGCGAAGAGGCAAAGAAAGTTCATAAAGGTGATGATCTCGTTATTAAGGGGCAAGAAAAGAATAAACTAGAAGAGATCTCTACAAAACATGTTGGACATGATGCTGATACAGAAGCTACAAACTATAAGATTTGTCCAACATATTGCCCTGCTATGTATCAAGGTCATCAGATTCATGCTACATCTTATGTTGAGGTTGTTGTGGTTAAGGAAGGACATATTGTTCTATTTGAAGATAACTTCTACATCTACCTAGTGCATTGGAAAGGTTTTCCAAATCAACATGATCATAATGCTCACTCATTGCTGAGACTCATTTTGACTTACCTTGTTTGTTTGCATGGATTTCCAGATTGAAGTGCCAAGTCGAAGTTCTATCATTCACTCCCTAATTATGTGCTTTCATTTTAACTCGTCAGGAGCCGAGTTCACCAAGCAGGGGAGAATGATGGAATATGAGAAGATAATCTATTTAGCCTTTTATATTTTATTAGTCAATGTTTAAGTTGTTTTAATTACTAGTGTCCTAGTTGTCATTCTAGATATTTCTTAAGTAAGAGTCTTAGTTATACTAGATGTTTCCTTTAAGTGTCCTAGTTGTCATTCTAGATATTTCCTAAGTGAAAGTGTCATGGTCTTTCTAGATGTTTCTTTGTAAGACCAAAGTGCCCCTAGTCTTGGTCTATAAATAGGGCACTTTGCTTATTGTATTGGGAGACTGGATGAATGGATTAAAAATGTGACTTGTGTTATTTCTCTCCTCCCCTCTCTAGGGTTCTTCACTTCCCCCTCCCATTTCTGATTCTGTTCCCCCTCCTCTGATTATTCTGCCTTCCCCCTCCAAGTTCTTTTCTCTTACTTCCCTCATATATCCAAATCTGTCCAGCCACTAATCTCAGCATATATCAACATTCTTAAGCTCGTTTTACATCATATCCTCTCCTTACTTCCCTTTCCCTTTTTCTTCTGTTTTGTTCTCTTCCCCCTCTACATAGTTTCTCCTCTGTTCTAACCTAGATTCCTCAGAGTCTAACAAAATGCTAATATATACCAACTCAGACTTCAGCCCAACTGCTTCTTGAAAAATAGTAATGTGTAACTGGTATGAGTTGTAACAATCAACCAAAAATGTCACTTCACTTCAACATATCCATCAACAGCTACCTCAGTTCTTATAAATCACTTTATTAAAAAACCATAGGGAATTATAGAGATCCTGTACTTAGTTTAATGATTCTCTTAACAGCTGATTTCATTAAATAACTAGAACTACTAAATCTCTTATTACACTTTCATAATTTTCTCTGTAACATTATTGATGTGTTAAATGACTAGACATAACAGGTGAATCTGTGTGGGTCATCAGGTCCAATTAGTCTCTCATCAGCCCTCAAGTAATTCTAACAACTTATATAAACCTAAAGAAACCCAGACTTAAACTACCAAAATTGGTTACTTCTAGGGAAAAGGAAAATATTGGCCAAAGTAAATTAAAGTGGCATTATGTACGAATCAGATTATTTCCATTCTAAGTTTTGAACTGTATATAATGATATAACAAACGAAAACATGATTATATGAGTGCAATTACGAGATAAGATTGTTGTATAGTTTGTATGAAACCCCAAAACACATGACATGGGGGCGATAAGAAGCATAAAATGTACTCCCTCTGTTCCTAAATATAAGACCACTTTCAAGTTTCAATATATTCCTAAATATAAGACCATTTTCTATTGTCCCCAACTTTTTCCCAAATTGGCCCGGATAATGCTTATCAATAATAGACAAACAAGAAATAGAGAGTTGGGATAAAGGTATATGGTTAAGGTAAATTGGTAATATCATGTGATAATAACTAACTTAATTAACATTCTTAATCTAATTAAATTAGATAAAGTAGTCTCATATATAGGAATGGAGGGAGTATATGTACATGTGATTTAATTTGCATTGAAATCCTTATAAATTATTCTGACAGTTCATTCTATTCATTATTTTTGCACAGGCTTTATCATGGATTTTTTTTTTTAAGAATCAAAGAAGGATTAAGTCTCTGAAACTGACAGAAATAATTTTAAGATTTCCTATGCAAATCATACTCCAAAACTTTCAGTATGAAAATATAAAGAAACCGGCCCTTGCCCATGCTTTCCAAACACAAGCATATGGATACCATGTTTGTGTTGGCATTTTGTCAAAAGTGCATTTGTTCTCCAGAGTGCAAAACATCAAAAGATAGCATAAAAAGGAACAGAAAGGAGTCTTAGATACAAGTTTTCTATCACAACTGCGTATATATGAAGATTATAAGTGATACAAAAATCACCTAAATTCAGATATGCAGACTCCCAAAATGGAATCTTTCTATAGAGCAGCTAAATTCAGCAAAAGGACACAGAAAGATACTCCCTCCGTTCCTAAATATAAGATCATCTCCCCTAATTTGAGTATATTAAGGAAGTTAGTGAAGTTAGTTATTAACACATGATGTTACCAATTTATCCCAACTATATACCTTTATCCCCACTCTCCCTCTCTTGCTTGTTATGATAGATAACGATTATTAGGGTTAATTTGGGAAAAAAGTTGGGAAAAGTTAGAAAGTGATCTTATGTTTAGGAACGGAGGGAGTATATGAATATGAAGCATTTTAGAATTGAAACAGTATCTCCACATTACTGCCACTACAGACAAGTTTTTCTAATTAAAATCAAGGCAAACCAACCATTCTATCAAGTACAATTCACATCAAGCTTAACATAAGGACAATCCGAAACATAGGGTTCAAATCAATCTCAAAAGATAATGAAACAGAATATGAAATGATAGTGAAAAAGGAAAACAATAAGATATGAGATTGGCTACCAAACAAAATCTGACCTTGTGGGTGTGAAAACAAACGAGAATCAGAAGAAAAGAGCTCGCTTCCTCCTTATTTTAGATACAATGAAGCAAAGAGTTGAGGTTATTGGAAAATAAATTGAGGTAGAATAGAATCTACAGATAAAATTGCGTTTTTTTGAAAACCCCAAGAAAGTTTCAGGGTTTGGCTTGAGGAAACACCTTAATCTACAAAAGATTCAGAGTCTAAGGAAGCGAGAGAGGATGAATATAGAGGTGTTTTGTTGTGCACACTCACCTGATGAGGGTTTACAAGACGAGGGTAGATCTGGTATATTCTAAATATCATATGGGCATTTCAGTCAAAAGCGGTGAGGAGAGAGAGAAGCAAATTTTATTTTATCAGAAAAAACAAAAATATTTTTTTTTTACCAAAAAAAACAAAAATATTTTACTCCCCACTTTTTCTAGCCAATTTCAGAATCAATACTAGGCCTATGGGCTTAGTATCCACTTTGTCTCTTTTTTTTATCAACCATCAAGAAGGAATCTACACGACAAGTGAGAGACTAATCCTCGGCTGATTTGTAGACAGCTCAAAAGGTGGAACAGCTGGGAGATTTAATATTTCTCCCTACCTAAAGCCAAGGATCGAACCTCAGACAATCCGTTAAGGGTGAATGGACTTAATAACCACTCAACCACTTTGTATCTTTTGGATGCCATGATATCTCTACATGTTGTTTCTTTCTTGTTTCAAGTTTTATTTTATGTTTTTATCTAGTATTACTTATACCTTGTTGGCCTTTTTATTACCTATCACACAAGACTTTTACTTGTAATATATTAATGCAATTGTCTTTTCTTAAGGGTTGCCCCAATTTTTTTTTGACAAATATATAGATATTTAAGATTACGATTACGAGTCATTAAGGTGTGGTGAGATTTCCCACACACAAATATAAAGGGAATATACAACCCCGTAAGGATGAGAACGCGTGTTCAAATCCCGGGAAGCGCTCTCATTAGGAGAGGGGACAACCCTGCCTATGTGGGCAACACTCCTACCCCTCAAGTTCGGATTAAATCGGACGGTGATTAACCAAAAAATATAAAGGGAATAAAATGTTGAAGAGAATGAATGTATATAACCTTCATAAGGGGAAGAGTTCATAAATAAATTTGTCAATAATATTGAAAAGGTGAAGAATTTTGCCATTACAATCAGGAAGGGTCCGTTAATTAATAATATTGGGAAGTCGAGACATTTTGCCATCATAGGAAAACATCAAAAGAAATATATTGAATTGGAATTTGGATTGCCACTTAACGTCTTCTTAATGATGTTAAGTAGGCTAAGCAAAAAATAAACACAAAACAAACTAATTGAAATATAAAAATCAATGTATGGAAAATACCCAACATTAGGCATATTGATAGGTCATACAGACAAATATTAAGTAAAGATGCGGTTTTCCTCACACCCATCTTAAACTTTCCCCACACCCATCTTAACCTATTTCTTATATTACCTCATGTCTTGAACTAGATGAAGATGTGTTGTTGGAACATATCATGACACTGCAAAAAGGCCTTTGAATGGAAGACAATCTATACACTAGCTCACAAACTAGAAGAACAAGCCTTTGAATTCGAGACATAACAACACACTTAAGGTATAACAATTTTGGTAAAATGGATTTGTGATTGAATGTGCATCACAAAATCAAATTGGACTTGGATCTAGAAAGACAAACAAAAATATCAGCTAGAAAGAAGTTGACCCAAGAAGGGTAATCCGTACTGGAATAATTTAGGGCCTGTTTGGTTTGAGGGAAGGTATTTAAGGGGAGGGGAGGGAGGGAAGGGAATGGAAGGGGGTTTAATATTACTTTGTTTGGTTTGATAAGAATGAGGGAAGGAAATGGAAGGGAGAGGGAGAGTTTAATGATTATTTGTTTGGTTAAGGAGGGAAGGGGAGGATGATAATGATTAATTTATCATTTTATCCATATATGTTAATTCATGATTGTCTTTTATATAAATTAACTTACATTTTTATTTAAATTAAGTGGCTTATTAAAAGTCACATAAAAATTGACAGTATTCTAAAAATATTATTCAATTTACATAACTATATATATTTGTGTGTGTGTGTAAAAGTTGATGCATTTGACAAAATACACAAAATGGTAAAAAAAGCTAGCTATATATATAACTTAGCTCAAAAGCTAGCTATGGTAAAAAAAATCTCAAAAGCTACAGGTTTTACATTTCTTCCTCATCCCCTCTTCACTATCTCCACCTCATCGATTTGAACCTTCCACTACTCATGACTTGACATCAGCACGCTTCACGCTATTCTTTCCCTCCCTCTTGTTTTGCCTTCCCAAATCAATTCTGCTCTTGATTTCCTCACATGCCACACATCTTCGAATTTTTGTTGATGATTATATATACTGATGTTGAGCTAAACTAAAATATAGCAGCGAAAAGCATCAGTGAGACAAATCCTCAGAATTTGGTGAAGAAGATTCTGCGGTGAAAGATATTGGAAGGAACCGTGTTTTGGTTTGACAGTGGAGGCCTCGGCCTATGACATATCTCTCAAAAACTTTCTAATGTCCATTGTATTTATCAATGTCCCTGTTACACTCTGTTACTAATTAAGTTGTAACACTCTGTTACTAATTACCTAATTAATCAATGATATACATTTTAGATCTAATAACCTCTTTACTAACTATGATAGAAAAAGAATTTCCATAATATCAATGTCCTATCATAGTTAGGAAAGGAATTTCCTAATGATTAAATATTATCCATGATAGAAAAGAATTTCCTAATATAATACGATTACTATCATGGATAATTAATAGCTAACCATGTTAGAAAAGATTCACCTAACATGGTTAGAAAAAGAAGCAACCTGATATTAATTATCTAACTATGATAGAAAAAGGCTTGTCATAGTAATACAACCCTATCATAGTTAGAAGAGTATTTTCCTTATAATATAATTAATAATTAATATCCCTCAGTCTATTTCCCAGTTTCATAATAAAATATGCGGAAGCAGATGCAGGCCTATACAAATTGGCAATATACAATTCAAAATAGACTATATAGCTTCTAATACCTAATTCCCTTTCCTGTTGTCTGCATCTGTGCATGAATACCTGCAAAAATGTCAGTAATCGTGGGATGAGACAATTTGTCCCAGTAATCACCGCTTAACTCACTATAACAGTGAGATGTGCGGTAGTGAGGGCGTCTAAAGGGTACCACATTTTAAAACCAGTAGTATATACATATATCTATCAATTCTTCTTCCATTTATCACTCAAGTCCAACAATCACCTTCAAACCAAATCAATTCAACATCTCCAATGAACTAATACTACCACAACAACTATCACACTCACCTACAGATGCATTGTGCCACCACGGTGCATTCAAGCATCTATTCTTCACTATATGATTTGACACTGTGTCCCTCTCCATAATGAGGGGACAATTTCCCTCTCTGGCAATCTCCAGAGAGGGAACCCCAATTCTGTTTTCCATTACAGAACGGGAACGGTTGGACTCTTCAATGCCAAACAACCGTAGGGGCGATTGGGCTCTTCAATGCCAAACAACCGTAGGTCACTTCTCTCAATAAGTCGACATATAAACCCCGATCCAATCAATCCGAAAAGGATCATCAGTACAAATAACTGTCGATTGGCCTATCGACAGTTATCATCGTGCGATGGTACATAAATTCCAGTGTCATGCAATGCTCACCATAACCCTATCAATATATCATCCACAATAATCAATATCAACATCATACACTCTCACATCATCTTTCAATTTATTATCCACAATATCTTCCCTCAACATTACTCTCCAAAATCTCAACTCCTATCTAATTCCTTCTCTATACTCATAACCTCTCAAATAACGATTATAACAATACACCTGCAAATATATCACACCGTTCCAAAATATCCAGCACCACCAGACAGAATACTACATATATATGTGTCAAAATCTTTTATATAAAAATAATCGTGTTTGAAAGGCACCCGATAGCCTGTTTTGTATAAAAATACCCTTTAAAAATAATATATATATATATATATATATATATATATATATATATATATATATATATATATATATATATATATATCTATATATATAGAGGGTGAGAAGGGATTTTACTAAATCCCTAACTAACGTCACCCTCAATGTTATAGCAAGGTTAAGTGTGATTACCTGTCGCCCTTAGCAATTCTACGCGATTTCTCAACCTTTCTTCCTCGATGCCACGAAAGCCTACTGCATCCACTCCTATAATAATATATAGCAAAATGATAAATTAATATCATTTCCACTTTATAGTACTTCAACGTCTCTCTCGTTCTTATATGTTACTACCCAATCCCCTTATTTACATTCTCTATCCTAAAAATCTATTTTCAATCCAAATCAAACTTCACTAACACTTCAAAATTATTAACTTCTCACTTCAAGATACTTATGCATACTAAAGAACACAACAGAAACACGAACTGGACACCTGAATAAATAATTACGAGCATACATCATTTAACCTCCAATTCACTCCAAGGGTGCTTGTACCAATTCTACCTTAAAATATGTTCCCTAAGTCTTTCAGCCAGGGCAGAGAAAAGTAACAAGAACTTTTAACCAATCAATATATGAGCACTAGAGATCACAAGTTGCTACTACCATATTTCAAACAATCATTTTAATACTTGTTAGCGCCTCATTAGTTTTAGAATTCATTCAGCCAAATGCAAATCAATGATAGCAACTTGGAGAAATAAAGCACTTAACCAATTCATAATTTAACTTGAACAGAGTTTATGCAAAACAATTCCATTATTCAAACTTAGACCAAAAGAACCAGATTTTTCTTAAGCCAAGAACTTCATTTCAATGTATAACCAAAGAAAAGAAGGTCAAGCAGCATCCAATGAGGGACAAATGAGAAATAAAAGTAATAATACTTGTAGCTCACTCACCATTTTAATGGTACAAGCACAAAATAAGGACATCCATTTCACTAGCAATTTGAACACCCCTAAACCATTCAGCCATGATGACAAAAGTGCAGGAAATTTTTACCAATTTAAATACTATACCAATTACACAAAGTACAACCAAATTCAGCTCCACAATCATGGATCTCATGCAATTTCTCTTTAATTGAAAGACTTATTTTAATTACTACAATTAGTCATATTAAATTTTATCAATACATGCATTTGTAAGCATTTACTCATGTTTTAATAACTGAAGCAACTTCCAATGTGCTCAAGATAATTCCTAACATTCATATAACCATTACAGCAACCAAATTTAAAAGCAAGCAATATTACATATTAGTGGCCACCACATATTCCAAAACTACAGCACATGAAGGCAAATTTTGGACAAAAACAGCAGCACAAACACTGCAGAAGACAATCAATTTTTCTTTTCAAAGTTAGATAGCTTTCTAGGAGTTAGATTTGTTTGTGTTTAACATACCATAAGGCTGACCAGTGAAGCAAACATGCATTTTTCGCAACTAATAAACCATCAAATCAGATTTCTAATTCAAGCATAAACTGAACATGTAGTGACCAATAATAGTCCTCTTCAGTTCAGCCTAAAAGAAAAGAAGTACAACACTTTGAAACTCACATGTAATTCAGCACAAAAACTAACAATCCCAAAGAACATTTTTAATAATACTCTAGCTTATCCTTAAGCATAAATTCATCCAAAACAGAATCGGACTAACAAAAATCAGTTATGTTCAACCAAAATATTAAGCCTCAAATTTACCCTTTACAGAATCCTTTTCAATTCCAGTCATAAATATCCACGATTATGTTCACATACCACCATATCTTAACCTGCAACAACTACATATACTTTATCATGCCAAGTCCCAAAATAATACAGCACAATGTAAGCCTACACAAATCATGCACATTTCACTTGCAACCAACTCAAACCCTTCACAATTCATTATCATTAACTAGCAATACACACACTGAACACAGAAAAAGGGAAAATAAAACTAAAGAAAATTGTCAATTGTCATGTACTTATCAAGGCTACATAGCTAACATCTATAATCTTCCATTCTCATGATTTTAATCAAAATCATTGAGACACCATGCCAAAACCCAATCGGTCCAGAGAAAAGAAAGGAACCACAATTTCTAATTGCATAAAATTCAACAATCTAGCCTATGTTACTATTTCCCAAACTTGAAGCAACAAGAATCAAAGTTAAAGATCTGTTTTCAAACCATTCAACAACTCAGAATCCTAAACCCCAAATCGGAATCTCTCAACCTCACATGAAACCAGAGAAAAATAGCTATGACAGGAGATACCTTAGCTTGAATCCTATCTTACATGCTTCACTGGAATCCGTCGCCGTCTGCCTCGAGTTCGCCGGAAAACGAAGGAGCGGTGAGGGGAAAAACAAGAAACCGAAAGAAAAAGAGAGGAATGAGAAATCAGAGTCTAAGTATAGAGGTATGAAGGAATCTATGAGTAAGAACTCACCCAAGCTTGAAGACAAGTTCAAGCTCATCGCCAGTGGGATTCTTCGCCAAAATCGGTGCCTTCACTCACGCTGGAAGCTCGCTGCGGGTTCGCCGGAACGAAGGGGGTGGACGGCGGAGGAAGGAAAGGCACACCGCCGCTGTGATGGCCGCCGGTGGCCGACAAGAAGAAGAAAAAGGAGACGATGAAGGAGGAGGGCGATCGGATTTTTGGAGAGTGAGGGAGGAGAAGGGCGAAGGGATTGAGAGTGAGGGAGGGTGGAGGTCGGTTTTGGTGTTATAAGGGGGGAAAGAAGGCTTTGTTTGGTTTGGTGTAATAAGGGTGGTATATGATAATTTGTAACCCAAACTTGCCATAGTGTACTCATTTTGATTTAAAACCACTTAAACCAGCCTCCAATCTTCTTAAACTTCTAAATATTTTTAGCTTTATCATTCCCTCATATTTCAAACTCTTCATTTCTTAATTAATTATATGCACATTAATTACTCAAAATTTCTAAAATATCCCAAAAATTCCTAAAAATTCCAAAATTCTCAATTTCTCCATTTATTATTTCCCAAAACATTCATTGATCCTATATTAAATCTTTAGGATGTTACAATTCTACCCCTCTTAATTAATTTCGTCCTCGAAATTAGTAGAAATTTTCACTAAATATAAGGGAAAAGAACAGTTTCTTGGATTGATAATCCTATTTCAAGAAGAAGAAAAGAAATTTGGATATAATTCAGGAAGATTCAACTCATTGGCATTGAGGATTTCTTGCCATAAATGTCATCCATATGGCACAATGGAAATGATATCAAGGATTTAGAGGAACTATGAACATTCTATACGAGACTGCTAACCACAATTTTCTAGAAAGTATAGTTAATTTTGGGGTATGAACATGTTTTCTTATGATAAAGGTGAAGTTAAGTATACTAGTACCCATTATCATGTTCCTTTCAGGGATTCAAAAGAGGTGAAATCAAGTCAGATTGACTTGAATGTATATAACCTTTTGAACAAGGTTAAAAACACTACGCCAGAAAACTAGGAGTATAACTAAAATTCTATTCAAAATCTCAATTGACTCTAATATACTAGCAGATTAATGGACAAATTTGTTAAAAATCACAATACTCTAACAATAGCAATAACAATTTCACTGCATAAAACAGAAACTACTACATTTCTTGCATTCATTTACAACCATATTGATGCAAAATTAAGCATTTTTTTACATCCGCAACCAAAAACAAGAAAGCCATAAATTCTCTGAAGAATCTATTCAGTCATTGCAATACACAAACTGCAGGAATAAACATGCATTCAACCTAACAAGTTAAACAATTTCCAATAGTATTTTGACTTTACTTAGCATTCCTTTAATCTAAAACCAAAGCACAAAATTGAAAATCCATTGAAACCAATGCAAACATAAAAGAACAAGTGGAGAGTTTAGTCTTATGAAAATCATGCATACACATAGACTTTTAAGTTATAACAATTTATCAAATACATAAGCATTCACAATTTTATTCTGTTTCCTCACCTATTCATTTCAATTCCATCACATATTCTATCACCGTGATTTATTTAGCAACAATAACTTATTGGGCAGCAAGAACAGCTTCAAAACATTTTTCAGAACTATAATTCAACTACTTCAATTTACTCCTCACAATTCAAAACTAGTGCATGTTAGTAAAATCACATATACATCACATAATAAGGCCAACAAACAAGTGAGTAACTTCACAAGAGTTCAGATTATTTTCATCTCAAAACAATCCACCAAATCAGATTTTTTAAAATTGGTTAAGTCTTTCATAACTCAAACTTTATAGTACAATGAATTAACTGATTTCAACTTAACATTTCACTTTACTATAATATTCATAGCCAACATAGAAAGAAGAAAGGAAAACAGAATTTCCAATCTCACATTTGAATAGTTGAACTAAAATCCAACAAACATAGTGTACACATCTTAGTCACAATTCATTCCACATGTACTAAGGAATGATAACCTCACATTTAAATCATTGTCAAGCAAAACGAATTTATATCTTTTCCTACAATTTGATCGACCAAAAAGGGAAAAGAATGAGAGAATAGTTACTTCTTATTGTTCTTTGTAAACAATCATACAAAATTCAAACTCATCATATTGAGAAGTAATCCTTCATATCACAATATTATCCTATTGAAAGAATCCAACGAAGCAATATGAGAACAAGGATAGGACCATTAAACTAAATTCCAACGTTAATCAAGATACTTGAGACACAATTTAATTAAATTGAATCCTCAGCTCAAAAACTTATTAATCCTTATCCACCGATTTCCCATAGAACTTCAACCTATTCTACAAGATTCTAACTCTATTCTTACCCTACATTTCATATTATAAAGAATATAGCACTAAGGAAAAGAATAATGCAATTCCATATTAGTTCAAATCAACACCCACTTCATCTTAGAATCATTTGTAAACATAATATAAGTATAAAACTGAAACTTCCTTATAGAAATGACCATTCTATTTTAATTTCAACAATTTCAATTATCTTCTTCATTATTTTAGCATTCTAAAGCATCCTTCCTAATAGTTGAAACATCAAACCAAACTAAAACGCTAACATAATTTTTCACAATTTATCGCTAAGCACAACAATTTCTAATTACACACAGAGCGGGAGGTTACCAAAACAAACAATTTCCAAAGAATTTCGAATAAAACAATCAAACAAAAACAAGTAGATTCGTCCATTAACCAAACAATCTAGCAACTAAACACATGATAAACCAAATCAACAATTCTTATTTCATATTGTATTCATTATCAATTGTTATTTTCGAATTTCCTTAATCCCTTAACCCAATAAGGGATCTCATGATGCCTCGACTATGATTATGGCCGGCACATAACTATACTCGAGACCCCAGAGAAACATCCTTATTTCGTCATTCTTCCTAAATTCTTATCAATATCATTACTCATTTCGTTATTCTTTCTATATTCTTCTCAATCTCTCCAAACTTCCTATTCCATTTCTCTTATCACTCTCTCCCTACCACGGGAAGAGTGATATTCCTCTCAAAAGGTCAGATATTCATGCACATAAGGAAGGGAATACTAAGAATGTATATTGCCAATCTACATGCAATGCAGCACAGTCCTAGGTTATCGTATACCAAATACTGATAACCAAGTTGTTACACTCTGTTACTAATTAAGTTGTAACACTCTGTTACTAATTACCTAATTAATCAATGATATACATTTTAGATCTAATAACCTCTTTACTAACTATGATAGAAAAAGAATTTCCATAATATCAATGTCCTATCATAGTTAGGAAAGGAATTTCCTAATGATTAAATATTATCCATGATAGAAAAGAATTTCCTAATATAATACGATTACTATCATGGATAATTAATAGCTAACCATGTTAGAAAAGATTCACCTAACATGGTTAGAAAAAGAAGCAACCTGATATTAATTATCTAACTATGATAGAAAAAGGCTTGTCATAGTAATACAACCCTATCATAGTTAGAAGAGTATTTTCCTTATAATATAATTAATAATTAATATCCCTCAGTCTATTTCCCAGTTTCATAATAAAATATGCGGAAGCAGATGCAGGCCTATACAAATTGGCAATATACAATTCAAAATAGACTATATAGCTTCTAATACCTAATTCCCTTTCCTGTTGTCTGCATCTGTGCATGAATACCTGCAAAAATGTCAGTAATCGTGGGATGAGACAATTTGTCCCAGTAATCACCGCTTAACTCACTATAACAGTGAGATGTGCGGTAGTGAGGGCGTCTAAAGGGTACCACATTTTAAAACCAGTAGTATATACATATATCTATCAATTCTTCTTCCATTTATCACTCAAGTCCAACAATCACCTTCAAACCAAATCAATTCAACATCTCCAATGAACTAATACTACCACAACAACTATCACACTCACCTACAGATGCATTGTGCCACCACGGTGCATTCAAGCATCTATTCTTCACTATATGATTTGACACTGTGTCCCTCTCCATAATGAGGGGACAATTTCCCTCTCTGGCAATCTCCAGAGAGGGAACCCCAATTCTGTTTTCCATTACAGAACGGGAACGGTTGGACTCTTCAATGCCAAACAACCGTAGGGGCGATTGGGCTCTTCAATGCCAAACAACCGTAGGTCACTTCTCTCAATAAGTCGACCTATAAACCCCGATCCAATCAATCCGAAAAGGATCATCAGTACAAATAACTGTCGATTGGCCTATCGACAGTTATCATCGTGCGATGGTACATAAATTCCAGTGTCATGCAATGCTCACCATAACCCTATCAATATATCATCCACAATAATCAATATCAACATCATACACTCTCACATCATCTTTCAATCTATTATCCACAATATCTTCCCTCAACATTACTCTCCAAAATCTCAACTCCTATCTAATTCCTTCTCTATACTCATAACCTCTCAAATAACGATTATAACAATACACCTGCAAATATATCACACCGTTCCAAAATATCCAGCACCACCAGACAGAATACTACATATATATGTGTCAAAATCTTTTATATAAAAATAATCGTGTTTGAAAGGCACCCGATAGCCTGTTTTGTATAAAAATACCCATTAAAAATAATATATATATATATATATATATATATATATATATATATATATATATATATATCTATATATATAGAGGGTGAGAAGGGATTTTACTAAATCCCTAACTAACGTCACCCTCAATGTTATAGCAAGGTTAAGTGTGATTACCTGTCGCCCTTAGCAATTCTACGCGATTTCTCAACCTTTCTTCCTCGATGCCACGAAAGCCTACTGCATCCACTCCTATAATAATATATAGCAAAATGATAAATTAATATCATTTCCACTTTATAGTACTTCAACGTCTCTCTCGTTCTTATATGTTACTACCCAATCCCCTTATTTACATTCTCTATCCTAAAAATCTATTTTCAATCCAAATCAAACTTCACTAACACTTCAAAATTATTAACTTCTCACTTCAAGATACTTATGCATACTAAAGAACACAACAGAAACACGAACTGGACACCTGAATAAATAATTACGAGCATACATCATTTAACCTCCAATTCACTCCAAGGGTGCTTGTACCAATTCTACCTTAAAATATGTTTCCTAAGTCTTTCAGCCAGGGCAGAGAAAAGTAACAAGAACTTTTAACCAATCAATATATGAGCACTAGAGATCACAAGTTGCTACTACCATATTTCAAACAATCATTTTAATACTTGTTAGCGCCTCATTAGTTTTAGAATTCATTCAGCCAAATGCAAATCAATGATAGCAACTTGGAGAAATAAAGCACTTAACCAATTCATAATTTAACTTGAACAGAGTTTATGCAAAACAATTCCATTATTCAAACTTAGACCAAAAGAACCAGATTTTTCTTAAGCCAAGAACTTCATTTCAATGTATAACCAAAGAAAAGAAGGTCAAGCAGCATCCAATGAGGGACAAATGAGAAATAAAAGTAATAATACTTGTAGCTCACTCACCATTTTAATGGTACAAGCACAAAATAAGGACATCCACTTCACTAGCAATTTGAACACCCCTAAACCATTCAGCCATGATGACAAAAGTGCAGGAAATTTTTACCAATTTAAATACTATACCAATTACACAAAGTACAACCAAATTCAGCTCCACAATCATGGATCTCATGCAATTTCTCTTTAATTGAAAGACTTATTTTAATTACTACAATTAGTCATATTAAATTTTATCAATACATGCATTTGTAAGCATTTACTCATGTTTTAATAACTGAAGCAACTTCCAATGTGCTCAAGATAATTCCTAACATTCATATAACCATTACAGCAACCAAATTTAAAAGCAAGCAATATTACATATTAGTGGCCACCACATATTCCAAAACTACAGCACATGAAGGCAAATTTTGGACAAAAACAGCAGCACAAACACTGCAGAAGACAATCAATTTTTCTTTTCAAAGTTAGATAGCTTTCTAGGAGTTAGATTTGTTTGTGTTTAACATACCATAAGGCTGACCAGTGAAGCAAACATGCATTTTTCGCAACTAATAAACCATCAAATCAGATTTCTAATTCAAGCATAAACTGAACATGTAGTGACCAATAATAGTCCTCTTCAGTTCAGCCTAAAAGAAAAGAAGTACAACACTTTGAAACTCACATGTAATTCAGCACAAAAACTAACAATCCCAAAGAACATTTTTAATAATACTCTAGCTTATCCTTAAGCATAAATTCATCCAAAACAGAATCGGACTAACAAAAATCAGTTATGTTCAACCAAAATATTAAGCCTCAAATTTACCCTTTACAGAATCCTTTTCAATTCCAGTCATAAATATCCACGATTATGTTCACATACCACCATATCTTAACCTGCAACAACTACATATACTTTATCATACCAAGTCCCAAAATAATACAGCACAATGTAAGCCTACACAAATCATGCACATTTCACTTGCAACCAACTCAAACCCTTCACAATTCATTATCATTAACTAGCAATACACACACTGAACACAGAAAAAGGGAAAATAAAACTAAAGAAAATTGTCAATTGTCATGTACTTATCAAGGCTACATAGCTAACATCTATAATCTTCCATTCTCATGATTTTAATCAAAATCATTGAGACACCATGCCAAAACCCAATCGGTCCAGAGAAAAGAAAGGAACCACAATTTCTAATTGCATAAAATTCAACAATCTAGCCTATGTTACTATTTCCCAAACTTGAAGCAACAAGAATCAAAGTTAAAGATCTGTTTTCAAACCATTCAACAACTCAGAATCCTAAACCCCAAATCGGAATCTCTCAACCTCACATGAAACCAGAGAAAAATAGCTATGACAGGAGATACCTTAGCTTGAATCCTATCTTACATGCTTCACTGGAATCCGTCGCCGTCTGCCTCGAGTTCGCCGGAAAACGAAGGAGCGGTGAGGGGAAAAACAAGAAACCGAAAGAAAAAGAGAGGAATGAGAAATCAGAGTCTAAGTATAGAGGTATGAAGGAATCTATGAGTAAGAACTCACCCAAGCTTGAAGACAAGTTCAAGCTCATCGCCAGTGGGATTCTTCGCCAAAATCGGTGCCTTCACTCACGCTGGAAGCTCGCTGCGGGTTCGCCGGAACGAAGGGGGTGGACGGCGGAGGAAGGAAAGGCACACCGCCGCTGTGATGGCCGCCGGTGGCCGACAAGAAGAAGAAAAAGGAGACGATGAAGGAGGAGGGCGATCGGATTTTTGGAGAGTGAGGGAGGAGAAGGGCGAAGGGTTTGAGAGTGAGGGAGGGTGGAGGTCGGTTTTGGTGTTATAAGGGGGGAAAGAAGGCTTTGTTTGGTTTGGTGTAATAAGGGTGGTATATGATAATTTGTAACCCAAACTTGCCATAGTGTACTCATTTTGATTTAAAACCACTTAAACCAGCCTCCAATCTTCTTAAACTTCTAAATATTTTTAGCTTTATCATTCCCTCATATTTCAAACTCTTCATTTCTTAATTAATTATATGCACATTAATTACTCAAAATTTCTAAAATATCCCAAAAATTCCTAAAAATTCCAAAATTCTCAATTTCTCCATTTATTATTTCCCAAAACATTCATTGATCCTATATTAAATCTTTAGGATGTTACAGTCCCAAATATACTTGAATGCAGATAAGTTGAGGATTATTTTGAATTAAAATTCATACTTTTGTCTCATCACAAGAGTTGGAGATTGAACCCCAATATCCTATCTATTTTTACACGACGTCATTTTGTATGATCAATAGTCATGCGTGGATCTATGCTCATGAAATTCGACACGAATTTTACGTTGGCTGCTGAAGCCTAACACAACTCTACTCCTTTATCTGGGCTTGGGATTGGCTATAAAAATATAGGCGGAGTATTTCAGACGTCACATACTTTTTTCCTTGTAATTCTCTCGAGAATTCTTTCTCTGAATATACTGCTCCTGAAGAGGGCAACGAGACTGTGTCTACATTTTCGCTGAAGAAGAACTAAGGGAACCTATACCTGCATCCAAAATCCACAACACAAAAAACGAAAAAAAAAACAAAAGATAATGATAATAATAAAAAGAATGGACTAAAGAAAGAAGAAATAAATAAGAAAGATAAAGAAGGAGTGTAGAAATTGAAGAATCCCGGTAAAAAAAAATTAAACTGCTGCTACACCTAATACATGTCACAAAAATATAAATAAAGAAGTAAAGTAAGTAAATCATGACAACAAAATCAAGATTAATGCATGATGATAAAGAGGACAACATGTACGTAGTACAAAAAGTAAGAAGATATGGCTAGCTAACTCTACGGCGATCGATTTTCTTGACAAGAATGAAAAAGAATGACCAGGAAAAACAAGAATTTTGAACAAATGTGTATAAAAGAGGCATTTCATTTTTTTACCATAAAATAAAAGGAATTTTATGTGCATAAATAGAATCCATTCAAGCTTCTAAAGAAATTAACCAACAACTAAAAAGGTTAAAGGAAATTAAATCTACTTAGACATCAACGTGAGAGATCTATCTCTCCAAAAAATATGAGCTATTAATTGGTGTAAGTTGAAATAATGTATATATGCGCTCAAGAGTTGTGAAGGATGTGACATATTTAAGGCAAATAAGTATCTGATTTATTTATTGGCCATTAGTACATTACAATTAGTCAGGGTAGTTCAAGCTTAAAGCAATTCCAAATTTTAGCCCAACTAGTTAGAAATAAAGTTTTCGGAGAATAATTCAATTGCACTTATCTTCTCTAACCAAAGTTGGACCCTTCGTTGTGACCAAAATCAAATAGCAGCAGGAAAGGTGCTAGCTGTCAAATACCACTTATACTACTACACATAACCTTGATATACTAAATCCAAGTATTAAGAGATAAAACTCCAATGTTTCATCATATCATAACTTAGACTATGAAGAGTGTATTAATTGATCATAGTTATTGTAAATTTCATTCTACACTAGACTATCTTCCTACTTCAAATTTACGTGATTTTTGAAGGAACCTTCAAATGTCATTATACTTGAAATATACCATTATACTTCAAATGTCATTATACTTGAAATATACCAAGTATTAAGAGATAAAACTCCAACAATGTTTCATCATATCATCACTTAGACTATGAAGAGTATATTAATTAATTAGAGTTATTGTAAATTGCATTCTACACTAGACTGTCTTTCTACTTAAAATTTACGTAATTTTTGAACGTGCCTTCCAAGTATTAAGAGATAAAACTCCAACAATGTTTCATCATATCATCAGTTAGACGTTGGCTGTCAAAGTCTTCAACCCTCCTCCTTTATCCGGGCTTGGGACCGGCTATAAACATATAGGCGGAGTTACACCTGTAAGAAAACAAAAAAAATATATTAAAAGGGATTGCAATATGGAAACAAATGAAATCACAAGAAGAGATAGGAGAGAGCTTGGAAACGATACAGTTATACAACATAACTCATTGGAATTTACCATTCCCAATGGCCTTCAAATGTGACTTATAATCAGTTGCCAGCGGTTTGGTGAAAAGGAGGAAGATCATGACACTATGGTAACCTAGAAATCTCTATTTTAATTTTAAGTCCTGATTATTGTTGTAAGAGTGTGTTTCTATTCGGGCGAGTACAAGACGCGAAAAGAAGGTCCTACCCTCCTCCGAAGAGAGGCAGTCTCCATTTAAATCTTGTTAATTACGATCGCTCTTCCCCTAACTTTTTTTATTAGTGATGTTTGGGGAGAAGTTACAACTAGTCCTATGGAAGTGAATTTCCCCCAACCAGGCTCCTTGAAGCCATTAAATTAGGTTGAAGTCCTAGGGACTTAGATGATATTACAATTAATTTATGACAGTGGCTCTAAATCTCTAGGAATTCAGTCTAATTTAATGGCTTCAAGGGGCCTGGTCGGGTTCAATCCTCTTCCGTAGGACCTCGTTGTAACCCTCCCAAAGTTTTTTAAGCTTTTTAGGTTCTTTGCCAACTGCCATTCAAATGAAAAGTAGGGTACACTGTTCAGATAGTAAAAGTACTAAACAAGGCTAATTTTACACAGATCAAATCCTAAGGACAAAGTTCTAAAAGCATAATTAGCCCAAGTGTACGTTTAGTCTTTTACTACCACTATTATTAAGAAGAAAAAAAAACCACTGGAACCTGCTTTTTCTTTACTCCAAATACTTGTGTAGACTGGAGCTTCGGATTTCGATTAGTACGCGACTGAAATCAATGAATTATATTGCGAGTAGAAGTTAAAATATAAAATAAAAAGAAGCACCAAGAAAGGTTGTAAGGAGCCATAATAAAATAAAGCAAGGGACTTACGACAAACACCGATATTCATCAGCAGTTGGTAGTCCGTCTAGGAGCAACTTTAATGGGTGATATGACTTTTTGGGCTGTCCCCAAAACAAGTAATAAAATCAACAAAAATATCCATTGATCAGCGAGAAAGTAAAAGAAAGAAAGAAAAAGAAGGGAATGGAACAGCAGAACCAACAAGAATTAAGATTTCTTGCATAATGATTGTGATTCGATTATGGCAAAAAAAATTAAATTATACATTTGGTAATAACTTAAATAAAAAAACATATTTTTAAGAAAATTCTAAGATCATAATGATATTAATATTGTTTCATATCCTAGCAGCAATCAATAGAAATCCATAAAGGATCTTATATATCCGAATAAAATGAATGTATGTAGTTTCAGTCATACAAATTTGTAGAAACGGTATGCATCAATAATAAGTAGAAACCAATAAAAGGAATATAATGGATATAGTTTCCGTCCTACATTTTAGAATAACTTATATATCCGAATTTTAATATCTATGAAAATATTAACCCAGTACTTAAAATTACATGATGACTACATGCATCAAGAAACAAATGACAATAATCGACAAAACCCATAAAGAAAAACGAAAAAGATTCCAAATCTTTAAAATCTTGACAACAATGGAATAGAAAAATAAAGGAAAAGGAGTAGAAGGTAAACTGAAACAATCAAAGAGAATTGAACACCGAGATCAAAAATGATATTTTGCATTGAAAACTCACATGCATACAAATGATCTGAAGATCATTATTACAAGAAATCAGGAAATAGAAATTCCCACTTAAATACGAAATGACACTAAAAAAGCAAAAAAAAAGTGCATTTGAAGGCTTTAAATACATATCAAGATTCAAGAACGAACCTTTTAATTTATTTACTACTGGTGCTTGATGGCATAATGAATTGATGCTGATTGAAGATGATGAATGAAGAGGAAGAATGCAAAAACAAAGAGATAACTGACGTCTACTTTGATCACTGCAGCTTTCTTCTTTCTTCTTTCTTCTTTCTTCCCGCCATCCTCTCCTCTCCAAACAAACAAACAGAAAGCTCTGCTCTGATTATGCGACGCACTCATATATATATATATATATATATATATATATATATATATATATATATATATATAACAACAACAACAACAAAGCCTTATCCCAACATGGTGGGGTCGGCTACATGGATTACACGGCGCCACTGTGTTCGGTCGATTGTCATGCTTGGTGATATATTATTGATCAAAAGATCTCGTTGGATAATGTCGTTAAGAGTTCTCTTTGGTCTCCTTCTCCCTCTCTTGTAAGGACTCCAAACCATTTGATCCACTGTTCTTACTGGTTCATCTAATTCTCTTCTTTGAACATGCCCAAACCACCTCAAGCGACTTTCGACCATTTTCTCCGCAATTGATGTTACCCCAACTCGTTCTCGAATATGATCATTGTATATCCTATCTTTTATTGTATGACCACACATCCATCTCAACATTCTCATCTCTGCCACCTCCAGCTTATGTTCATGTTTCCTTTTAAGAGCCCAACATTCACTACCATATAACATCGCAGGTCTAATGGCTGTCCGATAGAACTTCCCTTTTATCTTATCATTTACCTTACGATCACATATAATCCCAGTAGCTTTTCTCCATTTAACCCAACCAGCCTGAATTCTATTATTAACATCGCTGTCAACTTCACAATCTTTCTGTATAATTGATCCCAAATACCTAAACTTGTCCACCTGTTGTATAGTCTGGTTTCCCAATTTAATTTCGGTTGCCTCATGAGTGTGTGTATCATCAAAGCAACAATGCATATATTCTGTCTTACCCCTACTGAGACGAAAACCCTTTAACTCTAAAGTCATCCTCCATAACTCAAGTTTTTGATTGATTTCTCCTGTTGAGTCTCCTAAAAGGACTATATCATCCGCGAAAAGCATGCATTTAGGAATTTCTTCTTGAATACTTGCAGTTAGAACATCCAAAACTATGTTGAACAAATATGGGCTCAACGCTGAACCTTGATGCAATCCAATTCTAATTGGAAAGTCGGTTGTTTCTCCTCCTGGTGTTCTAACGCTGGTCACTACCCCCTCATACATGTCTTGAATGACTCTAATATACCCAACGCGAACTCCCTTTTTCTCCAAAGCTTTCCAAAGTACTTCTCTTGGTACACAGTCATATGCTTTTTCTAGATCAATAAAAATCATATGCAGATCCTTTCTTTTACTTCGATATTTTTCCATTAAAACCCTAAGTAGGTAAATTGCTTCTGTGGTTGACCTACTTGGCATGAAACCAAATTGATTCTTTGATATGCTAGTCTCAGCTCGTAACCTACGCTCAATCACCTTTTCCCACAACTTCATTGTATGACTCATAAGTTTAATTCCTCTATAATTTTCACAGCTTTGAATATCTCCTTTGTTCTTATAAATAGGGACTAATGTACTTTTCCTCCAATCCTCTGGCATTTTCTTAGACCTTAGAATCTCATTAAATAACTTAGTAAGCCACAATACACTCTTTTCTCCCATACATTTCCAGACTTCAATAGGAATGTCATCAGGTCCAACAGATTTGCCACTTGTCATTTTCCTAAGAGCATCTTTAACCTCTCTAACTCTAATCCTACGATAGAATGTGAAGTTGATGTTACTATCAGTACTCTCCAAATCATCTAATTCATAATTCAAAGTTTCATCTCTACCATTGAACAACTTAAAAAAGTAACTCTTCCATCTATCCTTAATATCATCATCTGTGACCAAGACTTTACCTCCTTCATCCTTTACGCATCTCACTTGATCTAAATCCCTCGATTTTCGCTCCTTGATCTTTGCTATCCGATAAATTTTTTGTTCCCCAGCCTTTGTCCCTAACTCTTTATAAAACTCCTCAAATGCTGTAGAACGAGCTTCGCTAACAACGTTTTTTGCCTCTTTTTTTGCTAAACGATACTTCTCCCAATTTTCACCATTATCACACATGTGTAAATCCTTGAAACATTGTTTCTTAAGTTTAATTTTCTCTTGGACTTTATCATTCCACCACCAAGTCTCCTTATCACTCCTAATAATACCCTTTGATTCACCCAAGATTTCTTTGGCAACTTTTCGAACCATCACAGTCATTTCATTCCACATGTCATTAGCACACCCTTGCTTCTCCCAAACACATTCATTTGCCAACCTATTTATAAAATTTCCCATTTTCTCTCCTTTCAACTGCCACCATCTAATTCGAGGTTGTAACATTTCTCGCCTCCTCGGCCGCTTAAACGTCATACGTACATCTAAAACTAGAGGTCTATGTTGTGTTGTCACACCATCACCGGGAATCACCTTACAGTTGGTACAAATTCTTCTGTCCGAATTTCGCACTAAAAAGAAATCAATCTGTGATCTATTAGCTCCACTCTTATAAGTGATCAGATGCTCTTCTCGTTTCTTAAAACAAGTGTTGACGATTTTGAGGTCATAAGCCATGCAGAAGTCAATAACAGATTGTCCTTCATTATTAAGCGCACCAAAACCAAAACCACCATGTGCCTATGTGTATTGTCCTGCTTCTCTACCAACATGCCCATTAAGATCACCACCAATAAATACCTTTTCGAGAATAGGTATTCCTTGAATCAACTCCTCAAATTCCTTCCAAAACTGTTCCTTCATGTGTGAATCTGCCCCAACCTGAGGAGCATAAGCACTAATAACATTAATTGTTTCCTTCTCAACTACCAGTTTCAGTGATATGATTCTATCTCCAATCCTATTAACTGCGACCACACTCTTCTTCCATTCTTCGTCCACGATGATACCAACACCATTCTTAGAACGCACTTTACCAGTGTACCAAAGCTTATACCCACCAATGTCCCTAGCCTTTGCTCCGACCCATTTAGTTTCCTGGAGACATAGAATATTGATCTTTCTATCCCTCATCACTCCCACAACCTCCCAAGATTTGTCTTTCAAGGTTCCAATATTCCAAGTGCTAAATCTAATCTTACTATCTTTAACTACTTTCTTCATCCACCTTCCCTCAATAGAGTGTGGTACCCCTTGTTCAACTAATAACACATTACTAGGCAATGACCTATTGTTATAAAAAATTCGTGTATCCATGTTCATAAGATTCGACATATTTTTATGCTGGCTGTCGAGGCCTAACGCAACCCTACTCCTTTATTCGGACTAGGGACCGACTATAAATATAGGCGGAATATTTCTTACCAAAAAATCAAATAATAAAAATAAATTTTTAAAGGTTTTGATAGAGAACGATTGACACCACAAATAATTAATATACTATAATATATATTATATGAAAGGGACCAAATAAAACAAAGTAGTTGGAATATGCACACACAAATAATTGAATATATAAAAATAAAAAGAAGATGACAAAAATGAGAACAATAAACAATAATTAAGAAGGATAATGATGAAAATGCCAAGAATGATAATGATGAAAATGAGAAGAATGATAATACTAAAATCAAATAAAACTGAAAATGATAAAAATGATAATACTAAAATAAGACAATAATGAAGGAAAAAAAATAAATAATACGATACAAATAACACAAAAATACCTAAAACTAAAATAAAAGTTAGTAAATAAAAAGTAAATAAAAGGGAAAGATTGAAAAATAATAAGAATAATAAAAATACAGAAATATACGGAATATTCAAAATTCAGAGAGAAAACGGGGAAGTGGTTAAGTAGAGCGAAACAATTATTGTTTTCACCAGAGCAAATAAACGGTTAAAAAAGAGAATTGTTTGAAACTTAAAACTCCGGTTTATCAATTTCTGAGAAAAAAGATGTCTCGTTTATCAAGTAAATCAGAAAAGAATCTCATTTAAATGATGTCTCGTTTGAGCAATACAATATAGAAATAATCAGAAGTTTGACACTAATTTCTTCGGTTAGAAAAAAAATGATTGCTAAAGATACCTTTTTCTGGAATTAATTTGATTTTTTGGGAAGATAAGGAATAGTCAAAGCATATAAGTCTCTTGAAAATAGGAAAGTGAAACAAACCTGAGTAAAACACAATAAGACTTATCAAAAAAGAAATATATAAACGAAACTATGAGAGAGAAAATAGGATAAAGAATGTAAATAAGATATATATTAATGCTATTTTTAAAACCAAACAATAATCCAAGTATGCAAAAATTGAAATTGGAAGATTAATATTTTAAAGGTAAAAATATAATAAGATAAAAACGAAATAAATAAAATTTAAAAGGAAATGAAAGAAACGGGGAAGTGGTCAAATGGGGATGCGATGCACGTTTTGTGTTGGCCAATGAAACGGTTTTTCTCTTTTTTTTTCTTTTTTTCAAAAATAGAAAGGTTTTTCATCAAACAAGAGAAACGGTTAAAAAAGCAAAACAAAACAAAACAAAAATGAACGTATCAATCAGTTCAGAAATGTAAATAGCAAATCTGAAATAGTTTGAACAATAGGCAAACTTGAAAACTGAACGCAAATTGTAGTGAAATTAAAATGGGAAGTTAAAAACTGCAGTTAGGTTTTAAAAAGAAAAAAAAATTGTAGTGAAATTGGAAATGAATGCACGTGAAAGTGAATGTGGAGAACAATTAGGGAAAAAGTAAAACAGATTGCAAAAAGTAAGGAGGGGAATCAATATAATAAATAAGGAGTTTAATGTTGGAAAATTCTCCCAACTAAATAGGCATAAGAATCTGAAACATGAATAAGGCAACAACTAGGCGAAATAATAGGGGAAATAAGAGGCAATTTCACACGAAAAATACCTTTAGGGTGAAGAATTTTCTACGCTAAAAAGAATTAAAATCAAACCAGAACAGCAATAAGGAAAACCAGAGATATTTGAGAGTTTATAGAACCAGAAAAGCAAACCAGAGATCTCTTCGGATGGAAATTGTTGTTGTAAAACGGTGATGATGATAAATGTTGACGTGAAGCAGTGATGATTTTAAATAGTTTCCACGTAATTGCCGCAAGAAAGAGATGTGGAGGGAAGATTGTACCGAAAATCACCGTGGGAGGGGAGAACTGTTTGGACTGAAGTGGGAGAGAGAGAGAGAATGTAATATTATTTTAATTTAAAATACATGTAATATATACGTTTTGGTAAAAAAAAACAAATAGTATATTATTGAAATTATTACAATACTAAAATTCAAGAAATTAAATTCCTCAAGTAATTTTGCAAGCAATGATAATTTTAAATTAAGAATTTCATATATTACATGTATTTCTTTCTTCTTTTAATTTGGTAATCATCAACTACACACCAATATCATTATTAACGACTCATAAGTCATAACCATCATCAATTTTGATTTTCAATAGTCCATCTAGTTCTATATATAAGACATATTTACCTAATTTGATTAGATTAAGGAAATTACTTAAGTTAATTAAAATAACATGATATTACCAATATATCCTAATAATCTACTTTTCTCATCCTCTCTCTATTCTTTTCTTTTATTAGAGAGCATTGATAAAGATAATTAGAGGAAAAGTTTAAAAGAATTAGAAATGAGTCTCATATTTAGGACCAAACCCATCTTCTCAAGTATGTCTTATACTTAGAACCGGGGGAGTATACAATATTGCAATTATGACATTACGATTGGTATTAATATCATTTAATCATAAATAGTCAATGAAAAGTTTTGGGTAATGACTTGTTTGCGGATTGATAATTGATGGTCAATGAACTCTCCATTGAAGGTCTCTCTTTAGTTCCCTCAATTTAGATAAAACACTTATTATTCATCCATCATTTTGCTCTAACAACTTTTTTAAAAGATAACATATATATAATATTAAATACATATTTGTATGACACTAACGATCAAAATTGAGCATAAATATATGTAGTTAGCTCAGAAACGTCCTCTCTTATGCTGCAACCGCTCGATCACTCAATTTTTGAAATTTTAAAAAAGGATAAAGGTAGGAATAAGTCAGGCCAAACTTTTGGGAAATAGGTTTGAGACTGGAGCGGGATAATGAGTATTGGGTTTGGTCTGAACTTGAATATATGTTTTTTTATCAAACTTAGGTTTGCGGCTTTAAAAGGCCTATGAAGGCTTAAAGTATTGCTAAATGACTACTTACAATGTAGACTTTTTAAACAGTGGTAATATTTATATTGTTCCCTTTTTCTTTTTTGATAAAGAAAGTTTAGGTGAGTTGAGTTTCAGGGTTCACTAAAGTCAAGACAAACTTTTAGACTTAAAGAGCGCTTAGCTTATTGAAATACTTACATATTATCCACCAACAAGGTCTTATTTACATTGGTGGGATTCAAAACTCACAACTACATTGTTATGCCCATTTACCAATGAAACTAACAAATGCTTACTCTAGTAAACAGCTGGTTGATGCCACTTAACATGGTCACAATTTAGAAGCTTGTCATATTAAGTGATTATACGTTGAAGAAAGGAGGGGAATGAGCTAGAATAGTAACAGAATCTGAAGAAATAATGATTAGGCAAACCTGAATGAGAGATGAATGAAATTTGAATAATATGAAGGACTGGTAGCCATAACTATCATCAGCTTCTTCATAAAGCTTTGGATCATGCAAGTTGCATTGTCGCATCATGAAGGAACCAGCTGGTTACCAGCACGAAATGAGGAGTTAAGGGCTGAGGCGTTGAAGAAGGAAGCTACCTAGGGCTTATTGAAATTACCTTTTAGAAAACAAAAAATTGAAAGATTGAGTTCTTTGATTCCAACCGGAAAAATTAATTCCATTTTTTTCCCTTTTATACAAAGAGTCAGTTATGTGTTTTTTTATTATTGACTCTCCTATTTTAAAAAAACAATATTCTATCATAGATCATGTAGTAAACTGTTGCAAACTACAATGTAATAGCTAGTCAAAGAAATTGTTTTGATATTAGATGTAAAACTTCAATGCCTTTTGTATATCAAACTTCAAATTTCTTAAAACTATTTTTTTATATTGATGTACATATTTAAAAGTATACATCGTATGATAGTTCTCTTGGAATGCAGCTAGTTGAAAATGATATTTTATTAATACAATTTTTTAAACAAATATATTTTTTTTATTTATGCAGACAGATGTTTACACACATACTAAACTGTCTAAACATAATCGTCTCATGTTTATTTTTATTCTATTTTCTATTTCTTACGTATTTTATGAAAATATTTTCTGTAAACCGAGCAAAATGGACTGGCAAGGGTCACTCTTTGGATCCATTTCATTATGAGTAAAAAAAGAGATGAGCATTTTTTAAGTTGAAAAATTCAACTAATGGACCAGAAAATAACTAATTTATATTAACTTTCAAACAACTAAATATTCATCCAATGAGCATATATCAAAATGGAAAAAAATGAAATCCATACTAACATCTCCAAACAAGGGGTTGCTAATAAGTTTCAGAGGCAACAACTAGTCATACAAATCATATGAAAAAAAAAATCCAAACCTCCCTATTTCTTGAACATTTTAAGAAATCTTTTTCAAAAAAGAAAATAAAATGAAATCCGTGCTAACTCTCCAGTCTCCACCACAACACATTATTCTATGGGATTTTCTAAACTTCCTTATCTTTTTAATTTTTCACTCAGCCAGTTTTAAGATAAAACTCGTATAAAGTATAGTCATCTAAGCTCAAGATAAATGAAAGTATACAAAAATTGGCCATTGATAATTATGATTGATTAACTCTAGTAGGACCGGACAAACCTCACAACTTCCACAACTTCAGATGCATGCCTCAAAGTCTCTCATTGTGGAGAAACTATAAGATGCAAATATGTTTCTATTGGGTGCACAATTTAATTTCATTTTGTTGGAAAATCAACAATTAGGTTGCTTCTCGGGTCCTTTAATGAAATTTTGTCGTAGTTCAAATCCCACCTAACAATTTAAAAGTAGAATTTTTTTCGTTTTCCCCACAAAAGCTCTTTTTCTATATGACATCGTTGGTGCCTCAGTGGCTCCACATCAGAGGTGGCTCTCACAAATTGATTGGATGACAACGGTCCATTTGCGTGTCACTCATTGACTGGACCAACGTACTAAACAATCACAAATTTTGAATTTCCTCTCATTTTTTTATTTTTACTTCATTGACATGGGGCTGCTATATTTCACACACATATGCAGCTTCAAAGTAATCCGAATTTGAGGTATCACAGGAATCATTAAGATTGGTGTCCCTAACTTCTAAGTTAGAACAGCCTGAGTGAGTTGATATAATCATTCCATTAATTTCCATTTCTTTTTATTGTAGTAATATAGGGTGAGACATATCCTTGATATTTCTCTCCAATTTTCAGTAATCATTACTTAATCAGTCATTAAATATAAGATATATTATATAATCTAATTAAATTAATTATGTAAGTTCCTTACTTCAATCATATAATACTAAAACCCCCGAACCACATATATTCATTTACATCATTTCTCTTATTTATCATTGGAACTATCAATAAGGATACTATTGAAAAATGAAAAAAAATTATAAAAAAGTCTTATATTTTTACAACTTCCATAGCCTTTTTGCCCCTTTTAAAACTTCCATATACTCAGTGTCTCTTGGTGGAAACTTCCGAGGTAATTTTGGCCTTTATCCCAAATTTTATTATAAATTACTTTTGCATTAGGCATAGAAGACAAAATGACAATATTAAATTTGTTAATGAACAAAAATAGAACAATGTATGAATTTCAAAAAACATTAAAGGTGCATGATTTGCAAGAAAAAAATGGGAAACATAATCCATTTTTTTATACAAGGAAACATAATCCTTTTAAACAATATATATGTGAGAAGATCTTCCTTTTTAACGCGGAGATTTTTCCTCTTTTGGGTTCTGATTCTTCATATAAATACGCATGCAGTATTTACGGGGAGAAAATACAACTTGATATCGTTTCCTAAAATATATACTTTAAAAAGAGGAAACAAATTGTGCAGATATAATATACTAGAAACAATACATGCACGGTTTCATCCCACTTATTACGGCTATAATTAAACCTACCAATTTTGGGTCAAGGACTATAAGTACTCAACTATATAGAATATACTCTCTCATTTTGCTTAAAAGATGCAAATTGCATTGTGCTTATCATATCAACGAGAAATGGTGAATGAGGATTCTCTACCTTCAGTGCTTTCACATGGAAATGATGTTTTCGTGAACAAAGTCCTCTCAAGAAGTTCATCATCTTGTGATGCACAATATTCTCTTCCTCGTAAGAGTGAAACATACTATTGCAAGTTACCAGGTACAGTTCCATTCCAATGGGAACTTCATCCTGGGATTCCCAAAGATCCACCAAAAGAAAAAGTACAAGTATCCATTCCATTGGATTCTTCTTCTCTAAGGTTGAAGAAGAATCCAAGTTATTCAATGCCCAATGATCATCATCATATCAACCATATGATCATCAAAAAGAGCCATTCTTCATCATCATGGTTTTTCAGGAAGTCCAAGGAAAGCTCAAAGAAATCGGCTGCGTTGTCACACTCTAAGAAGTCCTCTAATTTAGAAGATCATGGCTTTTTTTCATCATCATCATCTTGTGCTTCAAAATCTTCTTCATCAACATCAGCAAGAGATGAATCCCCTACCTCCAAAGCTCTTGCTAAGTCGTCTCCCATGTCTACCAGATTCCGTAGTCTATATAAACGTATGTTTCGAAGGTTGTTTTAAATTTCTTTTTTTTTCTGTGTTAAGTGTCTTGTGTTCATTTCTGGTAACCTTGTATTTTGAATTTCTTGGATTGATGGTAAATTTATGGGATATTGTCAATGTTTTACAAGTGATGCATACATCGTGTTTTCTAGTTTTTGAATATTTGTTCATCTTAAGGACGACAATCGTGTTTTCTATTGTTTTTCTTAGATTGAGAATTTATCCTTTTTTCTCCTCATTCAATTGCGCTACCATTTGATGATTAGGATATTTTACTTCAACAGGATCTAATAAATAATATACATGATAGTGTTCAAATTAAAATTATTGAAACTCAACCGTTAGTCAAGGTAACTGTGGCGATAGGATGATAATAGAAAAGGAGAAAAAAAGATGAGAGAATCATATTTGTTTGATTGCCTAGCTATCATGGATGAACAAAAATAATGTTTTAAAGTAAGCTATGCACTTGCCCTGGCTTTCAATTTGGTTTTGCGATGTGATATTTTTGTCTTTTAGCTTGTGAGGTTTATTATTTTTTTAGATTTTTATCATCTTATTACATACCACAACATAGCTGAAATGTAATTTTCTAATGAGGTAAACCTCAACGCCTTCCAAGTTATTATCATGATTGCATATTTAGTATTCAAACGTGAGATTAAGGTTGTCAAACTCATGAGTTTAAGTAAATTCGCGGAGAGATGGTAGACTCGGATCATAGACAAATTGTATAATAGTAAGAGTTTGTGTTTAGTAATAAACGTGTATTTCTTTTATTTAATTAAATAAAAATACAAATAATAATAATAATTTGACTTGAATATATTTTAAATATAGGAAGTCGACTTAAATATATCAATATTCATATTATATCAACATAGATACAGAAATTTCTATGAATGAAATTCATATATAAACCTATTGAATTTGGTCAATTTAAAATAATTAAAGTGAGTTTGATAGCAAGTTAACACAATTTTTTGAAAGGTATAAATGTAAAAACGGTGCACTCATAATGTAAACACGTGAGTTTTTACCGACTTTTCAATGATTGAAAATTTAAGTGACTCGTGATACGTTTTGGTTAGGTAGTGCCGTAAAACGGTAAAATCAGAGTGTTAACTTATGAGTTTGACAACAATGCATGAGACTATTAGTTAGGTGTGAATGAGTCAAAACGCTTTGTGGTTGATTAATATCTTCTATGCATTATGAAATAAAGTAATCTGCAGTCATAACAACATTAATAAACAACTTTATTTGAAAGTTTGTTTATAAAATAATCGCTAATTAAAAATACTACACCCGTTTGTTATTATCTATTTATATAATCTGTTATATAACAACCGCTTTTATCACTTATTAAGTAGAAAATCTTAATAAGTAGGAGGACCTTAAAACCAGACATCAGCCTTGAGTTCGGACCTCAAAAACTTGAGCCATATTTAAATTCAGTTATTATCTCTGAGCTCTGCTACAACTTTAATTTGTCCCCCAAATCATATCCTCATATCTTGGTGTGGAATGATGTATAAACGCACAAGAGAACAATCTAGTTTTATTACAAAAGGAGATAAAGTTATTAGTTCCATGTGTACCAACTCATATCATGTGCTTGAGCTAACCATCATATTCCCTACAAATACGGATCGCAAAGTTAAAAGTCGACAAATTTCTTCTCCTTTAATTTTAAGCTTTCCACAGTTTCCTTTAGACTTACTTTCAGTGGAATAAATTCAATTCCCAATGTTTTAGCCTTCTCTTTAGAAACCTGGAATATTGGCATGAATGGCTTATCATCATCCTCACACCTATCAAAAGTATGATGAGAAGGCAAGAAATTAAATACATGAATATGTATGTAGTGAGGATACGGACTCTTAATATAATATGGTTTAGATGTAAAATAATCAAAATTTGATGTGATCAAACAAGGGGAACACAATTTCAGGAAATTTAGAGGATTTTCCTATTGCTTCAAGATAGCTAGATTAAAAATCCAGCCTTTCCTTTTAGATTGTACTTTAATTGAAATATGAATTCATGAAAAACAGTAAAATACATCACAACTTAGGAGGGGTAGCGCCCCTATCATATCTTCCCTTAACACCTTACAACACAAAAAAGAGAGAAGGTTGTTGGAAGATACAAAGATCCAAAAGATTGGATTGACAGTCTTAGTATGAGTATTTAGCTTAGTACAATTGAGGCTTTCTACTACTACCTTTGGTCCTAAATATAAAACCTAGATGACTTTTTTTTTTGGAGAGATTAAGTTTGCGAAATAGGTTATTAAATTATGAGATATTTGATATATTTTTAGATTATCCATTAGTTTATAGGTAAAATAGACTAGTCTTAGGGAAAAATTAGATAAATCATCAATTTATAATTAACTTATTTTGTTTTTTTAGTATTTTCCAAAAAATTCAATTAAGTCTTATATTTAGGACTGGAGGGATTATATATTTACCCGTCTGCATTTAAGCATTACTTTCATTTCAAGTCTATATTTAACACCAATTTAAAGTTGGGTTAAATAGCGAATTCCCCCTAAAAGTTTTCCAAGAGGAGCATGCTCACCCTGATTTTTCTAGGAGCAATTAAGCCATTGAACTATTATTTTGGAGCAATTCAACCAAACCTTATGTACTAATGAGTTCCTGAACATCCGAACCATGTTAAGTAGGAAGATAACTTGATGGCCTGTATCAATCTGATTCCCTGCAATCAATGATGTTAAAGTGCACTTGAGCCAAGCTTTGAAAATCAATAAAAGAGGATATTTGTGGTCTGATTCCAAGACAGTAAAACCATATATAGAGCTCTGACAAAGTGATGTTAAAAAAATGAAGTTCATTTCTTTGTAACACCGAAAGTTGTAGTATGTCCCAATTATATCATCAGTATTAAGATGGTCAATTTTTAGTATGTTCGCAGATGGAATGACTTTATTAAGCAATTTCAATATGATAGGTATTTAACTGGAGCGAGATAGACCATAACAAATTTCGATACCATCCACTTGTCCTGCAAATTTCATTAGAATGTTAAAGTTAAAACCCTCATTTACTGAGTAACCACATTCACTTTTTTTATTCCAAATAATTTATCTCTTCCATTCATAACCGATACTGGAATTTGGATATAAATGATGCCACTTGGCGGCCATATAATGCTTCTAATGGATTATACTTATATGTTACAGAGTTTTTTTTTTAATCAGAAATATGTTCCAGAGTTGAAGACTTAGGAATTATGCATTTACAATTTCGCCACCTTTGAAGATGAATCAATGATTGAGGAATTGTGCAGCGTTTGCCACTATAAAGGGTGGTTGAGAGGAATGGACTAGCCATTCCCAAATGACCATGTCAAAATGATCATAGATAAGATTAGAATTTTGCAGCATTCATTCCCATATCCATGATGCATTATATGGTTTCATGAGGTATTGCTTGTTTGTCCGATCAATGTATTTTTGATGAACAGTAATCTTTATAAAAGAGTTTTTAAAGGAGGAAATATTTTCCCAAACTTGTTTTGATTTGACACGAGTGAATTATTAACAAGGCTAGCATAATGAATTCCTAATCCTTTCTATTCTTTTGGTAGAAACAGAATCTCTGGATGAATCTTGTTGGAAGTTCCATAATTTCCCCAAAAGCAATTGATACATCTTGAATCACTTACATGGCATATATACTTTGGAAAGGGAATACATGAGATGGTATAAATATCAACTGATGGAGAGAATTGATTGAATGAGGTGAAGTCGTGATACTTAGGACAAAAGTCTTGTTTAAGATGGTTAAAGATTTTGCTATGTTGATCTCTTGACCCGACCACTCACAATACTTGGCTAAAGATGACCTTAATATCTCAATACATGTATCATTTGCTTTAAAAAATAAAAATCAAATAGTCTACATATAACAAGTGTGTTATAAGCATGGTGGCGCAAATTTAGTACCAACTATTAGCAAAAGTGCCAAGAACATAAATAACAATTTTGAGTCTTAGATCTAGCACCCATCGATACAAAATGTGCATATGTAGCAACTCCATCTATTTTGACGGGTTTGACCAACATTCACAAGAGCATAAACCATTTCTATCATCATTGTTTCATTTTTCATGATGGTTCTCCAATTAAGGAATTCTCATGGAAAAATCAAGCTACTTTGGGTCTTTATTTTCTCTTAAAGTGCTATCGTGATGCACTCTTCTAGATCCGCAACCTAGGCCTTATACACTTAGGGTCCCACCATTTTTTTTTTTTTGAAAATAAACGTAACTAAGCTCCTAAGAGCATTACACACTAGGAGTTAACAGTATCAGGGTCCTTCATCAGACACCAACTCAGCAAAATGAGGGGGTATGTGATCAAGGACGCAATAATTCCCCACTATAGAATGTGCTTCCTTCGCTAACTGATCCGCAAGCTGAATTTCTTCACGTGGCTTATGAGCAATTGTGACACCCCCAGGTTTGGTAAGGAGCAGGCGTCCTTCCTCAATGACATCCTTATAGGGATGAGTGTTGTCACACCCCCAGGTGAGTAAGCTAATTGCTTCCATGCAATCCGTGTGTACCAGAACTATTGCTAAATTGTAAACTTTGGTATTTTAATATCATTTTGCCGTTCAAATCCCACCTAACAATTTATATTATACAATATAATTAAACTAATTATGTAAGTTCCTTAGTTCAATCATATACAATAAGGATATTATTGAAAAATGAAAAAAAAATTATAAAAAAGTCTTATATTTTTACAACTTCCATAGCATTTTTGCACCTTTTAAAACTTCCATATACTCGGTGCCACTTGGTGGAAACTTCCGGGTAATTTTGGCATTTATCCCAAATTTTATTATCAATTATTTTTCATTAGACATAGAAGACAAAATGACAGTATTAAATTTGTTAATGAACAAAAATAGAACAATGAATGAATTTCAAAAAACATTAAAGGTGCATGATTTGCAAGAAACAAAAATAGGAAAACATAATCCTTTTAAACAATATATATGTGAGAAGATCTTCTTTTTAACGTGAAGATTTTTTCTCTTTTTGGGTTCTGATTCTTCATATAAATAGGCAGTATTTACGGGGAGAAAATACAACTTGATATCGTTTCATAAAATATATACTTTAAAAAGAGGAAACAAATTGTGCAGATATAATGTACTAGAAACAATACATGCACGCTTTTATCCCACTTATTATGACTATAATTAAACATACCAATTTTGTGTTCAACGACTATACGTACTCAAATATAGTATACAAGAATTTTATCCCGTGCGATGTACGAAGCGTTTTTATTGAGGTCTTTAAATGTTCAAAGTATTAAGTGATACTTTACATGTTAGTAGATAATGATTATGTTTTATTACCATTAATGATTTATTTTTTAAAATAACATAAATTTATGATATTTTTTCACAAAGTTTTTATTCTCATCTTAAAAATATCTAGGAATTGAATCGTGTTTGATATCATTCGAAGTTTTTCGCTTAGCAGTTTGCATTTCATTTATAACGTTTGATATCAGAGTTTGTGCGAATTTAAATTTCATTTACATCAAGTTAGATTTTTGCCTCAATATAATTTTTTTAGAACTGACCCCACATTCTAGCTATTATTTTGTTTTTCATTTTGATGAGGATAATTTATTTTTATTTTTTATATAGTAATTCATATTTATTTAAATGGTAATGTTTTAATTTAATTAAGTATAATGTTTTTAATAATTTTTTATTTTATTATAAAAAATAAAAATTAAGTTTGATTTGATAACTATAAATTTTTTTTTTTAAAATAATAAATTTGTCATTAAAAAAGTAGTGAATTCAAAACTTTTAAATACAAACAATGAGAATAAAATTATTTATGAAATTTGAAGAATCTCAAGATGGAAAATATTGTCTATCATATATATAAAATACTCCTACTTTTTTTTTTGACCAATTAAAATACTCCTACTTGAAATTTGAATAATTTGAGCATTTCGTTCATAAATATTTATATATTATTTGTCTTTCTCTCTTATTTGTCTCTTAAAAGGTGGAAAATATGGTCATATATGAGGGTGTAAATTAAGACATATTTAATGAAATATTTGACACTTGAATATTTTATTTAAAATGTTACATATCGAGTTATTGTTTTTGATAAATTAAAAAGATAATAAAAATGGAAGAATTAAATTATCAACAATCCCCCAGTCTCGTGCCCCTCTCACTCAACAAAAAAAAAAGAACCAAATCCCCCCCCCCCCAAAAAAAATTAGTATGAAGATATTTTTGATAAAATTATTTGAGCAATGAAGATATTTTAAAAGATAAAATTAAAGAGAATCTAAACTATAAATATTTGAAGTGTTACTACAAATGAATTGTTTTTAAAAATATAACTTTAGATTACTTTAATTTTTTTAACTTAACCGAGAATTAAATTCACTTGTGTATAAAAACAAAAGAAGAGTCAAACTCCGCCCACAACCTCCCCTTCCAAAGTTCCAAACCCCTACCCAACAAAAAATCAAGTTTCCCTTAGAAACCTCCTTCATACGAAAGTTCAATATGAATAAATTTTCATTATAGTTTAACTTTTCAAATAATTTCAATTCATATTACATTTAATATTTTAATTTGAGTAAAAATCAAACTAACTCATACATAAAAACAAATGAAGAATCAAATTCCTCAACTTCTGTCATCTAATCCCAAAAAAAAACTAATTTCCCTTATCACATCTCATTCAAAAGTTCACTCACCTGATAGCATCCATGAATCACTTGGCGGAGAATCAAACTCGCTCATTTATAGTACCAATAGAAGAGTTAAATTTCATCTCAACAATGTTCTCTATCCAAAACCCCCTCCAAAAAATAAACGAAATTTCTCCTGTGCACAGCCTTCAACTAAAAGTTCACTTGGTCTAAATTTGTTGATAGCCGATCTTTTTAAATAATTTCAATTAACTTGTTTTAAATTATTTAATTGGGTAAGTGAAAACTAATTATATATGATTGATATTAGTAGTGATTTTGGTAAATACGTAATTCTTTCAGATTATGGAAACTTTCAAATAGCCGAATTGTGTTGCGAATTAATGAGGTTTAAATTGAAATTGGTCACGTGATTATTTTTTTATTTATAACTAAGATATGACTCATAATGACTAATTTTGATTATGATAATCAATGAGATTCCCTTAATACAATTTCTTAAATAAGCTACAATTGGAATAGGTTCTAGTGTGAACACAGAGTGATTAAAACCCACTTTTTAAGATATATATTGATTTTTAAGATATATATTGATGATTGATATATTGATACTCTCTCATTTTGCTTAAAAGATGCAAATTGCATTGTGCTTATCATATCAACGAGAAATGGTGAATGAGGATTCTCTACCTTCAGTGCTTTCTCATGGAAATGATGTCTTCGTGAACAAAGTCCTCTCAAGAAGTTCATCATCTTGTGATGCACAATATTCTCTTCCTCGTAAGAGTGAGACATACTATTGCAAGTTACCAGGTACAGTTCCATTCCAATGGGAACTTCAGCCTGGGATTCCCAAAGATCCACCCAAAGAAAAAGTACAAGTATCCATTCCATTGGAATCTTCTTCTCTAAGGTTGAAGAAGAATCCAAGTTCAATGTCCAATGATCATCATCAGAACCACATGATCATCAAAAAGAGCCATTCTTCATCATCATGGTTTTTCAGGAAGTCCAAGAAAAGCTCAAAGAAATCGGCTACGTTATCACACTCTAAGAAGTCCTCTAATTTAGAAGATCATGGCTTTTTTTCATCATCATCATCTTGTGCTTCCAAATCTTCTTCATCAACCTCAACAAGAGATGAATCCCCTACCTCCAAAGCCCTTGCTAAGTCGTCTCCCATGTCTTCCAGATTCCGTAGTCTATATAAACGTATGTTTCGAAGGTTGTTTTAAACGTCTCCCATGTCTTGTTCATTTCTGGTAAGCTTGGATTTTGAATTTCTTGGATTGATGGTAAATCTATGGGATATTGTCAATGATTTACAAGTGATGCATATATATTGTGTTTTCTATTATGAAATACCTTTACTATATGTTATAACATACATATCATAATCTAACTTGGCTATATATCGTGTTTTCTAGTTTTTGAATATTTGTTCATCTTAAGGACGAGAATCCTGTTTTCTACTGTTTTTCTTAGATTGAGAATTTATCCTTTTTTTCTCCTTATTCAATAGCACTACCATTATTTGATTAGGATATTTTACTTCAACAGGATCTAATATAATAATATATATGATAGTGTTCAAATTAAAATTATTTAAACTCAACCATTCATTAATCAAGGTAACTGTGGCGATAGGATGATAATAGAAAAGGAGAAAAAAGATGAGAGAATCATATTTAATTTGTTTGATTTATTATCATGGATGAAAAAAAAAATAATGTTTCAAAGTAAGCTATGCACTTGCCATGGCTTTTGGTTTTGCGATGTGATATTTTTGTCTTCTAGCTTGTGAGGTTTATTATTTTTTTTTTTAGATTTTTACTATCTTATTATATACCATAACATAGCTGAAATGTAATTTCCTAATGAGGTAAACCTCAACGCTTTCCAAGTTATTACCTCAACGACATATTTAGTATTCAAATATGAGACCAAGATTGTCAATCTCATTAGATTAAGTAAACTCGCGGAGAGAATGTAGACTCATATGGTAGACAAATTGTATAATCGTAAGAGTTTATGTTTATTAATAAACATGTATTTCTTTTATATAATTAAATAAAAATATGAATAATAATAATAGTTTGGATTGAATATATTTTAAATATAGGAAGTAGACTTAAATATATCAATATTCGTATTATATCAACATTGATACAGAAATTTCTATGAAATTCATATATAAACTTATTGAATTTGGTCAATTTAAAATAATTAAAATGAATTTGGTAGCAAGTTAATACAATTTTCTGAAAGGTAGAAATGTAAAAACGGTGTACTCACAATGTAAACATGTGAGTTTCTACCGAATTTTCAACGATTGAAAATTTAAGTGACTCGTAACACATTTTGGCTAATTAGATAATGCCGTAAAACGGTAAAATCAGAGTGTTAACTCGTGAATTTGACAACAATGCATGACACTATTAGTTAAGTGTGAATAAGTCAAAACGCTTCGTGGTTGATTAATATCTTCTATGCATTATGAAATAAACTAATCTGCAGTCATAACAACCTCAATAAACAACTTTATTTGAAAGTTTGTTAATATAATAATCACTAATTAAAATACTACACCCGTTTGTTATTATCTATTTATATAATCTGTTATATAACAACCGCTTTTATCACTTATTAAGTAGAAAATCTTAATAAGTAGGACCTTAAAAGACCAGATGTAACACCCCAAATTTTAAAATAGAATAAATAAGGCAATATTTAGAATCAGGAAGTATTATTTAGTATTTAAAAAAATTTTAGGAATAAATTTGGGAATTAAAAGATACCTCAATAAATTATATTAGGACTCATAATATCTCAAAACTTATATCTCTTTTTCACTGTCTATATCTCTCTCATAATTAACCACACCCATTCATTTTAATCATCTCTATTATCTTCTTAAATCCCCTCCACCATTCATTTATCCATTACTTTATTAAATTTCTCTTTATCCTTATCTCTTTTCATTTTTCACCATTATCCCTTGTTTATTTTTATTTAAAATAGTCCCTCCACCCAATCTTCTTCATCACTCTCAACTCCTTTCTCTCGTCACTGCTTCCCCCCCCTTCCTCACAATCACTTCTCACCTCACTCTTTTCTCACTTTCTCACTTTACCACCATCAATATCATTTTCTCTCTCTCATCACCATCACCACCGATTCCCTTCTCTCCTCCAACCTCTTCATGTTCACTCTACGTTTATCTCTTCCAGCAATTTCTCCTTCCTTTCTCTCCCCGACGACAGCGGCGGTGATTCACGGTGGCGCCGGCCTCCGTTTAGCAGACAGAACCGGATTTGAGTTTAGGTGAAACCCCTTTCTCCATTTCTCTTTCTTTCCTAGCGATTCAGCCGAGATTGAGAGTGAGGTCCGATTTAAGTTTTAGGATTTGGGGTTCAAAACTTCAAATTAGTTGTTGTATGAGTCTATTAAAGTTGAGTTTAGTAAGTTCATGTTTGATTTTGTTTCTGGATGGTTGTTGTGCTGATTTTCTCTCTTCTCTGTTATCTGATTTGTTGGTCTTAAATTTGCTAAAATCTTGATGAAACATAAAAGAAGAATTAAGCTAATATATTTGATTGCATGTTCAATTTCGTTTTTCTTCCTCTGCTTGTAATTGACCATTGTTCAGCCCTTCCATTTATTCATTTAACATTAAATTAGTCATTGTACGAATGCTTTTAGGGTCAATTATATTATTTGAATTGATTTGCATGAAGAGTTCTTGAGTTCAAGTGATTGTTAAAATTCTCTTGCTTGGTGATGCTGTTTTCTGTTTTGGGAGAGTTTATGCTACATATTCTTGGAAATTTTTAAATTTGATATGGTAAATTATATAAAGTTATGAAGCTGAAATTTGTATTTTCTTCATGTCCTGTTTTGGTCTGAAATGTTTTAGAATCAAACTAATAAAGCTTGAATAGAAATAGGATTGAGTCAATACATTTAAATGCGCATCAAGTTTTTGTAAACTCTTTGGGTTTTGTTGGACTTCATTTATGCAATTTGAGTGTATACTATGTATGGCTTGTAACTTGGTGACGAGATAAAGTTAGAAACAATGATTGTATAGGCATGAATTGTGCTTTTCCTTGCTGAATTTAGTGAAGTGAATTGTATAAAAGTATAATGATTAAAAGGAAATGTTTTAGGGCTGATTGCATGTGATTAGTATGATATGAGTATGATTGATTAATGAGAGAAGGAATTGATTTCCCTTGTGATTGTTAAGTTGAACATGTTGATCTTTTGAATATTGATTTTGTTGATTAATAAATTAAATGATAGTGCAAACATGAAGGGGAAGGGTAGTGGTATAAGTATCAAGACACGTGAGAGACGTCAAACTGTTACTTGATTTAAAAAATGATTTTAACATGTCATTCATATTTATTAAAATTTAGGAGTGGATGAGGATTGGTTCTTGTGACACCAAGAAGTTCAAGAATGAGGTGATTTGTAATTGCTTGGAGTACAGGTAGTAGTTTTGTTTATTATGATGTATGAGAATTGCATGAAGCATGTTTTAAAATCACATAACCTCAGGGCCGAAAGGTCGCTCTAATCCTGTCAGAACAGTGAGTTTATCGGAGTTCTCCATGACTAGAGGTTCGCTACTTCTAGTTTATTTGATATAACTGAAAAGTTATATTCATGACATATGCCACACAATCAGGAAAATAAATTTACATTGTTGTGTGAGCAGCAGGATTATGGTTAATCAGGTAATCAAAATCATAATCTTTGTTTATGAGTTCATCAATTGTTATGCATGATAATAAATGATAACTACTATTGGGATTCTTTGAATCTCACTGTTTTTCAAACAAAACTTTTACAGATAAGCAGTTCAGGATAGGAAGGATGCTTGATAGGCCCGAAGAAGATGAGTGAGATAGATTTTGTGATATATGTTATACTATACAAGCTCATAGCTTGTGATTTATTAGGTAAAGTCTATCCCTTGTGATAGGCAAATTATATTTAGACAGAATTGTAGTAATTAAATTTAAATATGACAGGTTTGTAGTTATATTAGATTGTTCAGGTGTAGATAAAGTAAAAACTAAGTAGTGGCTACTAATTTAGCTATTTAATGAATTTATATACCGCTGCGGATTTCAGGGAACAATTATATTTTTTCAAAGTTGTGTAGAAGCCCAAGTTTACGCGGAAAAATATTTCATACAGGTTTCAAAAAGAGAAAATGTTTTAATTCATTCGTATTTTTGGGCTTCTAACATTATAAAGTGGTTATAAATTGATTAAATTGCTATAAATATAGTAGGAAAAAGCTAGGATGTTACATTTGGTATCAGAGCAAAGTTTCTGGCATAGTTTAGCTGAAATACTTTGCTCTGAAGTTAAATATTTATAGATACCTTTAGAACACCATTAGTAAACCTTAGAAATCACCGTGCTAGTAATATATAGAGGGGAAATATAAGTTCCTTAGTGAAAAACCAAATGATTAAGTGTTAGGTGAAGTTGATAGGATATAGAATTATGAGGTTGTAAGGGCCTAGAGGTATCCTTATAAAAATAACTAAAACATAAAAGTTTAAAGTTTTAGTTATAGGTAACCTTGTGAAAGGTTACTCAAATAAAGAATGTAGTATTCATCAAGTATGACGCTAAAAGATATTCATAAAACAGTTAGGTAAAGCATATACTAGAGACAAAGTTTAACAAATTAGAAGTAATTATTGAGAGGATTGACGAAATAAGGATTTTTCTCTGGGATCTCGAATATAATTATGGTCCGGAACATAATCATAGTCGAGGCATCATTGAAAACCTTATGGGTTAAGGGAATACAAACACTTGGAAAATGATAAGAGATAGTAGATGTAAATTGAAGTAGGGAAGCATTATATTATTTGTACTGATTATTTTCTTTTATTGTTATATGTTTGTTAGTAATTGATGAGTGGATGGTTTGTTTCAAAATGATCAATATGATTTATAATTTGAAATTTTCGAGATTTTGTTAGTAACTGCATGGTTCAAATTGTTGTTGGATGCTTATTTTTAGATATCTAAGAAGGTAAGATAGGGCTAAAGATAAATTTTGTGATTTGATGAGGTTGTTTTGGTGTGATGACCGAATCTATTATCCTTTGTTCTATCTAGATGTTTGTTGGAGTTTGTTTGACTTCCTTTTTCTTTCCCTGAATGTACTTTTAGACATATGTATAAGTTTGATTAAAGATTAATTGCCATTAAAGGTTAAGACTAACTATGAATCATTTTTTTTTTTACATTCTTAGATTGTAATTTAAGTAGCTGCTAGTTGTTTCGATGTGAGATGTGCTTGCTCTGTTTTGCTAACGTAATTTCTTTATCAAAATATGATATTGTGAGCTGTTTTATGAAATGTTTCTTGAGAAGATGTGTAAAGTTATTGAATTGTCTGAGCATGACTTGTTGGCTGTGATTGGATTAAATTTTGTTGAGTATTGTGAATTGAATGTATACGTCTATTGTTTCTTAGGATGTAAGAAATGAAAGTTTATAGCAATAGCTTTAATAACATGGCAATTTCTAATAATTTCGAGGACGAAATTATTTTAGGGGGAGAGAATTGTAACACCCCAAATTTTAAAATAGAATAAATAAGGCAATATTTAGAATCAGGAAGTATTATTTAGTATTTAAAAAAATTTTAGGAATAAATTTGGGAATTAAAAGATACCTCAATAAATTATATTAGGACTCATAATATCTCAAAACTTATATCTCTTTTTCACTGTCTATATCTCTCTCATAATTAACCACACCCATTCATTTTAATCATCTCTATTATCTTCTTAAATCCCCTCCACCATTCATTTATCCATTACTTTATTAAATTTCTCTTTATCCTTATCTCTTTTCATTTTTCACCATTATCCCTTGTATATTTTTATTTAAAATAGTCCCTCCACCCAATCTTCTTCATCACTCTCAACTCCTTTCTCTCGTCACTGCTTCCCCCCCCTTCCTCACAATCACTTCTCACCTCACTCTTTTCTCACTTTCTCACTTTACCACCATCAATATCATTTTCTCTCTCTCATCACCATCACCACCGATTCCCTTCTCTCCTCCAACCTCTTCATGTTCACTCTACGTTTATCTCTTCCAGCAATTTCTCCTTCCTTTCTCTCCCCGACGACAGCGGCGGTGATTCACGGTGGCGCCGGCCTCCGTTTAGCAGACAGAACCGGATTTGAGTTTAGGTGAAGCCCCTTTCTCCATTTCTCTTTCTTTCCTAGCGATTCAGCCGAGATTGAGAGTGAGGTCCGATTTAAGTTTTAGGATTTGGGGTTCAAAACTTCAAATTAGTTGTTGTATGAGTCTATTAAAGTTGAGTTTAGTAAGTTCATGTTTGATTTTGTTTCTGGATGGTTGTTGTGCTGATTTTCTCTCTTCTCTGTTATCTGATTTGTTGGTCTTAAATTTGCTAAAATCTTGATGAAACATAAAAGAAGAATTAAGCTAATATATTTGATTGCATGTTCAATTTCGTTTTTCTTCCTCTGCTTGTAATTGACCATTGTTCAGCCCTTCCATTTATTCATTTAACATTAAATTAGTCACTGTACGAATGCTTTTAGGGTCAATTATATTATTTGAATTGATTTGCATGAAGAGTTCTTGAGTTCAAGTGATTGTTAAAATTCTCTTGCTTGGTGATGCTGTTTTCTGTTTTGGGAGAGTTTATGCTACATATTCTTGGAAATTTTTAAATTTGATATGGTAAATTATATAAAGTTATGAAGCTGAAATTTGTATTTTCTTCATGTCCTGTTTTGGTCTGAAATGTTTTAGAATCAAACTAATAAAGCTTGAATAGAAATAGGATTGAGTCAATACATTTAAATGCGCATCAAGTTTTTGTAAACTCTTTGGGTTTTGTTGGACTTCATTTATGCAATTTGAGTGTATACTATGTATGGCTTGTAACTTGGTGACGAGATAAAGTTAGAAACAATGATTGTATAGGCATGAATTGTGCTTTTCCTTGCTGAATTTAGTGAAGTGAATTGTATAAAAGTATAATGATTAAAAGGAAATGTTTTAGGGCTGATTGCATGTGATTAGTATGATATGAGTATGATTGATTAATGAGAGAAGGAATTGATTTCCCTTGTGATTGTTAAGTTGAACATGTTGATCTTTTGAATATTGATTTTGTTGATTAATAAATTAAATGATAGTGCAAACATGAAGGGGAAGGGTAGTGGTATAAGTATCAAGACACGTGAGAGACGTCAAACTGTTACTTGATTTAAAAAATGATTTTAACATGTCATTCATATTTATTAAAATTTAGGAGTGGATGAGGATTGGTTCTTGTGACACCAAGAAGTTCAAGAATGAGGTGATTTGTAATTGCTTGGAGTACAGGTAGTAGTTTTGTTTATTATGATGTATGAGAATTGCATGAAGCATGTTTTAAAATCACATAACCTCAGGGCCGAAAGGTCGCTCTAATCCTGTCAGAACAGTGAGTTTATCGGAGTTCTCCATGACTAGAGGTTCGCTACTTCTAGTTTATTTGATATAACTGAAAAGTTATATTCATGACATATGCCACACAATCAGGAAAATAAATTTACATTGTTGTGTGAGCAGCAGGATTATGGTTAATCAGGTAATCAAAATCATAATCTTTGTTTATGAGTTCATCAATTGTTATGCATGATAATAAATGATAACTACTATTGGGATTCTTTGAATCTCACTGTTTTTCAAACAAAACTTTTACAGATAAGCAGTTCAGGATAGGAAGGATGCTTGATAGGCCCGAAGAAGATGAGTGAGATAGATTTTGTGATATATGTTATACTATACAAGCTCATAGCTTGTGATTTATTAGGTAAAGTCTATCCCTTGTGATAGGCAAATTATATTTAGACAGAATTGTAGTAATTAAATTTAAATATGACAGGTTTGTAGTTATATTAGATTGTTCAGGTGTAGATAAAGTAAAAACTAAGTAGTGGCTACTAATTTAGCTATTTAATGAATTTATATACCGCTGCGGATTTCAGGGAACAATTATATTTTTTCAAAGTTGTGTAGAAGCCCAAGTTTACGCGGAAAAATATTTCATACAGGTTTCAAAAAGAGAAAATGTTTTAATTCATTCGTATTTTTGGGCTTCTAACATTATAAAGTGGTTATAAATTGATTAAATTGCTATAAATATAGTAGGAAAAAGCTAGGATGTTACACCAGACATCTCCCTAGAGTTCGGACCTCAAAAACATGAGCCATATTTAATTTCAATTAATCAGTTATTATCTCTGCGCTCTGCTACAACTTTAATTTATCACCCAAATCATATCTTCATCTTTAATTTTGGTGTGGAATGATGGTATAAACGCACACGAGAACAATCTAGTTTTATTACAAAAGGAGATAAAGTTATTAGTTCCATGTGTACCAACTCATAGCATGCTTGAGCTAATAACAATCATATTCCCTACAAATACAGATTGCAAAGTTAAAAGTCAATAAATTTCTTCTCCTTCAAGCTTTCCACAGTTTCCTTAAGACTCACTTTCAGTGGAATAAATTCAATTCCCAATGCTTTAGCCTTCTCTTTAGAAACCTGAAATGTTGGCATGAATGACTTATCATCATCCTCACACCTATCAAAAGTATGATGAGAAGGCAAGAAATTAAATATATGAATATGTATGTAGTGAGGATACAGACTCTTAATATAATTTGGTTTAGATGGAAGATATAATCAAAATTTGATGTGATCAAACGAGGGGAACACAATTTCGGGAAATTTAGAGGATTTTCCTAGTGCTAATCAAGATAGCTAGATTAGAAATCCAGCCTTTCCTTTTAAATTGTACTTTAATTGAAAATATGAATTCATGAAAAACAGTCAAATACATCACAACTTAGGAGGGGTAGCGCCCCTATCATATCTTCCCTCCACACCTTACAACACAAAAAAGAGAGAAGGTTGTTGGAAGATACAAAGATCCAAAAGATTGGATTGGCAGTCCTAGTATGAGTATTTAGCTTAGTACAATTGAAGCTTTCTACTATATCTTTACCCGCCTGCATATAAGCATTACTTTCATTTCAAGACTATATTTAACCTAATCAAAGATAAGAGAAGAATTTTGCAACATTCATTCCCATATCCATGATGCATTATATGGTTTTATGAGGTATTTCTTGTTTGTCCGATCAATGTATTTTTGATGAAGAGTAATCTTTATAAAAGAGTTTTTAAAGGAGGAACTATTTTCCCAAACTTGTTTTGATTTGGCACGAGTGACTTATTATAACCAGGCCAGCAGAATGAATTCCTAATCCTTTCTATTATTTTGGTAGAAACAGAATCTCTGGATGAATCTTGTTGGAAGTTCCATAATTTCCTTAAAAACAATTGATACATCTTGAATCAATTACATCACATATATACTTTGGAAAGGGAATACATGACATGGTATAAATATCAACTGATGGAGAGAATTGATTGAATGAGCTGAAGTCGTGATGCTTAGGACAACAGTCTTGTTTAAGATGGTTAAAGATTTTCCTATGTTGATCTCTTGACCCGACCACTCACAATACTTGGTTAAAGATGACCTTAATATCTTAATACATGTATCATTTGCTTAAAAAGATAAAAATTAAATCGTCTACATATAACAAGTGTGTTATAAGCATGGTGGTGCAAATTTAGTACTAACTATTAGCAAAAATGCATCGAACATAAATATAATAATTTCGAGTCTTAGATCTAGCACCCATCGAAACAAAATGTGCATATGTAGCAACTCCATAAATTTTAACGGGTTTGACCGTTAATTCACAAGAGCATAAACCATTTCTACCATTGTTTCATTTTTCATATTGGTTCTCTAATTAAGGAATTCTTATGGAAAAATCAAGATACTTTGGGTCTTTCTTTTCTCTTAAAGTGCTATCGTGTTGCAGTCTTCTAGATCTGCAACCTAGGCCTTATACACTTAGGGTCCAACCAATTTTAATTACTTGTTGTGTGGATACACAATTTTTCATGCTTACATTTTCTCCAACACATCAATATCACTTTGCGAGAAATCCTAGCTATACTATTTGACTTTTTTTTTTTATAATATTAGGGTAATCTCAAAGTCTGTATTTTATAAATTATCAGCGTCTCGTTTAAGCAATTTAACTATTGCTAAATTGTATTTTAATATCATTATGCCTTTTTATCAAAACAAATGCATCACTCATCAGTACTCATTCATGAAGTTATTTGATCTAACCATGTCATTTCATAAGAATATATTTCTCACACAACACATGGGAGAAATAAAGTATGGTTTTATTACAATAGGAGATAGAGTTATTAAAGTCTAGTTTTATTACAATAAGAGATAGAGTTATTAACTCCATATAGAACAACTCAAAGCATGCTTGAACTAACAGGCAAATGATCCTCAAATAGGGGCTCTAAAGTTAAAATTTGACAAATTTCTTTTCCTTCAAGCTTTCCACAGTTTCCTGGAGACTGACTTCCAGTGGAATAAACTCAATTCCCAATGTTTTTGCCTTTTCTTTAGAAACCTGGTATAACGCCGGATATGGCTTGTCATCCGCACACCTATCAAGTATATGAAGAGAATATAATGTATGTGATGAAATTAGAATAACTCAGAAATAAAATAAATGGACTAATTGAATGTGTATGAAGTGAGAATATATGCCACCTGGTTTATTCAATAATATGGTTTTGAAGGAATATGATCAAAATTTATTGTGATCAAAATGGGAGGAATACAACAGATATTTATCTTAATCTCAAGGTTTTTCTTCCTTTGTTTTAAATGGAAAATGGAAAAATGTCTCTGATATGGCCTATGCTTCACGCCTCTGCATAAAAAGGTTACACGTCCATAATTCAAGGGCCTCTGGTAAAAATTAACTTTTATATTTTAATTTTATTTTGTATAAGCTATTTGAGATATCTTTTCAAAATAAGTGTTTCCAATATATGCCTCAAATATTTAGCCAAACTAACTCATTTTTTAATCATGTACAAATTGGCCCTTACTTAGAGATATAGGCATATAAAAAAAATCATTTGCTTTATGCCAAGCATTGTATATTAGACAGCTATTATTAATGAGCATAATAACATGCCAAAATAGAGTGGCGGCAAACATTGAAAACGGATAAAATGAACAATTCGCGAAAAAAAATATTACCTCTTTGATCAAAAACAAGAAAAAATATTACCTCAATTAGTGAATATATATCTTATTTGGGGAGGGGCATTTATTCTTAAATATAATATATCTTTATATTTTTTCTCAATTTTTCCCAAAAAAATTTCTATTGGTAATCTTCAATAATAAATAATAACAAGAGATGAATCATGAAAAAAAGGTAGGTGGTCAAAATGTTTTGATAATATCATATGATATTTAATCAACTTAACTAACATTATTAATTTAATCAAATTAAATAAATATGTCTTATATTTAGGAATGAGACTATATAAGTAAAGTATATTTCACATGCACTCTTTAAATTGTAGGAATAATTCAACTTACTTTTCAGGAAGTTGCACTGTTGGGTACATCTCACGTAAAATCTTCAAAACCTCTGAGCAGTGTGCCACTGTTTCAACCATACAATATCTTCCACTAGCAGAAGGAATTTCAAATGCTTGAATATGGCCATTCGCAACATCTTTCACATTGACCCACCCAAAAGTTTTGTTTGGAAATGTCTGAGTACCTACACAAATTAAGAAGGAAAATAAAGAGTTGTCAAGAGGTGGAATGTAAGAACTCTCGTCTGATTGTATGTGATACACAGATAATCAGATATTTCTCAAAGTAACAATAAAAAATCAAGTCAATCAGGATAAAGAGTAAGTATTATTATAAAAGTTCAATGCTACAGAAGCAAAACAAATACGTGTGTTATCTAGCATATATATATATCGTGACAACTATATATATGATTGTTTTCCTTATATTTAGAACCAAATCTCACCAAAATATCTTGTATTTAGAATTAGAGGGAGTAAGATCTATTCAAGAAGAAAATAGATTAGGGTGTGTACTTAACTAACATTTTAATTTAATTAAAATAATTAAATATTTTATGTAGGATTGGAAGAAGTACCATCAATCATATTTAAAATTGCAGCAGTACTTGTGTTAAGCGTTGGTTGCAAGAGAGGCCCTATCACCATTGCAGGATTGATGGTGACCATGTCAATGTTGTTCTCCTTTACAAATTTCCAAGCAGCTTCTTCAGCCAAAGTCTTTGAAACTGTGTACCACCGCTGAAAGCGAATAAATTGGAAACAGATAGAAGAAAACTTGAGGACATGGTAAATTGATATGCTTAACAAATAATCACATTTGCACCATTGGAACTGTTGTTTGATATATTAATCAAAATTAAGAAACTTAAGACGAAAAAGAGGACTTGAAAAACGAGCAAAATATATCATGCCATTTTGATTTTCCCATTAGATATAGATAACTTCTATCTTGACTCCATAAAGCATTCACGGTCACAATTTTTTTTTTTTAAAAAAAAAACCATACAGGCAACTTAACTTCAGTAAGTAGTACCCTCCTGTCCTTAATATAAGATATATTTGAGGAGTTGACTTTGGACCTAAATATGGACCTTATTTTTTTTATTTCAATCAATTGTTTTTCCAGATTGTCTACATTGATACCCTCAACAATAATTAAGTAAAAGAGATTGATTGAATTAATGAAGTTTGGGTGTTTTAGAAAAGGATTATCATATCAACTATAACAAGATGGAGTAGTAATTTGGTTTATCAAAAAAGATGGTGTAGTAATTTAGTTTAATGAAATAAAGCGGGTACCTTAGATTTAGTACAGAGGTCTGCGTTTGAAAACCATGTCTCATCAACAACAACATCAGGAGTTGTAGGCTTTCCATTATTTGAAACTGCAGCGATGGAAGAGGTTAAAACAACTCTTTTCACATGGCGAAATTTAGCACATGACTTCAGAACATTGAGAGTTCCTTTCACTGCCGGATCAAGCAATTCCGCCTGAGATGAGAAACACAAAACTCGTGAACTATAAACATAAAAATAAGGACACAAGAGATCATTAGTTTCTGTTCATTACTTATAAATTGGATGAAATGTCAAACTAGCAATCATATGATAGAACCTGCAAATATGAAGTAATAAAGGTTCGCGGAAAAATTTATAGCCGAGTATCCTCAAATTGATTGGTGGGAAAAAAGAGATAATACAATCAGTAATATTTCTGTTGCACTCCATTAGATTTTAATTAATCACTTTATATTGTCTATAATTTTCTTTTTTCCTCAAAGCTAATAAATTCTATTTATAAATTAAACTATAATATAATTACATACGTGTGACATACTCCCTCCGGTCCCTAATGTAAGAGCTAGCCGTCAAAAAAACGCTTCTTAAGAAAACATGTGAATGCTAGTTGGGTGTCTGGAGTTAATGCTTCTTTTTCAAAATTGCCCATATTTATTATGGTACTTTTAAGAGAGAGAAATATATACGCATTAATAAATATGAAAGAGAGTTAGGGGTAAAGTAGGAAAAAATGCATTAAATGAGGAGAGAATATGGGGTGAGCTCTTACATTAGGGACCAAAACCATTCAAATTTTGGGCTCTTACATTAGGGACCGGAGGGAGTAAGTTATAATTTAATGTTATAATTTAATTACTTACTTAACTTATGAAAACTCCTAATGATTTTATATTTATGATAGGTGAGGGAGTATATAATCAATGTATATAACTTGTTTAAAGCATAACATTCTTTTAGTATATTTTTCTTATAGCTCCTTAAACTTAACCATTTACTCAAAATTGCATTGGTTCTCGTCCAAGAGGTATGCAATGAATTCATTTCAATTAATTAACTATATCAACCAGATCATTCTTGTGTAAAAATAACCTTTAAAATTTGGTCTTTTCATTAATTATTCGGAGTTTCGGACTCGCCAATTAAGGAAAACATCATCTTAAAGGTTCTCTAACAAAACTCCCATTCACCTTCTTTATATATGCTCCCTCCTGCCTTTAATATAGGACCCATGCATTTTTTATTTTTCTTCATTTTTCTTAAATTACTTCTATTGATACTCTCTTAAGAAGAGAGCGAGAGATAATTAAGTAGAGTTGTTTAGAGAACCCCTATCCATGCAATCACGGATTTTAGGAACTGGTATTTCCTTGAACCAAATATGTCTAATTTCAAGGCCAACATATCGGGAAATAACAGGAATTGAAATGATATATACCCAGATCCGATCACTTCTGTGGAACTCCTAGTCCCAGGCTCCCAGCTACCATAAATGTACGTTACTCTTGTTTCAAATTCTCCTGGACCTAAATATTCATTTCTTCTAGCTCTTAATTTTTTTTATTATATATGGTCAAAAAGCATTTTATTATATTTTCCCAACCCAAATTATTCCCTTAACCTCCTTTCAATCAATTTCTTCAACCCAAATATTAATTTTTCTCTTTCATCACACATAATCAGTTAACTCATTCAGTCATTTTCAATTTTGAATGATTAATCGTTGTTTACAAATAAATATGTGTGCGAATGTGTGATATTGGAAAAATTAATCATAATATATTATTAATTATTAATAATCAAGTAGGAATGTGTGTGTGTGTGGTGTATGCACGTTTCATTTTTTTCCATTGATCCAAAAAATTAAGGGCATCACATGTATGTTTGGCCCTGGCTCCGTGCCCGTACGGCAAACCAAATAACGTCAAGACTTCTTCTGGTACCACTGGGATCAAGGAGAGGACATGGGTGTCCCCATCCCATGCATCGTGATACGTACACATTTGTACTATTAATTAAGGACAATAACAATTTTATTTTAATTTGAAATAAACCATGTCATGTTAGTTTACTCAACTAATATCATTAATATAATCAAGTCAAATTCTATAAATAAGTTATATATTTATTGATAGAGGGAGGTTTTAGAACTAACAGATTAATGTAGTAAAAACACTAGCTATGATTTGTAACAGACAGAACAAATTCAAATATCCATCAAAAAGTGTGGAATGGGAACCTGTGGATCTTGGACATCATGATAAAAGGGAGAAGCAGTATGAAAGACACCCTCACACCCTTCAACAACTGTGTCAAAGGAACCTTCTTCTAAGAGATCTGCCTTAAACAAGTGCAATCTCTCCTTAGCACCATCAAGTTTGAGCAAGTGGTCTACCTTTTTTGGATCGTCTGAAAGCAAATCACAAACCAAAACAAAATTGGTATTCCAAAATCATGTTTTCCCACCCAAGTCCCCAAGTGTAATAATGAATTGTCCAAGGGTGGCCCTTTGGCTTGTATCCCAACTACGTATATTTTACAAGCAAAAAATTATTAACAATATGTTTTTTGGTAACAGCTGCTAATAACAAGTAGTGCAATATGATTTATATTTGGATATTTTTCCCTTCAAATTAAGTTTGTTTGTCAAACTAAAATTACTTAAATGATTAATATAATTTAAAAGCATGTTTAAATAAGATTTGATTATTAAAAAACATCAATTTATATCATATATTGCTTGTATGTATATAATATGATTATTTAAAGAAAAAACTAATTCATAAAAATAAAAACTGTTAATATGTTGTTAAAAAGTAGTAGATAGTATGAAACAATTAAGGGTTGGTTGAGAGTCAAATATACCTTTATAAAATTATCAAAAGTTTACGAAGCATCTTTTTAAAAACAAGTAGTTTAAAACTACCCTTATATATAAAATTGTCAAAATTTCATCAAACACTTTTAAAAAATTGGTTCACAAATATCCTCAATATTCTAAAAAAGGGCCCATAAGTACCATCCCCTCTCTTTAATTCTGATTAACTGCGTCAAATCCAAATTGTGGGCCTCACAAAAATTACACAAACTAATAAAGCATTATATTTTTGCCTCAAACCTGGCTTCTTTTTTACCCTTTGACCAATTTGGTCTGCTGTGAAAATAAATAATTGAGGGGTTGGGACAAATTTAAGATTCTCACCAACCCCTCTCTCATCCATTAAGTCTCATAATCTCCATTAATTCTCATAATCTCCTTCCCTCAATCATTAAACATAAGGGTTTGGTCATCAATTCTCTCCTTCCCTCAGTCTTCCTCTAAAACTTTCTACCTCTCAACCTGATTTATCTATCATTTGTTTTTTTATCAAAGCCTACACTACATGTTTTTGATTTTTTTTTAAAAAAAATAAATGTTCAAAAATAGCTTAGAAGGCTTTGTCCTTTATACACATCTAATTTTTGGTGGGGCCCACCATTCATATTTGACACACTTAATGAAATTTAATGGGGGTTGTCACTGTTGACCATTTAGAATACTGAGGGTAGTTTTGAACCACTTTTTTTTCAGGGTAAGGGACCTAATCTGCCCCCAAAGTGGTACCAAGGAGCGCTGAGCACCCTGAACTAACAATAGGCCCGTATCTGCACTCTAAGTAACCAAAGTGTTTAAAAACTACCCCGGTTTGACGGTCAACAACGTTTGACCGTTAGTATGCATATGTGGACGCCACGTAGGATAAGTTAATGTGGGTCCCACATTAAATAAAAAAAAAAATTCCCCTCCCTCTTCACCTCCCACCCACGGCCCCCCCACCCCCCCACCCCCCTTCACCTCCCTTCCCAGCCCCCCCACCACCAGCCCCACCCCCCTCCACCTCCCCCCCACCACCAGCCCCACCTCCCCCTTAACCTCCCCCCACCACCCGCCCCACCCCCCCTTCACCTCCCTCCCTCCCTTCACCACACGCCCCACCTCCCGCCGGCGTGTCGACCTCTCACAAGACCTCCGCGACTGGGACTCCCTCGCCGCCGGCGAGAAACACTTCATCACCCACGTCCTCGCCTTCTTCGCCGCCTCCGACGACATCGTCCTCGAGAAGGGGGAGGTGGGGCGTGTGGTGAAGGGAGGGAGGGAGGTGAAGGGGGGTGGGGCGGGTGGTGGTGGGGAGGTGGGGCGGGTGGTGAAGTGAGTGAGGGAGGTGAAGGGGGGGTGGGGCGGGTGGTGGGGGGGAGGTGGAGGGGGGTGGGGCTGGTTGTGGGGGGGCTGGGAAGGGAGGTGAGGGGGGGGGGTGGGAAGGTTCCTCGTGATTTTTTGACAATTTTATAATGATAGATTTGACCCTTAACCTAACAATTATTAGATATATTTACTAAATAGAAATAAAATTATATGCATATTTGAAAGTTCAAGAAATAACATCGATGATAAAAAATTTGTGTTAAATACCCATTTGCCTCAGAAACATTCATTGGTTTCACTATTTTGTATTGAAAGTTTTTTGGGACTAATACCATCCCGGTCGGATGTATGAAAAATATAGCAATAATGTAATTATATGAGCTAACAGAGATGTTAAAGCACAATGTGTCATAATCCACCTCAAGATGCAGATAAATCATTTTGGTCCTATAAGAATATATATTTGAAAATTTCCAAGGCACTACCGCTCATTGATGAATACTTCCCAGGTAAAATACTTCATCTTCATCCCAATGTGAGCCATGATGTATTGTGTCTATTAATGCCTTTGTTAGTCCATGATACCATTGCTACACTATTTCATATTTTCCAGACGACATTGATAAAAAAAACTTTTGAAGCAAAATTGATGTTTATACCTAAAAATTATTATTTCCACTGCAAATAAAAGCTCATTTGAAGAAAAGTATTCAAACTCATTAGAAGTTCAAAATCTGACTTCCAATGTGGACCAACAGCTTCCGAATAGGGGAAAACTTCCAGTTCAAAAAAAATAAGGAGCCAAAATACACGCTAGAAGTAGAATCATTTAAATTTCCGTCAAACTATATAGTGACAGCCTGACAGGACACAATATATAACCCAAAAATCGAAATTCCCATAACTCTTTGCTTTTTTTAGAAAACAAATCAGAAGCTAGACAAAAGTAGCTCGAATTCACAGACAAGATCCAACCGATAACAGATGGATCTACATGAGAGCTTTCATGTTATAAACCATTACATCATCAATAATGCCTAATGGTTGATAAAGATAAAAGACAAACAAGGGTTTAATAAAAGGAATGTGGCTTACTAGGGTCACGAACAGTGGCTTTCACATTGTAGCCTCGAAGAAGAAGGAACTTAACGAGCCAGGAAGCAATATAGCCAGAAGCACCGGTGACACACACGAACTTCCCTTATCCATTCATCTCTCTTCTATCTCTATATGTGTGTGTGCCCCTTAGCTTGTTGCTCTGCTTCTTTTTTTTCTTTTATAGAAGTCCCATAATATGGCAATAATGGAGTGGGCTTCATTAGGGATGTGAATAGGCCAGACTAGCTTAAACATATGCAGTATTTGTCTGGCCTGACCTATTTATTAAATATGTCAGGTCAAGGTTTATTATAAATCTTATCATGTAAATAGGTCATGTATATTTCATGAAAGTCGTCTTGCCTACAAGTCTTCATGTATAAATAATGTTATTAGATGTTATACACATATTATATTGTTTGATAAGTTTTTTAAGCCTATAAAAAATCTTTGAGTGTAAATATGTAAACTTTGAGACCTATTAAAAAGCTTACATTTAAAGCAAACTATTGAAATGTGAAGTCTTTTTTAGAGGCTTACATTGTAAGCAAACCTTTAAAAAGACTTCAAACATTGATAGGCCTTTTGAAGGCTCAGGCCTAAGGCTGAAAAGATAATTAAACTTACATTCAGACTGAGGTCAGACCCAATTATCATTTCCTCAATTCAAACTTAGACCTATTCAACAAAAGTCTAGCTTCACTAATTCCCACCCATATATAGTCTTCATGTATGTGTATGTATTTTATAAAGCACGTGTCACAAAACAAAAGAAACCAATAATGTACTACTTTTCACCAATGTTTGATTACTACTATCCACCAAAGTATTCTAAATGGTGACACTCTTCTCTAACTAATTAATTGCGAAATATTAGTCAAATATATATGTGGGAGTAGCGCATGTCATGTTGTACAATGAAAACGCTGGTTCACGCACACTTGAAAGCAATGCGAAATGGAGATGTATCTCTTCTTGCCAAAAACATTCCACACCTAGCTTTATATCATAAATTTTTTACTATGTCCCTAAGTATAATTTATTTACTTTAGTGTTGCTTTTGTTGTAGTTTTAGTTCTTTTTTTTTTGCCAATAGAGTAGTTGTATATATAGTTGGTATCTTAAAGTAGAAAGCATTTTGGACTAGGCTTCATATACAGTGGCATACCTTTTGATGTGTTTTTCTTACCACTTTGGAGTTTGACATATTTTGTGAAGATAAAGGTTTTTCAACTAATTTCATGGGCCCTTGTGATTTTACATTATTTTCTTTTTTTTGTGTGTCTTACTTTGCATTGAATTTATACATACTTTGTAACAATGTAAAAATATGACAGAGAGATGTGTATGAATAGGGAATTTGACAGAAAGAAAATAATGAATCTGGCATAAGTTTAATTTCTTTTTATAAATAGTTAATTTTCCTTCAACTATAAATAATTATTTTTTATATTCTTAAATTAGCTATAGCAACAATATATACAGTTAAAATAAAAATAGAAAGTAATAAAAAAATAGAAAACGGAAAACAGTACTCTTTCATTCTATATTATAAGATTTAGTTAATCTTTTATAGAGAGATTAATGAAATTACATCAGTCAATTAATCAAAATGTAAGGTATATATGTGCAAATTTTAGATTATGTGTTAGCTTATAAATCAAATAATCTAGTTTAGACCAAAAATTAAGGAAAATAAATTTTTTAATTGTCTTTAAGTATTATAGAACTTTATAGAAAAGTCAAATATATGATTGAATGGAGAGAATATTAATAAAACCTAAATAAATTACTTTTAAATTACTTTGTTTGATTTTCTTAAAATACTTTGTTTTTATAAATTAATAATTAATGAAATAGCATACGATTAAATGAATTGTGCAACTTTGTTAATGTTGAAAATTCCATCATGTTTTATAATAAGAATGGGAGGAATTTTATATAAAAATAGAAAGAAAGAAATGGGAGGAAGTAAGAAAATTTTAGTGTAACTTATTTGCACCTACATGGTGGATATGCTTGTGAACCATACAAGGACGAATGTCCATTTATCATACATAACAATTGCCCTATGATCAATACTACTCCCTCCGGTCCTAAATATAAGATATAAATGACTTTTTTTTGGAGATGTTAAGGTTACAAAATATGTTATTAAATTATGACATATTTGATATATTTTTAGATTAGTCATTAGTTTATAGGTTAAATAAACTAGTTTAAGGAAAATTAGGTAAATCAATTTATAATTGACTTATATTTTGCTTTTTTAAGATTTTTCAAAAAAGTCAATTAGGTCTTATATTTAGGACCGGAGGGAGTAGTAAATAACTATTTTGAGGTTTAATAATGATATCCAACTTTTATCTTGAGATCAACACTGAGAATTTTCTTAATATGACAATAAGATTAAATTTGAAAAGTCCAAAATGCCCTCCAATACTCCTTAACAACAAGATAAATTTATTTTATATATAAGGGCATTTTGAACTTTTCACGTTTAATCTTATTGTCATGTTAAGGAAAGTCTCATTTTTGATCTCATGCTAAAAGTTGGATATCATTGTTAAAAATTGAAATAATTATGTATTATTTTTAATCCTAAGATAATATTTATGTATCATAAATAGACACAGACGTTCACCCTAAAAACAAATGTACTATGTGGAGATAACATTTGGTCATTGGGTGTACTACTATACCCAAGCCCATGTGATGTCGTGCTCGTGTTTTCATCACGTGGCCTCTGACAAGCCCATAGACTACACCATTTTTTCCCACACGTGATTCCCATCTTGTCTGAAACTTAAACCCTTTCTCTTTAGGCCTTTGGTTAGAGCCAGTGATATGGGTTGGCCCGCGGGTTATGGGTTGGTCTGTCCCAACCCAAGGGTCAGATAGGCAGGGTCAGAACGGCCCATTTTAAATGGGCTGAAATTTGGTCAACTTTAACCCGGCCTGCAGGGTTACAGGGTCAACTCGTCCAACCCGTCACTTTAAAATAAAAAATTAGACAAAAATATATGAGCGGCCTAGTCACTCACTGCCCATGTGATAGTTCGATGCGATGCATATAAAAAATATGAACATTCTAAATTTTAATAATATTAAATACCGACTAAAAATTAAGAGTTGTACTTGTATCATTCTAATAATATATAAATAAAACAAGTTTAGGCAAATTCAACCAAATAACACAAGTCTAGTGCATCAAAATTACAAAATATAAAGGTTAAATAAAGCATACTAAAGCTCCATCAGTAGGCAATCGAAACTTCAATAACATCCTCCTCCTTAACTCCATTTGTCACAAAAAAAAATATGCAAAGTTATATAAAACAAATTAATATATAGAAGATAGAGATGAGTGGACAAATATTACCATTATAAGGGAAACCCATAATCCAATTACGAGTGCTTAAACATTGTTTGGAAGAAGACGACTTCGGTACTTTATAAGAACTCGTGAACCTATGCTAAAGGCTGATTCACTAGTGATTTAGAAGGAGAACAAATGGTTTAGAGAGGAAGAACAAAGTGTTGAGGTTTGAGGGATGAGTAGCCGACAAATTTGGTGTATAGGAATGGGTTAGAGTTTGCTTAATATGTATATAACTATATATATTAAAAAAAGAAGGGTTGACCCGCCAACCCGCCGGGCTAACCCTTGTTAACCTGTGGGTTGAATGGGTTGGGCCAAAACGGCCCGTTTTAAATGGGTTGGGATTTTACCAACCCTAACTCTGTCCAAACCCGCGGGTTGCCGGACTCAATCCGTGAGTTTGACCCATATTCCCGGCTCTACCTTTGGTAAAAAGAAACAAGAATCCCCTCTCTCAACATTTTTGTTTTTTTGATAAAAAAAACATTTTTATTTTTGAAATTTTAAGAAAATGCTCTTTCAAGTTTCAACCAACAATTTATGACGTAATCAACTAATTACTAATCAATATACTACCTCTGGTCCTAAATATAAGACCTAGTTTTTTTTGGAGAGATTAAGGTTCGTTGCGAAATAGGTTATTCAATTATGACATATTTGATATATTTTTAGATTATCCATTAGTTTATAGGTAAAATATACTAGTCTAAGGGAAAAATTAGGTAAACCATCAATTTATAATTAACTTATTTTGCATTTTTAGGATTTTCCAAAAAAGTCAATTAGGTCTTATACTTAGGATCAGAGGGAGTATTATGTAAATCCGTGTGATTTATGTTAGTTAACCTATTTTCCTTAAACTTTTCTATCAATTCCTCTATTTCTGTTCCCAAATAACGTTAATACTAATATTAATTACATGCATTTATGCTTCCCCGTCTTGCCTAGTTATTAATATAATATTTGTTATTTTATTAATGTAAAAACTATTATGTTATATTCATGTATAATATTTATAATATTAATGAGAAAAATCCCGAAATTTTTAAAATTTTTTTCTTAAAAATATCTACTTGTAAAAAAATATATAACATTTTGTGTTTGTAATAAACAAATAAATTAGTTCAATTTTGCTTTTACAATAAATCTTATACAAAAGAATAAAGTAAAATTTTATTATGATCGTATTTTTCATAAAATAATGTCATGTATACTTAAACATGGTATAAATGATGACACATACATTTTTTCAGAAAAAATATTATACTACCTCCGGTCCTAAATATAGGATCTAGATGACTTTTTTTTGGAGAGATTAAGGTTGCGAAATATGTTATTAAATGATGACATATTTCATATATTTTTAGATAATCCATTAGTTTATAGGTAAAATAAACTAGTTTAAGGGAAAAAATTAGGTGAATCAATTTATAATTAACTTATTTTTTGCCTTTTTAAGATTTTCCAAAAAAGTCATCTAGGTCTTATATTTAGGACCAGAAGGAGTATAAGAAAAAAAAACACACACACACACATATGGAGAAAGAAGAAGATGCACATTTTAATTCTTTTTTCCATTAATGAATTTACTTGTATTTTAGAACTAAAAAACAATTGAAATAATGGATCCCAAATAAAAATAATAGGGTCACCTAATGTTTGATCATTTAGACAGTTAAATTTGGGGTGAAATTGGACCAATATTTTATTAATGGGATAAAATTGCACCTAAAAATACTTAAGGGGCTAATCTGCAACTTTTTGAAAACTTCTGGAATGTATTTGCACATTTACCTAGTCCACGTATCACTTCTGGGCCCACAATCAGACCTTATCTACCTCGTGGACATTAGTTGACGGCGTTAATCATCAAACCCAATGGACGAGGACATTTCATCAAAATTTCACTTTAAGGGTAAAATTGAACCTAAAAATAAATTAGGGTGGGATCTACGACTTTTGGTATACTTCCAGGGGAATTTGCACCTTTACCCTAAAATTAATAGTTGTTAATGAGTGATTTTAAAGGAATTTGGAAATGAATATTACAAAGTGATGTAGCATTCTTTAAAAATTATATTACTTTTAATTATTTGATATTTGATCTACATTGTTGATAAATCATCAAAAACAATTGTAAGTCACATATATTAAGATTTATTTAATATACATTTTTCAATTCGATTAAAATTTGTTTTTTCAGCGAATGAAATTTATGCCTTTATGAATTTCTTTCAATTATGGTAAAGAATTGAAGTCATTGGATTAAACATATCACACTCAAACCTAATATATGATGAAACGTTCATTGTACATTGTTTTGATATAAACCTAATATTTGATGAAGTTTTCGGCGCCCAATATTGTTTTGTTAAACTTAATAACTGATGAAACTTTTGGCGCACATAGTTTTGTAACAAACCAAATATTTGATGAAACTTTCGGCGCACATTGTTTTCACACCAGCCCATTGTTTTCCCCACTATATAAAATCTAAATACATATGTAATAATCTTATTATATATATGTTCAGACACAAACTTGCAAATTGTTTCTTACCAAATGCCATTCATCACAGGTTTATTCAAGAAGAAATTGCTCATAAAATCTCATGATGAAGAAGAAGTGAAAACTAGCACATTGCACAAGAGTTTGCTTTTCAGAAGAAATCAGATCAATAGAATACCAAAAGGTAGTACTAAATAAAAGCCTTTCATTTTTAGGTGTTAAGTTTTATTGTTATGTTGTTGATCACGAGTTAATTTTTTGTCATAAAAGGATTTGTACGTTCTGCTCGGGAACTATCTAGTTAGAAGGAGCTTGAACTTAAAACAGTATAAGCACTTCTCTCATCTTATTTTTATAATTCCGATCCGAGAATTGGCTAGAAAATGGACTTACTAACAATATGGTTTTTCCCAGTAAGCACTTCTTCATTCTCACATTATCTGATTCCCTTCAAAATGAATTTGCCAATCAAATGTTTTTCCTTTCTAGCAAAACCGCACAATTTTTTAAGTATTTTCATTACAAATCACACATACACACACACAAATCAAATCTACATGTTAAATGTCATTAATTTTGTGCAGAATCTAAAAATAAAAAAAAAAGAAATTAAAATAAATTTGGGAGGTTAATGCTTACAAAATTCATAGGAGAGAGGGATGTTATTTAGATGCGCCAAACTGCAAACTTATGTTATTGATCTAGTACCATGGAGTTGGCCTGGGATGCAATTTATCAGGGTATATTATAATTATAAACTCAATTATTTTTCTTTGGGGAATTATTCTACCGATTCTTTCATGTAATTGGCTATACTTCTTCTTTTCAGCAATTTTGTTTTTCCATTTCCAAATTATCATATGCAATATTGTTTGAATTGATTGGAGTATAAAAAAGTTACTGTATGTATATCCTAAGGCTGAATGGACTTGATTATGACTTTGTTCCATTTCTGCCATAAGAGAGGGAGTTTTATTGAACAAATAGGATTTCTTCAAAAAATTATTATATATTTCAATTAAAAATAAGATTATTTTTAGTACGAGTTTCATGTATTGATGTATATTATGGATGAACAAAAATAATGTTTCAAAGGTAGGCCAGCGATGAAGGTACTTGTAGTGACTTCTGGCTATGCTATGAGATATTAACTTATTCTTGTTTGCGAGGTTGATTTAATTTTGCTCAATGGAAAAACATGTCTCTATTACTGGACATAACAAATATCCAGTCCACCAACAAATATACTAAAACTTGTCTTTTTCTTAAACAATCAAGTCAACAGCAATACTAACGGTGACTTGATTTGTTTCAGAGATAACATATATGTGTGGCGGATAGCCGGAAAGAAACGATGGAAAAGGGAGATGTTGAAACAAGGAAGGAAAGGAACGACATGGATCGTGATAGGTTGCTGTGAGAGTTCATTTTTGGAAGCCAAGGCTTAAAATCAGAAGTGACCAATGTACGAGTGGTCATGGAGCAAAGTCGTCACAAACTAATATATGGCCAGATTAGTTGGCAGGAATTGTGAGGATGAAAATGGAAATGAGTGTAAGGGGTAAAGATGGAAAATAGAGGTAAATTAAGTAATGATGAGAAAGTAAAGTTTGTGGAGCTCATGAAGAGTGTAAGATGGAGAAAGAAAACTTGTGGGCCCGAAATATATACCATTTTCATTTCCTTATTTCAATTCCTACATCACTTTAATTTCATGACAACCAAACTGACCCATAGAACCTTTTGGTTAGACTGAAAATGCATAATGGAAATAAAATCAAAGGTAAGGGTAAAGATGGAAAATATAGTTAAAAAATGTAATGATAAGATGTAAAAGTTTGTAAGACGAAAAGTGTGAGAACGAAAAAGAAAGTTTGTGAATCCTGTGATATATGAAAATTATTTTTTTCATTTCGTTTTCACAATTCTTTTTCTACTTTCCGCTCATCCAAACTGGCCCTACACTAGAGAGAGAGAGATGAAAAGGACCTTTTGTGCTTTTTGTCCATATGAGTGAATGAAAGGGAGAGAAGAAACGGAAACGCGGTTAGTTTTGCTTTGCTTATGCTAATTGTTAAAAAGACAGGTGTTGTATTACTATTTGTTAGTGAACTAGATATTTGTCATGTCCAGTACTTGAGGGAACTTTTGTCGCTTTTTTAGTCTGTTTCACAAAATTGTAAGTGCATTATTAAGGGTAAAAATCACTAACTCAAAATTAGGAGTATAAAATTATTATAGTGCATGGTTGCACACTCATGGCTGAATATAAGACCAATAATGGTTGAAAGGAAATAATCCTCAACTAGTTAAATTAATCGGTCGATTAATCTTTTTCTTTGGCCAACGGACTAAACAAATCTGCAGTCATAACAACTTCAATTAAATCAACTTTATTTGAAGTTGCTTAAGATATTCATCATGAAATAAAATTACTAAAGGGGTTATTATTATGGCATTGTATAACGTCTAAAACTAAGTATTTAAAAAATCTTTTTTGTTGCGTATGGTGTTAAAATTAATCGTTAAACCAATTCGATTCAGATTATATTAAAATGAAATTATAAAATAAATATAAGATATATGATATTTATCCAACAATAAGAACAAAAGGAGTTGCTTAAAGCTAATCTCTCGGGGGATCAATTTTGAGAAGGTTCCTCGTGATTTTTTGACAATTTTATAATGATAGATTTGACCCTTAACCTAACAATTATTAGATATATTCACTAAATAGAAATAAAATTATATGCATATTTGAAATTTCAAGAAATAACATCGATGATAAAAAATTTGTGTTAAATACCCATTTGCCTCAGAAACATTCATTGGTTTCACTATTTTGTATTGAAAGTTTTTTGGGACTAATACCATCCCGGTCGGATGTATGAAAAATATAGCAATAATGTAATTATATGAGCTAACAGAGATGTTAAAGCACAATGTGTCATAATCCACCTCAAGATGCAGATAAATCATTTTGGTCCTATAAGAATATATATTTGAAAATTTCCAAGGCACTACCGCTCATTGATGAATACTTCCCAGGTAAAATACTTCATCTTCATCCCAATGTGAGCCATGATGTATTGTGTCTATTAATGCCTTTGTTAGTCCATGATACCATTGCTACACTATTTCATATTTTCCAGACGACATTGATAAAAAAAACTTTTGAAGCAAAATTGATGTTTATACCTAAAAATTATTATTTCCACTGCAAATAAAAGCTCATTTGAAGAAAAGTATTCAAACTCATTAGAAGTTCAAAATCTGACTTCCAATGTGGACCAACAGCTTCCGAATAGGGGAAAACTTCCAGTTCAAAAAAAATAAGGAGCCAAAATACACGCTAGAAGTAGAATCATTTAAATTTCCGTCAAACTATATAGTGACAGCCTGACAGGACACAATATATAACCCAAAAATCGAAATTCCCATAACTCTTTGCTTTTTTTAGAAAACAAATCAGAAGCTAGACAAAAGTAGCTCGAATTCACAGACAAGATCCAACCGATAACAGATGGATCTACATGAGAGCTTTCATGTTATAAACCATTACATCATCAATAATGCCTAATGGTTGATAAAGATAAAAGACAAACAAGGGTTTAATAAAAGGAATGTGGCTTACTAGGGTCACGAACAGTGGCTTTCACATTGTAGCCTCGAAGAAGAAGGAACTTAACGAGCCAGGAAGCAATATAGCCAGAAGCACCGGTGACACACACGAACTTCCCTTATCCATTCATCTCTCTTCTATCTCTATATGTGTGTGTGCCCCTTAGCTTGTTGCTCTGCTTCTTTTTTTTCTTTTATAGAAGTCCCATAATATGGCAATAATGGAGTGGGCTTCATTAGGGATGTGAATAGGCCAGACTAGCTTAAACATATGCAGTATTTGTCTGGCCTGACCTATTTATTAAATATGTCAGGTCAAGGTTTATTATAAATCTTATCATGTAAATAGGTCATGTATATTTCATGAAAGTCGTCTTGCCTACAAGTCTTCATGTATAAATAATGTTATTAGATGTTATACACATATTATATTGTTTGATAAGTTTTTTAAGCCTATAAAAAATCTTTGAGTGTAAATATGTAAACTTTGAGACCTATTAAAAAGCTTACATTTAAAGCAAACTATTGAAATGTGAAGTCTTTTTTAGAGGCTTACATTGTAAGCAAACCTTTAAAAAGACTTCAAACATTGATAGGCCTTTTGAAGGCTCAGGCCTAAGGCTGAAAAGATAATTAAACTTACATTCAGACTGAGGTCAGACCCAATTATCATTTCCTCAATTCAAACTTAGACCTATTCAACAAAAGTCTAGCTTCACTAATTCCCACCCATATATAGTCTTCATGTATGTGTATGTATTTTATAAAGCACGTGTCACAAAACAAAAGAAACCAATAATGTACTACTTTTCACCAATGTTTGATTACTACTATCCACCAAAGTATTCTAAATGGTGACACTCTTCTCTAACTAATTAATTGCGAAATATTAGTCAAATATATATGTGGGAGTAGCGCATGTCATGTTGTACAATGAAAACGCTGGTTCACGCACACTTGAAAGCAATGCGAAATGGAGATGTATCTCTTCTTGCCAAAAACATTCCACACCTAGCTTTATATCATAAATTTTTTACTATGTCCCTAAGTATAATTTATTTACTTTAGTGTTGCTTTTGTTGTAGTTTTAGTTCTTTTTTTTTTGCCAATAGAGTAGTTGTATATATAGTTGGTATCTTAAAGTAGAAAGCATTTTGGACTAGGCTTCATATACAGTGGCATACCTTTTGATGTGTTTTTCTTACCACTTTGGAGTTTGGACATATTTTGTGAAGATAAAGGTTTTTCAACTAATTTCATGGGCCCTTGTGATTTTACATTATTTTCTTTTTTTTGTGTGTCTTACTTTGCATTGAATTTATACATACTTTGTAACAATGTAAAAATATGACAGAGAGATGTGTATGAATAGGGAATTTGACAGAAAGAAAATAATGAATCTGGCATAAGTTTAATTTCTTTTTATAAATAGTTAATTTTCCTTCAACTATAAATAATTATTTTTTATATTCTTAAATTAGCTATAGCAACAATATATACAGTTAAAATAAAAATAGAAAGTAATAAAAAAATAGAAAACGGAAAACAGTACTCTTTCATTCTATATTATAAGATTTAGTTAATCTTTTATAGAGAGATTAATGAAATTACATCAGTCAATTAATCAAAATGTAAGGTATATATGTGCAAATTTTAGATTATGTGTTAGCTTATAAATCAAATAATCTAGTTTAGACCAAAAATTAAGGAAAATAAATTTTTTAATTGTCTTTAAGTATTATAGAACTTTATAGAAAAGTCAAATATATGATTGAATGGAGAGAATATTAATAAAACCTAAATAAATTACTTTTAAATTACTTTGTTTGATTTTCTTAAAATACTTTGTTTTTATAAATTAATAATTAATGAAATAGCATACGATTAAATGAATTGTGCAACTTTGTTAATGTTGAAAATTCCATCATGTTTTATAATAAGAATGGGAGGAATTTTATATAAAAATAGAAAGAAAGAAATGGGAGGAAGTAAGAAAATTTTACTGTAACTTATTTGCACCTACATGGTGGATATGCTTGTGAACCATACAAGGACGAATGTCCATTTATCATACATAACAATTGCCCTATGATCAATACTACTCCCTCCGGTCCTAAATATAAGATATAAATGACTTTTTTTTGGAGATGTTAAGGTTACAAAATATGTTATTAAATTATGACATATTTGATATATTTTTAGATTAGTCATTAGTTTATAGGTTAAATAAACTAGTTTAAGGAAAAAAATTAGGTAAATCAATTTATAATTGACTTATATTTTGCTTTTTTAAGATTTTCCAAAAAAGTCAATTAGGTCTTATATTTAGGACCGGAGGGAGTAGTAAATAACTATTTTGAGGTTTAATAATGATATCCAACTTTTATCTTGAGATCAACACTGAGAATTTTCTTAATATGACAATAAGATTAAATTTGAAAAGTCCAAAATGCCCTCCAATACTCCTTAACAACAAGATAAATTTATTTTATATATAAGGGCATTTTGAACTTTTCACGTTTAATCTTATTGTCATGTTAAGGAAAGTCTCATTGTTGATCTCATGCTAAAAGTTGGATATCATTGTTAAAAATTGAAATAATTATGTATTATTTTTAATCCTAAGATAATATTTATGTATCATAAATAGACACAGACGTTCACCCTAAAAATGTACTATGTGGAGATAACATTTGGTCATTGGGTGTACTACTATACCCAAGCCCATGTGATGTCGTGCTCGTGTTTTCATCACGTGGCCTCTGACAAGCCCATAGACTACACCATTTTTTCCCACACGTGATTCCCATCTTGTCTGAAACTTAAACCCTTTCTCTTTAGGCCTTTGGTTAGAGCCAGTGATATGGGTTGGCCCGCGGGTTATGGGTTGGTCTGTCCCAACCCAAGGGTCAGATAGGCAGGGTCAGAACGGCCCATTTTAAATGGGCTGAAATTTGGTCAACTTTAACCCGGCCTGCAGGGTTACAGGGTCAACTCGTCCAACCCGTCACTTTAAAATAAAAAATTAGACAAAAATATATGAGCGGCCTAGTCACTCACTGCCCATGTGATAGTTCGATGCGATGCATATAAAAAATATGAACATTCTAAATTTTAATAATATTAAATACCGACTAAAAATTAAGAGTTGTACTTGTATCATTCTAATAATATATAAATAAAACAAGTTTAGGCAAATTCAACCAAATAACACAAGTCTAGTGCATCAAAATTACAAAATATAAAGGTTAAATAAAGCATACTAAAGCTCCATCAGTAGGCAATCGAAACTTCAATAACTTCCTCCTCCTTAACTCCATTTGTCACAAAAAAAAATATGCAAAGTTATATAAAACAAATTAATATATAGAAGATAGAGATGAGTGGACAAATATTACCATTATAAGGGAAACCCATAATCCAATTACGAGTGCTTAAACATTGTTTGGAAGAAGACGACTTCGGTACTTTATAAGAACTCGTGAACCTATGCTAAAGGCTGATTCACTAGTGATTTAGAAGGAGAACAAATGGTTTAGAGAGGAAGAACAAAGTGTTGAGGTTTGAGGGATGAGTAGCCGACAGATTTGGTGTATAGGAATGGGTTAGAGTTTGCTTAATATGTATATAACTATATATATTAAAAAAAGAAGGGTTGACCCGCCAACCCGCCGGGCTAACCCTTGTTAACCTGTGGGTTGAATGGGTTGGGCCAAAACGGCCCGTTTTAAATGGGTTGGGATTTTACCAACCCTAACTCTGTCCAAACCCGCGGGTTGCCGGACTCAATCCGTGGGTTTGACCCATATTCCCGGCTCTACCTTTGGTAAAAAGAAACAAGAATCCCCTCTCTCAACATTTTTGTTTTTTTGATAAAAAAAACATTTTTATTTTTGAAATTTTAAGAAAATGCTCTTTCAAGTTTCAACCAACAATTTATGACGTAATCAACTAATTACTAATCAATATACTACCTCTGGTCCTAAATATAAGACCTAGTTTTTTTTGGAGAGATTAAGGTTCGTTGCGAAATAGGTTATTCAATTATGACATATTTGATATATTTTTAGATTATCCATTAGTTTATAGGTAAAATATACTAGTCTAAGGGAAAAATTAGGTAAACCATCAATTTATAATTAACTTATTTTGCATTTTTAGGATTTTCCAAAAAAGTCAATTAGGTCTTATACTTAGGATCAGAGGGAGTATTATGTAAATCCGTGTGATTTATGTTAGTTAACCTATTTTCCTTAAACTTTTCTATCAATTCCTCTATTTCTGTTCCCAAATAACGTTAATACTAATATTAATTACATGCATTTATGCTTCCCCGTCTTGCCTAGTTATTAATATAATATTTGTTATTTTATTAATGTAAAAACTATTATGTTATATTCATGTATAATATTTATAATATTAATGAGAAAAATCCCGAAATTTTTAAAATTTTTTTCTTAAAAATATCTACTTGTAAAAAAATATATAACATTTTGTGTTTGTAATAAACAAATAAATTAGTTCAATTTTGCTTTTACAATAAATCTTATACAAAAGAATAAAGTAAAATTTTATTATGATCGTATTTTTCATAAAATAATGTCATGTATACTTAAACATGGTATAAATGATGACACATACATTTTTTCAGAAAAAATATTATACTACCTCCGGTCCTAAATATAGGATCTAGATGACTTTTTTTTGGAGAGATTAAGGTTGCGAAATATGTTATTAAATGATGACATATTTCATATATTTTTAGATAATCCATTAGTTTATAGGTAAAATAAACTAGTTTAAGGGAAAAAATTAGGTGAATCAATTTATAATTAACTTATTTTTTGCCTTTTTAAGATTTTCCAAAAAAGTCATCTAGGTCTTATATTTAGGACCAGAAGGAGTATAAGAAAAAAAAACACACACACACACACATATGGAGAAAGAAGAAGATGCACATTTTAATTCTTTTTTCCATTAATGAATTTACCTGTATTTTAGAACTAAAAAAACAATTGAAATAATGGATCCCAAATAAAAATAATAGGGTCACCTAATGTTTGATCATTTAGACAGTTAAATTTGGGGTGAAATTGGACCAATATTTTATTAATGGGATAAAATTGCACCTAAAAATACTTAAGGGGCTAATCTGCAACTTTTTGAAAACTTCTGGAATGTATTTGCACATTTACCTAGTCCACGTATCACTTCTGGGCCCACAATCAGACCTTATCTACCTCGTGGACATTAGTTGACGGCGTTAATCATCAAACCCAATGGACGAGGACATTTCATCAAAATTTCACTTTAAGGGTAAAATTGAACCTAAAAATAAATTAGGGTGGGATCTACGACTTTTGGTATACTTCCAGGGGAATTTGCACCTTTACCCTAAAATTAATAGTTGTTAATGAGTGATTTTAAAGGAATTTGGAAATGAATATTACAAAGTGATGTAGCATTCTTTAAAAATTATATTACTTTTAATTATTTGATATTTGATCTACATTGTTGATAAATCATCAAAAACAATTGTAAGTCACATATATTAAGATTTATTTAATATACATTTTTCAATTCGATTAAAATTTGTTTTTTCAGCGAATGAAATTTATGCCTTTATGAATTTCTTTCAATTATGGTAAAGAATTGAAGTCATTGGATTAAACATATCACACTCAAACCTAATATATGATGAAACGTTCATTGTACATTGTTTTGATATAAACCTAATATTTGATGAAGTTTTCGGCGCCCAATATTGTTTTGTTAAACTTAATAACTGATGAAACTTTTGGCGCACATAGTTTTGTAACAAACCAAATATTTGATGAAACTTTCGGCGCACATTGTTTTCACACCAGCCCATTGTTTTCCCCACTATATAAAATCTAAATACATATGTAATAATCTTATTATATATATGTTCAGACACAAACTTGCAAATTGTTTCTTACCAAATGCCATTCATCACAGGTTTATTCAAGAAGAAATTGCTCATAAAATCTCATGATGAAGAAGAAGTGAAAACTAGCACATTGCACAAGAGTTTGCTTTTCAGAAGAAATCAGATCAATAGAATACCAAAAGGTAGTACTAAATAGAAGCCTTTCATTTTTAGGTGTTAAGTTTTATTGTTATGTTGTTGATCACGAGTTAATTTTTTTTGTCATAAAAGGATTTGTACGTTCTGCTCGGGAACTATCTAGTTAGAAGGAGCTTGAACTTAAAACAGTATAAGCACTTCTCTCATCTTATTTTTATAATTCCGATCCGAGAATTGGCTAGAAAATGGACTTACTAACAATATGGTTTTTCCCAGTAAGCACTTCTTCATTCTCACATTATCTGATTCCCTTCAAAATGAATTTGCCAATCAAATGTTTTTCCTTTCTAGCAAAACCGCACAATTTTTTAAGTATTTTCATTACAAATCACACATACACACACACAAATCAAATCTACATGTTAAATGTCATTAATTTTGTGCAGAATCTAAAAATAAAAAAAAAAGAAATTAAAATAAATTTGGGAGGTTAATGCTTACAAAATTCATAGGAGAGAGGGATGTTATTTAGATGCGCCAAACTGCAAACTTATGTTATTGATCTAGTACCATGGAGTTGGCCTGGGATGCAATTTATCAGGGTATATTATAATTATAAACTCAATTATTTTTCTTTGGGGAATTATTCTACCGATTCTTTCATGTAATTGGCTATACTTCTTCTTTTCAGCAATTTTGTTTTTCCATTTCCAAATTATCATATGCAATATTGTTTGAATTGATTGGAGTATAAAAAAGTTACTGTATGTATATCCTAAGGCTGAATGGACTTGATTATGACTTTGTTCCATTTCTGCCATAAGAGAGGGAGTTTTATTGAACAAATAGGATTTCTTCAAAAAATTATTATATATTTCAATTAAAAATAAGATTATTTTTAGTACGAGTTTCATGTATTGATGTATATTATGGATGAACAAAAATAATGTTTCAAAGGTAGGCCAGCGATGAAGGTACTTGTAGTGACTTCTGGCTATGCTATGAGATATTAACTTATTCTTGTTTGCGAGGTTGATTTAATTTTGCTCAATGGAAAAACATGTCTCTATTACTGGACATAACAAATATCCAGTCCACCAACAAATATACTAAAACTTGTCTTTTTCTTAAACAATCAAGTCAACAGCAATACTAACGGTGACTTGATTTGTTTCAGAGATAACATATATGTGTGGCGGATAGCCGGAAAGAAACGATGGAAAAGGGAGATGTTGAAACAAGGAAGGAAAGGAACGACATGGATCGTGATAGGTTGCTGTGAGAGTTCATTTTTGGAAGCCAAGGCTTAAAATCAGAAGTGACCAATGTACGAGTGGTCATGGAGCAAAGTCGTCACAAACTAATATATGGCCAGATTAGTTGGCAGGAATTGTGAGGATGAAAATGGAAATGAGTGTAAGGGGTAAAGATGGAAAATAGAGGTAAATTAAGTAATGATGAGAAAGTAAAGTTTGTGGAGCTCATGAAGAGTGTAAGATGGAGAAAGAAAACTTGTGGGCCCGAAATATATACCATTTTCATTTCCTTATTTCAATTCCTACATCACTTTAATTTCATGACAACCAAACTGACCCATAGAACCTTTTGGTTAGACTGAAAATGCATAATGGAAATAAAATCAAAGGTAAGGGTAAAGATGGAAAATATAGTTAAAAAATGTAATGATAAGATGTAAAAGTTTGTAAGACGAAAAGTGTGAGAACGAAAAAGAAAGTTTGTGAATCCTGTGATATATGAAAATTATTTTTTTCATTTCGTTTTCACAATTCTTTTTCTACTTTCCGCTCATCCAAACTGGCCCTACACTAGAGAGAGAGAGATGAAAAGGACCTTTTGTGCTTTTTGTCCATATGAGTGAATGAAAGGGAGAGAAGAAACGGAAACGCGGTTAGTTTTGCTTTGCTTATGCTAATTGTTAAAAAGACAGGTGTTGTATTACTATTTGTTAGTGAACTAGATATTTGTCATGTCCAGTACTTGAGGGAACTTTTGTCGCTTTTTTAGTCTGTTTCACAAAATTGTAAGTGCATTATTAAGGGTAAAAATCACTAACTCAAAATTAGGAGTATAAAATTATTATAGTGCATGGTTGCACACTCATGGCTGAATATAAGACCAATAATGGTTGAAAGGAAATAATCCTCAACTAGTTAAATTAATCGGTCGATTAATCTTTTTCTTTGGCCAACGGACTAAACAAATCTGCAGTCATAACAACTTCAATTAAATCAACTTTATTTGAAGTTTCTTAAGATATTCATCATGAAATAAAATTACTCAAGGGGTTATTATTATGGCATTGTATAACGTCTAAAACTAAGTATTTAAAAAATCTTTTTTGTTGCGTATGGTGTTAAAATTAATCGTTAAACCAATTCGATTCAGATTATATTAAAATGAAATTATAAAATAAATATAAGATATATGATATTTATCCAACAATAAGAACAAAAGGAGTTGCTTAAAGCTAATCTCTCGGGGGATCAATTTTGAGAAGGTTCCTCGTGATTTTTTGACAATTTTATAATGATAGATTTGACCCTTAACCTAACAATTATTAGATATATTCACTAAATAGAAATAAAATTATATGCATATTTGAAATTTCAAGAAATAACATCGATGATAAAAAATTTGTGTTAAATACCCATTTGCCTCAGAAACATTCATTGGTTTCACTATTTTGTATTGAAAGTTTTTTGGGACTAATACCATCCCGGTCGGATGTATGAAAAATATAGCAATAATGTAATTATATGAGCTAACAGAGATGTTAAAGCACAATGTGTCATAATCCACCTCAAGATGCAGATAAATCATTTTGGTCCTATAAGAATATATATTTGAAAATTTCCAAGGCACTACCGCTCATTGATGAATACTTCCCAGGTAAAATACTTCATCTTCATCCCAATGTGAGCCATGATGTATTGTGTCTATTAATGCCTTTGTTAGTCCATGATACCATTGCTACACTATTTCATATTTTCCAGACGACATTGATAAAAAAAACTTTTGAAGCAAAATTGATGTTTATACCTAAAAATTATTATTTCCACTGCAAATAAAAGCTCATTTGAAGAAAAGTATTCAAACTCATTAGAAGTTCAAAATCTGACTTCCAATGTGGACCAACAGCTTCCGAATAGGGGAAAACTTCCAGTTCAAAAAAAATAAGGAGCCAAAATACACGCTAGAAGTAGAATCATTTAAATTTCCGTCAAACTATATAGTGACAGCCTGACAGGACACAATATATAACCCAAAAATCGAAATTCCCATAACTCTTTGCTTTTTTTAGAAAACAAATCAGAAGCTAGACAAAAGTAGCTCGAATTCACAGACAAGATCCAACCGATAACAGATGGATCTACATGAGAGCTTTCATGTTATAAACCATTACATCATCAATAATGCCTAATGGTTGATAAAGATAAAAGACAAACAAGGGTTTAATAAAAGGAATGTGGCTTACTAGGGTCACGAACAGTGGCTTTCACATTGTAGCCTCGAAGAAGAAGGAACTTAACGAGCCAGGAAGCAATATAGCCAGAAGCACCGGTGACACACACGAACTTCCCTTATCCATTCATCTCTCTTCTATCTCTATATGTGTGTGTGCCCCTTAGCTTGTTGCTCTGCTTCTTTTTTTTTTTTATAGAAGTCCCATAATATGGCAATAATGGAGTGGGCTTCATTAGGGATGTGAATAGGCCAGACTAGCTTAAACATATGCAGTATTTGTCTGGCCTGACCTATTTATTAAATATGTCAGGTCAAGGTTTATTATAAATCTTATCATGTAAATAGGTCATGTATATTTCATGAAAGTCGTCTTGCCTACAAGTCTTCATGTATAAATAATGTTATTAGATGTTATACACATATTATATTGTTTGATAAGTTTTTTAAGCCTATAAAAAATCTTTGAGTGTAAATATGTAAACTTTGAGACCTATTAAAAAGCTTACATTTAAAGCAAACTATTGAAATGTGAAGTCTTTTTTAGAGGCTTACATTGTAAGCAAACCTTTAAAAAGACTTCAAACATTGATAGGCCTTTTGAAGGCTCAGGCCTAAGGCTGAAAAGATAATTAAACTTACATTCAGACTGAGGTCAGACCCAATTATCATTTCCTCAATTCAAACTTAGACCTATTCAACAAAAGTCTAGCTTCACTAATTCCCACCCATATATAGTCTTCATGTATGTGTATGTATTTTATAAAGCACGTGTCACAAAACAAAAGAAACCAATAATGTACTACTTTTCACCAATGTTTGATTACTACTATCCACCAAAGTATTCTAAATGGTGACACTCTTCTCTAACTAATTAATTGCGAAATATTAGTCAAATATATATGTGGGAGTAGCGCATGTCATGTTGTACAATGAAAACGCTGGTTCACGCACACTTGAAAGCAATGCGAAATGGAGATGTATCTCTTCTTGCCAAAAACATTCCACACCTAGCTTTATATCATAAATTTTTTACTATGTCCCTAAGTATAATTTATTTACTTTAGTGTTGCTTTTGTTGTAGTTTTAGTTCTTTTTTTTTTGCCAATAGAGTAGTTGTATATATAGTTGGTATCTTAAAGTAGAAAGCATTTTGGACTAGGCTTCATATACAGTGGCATACCTTTTGATGTGTTTTTCTTACCACTTTGGAGTTTGGACATATTTTGTGAAGATAAAGGTTTTTCAACTAATTTCATGGGCCCTTGTGATTTTACATTATTTTCTTTTTTTTGTGTGTCTTACTTTGCATTGAATTTATACATACTTTGTAACAATGTAAAAATATGACAGAGAGATGTGTATGAATAGGGAATTTGACAGAAAGAAAATAATGAATCTGGCATAAGTTTAATTTCTTTTTATAAATAGTTAATTTTCCTTCAACTATAAATAATTATTTTTTATATTCTTAAATTAGCTATAGCAACAATATATACAGTTAAAATAAAAATAGAAAGTAATAAAAAAATAGAAAACGGAAAACAGTACTCTTTCATTCTATATTATAAGATTTAGTTAATCTTTTATAGAGAGATTAATGAAATTACATCAGTCAATTAATCAAAATGTAAGGTATATATGTGCAAATTTTAGATTATGTGTTAGCTTATAAATCAAATAATCTAGTTTAGACCAAAAATTAAGGAAAATAAATTTTTTAATTGTCTTTAAGTATTATAGAACTTTATAGAAAAGTCAAATATATGATTGAATGGAGAGAATATTAATAAAACCTAAATAAATTACTTTTAAATTACTTTGTTTGATTTTCTTAAAATACTTTGTTTTTATAAATTAATAATTAATGAAATAGCATACGATTAAATGAATTGTGCAACTTTGTTAATGTTGAAAATTCCATCATGTTTTATAATAAGAATGGGAGGAATTTTATATAAAAATAGAAAGAAAGAAATGGGAGGAAGTAAGAAAATTTTACTGTAACTTATTTGCACCTACATGGTGGATATGCTTGTGAACCATACAAGGACGAATGTCCATTTATCATACATAACAATTGCCCTATGATCAATACTACTCCCTCCGGTCCTAAATATAAGATATAAATGACTTTTTTTTGGAGATGTTAAGGTTACAAAATATGTTATTAAATTATGACATATTTGATATATTTTTAGATTAGTCATTAGTTTATAGGTTAAATAAACTAGTTTAAGGAAAAAAATTAGGTAAATCAATTTATAATTGACTTATATTTTGCTTTTTTAAGATTTTCCAAAAAAGTCAATTAGGTCTTATATTTAGGACCGGAGGGAGTAGTAAATAACTATTTTGAGGTTTAATAATGATATCCAACTTTTATCTTGAGATCAACACTGAGAATTTTCTTAATGTGACAATAAGATTAAATTTGAAAAGTCCAAAATGCCCTCCAATACTCCTTAACAACAAGATAAATTTATTTTATATATAAGGGCATTTTGAACTTTTCACGTTTAATCTTATTGTCATGTTAAGGAAAGTCTCATTGTTGATCTCATGCTAAAAGTTGGATATCATTGTTAAAAATTGAAATAATTATGTATTATTTTTAATCCTAAGATAATATTTATGTATCATAAATAGACACAGACGTTCACCCTAAAAACAAATGTACTATGTGGAGATAACATTTGGTCATTGGGTGTACTACTATACCCAAGTCCATGTGATGTCGTGCTCGTGTTTTCATCACGTGGCCTCTGACAAGCCCATAGACTACACCATTTTTTCCCACACGTGATTCCCATCTTGTCTGAAACTTAAACCCTTTCTCTTTAGGCCTTTGGTTAGAGCCAGTGATATGGGTTGGCCCGCGGGTTATGGGTTGGTCTGTCCCAACCCAAGGGTCAGATAGGCAGGGTCAGAACGGCCCATTTTAAATGGGCTGAAATTTGGTCAACTTTAACCCGGCCTGCAGGGTTACAGGGTCAACTCGTCCAACCCGTCACTTTAAAATAAAAAATTAGACAAAAATATATGAGCGGCCTAGTCACTCACTGCCCATGTGATAGTTCGATGCGATGCATATAAAAAATATGAACATTCTAAATTTTAATAATATTAAATACCGACTAAAAATTAAGAGTTGTACTTGTATCATTCTAATAATATATATATAAAACAAGTTTAGGCAAATTCAACCAAATAACACAAGTCTAGTGCATCAAAATTACAAAATATAAAGGTTAAATAAAGCATACTAAAGCTCCATCAGTAGGCAATCGAAACTTCAATAACTTCCTCCTCCTTAACTCCATTTGTCACAAAAAAAAATATGCAAAGTTATATAAAACAAATTAATATATAGAAGATAGAGATGAGTGGACAAATATTACCATTATAAGGGAAACCCATAATCCAATTACGAGTGCTTAAACATTGTTTGGAAGAAGACGACTTCGGTACTTTATAAGAACTCGTGAACCTATGCTAAAGGCTGATTCACTAGTGATTTAGAAGGAGAACAAATGGTTTAGAGAGGAAGAACAAAGTGTTGAGGTTTGAGGGATGAGTAGCCGACAGATTTGGTGTATAGGAATGGGTTAGAGTTTGCTTAATATGTATATAACTATATATATTAAAAAAAGAAGGGTTGACCCGCCAACCCGCCGGGCTAACCCTTGTTAACCTGTGGGTTGAATGGGTTGGGCCAAAACGGCCCGTTTTAAATGGGTTGGGATTTTACCAACCCTAACTCTGTCCAAACCCGCGGGTTGCCGGACTCAATCCGTGGGTTTGACCCATATTCCCGGCTCTACCTTTGGTAAAAAGAAACAAGAATCCCCTCTCTCAACATTTTTGTTTTTTTGATAAAAAAAACATTTTTATTTTTGAAATTTTAAGAAAATGCTCTTTCAAGTTTCAACCAACAATTTATGACGTAATCAACTAATTACTAATCAATATACTACCTCTGGTCCTAAATATAAGACCTAGTTTTTTTTGGAGAGATTAAGGTTCGTTGCGAAATAGGTTATTCAATTATGACATATTTGATATATTTTTAGATTATCCATTAGTTTATAGGTAAAATATACTAGTCTAAGGGAAAAATTAGGTAAACCATCAATTTATAATTAACTTATTTTGCATTTTTAGGATTTTCCAAAAAAGTCAATTAGGTCTTATACTTAGGATCAGAGGGAGTATTATGTAAATCCGTGTGATTTATGTTAGTTAACCTATTTTCCTTAAACTTTTCTATCAATTCCTCTATTTCTGTTCCCAAATAACGTTAATACTAATATTAATTACATGCATTTATGCTTCCCCGTCTTGCCTAGTTATTAATATAATATTTGTTATTTTATTAATGTAAAAACTATTATGTTATATTCATGTATAATATTTATAATATTAATGAGAAAAATCCCGAAATTTTTAAAATTTTTTTCTTAAAAATATCTACTTGTAAAAAAATATATAACATTTTGTGTTTGTAATAAACAAATAAATTAGTTCAATTTTGCTTTTACAATAAATCTTATACAAAAGAATAAAGTAAAATTTTATTATGATCGTATTTTTCATAAAATAATGTCATGTATACTTAAACATGGTATAAATGATGACACATACATTTTTTCAGAAAAAATATTATACTACCTCCGGTCCTAAATATAGGATCTAGATGACTTTTTTTTGGAGAGATTAAGGTTGCGAAATATGTTATTAAATGATGACATATTTCATATATTTTTAGATAATCCATTAGTTTATAGGTAAAATAAACTAGTTTAAGGGAAAAAATTAGGTGAATCAATTTATAATTAACTTATTTTTTGCCTTTTTAAGATTTTCCAAAAAAGTCATCTAGGTCTTATATTTAGGACCAGAAGGAGTATAAGAAAAAAAAACACACACACACACACACATATGGAGAAAGAAGAAGATGCACATTTTAATTCTTTTTTCCATTAATGAATTTACTTGTATTTTAGAACTAAAAAAACAATTGAAATAATGGATCCCAAATAAAAATAATAGGGTCACCTAATGTTTGATCATTTAGACAGTTAAATTTGGGGTGAAATTGGACCAATATTTTATTAATGGGATAAAATTGCACCTAAAAATACTTAAGGGGCTAATCTGCAACTTTTTGAAAACTTCTGGAATGTATTTGCACATTTACCTAGTCCACGTATCACTTCTGGGCCCACAATCAGACCTTATCTACCTCGTGGACATTAGTTGACGGCGTTAATCATCAAACCCAATGGACGAGGACATTTCATCAAAATTTCACTTTAAGGGTAAAATTGAACCTAAAAATAAATTAGGGTGGGATCTACGACTTTTGGTATACTTCCAGGGGAATTTGCACCTTTACCCTAAAATTAATAGTTGTTAATGAGTGATTTTAAAGGAATTTGGAAATGAATATTACAAAGTGATGTAGCATTCTTTAAAAATTATATTACTTTTAATTATTTGATATTTGATCTACATTGTTGATAAATCATCAAAAACAATTGTAAGTCACATATATTAAGATTTATTTAATATACATTTTTCAATTCGATTAAAATTTGTTTTTTCAGCGAATGAAATTTATGCCTTTATGAATTTCTTTCAATTATGGTAAAGAATTGAAGTCATTGGATTAAACATATCACACTCAAACCTAATATATGATGAAACGTTCATTGTACATTGTTTTGATATAAACCTAATATTTGATGAAGTTTTCGGCGCCCAATATTGTTTTGTTAAACTTAATAACTGATGAAACTTTTGGCGCACATAGTTTTGTAACAAACCAAATATTTGATGAAACTTTCGGCGCACATTGTTTTCACACCAGCCCATTGTTTTCCCCACTATATAAAATCTAAATACATATGTAATAATCTTATTATATATATGTTCAGACACAAACTTGCAAATTGTTTCTTACCAAATGCCATTCATCACAGGTTTATTCAAGAAGAAATTGCTCATAAAATCTCATGATGAAGAAGAAGTGAAAACTAGCACATTGCACAAGAGTTTGCTTTTCAGAAGAAATCAGATCAATAGAATACCAAAAGGTAGTACTAAATAGAAGCCTTTCATTTTTAGGTGTTAAGTTTTATTGTTATGTTGTTGATCACGAGTTAATTTTTTTTGTCATAAAAGGATTTGTACGTTCTGCTCGGGAACTATCTAGTTAGAAGGAGCTTGAACTTAAAACAGTATAAGCACTTCTCTCATCTTATTTTTATAATTCCGATCCGAGAATTGGCTAGAAAATGGACTTACTAACAATATGGTTTTTCCCAGTAAGCACTTCTTCATTCTCACATTATCTGATTCCCTTCAAAATGAATTTGCCAATCAAATGTTTTTCCTTTCTAGCAAAACCGCACAATTTTTTAAGTATTTTCATTACAAATCACACATACACACACACAAATCAAATCTACATGTTAAATGTCATTAATTTTGTGCAGAATCTAAAAATAAAAAAAAAAGAAATTAAAATAAATTTGGGAGGTTAATGCTTACAAAATTCATAGGAGAGAGGGATGTTATTTAGATGCGCCAAACTGCAAACTTATGTTATTGATCTAGTACCATGGAGTTGGCCTGGGATGCAATTTATCAGGGTATATTATAATTATAAACTCAATTATTTTTCTTTGGGGAATTATTCTACCGATTCTTTCATGTAATTGGCTATACTTCTTCTTTTCAGCAATTTTGTTTTTCCATTTCCAAATTATCATATGCAATATTGTTTGAATTGATTGGAGTATAAAAAAGTTACTGTATGTATATCCTAAGGCTGAATGGACTTGATTATGACTTTGTTCCATTTCTGCCATAAGAGAGGGAGTTTTATTGAACAAATAGGATTTCTTCAAAAAATTATTATATATTTCAATTAAAAATAAGATTATTTTTAGTACGAGTTTCATGTATTGATGTATATTATGGATGAACAAAAATAATGTTTCAAAGGTAGGCCAGCGATGAAGGTACTTGTAGTGACTTCTGGCTATGCTATGAGATATTAACTTATTCTTGTTTGCGAGGTTGATTTAATTTTGCTCAATGGAAAAACATGTCTCTATTACTGGACATAACAAATATCCAGTCCACCAACAAATATACTAAAACTTGTCTTTTTCTTAAACAATCAAGTCAACAGCAATACTAACGGTGACTTGATTTGTTTCAGAGATAACATATATGTGTGGCGGATAGCCGGAAAGAAACGATGGAAAAGGGAGATGTTGAAACAAGGAAGGAAAGGAACGACATGGATCGTGATAGGTTGCTGTGAGAGTTCATTTTTGGAAGCCAAGGCTTAAAATCAGAAGTGACCAATGTACGAGTGGTCATGGAGCAAAGTCGTCACAAACTAATATATGGCCAGATTAGTTGGCAGGAATTGTGAGGATGAAAATGGAAATGAGTGTAAGGGGTAAAGATGGAAAATAGAGGTAAATTAAGTAATGATGAGAAAGTAAAGTTTGTGGAGCTCATGAAGAGTGTAAGATGGAGAAAGAAAACTTGTGGGCCCGAAATATATACCATTTTCATTTCCTTATTTCAATTCCTACATCACTTTAATTTCATGACAACCAAACTGACCCATAGAACCTTTTGGTTAGACTGAAAATGCATAATGGAAATAAAATCAAAGGTAAGGGTAAAGATGGAAAATATAGTTAAAAAATGTAATGATAAGATGTAAAAGTTTGTAAGACGAAAAGTGTGAGAACGAAAAAGAAAGTTTGTGAATCCTATGATATATGAAAATTATTTTTTTCATTTCGTTTTCGCAATTCTTTTTCTACTTTCCGCTCATCCAAACTGGCCCTACACTAGAGAGAGAGAGAGATGAAAAGGACCTTTTGTGCTTTTTGTCCATATGAGTGAATGAAAGGGAGAGAAGAAACGGAAACGCGGTTAGTTTTGCTTTGCTTATGCTAATTGTTAAAAAGACAGGTGTTGTATTACTATTTGTTAGTGAACTAGATATTTGTCATGTCCAGTACTTGAGGGAACTTTTGTCGCTTTTTTAGTCTGTTTCACAAAATTGTAAGTGCATTATTAAGGGTAAAAATCACTAACTCAAAATTAGGAGTATAAAATTATTATAGTGCATGGTTGCACACTCATGGCTGAATATAAGACCAATAATGGTTGAAAGGAAATAATCCTCAACTAGTTAAATTAATCGGTCGATTAATCTTTTTCTTTGGCCAACGGACTAAACAAATCTGCAGTCATAACAACTTCAATTAAATCAACTTTATTTGAAGTTGCTTAAGATATTCATCATGAAATAAAATTACTAAAGGGGTTATTATTATGGCATTGTATAACGTCTAAAACTAAGTATTTAAAAAATCTTTTTTGTTGCGTATGGTGTTAAAATTAATCGTTAAACCAATTCGATTCAGATTATATTAAAATGAAATTATAAAATAAATATAAGATATATGATATTTATCCAACAATAAGCTAATCTCTCGGGGGATCAATTACATGATTACTTTACAATTTGAAAGATAACACTGAAGAAAGCGAATATTTTTAATCGTTGAAGGGGCAACGATGATGCCAAGATTCTGGCGCATTCATGCATGCACGTAAGATGGACTTTCCTACCTACTTTTCTTTACATTAAAATGGAGCATGAGAGATTTGAATTTCAGAATTCTTTGAATAAAAGTAATTTCCTTATGTAGATGGTACTGTACATAGTTTATGGGTTGAAGAAATTAAAGTGGTTCACAAATCAGAATTGCTTTTAGTTGGGACGGTGGAGATTCAAGGAGGGAGGAGATAAAATAAAGGATTTATTAATTAAAAGGTAAAAATAGTAGAATGCCCTATCATCGTTATCTTCTTCATTTGTTTTTGGCAAATGTGCAATTATGCCAATAGATATATTTTCCGCCCTAAACACAAAAAGTACTGGAACGTGTTGTAGTACAAATAATGTTTTTAAAAATGGATTTAATTTGCCTGAACTTTTTTGGAACTATAGTTTATTTGACTTACAAGCTATATATAATCTAATAATAAATAATAAACAGCTCATTTAATTTAGGTTATTCTTCAATTTCTTAAAAAAATCACATGGTTCTTATATATAGTAAGGGAAGAAGTAAGAAAGAACAAAAGGATCGGATGACTCACTAGGGTCATGAACAAAGAGGCCTTGACAGTGTAACAACGATTAAGGGTCTGTTTGGTATGGGGGAGGGGAGGGAAAATAGGCGGAGGGAAAATTTTTGTAACATGAATTTATAAAAATTTGAGAAGTGGGGTTTGAAATTTTAAATTAATATATATAACTCTTATATTTAACATCTTATCTTGATTAAAATATCACAACCCCACTTCTTCAATATTTAAAAATTCATCCTACAAAATTTTCCCCTCCCCTCCCCTCCAAATCCCTTGTACCAAACAGACCCAAAGGAGTTCAAGAGTCAGTACATCGAATTATGTAGATAGGTTTAGGAGGATTTTCTAGGTCTGGTAGGGTTTTCATGTCCTTCTTAACAATTAGAACTTCAAGATTCCTTAACAGCTGCATTTGTTAACACATCCGCTACTCTATTTGCTTCATGTGGGCACTACTCAACATGGACTTCTGGCTCCTGTATCATCCATGCTACTAATTCTTGGCAATTGAATTCCACTACGACAAAACGGAAGTCATAATCCCAAGCATATTTCAAACCCCATAACACCCCATAGCTTCCGCAGCAAAGCTATTCTCAAAATGATCTTTGAACATGAAACCCCATAAAGCTTCTCCCATTTTATTTCTTGCAATACCTCCACAAGCTAAACACACTCCTGAAAACATGTCATCAACATTTACTTTTACAAATCCTTGCGTAGGAGGTTTCCATACTTCAACACTTCTTGAAAAGATTTGATCCCTCATCCCTTCCCACCTACCCATCTCACACATGCCTGAGCTTTTGCTAACACCTCCTAGATCTACAGGTGCTTATCTTGAAAAACACACATAATGCATTCCAACCATATCTCACAGCATAATATCGCAAACCATACTTGCCACTTCATACCAAGGCCCCCCCATCTTCTTTCTTTTACACATCTCCCATGACAGCAAATGAACCTTCCTACTGCCATCACTACCACCTCATCTAAGTTGACGACATTGTTTATTAATTTCAGTACATATTGACACAAGTAAAGGAGTAGATTGCAAGGTATAAACTGGCATAGATGTTAACACTGAATGAACTAGTGTATGTCTAGCCGCAATCGAGAAAAGTTTACTCTTCCATGATTGCAGCCTGCTATCAATCTTATCCACGATAAATTTATACATACTCGGGGACACCCTCTCATGCTGCAAATTAAAGGGACTCTCAAATACTTCCCAAGGTCTACTGTTGGTGTCATACCAAGAAACTAAAGATGTTAACAAAAAATGACTAAAAATGTACTTTCCAAATATAAAAGACTAAATTGAAACTTGATGCAAACATAAGGGATTAAAAGTATACTTGAACCAATTTTAAATGTGGACAAAACATTTATACATATGCTAATATATTATTTTGATTTTTTAAAAAAATAAGAATGATTGACATGTCACAAATCATTAATTGAGACTACAAGCATTAGCGTTAGGTAATAAAAAACTTTCATTATAAAATCAAACAGAAACTTTATTTAAAGTTGGAATAATTCTTTTTAATCAAAGATTAAAATTTGAAAGATTAAACGGGCACTTTTTGAAGACAAAAATAGAGAAATCCAGCAAAAATAGGAAAGAATAGGGAGAGGAGGGGAGGGGGATGGTGAAAGCTAAATATTTGTCCAATAACCATTATTAAAGAGATATAGGTCCCACTTAACCACATCCCTTTTCTAATGTCTTTTTTACATTCACTTAATCTCTTGATAATGAAGGATATTGAATAGTGATAGGAAATGGAAGTTAAAGTATTATCTACTTGAACCACAGTCCTGTTCTGCGTTTAAGAAGAAGCCGTGTAGCTATTAGATGGATGCAAGGCTGCCTCCTTTCAATACCTTCTGAACACAAAGAAGCTGAAAAACATAGCTCTCAAAAGTTACATGTCCGGAAAAGTTTTTTGGTTCCTTCTTATTCTTGCTAGCTATCATGCTTCTCTCTGCAGGCTGCCAATTTTCCATGTCTGTAAAGAGAAATAACAGTGGCATGTATATATCTATCCAGAGAATAAAAAACGTAAACCAAGTTCTATTTTCAAAAATGGTATAATAGCAAGGTGTGAGAGAGATTAGAGAGCTGATAAATCGCATACCTTCGTTTGCAATTTTACATTTAAGAGAAGTTTCTGCACCACAGTTCTCCCTGCTGAAAATGACGATTTCTTAGCATACATTTCATGTAAGATAAAGAAATGTGAATTGAGACCAAACATACTTTGAATTATCTACTTTTGCTTCCTTTTTGTCCGGTTTCTTCATCAACAAAGATGGTATTTCCTCCACATGGCCAACTGAGTTTGTGGTCTCAAGATTCTGTGTCATCAGAAGCTTTGGGTCCATCTCAACTCCACAATCTTGAGTATGGACACTATAAGTTGAAGCATCTTCTACTGTTTTCTTTTCTGAGGGCACATTCTTTGCAATGAAAGTTTCTTTAAATTCAGAATTTTCTTGGCAATCTTGTTGCATTTTCAGTTTCTTATCCTTATCTCTGCCATCATTTTCATGTAAATCAGGAGGTGCCATCTCAGAATGGAAGTTATCAAATTTGGGGGAGAAATTGGGGCCAGTTGACCACGATTCAAAATCCGAGAATACATGTGATCCACCAAAGGCAATTTTTTCGGAGGTGAAACAGCAAGAAGGAGAATTAACAACATGTGCCCTACTCTTTAATCCGCTAAAGGAAGGACTGGCCTTGTCATGGGATTCAGGAATAGTGAAAATGCTAAAAGGATCTTCATTTCCAATATTGGAGCCAACTGCTGCAAACTCTCCATCAAAATTTTGACAGAATGTAGAGTCCCCTGAATTTATATTAACTGGAGTATATCTGTCCCCAAACTGCCAACTACTACTTGCACAAATGTCGTCCTCAATAATAGAATTTGAATGAGATAGCTTTTTCTTCAATGAGTTAGGAATGCTTCTACATTTCTCTTCATTGGATCTACGCTTATTTCCAGGGCTCCCAAAAACATACATGTGTCCTTTAGTGGTATCCCCCGTCGATAATCTTGAAGGTGAATGAATGGTTGTTTCACCTCTCACTAACAAAAAAGACACGAGTCCAACAAACAAATAATATTTACCTTTTTGTTTTTTTGCATCAAATGAAATATCTTAAAAAGTATACACCAGACCATTTTGTGAGAAAGGGAAATACTATATTACCTGCAGTGGATGAGCATGATTCTTCACTGAAAAAGTTTACAAATCTTAGCAAGCACTAGTTATAAGGAGACTGATATGGTCAACTTGAAAGAAGAGATCTTTTTTGTTACCTAAGCATGCTTGAATTGTCATCTTCTGGGACTAAACTTTGAACATGAAAGTTTCCATCAGATCTAGAGCATCTGCTACAATACAACAAAACATAAAAGAAAACATATTCGAAACTCACTACAAACCATAGAGAAGTATCCGTACCTTGCCCCAGTAGCAACAAAAAACTCGGAATCATTTTCTGGCCGGTATTTTGAATACGTAGAAGGAAACTCTGAAAAGAACAAATAATAAAATACTCATAGCATATCAAGCGCTATCATGAAATCAATACATATTTGTTAGGCCTGGTTCATATATGTCAGGATTTCAATGTTCACTAGTAAAATCAAAGCATAGTTGTAAGCATATTCTCATGTGAAATGAGTACTAGAACTGTAACAATCTGTTTCCCATGCAGTTACACATAATCATCAAAAGTATAATGATTCTAGCTTGTAAAACATGTGGAAGGAAAGAAAATAGATAAAGGAAGAATATAGCAAAGAATTGTTCCAGAAAGAGGAGCCAAAGAGAAACAAAAACATGTCAAATCTCGTAATATTGACATTACACTTTTGACATCCTAAAGCATGTTAAAAGAAGTAAGCATGAGAGGTAAGAATGAGAAATCAAAGTGGAATGAATATCCCATGTCTTCTCTTTCTTACTCGTCATATTTGCATTACATGCTAAAAACAACTTAATTATGACAACTACAAAATCTTAAAGTTGAGGACACTGTATGGTAAGCTTGCTTGCCATAGTGCCTGAAGTTGTGGGTTCGAATCAGCCTCTTTGTATAGCAGGGGTAAGGCTACCTAGTATATTCCCTTCCTAGTACCCTCATTAAGTGGGGGATAGAACGGGGTTGACCATTTTTAGGACACTAAACGATGAATAGATAAGATAATTCAAGAAAAAAGAGAGTACCCGTTGTATCAAATCTATCAAACCCTGCTGCCAAATACCTGTACAGCGAGACCAACATGCTTTAAGTTATCAAAAATCACTCAAGGAATCTGGAAACAGTGAAGTTTTTTTCTTAAGCCAAATACAGGAAAAGCTCTTGAGAGTACAGTAAATAACCTTTTCTTAGGCAGGTGATCTTCAAATCCATAGCCTGCCTTGCAGACCCCACTTTTTAATGATTCAAGTGAAATGGTATCCCTTTGAAAAGAATTCTTCTTCCATGAGGTATCGTATTCCCTCTCATTATCAAACTTCTCCTCAAAAAAGCTAGAACTAGGTGCTTAAACAAATAGGACGAACTATATTTAAGAGATTATAAAACAGAAAATGACCACGTATCATTTTAAAAGCATCAAAGAGTTTTTCATTAGTTTAGGTGTGGTGAGAACTTAATCAAACATAGATGACCTAGTTAGGTTTCCAGTGAATCACAGACATGCAGAACCTGGTTGAATCTTCATGGTGGTAAACACTATTAGAATTATTTTATATTTATTTTAAGATAATCAAGTTTTTAAAATAATTTAATTTTTATTGAAATATCTATATTATTTTTTAGACTTAACAAGGCTTCTTTAATTTTATCTTTTAGTTTGGATCATTTTTATTTTATCAAGTGTACTTAGGGATCTATGAATAATCCTAGTGTTTCCTCATTTGTTAGATCTTTTGCAATCTAACTGGTTACTTTAGAGTACCTTTCTGATACTTTATACACCAATTTCTTTTCCCCAGTCCTTTTGATCTATATATCCCCAATTTCTTACCATTATCATAATATATTGCTCCCTCCTCCTCCCTCTCCTTTCCTTATCTCATTTTACATCACTATATCATAGTAGGTTACTATTATTCACTTCAGTCCTAAATATAGGACCGTCAATTTAACTAAGTTGATTAAATTAGTTATGTTAGTTAGTAAATTGTGTTTTCCTAAAACACCAATATTATCTTTGTATCAATAAAAAAATCCCAATTATCTTTTCCCATTTATTCTCTCATATCTTACTTGATTATTGCTAAGGATGCACCAAAAATGATAATTTAAGAAGTTAGAAAAAATTTAAATTAGGTTCTATATTTAGGACCCCAAATAGGTCCTATATTTGTGACTAGGGGGATTATAGTTATATATAGAGAAAGGCTTTCCTTCAAACTAACATGACACATGCATCGGGTTTCTATTGATAAAACTGAATACTCAAATAACTCAATCACCATAAATACTAACTTCTTACTACAGTTTTTCTTTCTATTTCCTATATACCAGAAATTTAACTCTGTCGGTAGTATCAGTAGTATAACAGCCATCAGTTTCTTATAATTTAATGATTAATGACCTGTAGATTTGTTGAAAATTATATGGAGACCATAGGTATTTTAACTTCTTATTGAGACCCATTCAATCCTTTCAAATAACTCACATAGAGACTCATTCAATCCTTTCAAAAATTGTAATTTTAACTCATTTGCACATACATTAGGTACTTTAACTTCTTACTACAGTTTATTCTTTCTATTACCATGGGTACCCTTGCACCTTAAGATAGACATAGTTATATGATGAAAGGAAATGTACTGTCATCAGAATTCAGAAATGTTACAATCCACACATAATGTTGCAATCTTTTATAGAAGCAAAAAACTTGTCACAATCTATTTCACTTAACTGTGGATTATCATTGTCAATTAAATATACTCCCTCCGTTCCTAAATATAAGACCTAGATAACTTTTTTTTTGGAAAGATTAAAGTTGCGAAATAGGTTATTAAATCATGATATATTTGATATCTTTTTAGATTATCCATTAGCTTATAGGTAAAATAAACTAGTTTAAGAGAAAAAATTAGGTAAATCAATTTATAATTAACTTATTTTTTGCTTTTTTTAGGATTTTTCAAAAAAGTCATCTAGGTCCTATATTTAGGAACGGAGGGAGTATAACATTTTGCTCTCGGAGCATAAAAACTAAAATTTCACGCTTAATCTAAAAACTACACATGTTGTTCAGTTCACAAGTGTATATTATGACCCAATCTTTTAACAGTTAATATTTTGGCAAGGTCTAAACTCTAAAGTACCATTACCATTCCATATGTCATCATCTTTAATCTCACTGTTGTAGTAGAATTCTTGGCTCATGGAAGAACCATGTTTATTAGCTTTGTCATTAAAATGGCTGTACTCCTGAGAAGCAACTAAGCTCTGCTTTCCCCTGTTATAAGGAAGGTTTGAAGAATTGTTGATGGGGGCAGCATTGATAGCATGCATCATTGTATCCTACAAATAGTGAATCAACCTGAATATTTTGAAGTCCCATTTCCAACAACACTACAATTAACATATGACTTTAGAGTGTACTGAACATAACTTATTAAGCAAGAAAGTAAACATGAATAAAAAAGATGAGACATAATGCAAAATACACGCCAAAGGGACTATTTGTACAGATTCAGAAATCCATTTGACCAAAACATAGTCAGACATGTTTATAAGACTACGCTGGCTTTCTAGGATTTACTTTTATTCACTATATCCATATATAGGGAAAACAAGATAGGTAATGCGCCTCAGGCTCCTAGTACTTGCCAAGAATCAGGATTGATTGCAAGTCCAATCGAGGTAAAAAGTGTTGCTCATGATGATGAACAGATGGTTATGAAAGAAATTGAAGTGGAAGAAGACCTTGATTTTCCCAAAGCTAAACCTACAACTTTCACAAAACATCTCAAGAGAGGTTGGTCTCTTATCAGGCTCTTCGAAATATTGAGTACATTATTCATCCCAACAGTGTCAAACTACGGAACAATATTGATAAGGTGATGGCCATGCCTGAGTGGAGGCAAGCTCACATGGAAGCTCCCAAAAATAATGTGATATTATTGATATTCCCCAATGAAAAAGGCTGGTCAATTTTGAATGGTTGTTGACACCTCATGACAATGTATCCAAGAACCTTACTTCCTCTAGTTCTAAAGAAAGGACCTATTTACCTAATTTGATTATATTACGGATATTAGTTGACTTAGCTAATATGTTATGTTTTTCTCTAAACACTCTAATCATCTTTAATTTCCCTTTTTTTCTCTCTCTTACTTGATTATTGCTGGGGGAGAGCATCAATAGGGATAATTTGGGAAACAATTGATAATATAATTAGAAATAGATCCTATATTTAGCACTAAGAACAACTCTTCAAATATATCTTATATTAAGGGCTAGAGGGACTATAAAGCAAGATTTGTAGCAAAGGGGTTCTCATAGGTCTGTGGAATGGACAATAATAAGGCATCTGCACCAATAGCACAGCTCAACTTTCTTGGAGTTCTTTTATTTTTGGTTACAAATCTAGACTAGCCTCTACTTCAGCTAGATGTTGAAAATGCTTTCTTGAATGTATACCTAAAGAAAAAGGCAAACATGAGGTAAAAGGAAAGCAGCCGATCAAATGAAGGGTTTATATCTGTCCTACGAATTATCCAAGACTTCTTTATGGAGCAGGCACGTAGAGTTGTATACTGAGTGATACCCTTATACAAGTTGACAAGATCATTGATGACGAAGATCGTGGCAAGGCAGTATATATGGGAACCTGGGAAGGCACCAACATATGGTACGTAAGCTGATCTATCTCTACCAACTTGACTTCATGATGCTTTTGTAGCTAGAATGATTCGCCAATATTAATATATCCCAAAGCAAAGACACTTGAATGAGGCAAACAAGATCCTCAAATATTGAAAAGCACCCCAGGTTGAGACCTCTTGTTCAAAAAATTTGAGAGACAGAATGTAGAGATATTTACATAAGCAGACTAGGTAGCTGATGAAGTTGAGAGAAAATCCATATGTGAGCATTGCAAATTTGTTTGTGGCAACTGGGTTACCACGAGGAGTAATAAAAATGGTCACGAAGTGTAGCGCTAAAGTAGAGTTTAGAGCCATTGCTCTCAGAATTTGTAAAGGCTTATGGCTCAAGCAGGATCTAGAAGGAGGAACCAAAAATGTTGAACAAATGACAAATGTTCTCACAAACGGGCTAGCTTGAGACAAATTTGTGGGCAAGTTGGACATGATTGACATCATCCAACTTGCGCAGCAGGTAGTGGAAAAAGGGTTTGACACAGAAACGTACCAATATCCAAAACAGTGGCTTTTCAAACCAACAATCATTAACAGCACTATTCAACTGTAAAAAATGAAAAGGTTCTACACTACCTTAAAAATAATTATTGAAAATGTTAAAAGCACATAACTAAGAAATTGTTCACATACTATAATGAATTTATACAAATTCTTGTAGGGAACTTGCACTATGACAGCTTATAGCATTGGAAGATGCATATTTGATTCGTCCATTTAAGAGGAAAAAAGATGATTCTCAATGATGTCCTCACCACTTCAAGCTCAAGGTCTTCCAGTTCGTGGTTAATGGCTTTTGATAACTTCTTTTTCTTTTCGTCCTTCAGCAATTGGGAGTATCTATAAGAGATTCTGAAAAGAAATTCAAATATATGCCAAGATTAACTGTCATGCATGCTACCAACCGTACATCATAGTGACAAAAAAGCAGGAAAAGATAAGCTGTTAGTCACGTCACCAAAGAAATTGTCATCCATAGTATCAATTTGAGGCAAAAAACCAACCATGTTATACACTGCCAAAACTGGAATTATGTCACATAGTACTTTCCATTTTGTTAAAAAAACAAGAAAGCATCAGTTCATAGTTGTTAGACTGGGAATTTCTTTACCATAAACAAGAAACTTGATGCAGCAATCTGTAGGTTGAAAATATTTTTTAAAACCAAGCAAAAAGATCTTAACCAATACCATTCTTTGACTCACCCTTCCCTGGAACTGACTCAAAAGTTTTATCACAAAAATTCAACATGCGCTGAACCTAGTGAGAAAAGACACTACCAAGAATGTACACATAGATACCTGTCTAGCATCCTTATGAACATTAATTATCTGATAAGATAGCATAACATAATGGTCTAGGGAAAGCCATTTGGATTATGAAAGTAATGGACAGATTTTGGATTCCGTGCAATATCATGCAAAATAATACTAGTTTTAAAAATTATTTTGCCTGAATATTTTGTCAAATTTGATTTGACAGACTAGAAACTCCATATCGATGTAATTACGAGAGTTATTTCCTAACATATTTCACTTTCCTTATAATTATTTGATCAGCATTGATGAAGATTTGAGAAAGAATGACCAGCCCACCCTTAAAATCATGGGAAAATTAATTTGTAGTCCCTCACAAGGGATCTAATAGTAGAAAAGTCTCATAAACTCCACATATTAAAGTAGGGTCCCTAGGGACCTTACTTAAATATACTTCAAATACAAAATGACCAGATTGCCCCTTCTTCCTTGCCCATGAACTTGTTATACGTGTGCATGACCTCGTCATTCCTGCCCATGACCTCGTCAATGCTTGCCCATTAACTTGTCACAGGGTGGGCCATGACCTTATTCGAGTTGTCCATGATCTTGTTATACGTGCGCATGACCTCGTCATTCCCTTCCCATGACCTTGTCACAGGGAGGGACAATCTGGTCTTTTTTTATTTGAAGTATATTAAAGTAAGGTCCCTAGGGACCCTACTTAAATATGTGGAGTTTATGGGACTTTTCTACTATTAAGTCCATTGTGAGGGACTACAAATTAATTTTCCCTAAAATCATTCTTGTAATTATGCAGACTCGTGCCACTAATGTAGTTGACCAATTAGTGGCTACGTGATGGGAGACTCTATTTGACATTCTTGATGGCCACAAATCCGCAGTACTCACTCTAAGGGTCCTTACTAGGGGTCACAACCTTTAAGGGTAGTCCTTTTTTAATATTGGTTAAACTCTTAATGCTAATCGATATAGCTCTAAGCTAATAGGAAGAACCTTACCTTAAAACCCAGTTTGTAAGGTAAAGGAACCATGCCATTGAAGCATCACCATGCCATTGAAGCATCACGAGAAATAGTTATGGCTACTTGACATGAGACTCCACATGGGTTTCCCATGCTTGCTTAGGACTCAATCAACTAGAACTAAGGTTTATTACCAATTGACAGAGACCAAACGAAGCATGGGAAATCTAACCTTAAAAACCAACATTTTAGATGAAAGAGCTATTCCAATTAAGCACCACAAGGCATACTTGAGGCTACTTGATGCAGACATCAAATACTTTAACGTATTATTTAGAACATAATAGCTAAATTACATGTGTATGTTAAATTCATAACTCCAGTCATTCTATTATTATAATGATCAAACAATAAAAAAAAAGAGCCTTAAAAGTGTGTCCTAAGTAGTTACAGCAATCAGAGTTGAGCTGTGAGTTATGCTTAGTTGTGTCATTTGTAGTACAAGCTAAAAAGCTCTATAAAACCCATGTATATGCACGTCAGAATCACTGATAGACACTACTTTCATACAAGGTTTCTCTTATTTGTGTTGCTTGAAATAAAAAAGGTAAGCATTGTGTCATTTGGTAGCGCTCAAAGTTTTGCTTTCATTTTTTCAATATAAGCATTATTCTAAGCCGACAAGGATTTTATCCCATAGAACTCTACATCCATCAACATCAAATTTCTTTTTTTGACATAAGCAATAATATAAGCCAAAACTTTCGTCAAATTGCACAATATCTTCACAAGTTAATTTTAATATCTTCTTGTTGTCTGATAATGAGTCATTTAAGATGAAATTGATGTACCTAGAACTAGCTAATTTTTTGTTTTGCAAGTAATTTAAATAACAGCACCAACAACAATAGTAATTTATTATAAGAAAAATATTAATTTATGTAGAAATGTGAAGAAATAAAGAACCAATGAGTACCAATAGTGACCTGTTTGTTTGTTGTGGTGAATGAGGCGGTGTCTCTGCTCCAACATTACCGAAACCTGAAAGCCATATTTAAAGTTTGTCAACGTAACATAGAATAGAAAAAAAATGATAACCATTAAAAAACTGCATCTATATATATATGCCAGAAATATCTTAAGAAAATTACCTATAAGACTAAAAAATTTAAATGTTATTATAGAAAGTAAGTTGATTGAGTTATTGAAAGCAAGCTTGGCATCATAAAGATGTAGTGTGCAAAATAAAAGTCCTCAATTAAAACCTTCAGCTTCAATCCTACATTTGAATTTCATTTCACAACAAATTCCAACATTTGTTTATTTCCCAATATAATAATAGCCATCAATAATGTGGAGAATAATAACTCTGCTTTCCCCCAAAAGGATTCTTACAAGCTGTCGATGAATGATCCTTCTAATAGTGCAATCTGAAATAAATGTTCATTAAATTCATTTGATGAACCTTCAAGTGAAAATGCAACATGATCTTCAAATGTAGGGTGCTCTTCCTCAGTAATTTTTGGTCCATCATCATAAAGCAAATCAACAACAGATATTCCTACACCTAATTACAACAATCAAGAGGTCAGAATCTTATTGGAAAGTTTTCAGTCAATAAATGAAAAAAAAATCAAGTGCTTTCATCCACAAACCAAAAGTACTGAGAAGTAATATGCATCATTGATCGGAAAGCCATGAATAGAAATAACAGTAAAATACTGGGTAAAATGAAGTCCACAAAACAAGTGTCATGAATATTTGTAATCTGCTGCTTTCATTTTATTTATTCTCTTCATTTTGGCAAAATAATTTCTACTTACATTGATCAGTCTCCGTCTTTGAGTTGGTTGAAGTACAAGATATCCCACTGCTAGCACCGTTGTAATTAGGAGCACTTACTAAAACCCTGAAAAGCAATATAAACTAATGCTTCAAATGGATTAAATGCCTCTTGGGAAAAATAAATTCAAATTCATTTATTGTTGAGGTTCAATGGCCTAAATATTTGCATTTGCTTCTACTTTCCAGGACATGCCCAAAGTTGGGAGAACCGAAAAGAGGAGAGTCAAAAGATTAGCAAAGCAAGTTAATCTCAGCAGCAACAGTACAATCTATGTTACGTTTGAGTTGCACACCTGACCCCATCAAGCCATCTATCAATATTCTCCCTCTAGTATGTGCTGAAAGCAATAGTTTAGAGAGGATCCATCAAAACAGCACATACACCTCCACAATACTGTAGCTTCTATGACCTATTCCACTTATCCAACTCCTCTAGCATGTATATAATACTCAGTTGAGAGTAATAGGCTGTATATGCAATAAGACACACATCAATGTAAATCATGCATTCACTCACCTCTTTTGTGATGCATTGATCTGGCAACCTGCTGGTATTCCTGCAACAACATACGTTATCATACATTTACATAAATCAATATCACAGTAGCTTCTAATGAAAAAATGCCTGAATCAAAGGTGTACACAAGTAGAAAATACATTAAAGAGCATACTTGCTTCTTCAATCCTAGAAGATTCTACAGGAGTAGCTGTGCTAGTAAACGATGTTGGTTGACTTTTCAAAATTTGTCCTGCCATTGTAGTAGTAATATTGGCCTCTGCATCTACATTCTCTGATAATTGTTCAAGTAAAATAGAAAAGACGCAAAGGATTAAATATTAGTAAAGCAAGACAAAACAAAAAGAAAAAAAGAAACTTACAAGATTGGAGACTTCAAACTAAAAGCATTAGAGAAGATAATAATTACTCCCTCCGTTCCTAAATATAGGACCTAGATGACTTTTTTGAAAAATCCTAAAAAAAGCTAAAAATAAGTTAATTATAAATTGATTTACCTAATTTTTTCTCTTAAACTAGTTTATTTTACCTATAAGCTAATGGATAATCTAAAAAGATATCAAATATGTCATCATTTAATAACCTATTTCGCAACCTTAATCTTTCCAAAAAAAAAGTTATCTAGGTCTTATATTTAGGAACGGAGGGAGTACTAAATTTAGTAAGGCTTCCTAAGCACTAAAAGGAAATTCCTGACCTGTCTGGCACATTTACTCTTTGAAGACTACCTAAACATGAAATAGATTTGACTATTCCAAATATGTATTAAGAATTAATATTTATAACACTTAAGTCAAGCAACCCATATATCTTTATCATATCTTGTGTCTCTCCCTAACTTATGCCTTCACTATTTTCTCAACAAGTGACCTTGAGCACACTTGAAGTATCTATTGTTCAGAAATACTCCGTACTCAATTAAACATTAAAAGGGAAAGATGCAAACATCACTTTTGGATATATAACTGTGGGAAGAGTGTAGTTACAGTGAAAACCTTGACATAAGTATTTAATTTATTTGTTCCATACTTCCAATTGGAAAACTCATTCTTTTTGTTCGAGACACAGAGAAGAATAGAGTTAGGTCAGATTTTATGCAAGGTCTTCAACAACGAGTCAATGACTCTTTTGGGACAAGCAATAGGACTGTTATACAGAAAGAAGACCAACCATTTACCTCCCACACGATGAGAATAATATTTCTGAGCATTTGTAGACAAGTTTAGCAAATTGAGAACATCTAGTGACCGACATTCGTTCAGGTACTGCCCACTAAGACCTGAACCATCAGAACTGCTTGCTGACACCATCATCGGCAGATTCTGTTGCTGGCGTTTCCTCTGTTCAAAGTATTGCTTTTGCCTAGATGAAAATAAAAAGTAAACTTCAATTGCGGTGCCAATTAACCAAGTTTCAGTGGAACCTTCTCCCTATATTCATTTCACCAAATTCAAGGGGGTAGCAAGAAATTCAAAAGTGGTGATCATTAAGGAAATCATTCTAGAGCAACAGATTTATTCTTTTACCTTTTCTGAGTAGACTTCCGTGTCTGAAATTTCCCATTTCATCGAAAGAGATATCATGCACCAAATTAAATGTTTGGACATCAGAACAAACAGCCCAATGAGCACCAAATTTTTTAATGATTCGCAAACTTAAATAGAATGTCAACATTAATAACATACTAATATTGTTTCCAATTTCTTTTGCTTTCTATTCAGAATGGAGAGAATTGACTATAAGTTAAACAGGCCACATATATCCACTAATTAGCCTCATATTTCTCACTAAATTAAAACTTTGAGTCAGCACAAAATTATCAAACCATCTTACAAATTAAATTACATGGTCGCCATCATCATGAACTCATAGAGTACACACATACACACGCGTACATCAAAAAGAGTGGCAACAAAAGAAAGCTATAACAGTAATGTTAAAATCAACACATAGTTTCCGCAGTATGCTACAACATGTTACTGAACTATAACACAGCTACAAGACTGAAGCAATCAGAAAATCAAAGTTCAGTAGATTTCCAAAATCATGAGCATTTCAAGAAATACATAGCCATACATAAGCCAGTAAACTACGTTACTAGCTAACATATATGAAAGTAATTCAAATAGTATTATTCAAAGCTAAATGCATCGCAGTCAATTTTTGAAATTCCTGTAATTTAACATGAAATCCAAAACCGTAATTGAACTCACAGCCGTCACTTTCCGCCTCGAACCTCCCATCCATTGCAACATCGTGCGGATTACAATCTGTAACTTCAAACGGAAAAATTCAGAATCGTACGGACTAAACTCGACGATGAAAAACATAAAATGTCAGTAATAATGGAGAAAAATAGGAGTATAGAAAACATGACGGAAAATTGAATGAGCTTGCGCAATTGTTAGTTGTTAAGTATGATGTCAATTAGAAGAAGAAGATATTTACGATTTCTCAAAAAAGAAAGAAATCGGAGATAGAGATAGTGGCCGATGATGGAAATAGTGCATGAAGTTTTGAGGTTAAAGAGAATGATGAAAATGAGGATTAAAGTTAGAAGGAATTGAGTGACGAAGAAGGCGTGCATTTACCAGAAGAAAAATGAAGAATGAAGAATGAAGAATGAAGTTGGCCAGCAATACTAAGCGTAGAGCATTAGCTGCTTCGGTTCAGACTTCAGAGCATTCAACGTTCAAAAAAAAAAAAAGAAAGAAAGAAAGAAACAGTGAAGAAAAACAATAGGGGAATTTGCACTGTTGTCCCTGGTAAGGGAAATTAATACTGGAAGGTCCCAATACATTCCAAAATAATTATCAAGTCCCAGAGGCCCTTTCCTGCAATTGTTTGCTTATTTTCAATGACCATTTTGCCCTCATAAGATGAAAGCATAGTCCCCCTGTAGTGACCAATGAGATGACAACCATCTTTAATGAGGGCAAAATGGTCATTGAAGATAAGCAAACAATTGCAGGAAAGGGCCCTGGGACTTGATAATTATTTTGGAATGTGTTGGGACCTTCCAGTATTAATTTCCCTTACCAGGGACTACAGTGCAAATTCCCCAAAACAATATGCTGAAATTTAAAAGCCAAAATGATAAATAACTCCGAATATTAAGAAACTTGAATTTGCAAAAGACGATCAAAAGAAATTAACAACAACAGCTTACTCATTAATAACATGCATATCTTAACAAACTGTATGATTTCATTAACAACAGCAACATCCCCATTAATAACAGCAACATATTCATTAACAACTAGAGCGTTGTTAAATTCCCTTGGTAGTCCTTTTTTTGAATTAACCCTTGGTAGTACTTTTGGAAATTTGAGTTTCTTAATTGTCCTTTATTTTTAACTGTTTAGTTTTATTCATATGGTGGATCATGATTCATGAGTGCTTTTACGGTCATAATGGGATTTGTTCTGCTTGGGAATCGTCGAGTTTCAAGGTCCTTGAACTTGAAATTATAGGCGCTAATCTTATCTTATTTTATGGTTCCAAAATTGGGTAGAAAATGGACATATTATTAAACTGATTTTCATTGTTCTAGTTTTGTTTTAATAATATACTACCTCCGGTCCTAAATATAAGACCTAATTGACTTTTTTTGGAGAGGTTAAGATTGCAAAATAGGCTAGTAAATCATGACATATTTGATATATTTTTAGATTATACATTAGTTTATAGGTAAAATAAGCTAGTTTAAGGGAAAAATTAGGTAAATCAATTTATAATTAACTTATTTTGCTTTTTTATAGGATTTTCTAAAAAAGTCAATTAGGTCTTATATTTAGGACCGGAGGGAGTAGTACAATAGAGGTTATATTTTTTGAACACATTTTTCGGATCAAACACAACAGCAAAACCAACTAACGCAGTTGGTAAGCTGAAGTGCGAATAGATTATATGGATGTTATGAAAAAGATAGATTATATGGCTTATGAAGGAAAAAAAAGGTCTCTGTACAGTTCATTGTACTATTGATTGTTTGTATGAAGCTCTTATTTTGAAATGAAGTAAGAAGCTCTTCAGTTTTAAATGACATTACATAACGTAAGAATTTTTTTTTTTTATCAGAAGATAAAGTAAGATTGAATATTCTGATTTTGTTTCATTTCTGCCATATGTACGAGTACCATCTATTGATGAATATCATGAAAGAACAAAAATCACGTTGCAAGAAGTAAAATAACAATTAAGGCACTTGCTATGACTTTTGGTGTGCTAAGTAATAGTTTGTTCTCGTTAATAAGGTTGATTAAATTGTATTGAAGCTTAACTAGTTCTCTGTTTCTGTTTGCTCCATCAGGCCTCTTGTCTATGCATCTTCAATTTCCTCATCACCGTCTTCTATTCCTGCGATTCTAAAGTCGCCACTTTAGAGGATTTCATCATATCCTTCATTTGTCATAGTCTGTGAAGTATCCTCAGCTTGCCGTAGTGAACATGTTGGTGGAGGAGGGGATGAGACATCGTGATTTTGATGTGGAAGAGTTGATGATGGTGAAGATGATGAGGTCAAGGAAATGCTTCCTCCTCATGTCATGTGGCTATGGCAAGAAAGTAGGCGCAGCCTCCTCTGCTTGCATAGCTCTTTTTTTTATAATAAAAATTTTAGGTGAGTTGAGTTCCAGGAGGCTCATCAGGGCCAAGGCAGACCTCCAGACTCAAAGAGCGCTTATAAAAGTACTCTGTTTGCATAGCTCTGATATTGAATGTGTGAGGAGGACTTTGAAAGGGAGGGACTTGCATCAGGTTAATGCTGTTTGGAGGCTAACATGGTTCTTGATGGGACAAGGGCTTGTGTACTAGTGATTCTAGGATAGATGATGCCTTAGGTTCTGATTTTCTTTTCTTTTCTATTTTTTATTTGAGGTTATCATTCTTAAATCTTATTTAGTTCTGAGCTAGTGTAATTTAGTGGTCATTTGTGCAACGACTGCATTGTTTTCTTTATTTCTTTTCCTTTTGTATTTTATTAGTTATGCAAAAAAAAAAAAGATAGGTGTCATATATTTTATTAGTTAGTGTTGCTTATGCTAATTGTTAAAAAAAGATAGGTGTCATATACTACCTTCGGTCCTAAATATAAGATCTAGTTGACTTTTTTTTAGAGGATAAGGTTGCGAAATAGGCTATTAAATCATGACACATTTGATATATTTTTAGATTATCCATTAGTTTATATGTAAAATAAACTAGTCTAAGGGAAAAATTAGGTAAATCAATTTATAATTAATTTATTTTGTTTTTTTAGGATTTTCCGAAAAAGTCAATTAGATCTTATATTTAGGACCGGAGAGAGTATTTTATCAGTGAAATGAATATTTGTTGTGTATGCCTAATGTTTGAGGTAAGTTTTATCCCTTGTTTGATTCGAGGTAAGTTTTATCCCTTGTTTGATTCGATTCACAAAGATGTAAGTTTGAATTCGGGTAAAACTTAAAAGTCACTAGCTCAAAATATTATAGTTGTTGCATGCTCATTACCAAATATAAGGCTAAGACTACTTAAGTGGAAATAATCTTCAACTAGGCAATCCTTTAGCTATATGTAGTGGATTAATTTTTTCCTTTGACTAAGACTAAACTAATATGCGGTCATAACAACTACTACCTCCGGTCCTAAATATAGGAGCTAATTGACTTTTTTTTAGAGATTAAGGTTGCGAAATAAGTTATTAAATGATGACATATTTGATATATTTTTAGATTATCCATTAGTTTATAGGTAAAATAAACTAATTTAAAAAAATCAGGTAAATCAATTTATAATTAACTTATTTTGTTTTTTAAGGATTTTTTAGAAAAAATCAATTAGGTCTTATATTTAGGACCGGATGGAGTATAATTTATTTAACTTCAATTATTGAAGGTTGTTAAGATATTATTCCTCGCTAGATAAAATTACGAAAGCGGTTTTATGGTGTAGTATGAGGCCCAAAACTAAGTAATTAAAAATTCTATTTTGTTATTTATTATGGTGGTAAAATTAGCTCGTGTGTTCTTAAACAGTCTTCAAATTGATCAATACTCAGTTAAAAAACTTGATCGATGCCAAATTTTACTTTTCCTAATGGATTCATAAATAAATTGCTTATGAAATCTAAAGGGGGTGAAGAAAGTAATGAAAATTAGATCAATGGAATACCATAAAGATATTAATTTAAGTTTTTTTATGAATGGCTTGATATGATTGATATTCCCTTTCAATTTAATTAAGGATAATTTTTCTTATTTGTATATAATGGTTACCCGACTATCTTCATTCCAATAATAAGAAAAATGGTTTCCTAAAGATGCTGCATAATCTTGGAAAGCACCATTTTTTTAACTGAATCTTGAAAAGCACCAGAAATACCAAGCTTTTTGCCTTAAAAGCAATAGACCAAGCTCATGACCAAGTTGATCTTGTTAAATAATGTAATTTTCATTTGTTATTTTAGGGTCAAAGTGCAAAAATGTTCATGCTTGGAATTGAGAAATGAAATTGTATATGGGAATTGAGAAATGTAATTTTCATATATTCGAGACCCACAAGTTTTCTCTCTTCATCTCACACTTTTCCTGAGCCCCACAAACTTTTACATCTCATCATTACTTAATTTACCTCTACTTTCCATCTTTACTCCCTTACATTCAATTCTATTTTCATTACATACTTTCAGTCCAACCAAATGGGCCCATATTTGGATGAAAGAAATAATAGAAGAATTAGAAAAGTGCGATGGGAAAGTAAAGTTTGTGGGCCCCAGAAAAAGTGTGAGATAGAGAGAAATTTGTGGGTTCAGAGATATATGTAAATGACCACATTTCTCTTAACTTTTCATTTATTTTCATGCTCATTTCTTTACTTCTAAAGCAACCAAACGTAAGCTTTGGTGCTCACGTTCAACAAAAAACATTTATAAGAAAACATATGTTATCATTTGCATCACAAAAATAAAAGTTTTCACGACAAACATGTTTGTGTGTGTGTGTGTAATTTCGTGTTTTCAAAATAAACATGTGTCACTTGCGAGAAAATTGTAGAAGAGCCAATTATGGTGGCCTGGTGGGCCATATACAAGAAGAACAGAAGGGCCCAAAATGAGAAGCTGTAGAATGAATAGAAAGACTTGAAGCTTGGTTGAGATCGATGGAGAGGCCGCTGCACAATAGAGAGGACAAATGATGCCGTGAGGTGAGTGTGATGAGTGATGTTTGTGGTCTCTCTTAGAGAGAGATCAGAGTACTTTGCTTTATGTCTCTTTTGTACCTCTAAAGAGAAATAAATCCGTTGAATACATTAATCGATTTTCGGGTCAATTCATAGCATTAATATACAAAGTTGTGTTTGTTAAGAGGGTTAGTAAAACAATAGTGTTTATGAAATAATAAATGAATTCATAACAACCCTTTACAAAAATAAACAATAATAAGCTAAAGTCTTTTCACCATAAACAATTGGATTAATAATATTCTGACCAACAAACAATTGTGCAAGTATCAATTTAACCTATAAACAATAAAAAATATACTATCATATCAGTAAATACCATCAATTTATCTCTAATATCATCAATTTTTTCAAAGATAAGTTATAAACAATGTTAGAGGAAAATTGACGGTCTTGCCCAATAATAAAAAATGACACGCTTGATTAGACTTGTAGAAATTACTGGCTATACTGTAAGCCTAAGGCTAATGAGCTTTTGCAATCTCAACCACCTCTATATTATATCCCTCGCTTGAAAACATTAAACTATGAGGATGATGTAGAGTTCCAATTATTTAAGGTAGTTACGTCGCGGCATCTAACTCTCTAATGAACATAATCGTAGCAATTAAGCATTTCAAAATCATGTATGCAAAAGATGTCTCACATTCCCTCTCTTATCTAAATCCTGTATATGAGCTCCAACTTGTCTAATGTCTACTCTCCACCTTATTTTGTATTTTTTGAAATTTGTAGAACAAAAAACATTGAGTTAACACCAGAAACCTATATACTCCCTATGTTTCTAAACATAAGAGTTAATTGATTTTTTTTTTGGAGAATATTAAAAAAGTTAATTAAATAAGTTAATTAAAATTTGATTTTCGTGTTTTTTATCTAAACTAGTTTATTTTATTTTTAAGCTATCATATGATCTAATAATATACAAAAAATTGGTATGTTTAAGTGGTTGATTCACTTTCTTAGAATTCTCTAAACAAAGTCAATTATGACTGAACTATGATCGCACATTTTTGTTATTCAAAATGTTGATATCACTATTTGAAATGTCAATACTTGTTGATGGAACATGACATTGGTCTGGCTATCTAATCCAGATCTTGAAGAACCCAAAGAAAACATGACATTGGACGACCTCAAAATAAATAGCGTTATACATGTGTTTATATTTATCTCTAGTTTTATTTTAGACAGTTTAATTTCAATATGTTTCTAACAAATTAAGAAAAACAGTTTTATTTCATCAAATAAGTTCAACATTTAGCAACTCTTCTACTAAAATAAATATTCTCTCTCTTTGCCTTTTGAAAAAAAAAACTACAATATTATGTATCTAAGTATCTTTCTCTATATACTATTCCGCATCATATTGAGGAGTACACACGTAGAAAACATGTGCCAAAAAGTTCCACTATATTTTAATCTTGAAGGGAGAAATTCAGGTAACCCACTATAACCTCTCTAGCCTCTAGACTCTAAGTAGTGGTGGAATATAATGGACCACCAAAATCACTAGTAATGCTTTTCTGGTTCTTAGTTTTTAATTTCAAGCTTTCTCCGTCCACGCATGCCTTCGTAGTGTCCCTTCCAACAACTCTACTTTTAATTTCTTGCACATACTCCATCTCTCTTCCTCTCTATGTGAAAAGTCCAAACAATTGACTGATGAACATGAATGATGAGAGATAAGTGTTAGTGTACATACCATTAACTTCTGCACCAAACCTGAGTACTCAAAGTTATGACGAATTGATACACTTGCACATATAAACAGAAATTGTCAGAAAAATTATTAGTAGAGGTGCGAAGTTTGAATCGTAAAAATTTACGTATTAGAGAAGACCAGAACTCATTATTCTTAATGTTCTCATCCTCAAAATAAATATTCTCTCATGTTCAAAATGAGTTGAAGATACACATATCAAATAAACAAAACAGTAGTAGCTGTTAGAATCTTAAGTTTTGATGAAGACTAAAATATGAAAGAACTTAGAAAGCAATAGGTGAACATAGAACCCTAAGTAAAAGTGCAACCGGATGTGGACTTACTTCCGGATAGTTTAGGACTAGCGCTCGCGGATGAATGTCTCATCCCCCAGCGGCAGCAAGAAATTCACTTAGGAGTTAACTTAGTCCATGAGCACTAGATATACAAAATCCTAAGACTAAGTTAAGATTCAAGCGGAAGTGAATTTGCTTCCTGTTAAACTTAGACTGGCGCTGGCTGTTGGAATAGATATCCCTAAGCGTCAGTGAAAGTGAGCAACATCCAGTAGAAGTGCTTCCGATAGCTTAGTGACTAGCGCTGGCTGTTGGATTGAATGAACACTGAGCGAGAGTGAGTAATAGTGAACAAAATCCTTCATCCAGCGGATTTACTTCCGGATGGAGAAGTGCTTCCGGATGCAAGAAAGACCTCTTAGACTAAGAACACTCCCACTGCATGTAACTATATGTTAATACTGTGAGACTAACACTCAGTGCAGCACACTCAGTAGATTTGCTTCCGGATGTGAACCTGCTTCCGCAAGCAATCAGAATGTCAGAGTGTTCAGAGATGCAGTGTCAGAATGCTTTTGTCAGAGCAGAGTTGTCAGAACTACTTTTCAGAGATAAAGCAAGTCAACCCTGCTATGCATTGATGAAGCATTAATTGGGCAAACGGTAACATAGGAAAAACGGCCATATTCAAACGGCTATCCCACCTACCAAGAGTCAGAATGTTTGAAGAGTATATAAAGGAGCTCAACCTCATTTATGAGGCTAACAATTATCTTTGAATACTCTTGAGAGAAGTTAGAGCGAGAAACTAAGAACACCTTCAAGCATTCAAAGCTGCCCAGAAAAGTAAAGAGCATTTAACACATCGAGTGATCACTCTCATTTACATATTCTGTACTCTTTGTTGTTAAGTCTCTTTCTGTATAAGAGCATTGATTGTACTTAAGTGTGTAACACTATCTGTTCTTTAAGAGAACTTAGTTAGAAAAATCCTTTAGTTGTAAAGGTTGAACCCTTGCTAGGTGTAAGGGGGAGCTAGTTAGAAAGGTTACAAGTGAGCCTTGTGTAAAACTTGTAGTTGTAAGGTTGCAAGTGATCACGTCCAAAACTTGCGGTTGTAAGGTTTCAGGTGAACCCGATTTAAAACCTGAGATAGTGGAACTCGGCCTGGGTGGTTGAGAACTGGACGTAGGTCAGGAAGACCGAACCAGTATAAATCTTGTGTTGGTTTTATTTGAGCATTTATTTTTGTAGCACAATTCACCCCCCCTCTTGTGCATCCATTACCTTCATTTGGTATCAGAGCGGGTCTTTCTCACTCGATTCCAACGAATCCAGAAAGCAAAGATCCAGTAATGGATACAGATTACTCCCTGCCAGATGTCTCTATTCAACCCAACAAGCCTCCAGGCTTTGATGGGTATAACTATCCATTCTGGAAGTTTTGAATGGAAACCTATATCAAATCCAGCGACATCAGACTTTGGGACGTAATCGAACGTGGGGATCACACACCACTGGATGAGGATGGTTTTGCCAAGCAGCGATCTAGGTACACAAATGAGGACTATGCTCTAGTCCAACTAAACTACCGAGCCATGCACTACATCCAGTGTGCTCTCAGCCCTAAAGAGTTTCACAGGATCAGCCACCACAAAAATGCTAAAGATATGTGGGAGGCTCTTGAGGCTGCTCACTCTGGAACCAGGGGAGTGAAAGCAAGGCGAGTTGAGATGCTGGTGGAAGAATTTCACAAGTTCGCCATGCTTAGTCCTACTGAGCCTATCAGGGAGCTGGAGCTCAGGTTCACTCACCTCATCAACAATTTGGCTTCACTGGGTAAGGACATTCCTGAAAGAGAGCAAGTCAGCAAGATCCTAAAGATCTTGAAAGGTGACTGGATCACCAAAGTAACCATCTTGCAGGAAGTCCAAGGAGAATCAACGAGCTCCATCACTGCACTATTTGGCTCTCTGGCTGAATATGAACCTACCCTGCTGGCTCAGAGAGCTCCTCAAGCCTCATCTAAGGCCAAAAATCTTGCCCTTGTTGCTCCCAGCAAGGAGATTGATGATGATGATGAGGATGATGAGGAGGAAATGGACGATGAGGAGATGGCTATGATGGTGAGAAAATTCAGAAAGTTCTTCAGAAAGAAAGGAGGCTTTCAAAAAGGTGACTCCAGCCAGAGGAAAGGATACAAGAAGGAAAAGGCCCCCGTGTGCTTTGAATGTAAGAAACCTGGCCACTTCAAGGCTGAGTGTCCCAGCCTGCAAAAGTCAAAAGGCAAAGACAAAAGGAAGGCCTTTGTTTCCTCCATCTGGGTGAATAGCTCAGATGACGAAGCAAGTGATGAGGAAGAAGTTGTCAACCTCTGCCTGGTAGCCAGAGAAGATGATGAGGAAGCATCTTCAGAACTTGACCTCACCCACGAAGATAATGAGGTAACTTTCTCTGAACTGCAAGAGGCTTACAATGAGGTTCATGAAGAATTCTCTCGATTGTGTAAAGCCTATAAAGTGTTAAAAACTAAAAAGGAATCACTTGAGTCCAAGGTGGACTCACTGAGTGAAGAGCTAGCGGAAGCTAGAAAGCATCCGATAGTGGATGGCCAGGGTTCTCCACAAACAGAACTCAATGCCCCAACACTTGAGAGCTGCCCTAATTGCAGCAAAATCTCAGCAGAGAAAGACAAGCTGAAAAATGCCCTGCAGAAATTTACAAATGGCTCAGAAATGTTAAATATAATTTTAATGAATCAAAGGGCATATAGGGATAGAACTGGATTAGGATATACTCCTAGAGGGAAGAAGTGGGTGGAACCAAAAGTAAAGCCCTACTTAAAGTTCTTCCATAAAGCCACTAGTCATAGCTCCTCACCCTTCAGCTTCTGTAACTATTGCAACAGGAAGGGACACTCCACGTCCACCTGTAATGCTAAGAAGCATGGAGCAAGTAGCTCCTACAAATGGGTCCCTAAAGGAACCAAGGCAACAAAGGATCCTCCATCTGCTAAGGAAACTAAGAGAGGACAAGGATCCCGACCTTGGAATCATTCCAAAGGGAAAACCCAAGAGTCCAGAGCCAACTCTAAGCCAGAGGCTCTAAATATTCACAAGCCCAAGGTCAAGGATGACTCTAGACCAAGGGCATTGAAAACTAATGATCGAGGACCCAAGAAAGATTGGGTACCTAAGTTTACTTGATTTTTCCAGGTGTGTCTTAAAGCATCCAAGAACAAGAAATGGTATATTGACAGCGGATGCTCGAGACATATGACTGGAGACAGAGACAAGTTCAAATCTCTGGTGATCAAAGATGGAGCCACAGTAACCTTTGGAGGAAATCAAAGTGGAAAGATCACTGGAGTTGGAGAGGTCGGACCAATGAAAGACGTCTACCTAGTCGACGGTCTCTGTCACAACCTGCTAAGTGTCAGCCAGAGCACAGACAAAGGAAACTGGGTAATTTTTGATTCACATGAGTGCATAATAGTTGATAAGCAGGATCTAAATTTAGATAAGGCTAATTTAAAATGCAAACTTAAGGCAAATAGAAATGGAAACCTATATACTTTAGACTTATGCCAACAACTAGAAGAAAAATGTTTAATATCTAGTGATGAGAATAGTTGGCTTTGGCATAAGAGACTAGCTCATGTTAATTTTACTCAACTCGACATGCTAATTAAAAAGGAGCTAGCTATAGGTATTCCATCATTTAAAGTAAAGCATGATTTTATCTGTGAATCCTGCCAAAGAGGAAAGCAAACAAAGTCCTCATTCAAAACCAAGAAGAAAGTCTCCACCAGCAGGCCCTTGGAACTAATCCACATGGATTTGGTTGGGCCAGCAAGAGTGAAGAGCTTGGGTGGAAACCTATATGCTCTAGTGGTGGTGGATGACTATTCAAGGTTCACCTGGACTATGTTTCTTGCCTCTAAGCAAGATACTTTTGATGCTTTTGTTGTCCTGGCTAAGAAAGTGCAGAATGAGAGAGAGCTCAAAATCACAGCCATAAGGACGGACCATGGAGGAGAATTTGAGAACCATAGCTTCTCAGAGCTATGTGAACAGAATGACATAGAACACAACTTCTCAGCTCCTAGGACCCCTCAACAGAACGGAGTTGTCGAAAGAAAGAACAGGGTTCTGACAGAGATGGCTAGAAGCATGCTCAATGAGAAAGAGGTTTCTCAAGTGTTCTGGGCGGACGCTATGAGCACTGCTTGCTATATCTCTAACAGAGCCTATGTTCGCAAAGGACTGGATAAGACTCCCTACGAGCTGTACAAAGGGAGGAAGCCCAACATCAGCCACCTCAGAATCTTTGGATCAAAATGCTATGTGCATAACAATGGAAAGGTAAATCTGGGTAAGTTTGATCCAAAAGCTGATGTAGGTATATTCATAGGATATTCCCTTAGGAGTAAAGCATATAGAATATACAACATGAGAACTAGAATTGTAGAAGAATCAATGCATGTTGTATTTGATGAAACTCCTACATGGGGACAATCCACAGAAGATGATGAAATACTTAATCTCCCAAAACCACCATCATCTTCTTTACTACCAAAAGAAACACCAGCAAGCAATCTCAAAGAAGAAGATGAACCCAGTGATGAACCTAGAATGCAGACCGTGTCTGATGAGGCACAGTTGCCAACAGCTAGGAGACATCACAGGGATCATCCTCTTGATCAAGTGCTTGGTGATGTTTCTTCTGGTGTCAGAACCAGAAGGCAAGTTCAAAATGAAGTTGAGTTTGGAGCATTCCTATCTCAAATCGAACCAACTTCAGTTGAACAAGCTCTTGAGGACTGCGACTGGATTATTGCCATGCAGGAAGAGCTAAATCAATTTGAGAGAAGTCAAGTCTGGGAACTAGTCCCTAGACCGTCTCATCAATCTATAGTAGGGACCAAATGGGTCTTCAAAAACAAACTGGATTAGACAGGTCAAATCACAAGAAACAAAGCCAGATTAGTAGCCAAAGGATATAACCAAGAAGAAGGCATTGACTATGAAGAAACCTTTGCTCCAGTTGCAAGACTTGAAGTAATAAGGATTCTTCTAGCCTTTGCATCCATGAAGGGCTTTAGGCTATATCAAATGGATGTAAAGAGTGCATTTCTTAATGGCTATATTAAAGAAGAGGTGTATGTAGAACAACCTCCTGGCTTTGAGGATCACAAATATCCCAAACATGTGTATAGATTAAAGAAAGCTTTATATGGCCTGAAACAAGCTCCTAGAGCTTGGTATGAGAGACTCAGCAGCTTTCTGCTGGGCAAAGGTTTCTCAAGGGGCAAACTTGATAATACACTGTTTATCCTTCACAAAGATAGAGACATGTTAATTGTCCAAATTTACGTTGATGATATTATCTTTGGGGCAACTAATGAAAAACTTTGTGAAGATTTTTCTAAGACTATGCAGGGTGAGTTTGAAATGTCTATGATGGGAGAACTCACTTTCTTCCTAGGCCTGCAGATTAAACAGAAGAAGAATGGAATCTTCATATCCCAAGCAAAGTACTACAGAGAACTACTCAAAAAGTTTGGGATGGACGAATGCAAGGAGTATGACACTCCTATGAGCACCACCGCCGCACTCGATGCTGACGCAAAGGGTAAATCTGTCAGCCTGCCCATGTACAGGGGAATGATAGGTTCCCTCCTATACTTAACGGCAAGCAGGCCTGATATTCAATTTAGTGTAGGCATGTGTGCAAGATTTCAAGCCAACCCCAAGGAGTCTCACTTAACATGTGTTAAACGTATTTTGAAATACCTTGAGGGAACGCAAGAACTTGGTCTTTGGTATCCCAGAGGTAACCAAGAGTTCTTGTGGGCTTACTCTGATTCTGACCATGCAGGTTATAAGACTGATAGAAAGAGCACCAGTGGACAATGCGCCTTCCTTGGTGGTTGTCTGGTGTCTTGGGCTAGCAAAAAGCAAACCTGCGTGTCTTTGTCATCCACTGAGGCAGAATACATTGCTGCTGCAAGTTGTTGTGCTCAAGTGCTGTGGCTAAAGAACCAACTGAGAGACCTTGGCTTGGAGTTCCCTGAGGCACCCATCCTCTGTGACAACACAAGCACAATCAGCCTCGCCAAGAATCCAGTTCAGCACACAAGGACAAAGCAAATTGATGTCAGACATCACTTCATCAGAGACCATGTTCAAAAGAAGGATGTCAAAGTGCAATTTGTCCCCACTCAACAACAGCTTGCTGACATCTTCACCAAGCCTCTGGGGGTTGACCAATTTACTTTCATAAGAGGTGATTTGGGAATGGTAAACCCAAATGAGGTGTAACCTTTCATTTATTATACTTGATTGCTTAAAACCTACAACAATACTAACTTAGGCATCGGAGTGCCAATACGTGTCTTTTGCAGGTCCTCAATGTTAAATCTTAAGATTTTGCAACCGGAAGCAAAACCACTTCCGGATGATCATTCGCTGACACTGGATGATGAAACCAAGAGAGCGCTAGCACCAGTCCAAGAGACACGTCACTTCAGAAACGTTTCAACTCCCTCTATAAGAAGGTGTGCCCTATCTGACTAGACGAAGCGACACATGTCATAAGGTGCGCCGTTTCAATTAAATTTTTACGTTACCCAATGTGCAAACGTTTGGTTTTCATCTGAAAAAACATGACCATTTTACCCTTAGTTACTTCGCCTATAAATAGGGTGTCACTTTTTCACTTTCACTTTTTACTTTCAACACATTCTCTCTGCATAACATATTCCATCTTCATCTGAGTTCTTCGCATTCTTCATAAACTCTTTGGATTTCATCTCCTTTCACCACCAACCCACACAAAAATGGCCGGATCTCATGAAACAAACCCAGTTACAAAGAAACATTCTTCATCCAAGAAACACAAGTCAAAATCTGGAAAATCTCGCCATGAACATTCTGGTAAATCTGGGAAAAGCGATGAACACCGTGATGAACACCATAGGACATCTGGGCAAACCCAGGGACTGGATGAACCCACCCAGAATCAGCCTGGAACAACTGGTCGAGTGGCAGAACAGTCAGTTGTTTCTGGGCATGAGCAAGAGAGGGAAGCCCAGAGAAAAGGGAAGAAGAAGGTTCAGTTCGCTGAAGAACCTTCTTCCAAGAGGCAGAGGGTTGAAGAAGATGATCCCACAGTGTACAGGGATGGGGCATTGGAGCCAGTTGCCGCCAAGTTTGAGACAGTTCAACCCTACTTCAACCATGGCCTATTCATTGACCTAGCCATGATTGATGAACTAGGGTTTCCCCACCTGCGCCCTTTCCTGGAGAAGTATATGGGCTGGTTAGGAATCAACCAGGACTACAATGTCAACGTCCTGCGAGTCTTCTATCAAACTCTCTCTGGCAAAGTGAAGTACAAGAAGGTTGATGGGAAAGAGTAGATACACAGACTCTCCTTCACTGCCACTGTAAGGGGGAGAACCATCAAGTTCAACTGGAGGACACTGAATGAGATCATGGGGATCACAGAGGAGAACATGAATGAGTGGATATATCCTGAGGCGCTAAAGTTCGACAAGGAGGATCTCGAGAAGTTGTATGGCACCACAGGGAAAAAGGTGTCCAAGATGTCTGACTCAAACAGACTCTTGTATTATGTCTACTCCCGAATTATGACACACAAGGGGGGCAACTTCAACGAGTTCACCTTGATCGACAATCCATGGTTCCCCAGAATTCTCTCCCACCAGCCAATCAATCCCGGCCAGTTGATATGTCTTGAGCTTCAGCGCTGGATAGTGAATGACAAGTCTGGCTATCTTCCCTATCCCACCATCATTGCCTTCCTCCTTGAGAAGCATCTGATCAAGGCCACATCTGCTGTGGAGGAAGAGAATGTCAAGTGCAGACCTGTGGGAGCAACCAACATCCGGAAGATGGGCATTAAGTATCTAAGAGCCCCTAAGCCCACTCGCTCAGGATCACTAGCGGGTAGTGCGTCTGGGACTTCAGCCCCCTCGACATCTGGTGCAGGGGATCAGGAAGTGGACTCCCATGCTGGGCCAAGCCGTGCTGCCAGAGTGCCAGCTTCAGTCAAAGCTTTTGCCGAGGAAGTTAAGGAGGAACTTCTCTTTAGACTGCCTGAATCCTTGGTAGGCTCTCTCCGTGCTGAGTGTGACAATGGCTTCCATCGGCAAGGGGAGCGAATTCAGAGGCTCGAAGACAAGGTAGGCCAGATTGAAAACCACATTGCCAGGGTGGACGCAAAACTTGACCTCATTCTCCAGCACCTACAAATTCCCCAACCATCACAAGGTAACCTACCACCACCTCCTCCTCCTCCCCAAAATCCCCCTCCTCCTCCTCCTCCCTCAGGCAATCCTCAACTTCCCCCTCCTCCTCCACCTAACACTCAACCACCACAGCCACCTCCACAAAATGACCATCAATTCCCTCCATCACCAAACAATGCTCACCAATCCCAACCTTCACCCAACCATGAACACCAAACCCAAGACACACACCAACAATCTCCTAGCCAATCACCCCTTCACTCCAACAACTCCCCATCTCCACAAAACTCCCCCTCTACACCTCCCTCATCCACTCGCACACCATCCAACCCCTTAGCCGAACACCTTGGATTTCAAACTGCCATTCACCCCCTCAGCCATATCTATCTACGAGATTACCCACGCCTTCAGCAAATCCCTGAGGATCCTCACGTACCCTTTACCCCATTTACCCCACACTCTTCCACTACCTTCACTGAATATTCCTCCACCTACCCATTCGAAGGTCTATTCGTAGATCCTACTTGGTTCCCCAACCAACCCACATCCCCAGATCATACCCTACCTGCCTCTTCCCCAGAATCCTCACCCCAAACTCCACTTAGCCCTGAACCTCCACCCTCCTCTTCCTCTACTCCATCCCTGGCACTCGCCCTTGTTGATGATGACAAAAGGGGGAGAAATGTGATGACCGCTCTTCGCCTATCCATGAACACAAGGGATGTGCTCAGCCAGCCATCCCTCTGGCTTGATGAAGACATCATGGCTGCCCTTCGCCGCGCCATGGAATCCCAAAGGCTGAGTGGTGCTGAAAGCCTAATAAGAGGAGAAGCCATAAGATTCATGGAGCAGCAGAGGACGGCTGAGCAAGGACCACAATTGGAGATGGTTGTCTTTGAGCCAAATGAACAACCTTCACAGCCTGAGTCATCTTCATCAGAACCTCCTCCAACTAAGATAAGTAGAGAAGTTATTGAGGAGATAATGATGAAGTGGGGACTGAAGAAGATCAATCACCCTCCTATTGTGATAGCCAAGCCTATCCCCTCATCCACTGGGCAAGAGTCTGAGATCCCCTCGTCTGAGCAATCATCTGCCCCTCCTCCCTCATCTGAGCCAGCAGTCACCTTCAGTGAGTCTAGAAAGAAGACTGTTGCCAAGAAGCGAACCAGGAAAATTATTGCCACCACTGAAACTGCTGAGAGTGAGGAAGAGACTCCATCTGACCAACCTGAGCAAGAGACCTCATCTGCCCAAGTTGAGCCTGAAACCCCAGTAGTTCAAGCAGTTCCTATTCTAAAGGAGGTCAAGTTGGAAATTGAAGACATGACTCCTGAGGAATTCGAAAGATATGGGTATACGGACAAACTCTCCTTTGGTCAGATGGCCTGCCTCGATGCTGACACAGCAAAAGCCATGCCCACTCCCTCGATTAGCAAGATCAAAGGGAAGAGTAAAGGGAAAGGGAAAAGGAAAGCCCAGGAAGTTGAGGAGGATCCCAACTTCCCTGTATGAAACGTAAAAATTCGGGCTGTTCACTACCCCAATGGAGAGGTCGCCTACTTCGATGATGCTACAGGGTTCCCTGGGTATGAAGAAGTAGAGAACATGAAGAGGGCATTCGAGGAGTCTATTGAATCAGAAAGACTCAGACGAGAGAGGGATGAAGAAGAGCTTCAACGAGTAATTGCCCAGATAGACCAGAATGTGCATAAGGCTGAGATCGCCAAACTTCAGAAAGAGAGTGAGGAGAGACAGAAGGAGAGGGAAAAGAAAAAGAGACACAAACACTGAACTCCCATTCCACATTTTTTTTTCTTTGTTTTTATGCATATTTTTATTCTTGCTTAGTATAGATTACCTGTATATGTTTTTGCTTGTATACTCTAACATGTAATCTCTTTCATATCAATAATATTTGTCCAAGTTACTTGTTCTTATCTATTGTTTTATGCTAATTCTTTCATATGAACTTAATCGATGAAACTGAGTTTGTCATCATCAAAAAGGGGGAGAATGTTAGAATCTTAAGTTTTGATGAAGACTAAAATATGAAAGAACTTATAAAGCAATAGGTGAACATAGAACCCTAAGTAAAAGTGCAACCGGATGTGGACTTACTTCCGGATAGTTTAGGACTAGCGCTCGCGGATGAATGTCTCATCCCCCAGCGGCAGCAAGAAATTCACTTAGGAGTTAACTTAGTCCATGAGCACTAGATATACAAAATCCTAAGACTAAGTTAAGATTCAAGCGGAAGTGAATTTGCTTCCTGTTAAACTTAGACTGGCGCTGGCTGTTGGAATAGATATCCCTAAGCGTCAGTGAAAGTGAGCAACATCCAGTAGAAGTGCTTCCGATAGCTTAGTGACTAGCGCTGGCTGTTGGATTGAATGAACACTGAGCGAGAGTGAGTAATAGTGAACAAAATCCTTCATCCAGCGGATTTACTTCCGGATGGAGAAGTGCTTCCGGATGCAAGAAAGACCTCTTAGACTAAGAACACTCCCACTGCATGTAACTATATGTTAATACTGTGAGACTAACACTCAGTGCAGCACACTCAGTAGATTTGCTTCCGGATGTGAACCTGCTTCCGCAAGCAATCAGAATGTCAGAGTGTTCAGAGATGCAGTGTCAGAATGCTTTTGTCAGAGCAGAGTTGTCAGAACTACTTTTCAGAGATAAAGCAAGTCAACCCTGCTATGCATTGATGAAGCATTAATTGGGCAAACGGTAACATAGGAAAAACGGCCATATTCAAACGGCTATCCCACCTACCAAGAGTCAGAATGTTTGAAGAGTATATAAAGGAGCTCAACCTCATTTATGAGGCTAACAATTATCTTTGAATACTCTTGAGAGAAGTTAGAGCGAGAAACTAAGAACACCTTCAAGCATTCAAAGCTGCCCAGAAAAGTAAAGAGCATTTAACACATCGAGTGATCACTCTCATTTACATATTCTGTACTCTTTGTTGTTAAGTCTCTTTCTGTATAAGAGCATTGATTGTACTTAAGTGTGTAACACTATCTGTTCTTTAAGAGAACTTAGTTAGAAAAATCCTTTAGTTGTAAAGGTTGAACCCTTGCTAGGTGTAAGGGGGAGCTAGTTAGAAAGGTTACAAGTGAGCCTTGTGTAAAACTTGTAGTTGTAAGGTTGCAAGTGATCCCGTCCAAAACTTGCGGTTGTAAGGTTTCAGGTGAACCCGATTTAAAACCTGAGATAGTGGAACTCGGCCTGGGTGGTTGAGAACTGGACGTAGGTCAGGAAGACCGAACCAGTATAAATCTTGTGTTGGTTTTATTTGAGCATTTATTTTTGTAGCACAATTCACCCCCCCCCCCCCTCTTGTGCATCCATTACCTTCAGTAGCATGTAACCTTATTATTCTCCCGAATGAATTATTCTCTCATGTTCATACTTATTAGAAGCCAGATATGTTCGGGCCAAGCTTCACTCCTCTGCCCACAACCCCCTATTATAACCTTTGGACCAAATTTAAATGGTCCAGATTTTACATTTAATAAAATATTATAATTTCTTTTAAAAAAATACATAAATAAATTTAAAATACTGAAATTTGATCTGAACAATTTTCATAATTAAAAATATAAGAAAAAAGCTTCCTAATAATAGTAGTCCACAATTGTGAACTATTTGATCTCAAATAATGTTAATATTATAATTTATTTATTTTTCATATAAACTTACTACATAATACATATTTTATCGAATATGAAGTTTATTTGGAACATTAAAATTCGATCCAAATGAAGGTGGAGGAGGGGAGATGAAGTATAGAAACGGTACACCGCACATGAGAGAAGCGACTCCCAATTTGTTCACTTTAAGACACATGCTCGATTTTAAGAGAAAGTAAATAGTTCACCTACTTTTACTCATTCCATGAAATTCTATTGTTTATTTTGTTCCTTGTCCTTCTCCTTCTCTCTAAATTACTCTCTCTATATTCTTAGAAGTTAGTAATAGATTTTGTTTCAGTTCCAATCTTCAAGTATGTATGAGACTTAAGTCTTCAAAAAAATGTTGTCCCTTAAATTTGGAAGCTTTTTTCTCATACTAGCTAACCATTTTTTTCAATATAGGATGTAAGTGGGTTTATTACAGCATTATCAAGAGTAACCGAGAACTTATATGAAAATGTTTTTTTTTAAATTCACATACATTTCAAGAAAATCGGACTATAAGCGACAAAAATCGATTATTCTAAGGTTCAAAACCGGAATCAAACTGGTTTACCTATTTGTTCAAGGGTTATTGGTTCAATTGTAGTTAACAGGGTCAATCTAAAAATAAAAAATAATCATATTTGTCAAATGTAAAAAATATAAAAATAAAAAGAATGCTAATCATACTGATTAGTATAACTATAATATAGAAAACTTGATAATTTAATTACGAGATAAAAAATTCCATCTTATTTTTTTGATAAACCTGGCCTTGTGCTTATTAGCTTTCACACTGGCATTCTGAGAAAGAGCAACTAGGGAGGAATTCCCCATCCCTAACTAGCAACCCACTATTCCTAACACTATCAACACAAAGCTGCAAAATGGTGACAACAACAAACTCCTTCCCTTTCACAAACCCATCTTCAATGGCTTCAACAAGCACACCAATCACACATCATTTTGGAATTTTTTTACTGATCATTAAATTTTTAAATACTCAAAATATACTAATGACTAAGGAAAATTATAAAGGAATATATAGAAAAACGAAACTAATCTAATTTTTAAGTCCATACAATTTCACATTATTTTCAATCATCTCTTTATATTCGAATTCGTATCATTGCTTTCTTTTTTTTACATGGCAAGGCAAGCTACTGCTCGTTAGTTACACACTGATCAAAATCAGTTCCTAGACATAGGGTTGGGGAGCATCAATGTCACCCAACAATCATTGTTCAACAACATCACACAGTCATCAGGTGGTGAAGACAAGATATTTAATTCCCCATCAGTGTTATGCACCATTTTAGCTATCTATCTTTAACAACCAGTGCTACCCTACGAGTTTAAATAATCTCCAAATTTCAATTCAATCAAGTGATATCGACAACCTAGTGTCTTGAATGATTTCATTCATTGGATGAGTAATATCAACTTCTAATATGATGAGATTAATAGCCTCCCATGAGTGTGAGTATAGTTTGATTCTATTGAGTTTTAGCATCCTAGCTACTTGAAGTCCAGTCCGGATTGCTTGAATTTCTGTTGGAGTTGATCGTCTATATATGCTTGAATGTTTGTTGGAAACCTGCCAGCCACGTGCCATTACTATCACGAATAACTCCCCCTCGGCTGCCTGAATGTGATTTATAACAGAATCATCTACATCTATATCTACATCTAATAATTTGACAAAAACTTGTGGTGTTAGTGTCCATTTATTATTCTCTCCACAAGGCAATGTGTTGGAGATTTTATGCTGGTATATGTCATTCTCCACCTTCTCATACATACTGAAAATAACTCAATTGATAAAAGTAGATTATGCATCATCACTTGCTTGTATCATTGCTTTCTAATAGGTTTCTCTAATTTTAAGCCTACTTCATGTTTATTAAGGTTTATATAATTTTTTTATTTTTATCAGTCCCTTAAAACTATTGACACATATTATGCATATAAAGAGCATAATTATTAAACAGAAAAAAAATATAAGGGTTGGGTAGCTACAAGTTAACAACGCACTTCAATTCAGAGTGAGAGGACTAAATAATAATTTTCTATTTAACTTATAAAAATTGTAAATGTATGCTTTTTATATATTTTCTAATACTGGTGTGAATATAAAATTTTATTCTTACTTACAAATGTTTGAAAAGTATATTTTTAATTATTCAATTATTATAAACAAAATTTGGACAAAATAAATTCACAATTAACAATTAGCAAAAAAAAAACTAACTTATAAACAAGAAAGCACTTGATTAAGTTATTAAGTAGGCTTGCCCCCAAAAAAATAAGAATATGTGTTCAAATCCTAAGAAGTCCTTTCATTGAAAGAGTGGACAAATCTTACAACACTCTTATCTCTCGAGTTTGGATTAGTTAGTTGTCAATAAACTATAAGATTTCCGAGCAATGTTTAAAAAAAATAAGAAAACAGGAAATTTGTTTGGTTTGGTTAAAAAGGGGCATTTCACTGTTTTTCACCAACAAATCTAACTTTCATTATCTTTTCTTCCATTTTTACTCTGAATTTCACTTGATTTATTCAGTATGATTTGGACAATACAATCTTTTATCATTGATAAGTAGATAATTAAATGTTAATATCATCTACTCACGGCTCTACTTTTCTCTCTCCCCCAACTCTAGCACTATTATATCTGGCTTCTTTAGAGGATAAATTAGGTTAGGTCATATAGTTGTTTTGGTTCTAATTGAAAGATTACTTTAATTTTTTGGAGAAATTAATTATGCAGAATTATTGACTTTATTTTCTCAAAACTAACTTATATTTAGGATGGAAATAGGTCAAACCTCTTTCAGGACCTACTTCCTGGCTTGCTTAGGTCTTAGCTTGGCTGCCCTATTTATTAAAAAGGTCATGCCAAGACCTATTTTGAGGCATAAATGTGTAAATAGGTCATGCCTATTATGTCAAGGCCTAACCTAAGCCACAGGTCCCAACCTATTTACAGACATTAAAAAATATAATTTTATTTATATAATATAATATTTTATATAGATATTTCTATTCTTCTGTTTTAGGTTTTAGCTAATGTATATTGAAATTTGTCAGTTAATTTAACTTCTTAATAATTAAATATTATTATTTTTTACCTTGTGATTTTGAGTTTTAATTGTTTCCTATTCTTAACCTCTTCAACTATGAGACTAATTAGAATTGAAACCTAATGTTGCTCATTCTTCTTTGAAAGTTCGTTGCAACTTCCTCGTTTGGTATACTCCTTCATCTTATTTACATTTGCAATCTCTTTTTAATAAATCATCCTCTCCTTCATCTTATCTACAGGTTTAATGTGAGCTTCTTCCAACTTCGTTATATCTCTCTTGCCATTCTTCATTTTGTGGGCATTTCGGTTAGTCACTTTCTTTTTTTTATATGGATTTTAATTGCCTTTTAGTTTTCCTTTGATGGTGATATGACCATTTTTTAATTAGTACTTCAGATTTTTGAATTTGAATACTCACGTTTTTCTTTATATTGAATCATCAATATGGGCATATTTTGTGTTAATTTATGATGGAATAATTTTATAACTACTTATGATCAGTTTTTAATTTTATGTATGATCTTAAGTATACAATTTAAATGTAAGTTTACATTTATTTAGATTTAGTAGGCTCAAAGTCTACTTATATGGTCTTCAAGTTATACAGCATAAAGCCTTTTTAAATGTCTACATTATAAGTAGATTTGTAAAAAGACTCTAGGATCAGACTTTATATACACACAATATGCTCAAGCCTGTTCAGTTAGAGTTTGGCCTAACCTGACCTATTTCCATGAGACATTTTCTATACTATATGTGTTAGATGAGACATCAAATTAATTACCCAAATCTAAGTAAAAACACATTTGCTCTTAAAATTGACCTCGATAACCAAGCTTTTGAGTAACAGCCTCGTTTCATTGGATAGCTATTTTATACATACATTCACGTGCATACTATCTCCTCTCTCTCCTTTTTCTCCCTGCCTAATACCAAATCTTCTTTCAGGAGATAGGGTTCTTATAAAGTCTCATTATTTAAGCTGAAATTGAGTGTCCCAAAATAAAGACCTACATAGTCTTAATTGTTATAAATGGAATGAACTTTTTAATAATCAAGTTAGTTTATTTTTGTATGTAATAAAAATCTTGGATTTTTAATCATACGTAAATCTTGGGAGTATATATTTTATATATATTTATTGACTTATTGTAATATAAGTTATCATCTTTCCAAAATTAAAGGAACAATATCTACTTATTACTAATCTTACCAAACATAGATAATTAAACAGACACATTAAAAAAATCTCAAAAAATGTCAAAAACATCAATTTCATTCAGCACTGTACTCTTACTCTCCATCTCTCCCATATATTTCTTTATTCATCATAATGACCCCTCCACTTCAACTAGTTCATCTCTCTGCTTCTCTAGTCCCTTCTCTGTGTCTCAACCTCTCTCGTCTCTTTAACATCATCATATCATCATCATGCCTTACTCTTCTCCTCCTTCTACATCTTTGGTTTTCTCTCATACCCTCCTTCCTCCTCTCTCCTCATCAAACTCCATTAAACTAACCACCTTCATCATCACCATCAACCCAAACAAAACACCTAACTTTCTTCTCCTCTCACAACAAAAGGCAGTCCCTTATTCTTCAATCTCACCAATAAAATGTTCTTCATCCTCAATATCAAGCTTAATCCCAAAACTACACCAAGACAATAACAAACATGTACATGGACATGAAGATCATGATTATGAGTATGTTGAAGAAAAAGAAGATGAAGAAGTAGTACCTCCTTTACATGAAACGAGCAAGATCTCCCGTGCGATGCACGGGAAGATTAACCTGTTTTATAAATTTATTTTTTATGACAATCTTTTCCATTTGATTAAAAGGGGTATGAGGAAAAAAAAAAGTAAAGTATATGCACTTTATTTTCTCAAAATAAATCACCCAAGTAGTTAGAAAGTGAGAAAATCTTTAGTATCATGCAAAACATTAGTGAAATGTGAAATCTGGATTTCCCGCGCTTCGCGCGGTTTATTTATAGTTATTACTAATTCACAAACACGGCATTGGTGAGATGGAGTTTTATGAGATAAATCATTGGTCAAGCTAGATATAATTTACAGGTGTAGTTGGGTCTAATGAAATTGTTATAAGATTTTGAAATAACTTGCAAAATGCTCATTTTGAAATAATAAAGCTGAATTTCTCATACAACTTTAATTACAAGTGATATTCCCTAAAAAAATCAACAAACCATGAGATAACTCAAAATAAACTCATATTATTAATAGACCAAATAAATTGGAAGTTCAACATGTTATTATAAAGACAAAAGAATAATATATTTAACGGAATATTGGGAGAAGTTTGTCTATAATAGAGTGTAGTAATTGAAAGGAAGTTGATTTCTTTTTCCCTTTTTACAAAAAGGCTATCATGAACAATAGACATGGGAATGATAAGATAATTACTCTGCTTGTAATACTGAAGTTTGAAAGATAGTGAAATACCTTAGTGTTCATAATGACGTGCTTATACAATTATGACAAATGAATTTTCATAGCATATAAAGTTGGAGAATCATTTATAAAGCTTATAAATCATTCTAACTAAAATAACAAACAAAAAACATGTAACATTGGAAATTATGTCAACACAATGTAACAAATATTCAGTCAATATCCAGTCTTGACATTCTCTAACAATGCTCCATGAAGCCAACACCTAACCGTATCTTTGAACCTTGCTTGAATTAGTAAGAGAGGATGCTTCATCAATCTCAAATTTAACATTCCATACACACACTCAGCCACCCCCATTTTTCCCTACACACCTCCCCTATCTTTCTTCTTCCATTCATGCTGTCACCATTCCCCTCTTCTTCACTTTCTCATATTCAAAGCATGAATTTAGTGATCCTCGTAATGAACATCACCTTCTTTATAAAACTCTGTCACCATTATGAAATTTGGATTTCTCCTTGTAAGAGATTAATGAATTGCTTTTGTTCAATATATTCTGAGAAGATTTAAATGCATTAGATTGGATCATTCTGATTTCATTAAGAATAAAGGTAAAGGTATTGTATTAAACTAAAACTCATTTGTAGGCTCAAAAATTCAAAAGGCAGTGGTCTTAAAGTTTGTGTCATGGGATGTGAGCCAACAATCTGTGATCCCTCTTTGAATATGAAAATAGAGGCAAGAAGAAAAAGAGGAGCATGTAAACAAAAATGAAAGTATGAGAAAAATTACCAAAATAACCAACCAACATTTCAAATTTCATAAGTGTAATTCACATACTGATTGACTCATATGGATTAAATTTGGGATGATTATAAAAGGTAAACCATGAGAAAGAAACATATATCAAAGGCCATTTAATTTCCACCACTCTGATATCGTGACATACAACCTAAAGCTATATGTAACTAAGAGGATCATCAAAAAGCTCTTTTTATTGTAGCAATTGGTTATGGATGCTGGTTTGAAAAAAAACAATAAAAAACATCAATGTATAGAAAACCATGTTATCTATGAAGCAAAATAGGCCAACACATACACCGAAGGCCAAGCAAAGAACATTAATATCCCTGCAACACTTCCTTTATGTCTATAATATTCTTAGTCCTCCTCATGCTCACCTTGCTTACCTTGTTAAATGAGTATATATCTTTGACCATTATGCAGAACATACAAATTAAAAGGTTATATATCTTAGTTTAACAACTCTATGACAATCCAACATAATCATCAAAGTAAAAAACAAAATATATTCTTTTGTTATATACAAGCATTAAGCAATAAGCAAAAACACACAGCTACAACTAAGATAAAGACCCCCTGCTGGACAAAACATATATGAGGATCACCTTAGAACTCAAAACAGACTTTTAATTTGTTTGTTCTGCATAATGGTCAAAGATATATGAATATGATGATGCTGGAGGAATTTTCCTAGAAGATAGACATGAGGTGCAATGACAACCAAAAAACATAACTCACAAAATGATTATCATATATTTCTAAACTAATATGAGGGGTTTACTCCAACTGATATTGCTTACATATGAAAAGGAACACAATCTAACAAAGGAATAATGCTAGTGTTGTTGTTTATGAAATCTAAGAAAGGAATAATGCTAGCTCAAATTAAGACCTCACACAACTAACTTTACATTCCCACTCGGAAGAGGTAATCTATAATTAGCATTATTGTAATTAACATGCATTGAATTTGTATTTTTATAGAGATTCATGAACTATAGCTTACTTAATGGTACTTTTAAGTGTGATATTTAGTAGCTTGAACTTAAAACATAGCTTGAGGATAAGCAATAAACTGATAAGCATATATATTAAAATGGTTAAAACTACAGATTTTTAAACTGATATTGCTTAGAAACAACTACAATATTTCAGCAAATGCAGCACATCAATATTAATAGTATAAAATATGAATAACCCACCTTCAAAACTTTTTTGTAATTCTGCAATATTAGAGGCATATCCTTTGGGGATACTGCAAACAATACGAATATCTGGTTAACATGTCAGCCACTTAAACAATAAAGCCATAATTATTTCTCAATAACTGAAAGTAAAACTGCTTGAGTTAGAAAAAAGGATGAAAATGACTGGTTGGCTAACACTAACAGACTCCTAACTTAATATTAACTTAAAAAAGAAATGAGTATGTGATCAATTTCAGTTAAAATGCCATGGTAACTATATCAGCTGAAGATGGTGAGATCTCTTTGCTCAGGTTATCAGCTATCATATCAGAGATGAAAGCTAAGCTCTAGCACAAGACTTCTTTTAGTCTTTATTTGACTGCAATAGACATGATCATCCTGATCAGACCTATACAAATAGCAGTCAATAGGCAACACATATAAATAATCACCTAGTTGTACTCTCAACATACGGGAACTCGTTTTACCCATGCACAATTTCACCCATTTTCCCCATTCATTCATATGAAACTCAAATATATCTAGGACATTATAAATACTGAACTTTGATTTTGGCATAATCAGGAAGAAATAACACATGCAGCTACAAAAATCAACTCAATAAATCAACCACCCACGAAGATGAGGGCCTGAAGGTTGAAGAAAGAAAAGAATAAGAGCAGGAAAAAGTAAGGGATTTCTGTACAGCTTACCAAATACTGAATCACCGCGGCTCCATTGATGGTTGATTTTCAATTGACGGCGGCTGGTGGGGGGAGGCTACTCGACAGAGTTGGTGGATTGAAGATGAGAATGGGAAAATAAAAGGAGTGATTTTGGACTAAAGGAGTGATTTTTCTTTCTGGGGTGTCTTCAATTTTGGTTTTTCTTTTCTGGGTATTGCTTGTTTTGAACTGAAAATGAAGGTGGTGGAAGATTCTTCATCTCCTTTAATCTCTGGGAAGTAGGCTTCAGAAGAGAGGACTTGGTTGAATGGGATAATACAACACCCAAATTCTTTTATTCAAATAAAACAAAAAACCGTGAACCTCTTTTCTCTTGGACTTGGCTTCCAAGAGAAGCTTTGTATCTGAGTGTGATTGTGTAAGCAGAGAAAAAATGTCAGAAAAAGAAGTTTATGTGGTTGTCCAATGGGACCCACCATTTGCAGAAGGAGGAGATAAAGAAGGCCATTTTTCAGGGCGACGCGGCGGAGGGCTAGTTATGTGAGATCTTGGTTTGGGAATTGGGGCTGGTGTTTTGAAGAGAGAGTTCGTAGGGAGGGTTCTGGTCAGTTATGGAAATATGAAAGGATAGGTTTCCTGAGCATGCATAAAGTTTCCTTGAGAAGCTTCAACTCTTGGCAACTTGACTGTTACACGTGTCCGCCCCATAGTTGAGAAAAGAGGTGGGACCCCATAGTCTAGTTTATTTATGGGACCACTAAAAATTAATTTTTTCAAACAAATAATAAACCAACCCGTGAACATGGTGGTGATGCAGTTGGCTTCCTGAAGAAGCTTTTTTTTTTACCTTACTTCCTGAAGAAGCTTTGAACACAGGCAGAGGCTGATAAATCAATGACATGTGTCAGAAATAAAGATTTATGACACTGTTCAGTGGGACCCAACTCCTCCAAAAAAGATTAGGTCAGTAAGTCAGCCCCACTTGAGTTTCTCTCACTGATGAATTGGCACAAAGACTGCAACTGTGGCAAGGGAAAATAACTGATGTGCGAATTTAGTGGGGCCATTTTTTGCCAAAAGTTTACAAGTGGATGCCACGCCTAATGAACAGTGTTTCGCAGAAGAGCAAATGGGGATTTTTGCTTTAGTGTTTAATAGATATGGAGAGAAATCCAAGGATGCAACAATTGGGAAGGATTATTAGATCCCATGAACCCACATCTACGCAGAGAAATCATTCGCTATGGAGAAATAGCCCAATCATGTTATGATTCATTCGATTTTGATCCTCAATCTAAATATTGTGGCACTTGCAAGTACCACCCTTCCGAATTCTTCCAAAAACTCGACTTCACAACTAGTATCGGTTATGACATCACTCGATACCTCTATGCAACCTCCAACATCAATCTCCCCAACTTCTTCCAAAAATCATCATCCCTTCGCAGTATATGGAGCCCACATGCGAATTGGATGGGGTATGTTGGAGTTGTTAATGCAGATGATGGTATCAACCAGCTAGGCCGGCGTGACATAGTCATCGCGTGGCGTGGCACAGTGACATACCTAGAGTGGATCTATGACCTTAAAGATATTCTTAGGCCGGCGAATTTTCGAGGGGATGATGATAAAAGTGTGAAGATTGAGAGTGGATTCTATGACTTGTACACCAAGAAAGAGAATTCTTGTAATTATTGTTCTTTCTCCGCTCGTGAACAAGTATTGGCGGAAGTGAAGAGGCTAATTGAGTATTATGGGGATGATGAAGAAATTAGTATTACGATCACAGGACATAGTCTTGGGGCTGCCTTGGCAATTTTGAGTGCTTATGATATTGCAGAGATGAATGTTAATGTTGTTAACTATGGTGGTGGGGTAAGTAGGAAGATTCCAATCACTGTTTATTCCTTTGCTGGACCTAGAGTTGGGAATTTGAGGTTTAAGGTAATTTCTTCTTTCTTCCTTTTTTATGTTTCTTAAAGTTCCTTTATTTTCATCCTCTCTCATCTACCGAAAACCAAAAGAAAATACATGCAATTTGTTGCATAAATCTTAGGTAGATTGGTGCGTTCATTTGTAGTTTATCCGATCATCAATAAACATATCAGACATATGTTGATGTGATATCATATTGTGGAGCTTTAATATTTTCCCTCAAATAAAAATACTGTTAATGGAGCATTGAAATTAGTTCTCTAGTGCTATCAGTCCAAAAACAAAAAATTAGTTCTCTAGTGCTACACCATACCAAAATTCTCGTACTTGAATTTTTTTTTTTTGAAATCTGTATATATATTTTTGATCAATCAGATTCTAAATGACATGGGAAACGGTTTCACCTAAAATTTTCTTTTATTTATTTGATTCATCAATAGGAGCATTAAATGAAATTAATGGATCATATTGATGTGGAATATAGAAGGGGTGGTTTGATTATTTCCGATGTATAAAAAAGGGGGTGGTTTGAAATGATTTTTACTCAGGGAAGGTTCGTCATAAAAATTGAAAATAATTTGATTTTCCTTCAGTATTTTTTATGTTTTAAAAAATTTGATACTCTTTTGACTAGAAATAGACTTGAAATTTCTCTCTCATCTGTTATCATTTTCACCCAAAATTCACTCACCTGTATTAAAAGGATCATGCTGGAAAAACGTACAAAATCTAAAGCCTAGGAGGCTCAAAATTCTCGGTATTATTATTGTAGATTAGCTATAACGTAGTAATTAATTTTTTGAGTAAAGAAATACATATTGTTGGTATAAACAGAATTTAATTATCTTTATTTTTAAAATCAAAAGAACAATTTGTGTGATTCATGTTTCGATTAATACTAGGAACGGTGCGAGGAGCTTGGAGTTAAAGTACTAAGAGTGATCAATGTGCATGACAAGGTACCAACAGTGCCTGGACTAATAACCAATGAGAAGTTCCAATTTCAAAAATATCTTGAAGACACATTATCTTTTCCATGGAGCTATGCTCATGTTGGAGTAGAGCTTGCTTTGGACCACAAACAAAGCCCATATTTGAAGCCCACAAATGATTTGTTATGTGCCCATAACTTGGAGGCCCATTTGCACTTGGTTGATGGTTACCATGGCCAAGGAAGGGAATTTCGCTTGGCCAACAAGAGAGACATTGCCCTTGTCAACAAGAGTTGTGACTTTCTCTCAAGTGAGTATGAAGTTCCTCCACACTGGCGACAAGATGAGAACAAGGGAATGGTGAGGAGTAATGATGGCCGGTGGGTGGTGCCGGAGCGGCCTACACTGGAGGCTCACCCACCGGATACAGCTCATCATCTACAACAAATTCTCAAGAGGAATGGTATTTTTCAATTGAGAGACACATGAAAACATTTGGTTTGGTTTGAAATAGTTTCATTCCACGAAAATGTAGAAACATTTGGTGTATATATGTAGTTTTTTCTTCTTCTGTTTCTTCAAATAAAGAAAATATTTTATTTTACCAACTCGGGTAGTTGATATTCCGTCCATTGCTAAATGTATGACTTGTTGACTTTTTAAGAAAATCTTAATATGTAGAAAGAGTATTTTATTTATTTATAAATATAATGACACTTTCTATTTTTTACAGTGCTATATGAAATAAAAAAGTTAAGTTTGACTACTTAATATCCAAATGTTGAGAACTCTAAATTCGAGCTTTGTTATGCTGTGAATAAATAAAGGAAAAAACTTAGGTCCATTTTCTTAGGTCCATTTCCTCCAATTCCCCAGTCAAAATGGGACACATGGACAACTAAACACATCAATCTTCTCTTTCCTTTTAATTCCCATTTTGCCCCCTTCATTTCATCTCTAACTCATTCAAAACCCTATTCTCAAACTCCCAAACATCGGCCAGAGTTTACATCCATTGATGTTCATAGCACATGATCCACAATATGCTAGGAATTAACGAAGGAATTGAAAGGAATTGGAAGGATTTCCAATTGAAAGTTGAAAGCTCTTTTCTCTCTCTCTGCTTTTACAATCTCCTCCTTAATATCATGTCATTACTTCGCTTTCTCTCTGCGTATTTTGGAGAATTGGTTTTCGGTTGAAATTGAAATTGAAAATTCAATTTCTGGATTCACGTATTGCCGCCTGGGATTTTGGGATTTTTTTTGTCTGAGGTTTCGGGATTGTTGAAGTGAAGCTCGCGCGCGCGCACACACACGATTGGAACTGTAGTGGACGTTTTGGAGTTTGGGAATAGGGTTTTGAATGGGTTAGAGATGAAATGGAGGGGGTAAAATAGGGATTAAAACGAAAGAGAAAGTTTATGTGTTTAGTTGTCCATGTGTCCCATTTTGATTGGGGAATTGGAGGAAATGGACCTAAGGAAATGGACCTAAGTTTTTTCCATAAATAAAACCACAATTCTACCTCTATTTCTACTTCTACATCCACTTCCACTTTCATCATATCAAACGAGGCAAGATGCTCGTTAAGCATACCCGTTTAAGCTCTTTTCAAAGGAGGTTGGTCTTTGATTTTGGGGTCAAAATAGGGATTGGCCTTAAACGGGCCAACCCTTAGAGCTGTGGGCTTTGACAGACCACCCCATTTAAACTCATATTTTAGAAACCTTTTTTTGTTATCTTATTTTAAAAAAAATATCAAATGAAAGTATGAAACCTCCTTTAGGATTGGCTTCTCAACATTTTTTTTAACACATTTTTCGGACCAAACACAACAGCAAAACCAACTAACGCGGTTGGCAAGCTGAGATCGACTTCTCAACATTGACCGCATACATCATGTCACACTCTTACTTTGGATTTTATTTTTTGGGCCTAAATGGGCCTGAGGAGTGTCAGCCCTTAAGGCCCAACTAACGCCTTTAGGATCGGCTTTATGAACAAGTTGATTTTTTTGAAAGATATTAAAATTTTGATTTTTTAACTCAAAATCAAAATCCGACTCTCCTTATGTTAAGTCATAAACCGAACGACCCTTATACAACTTTTTACAAACCGGGTATCACTTCACTCTCCATTTCTAATTCTTTTATGGGTAATGGCCCTAATTTGCTAACCAATATGGACCACTAGGCACCCTAAATTAACAAAGAGTTCTAATTTGCCCTTCAAGTAATCAAAGTGGTCCAATTTTACCCTCAACTGAAGGTCAATGATGTTTGACCGTTAAAAAACTTTGCGAAATTGCATATTAACCCCGTATTTTATTATTATTTATATTTTTGTCCATATAGGTTGTTTTCAATTTTTGTTTTAGTCGTTGTAGTCTAAAACAAGATGTTTTGGTCCCTCAAGTTTGATTCCGTTAGCACAGTTAGTCCCCTATAGTTTAATAAGGACTTGAATATGGGTTAACATTGTTAAATATGTTGACATGTCACTAACGTTGTTAATTATGATTACATGTCTAGATGACTAGGAAATTGATGCGGTCAAATGAAATATAAATTTTGGATTTGAAAATAGTTAAAAAATTGAAAAGTTAAAGAAACTCTCACCCCCACCCCACATCAATATTTTAAAACATTTTAACTTTTTAAAATCTAAAATTTATATTTTATTTGCCCATTTCAATCTCCTAATCATCTTGTCATGTCATCATAATTAGTACCATTGATGACATGTCAGCATGTTTAACACCGTTAACTCATATTCAAGTCTTTAGTAAACTATAGGAACTAACTGTACTAATGTAATCAAACTTGAGGGACCAAAACATCTTGTTTTAGACTACAGGGACTAAAACAAAAATTAAAAAAATTATACGGACAAAATTATAAATAAGAAAAACATAAGGGGTCAATATGCAATTTTACGAAATTTTTAACGGTCAAAAGTCATTGACCGCCAGGTGAGGGTTAAAATTGGACCACTTTAATTACTTGAAGGCAAATTAGGGTCTGCTGTTAATTTAGGGTGCTCAGTGTTCCACGATGGTTACGCAAATTAGAGTCATTACCCTTCTTTTACCACCAATTCTCACAACCAAACTGGCCCTTGAGCTTGAGCTTGAGAAGCCTGTTCACCAACCACATTCAATTCAGTGGGAGCTGTGCCGTTAATCAAATAAGAAAAGTCTACGTGACAGCGTTGAGCAACTGTCACCGAAGTCATCATCACAATCAATAATGTTCCTCATCATATAGTTTCAACGACATCTAGTCTCACTCAAAAAGCCAAGGACACAAGGTGAAACTTGAAGACCAAGATTTTTAAGTCTGACACGAACAGATCTAACCTATATCAAGGTGAAAACAAGGTCAGAAAAAATTTCCGAAGATATTCTAAAAATATGGAAGAAGCTATAAAAGGAATGATGAAATTTCAAACAACTATATTCAGCTTACTGCTTCTGGAAGATGTTGACATTGAGAGGACACTGTTATGGCTGCTAGGTGCGTTACTGAAGGGAAAACAAAAAGGGGAAGATGAAAACCTGATATCGAAGATGCAGAGATTGAAGATTTTGAAGCATCCTTGGCTTGTTCGTAGGAAGATAAGTTTGAGAAATTGAGAAGGAAAGATTAACTTTATGCGCCAACGAGAGAGCTAGGGATTTCAGAACTATATGAAATAACGAAGAAAAAAAATAAACAGTAGCAATAAGCAGAATCAGTACATTGTTATAGTCTTAATTAATATCCTATGCATTGTTAAAACCTGGAGCCATATGGGGTCTGATGATTCGGTGCTCGTCACTTTGCTCACACCTTCTCATCACCACAAGCATATGGTAGGCCCCAAAACCTCTCTCCCATTGGGTCCATTATGTGCTTATATATTAGAGTGTATTGGTGGTGATTGAAATTGGTGATTAGCAACATGAGTGATGAATACTGCATCAAGACCTAAGCCATACGTTGTAGCTCACAATGATTCGGATCTGGACGACAACAACTATGAGAGTCTGAAAATAGAGAAGACATAGAGCACAGGCGATGAGAACCGAGAAAGGAGAATTTCAAGTTCCATTGGAACTGAAATGGTTGGAGGCTGGAGAGGAGACCGGGAGCAAATATATAGGAGAGGGTGAGGCCGAAGGTTATGTGAAAGTGGAGATCAGATTTAAACAATATTTACAGAAGTGGCCCACTCATTTTTTTATTTTATCAACCCCTCATTTTTTATTTAGGGAAATACATAAATATGCAGTTTAAACAAAGTTTACAGTATTTACAGGAATGTCACTGTTCATGTATCTTAAACCACATGTATCGAAAAAGTAGTCTTCTTCTAGAAAAGTTTTTTAAACCATATATTATATATGCCGTCTAAATAAGGTGGTTTAGATAACTCTTTTAATTTTGTAGTAGTTTTATTCCTAGCTTCATGCTTTTGTGGCTGTTGGAGAAGTAGCATTCAATGTTATGTTATGCTAAGTACTTCTTTTTAGGTGAACATTACATCAACAAATTAACGCCAAGTAATCAATATTATTTTCTAAATTAATAATAATAGGTTTCTAAAAAGAGCACATACCTGATTATTAGCACAACACATCCATCAAAATTATTCCAAACGCACAGAAAAAACATCCAAAAAAGAAGAAGCACATACATACCTGAAGGTTCAATAATAGCAATCATGGAATCCGTTGTATCTGAGCTAGAAGGCACACTTCTGAAGGATCCCGATCCATTCTCATACTTCATGCTAGTAGCCTTCGAGGCATCCGGTTTAATCCGGTTCACCGTACTCCTACTTCTATGGCCTATAATTCTTCTACTAGAATTATTTCATCTGGACGGTCTAGATTTGAAGGTGATGGTCTTTGTGGCCACGGCCGGAGTCCCAGAGACCGAGATAGAGTCCGTGGCAAGGGCAGTGTTGCCAAAGTTCTTGATGGATGATCTAGACGCTGAGGCATGGAAGGTGTTTAGTTCATATGAGAAAAGAGTGGTGGTGACAAAGATGCCTAGGGTTATGGTGGAGAGGTTTGTGAGGGAGCATCTTGGTGCCCATGAGGTCATTGGAACTGAGCTTTGGATTAGCCGGTTCGGTTTTGCTACTGGTTTGGTTCGAGCCGGTTCGCTTTCTTCTATGTGTGAAAGAATTGCCATGGTTTTCCAGGACGAGGCACCAACTTTGGGTCTTGCAAGGAAAAACGGCTCTTGTGCATCCTTCTTACCATTATGTAAGGTAATAGTTCAACATCTATCACACCTACATGATTATAATTAGAGAAGACAAAATTCATTTCTTTAGTCAAGCATTATACAAAGTGAATAGATAAGGAGGTTGACATATGGTATGTATGTATAATCGATCCATCATTACATATACTTCATATAAGATATATATAACTGATCTTTTATTACGGAATTCAAATAAGTTTTTTGGGGAACAAATTACCTAATCATACTTCATATATAAGATATGCAATTAAATTATAGTTTAATTTATAAGTAAAATATAATAACTTAGTTTTGAGGAAAAATATAATTATAAACATTTTGAAATGATTACTTTTGGGGAAATGTCATTTAAATCCCTCCGAATATATAAAAGGACAATTCAGGAAATCAAACTTCCAAAAGGACCATGAATGAACTAGGACCTAGTTGACATTTTAATATCCATGTATAATTAACAATAAATATGATATTGGTAACTCATGGGCAGGATGAAATACACCCGCCGGTGATGTCAAACCAAAACCACCACCGGGAGTTCCTCCGCCCATTACCAGTAATCTTCCACGACGGCCGTCTCGTAAAGCGGCCAACACCCTCCACCGCCCTACTCATCATTCTATGGATGCCGTTAGGAATTCTCCTAGCAACAATCCAAATCACTATAGGCCTAATCCTCCCCTTCTGGGCCGGCCCTTGCCTCTGTGCCCTCTTCGGCGGCTCACTCATCGTCAAAGGAAAGCCGCCTCCACCGGCTGCCCCCGGAAGCTCCGGTGTCCTCTTTGTCTGCAACCACCGCACCCTAATGGACCCCATCGTCCTCTCCTCCGTCCTCCAACGGAAAATCCCCGCCGTCACCTACTCCATCTCCCGCCTCTCCGAAATCCTCTCGCCTATCCCCACCATCCGCCTCACTAGGGCGCGACACGTGGACGCCGAGAGGATCAAGCTTGAGCTTTCAAAAGGTGACCTAGTTGTGTGCCCTGAAGGGACAACATGTAGGGAGGCATTTCTTTTGAGGTTTAGCTCGCTTTTCGCGGAGCTTACCGATAGGATTGTGCCGGTGGCGATGAACTATAAGGTGGGAACTTTCCATGCAACCAAGGCTAGGGGGTGGAAAGGGTTGGACCCTATTTTTTTCTTTATGAATCCGAGCCATGCGTATGAGGTTACGTTTTTGAATCAGTTGCCCGTGGAGGCCACGTGTTCCGCTGGGAGGGACCCACATGACGTGGCGAATTATGTGCAGAGCATATTGGCTGAGACGTTAGGGTTTGAGTGTACCAATTTTACGAGGAAGGATAAGTACAGGGTTTTGGCTGGGAATGATGGGATTGTGGCTAGTACCACGTCGTTGGCTGATCGATAAGGTTAGTAAGACTAAGTCGTTACGTACCTTTCTTGCACTTGTTTGGATGATCAATGATGCATCATACGTGGTTATTGCATGGTAAAGACAGCTGAAAGTTAAAGGAGCTTTTCTTTTATTTTGATTTCATTTTTTGAAAATTTGTTTATTTAATTTGTATATATAGTAGAATAAACTGTACCTAACCTATGACGGATACATGTGTGTGTGTAATATATATAATTGATCTTTGTTCAATCATTTATTCTTTTTGGATGAGATATTTTAATAATTTAAATTTCAAGTTTTGATTAGCGTTTGATAGTTTATAATCATTCTGATCATTTGTTTCTACGATGTGTCATGTGGCTATTGTTTTTATTTTAATGTTAAGAAGTAAAGTATTTGCTTGAAAAAAGGAGTCAGCATTCTTCAAGAGATGAGGAGGCAAGGTAGTTAGACAGATTTTAGTTAGTGTGTCGTAAAAAAATCTAATGGTCAATATGTTGTAGACACACATAAGCTCTGCTAAAAAAAAGACACACAAGCTTTTCTAGACTTGTAAGTCTCTCAAATTTAGAATATGTTTATGTGCATGCATTGGATCTGTATTTTACATCTATACATAAGAAATAGCCAAGTGTGATTAATAAAAAAATCTATGGGTGTGGGGCATTGAAATAGATTCTTGTGAGACTGCTGGCGCGAAGATGATATACGAATGAGTGTATTACATACTGGTGGTAGATGGTGGTGGATATAAAATAAAGAATTAAGGTTTAAATCTAACACTCAACTTAAGCAAAAGTTCACCTAACATAAAAACAATTTTGGGTCCCAAATCTAACACTCATCATTTACAAAATGGTTCAAATGTAGCAACTCTATTAATTTGACAAGTTTAACCGCTAATTTTGACCTTATTATGTCATGTCACCTGCCACTACACCCTCGAAACCCACATCACCTTATAACAAAATGGTTTGAGGGATTTATTTTCAAATAGGGTGATGTGTGACATATAGCATAATCAAGTCAAAATTAATGGTCAAAACCATCAAAATTTATGGAGTTGCTACATTTGAACCATTTTGTAACTGATAGGTGTTAGAATTAGGGCGCGAAATTGTTTTTATGTTGGCGATGAACTTTTGCTTATAATTGAGTGGCAATATTTGAATCTTAACCCTAACATAAAAATTGTGGGCCAAAAAATGAAAATGAATTTCGAAGTAGGTGGTTTCTCTTGTAACATGGATATACCAAATTCGTTTTTGATACTCCCTCCAGTCCTAAATATAATACCTAATTGACTTTTTCTAAAAAATCCTTAAAAAAGCAAAATAAGTTAATTATAAATTGATTTTCCTAATTTTTTCACTTAAACTAGTTTATTTTACCTCTAAACTAATGGATAATCTAAAAATATATCAAATATGTCATCATTTAATAACCTATTTCGCAACTTTAATCTCTCCAAAAAAGTCAATTAGGTCCTATATTTAGGACCGGAGGTAGTACTAAAAAGAACACCACGTTAATCCCTAAATTAATGTGCTTCTAGCCTAGACAAGACAAACTAATCCAAACAAGTTTGTGGCTGGTATATAGGGTACCATGTCCATATGAGTTTCAAAGATTTGAAAAGAAAAAAAAAACGCTCAAGTTACCTGCTTTGTGATAGAGGTGAAGATACACACTGTGTTGCCTGCACTTTGACACACGACTCGTTACTCTTCATAGATCAAAACGCATATCTTCAAATGACTGAATGCAAATGAACTTATATTGAAGAAACTAATTATTTAGTTTCAACAATTTTCGAGCTGACCAAGTCAAATAATCGTATTAAAAAATAAAGCATAGAAAATAATTATTAGGACCATCATACTTGCCAACTAAAAACTAACCAAAGTTTGTCGATGTGAACAACTTTGTCATTATATATTTATTACTCTTCAAACTAATCAATGTTCGAGCTCTAGTCATCAATATAACATATAAATGTCGACTTTGAAAAGCTTTGTTGTGGGAGGCTGGCGTGTTCTTTAATGGCTTATATATATATATTATGTTCAATTTGTTCCGGAGCCGTTCAGAATCGTGAGCTAAGTTATTTAGCCAACTCCTATTCATAAGCAGAGACATAATGGACCTACATGATAAATGCATTTGATAATTGATATTGATATTGATATTGAACTAGGCAATTTAGTAACACGTAGCTTTTTTGAAATTAAAGAATTTAATTAATATTTAGTATAATGTACGTTTACCCATTTAAACCATTTTTAATGTGTATTTCCAAAGTTATTTATCTTGTCCCTCTTGTGGACCGTTTAAGTGTCATCGAGTGTATATAAAGCTGTTAGAATTTAGAACCTAAGGGCACATTATATGAGTCTTGTCATTCCACCACAAAAGCTTAAGCCAATGTGGTGGAGACTCAACTCATATATATACCCTTAGTCTAGGGATGATTTATTCAATGTGGGACTTTGGGTTTCTCAATTCTCAATATTCACCCTACTTTCTTTTTTTCCTTCTCTCTTTTTTTTTGCCTGGGCCGCACTCCTTTTTTGGGTCAGTCCTTCAGGTCTGCCTGGGCCGCCTTTTTCTTTTTTTTTCTTAGGTCGGTCCTTCAGGTCTGCCTGGGCCGTACTCCTTTTTAGGGTCAGTCCCTAGGTCAATCTTCATTTTTTTTCTTTTTTTTTGTTGGGCTTTGTGTTTTTTTTTCTCGTGGGTCCCATCGATCCAGTGGCTCTGATACCATGTTAGAATTTAGAACCTAAGGGCACATTATATGAGTCTTGTCATTCCACCACAAAAGCTTAAGTCAATGTGGTGGAGACTCAACTCATATATATACCCTTAGTCTAGGGATGATTTATTCAATGTGGGACTTTGGGTTTCTCAATTCTCAATAATAGCATCTCTCATTTCTTTGTTCTTTCATTGGAATTCTTCATCCCAACTTAAATGACTTCTCCTGATTTATTGTTCCTCTCTATGGTTCACCCTGCATGTCCTCCCTTTTCAGTAGCCATAAAGATAGATTGCCCTCAGTTAAAACTCCGTCTTTAATTGATATTGTAGTTTACGATGAAAAGATACATTTTTAACCTTACATCTTTTTCAAACTAATTTATTCACTACTAATGCTATATCTTAATTTCTGACAAAAAAAGATGATATATCTTAATTAGGCCTCCAAGATGGTTTTGCGCTTCGATAGTCAAGATGTTACAGACAGGTTTTGTGGTTGCTTTTCCCGGGTTTTTCTGTTGAGATTATTAAACCTAAAGTTGATTATGGCGGTCTTGGAGTGGTCTTGGATTCTGAAGCCAGTATCACTTGAAGATTGATAAAGATACGAATCTTAGAGATTGTGTTGGCATGTTTCCTTCATTTCCCTATGAAATCTGGACTCATGCTCAATTAAGTGCTTTTGAAATGCTTGAAGAATGTTTATTTGGTTGGTTTTTTGTGTTATATATTGCACTGTTATTCTTCTCAATTCAATTCATATTTAGTGGTTTAGTATAATTTTTTAGTTAATTGTATTTTTTAGATGTGGTTGGCTTTCTACAGTACGTCTTTCCTATTTGTAAAGTTAAAAATAGTGGCTTTTGGGATAAAGAAATTCATATTTTGCTGTCCTTTAAACGTAACAAGGTTGGCGGGTAAGTATATGTGAATTTAAATTTGAACTGTTTTTTTTATTAGCGGGTTTGGAACTGTTTTTTTATTAACGGGTGTATTTTTGTTTCCAAAAACAAGTCAGGGAAAATAGTTATATGTGTTTTGTGTGGCCCTTGGTTAGATATGGTGGAGAAGGTTATTAAGGATGCTACTTTGAATGATATATATTTGTCCATTTATTCATTTATGATATGTTGTTTGTCGGGAATTACGGAATCTGGTAAGATTTCTTTATAAAAATAAAAACTTGTGTATATATATATTTTTAAATGATCTCTTTCTATAGGAATTCTTGTATGTAGTTCAGGCTTTTGCCGATGCTTCGTATTCGGATGTCGATCCAGCAAGTCCAAAGATCCAGCAACTGAAGATCAAAATGTTGGTTGCATAAATTATGATAGATATAAAGATGACAGAGATCATTTATATTTTGAATTTTTGTTTGTTTGTTATGTTGTTGTGTGTACTAGACAATTTTAAAAAAACTCTCAGAATATGTAATATAATTTGGCTTCAATAAGTAGTAGTTGAATTTGTTATGTTGCATGGTTGTAGTTGTTTGACAAATCCTTGGATTTGCATGGTTTTATATGTTAAATTTGAGGCAATTAACATTATTAAGATGCAATATTGTCCAAAATAATTCCCATTTTAGATTATATTTGTTATATATTTAAGGAGTCAACGATGCCTAATCAAAAGGATTTATTTTAATGTTTTGACAAAGTATCAAATGGGTGCAAGATTTATAGACTTCATTTTAAAAGTAGTTGATATTATTATATATATCATCTTCATTTTTCTTGCCCCTCTTCAGATTATTATCACCAGCACCATTTGGGAATTAATTGAATACATGGGCTTTGTTTGGATATGGACTATGCACTTTTTGGGCTGCTAGAAATAAAAGAAAAAGAAAAAGGAGAAACAAGAAGAGAGCTGCACACACACAAGAAAAAAAGAAGAAAGAGAGAAGTAGGGGCAGCCACGTTTTGGGAAGGGGAAGCTGCTGCTGGGTTCGTCTGGGGAGGCGCCGAACAGATCTGAGGAGTGAAGGAACAAACAAGGGCGCGTTTGGTGAAGGGAAGCACCGCATTTCCTCCTAAGCCATACTAATTTCATTCCTCTCCCATCCCTCTCAGATTTTTTCATCCTTCTCTCCATGAGCAACCATTAATCCCTAATTCTTGATGGTGGGAGCAAATAAAGAAGGAGTTTGAATCTTCATTAGGGGAGTTTGTAGTTCTAATCCCTCTTCCTTTCTTACATTTATGCTTTTCTAGGGTTGTAGGAGTATACTTGTGATGTTTCGTTAAATACTTCATATGGTCTATGTTGTATTAGGGATTGAAACTACTTTTATGTTGTTATTGTCATTTTGTTCTTGTTAAATACTTGACTTGGTGCTATTTAACTTTGAGATTAATGAAATTTATGGGTTCATGATTTTGTTTTCTCTTGGTGAATATTTTGGGCTAGTACAAGGTGGCTTGGCTAGTGGAATTGTGAGTCAAGTTATTTGCATTCATGAAATGATAATAGGATTTATTAACTATGTTGTGGCATTGGACATAAACCTTGACTAGCTTCAATTTATTATTTGGGTGACCATTAATAAATTGAAGCTACAAGGTTAATTTAGAGCAATTGTAGGGTGGCTCAAGTTGTGGATTATAAGTCCTTCATAATTAATTATTCCTTTGGCTTAGAGCTTAATCAACTTAGATTAATTTAACTAATGTTTGGGGTTCCGACATTAATTAAGTTAATCTAAGCCTAGCCTAGAGGGGTCCTTCTAGGGTCTAATTTGGAAGCCAACAACATTAAGACCCCCAAAAAAATATTTTGAAGTGAGGATTTCTTAAGCACCCATCAATCAAGAATAATATTATCCATTTTACTTCAATCCCACCCACTTTTCGAAAAATACCAAAAATATTTATTTATTTTGCATCCTTCATTCCATCCATAAAAAAATCAACAAAATATATTTTCTTTACCCAAATTTATCTTGCATTGCATTAAATTTACTAGGGTAGTTTAATTAAACAAGGCTCCTTGCGAACGATACCCGAGGTAACTTCCGCTTACTTTGAGGTTCTAAAGTATTCTTGAAGGACTAGACCCAAGGCACACTACACCGACCGCTAAATCGGTGTCCTTCAAGTGGCGCCGTTGCCGGGGAGTCATTAATTTGACTCCTTAGTAAATTTGTGTCGATCTTCAAGATTGATTTGGGTCAAAGTGAGTCATTAGGTTGCATTTAGTTTAGGTGCATCTTAGGTTAGTTCACTTTGTTATTTGTTTCAATTTTTTTTAGTTACTTGCATTTGTATATTGAGATTATTTGATTGCAATAATCATGTCTAGGCCTTATAATTATGAGTTTTTGTTCTATGATGATTCTCCTATGCATTCTTCTTCTATGAATGATGAAACACCAAGATACTCACATTCTTTGAGGAATGAGGCACCTTCCTTGAGAGACCGTTTGCACAATTACTATCAAACCCTTGAATACCAAATGCCCAACCAATTCCCAACATACTTGGAACTATCTTATCCACAAAACAACTCTAACTACTTCCAAAACCACTCCACCCACTTCCCTACACCATACATACAACCATATGAACCATCATACACCTCCTACCACAATCCTTTCCCTCCCACCTATCATATACCATCATCCCCACCCTCTTCACCCAAACCTAGTGGATTAGATGTCTTCCTAACTTTCCCAAACATGGATTCTCAAACCCTTGCTTTGAGGAGAGTGTATGATGAGTTTAAATGTGAGCACACAAAGGAAATGGAAGAGCGTTTGGAGGAAATAAGAGAATTTATCCGGACTTTTGTGCAACATGTGCTATGGAAGAAGACTAATGGAGAAGAAGGTACTTCATGGCCTTGTGAATCCAATGATTGTGAATGGGTTGAGGACCTAGAGTCAAATGTCACTTCTCAAGTTGACTCCCACCCTCAAATGACTAGTCCCACCCAAGAAATCAATAAAGAGCAAGCATATTCTCAACCTCCGGAGGAGTTAGCTTCACACTTAGGTAATATTGCTCCTCTTCTCGAAGAGGTTACATCTCCTCATACTATTTTGGTTGATATTGCAAGTGATGATGAGGTGGATGAAGAAATTGTTGTTGAATTCCCTCATGTTCTTGATGTTGAAAATGCTTATTGTGATACTTCCGTTGGTAGTTGTGTGGTTGATGATATTGCTTGCTTTAATCATATGTGTGGTGATAATGATGTTATAAGTGCTAGTTGTGGTGATGACTTTGATTTGCATGAGCCTTTACCTTGTTCTTGTGATGATGATACTATGTGCATGGAATGCATTGATCTTAAGTATGATATGTTTCATTGCAACAAAAGAACTTTGATAATGTGCATACTTCATCTACTAGCACTAATGATGCATCAAGTTTGGTTGTTAAAAATGTGGAAAATTGTGAACAATTGCCTTCCTTTTCAAGTTTTGATAAGCATGATGATTTGAGCTTATTTGAATCTATTGAACATGATGAAGAATTCATTTCACCCTCCTCCCCACATTCTTCCTTCATTAACACATGTGAATGTGATGAGTCTTGTGCTATTTGTATGGAAATTGATAGTTGGCTTTCCACTTCATATGATGTTACTCCTTCATCTAGTTTGATTGATAACATGACATGTGCTACACTTGAAAATGGACATGAAAATTGCATATCTTTTAATCTCAATTCTTTTCTTTCTTTAGGTAGGTCCAATATAGAAGATTCTCATGTTTTGAATGATAAAATTGTGAAAAAGGATGAATACTTCCATTTAATTTTATCTTGTGACTTACCTCCCGATTTAGGATTGCGTTCATTTCCCATGTTGCATAAATCTTCTTCTTCTTCCACTCTTATACCTCCCACCTCTTGTGATTGTAAATACGATGTGGTGTACCCCAACACCAACTTGGGTTCCTCACCTTTCCGGTTGCAAGCACAAGACGACTTAAAAAACATAAATGCTTCTTTTACTCCTACAAAAGGGAGTAATGTTGATTTTCTTGGTTGTGATTCATACTTGGAGAGTTTGATCTTAAATTGCTTAAATTCTATTCTAACCCTCTCCAAGTTTGTTCCTTTGGATTTGGTATTTCTCTTGGATTGTTTTCTTTGCATGAATATTATTGTAGGAGCCATATGAGGTATCGACTTCAAACACCACCAAGGAAGATCAACAAAGGAGAAGTTGGAGCTTTAAAGTCCAACATGATCTTCATCAAGGATGAGAACTTCTCCTTCAAGCACTTGAAGATACCATAATCAAGGTTGTCTCTTTCCTGTTAATGATTGAGTTAAATTATTCCTTTTTTCAATGGGTTTTTAGTGGGTTTTTGCCTGGGAAAAAATTTATGTTCAAATATTTTGTATTCATATACAGTTAGTATATATGTTAAAAATTAATTTTATGATACGCTGCTCAACATTATTCTATGTTAGTACATATATATGTGTGATGTTTTTTTTTTGACTTTTTTGTTATATTGATGTTTCCATTTGGAGGGTTTTGGCCGCGTGGTATTAAAGAGTTCACTCTACTAGACTAAAAAGTGTGTTCTACCTCTACTCAATCTATGCGCTTTACTAGGCAGATGCACTTATTTGAAGCTTAGTCACGTTGCTTTATTGTAGGTCTATTTATGTATGCGCCTGCGTTCATTCTTCCCATAACTTCCTTCAAATGAAAGCACAAACCGTATGTTTTTTCTTTAGGATGATGAACATAATAATTGACTAAAACAATTGGTGGGTTCAACTTTCTTTAGGATTTTCTATTATTCGGCAGAATTTTCTCCGTGTACATGCATGTGTGTGTTAGATTATCTGTTAAAGTTGGCTCTACCAATTGACACTACAAAAAAAGGCGCTTTCCGGCGTATACCTTCCAGCGTTTTCAACAAAAACGCCGGAAACGGCATATACCTTCCTGCGTTTTCTAAAAAGCGCCTAAAAGAAACGCCGCAATATTTGGCGCGCGCTTCCCGCCTTCTTTCCCGCGCACACATACCGGCGTTTTTGGACACAAGAATGCCGGTATGTATATTTTAATAAAAAAATATATAGTAAATGTTACATGAGTAATATTTACATGCAGGGAGTACTAGACTAAGTAAGGCTACATCTACTATATAGTTGGCTAGGATTAAATGTTACATTAATTTTCAGTGAACACATATTATAAATAGAATTTCTTCTGCATTAGATTGGGAATGACATGTGTGTGTTTGTGTGTGTGTGTTCATTTAATTTGATAGTAGATATTTTTTCATATCATACCTACATTTCACCTAAGATATACACTAATTCATTTCAACCTGTTATTTCAACCGAGCTACATTTTCAATGTTCCCAATAACAACTACTCCAAATGAACATTCAAAAATATAGTTGGGCTATATTTAGCATCATTTAATGTGTATCAAATAGTACTTATCAATATTACTGTGTTATATAGAAAATTCTTATTATTTACAGAAAATGCACTCATTTAATGAGTCTTATCAATAGGATCAATTCAAATTGGGAAAAGGTGCAAAAATAGCCATCGTAAATTTAAAAATGTGCAACTGTAACTCTGGTAAATTGAATGGGGTAAAACTGTACACTGTAAATCAAAATGGGGCAAAATTGGGCAAATGTGCAAAAATAGCCATCGTAAATTTAAACGTACATTTTCCAAACATGGCCCCACCATCAGTAAATGATGTGTCATATATTTAAGGGTGCAATATGTTGATGAAACTTTAATTTTTTGATGAGACTTTATTTTTTTAGATGATTACGTAGAAGTAAGGTGAATTTCACATGATTTAGGGTTCTATTTGGTTTCTTATCGAAATTATCTGGGGGTTTAGAGTTCGTTTTTAGTAATTTAGGGTTCAACTGGATGCATTTTAGCTTTCATGTTAGATTTTGGAATTGACATGTCATTTACTGATGGTGGAGCCCACGTCTGGAAAATGCCTGTTTAACTCGGCCTAACAGAGAGGTTACTTTTGCCTCATTTTGGTTTAAAATGTATGGTTTTGCCCCATTTTAGTTTACAATGTACAGTTTTGCACCCTTCAATTTACCAGAGTTATAGTTGCCCATTTTTAAATTTACGGTGGCTATTTTTGCACCTTTGCCCATTCAAATTACTTACATAAAAGATGTCTCTTCCAATTGAATTATGAAAAATTAAATATACTTTTACAGTGACATTTGATAAATCAGAAAAATGATTACCTTTAAAATATAATTTAGATCCATACAGAGGGTTGTAATTTTGTAATGAATTATTTGGGTAAATATTAGATAAACTCATGACACTTAATGGGAGTATTTGTGGTATACATACATGTGTGTGTGTGTAACACATATTTGTGGTATACATATGTGTGTGTAACACATTCTAATTGGATATCTTTAAAATATGCATTTGAATCAGCGTAACATGTGTACTCATAGTTGAATAAAATAATTTTTTTTCTATTCCAGTACATTTTGATAGACAAGTAGTGACTGAAAGCAAGTTGTCCTTTTTGTGAATTGGTAGTACACGTATCTTACATTAAAGCTTCCCCTTACATTGATATTTGTTACTTTATATAGCTATACTTGACATGCACGTATATGAGACATTCATCCATATCAGTGTGCCAATAATTAAAACTAGCATGCAAATGAATAGGAAAAATGTCCTACATGTCTCAGAAGAAGGTAAGATATTGTGTAAATTGACATATGGGTAGGGTGGGTGAACACGAGTGAATTGGTGGCCAGTCTTATTAAATGTGAGATAACAAATTAATGTTTTATATAGCAATAAAACATTATTGTTAGTTACTTTTTACATTTTTTTGGCCAACTGAGGAATATTTTATTTCAAAAGAGAAGAGATTGAATCCAATACATCTAAGTTAGCTAACAGATACAGACAATGGCGACTAGTCCGCCCAGAAAATTACTACTCAAAATATAAAGCAGATGAACTAGCCAATGCCGTCTAGATCCTCATTCAACATTAGTTGACCATCCAGTCGTGTAACTTCCCCTACTTCACAAGATATGATAGGTGCTAGAGAGGGTGGTGATGTTGTAATCAAACCGTTAGGTTCCATCCTCCTTGAAGTCATTGCAGCCACATGATCAGCTGCTGAGTTACCCTTACGCGAGATAAGAGTAAAGGATATCATATTTCGGTGTTGCAAAAGTTGAAACACTTCCTTTAGGTGCCCATGAAATTGCCATTCACACTTAGCCCAACTTCTCTGCCCGAGAGCTTCATATAGTTGTTTGCAATCCACTTCAATTGTCACATCCAACTGCTGCCATTCAGCAGACATCAAAATGACTCTTCTCACTGCCTGCAGCTCTGCAAAAAAGGCTGAATCTGTAGCTACATGTTCAGCCCATCCCTTCAAAAACACACCATTGTGGTCACGGCATACTACTCCTATTCCACCACTTTTCTTCTACTTGTAGCAGGCGCCATCACAGTTAATTTTAATGCTTCCAGCTGGGGGCTTTTTCCATTTATCAGAGGTAGTCCGGTTTTGTTGGTTTACACACACATCAAGGATATCTCTAGAATCCGCATATTCAGCCACAAACCGTGATGTCCGCTGAACTGCTATTATGGGATTGGGCTCCTCCTTCTCAAATACCCTAATAATCTGAAAATAATATTTAAATATAACTAAGTTATGAAAATAATATGTAATTTGGTGAATATAAATAATTTATTTCCTATACCAAATATTAAAAAAAACCTTCAATACTGAGTTTAAATGTTTAATACAAAAAACAATCTTAAAGAGACATTTTCCACAAGAAAACATTATTTAAGAATTTTTATAGAGGCGTAATATTTTTTTTTGATCAAAAATAGAGGCGTAATATGATATATGGATAATGTGGTTTTCTAATTGGTAAAACAATATTTACTTATTGGTATAATATTGGACATTGTAACGTAAAATATGTAATATTAATATCACACTTAGTGAGTTTATTTTTATGCTATAATACTAAATTGACAAAATAATGCAATTAAACGAGTAACTATTTATATGAAAGTAAAAAAAATATTAATTAATTTGTTCTCAAAATTAATACTACATCCGGTCCTAAATATAGGACCTAATTGACTTTTTTTGGAAAGATTAAGGTTGCGAAATAGGTTATTAAATAATGACATATTTGATAGATTTTTAGATTATCCATTAGTTTATAGGTAAAATAAACTAGTTTAAGGGGAAAAATTAGGTAAATCAATTTATATTTAACTTATTTTGCTTTTTTAAGGATTTTCCAGAAAATTCATTTAGGTCTTATATTTAGGACCGGAGGGAGTAATATTTAATTTAACAATAAATAAGGATATTTTCATAATATAAATTCAAATAATTACAAAATGCTATATATTAAAAAAAAACCAAAACCCGTAACTAATGTACTACTTGATGAAAAGCCTTCTAAGATGAAAGTGCTATAAGCAAAATATTATAGATATCAAATATAGCATCATTTTATTTGAAATGGTTCTGCGTAATTAAAAGATACTCCCTCCTGTCCTAAATATAGGACCTAGATAGAGACTTCATTTTGGTCCTAAATATAAGACCTAGATACATTTTTGGTCACCTTTTTCCTAAATTACCCTTCTTCTTCTTAACAAGAAATTTGATGGGGGAGGAAAGACTACTAAGTAATTAAACTAAATAAGGAGGGATATTATTGGAAAGACATCTAAAATTAAGTCTTCCTTAATCTCCCCAAAAAAAGTTATCTAGGTCCTATATTTAGGACCGGAGGGAGTATTATATAACTGAAAAAGTAAATTATTTTAAAAAATAATTAAATATAAATACTCACAATACGTTATACCCTAATAATCTACTCATACATGTTGCCAATATTTTCTACTACAAATATAAGTACAGATCAACATAACATTTCAAATCCATAGTAGTCTTTGCCCAATACACATACAATTATTCATCTTACAGTAAATATTATTGTGTATACTGTATTTCTGAAAAACTTTGAATAGATAAGATCTCCCTTCCTCCTTCGATATTTCGGCAACGAAGATGACAGAAATAGAGAAGGACGAATGAAAGTCAGTGCGAACCCGCTTTGTTTCCATTTTAACAAGTTTTTCACAGTAGTTAACCAAAATCTAATTCACTATGTCACATTCCCTTTCCAACGATGAGGACTTATTCTTATCTTAATATCTGATACATTCACTAAAATCGTTAACTCCGGTGACTTCATTTTCGCACCTGAAATTTTGTCTTTGGCAATTCTTACTATCTTCATGCCCTGTGAAAAAAAGATGAATATTATCTCTATGAATTATGACAACTCAACGTCAAGTACACTAACGAATAGTTATAAAAGTAAATAAATTTCTACAATTAATTTTTTTGCTTGAATTCTACAATGTGGCTATTATAATTAATTGGTACTAATTTATGAAAATATTCATCCAATTCAGACCGGTCATAGTTTATGTTCTATTTTATTTAGTATTTATTATTTAAAAATACAAAAGGTGAAAAAAAGATAAAATAGATAGAAAAATATTTATCGGCATATATATTAAGATAGTTTCCATCATTTTCAGTGTGAGGAAGACATAAAAAACTATAAATTTAATTAAGATATTTCTAGGTCACTACAAACTTATAGATCAATGAAAAAAATATAATCTTTATTAATAGGTCTCTGATTAAGATACAAATATTTCATAATAGGAAATGTATATAGATAACAAGGATAAAAAAAATTGTGAAATGTAACGCCCCAATAAAATAATATCTAATTTATAATAAAGATTATATTTACACTCTATTTTTAAAACAAAAACAAAGTAAAACATTAAAGGTTGAGGTCAATGACAAAATAAATATAAAATAAAAGTGCTTACTTCTCACGTGTCTTTCCTTGCTTATTATTAAATCCTTCACCTGAAAATGTTAATAATGGGGTGAGATCGACATCTCAATAACTACCGAAATCTCCTAACATACACCAGTAACTCATATACAAATATATTACAAATAATTATACTCAATGAAATAATTTACAGTTTCTAATTACACACATATTACATTACACAAACACATAAACAAAAATAATAATAATTTACTCATGCAATTAAAGAATGTATCATGCATGCCTCCCTTATACCGCCTCCACCCTTATTCCGCTGACAGGAGCCATCGGCTAACCCATACACATAGTCCAAACAGAAACACATTCAATTGACTGGATTGTTTCAAGCTCACCATTACTTGAGATGTACCCTGCCAAAGGTACAGAGCTCAAGCATGGACTATGGCTCCCCTCCTCAAAGAACGAATGTAAGGAGGTGTCACATGTCCCATAACTTCTTGAAATCCCTGGCAAAGGAAATCATAGAAGAGAGGGCCCTGACAAAGTGCCACTCACTGTGCACCGAGTGATGGCTTATCACGTGATATCACAATTCTCCATACAAATCTTCTATAATCCTACCCATCACCATGAATTCAAATGCTATAACAATTTTATCAATCTCAGAGAAACAACATATACAATTGATGTTCATAATATCATAACATTCCCACAACATATATAACATATATAGTCATACTTCCATAAGTTCCAAAAGTTCCAACTACCAAGTAAACGGTATTAACACATAAGCATGCTTGAAAAAGAACAAACTACAACACATTTCACATAGATAGAAGACAAACATGCTTAAAAAGACTAAAGTAATATTCAATTATAACAATACACATAAGCATGCTTGGAAAGGAACAAACTATAACACATATCATATAATATACATGGCAAGCAAACATGCTTAAAAGACTAATGTAATATTCATACAACTAGCTTAACAAATTTCTCAATATATAATAATATAATTTATCTTACATATTTCAATCAAGTCGTAATTATTTATAATACAGTTATACACAAATCACATGTATACGAAAGAATTTTCCGGAGTTACCTGTCGCTCCTTAGCACACAGGTAAACTCACAAGGTCACTTCAAATCTCTCACTCAGTATCTACAAAATCATAAGCACATATATATCTATTAATACACTACACAATACTATCTAAAGTTGTCTAACACTAGCCTATACTCTCATGCTACATGTTAATTTCCTAATTTATTTACACATATATAAACTTGTCTATTTTACTTACTTGAATATAATCAAAATTCTTGCAATTATAGTTTATAATAGGTGTAACATATTTACATTTTAATATCCACAAAAAGAAATGGGTTACCCTCTGACGCCAACAGAATCTTTAGAAGTTTGAAATCAATTGAAGGGTGTGTGTTATATAAGTGTGCTATTTTACACATATACTAAACCCAAAATAAATTAATGGAGAGTGTTAGTTTTTATTTTTATTATTATTTTCATTTGGAAAACAAGCTAAGTCAGGAATGATGATTGTATGAAGGTTACACACAAGAAAAGAAAAAGAAGGGAGACACGTTGGGTTTTGTGAATAGGCAGTAAAGGTACGAATTTGTTTTTTTATCCTAGAGGCATTTCACCGTTAAGGTAATGACCATGGGTTTTTAAAGCTTGTGAGGAATAAAATAATGATAAAATCATCAAAAGTGTTGTTGTGACGAAAACAGTGGAAGGGAAAAAAAATAGGGCGAAGGTGCAAAAATGATACTAAATTTTACCTAAAATTGCGTTTTTAATACTAAAGTTTCGCGAGGTGCAAAAAGAGTACCCAACTTGATGTTCAGGTGCAAATATAATATTTTCACTTGAGGGAAATAAAATTTAGATATGAAAAAACTCTTATGCCCCTATTCTTCCTTCATCAAAGTTTTATATAATGAGGGACATAAGAGTCTTTTCATATCTAAATTTTATTTCCCAAAAGTGAAAATACTATATTTGCACCCGGACCCCAAGTTGGTACTATTTTTGCTCTTCGCGAAACTTTAGTATTAGAAATGCAATTTTGGGTAAAGTTTAGTATGATTTTTGCACCAACACCCAAAAAAATAAAGTGGACAAAAGACCAAGAGAGTTGATGAGATCGGTGAGTTCTTCAATACAGGTAAGACAAAAGAACAAAAATAAAAGTGAATAAATAAATTGATAGGATGTAATCACATGTGGCAAGCAAAATAAGATGAAAGAATGAAGGTAAGGAGGAACCTGGGAGTGAGCAACGGCAGAGTGTTTGTGTGTAGAGGAAAAAGGGACAATTTTATATATGGGTGGACTAGCTAGGGTTTTTTTTGTATTGAGCTTACAATATTATATGGGCTTACACCTCATTCTACATGTTGTTAATAATCTTTTTTTTAATCTATCTCACATAGTTGCTCTCCTGTTATGAAAGTCTTTTGAATATTAATAATCATTATATTTTTGTGTGTATATATATATTTATTCATTTATGAAATTTTATTAGTTCATTAAATCCATTTTTGTATGATAATTATAAAGTCATACACAAATAAAAATAAAATAAATAACTAAATCCTATTATAAAAAGAGGGATGTTACATGAAACACTTTACAGCATCATCATTTCAAATGTAAAAAATCCAAAAAAAAGTTATTAAAAATATAAATTTATCATTTCAATTGTAAGGGTAATCAAGAATCCCAAAATTTAATTTTATTATCTCTACCTAATAAGAATTAAACAAATATTGCAAATCAGAAAATATACACAATAATTGCTAAAATCTTTGTTGTTGATACCACCCATTTTTTATTTTCTCCACTCTTTATAGAATTTCTCACAATCTTCAACTTCTTGTAGCGTAACTCTATGAGCTTTAGATGACTCTGAGTTTTAGATGATTCTACGAGTTTTAGATGTCTAGTTTTAGGGTTCTATTTATAACAGATGAAATCATATTGTAAAATGGTACTACCTCCGGTCCTAAATATAAGATCCAGTTGATTTTTTTTGGAGAGGTTAAGGCTGCGAAATAGACTATTAAATCATGACACATTTAATATATTTTTACATTATCCATTAGTTTATAGGTAAAATAAACTAGTCTAAAGGAAAAAATTAGGTAAATCAATTTATAATTAACTTATTTTGCATCTTTAATATTTTCCAAAAAAGTCAATTAGGTCTTATATTTAGGACTGGTGGGAGTATATTTTATGTTGAGTTTATTTAAAGTGAAAGGTTAAAAGAAACATTGGTGTTCTTTTCCTACTCTAACCCTGTGGGTTGAGTGTAGCGTGTGTGAAGTATATCTTGTGATTTAAGTTTGCAAAATTAAAATATACTACTGATTTTCATAGCTGCATGATTGATTTGTTGCATTTCATATCTTGTGATTTGATTTGTTTATTTTTTTCAATTTCCATTTCTTTTCCTGTTCAGTTTGATTTCTGTTTTATGATATGATGTTCTATCTTGTGATTAAGGATATGAAGGGAGATTGTTAATATTACCAAGTTTACATGTTAAATATTTGGGAAGTGGTAATTATTTTTTGAAGTTGGTTATTCCCATGTTTTGGCCGATTTGGCCCTTGAAATTGGAGTGTTTCATTTGGTAATTTAAGGTTCATAAATTGATGATTAGTTATATTATGTGGTTTGCATGTTAGTCCATTGGATGATTTCAAGTCAGTATGGTTTCATTTGCTTTATGTTCTGCAGGCCAAATGATTATGGTTGATGGTGTATGTTTGGATGACTTTTGATGCAGCATATGAATGTAAATTTTGCATGTTGATTACTTCTTAAGTTCCAGAATTTCTTTCTCCCGTTTGAAGAGATTGTTATTTTGTTCTTGCTCTTGTTAGCTAAACATGTTAATGATAGGAAAGACATTTATTAGTCTTGTTTGGAATTTTTATAAACTTAAGAAGTTTGTTATTGCATATGGAATTTTCCTTTGGTTTTTCTTTGATTTTTATAGAACCTGAACAGAATTTGTTAATAATGCAAGTTAATATCTGTATTATGCTTGTATATGAAAGATGTATGTAGAAACTATGCTAATTATTAAGTTGTTGATAATCAGTATGAATCAAAGTAAGTTTTAAATTCCTCTTGAGTAGTTGAAGACTAGAATAATAATTTGAAGTTTATTGGATTTTCTAGGCAGTTACAAAGTTGAATGAACCCAATGACTTTTTTGGGGAGTTTTAAGAACTCCATCTTTAGATTGGGAACAAGTTTGCTTGTATCTTATTTTTTTTGAGTTTATAATCCGGTATCCTGGGCCAGCCCCAATGTCACGGGGAACTCAACGGGCTCAGACTAATCTAGATTCGCACCGGGGCCTCCACTTAAGGGTAAAGTGCTGGCCAAGGGGCAGACTGCATTCCCAGAGCTCAAACTCGAGACCTCTGGTTAAGCGGTGAAGTGAGGTAACCACTACACCAACCACACTTGGTTGCTTGTGTCTTATTTTGAATGTGTGTGTGATTGGTGGAGTTTTCTGGTTTATACTTGAAATTTTTTATTCCTTTGTTTTTGGCATTGCTGGTTGTGTGAATAATAAGGATGAATAGGTGATACATGTGGGTAATGCTTGTGAGAATTGTAGAAACTCTGTACTTGCATGTGTGTGTTAAATTTTCTACTCTTTATTCATGAAAGGCTGAATTGATTTAGGGGATAGTGATGCTTACAATCATAGTTAAGGAAAGACTAGAAACAAGAGTTAAATAATTATGACTTGGTATGCTAAGATTTTGAAATTCAAGCTAAAGACTTCCTGAATTTTGTTTGATTTTCACTTGGCAAGATATATTCTGTTTTTGACAGTGTTGACACTGTCAAAAACAGAATATATCTTGCCATGGTTCTAATAAAGTATATGAAGCTCAAGTTTACGCAAGATATTTTCACTAGTCAATTACTTTGAGTTAAAACATTAATTATTTAATGAATTTATAAACCACTTGAGATTTGAAATATTGGATAAAATTAAAAAAAGTGTATGAACCCCAAATTTGCGCAAGAAAATATTTTTTCAGGTTTCAAAAAGAAAAATTTTAATTTATTCGTATTTTTGGGCTTCTAACATTATGAAGTGATTATAAATTGATTAAAGCGCTATATTATTATAGTAACAAAAAAAGTTAGATGTTACATCAATGACAATCAAATAGCCACAATTAAAAAATGAAAATGCACAATTAACAAGTAGTAATCAGCACCCATCAATCAAGAATAATATTATCCATTTTACTTCAATCCCACCCACTTTTCGAAAAATACCAAAAATATTTATTTATTTTGCATCCTTCATTCCATCCATAAAAAAATCAACAAAATATATTTTCTTTACCCAAATTTATCTTGCATTGCATTAAATTTACTAGGGTAGTTTAATTAAACAAGGCTCCTTGCGAACGATACCCGAGGTAACTTCCGCTTACTTTGAGGTTCTAAAGTATTCTTGAAGGACTAGACCCAAGGCACACTACACCGACCGCTAAATCGGTGTCCTTCAAGTGGCGCCGTTGCCGGGGAGTCATTAATTTGACTCCCTAGTAAATTTGTGTCGATCTTCAAGATTGATTTGGGTCAAAGTGAGTCATTAGGTTGCATTTAGTTTAGGTGCATCTTAGGTTAGTTCACTTTGTTATTTGTTTCAATTTTTTTTAGTTACTTGCATTTGTATATTGAGATTATTTGATTGCAATAATCATGTCTAGGCCTTATAATTATGAGTTTTTGTTCTATGATGATTCTCCTATGCATTCTTCTTCTATGAATGATGAAACACCAAGATACTCACATTCTTTGAGGAATGAGGCACCTTCCTTGAGAGACCGTTTGCACAATTACTATCAAACCCTTGAATACCAAATGCCCAACCAATTCCCAACATACTTGGAACTATCTTATCCACAAAACAACTCTAACTACTTCCAAAACCACTCCACCCACTTCCCTACACCATACATACAACCATATGAACCATCATACACCTCCTACCACAATCCTTTCCCTCCCACCTATCATATACCATCATCCCCACCCTCTTCACCCAAACCTAGTGGATTAGATGTCTTCCTAACTTTCCCAAACATGGATTCTCAAACCCTTGCTTTGAGGAGAGTGTATGATGAGTTTAAATGTGAGCACACAAAGGAAATGGAAGAGCGTTTGGAGGAAATAAGAGAATTTATCCGGGCTTTTGTGCAACATGTGCTATGGAAGAAGACTAATGGAGAAGAAGGTACTTCATGGCCTTGTGAATCCAATGATTGTGAATGGGTTGAGGACCTAGAGTCAAATGTCACTTCTCAAGTTGACTCCCACCCTCAAATGACTAGTCCCACCCAAGAAATCAATAAAGAGCAAGCATATTCTCAACCTCCGGAGGAGTTAGCTTCACACTTAGGTAATATTGCTCCTCTTCTCGAAGAGGTTACATCTCCTCATACTATTTTGGTTGATATTGCAAGTGATGATGAGGTGGATGAAGAAATTGTTGTTGAATTCCCTCATGTTCTTGATGTTGAAAATGCTTATTGTGATACTTCCGTTGGTAGTTGTGTGGTTGATGATATTGCTTGCTTTAATCATATGTGTGGTGATAATGATGTTATAAGTGCTAGTTGTGGTGATGACTTTGATTTGCATGAGCCTTTACCTTGTTCTTGTGATGATGATACTATGTGCATGGAATGCATTGATCTTAAGTATGATATGTTTCATTGCAACAAAAGAACTTTGATAATGTGCATACTTCATCTACTAGCACTAATGATGCATCAAGTTTGGTTGTTAAAAATGTGGAAAATTGTGAACAATTGCCTTCCTTTTCAAGTTTTGATAAGCATGATGATTTGAGCTTATTTGAATCTATTGAACATGATGAAGAATTCATTTCACCCTCCTCCCCACATTCTTCCTTCATTAACACATGTGAATGTGATGAGTCTTGTGCTATTTGTATGGAAATTGATAGTTGGCTTTCCACTTCATATGATGTTACTCCTTCATCTAGTTTGATTGATAACATGACATGTGCTACACTTGAAAATGGACATGAAAATTGCATATCTTTTAATCTCAATTCTTTTCTTTCTTTAGGTAGGTCCAATATAGAAGATTCTCATGTTTTGAATGATAAAATTGTGAAAAAGGATGAATACTTCCATTTAATTTTATCTTGTGACTTACCTCCCGATTTAGGATTGCGTTCATTTCCCATGTTGCATAAATCTTCTTCTTCTTCCACTCTTATACCTCCCACCTCTTGTGATTGTAAATACGATGTGGTGTACCCCAACACCAACTTGGGTTCCTCACCTTTCCGGTTGCAAGCACAAGACGACTTAAAAAACATAAATGCTTCTTTTACTCCTACAAAAGGGAGTAATGTTGATTTTCTTGGTTGTGATTCATACTTGGAGAGTTTGATCTTAAATTGCTTAAATTCTATTCTAACCCTCTCCAAGTTTGTTCCTTTGGATTTGGTATTTCTCTTGGATTGTTTTCTTTGCATGAATATTATTGTAGGAGCCATATGAGGTATCGACTTCAAACACCACCAAGGAAGATCAACAAAGGAGAAGTTGGAGCTTTAAAGTCCAACATGATCTTCATCAAGGATGAGAACTTCTCCTTCAAGCACTTGAAGATACCATAATCAAGGTTGTCTCTTTCCTGTTAATGATTGAGTTAAATTATTCCTTTTTTCAATGGGTTTTTAGTGGGTTTTTGCCTGGGAAAAAATTTATGTTCAAATATTTTGTATTCATATACAGTTAGTATATATGTTAAAAATTAATTTTATGATACGCTGCTCAACATTATTCTATGTTAGTACATATATATGTGTGATGTTTTTTTTTTGACTTTTTTGTTATATTGATGTTTCCATTTGGAGGGTTTTGGCCGCGTGGTATTAAAGAGTTCACTCTACTAGACTAAAAAGTGTGTTCTACCTCTACTCAATCTATGCGCTTTACTAGGCAGATGCACTTATTTGAAGCTTAGTCACGTTGCTTTATTGTAGGTCTATTTATGTATGCGCCTGCGTTCATTCTTCCCATAACTTCCTTCAAATGAAAGCACAAACCGTATGTTTTTTCTTTAGGATGATGAACATAATAATTGACTAAAACAATTGGTGGGTTCAACTTTCTTTAGGATTTTCTATTATTCGGCAGAATTTTCTCCGTGTACATGCATGTGTGTGTTAGATTATCTGTTAAAGTTGGCTCTACCAATTGACACTACAAAAAAAGGCGTTTTCCGGCGTATACCTTCCAGCGTTTTCAACAAAAACGCCGGAAACGGCATATACCTTCCGGCGTTTTCTAAAAAGCGCCTAAAAGAAACGCCGCAATATTTGGCGCGCGCTTCCCGCCTTCTTTCCCGCGCACACATACCGGCGTTTTTGGACACAAGAATGCCGGTATGTATATTTTAATAAAAAAATATATAGTAAATGTTACATGAGTAATATTTACATGCAGGGAGTACTAGACTAAGTAAGGCTACATCTACTATATAGTTGGCTAGGATTAAATGTTACATTAATTTTCAGTGAACACATATTATAAATAGAATTTCTTCTGCATTAGATTGGGAATGACATGTGTGTGTTTGTGTGTGTGTGTTCATTTAATTTGATAGTAGATATTTTTTCATATCATACCTACATTTCACCTAAGATATACACTAATTCATTTCAACCTGTTATTTCAACCGAGCTACATTTTCAATGTTCCCAATAACAACTACTCCAAATGAACATTCAAAAATATAGTTGGGCTATATTTAGCATCATTTAATGTGTATCAAATAGTACTTATCAATATTACTGTGTTATATAGAAAATTCTTATTATTTACAGAAAATGCACTCATTTAATGAGTCTTATCAATAGGATCAATTCAAATTGGGAAAAGGTGCAAAAATAGCCATCGTAAATTTAAAAATGTGCAACTGTAACTCTGGTAAATTGAATGGGGTAAAACTGTACACTGTAAATCAAAATGGGGCAAAATTGGGCAAATGTGCAAAAATAGCCATCGTAAATTTAAACGTACATTTTCCAAACATGGCCCCACCATCAGTAAATGATGTGTCATATATTTAAGGGTGCAATATGTTGATGAAACTTTAATTTTTTGATGAGACTTTATTTTTTTAGATGATTACGTAGAAGTAAGGTGAATTTCACATGATTTAGGGTTCTATTTGGTTTCTTATCGAAATTATCTGGGGGTTTAGAGTTCGTTTTTAGTAATTTAGGGTTCAACTGGATGCATTTTAGCTTTCATGTTAGATTTTGGAATTGACATGTCATTTACTGATGGTGGAGCCCACGTCTGGAAAATGCCTGTTTAACTCGGCCTAACAGAGAGGTTACTTTTGCCTCATTTTGGTTTAAAATGTATGGTTTTGCCCCATTTTAGTTTACAATGTACAGTTTTGCACCCTTCAATTTACCAGAGTTATATTTGCCCATTTTTAAATTTACGGTGGCTATTTTTGCACCTTTGCCCATTCAAATTACTTACATAAAAGATGTCTCTTCCAATTGAATTATGAAAAATTAAATATACTTTTACAGTGACATTTGATAAATCAGAAAAATGATTACCTTTAAAATATAATTTAGATCCATACAGAGGGTTGTAATTTTGTAATGAATTATTTGGGTAAATATTAGATAAACTCATGACACTTAATGGGAGTATTTGTGGTATACATACATGTGTGTGTGTAACACATATTTGTGGTATACATATGTGTGTGTAACACATTCTAATTGGATATCTTTAAAATATGCATTTGAATCAGCGTAACATGTGTACTCATAGTTGAATAAAATAATTTTTTTTCTATTCCAGTACATTTTGATAGACAAGTAGTGACTGAAAGCAAGTTGTCCTTTTTGTGAATTGGTAGTACACGTATCTTACATTAAAGCTTCCCCTTACATTGATATTTGTTACTTTATATAGCTATACTTGACATGCACGTATATGAGACATTCATCCATATCAGTGTGCCAATAATTAAAACTAGCATGCAAATGAATAGGAAAAATGTCCTACATGTCTCAGAAGAAGGTAAGATATTGTGTAAATTGACATATGGGTAGGGTGGGTGAACACGAGTGAATTGGTGGCCAGTCTTATTAAATGTGAGATAACAAATTAATGTTTTATATAGCAATAAAACATTATTGTTAGTTACTTTTTACATTTTTTTGGCCAACTGAGGAATATTTTATTTCAAAAGAGAAGAGATTGAATCCAATACATCTAAGTTAGCTAACAGATACAGACAATGGCGACTAGTCCGCCCAGAAAATTACTACTCAAAATATAAAGCAGATGAACTAGCCAATGCCGTCTAGATCCTCATTCAACATTAGTTGACCATCCAGTCGTGTAACTTCCCCTACTTCACAAGATATGATAGGTGCTAGAGAGGGTGGTGATGTTGTAATCAAACCGTTAGGTTCCATCCTCCTTGAAGTCATTGCAGCCACATGATCAGCTGCTGAGTTACCCTTACGCGAGATAAGAGTAAAGGATATCATATTTCGGTGTTGCAAAAGTTGAAACACTTCCTTTAGGTGCCCATGAAATTGCCATTCACACTTAGCCCAACTTCTCTGCCCGAGAGCTTCATATAGTTGTTTGCAATCCACTTCAATTGTCACATCCAACTGCTGCCATTCAGCAGACATCAAAATGACTCTTCTCACTGCCTGCAGCTCTGCAAAAAAGGCTGAATCTGTAGCTACATGTTCAGCCCATCCCTTCAAAAACACACCATTGTGGTCACGGCATACTACTCCTATTCCACCACTTTTCTTCTACTTGTAGCAGGCGCCATCACAGTTAATTTTAATGCTTCCAGCTGGGGGCTTTTTCCATTTATCAGAGGTAGTCCGGTTTTGTTGGTTTACACACACATCAAGGATATCTCTAGAATCCGCATATTCAGCCACAAACCGTGATGTCCGCTGAACTGCTATTATGGGATTGGGCTCCTCCTTCTCAAATACCCTAATAATCTGAAAATAATATTTAAATATAACTAAGTTATGAAAATAATATGTAATTTGGTGAATATAAATAATTTATTTCCTATACCAAATATTAAAAAAAACCTTCAATACTGAGTTTAAATGTTTAATACAAAAAACAATCTTAAAGAGACATTTTCCACAAGAAAACATTATTTAAGAATTTTTATAGAGGCGTAATATTTTTTTTTGATCAAAAATAGAGGCGTAATATGATATATGGATAATGTGGTTTTCTAATTGGTAAAACAATATTTACTTATTGGTATAATATTGGACATTGTAACGTAAAATATGTAATATTAATATCACACTTAGTGAGTTTATTTTTATGCTATAATACTAAATTGACAAAATAATGCAATTAAACGAGTAACTATTTATATGAAAGTAAAAAAAATATTAATTAATTTGTTCTCAAAATTAATACTACATCCGGTCCTAAATATAGGACCTAATTGACTTTTTTTGGAAAGATTAAGGTTGCGAAATAGGTTATTAAATAATGACATATTTGATAGATTTTTAGATTATCCATTAGTTTATAGGTAAAATAAACTAGTTTAAGGGGAAAAATTAGGTAAATCAATTTATATTTAACTTATTTTGCTTTTTTAAGGATTTTCCAGAAAATTCATTTAGGTCTTATATTTAGGACCGGAGGGAGTAATATTTAATTTAACAATAAATAAGGATATTTTCATAATATAAATTCAAATAATTACAAAATGCTATATATTAAAAAAAAACCAAAACCCGTAACTAATGTACTACTTGATGAAAAGCCTTCTAAGATGAAAGTGCTATAAGCAAAATATTATAGATATCAAATATAGCATCATTTTATTTGAAATGGTTCTGCGTAATTAAAAGATACTCCCTCCTGTCCTAAATATAGGACCTAGATAGAGACTTCATTTTGGTCCTAAATATAAGACCTAGATACATTTTTGGTCACCTTTTTCCTAAATTACCCTTCTTCTTCTTAACAAGAAATTTGATGGGGGAGGAAAGACTACTAAGTAATTAAACTAAATAAGGAGGGATATTATTGGAAAGACATCTAAAATTAAGTCTTCCTTAATCTCCCCAAAAAAAGTTATCTAGGTCCTATATTTAGGACCGGAGGGAGTATTATATAACTGAAAAAGTAAATTATTTTAAAAAATAATTAAATATAAATACTCACAATACGTTATACCCTAATAATCTACTCATACATGTTGCCAATATTTTCTACTACAAATATAAGTACAGATCAACATAACATTTCAAATCCATAGTAGTCTTTGCCCAATACACATACAATTATTCATCTTACAGTAAATATTATTGTGTATACTGTATTTCTGAAAAACTTTGAATAGATAAGATCTCCCTTCCTCCTTCGATATTTCGGCAACGAAGATGACAGAAATAGAGAAGGACGAATGAAAGTCAGTGCGAACCCGCTTTGTTTCCATTTTAACAAGTTTTTCACAGTAGTTAACCAAAATCTAATTCACTATGTCACATTCCCTTTCCAACGATGAGGACTTATTCTTATCTTAATATCTGATACATTCACTAAAATCGTTAACTCCGGTGACTTCATTTTCGCACCTGAAATTTTGTCTTTGGCAATTCTTACTATCTTCATGCCCTGTGAAAAAAAGATGAATATTATCTCTATGAATTATGACAACTCAACGTCAAGTACACTAACGAATAGTTATAAAAGTAAATAAATTTCTACAATTAATTTTTTTGCTTGAATTCTACAATGTGGCTATTATAATTAATTGGTACTAATTTATGAAAATATTCATCCAATTCAGACCGGTCATAGTTTATGTTCTATTTTATTTAGTATTTATTATTTAAAAATACAAAAGGTGAAAAAAAGATAAAATAGATAGAAAAATATTTATCGGCATATATATTAAGATAGTTTCCATCATTTTCAGTGTGAGGAAGACATAAAAAACTATAAATTTAATTAAGATATTTCTAGGTCACTACAAACTTATAGATCAATGAAAAAAATATAATCTTTATTAATAGGTCTCTGATTAAGATACAAATATTTCATAATAGGAAATGTATATAGATAACAAGGATAAAAAAAATTGTGAAATGTAACGCCCCAATAAAATAATATCTAATTTATAATAAAGATTATATTTACACTCTATTTTTAAAACAAAAACAAAGTAAAACATTAAAGGTTGAGGTCAATGACAAAATAAATATAAAATAAAAGTGCTTACTTCTCACGTGTCTTTCCTTGCTTATTATTAAATCCTTCACCTGAAAATGTTAATAATGGGGTGAGATCGACATCTCAATAACTACCGAAATCTCCTAACATACACCAGTAACTCATATACAAATATATTACAAATAATTATACTCAATGAAATAATTTACAGTTTCTAATTACACACATATTACATTACACAAACACATAAACAAAAATAATAATAATTTACTCATGCAATTAAAGAATGTATCATGCATGCCTCCCTTATACCGCCTCCACCCTTATTCCGCTGACAGGAGCCATCGGCTAACCCATACACATAGTCCAAACAGAAACACATTCAATTGACTGGATTGTTTCAAGCTCACCATTACTTGAGATGTACCCTGCCAAAGGTACAGAGCTCAAGCATGGACTATGGCTCCCCTCCTCAAAGAACGAATGTAAGGAGGTGTCACATGTCCCATAACTTCTTGAAATCCCTGGCAAAGGAAATCATAGAAGAGAGGGCCCTGACAAAGTGCCACTCACTGTGCACCGAGTGATGGCTTATCACGTGATATCACAATTCTCCATACAAATCTTCTATAATCCTACCCATCACCATGAATTCAAATGCTATAACAATTTTATCAATCTCAGAGAAACAACATATACAATTGATGTTCATAATATCATAACATTCCCACAACATATATAACATATATAGTCATACTTCCATAAGTTCCAAAAGTTCCAACTACCAAGTAAACGGTATTAACACATAAGCATGCTTGAAAAAGAACAAACTACAACACATTTCACATAGATAGAAGACAAACATGCTTAAAAAGACTAAAGTAATATTCAATTATAACAATACACATAAGCATGCTTGGAAAGGAACAAACTATAACACATATCATATAATATACATGACAAGCAAACATGCTTAAAAGACTAATGTAATATTCATACAACTAGCTTAACAAATTTCTCAATATATAATAATATAATTTATCTTACATATTTCAATCAAGTCGTAATTATTTATAATACAGTTATACACAAATCACATGTATACGAAAGAATTTTCCGGAGTTACCTGTCGCTCCTTAGCACACAGGTAAACTCACAAGGTCACTTCAAATCTCTCACTCAGTATCTACAAAATCATAAGCACATATATATCTATTAATACACTACACAATACTATCTAAAGTTGTCTAACACTAGCCTATACTCTCATGCTACATGTTAATTTCCTAATTTATTTACACATATATAAACTTGTCTATTTTACTTACTTGAATATAATCAAAATTCTTGCAATTATAGTTTATAATAGGTGTAACATATTTACATTTTAATATCCACAAAAAGAAATGGGTTACCCTCTGACGCCAACAGAATCTTTAGAAGTTTGAAATCAATTGAAGGGTGTGTGTTATATAAGTGTGCTATTTTACACATATACTAAACCCAAAATAAATTAATGGAGAGTGTTAGTTTTTATTTTTATTATTATTTTCATTTGGAAAACAAGCTAAGTCAGGAATGATGATTGTATGAAGGTTACACACAAGAAAAGAAAAAGAAGGGAGACACGTTGGGTTTTGTGAATAGGCAGTAAAGGTACGAATTTGTTTTTTTATCCTAGAGGCATTTCACCGTTAAGGTAATGACCATGGGTTTTTAAAGCTTGTGAGGAATAAAATAATGATAAAATCATCAAAAGTGTTGTTGTGACGAAAACAGTGGAAGGGAAAAAAAATAGGGCGAAGGTGCAAAAATGATACTAAATTTTACCTAAAATTGCGTTTTTAATACTAAAGTTTCGCGAGGTGCAAAAAGAGTACCCAACTTGATGTTCAGGTGCAAATATAATATTTTCACTTGAGGGAAATAAAATTTAGATATGAAAAAACTCTTATGCCCCTATTCTTCCTTCATCAAAGTTTTATATAATGAGGGACATAAGAGTCTTTTCATATCTAAATTTTATTTCCCAAAAGTGAAAATACTATATTTGCACCCGGACCCCAAGTTGGTACTATTTTTGCTCTTCGCGAAACTTTAGTATTAGAAATGCAATTTTGGGTAAAGTTTAGTATGATTTTTGCACCAACACCCAAAAAAATAAAGTGGACAAAAGACCAAGAGAGTTGATGAGATCGGTGAGTTCTTCAATACAGGTAAGACAAAAGAACAAAAATAAAAGTGAATAAATAAATTGATAGGATGTAATCACATGTGGCAAGCAAAATAAGATGAAAGAATGAAGGTAAGGAGGAACCTGGGAGTGAGCAACGGCAGAGTGTTTGTGTGTAGAGGAAAAAGGGACAATTTTATATATGGGTGGACTAGCTAGGGTTTTTTTTGTATTGAGCTTACAATATTATATGGGCTTACACCTCATTCTACATGTTGTTAATAATCTTTTTTTTAATCTATCTCACATAGTTGCTCTCCTGTTATGAAAGTCTTTTGAATATTAATAATCATTATATTTTTGTGTGTATATATATATTTATTCATTTATGAAATTTTATTAGTTCATTAAATCCATTTTTGTATGATAATTATAAAGTCATACACAAATAAAAATAAAATAAATAACTAAATCCTATTATAAAAAGAGGGATGTTACATGAAACACTTTACAGCATCATCATTTCAAATGTAAAAAATCCAAAAAAAAGTTATTAAAAATATAAATTTATCATTTCAATTGTAAGGGTAATCAAGAATCCCAAAATTTAATTTTATTATCTCTACCTAATAAGAATTAAACAAATATTGCAAATCAGAAAATATACACAATAATTGCTAAAATCTTTGTTGTTGATACCACCCATTTTTTATTTTCTCCACTCTTTATAGAATTTCTCACAATCTTCAACTTCTTGTAGCGTAACTCTATGAGCTTTAGATGACTCTGAGTTTTAGATGATTCTACGAGTTTTAGATGTCTAGTTTTAGGGTTCTATTTATAACAGATGAAATCATATTGTAAAATGGTACTACCTCCGGTCCTAAATATAAGATCCAGTTGATTTTTTTTGGAGAGGTTAAGGCTGCGAAATAGACTATTAAATCATGACACATTTAATATATTTTTACATTATCCATTAGTTTATAGGTAAAATAAACTAGTCTAAAGGAAAAAATTAGGTAAATCAATTTATAATTAACTTATTTTGCATCTTTAATATTTTCCAAAAAAGTCAATTAGGTCTTATATTTAGGACTGGTGGGAGTATATTTTATGTTGAGTTTATTTAAAGTGAAAGGTTAAAAGAAACATTGGTGTTCTTTTCCTACTCTAACCCTGTGGGTTGAGTGTAGCGTGTGTGAAGTATATCTTGTGATTTAAGTTTGCAAAATTAAAATATACTACTGATTTTCATAGCTGCATGATTGATTTGTTGCATTTCATATCTTGTGATTTGATTTGTTTATTTTTTTCAATTTCCATTTCTTTTCCTGTTCAGTTTGATTTCTGGATTATGATATGATGTTCTATCTTGTGATTAAGGATATGAAGGGAGATTGTTAATATTACCAAGTTTACATGTTAAATATTTGGGAAGTGGTAATTATTTTTTGAAGTTGGTTATTCCCATGTTTTGGCCGATTTGGCCCTTGAAATTGGAGTGTTTCATTTGGTAATTTAAGGTTCATAAATTGATGATTAGTTATATTATGTGGTTTGCATGTTAGTCCATTGGATGATTTCAAGTCAGTATGGTTTCATTTGCTTTATGTTCTGCAGGCCAAATGATTATGGTTGATGGTGTATGTTTGGATGACTTTTGATGCAGCATATGAATGTAAATTTTGCATGTTGATTACTTCTTAAGTTCCAGAATTTCTTTCTCCCGTTTGAAGAGATTGTTATTTTGTTCTTGCTCTTGTTAGCTAAACATGTTAATGATAGGAAAGACATTTATTAGTCTTGTTTGGAATTTTTATAAACTTAAGAAGTTTGTTATTGCATATGGAATTTTCCTTTGGTTTTTCTTTGATTTTTATAGAACCTGAACAGAATTTGTTAATAATGCAAGTTAATATCTGTATTATGCTTGTATATGAAAGATGTATGTAGAAACTATGCTAATTATTAAGTTGTTGATAATCAGTATGAATCAAAGTAAGTTTTAAATTCCTCTTGAGTAGTTGAAGACTAGAATAATAATTTGAAGTTTATTGGATTTTCTAGGCAGTTACAAAGTTGAATGAACCCAATGACTTTTTTGGGGAGTTTTAAGAACTCCATCTTTAGATTGGGAACAAGTTTGCTTGTATCTTATTTTTTTTGAGTTTATAATCCGGTATCCTGGGCCAGCCCCAATGTCACGGGGAACTCAACGGGCTCAGACTAATCTAGATTCGCACCGGGGCCTCCACTTAAGGGTAAAGTGCTGGCCAAGGGGCAGACTGCATTCCCAGAGCTCAAACTCGAGACCTCTGGTTAAGCGGTGAAGTGAGGTAACCACTACACCAACCACACTTGGTTGCTTGTGTCTTATTTTGAATGTGTGTGTGATTGGTGGAGTTTTCTGGTTTATACTTGAAATTTTTTATTCCTTTGTTTTTGGCATTGCTGGTTGTGTGAATAATAAGGATGAATAGGTGATACATGTGGGTAATGCTTGTGAGAATTGTAGAAACTCTGTACTTGCATGTGTGTGTTAAATTTTCTACTCTTTATTCATGAAAGGCTGAATTGATTTAGGGGATAGTGATGCTTACAATCATAGTTAAGGAAAGACTAGAAACAAGAGTTAAATAATTATGACTTGGTATGCTAAGATTTTGAAATTCAAGCTAAAGACTTCCTGAATTTTGTTTGATTTTCACTTGGCAAGATATATTCTGTTTTTGACAGTGTTGACACTGTCAAAAACAGAATATATCTTGCCATGGTTCTAATAAAGTATATGAAGCTCAAGTTTACGCAAGATATTTTCACTAGTCAATTACTTTGAGTTAAAACATTAATTATTTAATGAATTTATAAACCACTTGAGATTTGAAATATTGGATAAAATTAAAAAAAGTGTATGAACCCCAAATTTGCGCAAGAAAATATTTTTTCAGGTTTCAAAAAGAAAAATTTTAATTTATTCGTATTTTTGGGCTTCTAACATTATGAAGTGATTATAAATTGATTAAAGCGCTATATTATTATAGTAACAAAAAAAGTTAGATGTTACATCAATGACAATCAAATAGCCACAATTAAAAAATGAAAATGCACAATTAACAAGTAGTAATCAGCACATAAATGCAATTATCCCTTGATTTTTTTGATTGGCCCTCTTTCACTTACTTTGGGTCCCACAGGTCCCACAAGTCTCACAATCCATTCAAGATATTACATTAGCCACTTCACTCTCCTTTCTTCCTTTGTTTCTCATTTTCTCTCTACAAGGTTCGTTTCTCCAACTTCCCAACTGATTTCAACTGGGTTTTCATATTATTGCCTTTATCTACCACCTTCATACTTTTCTTCCTCATTCATCTAATGGGTATTCAAAAAAATATTTTTTCACTTGCCAAGCTTATATTTTTTTTTTCATTCTCACTTTTACGTTATTTGTTTAATAACAATAACAATTGAGCTTTCAGTGTTTTTGAATGAACCATTATGTTATGTCTCTATTTTTTCGTGTTTCTTCAGAGTTGGGCTATTCTTTGTAAATTGAATTATGTGACTTGACTTTATATATTTGCTCTCAGTATAGGTAAGTTTGTGATTTCTGGGAATTGGAGAAAGTTTAGTTGGGGTTTAAGTAGCAATTTTTTATTTTAGGCTGCTTTGTTGAGAAATAAGTGATTGAATATTAGGATGATACTGTAACATCAGTTAGTATGCTTTGTAGATTTTAGCAGAACACTTGGTTTGGTTAGGGGCTCAGGCTGGTTAAGTAGTGAGTAGTTAGTAATTGTCATTAATTTCTGTATTACTCTCCTTATGGTCATTCGTTTGGTGAAAGAAAGTAAAAAGTGAAACTAGAGTTGATTCTATATATAGGAAAAATGATGACTTCAAATTAGAACATTTTCTAAGATGAGTGCAATGTAATTTTCTGTGAGAATTCTGTTTTGAGGTTACACAATGTATTAAATTTTCTTTCATTTTTCAGTGCCCATGCAATGATGAGTTCCTTACCCGTTACACAGAAAAAAATGACCCTGCCAAAAGCACAGACAAGAAGAAGAGGCAAATAAGAAGGTAAGGTTTGTGAATCCAATTTTTTTTCCCTGGTACTAGATTGTGCACCCAATTTAGTTCTTATTTCGTATGACAATTTCAGTTATCTGATGTGTTTTGGCTCCTGCAGATAGCAGAAGATGAAACTGTCTATTGTGAGGACAAGGGAAGGGACATAATGGTTCAAATTGTCATTATACTTATAGAGACAACCCACATATTTTCTTCATTGATCAAAGTTGCATCTAAATTTGAGTACAGAACAAATACTATCAACTACAGTTGTGAGGAATATTATGGTTGTTGTTAAGAAAAAGGATTCATGGCCACCATTATAGACTTCAATTCCTTCACCCATTATTCTTCATTTTCTCAATATAGCTTCTTTCTCTCTTCTTCACATTCTCATAACTTCTTTCACAGTCCCTTGAGACCACCACAACGACCACCGACTTCACTTCTACATTCTACAACTTCAACCTTTTTCACTCCTTTATTAAAATATTCAAAATTCCAATATGCCCTTCATTCTTTAGCTTCACCAATCTACTTCCTTCCCTCCCCAAAATCTGCTTCTGATTCAAATCCCTCTTTTCTCTTAGAGGCTTCCAGTGATAGGGATTTTTCGACCATGTTGGACTCTTTTGCTGATAGGCTTTTCAGTTTTCTTCGTTTATCAGCTCGATATGGCGATATTGAGCTTGCCAGGGCTGTGCATGCATCTTTTATAAAGCTTGAGGAACACACATTTCTTGGCAATGCCTTAATTGTGGCTTATTTAAAGTTAGGCCTCTTCTCTGATGCTTACAACGTGTTTTTGGGCCTTTCTTCCCCAGATGTTGTGTCTTACACCGCGTTGATTTCAGGGTTTTCCAAGTCTAATCAAGAAGACACAGCATTGGAGCTTTTCCTTGACATGAGAGATTTGGGTATAGAGCCTAATGAGTACAGTTTTGTTGCAATTTTAACTGCCTGCATTCGAATTATGCATTTACATTTGGGTCTACAGATACATAATCTAGCAATCAAAATGGGTTTTCTGGATTCTGCATTCGTTGTGAATGCGCTTATGGGGTTATATAGCAAGTGTGGATATTATGATATCGTCCTCAAAATGTTTGGTGAAATGCGTGAGAGGGATATTGCATCTTGGAACACAATTATCTCTGGTGCTGTCAAGGAATCAATGCATGATGTGGCTTTACAGTTATTCCGTGACATGCAGGCAACTGATGCTTTTAAAATAGACCACTTCACTTTGTCAACCCTCTTGACTGCTTGTACTGAGGGCGTTGAGGTGATGGAAGGCAAACAGGTTCATGCTTATGCTATTAAGGCTGGATTGGAATTGAATCCATGTGTTGGTAATACTCTTATTGGGTTCTATACAAAGCGTGGAACTCTTGATGATGTAGTATCAGTGTTTGAAAGGATGACTATTAGAGATGTTATTACTTGGACACAAGTGGTGTCAGCTTACATGAAGTTTGGGTTAGTGAATTCAGCTTTGAGAATATTTGGCGAGATGCCAGAAAAAAATGCGGTCTCTTATAGTGCTCTTTTGTCAGGATTTTGTCAAAATGGTGAAGGTTTGAAGGCTTTTCAGTTATTTCTCAAAATGGTAGAAAGTAATGTAGAGTTAACAGATTTCTCATTGACTAGCATCATTAGTGCCTGCAGCCTGCTGGCAGATTACAGAGTCAGCAAGCAGATCCATGGGTTTGTTCTTAAATTTGGTCTTGTAACCAATGTTTGTATTGAAGCAGCATTGCTTGATATGTATACAAGATGTGAGAGGATGGAGGATGCTGAAAAGATGTTCTGTAGATGGCAATTAGAGGAAGGAAGCTCTGTAGCTTGGACATCCATGTTTTGTGGCTATGTTCGAAACAGACAACTAGATGAAGCGATCTCTTTTTTCCGGTGTAGTCACGTAGAAGGAACTATTGTTGTGGATGAAAATGTCTTATCTTCAATGTTGGGTCTTTGTGGACTTATTGGCTATCATGAACTGGGGAAGCAAATCCACTGCCATGCTATTAAATTAGGTTTTGAATTTGATGTGGGAGTCGGAAATGCAGTTACTAGCATGTATTTCAAATGTTGGAATGTGGATGATGCAGTTAAGATGTTCCATAATATGTCCAAAACTAACATTGTTTCATGGAATGCTTTAATTAGTGGTCATATTCTGCACAGATTAGGTGATAGAGCATTAGAAATGTGGTCCAATATGCGGAAGGAAGGCATAAGGCCAGATGAAATTACATTAGTTTTAGTCATTTCAGCATTCAGGCGAACAAACTTGAATTCAGTTGATGAATGTCGTGGTTTGTTTCAGTCGATGAGAACTGTTTACGGCATTGAGCCCACTTCTGAGCATTATGCCTCCTTCATTAGTGTTTTGGGTTATTGGGGGCTATTAGAAGAAGCCGAGGAAACTATCAATAAGATGCCTTTTGAGCCTACTGCTTCGGTTTGGCGCACTTTGCTTGATAGTTGCAGACTACATAAGAATACAGTTATTGGGAAACAGGTTGCAAAGAAAATTATATCTCTGGAACCAAAAGATCCCTCAACCTATGTTCTTGTTGCAAATCTTTATTCTGCTTCTGGCATGTGGCACTGCTCTGAAGAGATTAGGGAGAATATGAGAGAGGATGGATTTCGCAAGCACCCAGCCCAAAGTTGGATCATTTCTCAGAGGAAGATGCATTCATTCTATGCTAGAGATAGGTCCCATCCTCAAGCTAAAGACATCTACCGCGGATTGGAGATTCTAATCTTGGAGTGCATGAAAGTTGGATATGTAGCTGATACTAGCTTTGTTCTTCATGAAGTCGAGGAGCATCTGAAAAATGAATTCTTATTCTATCATAGTGCAAAACTAGCAGCAACTTATGGACTCTTAACAAGCAAGCATGGAAAACCTGTTCGGATTGTAAAGAACATTCTCTTGTGTGGGGATTGTCATGCGTTCTTGAAACATGTATCTATCGTCACTAAGAGGGATATTTTTCTGAGGGATTCTTCAGGATTTCATTGTTTCTCTGGTGGCCAGTGTTCATGTAAAGATTATTGGTAAAGTGTAGGTTGATCTATTTTGTGAACTTCGTAAATCCTGTAAGTTGTAACTATAAATGTGTATTTCTTACTGAAAATAGGTGTATATTTGTATTCTTTATTTGTTAAAAGAATCTCCTTGCCACAAAGAAACTATGATAGATACACTTAAAATGCTCACATTCTTTCTAAGAGCCTGCCTGAAACCTGGATTCATTTTTTTTATGCCTTCTTAAAATGAGTCGAAGTTGAAAGTGCTTGTTAAGTGCCAGCTATGGCTTACTTCTACTTCTAAAGCAAACCTGAGTGAAGACAGTAGAGCAATGGAAAATTGCCTGGAATATTTGATGATGGTGATCCACAAACTACAAATGTATACGCTGGAAATCTCTCTACTAAGGTTGTTTGTCTCCTTGCATCAATATGTTTTTTGTTATTGAAAACGTGACATGTATATCTCATTTAAGTTTTTTCATTGATTCTATGTGGATGAAATTTCTTTTCTACGAACTTTCAGGAGACTTGGACCCATTGCCAGTTTGAGAATGATGTAGCCAAGCACAGGGGCAAAGAAACTGTGCCTCTGTTGCTTTTACAAATAGTGCTGCTAAAGATGAAACGCAAGGTTTGATCCTTGCTGAAATTGAAAAAAATCAGGAAAATAAATAATTTTCTTTTCTTTAAGTAAATGATACTTATTATTTACTCCCTTTGGTCGTCCTATAGGATCTATTTAACAAATTTGATTAGTTTAATTATATTAGGTAAGTTAGTTAATAAAAGTGAACTTACCAAAGCATCCCAATCATATAACATAGCCTCCATCCCTCTTTTACTAGACTATTATTTAGGAGGTATCAATATGGTTAATGTTGGAAAAAATGGATAAAAATTAAAATTAAATTATTTAGGAACAAAACAATCTCCCCAAATGTGTAACCGGAATGCTTCAACTATGAGATCTGAATTTAATATATAAATATAACTTATTGAAGGTGAAAATATTGAGGTTCATCTGACAATGATTTTCCGGAGTGCTGCTTAATAGCTTTCTGACTTTGTTATCCAATGACATTCCTTGGAGATGAGCAACGAGAGCCGTATAATGGCAGGACAAAAGGATATAGACTTGCATTATGTAAGATAATCATTGATTGGGCTTTTAAGGAATGGATTTGGCGATAGGCTATTCAGGGCATTATAGGAGTGTTTACCATTTGAAGTTATAAACGTTTCTGCAGAAGGAAGTCTTGTGATGCACTTTCTTTTTTCTTTTTTATCAGAATTGTGATGCAATTTCTATGAATGAAGTAGTTAATGGTATAATTTGTTTACTTCTAATGGAAGATAGTGTAGGATCTAAGTAATTAGGGCCAGTGAAGATAGCTTTGGTTCTGTGTTTTTTGTTGGCACTCATCCAAGCTAAATATGATTATGACCAGCATCTCTGTTAATTTGGAAAAATTGTGGTTGTTCTTTGTAATGTATTTTCAATTTGTTTCATTCTGCAACTTTTTAATGAGACCTTATTAGTAGGTCAATTTATATGTTTTAGCTAGGAAGCTAGTATTGGGTGATTATTTTATAACCACTAATTGATTAGGCTCTTTATTATGTTCATGTAATGAAATAGAACTCGAAGTCTTCATAAAATTATAAGAACAAAAAATCACGGTTTGAAAATAACAAGGGTGCATCACCCTCATAAGTCATAACCAGTTATGGTGTCATTCAGTTTGATAGGCACAACGTTAACGAGCTTGCTGGAGCTGGAATGTCCAAACTTAAATTTTTATTTTTGAAATTTAATTTAACACGTATAAAATCTAAAAATAAAGATAATATCTTAAATATAATTTTTTTTTCTTCTTAAAAGTGTTTTTAATATAAAAAACTAACATTGAAAAAAATTATATTTTAACCCTCCATATTTGGTATGAACTATTTTGACCAAATTAGCGCATGGTGCATATCAATAGAATAGAAACCGTTATCATGATTACAAAGCAAAAAGTGAACGATCAGCTTAAGGTCTAAAAAAACTTCAGGATCAGACACTGGTCGGCTTGTGTCCATTTTAATGTTCATTATCACCTACAATGTGGCTGTGCACTAAAGTTAGAATAATAATTGGATCGGATTAGGATTTTTGCACAGTGGGCATGCGTATATACTTAGTGCAACTAGTAAGTGAAAGTGGCAACTGAGAATGAGAGGTGGGTTATAAGGGAGAGTAACTTGCAGTTTATGATAGCGACCAAACGAGAGTGAGGATGTGAGTGAGGGACAAAAGGTGAAAAGGATGAGGATGAGGACGAGGAAGAGGATGGCTAATAGTGGGTTTGGTTTCCTATTATTACAAATCACAATAATCATGATTTAGTATATACAATAATATAACTATTTGTTTTAACTTTTAACCAGCGTTATTAAAACCGGACCGAATGGGGACAGTCATACGGTCACCGCCCCTACAACGGCTCGGCTCATATGGATAACTATCTTTGCAATTCAACCGTGTTGGGTCATTTCGAGCCGTTGAGAACCGGCTTGAAACTGGAACCAGAACAGTTTTGGGAGAATCGGCTGGCCCATTTTCAGCCACTAAAAATGTGACAGAAAAAATTTAAAACCAATATTTTTTTTTGCCAGATAAGAGACCAAATCACAAATTCCAAATTTTATAAGCATCTAATCCTCTTCTAATATGTATTATTGTTTATTTTATTGTTTAATCATAAATATATTACTATCACATATATTATTGTTTATTTTACTAGAAAATATTATTTATTCCGCTTTTTTCCATAGTCAAATACAAAAGTTTGATTTATTTTCTAAGTTTCTAATGACTATATTTGTTCTTGGTCATTAATCTCTTATTAAAATATAAGAGATTAAAAACTCACAATTTGCTGATATGTTTATATGTAAGATATATTTAAAAGTAAGATCATTTTTCTTTAATTATTATATCATTGGTTCGACCATTTAGTTTGACCGATCCTGCCGTGTAACCTATGACCTGAAGGCTGAAGCCCTCTCTGGTTCGCCTTCCAACTCGGCTTTTACAACACTACTTTCAACAAATGATCTATATAGTGAAACCAAATGTATACTCCATTGCTTTTAGAGCGAGATAGGACATATTACTTATTTGATGAGATCCATAAAATTAAACAAAGGGCAAAGGTGCAAAAAATGATACTAAACTTTACCCAAAATTGCACTTCTAATACTAAAATTTTGCGAAGTGCAAAAATAATACCCAACTCGAAGTTCAGGTGCAAATATGATATTTTCATTTAAGGGAAATAAAATTTAATGAGAGAGGAATGAAGACATAAGAGTCTTTCCATATCTAAATTTTATTTCCCTCAAGTGAAAATATCATATTTGCTCCTGAACCCCTAGTTGGGTACTATTTTTGCACATCGTGAAACTTTAGTATTAGAAACGCAATTCTTGGGTAAATTTTAGTATCATTTTTACACCTTCGCCCTTAATTAAATCGCCAAATCTTTTTGATCAAAAAAAAAAAAAATCGCCAAATCATGGCATACGTGGTATGATATCTCTTGCATATCTATCTATGGGTAACATTAAATTATATTGTATTTTATATGTCAAATAAATTAATTTATTTGATGAGAAATAAGAGATAAAATATGAAAGTTTATTTAGGAATTAGGACTGAAATTCACTTCTAAATTGGATTTTATATTCAGACCTAAGATTAATAGGTTTATTTGCAATATTGACAAAATGGTTAAGTGTTTATTTTGAACTGAGTTTGCAAGTTATTAAGTAACTTTTTCAATATACTTTTGTATATAAATTATAATATTTTTATTTCGTTTCACTTAATCAATAAAACATAAAAAGCAAAACACTCCTAATAAAATAGCTTTAAGTTACTGTTCATAAGAATCATTCACCAGCCGACACGTGTCACTAGACATACAAGCTTCCCTGAGAAGTCACCTCGTTGAGAAATAAAAAAGGGTAGACTTGACAATTGCCCTAAATTTTTTCCAGCATTTTTCTTTTTCAAATTTCAAATTCAAATTCAATTTCCAAATTCAAATTCTTGTGGGCCCCTCACTTTATGTCTATATACCTCCATTATGCCATCACAGAATTTCCCTAAACCTTTAGTCCCTGCTTTTACTTCGCTAAACTTGTAGTCCCTGCTTTTACTTCTGGCTTTCTTCCATCTCCCATTACAAAATATCACCTTCTTCCATCATGTCTGAAGAGCCTTCTGCAGACGCGCTAACACGTCTTGCCATTGGTTTGAATAGCAAACCTATATTTGTGAAGATTGCTCTGATTATACGTCTCACGGCCGTCCGTTATCCCCTTAGACCAGATCGGCCAATGATAGAGGAAGAGGGGATTCATGTGGTGGTTTTCGATGAGAGTGTGAGTTGCCTTTTCATTACATTCTCATTTGTTGATTTTGTCATGTCTGTGTTATACCCTGTTGTAACTAACTTTTTATGTATATTTTGGAAGCCAAACATATGTTTCATCAAGAAAAATGACTTTGGAAGCCAAGCAAAACTTTGATAACATATGTTTTATTGATGGGCCGTATACCACCTTTTGCATGGTATTTAATTGGCATGGGCCGTAGACCACCTTTTGTATGTCATAGTAAATATAAAACAAAAAATCCCAACATATGGCATAGAATGATTTAATGAGGTCCAAGTGATGCCAAGGTATCTACACGCCTAAACGAAGGTTTTCCAAAAGATCCAAGTGACACCAACTGATTTTGGTCCTGTTTGCGAAAAATAATTTGTTTGCATTCGTAAAATGACACACTTCAAAAATAATCTCAATTCATTGGCTTTTTGAAAATTTTCCTGAAAGGAGGATGGATTAAATTCAGAAGAACCAATCTTATCATAAATACATATCATTTGCTTTAAATGCATTGGTATTGACGTGATTATGGTCCAAGCGGATATAGACATGGACATGATTTGGTAATTAAATTAAAATGACACACTTCAAGGGAAAAATAATCTCAATTAATTGAATTTTTGAAAATTTTCCTGAAATGAGGATTCAGAAGAACCAATCTTATGTAAATACATTTGATTTGCTTTGAACCCTTTTTTGATTTAGTCTGATTATGGTCCAAGCAGATATATACATGGAAATGATTTGGTAATTAAATTAAAATGACACACTTCAAGGGAAAAATAATCTCAATTAATTGAATTTTTGAAACTTTTCCTGAAATGAAGAGGGATTTCAGAAGAGCCAATCTTACGATAAATACATATGATTTGCTTTGAACCCTTTTTTAATCCAAGCGAATATAGACATGGAAATGATTTGGTAATTAAATTTACATGACACACTTCAAGGCAAAAATGATCTCAATTCATTGACTTTTTGAAAATTTTCCTGAAAGGAGGAGGGATTAAATTCAGTGAAACCAATCTTATGATAAATACATATCATTTGCTTTGAATGCATTGGTATTGACGTGATTATGGTCCAAGCGGATATAGACATAAACATGATTTGGTAATTAAATTAAAATGACACACTTTAAGGGAAAAATAACCTCAATTAATTGATTTTTTGAAAATTTTCCTGAAATGAGGAAGGATTAAATTCAGAAGAACCAATCTTATGATAAATACATATGATTTGCTTTGAACCCTTTTTTAATTCAGTCTGATTATGATCCAAGCGGATATAGACATGGAAATGATTTGGTAATTTAATTCACATGACACACTTCAAGGCAAAAATGATCTCAATTCATTGAATTTTTTAAAATTTTCCTGAAAGGAGGAGGGATTAAATTCAGTGAAACCAATCTTATGATAAATACATATTATTTCCTTTGAATGCATTGATATTGACGTGATTATGGTCAAAGCGGATATAGAAATGGACATGATTTGGTAATTAAATTAAAAATGACACACTTCAAGGGAAAAATAATCTCAATTAATTGATTTTTTGAAAATTTTCCTGAAATGAGGAGGGATTAAATTCAGAAGAACTAATCTTATGATAAATACATATGATTTGCTTTGAACCCTTTTTTGATTCAGTCTGATTATGGTCCAAGCGGATATATACATGGAAATGATTTAGTAATTAAATTTACATGAAACACTTCAAAAATAATCTCAATTCATTGACTTTTTGAAATTTTCCTGAAAGGAGGATGAATTAAATTCAGAAGAACCAATCTTATCATAAATACATATCATTTGCTTTGAATGCATTGGTATTGACGTGATTATGATCCAAGCGGATATAGACATGGAAATGATTTGGTAATTAAATTGAAATGACACACTTCAAGGGAAAAATAATCTCAATTAATTGAATTTTTGAAAATTTTCCTAAAATGAGGAGGGATTAAATTCAGAAGAGTCAATTATATGATAAATACATGTCTGATTATGGTCCAAGCGGATATAGACATGGAAATGATTTGGTAATTAAATTTACATGACACACTTCAAGGCAAAAATGATCTCAATTCATGGAAAGTGAAGGACAAACTATTCAGCTATACATTGATCATTTTTTCTTTACATGATTGTGGCCTCCTATGTTTTTTGTAAGAGTTGTGTTGCTTATTCCACGAATACAATTAAAAGAGTATTTGTATGTAAACAGGCTTGGAACACCATTTTGTATTTGTTATTTCATTGTTTGTACTCTTCTTTGTTTACTCCTTTTTTTAGCCCCGTGCAATGCACGAGAGAATTAGCTCGTTAGAAATATAAGATCAACGGATTAATTTTCTCATTATGTATACACACGCATAAATTTATTTCCATCATTGTATAATATAATCCACCTTCTAACAATTTTGATATGCTACGTATTAATCAGTTGATATGTTACTATAAGATGGAAATCAAATAACTTTTAAACAACTACTTTAAAGATGTAATTACTACCGTTTTTAGTTTGAATAAATTAGTTATAAACAATGTAATATAGTGTAACTAAACGTAAACATATAAATGAGCAAGAATTCATTAGTAACTCCTTGGATTAGCTTTTTGAAAGTGTTTGTACATTATTGCACGAGGCAAGAGGCAAGAGGCAAGCATCAGAGAGTAGTTTTATTTGGTTTGCTAAATAATAAAAATTGTCAAACTTGTGAGTTTTGTAAACTCATAATAACAAGGTAAAATTAGATTACAGACTCGAATTGCAAACTCATAAGGGTCTGTTTGGTATGAGGGATTCAGAGGAGAGGGGAGAAAAATTTTTTGTAAGATGAATATTTAAATATTGAAAAAGTGGGGTTAGTAATATTTTAAGATATATAAGATGTAAAATAAAACATCTATAATTATTAAGTTCAAATTTTCAACCCCACTTCTCAAATTTTTGTAAATTTGTCACAAAAATTTTCCCTCCGCCCATTTTCCCTCCCCTCCCCTCCCCTCGTACCAAATAGACCCTAAGAGTTTATCTTTATTAATAAATATATATATTTTCAGAATATAATTAAATCAAGGCTGAGGATGATGGTAATGACGAGTTTCTGATTGGAAATTTGGAAGAGGGGCAAATTGTGTTTGATAGGCATTTTCCACTTGTCCTACTCGTAGTAAATATCTTTTTGATAGGGAACGTAATTGTAAATGCAAAATTTTCCACCTCAATTGAAAATTTAATGGAGCTGAAAGTTTACTTTTGATAATGAATTAAGATAAGCTTGATTTTTTTTATAACATAGAAAGCAACTCAGTCTATTCAACTGGAGCCCGAAAACAAATTACAATCAGAATGCAATATCGTAAGAATAAAAGCAGAAGGAACTAAAATGGGTTGATAACCCATAACTGAACCAATGACATGCTTTGTAAGAGCATCTGCAACCGTGTTTGTTGTTCTTGAAATATGGACAAGCTTCAGATCTCATGTTCTACACATATAGGATTTTGCCTCTTGAATTAAAATAAAATCATCATGCTGAGAAATATTTTCCCTCTCTAACAAGTGAATAACCTCTGATGCATCTGATTCTACAATAACTTTGTGATGGCCTCTCTGCCATACAAGTTTTAACCCAAGAACTAAGGCCCAAAGTTCAGCTGTCATACTATCCCCATGATTAGGATGAAACATGAAGCCCTCTACAAAAGAGCCATCACTTCAACGTAAAAGACCTCCACAACCCAAACCATGAGTTTTAGAAAAAGCACCATCGACATTTAGCTTGACCCAATATTGCATCGGAGGAGTCCACCTTACTGTCGAATCACGAACCATTGTGCCATTCAAATTAACTCCTTTAAGTTTTTTTTCAGTCTGATTCAAATTAGAAAGCATCGAGCGATGTAGATGCCTGAATGAAGCAAATTGAAAGATGAAGCATTTAGGAATACCTATGAAGGCAGAACAAACTCTTTATGTATGCCTTTCACGGTATAAGAATCACAAGTTTGAACTCTTATATTGTGTATACTGTAGAAGCACTTTAAGAAGAGAATAAATCAGAGAGGTCTTTGAGAGAGAAATCTATATAATGGGCAGAAACTAACTTCTTATGTAGACTGATTTCTGTCTAACCCCTATTTATAGACGTTCTTTGGTCCATTGTCATGTTGAGAAATAAAATTTTCCATGTTAGTAGCGAAAGATCCCCACATTGTGCATTCAAGACATTCATATCTGAGAAAAAAAGTATGGGCACAATGAGATATGCTTCATGGCTGTAAAAGCAATTTGAGAAATAGAAATATGGCTTATTTACTAACTCTTCAGCCATTAGAGTTATTTCAAGCCTGCTGTTTTTCCCCTTTGACTATGCATTGTTCAATGTAACCAATAGCTAATAACTTCCCAACAACATCTACATAAGAAATTATTTCGACAAAGAATTCTATGGCTTTATCCGGCGTGTCTCTATCCTTTCCAAACTAATATGGAGCGTTGATACCCTAGTAATTTCATTTGGTGGAACACTACTCTATCTCCATTTACCCTCAAAGCCAGTGCTTGATCACCATTTCCAATTGGAGTAGCTTTATTCTGCATAATCAATAAAATTATTTAGCAAGATCAAAATTCATTTATGTTTGGCAAAGTAAATAATTAATTAACTGATTAATTATAGTTACCTCAATAGTAATGGAGGAAGCAATAAAATAATCAGATTGGATAAAAAAAGTTGTCGTGTTAAAGGTTCCCAACACGTTTCCATTTTTACCATTATCAGATGCTCTCAGAGAACCCTTAATCACAGGAAGCTCACTAGTCACTGGATTCGACCTCCCAATCATGGTTATGTTTGGTTTATTTTGAGGTACTATCACGGTTTTACTGTATGTATATCAAATTTCAAATAAAAGTCAATTTGTTGACACTATTACTATGAGAAGGAATAAGATGAACAAGGGAAAGTCTTGTTATTGATGATGAAAGATACAAAAACAGATATTTTACTAAATACAGAAATTTCTCCATCTTAATTCCTCTTTCAATATCTCTCCCTGATCTGTTTTACCATAAGCAAATATTGTGATACTGTTGATGCACGGTTTAGGGGAACCTTACAATATGAATGAATAATAAAGACTTCTTTATTGATAATAAGATTGAATACAATAAATGGGGTCACCGGCAACGGTGGTTACAAGCTAGGCGTCAAAGCCTTGATCACAAAGATTAAACTCAGAAATACAATAATAATCAGAGAGAGGTTAGAGAGATAGAGAAGAGAGAAAAATAAGAATGGTTGCAGTGGATTGCTCCTAGTCCTATGTTGGAGTTCTTGAGCCTTTTATAGTTGAGGCATCGTCCTGGTGGTTGCGAAATTATAAGCGACCGTTATGGGTAGTGGGCGTCACACGTGCTCCGAAATAGATGGCCGATATGGCGAAATATGTGGGCGACCAATTCTCTCCTTCTTATCTGCTTTGTGGCCGTTGATATTACACTCTGCAGGGCTCCAGGCGCGTCCTAATTCCTATTGGGCCACTGTCGAGGCCCAAGCCCAACAAAGTCATAACGGTGTACAACATTAAGTCCCCCACTTCTCAATGCTTACGTCAGCGAGCATTGGGAAGTAGCAGTTACTCTGACTTCGATGGCCCAGATTGAGGCAAAACTCATTTTTCTTTTTTCCCTCTTATTCCTGTGGCCAAGATCTTCCTAAACAGATAACGCCACAACTTGACGTCGTTAGACAGTTCTCTTATACTTCCTCGCGTCTGTTCATTTCTCCATTTCTCTTCATCAATACCCTAAAACCTCTGTCTTCGTGTTTCTTCTCCAACACCTTTCAAAGTCCAATCTTCCGTTTCATCGCACTCGCCAGGGTTCTTCGTGGGTCTTATCAAGGTATATTTTACTATAAAAATCTGATCTTTCTTCTTTTTTCTTCATAATCATGTCATCTTCCAATTCTGATTCTGAGAGAACCGCTTCTGATCAAATATATATTAGTGAAGATGCGCATTCTAGTTCTACTTCTTCTAGGAACTCTGATGTCATAATAGACTTAGAAGAAACTGAAACTTCCAGCAAAAATTCCTTAGATCTAGTAGATATCCCGGTGAAAGCCCAGAAAAAGAAAAAAACTGTATCCATTAAGAAACCCGCTATTTCTGGCAAATATCTGAAAATATACGATAGTCGATACCAAGAATGGGTGGACGCTGGCTCTTCACCCTCCACTAGTTCTGGGAAAAAATCCACTCCTAACCCTCAAATAATAGACGCCCCTTATGCTTGTGAAACTGGGGGCTTGCCGACTACCAGGGCCAATATCCTCAATGACGACAAAGACGTCTTGTTAAGGTTCATTGAGATTTCTAACATGCCTTCTCAATATTATTTTGATCCTAGAGTACCATTTAGGTTGCCTGAAATTGGAGAAGTTCTTGACTCCTGGTCTAGCGACACAATCGCGTTAAGCTTTGAGTCTTTCCGTTATGTCAATCCTTTCCCCCTTCCTAGCATAGCTCTAGAACTATGCGTCTTTTATGAAATTTCTCCTTCTCAACTCTCCCCTCATGCTTGGCATCTAATCGCCATGGCCGAGTTGATGCATCACGAACTAGGAATCGAGTTAGATATGTTTGACATTTTTGGTTCCTATAAACTCCAAGAGATCAGGAAAGACGTCTATTCTTTTATTCATGCCCAAGATGGGTTGCCGTCTTGGACACATGGGTCATTGCCTAATGATCGCCAATGGGACGTGCGATTCGTAATGGTGCCTTTTCAGGCTGTTGCTGAAGAGGATTATGTGTCTCCCACATGGCGTCGTTTAAGTAAGTTGTCGTCATGCCAATGTTTGACTCAATTTACAACTTAGCTGATTTTATAATGCTATAATCGTCTTGCAGGTCATTACGAGCTGAAGATATCTCCGCGCGTCAATCCTGATACTAAAAAGAAGATCAAAAAAATTCTCCACATTCCGGCGGACAAGAGGAAATTTTCGGCTATGATGAATAGTAAGTGGTTCCAAATCTCACTATCTTAATCAATCACCATTTCACATTATATGTAATTTATTTCTTAACGGCCTTTGCTTTTCAGGGAAGAAGGTTATCCCCAAAGCGTCTGAGCAGAAATTCGACCGCGACGCCCTCAACAAAGCTAGAGCAGAACGTTTGGCTAAATTGAAAGCCAAAAGAGGAGAGTTTGACGCTGAGGCTGCTAAAGAAGGCCATGACGCCCGGGGGGCTCCTCCTCCAGATACAGAGACCACCCCTCAATCCAAGAAGGGCGATAAACAGGCGTCGCCCCAGAAAAACAAGATTCCTCCACCAAAGGCCAAAAGACCGGTCGACACTCCTTCTGAAGAGCCCGTCGCTAAGAAGGCCAAGACCTCAAAATCATCCAAACCTACCAAGGATAAGGGTAAAAGCGAAGATTCTGGCGAAGTGGTTCTCACTTTTCCTCCCAACTCGGCTGTTAGAAACAAGGATGGTTGGGATAGCGTCTACTCTGAGTTAAACAAGCTAGAGTTTGAGTATGACAAAGCAGCCATGGAATATTTGGGGAGGAAGGCGTCTTTTAAGAAAGCCATCCGTCATCAAATGAAGGTATTTCATTCAACATTTGTAAAGATCATTTCATCTGTTTAGTGTTGAATGTTACTGAATTCTTCTATTTCTTGTTACTCTCAGTCTCTACAAGTTCCCCTGCATCATGTAAACGAAAGTGAAGATGACATGGCGTTTGTGGTTGCCCCCAGAGAGACGCAGCTCTGGCCGACAGAGAAAAGATCCTGGCAGATCTGAAGTCTGCCCTCACGTTCAAAAAACAAGCTCACGAGGATAAGAGAAGGGCCGAAGAGCTGATGAAGCGATCTGATAAAAAACAAGAAGAGCAGAAAGTTGCCTTCGAGTTGGAGAAGGTTAAATATCAGAAAAAAATCGCCCAGCTCAAAGATTTCGTCAACCAAGCCAGAGCTGAATCATCTGCCAAAGACGAAGAGATCAAAACTCTAGTGTCGGCTAAAAGCGAGATGAAGGCTGCTTACGTTCAACTAGAGAAAGATATGGGCGACATGGAGGAGAATTACAAGACCCATCTCATTGAAATCGACGCCCGTACTCGCATGGAACTGATGAAGGAGTACAAAAACGGCGATCACTTGCAATGGAAACCTGATGAGGTCATCGAAGAGTATTATATGCTTTTCCCTGAGTCGACCCAGTTATTGAAGAAGCCAGCAGTCAATTCCTCTACTGAAGACAACCAAACCATCAATGAGATGAGGGCGCAAGGCGACAGTCAAACAGGCGAGGAGCAGGGCGGCGGTGACACCTAGATCTTTTTATTGTTATTTCTTATGACCAAGCATTTGAATGAACTAAGTATGGGATGTATTCAAACGTTTGTATTTATTCCAATATATGATATATCTTTTGTTTCCACATTTGGCTCATTCTCTCGTTCTTCTAACGTGGCAATCTTCCACATGTTGTCGACCGCTCCTTCAAACGCTCATACCACCAATGGGTATGAACGACGCCCTAATAAGACAATAACTTGATCAATCATCTGGCGATTCTAAAATAATTTTTTAATCAAGTTAATAAATATGGGCAACTCGTACCTCATTCTAACATCCATAATCCTGCCAAATAATTACCCATTAGTTTCGAATTCCGAATCTGGCATTCATAATCTTTTCAAAATCATATCACAAAAATTCTGGTAATGCATACCTTATCTAGGCTATCTCGCCTTCTTGAAATCGTTTAATCATCCAGAACAAGACGTTCATCATTCTAAACGTCATACCATCGTGCTATCCAGGTGTCTTATCATCATCATCATTAATCATTCTAGGCGTCATGCCATCATGTCATCTGGGCGTCGATGTCCATCTTTCAAGAACAGAACTCTTAAAAAATTGGGTTAGGTAGCATCAGAGTGACACAACCACAACTAAATATATCATCAGACGACTAGGGCTTCTAGCTGGGTTCGTCGCCTACAGGCGTTTCTCATCATTTGCATACTTTCTCGAATAATCGTGTCAGTATCGTCATTCTTTGAATCAAATAATCAAGTAACTTAGAAATAATACCTCTTGAGATGGATGACGTTCCAACTCCTTGGGACGTCTTTACCATGGATGTCAATCAACTTGTAAGCACCAAAACCAGTGATTTCGATCACCTTATAAGGACCCTCATATGAAACATTTAATTTTTCATCTTTATACTCAGGTGTATTAGGAAAGATTTTTCGAAGAACCCAATCTCCTACTTGGAAATGGCGCTCCTTAACACCTTTGTTCCAAAATTTTGTCGCCTTTTGTTGATAGGCGGCAATTCTAACAAGAGCTTTTTCCCTACGTTCATCTAACAAGTCTAAATCTTGGGCTAAATGTTCATTGTTAGATTCTTCTCTAGTCCATTGTCTCCTTAAAGAGGGAATTCCTACTTCTACAGGTATCATAGCTTCAGATCCATAAACTAGAGAGAAAGTCGTTTCACCAGTAGACGTCCTTGACGTCGTTCGGTACGCCCAAAAGACGGCGGGCAACTCCTCAGCCCACCTGCCTTTGGCCTTATCTAACCTCTTTTTCAAAGATGTAACTATGGTCTTATTACTAGCTTCAGCCTGTCCGTTTGATTGTGGGTTTCTAGGAGTGGAGAACTTAAGCTTAATATGTCATTTATCACAAAATTTTCTAAATTTCCTCCCTATAAATTGAGATCCATTATCACATACAATTTCCTGGGGCAGACCAAATCTACATACTATGTTCTTCCAAACAAAATCAATTACCTGGGGTTCTTGTACCTGGCTCAGGGCAACGGCTTCGACCCATTTGGTAAAGTAGTCTGTGGCAACCAACAAGAAGACTAGCCGTCCAGGTGTTGGGGTGAATTTGCCTACAATATCCATTCCCCATTTGAGGAAAGGTCATGATGGGGCTATTACATGCAACTGTTCAGGGGGTTGTCTAGCCACTGTGCAAAATTTTTGGCATCGTTCACACTTAGTCACCATACTCACTGCATCCTTTTGCAAAGTCGGCCAGAAATAACCTGCTCTAGTCACCTTTCTTATCAACGATCGACTCCCACTATGGTCTCCACAATCACCTTAATGCATTTCTCTTAATATATAGTTTGCCTCAGATGGAGAGACACATCTCAACAAGGGTCCACCAGTGAAAGTGCGTCTATAGAGATCGTCGCCTACAGTAGTGAATCTGACAGCTCTAACAACTATTCATCGTGCTTCATTCTTATCAGAAGGCAATTTACCCTGCAACAGATATGAAAGCAAAGGGGATCGCCAGTCCCATGTCAAGCTGTTATTCAACACAATTCGGTTATTTACCTCGATCGCCGGTGTTTTCAGGTAGAACAATGAGATTTGTTTTGTCTCTGTAATTTCTATGGAAGATCCAATATTGGCAAGGGTGTCGGCCTTCTGATTGTCTTCTCTGCCTATTTGGGTGATCTTCAAGGCGTCAAATCGCGTGGTCAAATCAGACACAACATCCAGATAATTTTTCATCCTTTGGTCTTTTGCCTGATAAGAATCATTGATCTGCTTTGATACTAACTGTGAGTCACTTTTTACCTCCAGAACTTTGGCGCCCAATTCTGATGCGAGTTTTAATCCGGCAATGAGGGCTTCATATTCAGCTTCATTATTCGTCGCCTTGAGTGTCCAACAGGGCTCTGCTAACATAGTATACTGGACTCTGTCGCCTATCTTCTTCCCTAACAAGCACTGAACTCACAGCATTAGAGGCAACAGACAAGTATAAGTACAAGGTTTCACCTGGACTTGGCTTAGAAAGCAAAGGGGCGCTCGTGAGATATTCTTTCAAATCTTGGAGCGCCTTTTCGGTTGCGTCATTCCACACAAACTCTTTGTTCTTCTTCAAGATGTCAAAGAAAGGTTGGCACTTTTCAGAGGACTTGGATATAAACCTTGTCAGAGCGGCTATCTTGCCCGTTAGGCGTTGGACGTCCTTCACACACCTGGGCGACGGGATGTCTAATACAGCTTTGATTTGTGATGGGTTTGCTACAATTCCTCTCTTTGACACCAAGTACCCTAAAAACTTGCCAGACTGCACCCCAAAAGTGCATTTTTCGGGGTTAAGTTTCATGTTATACCTTCTCAAAAGATCAAACGTCTGTTGCAAATGGTTGACATGATCTTCCGCTTTCAAGGACTTGACTAACATGTCGTCTATATAAACCTTCATCGTCTTTCCCAGCTGGGCGGCGAACATACGATTGACTAATCTTTGGTACGTAGCACCAGCGTTTTTTAATCCAAAAGGCATTACCTTGTAACAATAAGTCCCACGATCTATAATAAAAGAAGTTTTCTCCTAGTCGTTTGGATGCATCAATATCTGATTGTACCCGGAGAAGGCGTCCATAAAACTTAATAATTCGTGGCCTGACGTCGCATCCACTAGGTTGTCAATGTGAGGTAGTGGAAAAGAATCTTTTGGGCAGGCCTTATTCAGATCGGTGAAGTCAATACATACTCTGTGCTTACCGTTTTTCTTTGGGACGACCACAACATTAGCAAGCCAATCTGGATACTTTACCTCTCTGATAGACCCAATTTTCAATAATTTCTGAACTTCTTCATTAACGATTCTATTCCTTTCTGGTGCAAATTTTCGTCTTTTCTGTCTGACTGGCTTGAATGTAGGGTCGACGTTCAGTTGGTGTTCAATGACAATCGGGCTTATACCTGTCATATCATCATAGGACTATGCAAAACAATCTAGGTTATTTGTTAGAAAAGAAATAAGCTCCTTTCTTACCTCAGGAGCTAGGTCCATTCCTATGGACAAGAGTTTTTCAGGATTTTCTGGATCTAAAACTAAATTTTCTAAATTATCGTCTTCTTCCTTTGTCGCCCTGTCCATAGGAATGAACGCCTGTAATTGCTATGCTGATGAAGGAGATTGCTCCAAGCCCTTCAACGCGGCTTGGTAACATTATCTTGCCATCCTTTGATCGCCTTTGATCTCTCTTACACCCCAAGGTGTAGAAAATTTGATCGCTTTGTGTAACGTCGACGGGACTGCCTTCATTTCATGGATCCATGGGCGTCCTAATATGGCATTATAAGTGGATGGGCAGTCCATCACCTGAAACTTGATTAAAGCATTAATTCCAACAGCAAATGTCATCAAAGAAATTTCTCCAATCGTCCTAACTGGCGTTCCATTCCCAAACACCAAGAAGGTTGGAGCTTTAATTATCTGAGATTCTAATTGTAACTCTTTGACAATTTGAAGGTAAATAATATTAACAGAGCTACCAGCATCAACTAATATCCTTTTAGTCAAACAATTTGCTATAAGTAAAAATATTACCAAGGTGTCGTCGTGTAGCTGGACGTTTTGAATATTAGCGTCGTTGAAGGTTATTGGCCCTTCAACAGCCTGATCGTTACTTACATTGCTGGTAGTCCATTCTACCTCTTTTGGTAAAGACCTGACATGTCTCTTTGCAGCGGAATAGGACATCCTGCTTATCGCTAACCCCCTAATGATTGTATTAATCGTTCTGACGGCCTGTGGGGGCTGAGCTGGGGCGTTCTGTCTCTGATCTCTGCCTGCATTGTTAGTAGTATTATTCTTAAGAAGATGTTGCAAGTTACCGTGTTTCAGTTGGAAGGCTATTTCTTTTCTGAACCTCCAACAATCTTCTGTCCAATGGCCGATGTCTTTGTGGTAGTCGCAGTATTTGGTGGCGTCTCTTTCATTGATAGGCGTCGTCATAGGTTTAGGCCATTTCACTCTATCCATCTTCTCAAGTGTGTTAACCATTTCAGCTGGTCCAATGGACATGTTGAATTCTTCATATCGTGAGGGTGGTGGATCCCTTCTCTGTTTGTCGCCCTGTTCATTATTGTTAGTGTAAGGGTGAAAACAAAAATTTCTACCTCGTTGCCGTTTAAAACGGCGATCTGTGGATCCCAAGTTGTTCTGTTGTTGGTTGGGCTTATCTGTGTTAGTAGATGCTGGATTAGCAAGATTGGTTGACGCCACTCCTTGGTTCATTTTATTTGCATGATTTCTGCTAGCGTCGTCCTCTTGAAGATTGATGTGGGACCGCGTGTAAGATTGAACTTCTGCCCAAGTCGTTACTCGTTTCAAAACAAGCTCTTGATAGAGACCACATGTGGGCGGCAATGCTCTTCTAAATGCCTGCACAGCGATGTTAAGATCACAATTTGGGATACTTACCATCTCTGCCGTGAACCTCTTCAGGTCCGCTCTGCCTTCTTTTATTCTTCTTAGACTCTAAGCCTGCTAGGTGCAACTTTAATTCATTGTTTTCTTCCTCCAAACGTTTCATCCTCTCAGATTGGATTCCTGCAGATTGTTCTAAACGTTTCATTTGTTCAGACTGAGAGATTAAGGCTTCTAAGACTTTTTGGAGGTCAGTGGAAGGGCTGGGTGGCTTAGAAACAGTTTTTGGTTGATGTTCCATCTTAAAATCTTAATCGCTCACTTAGAGAACGTGAAGATTCTGAAAATAATGTTGCCAGAGTCCCCACAGTCGGCGCCAAAATGTTGATGCACGGTTTAGGGGAACCTTACAATATGAATGAATAATAAAGACTTCTTTATTGATAATAAGATTGAATACAATAAATGGGGTCACCGGCAACGGTGGTTACAAGCTAGGTGTCAAAGCCTTGATCACAAAGAGTAAACTCAGAAATACAATAATAATCAGAGAGAGGTTAGAGAGATAGAGAAGAGAGAAAAATAAGAATGGTTGCAGTGGATTGCTCCTAGTCCTATGTTGGAGTTCTTGAGCCTTTTATAGTTGAGGCATCGTCCTGGTGGTTGCGAAATTATAGACGACTGTTATGGGTAGTGGGCGTTACACGTGCTCCGAAATAGGTGGGCGATATGGCGAAATATGTGGGCGACCAATTCTCTCCTTATCTGCTTTGTGGCCGTTGATATTACACTCTGCAGGGCTCCAGGCGCGTCCTAATTCCTATGGCCCAAGCCCAACAAAGTCATAACGGTGTACAACAGATACATACACGTATCTTATTGGGGAACAAAGATTGATTTTTTGGTTGATAGAGTCTGATGAATGCTTTCCAAGATCAAATCTGATGACTTTTTTCTGGGTTTATGTTTATGTTTATGTTTATGTTTATGTTTGGCTCATTTGATTCAGTCAAATATTTCATCTGGCAACTGGAAACCAATTACCTAAACTATATAAAACTAAACTAATATGCAAATTAACCTAAATGAAACTAATCTAAGATAAATAAACCTAAACAAAGACCCCGTCAAACAAGATTGATGATATTACTGTAGTTGCATACATAGTCCCTTACTGATTTATTATTACACCTTTTTAATTAGCTATGCTTATCAATGTAGTGATAAATATTTTTGGTTGTAATTAATGCAAGTATTGCATTAATTACAACCAAATATATATATATATATATATATATATATATATATATATATATATATATATATCTTAAAGTTATGTATTGGTAAATCTCAACTTTTTTAATATATATCTTTAAGTTTAATTCATATTATGTATTTGTTCTTAATAAGAACTTCACATGTGTACTATTATAATTGGATTTGTACCTGTTTATTTTTTTTTTCAAATTGTCCCATTTAGGGATATATTGCCTCTCATGGTTTTAAAATGCACCGACATAGAAGGTATCTAGCTGTGCTTACCAATGTAGTGATAATTATTTTTTGTTTTAATTAATGAAATAATTTTAAATTATTATTAATTCAAAGCAAACAAATTATGTATTGGTAAATCTTAACTTTTTTAATATATCTTTATGTTTAATTCATATTATGTATTTGAAATAAAAGAGAACGGAAGAAAAACAACCCTATAACATGTTGGAGGTATAGGGCTTATATGAAATATTTATTTTTATATGAAATATTTATTTTTAAGGTGAGTGGAGTAAACTTTATGTCTTTAATGACTAAAGTTAAAGCAGGTAGCCGTTGAATTTTGACAATGTAAACACCTAAAATTGTTGAGAAAATTTAGTCTTTTTTTTAACTGAATGAGAAAATTTAGTCATTGGGTTTTATTAGTTTACACATATTTATCGGATGATCTGATGATTTATAATAAATTTAAATTGTTCTAGTGGAAAGGTTGTCCGAATTTGTATGTAATATTTGTACTGATTTAAATATGGATATAAATAATTAAATTGTTTTTGTTGGAAATAATACTATTGAATGTTCTTATAAAGAAAAGAAATACTATTAAATGTTGAAGGTTATTTTTGTCCGAATCTGTATGCAATGAAGGTTGAAAAAGTTCAAAATAGTCATTTATGTTAGAAAAACTAGCGGTAACTCGGAAAGATATGCAAATGAAATAATACAATAAAATATTTGCACAGAGATATTAGGCTAAAAGGATCATAACAGTGAGATCAAAGCTATGGATGTTTAAGGCAAATGTATACAAAAAGAATATGTAACCTAAATAATTTTGCCTGAGAAAGTGAATACATACAAAAGGAATATACAATGGCAATCATTGCACCAAAAGTCGCTGCATGAACAATATTTCTTTGATCAAATTTTTGTCGCTGTATGAACAATAAAAAAACCTAATTATTAAAAGCTCAAATCTTTTGGTACAGGAAGAAAGACCTCTCATGTTGATAGAATATAAAGAAGGACCATGCAGTATGTCAAGCCAGTTATATGCCTGGGTACATTTAGTGGAAAAGGGTCATCCTTGACATTCAGAATGAAGTCCATGTAGGCCGAAGCAGACAATAGAATTGTTGACAAAACTATTAAGAAAAGGCAATGAGAAAATTGACAAAACTATTAGAGTAACACATAATGCTAGCTACAAAATAAATGCCACAGAGCAAGCATATTTGCTCTAAACCATGCGTGTTAGTATTATCATTCAAGATTTCCAATCATAGAGTAAAGCAAAGTGTTCAATTTCTGATGGCAAAAGACCACCTCTTGCTTTTGAAATAAAATGAAAGGAAAGCTCCCAAATAGGGGCTCTCACACCCCATAGCATTGGTTCTTCTTGAACTTGAGTGAAAATTCTGCTTACTGCTACCAATTGGATTACTGGAGGCCCAAACTCAAACAATTATTTATCAAGCCAAGAAAAACACATTTTTTCATTGAAATGTATTATACACAACACTTAACAAATCCACCCAACCACATGTTGATCAAGAGAATACTTGATAAGAGCTTAGAGAAAAAAGGCAACAGAAAAATTATTTTATGAAATAATTCAGATCGTAGAAGTATTTCATAAGGTCACCTGTGTCTTGTGCAGTTTGTTTATAATTATTACTAATCACAATAAAAATACTGTAACCTTTAAGTAAAACAAAAAACCTACCTTGACACAAGAGACAATTAATTAAAGGCCTCAAATAGAAGACATATTTAGGGCTAAGCAGTACAAAAATATCAAAACACAAATCCCAATAATACAAATATGTGCACGATACTCATTAAAATTTACTCACTCTCCAACCTTGACCTGCCATGTCCCCCAATTTCCCTTATCAGGGCCACCTACTTTCAGATTAACATTCTTCAAAACCAGTTCCCTTCTATACTGCATGCATACAGGTCAAAGAATCAAGCCTTTAAATGTAATATAATTAACTAAATGAAAATTCTTTTTCAAGTAAAAGGAATAATTTCAACAGGGCTGTGTACAACATTACAAAACATAAAGATATGATCATTTCCTTGCTTTAAAATCAGGAAAAGGAAGGGGAAAAGAAAAGGCAGCAAACCATTAAAGAACCAGAATGGTCCCCCAATATGCATGGAAAATTTGTTAATTCATAATGCTGTGACTAAAAGACTAAAAACAAATGAATTCCCTATTTCATTCCAATTTTCTTAACAATCATGCAATCATGCCTTTATCTTAGTAAGAAGGAGTTTAAAAAAATACCTGATTTGGCAAATTTTAGAAACGGAGAATGTTTCGAATCATCCATCCAAAATTGTAGAAGAGGCAGAATTTGTCATATCTGGTAAGGTCAGATGTAGAGTTCATAAGACAAGTGATCTTAAATATATCATAAACCATTAAACAGAGCAAGCAAAAGATGAAAGAAATAACACAAATAAATTAGCCTTTGACCATAACAGAGGATGTCTAAACAAACCTAACTGGACTAAATGAAAATAGCCATACTAATGCATTTTAAGCTTCATCACTTACTGTTTATTTCTTCTTTCATCAAGAGGCGGGAATGATGCTACAGATGACCTTTCAGAACTATCAGAAGGAGAAAAATAGAAAGATGCTAATGCTTCAGAATCTAATAAGGACATTCCTAGAATCAGTTCTGATATGCAACTTTGGTCAGATGACAATAATAAATCTAGGAACCTTTACATTGTTTTAATCAGGTATCATATTCACTTCCATCATCACCAAAAGCATAAAGCTAAAGGGTTGATTGATCATGCAGGAATATTAGTACAACTTTGTCAAGAGAAATTATAAAAATGAAAAATAGTTTTGCAGAATAATAAACTAACACTCACATACTGTCAGCTTTCCATAATCTATGTATCTATAATATGCCTTTTTCTACTGTAGTATTCATGGATTGGTAAGAGGTGAAAACATGGAACTTGGGAGAGATTTTGATACTGGTGGTTAGGTACTTATCAGCTTCAACAAACATTTCATGAAAAGCCTTCCATGTGGGAACAATGTCACTAATGTTGTTCCACTTGCACCCTTCACAGTGTATGTTAGTCTCATCTTTTCTATTGGCTGAATTTCTGATTAATTCTGTATAAGAGACTTGAATGTTGTCTCTAAATTTTTTTCCATTTAAATAGCATCTAATAAAATTACACATGAAATTCACATTGCACATATCAATATAAATTAAAGAGTAAGCACCCAGTTCTAGAAGCAGTTGATCATTTTGTTTATTTGATCAGGTCTAGAAGGAACTTGCTCATTTTGTTTATTTGATCAGCATTCAGTTCCACCAACATGACATGCCTACAGAATATATAACACAATGGGCCAATACGAAATAACATGCACATCAGAACCCAATCACACTGCACCACGCAAGAAAAAAAACTTAATGCGCCCACATGAAGCAATAACTAAATCTTTAGTTTTACACACACACACAGTTATAAACACGACATATTATGTCTTCTCTTAACTTACCAAACATTTCTGTAAAACATAACACATAAGACCTTCAACATACTTAACACAAGTTCAAACATAAGACGAATAAGATCTAAACATAATTCTGCTCTATTATTTAAGGCTTCTCCATTTACTATGCATTTTAGCAAAAATGACTTTATCTGCTCATGAGTGTATCTTATTGTTCCATTGATTGTGTCTGTCACATAGACACTGGAACATATAACTGAATACCATAATTTTAATTACACTATGCTCTTTTCTGCACATTCAATTAATTTCTGCTATTTAAGCTTCAGCATGCTTTCTCCTAATCCCTGTGCCAATTATAATCTACTTACCAATTAACCTTCTAAAGCAACTTTGTGGATGGTGTATGAAAAAGAAGCCCCTGTAACTTCTCTGCTCTGATTCCTTTGAACTTCAAAAGCAAAAGCAAACATAAGCACTGTAAGCTTGAGCCATGTATCATACATTAACAACAAAGTGAAGTAAATATTTTTGCCACAAACCATGTAATACCTCGATCATAGTGCTGACACCAAAATCTTTCATCCACCTAAGCATATCAGCACAAATGTGCTGAGCATTCCCACCATCAAAGTTCCTTGCTTTTAGGAACCTACCCAACGTAAAATTTGACGAAATATAGTTATAAATCATATCACAAAATGAATTACAACACCACCATTCAATAATGATAAGCAGAAAATAGTGTTATAATCAAGTAAGGGAAGTAGGGGAGGTATATGCCTAAACAGAAATGAATCATAAGGTAGATATGCCTACATAAGAAAGACCAAAGAATGGTATATGAATAACACTTATCTAGTCCAATACATTATTGATACAAACAGACCTCTACAAAGGAAGAAAAGCAACACCTAAAATGGCAAAACGATTTATTGTGCTTGGTAAGTATTTGGCAAGAGAAAAAAGTTTAAAGGGTCTCTACAATTGAAAACTACGTATATACACATCATACATACATACACATATATACATAAACATACATACATAAACATACATTCACACACACCATATTACATGGTGCTCTCAATTGATTTGCCCCCACCCCATCGCCAAGCTCTCAATCGATTTGAACAATCCGGCCTCTCCCCTTCTCTCTTTACTTCCACCGCTGCTCCTCACATTCTTTCTTTTTTCTTTCTTTTCTCGGCGCATGCAGCTCCCCACCAGCCCTCTCCTTTGTCTTTCAATTCACTCCTCTGCGTAACTCCCTTTCTCCTCAACCCTCACTTTTTGTCTTCCATCCTTTATCTTTTTGTCTTCCTTCCTTTATTCACCAAATCATAAAGCCCAACCCAATTGGCTTCTTCATGGCCCATTCCTTTTCACCGATTGGAAACTATTTTTGAAATACCCAAATCATCTCTCTACATGATCTCTCGCAAATCAGATGAAAATGAGTGAGGTCAGACTCAGACCCGTCGAAACCCTCACGAAAGACTGGTCAGCGTCATGCGAGCCTCTTGCGCCGACATGCTTTGACTTGGAGATGACTGTGAGGTCCAGTGAGAGAGAGATGGGGAGGGAGACATACGTGGGTGTCGGGAGGAGAGACAGAAATGAGAAAAGAGAAAAATAAAATAAGGAAAAGAAGGAAGTGTGAAAGGAATATTTTGCCCGGCTCCTTAGACGGCTAATGAACAGTGCAGGTGTAGTGTAATTTCAGTTTGAGCCGATGAAATTTGAGGAGAAAAGAATATGGCTCCTCTCACATAGAGGAATATTCTAACAATTTTGGTGGAGCACTTTTATATGATATATTGATGATTTGGGATTATTTATGCTGACATTGTAATTATATAACTTGGGGAGTTTAGATGAAAACGTGAAAACTTAGAAAATGGAATTGTTATGCTGTTATATTATTATGTAATAGAATATCATGTAATTAACAAAAATATAATTATCCTCATTTAAAAGACTGAAAGAAATTTATTTTTTAGTAAAAGAACAAAACTGAATTTAAATGAATAATGGAACAAAAATTATACACGTAAAATTTAGCCATCAATTGGATAAGTTCAACTATTTTGTTGACAAATATAAGTAAAATAATTTTACACGTACATTCCTTTACCACCTTATTTTGCAACTTCACTCTTTCTTATTATACATAAATTAACTATAACAACTACATTCTCTTTTACATTAAGTACAATTTGTCCCTCACAAGTCCCCGGGCATCGCCCGGGTGTAGTACTATCTAGTTGAATAAAAGGGATGTAGTGTAGATGACTTGAATTAAAGGAACTGCATTAACAATAATGGAAATTGTAGTTGATTAATTAAAAAAAATAAACACAATAAGGAAAAATGCAGATGTTGAAAAGTATTACCAAGCTTCATTAAAGTGCTCTCATCTTTAATCATGTTAGATGACCTTCTTTGTCCGATGTAAGAAATCATACTATTGTCCTCAGATTTAAGATGACAGAAACCTTTGTTGTCGGCAACGAAGAATGAAGAAAGTCATGCAGCCCTAATTGACCACTTGTAGCTCCAAAAATGCGATAATACCTTCATCTGCAATGTAGGGCTCCACTGATTTACTGGCAGGGAAAGTCGAACTGCTTCAACCCAAAATCTATTTCATCGTTCTTAGCGCTCGATCAAGTTTCCTCATCATCTCCCTCGTTTATGTTACTCTGAACAAAAATTACATGCCAACCATGGAAGATCGACCACTCATGGGTGTTGGTTGTGTAGAATTTGTTTAACAGTTATCCATTTGGAGGATCGATTAAAAGGTTTGCAGTTTTTATTTGTGGAAGATTCGATCAGGATGCTAACTAACGTTTTGGAGGTGGTTTCTGTCAATTAATGGGACACATGGCTATATTTGAGTAGGGAGAATTGGACAGTTGTCAACTAAAGAGACCAACATATCATATGCCCTCCTTTTAGATAGTAAAGGAGAAGTCAATGTCTCTGTTCATAGCATATCAATTTCCCCTCATACTGATTTTGTTCTGCTCATGAGGGCAACTTCCTTTCACATTTGGTCGGTTAAATACTTCCTTTCACACTTGGTGGGTTAAATACTTGCTGAGTTTTTGAATGCTTTGTTTCAGAGAGTGGTTGAAAAAATAAAAGGGAAGTTTTTTTTATAAAAAAAAAGGATTGGGGAGGATATGAAGAAAGAGACATGTGTAAGGTATTTATGAGGGGAAATTGTAGAGGTGGAATTCTGATGGGCTGCCATGCATATGCCCTTCTTTTAGATTGTAAAGATTTATTATGCCCTACCCCGGGCCTGATGGTTAGAAAGGTGAGATAAGACATCTTCCCGCCTTCAAGGTCCTGGTTCAATACTTGGCGTGCCGGCCGTGCCCTACCCGGGCAAACTCCAGATTAGTCGGTACTTAAAGAGTGTCGGATACCGGAGACTCTACGGAAAAAAAAAAGATTTATCATGCCCAAAAATAAAAAAGAATTGACTTTATAAAAAAAACAGAGAATTGAATTACATGGAGCGGTTTTGGCAAAAAAATAAAATTACATGGAGCGGTTGAGACGTCAACAATGTCCAGAAGACCAGAAAGTGAACGTGGTCCTCTGCTTCGCACTCAAATTCCTCCCCCTCATACCCTTTCCCTTGTCGACTTATCCGTCGTTAAACTTCTTGATGCACGTGCGTGAAATGAAATAAATAGAATCTTCTGGTGGGGGGGAAGTTAAACAGTTTTTAACATTTTATGTGAAGGTAACATGTTCATGTTACATCCTTCATTTTTGCATGTCCTGAATTTCGTTTCACTTCTGTAAGTTCACGATTTAGAATTACAATTTTTACAGTGAAATAGAATAATACTACAGCAGTTTCTAGTTTGTCTGTAAATGTTGTCCTGTTCTTCTGGAATGGAGTGGGATGTTGAAGCGGTTACTTGAATGATTAGTAAAAGTTTGAAACTTTGGAACATGGAACAATATATCCTATTCTGTGGAAAATTCACGCCTTTCTTTTTATTTGGGGTGATGGGTTCAGTGAATTATAGAAGAAATGTGGGAAGAGATTGATAGACCACTTTCTTCTTGTTTTATTTTGTGTTTTTGTTTAATTTGGTGGGGATGATGATGATGCTTACATTTTATTTTGGTTTTTCACTCGGTAGTGAGCAGTGCGTTGAATTGTAAGGCATTTCTTCGTATTGCTATAATCTTTTCTAAGTTACAGGAAGGGGTAGCAAGTCACAACGAACTCTGTTTTTAGTGAATCTATTGATGGAATTTCGAAAGGCAGCATTATTGAATAGTTTGATTTAAGCACATTTCTTGGGGTTTTCTTTCAATATTTATTCACAGAGAAAGGATAAGAAATTGTCCTACAATGTTTCTAGTGTAGAATTTTAGTATATAATGATGAAAAGTATGCATTTGTGGTGGCGTTTAACTATGCTTGGAAGGTTGAAGACATTAAATTCAGTTCAATTTTACTCCTTTTTTCTGATTATTTTCATTCTACTTTTAGCAATGCATTGAATTACCTTGGTGTTTGTGTAGAAGTTTCAGGAATTGGAAGCAGATCAGTTCTCTCTTGTATGACACAATCCTCTGATTTTTGAAGTTCTTGTCTGAATCGATGGGCAACGTTATTGATTCAGTTGCATCAGGCATCGGAAATGTCATTGGCAACATTTTTGGCTCCCCAATTGATTTCCTTTCTGGAAAGTCTTGCAGGTAAAAACAATATTCATTGTATGGCTTTATTGAACCACAAGTAACTTAGTATCAAATGCTCTATAAGAGTGCTAACACATGCATGATACTGCTGTTTGAATAAATAAAGTAGCCAATTTAAGTTAGTTGTGAACAAATGTATCAATATGTGAAATTTTTTTTTTCCGGTGAAAATCACTTTGTACATGACCTTTTATGATTTGTTTCCTTACTTTCAATGACAATCTTGCTTTAATTAGAGTTTTCTTTGATCACTTCTTAAGTTTCTCACATAATGCTGTTGGGATGTTTTTCAGTACAAATTGCGGACCTACATGGGATCTCATGTGTTACATCGAACATTTTTGCATTGGCCATTTGCTAAAGTTGGCCTTAGTATTCGTCCTAATTTACATTGGTGAGTTTTCTTCTAAACTGTCTAGTAGTTTCAATAAGGTTGACAACACACACGCACACGCGTGCACGTACATTTCTTAATTTTCTTCAAATAGTTTAAAAGGACCGAAAATGAGCATTATGCATTAGTCTTTTATTTGTTTGTGTTCCTATTTTGCAGCTATGTTATTCATTTACCTATTATATAAATTGGCCGAATGTGCGTGCATTGGGATGACGATTTGCAGATCGATATGCCAATGCTTGTCTTGTTGGTTTCACCTTTGGGAGAGTATGTGCACTTGCTTGTGTGAGAAGTTATGTAACCTCAAAAGAAGAAAAACAAGGGAAAGGTTTAACAATACAAGTGAACCTGATTCCAGCGACGAAAGCCTTTATGATCATGCTCTTGGATCACTAGAAGCTAATAAATCGTTTACTCGTAGTAATAGAAGGAGGGATTACAAAAGCTCTCATTTGAGAAACTCATTGAAGCCAAGAAATCATCGAGCCGAACTCAGAATCAACGCGGATGTTAGCCATAAGCATGAGAAGAGGAAGCACATTGGTGAGAACCCTCATGATGGAAACAGAAATGCTATTGTTAGGCATGGCAATCATCACAGCAGCACAGATCATGACCTTAAGATGGTTAGGACTATTAAGCATGTGAATAAAGGCCTAAAATCTAAGAGGAGAGAAACTACTCATAGGCGTAAGAAGTACTAGGATTTTTCAAGATTTTGATGAGATTTGTGGACTGTACTCTAATATAAACAATGTTGTGGGTATCTGTATATGTATGTATCTACATGTGTACGTACCAGAGGAAATTGTTTGCTGCGCAACTGTGGAGTCCCCTCCCTTCATACATGTACTTTTTGGCCAACATATTTCATACATGCACTTGATTAACATGTCAATCAAACTCTTTAATCCGCACCATGCTACTTGCTAAGTTGCTATTTGTAAATTGAGGCAAGTTTATTTTTCGGCAACAAAATGAGTTAATATTCATTCAGTTATTAGTTTTTTTTATAAGGACAATTAAACACAATCACACACCCACCATAGGTCGAACCTGTAACCCCCTCCCCCAAAAAGAGAGCTGTGATGCCATTGTGACCAAAAGGTCAATGGCAACACTCATTTAGTTAATCATGATCACACACACAAACAATTTGTAACAAGTTATTATGTTTATGAATTATAACCCATGTGGTTTATTGTAAATTATATGCAGTTCATGAGATATATGGAATACACAGTAAAATAAATTGGTAACGGATTTACACTGCCATCAAATAAGTAATTCATATAGCTTTTTTTTATTTAATTAAGGGAATAATGCTTTGTATAATACTCTCTTTGTTTCTAAATATAAGATCATTTTCTAATTTTTCTCAATTTTTTCTTAAATTAATTAATATAACTCAAATAATGTTTATCTATAATAAATAAGCAAGAGAGAGTGTGTGTGTGTGTGTGGGAATAAAAGTATATGATTAGGGTAAATTGGTAATAACATGTGTTAATAACAAACTTAACTAATATCCTTAATCAAATCAAATTAGGAAAATGATATTATATTTAAGATAAGAAAACAAGTAACATTAAGGGCTTTTTGCCCTTTTCAGCTAGCATATTTTTCAGGATTTATATCAATCTTCAATTGATACTGATTTTTTCCTTTAACCCTTTTTTCCTCCTTATTTATTTCTATCTGAAATTCTAAATCTCATACTTCTTCTCATCCCTCCTCGATTTACTAATGCTTAATAATAATAGGACAAGACATTTATATTGGAGGATCAGAAGAAACTACAGAAGTGGTTAATTTTGTTGATAGGACTTCCCAAGAATCTGGAGAATAAACCCGATATATGTGTGTTTGTCTATATATATATATATATATATATATATATATATATAGATATATATATATATATATATATAGACACACACACGTTGGTTTAGTAAAGCAGACAATACACACGATTGTCTGTATGTTGCTAGCTTTCATCGCAAAAATATGTTCTCACCCAGCCCCTATTGTTTTGTTACAATATCATTTTGATCCCTCACTTTTTTGCTTTCCTAATTCTTCCATTGCCAAACTATATGATGAACTGAAGATCATTCAGATACGATGCAAGTTGTGTTATCTTAAAAAAATAGATTGTTGTACTTTCTATATGGATCTTTTCTGATTTTTTTTTGAGTTTTCAAAATTGAAGAATGGTATGAAATCATGCAAGTTTTCCATTTACTTCCTTTTTATTTATAACCTCTTATAATGTTTTTATATTTTTATTTCTAGCTCATTTTTTCAAAATTTATTCAATAGTTAATTGTTATATTCGGTATGCATATTGTTATTAATCATGTAAATATTAGAAAAAAAAAGAGGGACATAACTAAAATTGAGTGAAACCTAGTTGTATTTGATTAAAAATGTTTTTTTAAAAGAATTAAATATTTTTTAAAAAATCAATAATTTTAATTAATTAAAAATGAGTTATGAGAATAGATAAATTCTTGTTCATAACTCTTTTAGTTGCCAGCTATCCGGAGCTATATATTTCAACTTATGTAAGTTCTGTTATTCCAAATGGTACTAAAAAGCAAGGTTAAAAAAACCGGATCGGACCGGCCGGTCCGACCGGTTGAACCTGCAACCGGACCCAAATCTGGTCCGATCTGACCAAACAACCGTCTGCCCCTTTAGCCCGCCTTTGAACCGGCCGGAACCGTTCGAACCGCTGATGACCCGCGAAAACCGGAAAAAACCCGGGTTGCCCGGTTTATGAATCCCAGTTTTTAATAACCCCTTGCTCACACAGATGCGCCGAAGATGATGAAGATGATTTGCCTAAGATGATTCAGATTCAGGTATGTTACTTCGAAGTTCGAACCGAAAGTGAGAAACCCATGAAGATTGAAAACGAGATGGAGAAGGCTGATCTTGTTGATGTGTGTTTTTAGTAGACGTGAGAAAATCTAAAGAGAGAGAGAGAGATGTGTGTGTTTTTGTTTAAGGATGTGAGGAGGTGAAGATTTTGATGGATGGTGCCGGTGAATTGTTGGGTGTGAGTGGCGGCATCAAATGAGGGTGAGAGAGAGGATTAGTTTATATATGAAAGGAAATATTAGGGTTTGGGCTAATGGGCTCACATCATAATTGCCAAAAAGTCCATTAGCATATAATCCATATATTCATATATTATTAAATAGAGAGAAAATTTGTCAAAAAGTCCCTATGAGTTTATCTTATTTATCTACTTTCTTATAACGACAATTAAATAGTATTATTTTATTATTTCCGGTTTGACTCGGTTGAACCACGGTTGAACCAATAACCCTTAAACCAGTAGCTTGTCCGGTTGGATGTCCGGTCCGGTTTTTCGAACCTTGCTAAAAAGAGAATGTAATGCATCAAAAAGTAACAAAATAATATTGCATAATTTCTATAAAAAAATTGCTCCTCCGATCGTTAATATAAAATTTCTTTAACTTTTCTTTTAAAAGTTAAAGAAGCAGATAGACTACTAAGTTATGACACACTCCACTTGTAATTAGATCATAAATTAGTTATAAGTTAAATAAATTAGTTTTAAGTAAAAACAATAACTATATACAATTTAAAGTGATTAACTTTGCATTTTTTATTTCTATAAAAAAATTTATGTGATCTTACAATTAAGAATGAATGAAGTATTAAGAAAATGATCAATCATTAGGACAAGGATATTTTCAAGGTAATATGGATTTTTTTCAAGGAAATATTTTGGACATCAATGAAACAAGGAAAAATTAATTACAGATTTCTTGTAAGAAATATAATGTGAGGTTCTACGAGTTAACAACTCGTGAGACCTCACAAGTTAACAACTTGTGGGACCTCATATTAATTATATTTCTTATAATGGACTTATAATTAAATTTCCCATGAAACAAATATGATCACAATTTTTGGTAAAAAAAGATTCCGTTTTTTGGGTTTGTGATGGAACAAATTAAAAGAAGGTGGAAGGAAAAATTAGGAGAATTTAGAGGGTGGGAATGGTGAATAAAAGATTCTTATTTGTATTTTATGTTTTTGAGATGGAAGATTCTGTGGAAAAAAAAAGCTGGAAGATTCAGTTTAAGTGGGCATAGTACCAAATTTGAGCGGAGCCCACAATCCCCACAATCTCTTTTATGTTTTAACTTTTAATTACATTTCCTCTGTTTGTTCCTCACCAACCCATTTGACCTGGCCCGGCCTTTCACGCGCCTTACCCCCTCGTCTATCTTACTTTTCATTATTTCTTCTTTCATTTTGTTCCTTTTTATTTCTTGTAGTACAGTATCATGTTTTCTTCCCTACAGAATTTAGACCTTTCCCTTCAATTTGCCCTCCCATACCCTAAATCAATCTTTATTCATGTAAAACATATAAATCCAAAATAATGTAGGTAGATCCTTTAAGGCGGTAATACCTATATTGTGTGCCTAAACTTGAATTTGAAGTCTAAAAGTTATAATTTCAAATAAAAAATGTCTAATAATTTATAATAAATTGTAATAGATGAACGCTTTTGTTAGCCAATCTAAATGTTCAATAGATTTAACTTTAGTGTTCAACAAAAATTTTGCAATTAAAGATAAACTTGTTTAGAATATTGTTAGGCATTAAATGTAGACATCTCTCATGACAAAGAGATTTAAATCTTACCGAGCTATGTTTTCGTGAAGTAGCTATTTTTTAAACTCAAGTTTGATTGGTTAACATTGTCAGTTCTATTATTATGTCATACCATCAGTTAGGTAAATGTGTAAATGAAGGAATGAGAGTTTAACATACACTAACATGGATTGCGTATAATTTAATATAGCGTTCCCTTTTTATTTTCTTTTCATATTGATGTTTTCATAATATATACTCCCTCCGGTCCCTAATGTAAGAGCAAGCCGCCAAAAAAACGCTTCTTAAGAAAACATGTGAATGTTAGTTGGGTGTCTGGAGTTAATGCTTCTTTTCCCATATTGCCCATATTTATTATGATACTTTAAGAGAGAGAAATGCATAAGCATTAATAAATATGAAAGAGATTTAGGGGTAAAGAAGGAAAAAATGCATTAAATGAGGAGAGAATATAAGGTGAACTCTTATATTAGGGACCAAAACCATTCAAATTTTGGGCTCTTACATTAGGGACCGGAGGGAGTATTAAATTTTCTTTACCATGAGATCATGACTCTAATATAATTATGAAGAGGCAAAAGAAAGTTAAATGTTCACGAAAGTTAAATGTTCACGAACCCAACTCATAACCTAAAATAAACCGATAAAATACTATTATTGTGATTGAAAGCGAGCTTTTTCAATGATTCATGATATTTTGCTTCTTTAAAAAGAATTATTATATTTTATCTTCTCATAAATGAGTGGAGATAATAGATCACAGATTGATTTCTTTTTAAGTAAGAAATTTGGATAGAAGAATTTGTACAAATTGCAAGGTAATTCCAGGTGATGGAGTGACAACACAACATAAGCCTTTAGTTTTATATGTTCGTATGAAGTTTAATCGAATGAAAAAACGAGAAATGTTTAATCCAAGAATTAAATGGTGGCAATTAAAAGGGGAAAAAATGATAAATTTTAAGAATAGGATGACAAATGAATGTGTTTGAGATAAACAAGTGAATGCTAATGATTTATGGGAAGAAATGATTAAGAAGGTGTTAAAAATAGCTAAGGAAGTTTTAGGTGAATCAAAGAGTTATATTAGGTGTAAAAAGGAGACTTGGTGGTGGAATACTAGTGTTTAAGAGAAAATTAAATTCAAAAAACAGTGTTTTAAGGAATTACATATGTGTGATAGTGAGGAAAATTGGGTTAAATATAGATTAGCAAAAAAGGAGGCGAAAAAAGCTGTAAGTATAGCTCGTGCTATTTCTTTTGAAGAGTTTTATAAATAGTTAGGGACAAAAGTTGGGGAACAAAGAATGTATCGAATAGCAAAAATAAGGGAGAGGAAATCAAGGGATTTAGATCAAGTAAGGTGTGTTAAGGATGAAGATGGTAATATATTGATTACAGATGATAAAATTAGGGATAGATGGGAGAATTACTTTTATAAGTTGTTTAATGATAGTGTTGAAACCTTGAATTACAATATAGATGATTTGGGGTTTAATGTAAGGAATATCAACTATAATGGTAATAATAATAATAATAAGATTAGAGTGAGTGAGGTTGAGATTGCTCTCAAGAAAATGGAAAGTGGTAAAGCTGTGGGACCCGATGGTATTCCTATTGAAGTTTGGAAATGTTTGGGAGAAAATGGAGTGTTGTGGCTTACTAATTTATTTAATGAAATTTTAAGGTCTAAGAAAATGCCAGATAATTGGAGGAAGAGTACATTAGTCCCTATTTATAAGAATAAAGGAGATATTCAAAATTGTGCAAATTATAGAGGAATAAACCTTATGAGTCATACTATGAAGTTATGGGAAAAAGTAATTGAGAGTAGGTTACGAATAGAGACTAGCATATCGAAAAACCAATTTGGTTTCATGTCAGGTAGGTCAACTACAGAAGCAATTTATTTAATTAGAAGTTTAATGGAAAAATATCGTAGTAGAAGTAAGGATTTATATATGATTTTTATTGATCTTGAAAAAGCATATGATAGGATACCAAGAGATTTACTTTGGAAAGTTTTAGAAAAGAAAGAAGTACAAGATGAGTATATAAGAGTAATTCAAGATATGTATGAAGGAGTAAGGACTAGGGTTAGAACTCCTGCAGGAGAAACAATTGATTTTCAATAAGAATTGGACTGCACCAAGGTTCGGCATTGAGTCCATATTTGTTTAATCTTGTTTTGGATGTCTTAACTACAAGTATACAGGAAGAAATTCCTAAGTGTATGCTTTTCGCGGATGATATAGTTATTTTAGGGGATTCAAAAGTTGAAATTAATTGGAAATTAGAGTTATGGAGGAGGACTTTAGAGTCAAAAGGTTTTAGAATAAGTAGAAGCAAGACGAAATATATGCATTGTAGTTTTAGCTATAGACAAGTGCATGAGGATATAGAAATTAAATTGGGTGATCATGTTATACAACAGGTGAACAAGTTTAGATATTTGGGATCAATTATACAAGAAGATTGTGAAGTAGATGGTGATGTTAACAATAGAATTCAAGTTGGGTGGTGTAAATGGAGAAATGCTTCTGGAGTTATATGTGATAATAAGGTTCAAGATAAAATAAAAGGAAAATTTTATCGAACAGCTATTAGACCGGCAATGTTATATGGTAGTGAATGTTGGGCAATTAAAAGACATCAAGAACATAAGATGAATGTGACAGAAATGAGAATGTTGAGATGGATGAGTGAGTATACAATAAAAGATAGAATTCGGAATGATTATATCCGTGAAAGAGTTGGGGTAGCACCGATTTCGGAGAAAATGGTAGAAAATCGTTTAAGGTGGTATGAACATGTTCAAAGAAGAGAATTAGATGAGCTAGTAAGAAGAGTGAATCAGTTAGTAGAAGATCCATTTATTAGAAAAAGAGGGAGACCAAAGAGAACTCTTAATGAAGTTGTCCAAAGAGATCTTTTAGCAAAAGGTTTATTACCAGGTATGACTTATGATCGAGCAAAATGGCGACGTATGACTCATGTAGCCAACCTCACTTGAGTGAGATAAGGTTTAGTTGTTGTTGTTGTAGTATCTTCTCATAAATGAGTCCATATATGAGATCATTGAATAGAATTAGGTTGTATAGAAGCTAAGATGAGATGTTTGACGAATATTCCTAGGAGGAACTTAACAGCTTTAGCTTACAAAACTATACAAGTTGAACAAGGTTATTTATAATGCATAATACAATAAAGGTAAATCATTCAACATATAAACTCGTTACTTGAGCCGAGTTCACAAAAAGTATTAAATTTAAATAGCTCGTGACATGATTTTATTACATAGAAACGTAAATACAGTAAAAATCATAGAGCTAAATGTGTAAGTTTAATATCGATGCATGTGTGCATGTTAGCCTAACATCATGATAACCAAATTGCAAAATCACCATTTTGGGTCTTAAAATTTGAAATGGCATTTAGTTAGGATTTTTCTTAAAGAAAAACTCCATTCATTTCTAAGGAAGTGAAATTTAAAGAATTTAAGAAAAACTCCATTCATTTCTAAATTTAAGCATCATCCATTCATGATTCATCCCTAATTTATTTTTTTAGCACAAAATTTTACGAAGGGGTTTGGGCTCAAACCAATCCAAGGACAGGGCATCACCTAACTCATGATCCACTAGGGCCTGTCCCTGTGGGCTTTGGAGTATGACCACCAAGCCCTTTATGTTGTCCACACAGTTAGGTTACTCCCAGCTTCGCTTAGCTACAAAGATGTCTCCCCAAGTGCCGCGATGAAGACACAATAAAGTATCACTCCCCAGGATCAAACTCGAGATATGGTGGTCAACCCGACGCTCATTGCTCAATCCTTTCGCCACTGCACCCACGGACGATGGGTATCCCTAATTTGTTTCAAAACATTTCTTTAATTTAGTAAATAAAGAAAAATGAGAAAGAAGGGAAGGAATGGAGTATGGAGTGATGTGAATAAAGAAAAGGAAATAAATGGTATGGGCGTGAAGGGCACGCGTATTAGAAAAGGAAGTTGGAAATAATGCACATTGTGAAAGACAGAGACAGAGACAGAGACAGAAACCCCTAAACCCTCTTCTCTTTCTTCTAGTAAGCAGGTCCTAAGAAATAACGCCCCCCACCCCAACCATTTCTCCTCCTTCCTTGATCCTTCCCCATTTATTATTACACGCAGCACAAGTACACAACACAACACAAAAGAAGAAGAAGAAGGAGAAGGAGAGGGAAACTCAGAAATCATCAGAAATCAACAATGTCCTTCGCCTTCTCCTTCTCTCCCTCCTTCTCTCCCTCCTCCACAAAACTCACCACCCTCTCTTCTCCGTTCCCTAACCACCTCCGCCTCTCTCTCTCTTCTCCCTCACCTTTTCCTTCTTCCTCTCTCTCTCACCATTCTAAAACCCTCCCTTTCATTCTCCACACCTCTTCCTCCTCCGTTACTCTCACCTCCGGCGGCGGCGGAGTCGGCGGCGATGGTTTCTCCGGCGGCGGAGGCGGAGGAGGAAATGACGAGGACGGTGGCGGCGAGAAGAACGAGGCGGCGATGGTGTTGGTGGAGGTAGGGCGGACGCTGGAGAGTGTGCCGAAGGATTTGGCGGCGGCGATCAAGGAGAATAAGATTCCGGCGTCGGTGGTATCGAGATTCTTGGAGCTGGAGAAGTCGGCGTTCTTCCGTTGGCTGCTTCAGTTCGGTGGATTCAAAGAGCGGCTTCTGGCGGATGATCTCTTCTTGTTTAAACTCCTCATGGAATGTGGTGTTGGTGTCTGCGCTAAGGTTTACATAACATAACCTACTTCATCATCAACCATTTTCTTATTATTATTATTATTATTATTATTATTATTATTATTACTCCCTCGGTTCCTAAATATAAGATACGGGGAAGTAGATAAGTTCCTTATAAGATCACTTCCTATTTTATCTCAAGGTTTGCCTAAACTACCCTTATACTCCCTCTTTTCATTGAAAACCCCTCATCCTTCTTAAGTTAAGTAATTGAGGGGATTTTGGGAAGATCATGTAATTTTATTGTCTTCTTTAATCTCCCCAGATTAATCAAAGTGATCTTATATTTAGGAACGGAGGGAGTATTATACTACCTCCTGTCTTAAATGTGAGACCTAATTGACATTTTTTTGGGAGAGATTAAGGTTGCGTAATACTCCCTCCGTTCTCCTAAATATAAGATCACTTTGGGGAAGTAGATAAGTTTCTTATAAGATCACTTCCTATTTTATCTCAAGTTTTGCCTAAACTACCCTTATATTCCCTCTTTTCATTGAAAACCCCTCCTCCTTTTAAGTTAAGTAATTGAGGGGATTTTGGGAAGATCATGTAATTTTATTGTTTCCTTAATCTCCCCAAATTAATCAAAGTGATCTTATATTTAGGAACGGAGGGAATATTATACTACCTCCTGTCTTAAATGTGAGACCTAATTGACATTTTTTTGGGAGAGATTAAGGTTGCGTAATACTCCCTCCGTTCTCCTAAATATAAGATCACTTTGGGGAAGTCGATAAGTTCCTAAATATAAGATCACTTTCTATTTTATTTCAAGTTTTGCCCAAACTACCCTTATACTTCCTCTTTTCATTAAAAACCCCTCTTCCTTTTAAAGTTAACTAATTGAGGGGACTTTGGGAAGTTCATGTAATTTTATTGTCTTTCTTAATCTCCCCAAATTAACCAAAGTGATCTTATATTTAGGAACGGAGGGAGTAGGTTATTAAATCATGACATATTTGATATATTTTTAGATCATCCATTAGTTTATAGGTAAAATAAACTAGTCTAAGGGAAAAAATTAGGTAAGACAATTGATAATTAACTTATTTTGTTTTTTTAGGATTTTCCAAACAAGTCAACTAGGTATTATATTTAGGACTGGAGGGAATATATATCTTTAGGCTTGTAAGTCAAATAAGCTAATATTCATAACAAATGAATTTGTAACTAAGTTGTTTAGCATTGTAAAAATTATCAATAAGGTGCTTTTCACTCAGTCTGTAATATAAGAGCAGATACCGCAAAATAAACTTCTTAAGAAAACACATTAAAACTTAAAACATAGTTGGATGTTTGGGTTAATTTTTCCCTCACCCTTGCCCCTATTTATTATTATGATATTATTAAGAGATATAAATATGTAAGTATTAATGAATGTGAAAGAGAGTTACAGGTAAAGTAGGAATAAACACGTTAAATGATGAGAAAATGTAAGGGTGAAAATTCAAATTTTGGTCTCTAACATAACGGACGGGAAGGAGTATGATTTTAAAACGAAGGGAGTATATGTGTAATGAATTTTAGATATTCTGTTTATTTGAAACATGTGGTTTGATCGTTTCTTTTGGTGTTTTTTTTTTTTTTGCTGATTCTGTTAAATTATATGCTGAGAATCTTTTAGGCTTGTTATGTACGCTAGCTTTTTATGTCATGCATGATGTAGGCTGTTTTATGTTGGGTGTGGAGGGTCTATTGGTTGTTTGGATGAGGAAATTTGTGCGTGGATTCAAAATAATCCTTAGTCTTGGAGTCTAAGCTTTTTTTTTTATTTATATGATTTATAACATAGCTTTTTATGGAGGAAGAATGGGTTATAATTTTGTTACCAAAAAAAAAAGAATGGGTTATAATTTACAAATGATGACTGACTAGACGCAGGGTATAACAGAGCTCATGAACATTCATCTAATCTATAGGCGTTGATATGCTATTCTTTACCTGTCCATTGTTTCCCGGAGAAACTAGTTATTGACTGATATATTCTCATTCTCAATAACTCATTGGACTTTAGTGAGACTCTGGATGGTTAAAACTGAAACTTGAACAGTAATGCTTTATGATTTATCAAACATCTCAGTCCAGAGAAATTATTTTATGGAACACTTGTGACAAATTGTTGAGGTGTGCTTCCCCTCTTTTTAAGCATGAGCTAATTGAATCTCCTTCTACTTACTTTCCCCTTTTGTTCCATTTTCCCAGACTGCTGCTGAGTATGAGAAGCGCAGAGAAAAATTTTTCGATGAGCTGGAATTTGTTATTGCTGATGTGGTATGAACACTCTCGTTACGTTATTGCTTATTACTGTACATACTGTTCTATTTTCTTGTTACAGCATATCTTTAAATATTTTAACTCAGGGCAATAACGTGATAAACTCCACTGCTTGGTTATAAACTTATTTTAAGTTTTAATACACTAATATGCTTCCTGATAGTTGAATATTAAATGACATGATAATTGAAGGGAACTTCTTGATTAACAATTTATCCAGAGATTTAGTTGATTGAGTTTAATGACACATGATCCATATAACGAATCTTAGCTTGTAAGATAAGGTTTTTATTGCTGTTTATGTATTAGTAGTAAATGATGAGATTGTTTTTGGAAGTGTGTCACAAATTCTTTACATATTAATTACAAATTCCTTACATATTCTATTGACACTTCACGTATAATTCAGCAGTAGGTTGTGTCATGCTCGATCACTGTTTAGATAACTGCAGAGAAAATAAAATATTCATTGCCTTCAATGAAGTTTAATATTTTCTCATTTGCTCTATGTTAAGAATCTATGCCAGGCAAATATATATGATTGTAAATTTACAATGCTACAGATTAGCAGTAAATCAACAAAAATTCTTTTAAATACGACATCCAATCAAGAAGTGCAGATAGATGAATTAGTATAATGCAATTAAAACATAGATGTGTTTTGTGGGACATGTAAAGCTGTGGCTTCTTTTTCAACTCAACAAGAAATTCAAATGCAACTTTCGTGGCTCTTCTATACGTTATTATTTGCTCCTAAATTCAGCAAATGTTCAGATTCTTTTTTGCCTCTGAGAAATAATTTTACTTCATTTCAACCCCTACACATTGTATTCAATAAATTGAATTAGTAGAGTAAGTAAATCCAATGAAGAAAAGCTAACCCAAGGGATAAGTGGTTTAAGTAGATTTCATCTCCATAATATTCTTTGACAAAACCTATGGAGTTGTGCGTTGTATTTCTTGATTGGCTGAAATACTATTGTTTCTTTGAAGTTGACTTATACCATTAACATCTGAATTTTATGTGTGACGTATGTGTGTTTTGTTTTTATAAAGTTTTTAACTTTTAATCTACTACTCTCTGATTTATGTGTTTGTGTGTTTCTACATTTTGTTCTTCTCACATTTCTCTTAAAATATCACATTCTGTGAAATATTATATTTTAATTGCTGAACTTACCCCTTACATCTTAATTCAGGTCATGGCCATATTTGCTGATTTCATGCTGGTTTATCTACCTGCACCTACTGTATCTCTTAGACCTCCAATTGCATTAAATGCAGGACCCATTGCAAAGTTTTTCCACAACTGTCCTGACAATGCTTTTCAGGTCTTTATTTTAATGTCAATTAACTTCTTAGATTTAATAAGCAGTTGTATTTCTTCCAAATTTTGTTGGTGATTGGTAATCTATAACATTTTTTCCCTTCAGGTGGCTCTCTCTGGAACATCATATTCCTTAATACAGAGGTTTGGTGCAATTCTGGTATGCAGCATTCTCTTGCAGCTTGTAGTTTCATTCTCTTTTATATTTATACTTACTTTTCGGTATGATTTTGTTTTCATGGCACAGCGTAATGGATCAAAGCTTTTTGTTGTGGGAACTGCTTCCTCCCTGGTTAGTTTTTATCTTTATGGGAGATTCAACAGTTATATGTTTGAAAGGATAATATATTTAGAGTTTGGGCGTTGCTAGATCATATCTGCCCTATAATTTACATAGTTGATTGATCTGGCCTTCTCATTTGTAGTAAGACTATTGTGTGGTTCTTGCCAGAGCTAAGTAGTATATGAATTCAAGCATAAGAGAGAGCACAAAAAAAAGCTGGGTTTCTCATTGTTATTGCACAATGGTTTTTTTTTTTTCTCTATTTTTTTGTAAATATTCTAGAAGGCTATCCACTTTGTTGTACTTTAGTTATGCTTTATGCATCTAGCAGTCGATGACTTTGATATGCATCTAGACTGCTGGTAGTCCTCTGCCTTCATCGCCATCAATTATTTGGATGAGTCTTCCTTCATCAGATGGCCCTTTTAATATACTATATGTTGAAAGTAGATATAAGGAACAAAAGTACAAACATAAGTAAGATAATTCACTCAACAATGTAAATTATGAAAGGGAACCGCTAGGTGATTTATTAATCTCCTTTGAAATAATATGGCCAACAGAATCCTTTATCAGTTGACTAATGTGATGAATTGGAGGCAAATTTTAAACAGGCAAGTCGACATAGATGTGGATAAAATTTTATACAGGCAAGTCGACATAGATGTGGATAAAATGAACGTGATCCTTTATTTGATTAATTACTTGTTGGCCCTGTCTCTAATTAGTATATATCCCTTCTGGGCCGAAAGAAAGTATTGATTCACCTTGAGTAGGCGGACTGGTAGGGCATGCATGACATATATTTATTATGTAAAATATACAAATGTTTTACTACTGCAAAGCTTAAACTTTTCAGTAATCTGTTCTTTTGAGTGATAATATAGGGAAAGGCATAAGATGTCTATGATTCATGATATTTTGTAGCTTTTCTTTATTAAATACACTCTTCTCAGACTTTTTACAACTTTTTTTGAGTTGGAAGTGGGCAAAATCTGGTATGGACGCTGACACATCTTTTTGTATTCATTCAGATTGGGACAGGTGTGACAAATGCCTTGATCAATGCAAAGAAGGCTGTTGATAAGTCTTCTGATGGGGAAATTGAAAATGTTCCAATTTTATCCACCATTGTAGGTTATGGTGTCTATATGGCCATTTCCAGCAACCTCAGGTAAAAAATGGTGAATTTATTACTGATTCTGACAGTCTTTTAATGCTTCTAAATGCTTTTGCTTAATGATTCTGACAGTCCACTGATGAGATGAGATGCCATTATACTTTCTGATAATTGGTTTATTATGTAGAAAATCTTTTTCATTGTAAATTTCTAGTTATGCACTGGGTATAACACGTGGCAAAATGATATACAAAAAAAAAAGGAAAAAATGTGCAAGAAATTAAAATGAATCTTGTTAGATTGCTGATTACATAATCATCACTAAATAATCTTCTACTGGTTGTAGTCTTTTTAATTACTTAATTTTACTCGAATCCTCTATGTTTTAACTCGATATACATCATCCGTTCTACTCCCTCCGATCCTAAATACAAGATCTATTTGACTTTTTTTGGAGATGTTAAGGTTACAAAATATGTTGTTAAATTATGACATATTTGATATATTTTTAAATTAGTCATTAGTTTATAGATTAAATAAGCTAGTTTAATTAAAAAAATTAGGTAAATCAATTTAAAATTGATTTATTTTTCTTTTTTAGGATTTTCCAAAAAAGTCAACTAGGTTTTATATTTAGGACCGAAGGGAGTATATTATAAGACATAGTTAACCATTTTATACAAAATTTAATATACAAAATTTTGGCACTATTACACAAGTGTGTATGACTTGGAAACAATTCTTTTGGTTTTGTACCTTTTCTTGGACATCATCATTTCACCACCAAGTCTCCTTATCTCGAGATTTAAAATCTTTTGACTCTCCCAAAATTGTTTTAGCTACTATTTCCACCTTTTAGCCATATTTTTCTACATTATGTTAGCATTTTCTTGCAATTTCCACACTCCTTCATCCAATAATAATTTTCTCTTAAAAGACTTTCGCTTCTCCCCCTTTGATTGCCACCAAATTTGAGGTAATATTTAAAATTTTTCCCTGGTACCATGTATTATGCATAAACTTTCTCTCCACTCAGTACATTTAATACACAAGGGTAAAAATAGAAATCAAACATTTATTATCTTGACTTTTCTTGTCTTTCTAATGTTACCTCTTATAGTTTGGGCCAAAATAATTCCCACAACACCTCTTATATTTTGGACTAGAAAGAGTACCCAAATGAATTGTTTTGATAGAAAAGCTATTCTTTAGTCAAAGCTTCGTATTCAATCATAGAAAGTTCATAATGCATTTCCGATGGAATAAAACCCAGGTTGCAAGAAGAGATGCTCTTTTTGCTTTCTCTATGAAGGCTGGTCATGCTGAAAAAAGTGCTAGCCTGTTCATATCACCAGTGACTCTTCTCTGTTTTCTAGAACATATGTAATTATCAATTTCGCTTTGTCATTTTAGGTATCAAGTTCTTGCTGGAATTATCGAACAGAGGTTTTTGGAGCCTTTGCTACACCAACATAAGCTTGCACTTAGTGCACTTTGCTTTGCTGTGCGCACGGGCAATACATACCTTGGGTCATTACTGTAAGATATATCTTCCCTCTAATTTTTTCTTGTAACGAGATTTTCTTCTGAAGACGACCTTTTGATCAAGATATTCACCATCAAATTTGCAAAAGCAAAATTTTTCGTTGCGCATAAACTTGACCTCTCTGGAAGAGCTTTCTCTAGAGAATATCTGGGCACTGAAAATTTGCGAAGGCAGAAAAATAAAAGGCTTGATTTATGTTGCAGGTGGGTGGATTATGCTCGTTGGATTGGAGTTCAGTAGACTTAGCAGCTTACACAATGAGAATTATTGTGGGGGTGCGTTTTTCATTATGCAAATTCGCCTTTTAGTTATAGGATACATCATAAAGCGTAGGTCAGGGCCCAGAAAGGACTTATTTTTAAAAAAGAAAAAGAGAGACAGAGAAATGTGCTTTGATTAGAGAATGGATTAGGTTTATATTGTTTTCCATTCTGCCTTAATTTATATTGTTTGCCATCCTGTGGATTGTTGTTCTTATTGTTAGCATTGGATTCAAGTTGGTGGACGTAATTTGCAAATTGAAGGAATTAAAGATGCCAAAAGTATTCCTTCCCACATGAATGCTGATTGCTGTGCCACCTTATGAATGGAAAATGTCCTTAATTTTTAATAAAATATATTTATGTTGCTTCCTTTACTGTATCTAGGTTGAGTTCCCAGTAGCGTTTAAATTCAAGGTTTTATGAAAAGAAAGATGGATAATACACTTATAAATACAATATTATTTATCAAAGATTATTCTGGTTAGTAAAGGGGTTGGCTAATAAATGCAAGACTTGATTCCAACCCCATTGGTATGATGTCCTTGTTGGAGTTTAGTGGCCTATGTTGGCTCAAAAATACCAGTTTGATGGCTTGCTGAGGATAAACCCAATCCATCATCCTTTCTCAGAATAATAAAAATGTAAAACTCTAAACATTTTCAGTATAATAACAAGGGAAATTTGCAGTGATCCCAAGGAAGTAATTATACTACTCCAAGGTCCAAAAAGATTCCAAAATTATCATCATGTCACAAGGGACTTTAGTGTAAGACTTTTCATTTGTTCATTGACCATTTTGACCCTTACTAAAAGACATAATTATATGCTAATTGCCCAATTTGTGTGTCACCAGTCACCACCATTGTTACCTTCAACGAATCAGTCAAAAATTTCTTTCTACATTGACACCTTCATCTCAATTACTATGCTTCTTTCTCCGATTTCCTTCACCACCATCAGCCTTTTCTTCCTCCAATCCTCCAATCCCAGATCCCATCATCTTTTCTTCTCCCAACCCAACTCCCTCATTCCTTCTAGAATTTGTTGCCCCTCTCACTTTGATTGTTGTAAATTAGGCGAATTTGAAGGTGGGTTAAGCGAAAATTGGGTTTACTTCATTCTCTTATTGTTGTTGTTCTTGGAATTATTATTCGGTTTCCTATAATTTTGATAGTTGAATGATGTTTAGAAGTGATTAGGAGAATGATAGAAGGGTTTTTATCATTATTTGTTCAAGTTCTTTTTTGAATGTGATGTGGAGTTTGGATTTCTTGTTGGAACACCATCCATTTCTTTTCGGTTATTTGGGTTTAATTTGTAGACCATTAATTGCAGAAAATTTTGAATTAATTCGGGTGTTATTTGTCTGATATGAAATTTGGAAGCCTTTGTTTTTCTGTAATAACCATTAAGAATAGGATTGGTTAAAAGGAAGCATGTTGGTTACTGATTTGTCATCGATGTATGGTTTGATGTTGAAATTTTTGCACTGATTCAAGTGTACACTTGAATTTTTGGATGTTATACTTGGTCTTGAATGTGTAGTTTTTGTAGCAAGTGTAAAATTTGGGTAAAAATTACATTTCTTTCCTTTTACTATGTTATTTTTGGTTATAGACCGCCACACACGGCGTCCCATAACTGTCTCATTTTCTTCTTTTTTTTTGGCCAGTAAATCATCATTTACATTCATATGAAATAGAAAGTTACAATATGTTCAGGAATAATACAGAGAACAAAAGCAACAGGAATACATATTACAAATTACAAATAACAACATGAATACAAAATACAGAAGCAAATGACAGAAGCAAACTAAATAATAACAAAGCTACTAAGATAAAGCTTTCCTATTAACCAACACCATTTCTTTCTTCATGAGGAAGAATCCGATCCATATCAGATAGTGTAGTTTCAGCTTCTCGAAGAAGAATAGCGGCTAGAGGAGGTGGTGATTCAATAATCCGACCGTTAGGTCCCATCTCCCTTGAAGCCAAGGTAGCCAAGAAGTCGGCAGCAGCATTACATTCCCGCGGAATGAGGGAAAATGAAATGAAACTTCGAGAAAGCAGCAAATTAAAAATATCTGATATAAGTCCATGCAATTGCCACGGGCAAGACTCAAAAGAGCGTGCAGTCAAAGCTGAGAAAAGAACTTTACAGTCAGTCTCAATAGTAACAGGAACATCTGGGCATTCCCGTGACATCAAGAGTGCTAGTTTTACAGCTAGCACTTCTGCTTCAAAAGCTGAATATGCTTTAACCTTTTGACACCAAGCATCAATAAGCAGACCTGCATGATTTCTGCAGACAATACCAATTCCAGAATTACCATTAGATTGACTATATGCTCCATCACAGTTGAATTTCAGAGTAGAACATCCTGGTTTGGTCCAATTTGCACAAACATGTGGTACATATGACTTGGGTTCAGTATTGGTATATTGCACTTGGAAGTAATTCCAAATCATCCTTTCAGTGGTGCTAATAACAACTTCTGGATTTAGACTTGTGTGTTCAAAAACAAATTGACATCTATGCTTCCATATGTTCCAACACAATGTGGCCAAATATGCTTTAGAATAATCTAGACAAGGATCCATGTTGAGTAGCAGATCTTCCACCCAATAGCCAATATTAGTAACATTGAAAGGTGAAACTTTTAAGTTTAAAGCACAGCCAAACCATATTCTAGCAGTCCAGTCACATAACAAAATTAAATGCTCAATAGTTTCTTCTTCATTACCACATATAAGACATAATGGGTTAGGAGAAACTTTTCTATGGAAGAGAGCTTCTTTAGTTGCAAGAGCTTTGTTCAGCATACGCCACAAGAAAATTCTGATATTTGGCATTACCTTCAGGCTCCAAATTGCTTGCCATATTTTGGAATTCAGTGACCGAGATGAAGAAGCTGTAGAAGTCTGTGAGCCATTAAGATAATTTTGTCTTACTCTATAATACCCACTCTTGACAGTATACTCTCCATTCTTTGTAGGTGCCCTGATAAGCTTGTCATTTATAGGCTGGACTGAGAGAGGAATTTTCTTGATTGATTCTCTGATTGAGACACTTGTGCATTGCTGTAAAGGAGTCAGATTCCATTGTCTATCGCTGATTAACTCACAAACTAACATATTTTTGTCCGGCTCAATCCCTTGCGGCTTTGGCAAAATAAAGTTGTCTATATCCGGAATCCAAGGGTCTTCCCAAACCTGAATATAATGTCCTGTACCCACACGCCAACATGCATTATCCTTTAATAAATCTCTACCTGAAAGGATACTATCTCATACCCATGATGCTCTATGGCCTTTTTTTGCATTCATAAATGTGGTGTTAGGGAAATATAGGCTCTTCAGAATTCTAGCCCACAAACTATCAGGATATTGCAATAATCTCCATGCTGTCTTTGAAAGAAGAGCCATGTTGAAACTCTTAAAATCACGAAAACCTAAACCACCTTTTTTTGGAGTCATGAGGGACTGCCAAGCAACCCAATGGATGAGGCCAGATTCAGAAGTGTTGTTCCAGAAAAAATTGGAGACAAGCCTATCAAGATCAGTGCATAAATCCTTAGGAAACTTGAAACAGCTCATAGGATATATAGGTATAGCATTTATGACTGCTTTAATCATTGCTTCTCTTCCTGCAAAAGATAAACTTTTCTTCTTCCAACCCTGACCTTTTTGACCCATCTTATCTCTGACATATGCTAAAGCAGCCTTCTTAGATCGACCCCAAATGATGGGAAGACCAAGATACCGACCAGGATCAGCAGCTTCAGCAATATTAAGCATGGAAACAATGTCAAACTTGACATCATCTGGTGTATTTGCTGAGAAGAAAAGAGTAGATTTGTCATAATTTACTCTTTGTCCTGATGCATCACAGTAATCCTGCAAAAGTTTCATAAACAAGCTACAATTGTTCTGGTTAGCATGTAAAAAGATAATTGTGTCGTCCGCGAAAAAACAATGGGTCAATTTTGGGCTGCCACGAACAAGTTGAATCCCTTATAGATCACCATTGATGGCGTGAAATGATAACATGGCAGAGAAAGCTTCTGATGCAAGGATGAAAAGATAAGGTGAAAGTGGATCACCTTGCCTCAATCCTCTTTGAGGATTCAATGTAGCCCCTGTTTTTCCAGACAACTGAATACTAAAATGAACACTTTTCACACATCGCATAATCCATGAAACCCGAGTTGAACTGAAATTCATCTTACATAACACACCTTCAAGAAAGGACCACTCCAAACGATCATAAGCCTTGTTCATATCCATTTTCAAAGCTAATTCATACTTATCACCTCCTTTTTTCCGCTTCAAATAATGAAAGGCCTCATGCACAATTATGGTATTGTCTTGAATTAACCGGTTAGGAACAAAAGCTCTCTGATGCTCAAAAATACAACAGTCCAAAACGTCCCTTAGTCTATTTGCAAGAATTTTAGCTATAACTTTGTAAGCAAAGTTGCAAAGACTAATTGGACGATAATTTGAGATGGTTTCAGGATGATCAATTTTGGGTATCAAAATAAGATTTGTATTATTCAAGGCATCCAGTGAATCAACATTATCAAAGAAACTATGCACCATACCCAAAAGAGAGAAACGAACCTCATCCCATGAAGCTTGATAAAAGTGGCCATTAAACCCATCAGGTCCCGGTGCCTTGAATGCACCTAGCTGAAATGTTGCTTCTTTAACCTCTAAATCTGTGACTGGACGTATCAATAAAAAATTCTGTTGTTCTGTAATATGTGGCTGGATATATTGTAAAACACCATCAATTGAGCCTACCATATCACTTTGAAAGAGAGAACCATAGTAACTTGTTACCATATTTGCAATGTCATGTTCTGTGTCAATCCATAAACCAGTGTCATCTTTCAATTTCACTATCTTGTTCTTTTGCCTTCTGATCATTGATTTTTGGTGGAAGAATTTTGTGTTACGGTCACCAGCCATTAACCAATTAGTCCGCGATCGTTGCCACCAATACATTTCTTCTTGACGCCAAAACTGTTCAAGTTCTAATGCAAGGGAATCAATACTTCTCTTGGTTACATCAGTATAGACAGTGCTCTTTAATTCTTCAATTTTCTTTATGAGGCCAGAAATAATCTTTTTGTTGTTAGGAAAATGTTTCCTACTCCATTTTATGAGACAATTTCTGCACCGCTCCAACTTCATGATAAAAGCAACAATTCCATTAGATGATTGACCCATATCTTCATTCCAACAGTCTTGCATCAGAGATTTAAAATCAGGATGGGTAGTCCATACATCTTCAAACTTGAATGATCTTGGAGAAATGGAATCAGAAAAACACAAGTGTAGTAACAACAAGTGGTGATCAGAAGCAACCGGCTCAACATGTATCACAAGCGCTTTAGGAAAATATTCCCTGAACTTGACATTTCCAAAGGCAAGATCTATTTTCTCCTTTACATGATCCTCCCCAATTCTTTGGTTACACCAAGTGAATCTAGCACCCTTAGCTTCTATTTCAGATAATTGACAATCAGAAATTACTAATTGAAAATTAACTAACCTCCTCATAGTATAAGGAAGAGACCCCAATTTGTCGCTCTGAGAAAGCATGTCATTGAAATCACCTATACATAACCACTGTGAAGACATATATTTAGCAATTCCCCTCAACTGATCCCAAATTTTCACTCTATCACTCTCAATTGGTGGTCCATAAACAAAGGATATATAAATGGGGCTAGATGAGAAACCAGAAGTGATGACAGTGTGTGTGTATAATATTCTTGGAACTGCTGATAATATTCACAACAATTGCATCCAACCACCAAACAGCAAGTCCACCCGATTTACCAACAGGATCCACATACCACGCCTCTTGAAAACCACAACTTCGTCTGATTTTTTCAACATAATGACTCTTCTTTTTTGTTTCCATTAAGAAGACCATTTGGGGTTTGTTTTTTCTTACCTCCGATTTGAGGTTTTGAACTGTCAAGGGAACCCCCAACCCCTAACAATTCCAAGATATAATGCTCATGGCTCTTGGGTGGTTGATGAAGGACAGCCACCAGAACCTTCAGAATTCATGTCTTTCTTCCCCGCTTCATGAATAGGTTGAGTTTTTTTCCAGCTATCCGGAAAATCAATTTCCTCCTTTTCTTCAGTAGCATCTTTAATATACTGTATACCCAGAGATTTGGATCGAATCTCATGCTTCTTTTGGCGGCAACTTTTCTTACGCACACTACACTTTTTAAAAGGAGTATGTGCAGACTCTTGAAAGGGGCTTAAGCAGAGACGTTTCCTTGGTATGGAAGTGTCTGAAGTTGCTGTTTCACGCTTTAAGGTAACAGTAAGTAAGCGAGATGATACTTCAAAGATTGGAGACAACTGAGTATCACATACTAAGAATGATAGAGACTTTTCTGGACTTTTATTTCTGGAAGTGGGATTTAAGTCATTAAGAATTTGTACACCAGGCTCAATGTAAGAGACATGTGGATTAGGATACTTAGATCTCTTTGGGATAGTGAAGGCTTTCTTATTGTAGGAAATCAGGTTCATTATATTCTCAGCTTGTACAGCAGCACCCAAATCATCATCTTGTACATCATTCATAAATAATTTTTGCTTAGCACGAGGGGCCTTCTGAGTATCTTGGCTAATCATAAATTTCAGACTTAGACAGATTCTGTTGCTTCTCCTCCTCATACAGACATGAAGATTCACTTTTTTTACCAACTACACGAAAATCTTCCTCTATCCAATCAGAATAACCCTTCACAACTGCAATATCAATGTCTCTCTCAGATCCAACTGCCAACCAGGGGCCAAAAATTTGTTTTCCATCTTCATCACATACTGGAGTCTTTTGACAAAGTCGGCCATCATGATCTATCTTTCCACAGCGATAACAGAAAGATTGTAGCCTTTCATATTTAATTTTTACCCATACATCAGACTTACTAGGACGATCAGCCCAAAAACCATGAATCAAAGGCTTAGTAATGTCAATAAGAACACGTGCCCCTGCCAAAACTTCTTTGTAATTTTCCATCAATTTTTGGTTTCTCATACAATACCACTTGTCCAGCCAATTGTCCCATAACACATAAATTTTCCTCTGAATCCGAAATCCCCAAAGGTAAATTGTGAAATTGGATCCAAAAAGGAATAAAATTAAAATTTACTTCACTTACCACCATACTTTCAGACCACTCTTGAATGCTCATCATCATACCTTGAATTGACCATGGTCTTCCTCTGAGTATCCTCTCTTTCTCTTTCAAATTTGAGAAAGTGAACACAAAGGTGTCACTTCCATATTCAACAATCTGTGTATCTTCACTGATATTCCAGCCATTCCTAATTGTTGCTACCACAGTTCGCCGATTAATCCTCTTTGTAGCCATGATTTTCCCAATAAGCATGAATTTGGAACTATAATCATCACCCTTTTTACTCCAAAATAACTGTAAACGAGGGCTTCTCAAGGGTGGGTTTTCTTCATCATCTCCCTCGCCACTTTCCTTCATAGTTTCAGAATTCAAACCGAAGACAAATTCAGAGTACGAATAAACAAAGAATTGCTTCGATTTGATGATTAGAGACCACAGTGGGTGGAATCTGTGAAAAGAAACTGCCAACAAAGGTTGTGAAAGATACTCTCAGTTTGAGAGAAAAAGCGATTATCAAAAACCTATTGTGCGTTTTTACTGTCTCATTTTCTTCTTGATTGCATCTGACTTGGGCAAAGTAATTATTAAATGCAGACAAATTATGGAGTTTATATTTGTAATAATGATTATTCATTTACTTCTGCACATCTTTATGATTTTGTTGAGACTCTTGAGAAACTATTTTATTTTTGGGTTACAACTTACAAATTAAAGTAGTGTATCAAATCTCCAAAATGGGAATTAAAAGATTTGGATTGCTTTTAAGTGATTACGATATTTATGAAACTAGAAATTATTCCCTTGCATGCTATGGATGTGGAAATTGCCTTGGTAGAAAAAACCCTTGGCCTATTATGTTGTTTCATGTAAAGCAAATCCTCGTGAAGGTTGTTATAAATTAGTTTTGATTAAATTGCTATTTTTTGCAAATTCAGAAATTGTCAAGAGCACAAAGAGTAAGGGGAAACATCGTTAAGCCCAACTGTAAAGAATAGTGGAATAGTGAGGGGAAAACACTGTAAGGCAAAAACATTTAATGGTTGGAAGAAAGGGATTATCACCCTCTTCTGTAATGAGCTGTAATGAGGAAATGTTATACTATAACAATTATAATTTGTAGCCTGGTGCTCACTTAATTCTACAAGTAGTTTTAAAGTAAAGGTCATGGACTACTTTTACGGATTATATACTGCTCCATTCCTGACGCTTGTATTTTCTACTTATAAAGGTGACTAAAAGTGAGACTTAATATTGTGGACTGGAAAGAATACTTAACATAGATGTCCAATAAAAGCACAATTGACACAAGTTTTTTACAACCATTTGCATATGAAATTGACAAGTTGATACTGATCCACTAAATGTTGAGCATGTTTCTCATCACAGCAAGAGACTCATGAAAATTTGTCTGATAGAAAATAAGCTGTACACTTCATCCATAGACATGTTTTGGCTCCTTATAAAAGTTTAAAATCTTCTAACTCAGATAAGATGGTTTAAATCTTATTACTTTTCTTGTGCTTCAATATTTTCGTCCAAGAAAATCCAAACCATCAAAATCTGACACAGTCCAGAACATATGCACTCAAAAGAGGATGTGCAAGAGATTATGGTCTAATTTTTTAGTCAGAGAGACTACCTACATTATATGTCATAGGTCTTCCTGTGCCTAAAAGAGAGGAGCTTCTTCTAGCACCTTGAGGCGAAATAAGTAAGTGGAAGACAGAACTGAGAATGTTGGGAGTGAACACCCGGAATAGTGCAAAAACATTGTACCAACTAGGATACTTCACATATGCGTCGCCTCGGCATGCCCCTGATACGATCAATCTTGCATATTCTTGGACAGACTCACCACTCACATGCACCTAATTCAACAACAAATTAATAGCCACAAATCATGATTAGTTCAAAGACAGTAATATATTGAAATTAAATAAAAAACCAAAACTCACTTCTCTTTCTTCTTTCCATTGCATATCTGCGCCGTCCTCGATCATGAACTTACCACTTGTCATTTCACTTCCAATCCAACCATGTGTTGCTATGGTAACCCCAACCTCATTTTTCAGTTCAAATCTTAATGTCTCATAGAAGTTAACTAGTGCAGTCTTTGCAGCCTACCATGTACATTTATCATACACAATCAAAACGTGAGCCTAAACACAAACATGAGAGCTAGCTTGTGTTTCATTTGTCTCTTATCAGATATTACTTCAGAGCCACATTCCAAGCTAAAGAGTAAAATTTCACTATTGTTCCTGTTTTATTTTTTTGACTAATTACTCTCCTGTCCTGTATATTCTCATTCAACTAATACCAGTATATTCAATAGAGTTAAGTTATTTTGACTTGTATAAGTGGATGCCTTGTTGTTACCATTTTTAAGGGCAGTCATACTATAGACAGTGAAACTAACTAACTAACTAACTAACTATATATATATATATATATATATATATATATATATATATATATGTATATGTATGTATGTGTATATATATATATATATGTATGTATGTATATGTATGTATGTATGTAAGAGCTAGTAGAGTTTATTTTGGTTCTAAATGTTGGACCCTAATCAACTATGTATCCTAAAGAGATATTTTTTTTTTGTAAACTTTGATTACACATATTAATTAAGAGGATTTTCCATTGAATGGTAGTTTTTCAATACAAATACTTCTGAAATTAACTAACTTTATTTTCTCAATAAATGTAAATGAATTATCTAACTCTTACATTTAGAAGTAGGTGAAGTATATCAATCCTTTTGATCTTATTGCAGTTTCATCTTATTCAGCCTTACCCAGGGTGAACAGTGGAAGGTGGAACAACCAGATCAAAAGCAAACACTTAGAATTATGTCTTAATGTAAAATTATGTCATAATGTATTAAGATTTAATAATGAGAGTTAAAGATTGAATGCTTACAGCATACAAGCTCATCCTTGGCAGCGGCAACCAATTTTCGACGGATGCGTTGATAATAATGCGGCCATGGCTCTGATGAAGGTAAGGAAGGGCCACAAATGTAGGGTAAACATTACCCCAGAAATTGATGTCCTGAGAATTAATGAACATGTTTAGAGCTCATTTAATTATTTTATAAATGGATGAGATTTTTTTTATCCCAAGATTTTCCCCTACTTGAGATTATTACCAGAAGAAGTGGGAAAACCGATGTGTCTGGAACTTCTTCAAAGTAAAATGTATGTCCCAGACTTACTGTATTCACAAGATGATCCACTGCAACAATAAACACAAACATTCCAAATGTGAGAATCCAAAATTCCAAATACCATGCCCTTAAACTTTATATTCTTAAAATCAATTCAAACAATCAAGCTAAAAAGTTGTGACAAAACCATAAGTATTTGTATACACCATATTATAGACATACCACGACCAAAAAGACTTATGGTTTCATTGACAAATCTCCTGCATTCATCTTCCTTGACAACATCTGCAGCCATAATTATGACGTGATTTGCACCTATTTGCCTTGCGTTCTCGGCAATCCATCGCAGCCTTTGCTCCCGGCGTGCAACCAACACTAAGTTTGCTCTTCTCTTTGCATATTCATATGCAATTTGCTGCCATTCAAATGTACAACAATCCAGCACAGTAACAAACAATAAAAAATCAGATAATATTTGAAAGATGCTGCTTGATTTGCTATTATCTTTTCTTATTAATACACAATTTACTGTTTTTTCAATCATGTCTCCCACATTAAAATGGACAGTCAAATAATGTACACACATTTCAAACAGTAAAGGCTGTTTGGATTTGCTTGATTAATTTGTTCTCCTCTTAGCATGATAAAGATGCTAAAATAATCATATAATCAAATTGAAAGAGATTAAATATGCTAAAATAAATGACCTCAAAGTAGTTTTAACATTGTTTTCTCAAAATTATTATACCTTTTAAACTCAATCATGATCTAATTAAATATATCATTCATAATTATGTAGTATATTTTCTCCTTAATCTCTAAAAATGTCTAGTTGATCTTATATATATGATCACGGGAGTCTGAAATTTGAATCATTTTCAAAATATCCATAGAAACTGTTTTTTTTTTTAAAAAAAATAAATGTTGTTCATGGCATTTCCTCTGTTTTCTCCTCTTATTTTAACCTGCTCAAGTCTCGTTCCAAAACCAATACAGAAATTGACACCTTAATGAAACACGATCTCTTACAAGGATTAAACTCCATAAATAAGGTCTCCACTTGATTTACTCTAAACATTTTACACATTTTCAAAGCATGATAATTGATTAGACCCTCACACACACACACACACACACAATAGAATGTGGGAGACTTGTGCACTTGACTATTGCCCCTTTTCTATGTATATTTTTGCATAAATATATAGATGTGTGTGAGAGTAATTTGATTCAGGAATGACTCAATAATTGAGAAAAAAACTGAATGTGGCTAGGCTATGAAAACAATGTATATGTATAATGAAAGTAAGGGAGAATCAGTTAAGAACTTGCCTCTCCAATGCCAGAAGAAGCACCAGTAATAATGACAACCTTATCATCCATATATTCACTACCATTATTAAGGCTCCGATAAAGCCTCTCGCAGGCATTAATGAAGCATATTGCAGGCCATGCAAAACCCAGCATGATCAAACTCACTGGAGGGGCCACCAAGTTCAGCACTGAGTTCATCATCTGATCCATATATGGCTGAAAGAAGATGAAGAATGAGAGGAAGATAGATATATATATATATATATATATGTTGATAAATATGGTTGAGAAGAAATGAGGGAAGAGAGAGATGAAGATGAAGATGAAGAAGACGAAGGAGGAAGAAAGAGAAGTGAAGGAACACGTGGTGAGGGAGAAGAGTGAGGTGGTGAAGAGTGGGTGTGACTACTCTCTTGCATGAATTTGGTGTCTCTTCAAATCTATAAACACCTGTTCCCTCAAAGCCTCAAACTGACATTCTCATACGTGCATGGTAGTTAAAATGAAATTATATTCAATATGAACATCAAAATAAATATGAATGACCTAGTGTAGTATAAGATGAGAAAGTCCTTACTCGTCTTTATAATAATGAGCATGCAATGATGCATGTCGTCCAGTTGGATTAAGTGTTAATTTTTTTTATTTATTCAATTATATTATTGATATTGACTCACAATGGAAAAGTTTCTCGCCACTTCTGTATAGTTTACTCATTTTAAATATAAGATCCATTCAAACATATTTTTTAGAAATTAAGGAATCAAATTATATTACTGAGTTAGAGTATAATATATAATACATGTAATTAGATTATATAGTAGTTTATAAGTACAATAAATTAGTTTTAAGGAAGAAAGATAACTTGACGGAGTTGTATTTGAATCTTATATTTTGTGTTGTGTTAGTTTGAGTTTTCTTTTTTTTAGAAACTTAATTTAAAACTGTTCCTATCATGATTTATTTAGCAACTTTTTTACTTTTTATAATTTGTTTACAGAGAAAAAGAATGAAAAAGACGTGTTTGGATAGTTCAAAAAAGAAAGACATGTTCTTTAATGGAGTGAATGTTTCTGCCCAGTCGATTATAGCAAAAGTTTTAGCTTGTGCTAATTGGGGGGGGTGATTGTATTAATCCTTGTTTATAAGTAGAAGAGGGGAGATGGAGGCCGCCAATGAAAGGGTATGTTAAGATCAATGTGGATGGGACTACTACCTCAGAAGGGAATATGACTGCTTGTTTTGGTATCATGCGAGATTATAAAGGGAGAGGTGAGAGGGAGTTTCTTGTGCAATACTAGAAGAGGTAACAATTTTTTAGCTGAGACATGAGTCATTCTGATGGGGTTAAGGTGGAATTGGGATTTTGGGGTGAGACATGTATTAATTGAGTCAGATTATCTACATCTTGTTCAAGATATTGAACAACTTTGGGATCATGATGTTGAAGTTCAACGAGAAGGAGTTAGCACTGAAGTCAAGGATATTATATCCCTTTGTAGTCGCCCATGGGATATTAGAATTGTGTGGTGCAAAAGGGAGTAGAATGAGGTTGCAGACAGATTAGCGATGCACACACTGGTAGGAGGTTATGAATTTGTTCAACTACAACAGATTCCTGCTGATGTCCAAGATGTTGTAGTGAAAAATAAACAGTTTGTTTTGCGTTAGAATATGTGCTTTGATTGAAATAAAAAAAAAGAAAGACATGCTTGGAAGAAGATAACACAAATTGCAATTAATTATGTCACCACTGTTTATTGCTGAACGTTTCGTGATGATAGGTTGGTGGGTTTATTTTCATTGACATTTGATTGCACATGATATATTTACCTATTTACCTAATTAAAAAATAACATAATCCACAGTAATTTTAACATATGATACCTTAACATATTCCCTTAAAATTCTAGATATTAAAGAAGTTAATACAGTCCTCTATTTTTGCGGCTTCCAATTTAACGTAGGTTTTTTTAACTGAAGAATCTAATTTAATTCATTCAAATTGACACAACATGTGTTATTCTCGAGAAATTTATTTATGAACACAGCAGAAATATATAAACTATAACTAAAAATATTGTAAAATTAACTGAAATACAAAATAAGTTCAATGTTAACAAAAATACATAAAATATAGAATTTCATTCTATTCCATCACTCTATAAAAGTCCCTCTTTTGATGAAGAAGATTCCAAAAGCATAAGAGTCCAATAACATCTGCACATAAATTTAAAATTGTCATTTAGAAAATTGTAAAATTGAAACCCACAAAATTGAATTTGATGATTGGTAATAAGAAACCATTCCACTATATGAGGATCGGAGTGCAATCAGCAATTTCTTTGATGGATACAAAGTTGAAGACATCCCCATGGTCTATGGATTTTGACATTGGGCTTCTGACAAGAGATTGAATAATGGAATAGAAACTTGTATATATGGATTAGAATTGACTTTCTAGTCCGTAAATTCAACAAAACGTCAAAATTTGCAGAGTAACATACTTTGCCTTCTTCGGAGAAGGAAACATAGGGGCTTATCAAATTATTATGAGATAACAAAGACGTCAATCCTAGAACACTGGTGAAAAAACAATCAATAATAATGATTAAGATTTAACATTTCAGGATGAAATAAAAGTTAGTTTACCGAGGAACTATATTGATTATTTTCAACTATTTTCTGAATCTGCATGCTTTTGGATAAATGTGGAGGAAAGATGGTTTGATACAATTTATTTGAAACCAAAAAATCTCACAACTAGTTCTTATGATGCATAAGAGGTTATATAGTATAATTTTGCTATATCATACGTGCGCATATGTTTGGATTAAACGTTTAAGTTCAAAATAATAATATAATAGGTGAAACGTACAATATGATTTAGCATCGGACAAATTTATAGAAGAACCCTGTAAATCTCCAACATTACAAAAATTTTAAGCTCCCTATTGTAGAAACGAACGAAAGATTTATATAACTAAATGAAGTTGACCAATTAGCAAACTTAAAACATTCAAATCCTGTACAAGTTTTAAAATGCAGCTAATACGAAGTATAATCAGCAGAAGGAACCTTATCTTTGTTTTGATCATCCACACCAAAATCTATTAAAAAAAGGAACTTGAAATTAAATCTACATCAAAGACATATATACCATGAATCTATCGTGATCTCAAGCTCTTAAAATTGTAACCTTTCACAACAAACAACTAAATAACACACTTTTAGAACTGGATGTTCATCACACATGCACACATAAGAGCTAGTATATATTTGTATATATTAGTAACTATAACGAACATAAATCAAACTGAAATATCTCGAAGTGCACCAAGAAAGAACAGTTCCAGCTCAGGAGAAGCAAAAAATATAATTGGTGATCGATGATGATCATTGAAGAAATTATTGGGAAGAGATTTAGGCTTCTTAGGAGGAGGAGGACATGTTGAAACTTGAGGTATGCTAAATCTCTCACCCTTTGGAGTAGAACATCCATTATCATCATCACCATCTGAAATAATAATATCAAGCTCTTCTAATATCTGAGTGCAATCATTTTTGCTTGAAGAAGAAGAAGGAGAAGAAGATGAAATCATCATCATCATTTCTTGTTCAGTATCATGATCACTACTTCTATTATGGCTTCCTTGTTGATTCTCCTTCTTTTTCTTCACTGAATGAAATCTCCTGCTCTTTAGTTTCCAGCTTCTTGTTTTCACTCTTGATGATGTTGAGCTGCTTCCAGTAGGAGGAGCCATAGTTTTAAAAAGACACTAAGAAAAAAAGGAGAGACCTCAAGTTACTTGGAGATAAGGCTATATGAAAAAGGGGTTTTCTGTTGAGAAATGATTCATGTCAAAGTTGTTGCAAATAATGCTGTCACCAAGAGATATAAATATAAACAACATCAGATGAGCAAGGAGGTAAAGAGAGTTTCATATATTTATATATGCGTGCACTTATTCTCTTTATTATTCTCACTTCAAATGCATGATGATTCTTTGCTTTCCATTAAACAAAATTGAAAGAAGGAATTTTCAAAACGGAGGAATATTTCTCTTTAATTTTGTGCTCAGTGGCGCTGAAGTTTCTCTTTAGAGAGGAAAAAGATTTCACTTGAATAGCAATGGGAGCCAAAATTGTTGAGAGAATATAATTCAGAAAGCAAGATTTCTGGGAAAAGGAGAGATCAAACTTAGGATTCTAAATATTCTTCTGATGATACTCATAAGTGAAGACAAACCCTACCAACAACCTTTAAAGGAACCATTCAAAGCACACAACCAATGAATATTACAGAATCTTATCCGTTATCATGGGAGTTTCATGGAACAAAGACATATCCTACACCATTAGGTTGAACACCTATATAACTTCAAGTAAATTCATACTTATTGTGTGTTTTTGGGGTGGGGGGTGGGGGGGGGGGTGTAAAGAGAAGGGTCATCAAGAAAAAGACAAAGGGATCTCATGTGTGCTTTTTCAGGTTGCTATTACTAAAGCCTTTCTTTAATAAATAAGTATGGTGATGAGAGACAACTATACATACCGTAGAAAGTAAATTAACAAGTAGGGAAGGAGAATCTCACTTGCATCAATGTCTTGCTTTGCTTTAATTAGAAATACAGATACATCTGGCTATACATCTATATATGAATTAAAACATACAGTTAAATATAATATGGAAAAAAGTATTATGGCACATTTTTCTACGTTAATTGATATCTATCTTTTGATTCATGTGAGTTCGTGCATTCTTTTACCCTCAATCGTAAAAGTAGAAAAAGATATCACTTGATATATTCTAAACCCTTATTTTCTCATCATTGGATTGATGTTCCCAATTCCATGTTCCAACTATCTCAAAAAGCAGTTATCGGTTAGTATGAAATGAACTAGTAGCTAATAACTAACAAGTTAAAACTCATATTTAAACTCAATGTATATCCAACAATTTAGTTGCACATATTTCATATTTATATTATATTAAACTTGATAGTCGAAGTTGGGCCCAAAATCCAAGACACCATTCATAGATGAGGAGTAATGTGATCCTTTTAAATTTAAAGGTAATTATCTTGCTAAAGGAAAGGCAATAGGTAGTTGTAGGTAGGGATTGTATTCTGTGTATATATTTGTTTTTATGTTTGTATGTGTGAGGCATAATTAAATAGATAGATAGATTCTGGTCTGATTTAGTCAATAAGCAAAAGTTGAGCTCTAAATTTAATGCTGCTCTCTAGTCTAAAGTGTTATAAGCTTATCAACACTTTTGGTTGATGGACATATGACGTCCATCTATCAGCTTTGCTTTCATATTGTATTATATCACAGGAAAAAGTTTTTAGAGGAAAGTTGGCACAGTCTTTTGAGTTATAAACTTTAATTCTAAATATGCACGATTGATTCTTCTTGTCTTGTGTTTTTGTTTCCTTTCTCTTTAAAATCCTAAAGAAACTACACAATTCCTATCGCTTTACAGGTGTTCTTCTTAGGTGAAAGAACCCTAGGAATATACAGGTAACTCATCAACATCATCATATCCCCTATCCACGTGCAACTTGTATTATTTAACTGTGACATTGTGTGTATGTGTGTTCATTAAACAGAAAATTATGTTAAGGCCTCTTAATTAGGATATTTTTTATAATTATATTTTGGGCCACCCATTATTTAATATTTTGTATATATATTTTATTAGTAGATATCTAATCAATCAGTTAATATTTATCAAGTTTACCATTTGAAAGCTAGCTTCTTCAATTATCCCATGATCTCATCTAACAAGGTGGGGTTTGAACTCAATTCGACCATATTGTGTAGTGTAATTGGTGACACTAAATATTCTTGGATTTCTTAATTAGGATAGTTAACATATAGTACAATTGAGAATGTTAATTTTGCAAAAGGAAAAAAATAGAAAAATAAATTTGTCAAGAGAAGAGAAAATTTATCATCAATATTACGTTTACACTTGCCTTTCTTAATTAGGATTCTTAACAATCTAATAATATATAATTTTGAGATTACAAAAGGGAAAACAAAATAAAAATATGCCAAAAGGAAAAACTTATTATCAGCATTACTTTAGTGATCCAACATATTTTTAAAACACTCATTTATTTATTATCAACATGATTTTAATTCAAAGTTTATGCAAATTAATAATTAATAAAAACGTGAAAGGAAAAAATATCTACATTAATTTGTCAAAAGTGTATCTAATACCATATTAACATTTTGTTGCAATAATAGCTATAAATATAAAATAGTTTAACAATGCCAAAACCATCAACTGACCATAATGTCGTTATCTTTTTCTTAATCCCATTAGTGTCCAACTACCCCACAAGTTTCATTTCTAGTTAAGATCAAAATCCAAGCAAAGTTTATCATTATTGAAGAAGATATAGAAAAATTACTAAGCTAAGAGTAAGACAGTGAGAGTGTCGTTGGTGACTGGGAGAGTAATCGAAGTGAATGAATCGTTTTAAAGGGGTAACACAAGAATTTTTTAGTGTGATAGGGTTATGTTTTCAGTGGAGAGTGTAGCAAAGAGATGACAATTTATAGACATACGAATATGAGTGTGTACCAAAGTCGATGATCATATACTCCTTTGGTTCCATTTTTAAAAAATTTCTACAAGTATTTTTCCGCAAAAATTTTATTATGATTGGACGCATTTTTGATAAATTAGCTTTGGTATTTTCACCCATTCACCCTTAATAAAACTGCGTGTTGGATACCTATAGAACCGTTTAGGTTAGTTAATCAATAATATAATATTTGTGTAAGTAGTGTTCATATACTGTTTCCGATAATGAACTGTATGTTACGTTTATCCAATTAACTTTTTTAATAATTGCTGTGTTTGTTTAAGCTACTAACTATGCAACGATTTTAATTCATAGGAGTTTAAACATAGTTATGATTCTGATATAAAAAGACATAATTATGATTCTACGCAACATGTTTATCAAGTTAGTTTTAAAATCTATACAAATTTAACTACCCCTTTGAATCATTACAAGACCTAAATTAACAACAAGAATAATAAATCGGAAAGAGTTCTTTTTTGGCTTTACATAATTTTTGTTGATACTCTGATCTCTCATTTATTTCTGAGTATCCTAGGGTATCAATTTGATGAATGAGGAGATTAAAAGTCCAACTTTGAAGAGAGAATATGATCAAAGCATGTATGAATCCCCCACCTTGACCAACTTTGAAGTTAATTTTATTGTTGAATGAGAGGAGAACAGAGAATTCTAGTGAAAGAATCGATCATCATTTTCTTTAGTAGAGAGAAAATAAATTAACATAATTTGGGTCTTGAGAAGTTGGTCTTATAGTTTTAAGGAAGAAAAGCACAAAACAAAAGCCCTGGATTTTAATTAGTGGATTCAAAAGAAAGAAAAGGGATTAAAGAACTAAAGTATAAAACACCTTACAAAGTAATAGAATATTAAGGGAAATGTTTCCACTGTTCATCGCTATTCCAGTTCAATACTTTTGATGTATTCCTTTACACCCATACATATTCTTCCTTCTTTTCCCATTCAATTCATCATAATAAACACAGGTTCAGTGAATTACATTGAAGATCTGATCTTGATGATGAACATGGTGTTGAAAGCTTCGTATTTTTTAACATACATTTTGGATGGAAAAATAAGGGAAAAATCCTTATTATTTGTGTTTTGGTTAATCACCACTCAATTAAATCTGGATTCCAGGGGTAAAAGTGTTGCCCACTTAATGAAAGCGCTTCACGGGATTTGAACACACACGTTCTCATCCTTACGGGGTTGTAGCCCACTAACTAGGTCAATCAACTACCCATTGGTAAAAATCCTTATTATTAGGAGAACAATTATGTATGTGTATGTTGGTATAAAAAATGCATGTATGCATGCATGCATGTAAGTATGTATGTATGTATGAAGCATATTACAGTTTTGTTCGTTGATTTAAAGATCAAATCTAATCTCATGTGAACTAATGTACTCCACTAGCTTTCATAAAAATGTTTTATTTGGACATTTTTTCTGGCATTGAGAATGATTTAGTTTATGAAATTCGAATTAAAATTATTTCCTAATGGATAAATGGGTACCTCAGCTTGATTCGGATTGAGAGTTTACCATTATATGCTAATCTTTTATATATAGGAGTTGTACATAATTACACATTAGAAATCAAGTCAGAAAAACATTCAAAAGATCAATTTCCCTTAATAATTCATGATGAATTGAAGGCAGAATATGTCTTAATTATGTGTCATAATGATTATTCTCTTATATATATATATATATATATATATATATATATATATATATATATTTCACTTGATTAATAGCCATTGAATATTAAGTAATTGCTGTTCTTTGTTCGACCAATAAATAGGAAAACTGAAAAAGAAATACAAATGGAAAATAGTACTACGTGGTTACTTTGAGTGTAATTATGAGCCTGTTGTTAGTTCAGGGTGCCCAGTGCTCCTGAGTGGTTACTTGGAGGGTAGATTAGGTCCATTACCCTTATCCTACGTGGCAAAAATTTAATTCACGTGGCGGCCACATGGGCAGACTAATGGTCAAACGTGATTGACCGTCCACTTGGGGTATTTTTTAACCACTATGGTTACTTCGAGTGTATATATGAGTCTGTTGTTAGTTCAGAGTGCACAGTGCTCCTGAGTGGTTACTTGGAGGGTAGATTGGGTCCATTACCCATTAAGAAATGATTATTTTATACCCAAAAACTATAGATTGTCCTACTATTTAATTTCAAGATCAATATCACCACTAAGTTAATAATTGATTTCATGTCAATAATATGCACTAATAAATGTGAGTCGTTTCATTTATTACTAGTAAGAGGATTGAGAGTTGCTTGGATGTATATTTTGCAACATATCTATGATAGGTCAAGTACTATAAAAGATAGTCTTGATCAAAAAAAGTACTTTAAAAGATAGCCAATAAAGATGGGTCTAATTGATATAAATGTTTTTGATTTTCATTTAATATTGGTTTGAATTATTCCTTAAACTTCAAAATTGTTTTAATCCTCGATCTAACTTTGTGTTGTTAAGTGTTTATAGTTATTGGTCATTGAACCCCAAATTAATTCATTTTAGTTTTTTAACTCTGTATCATTTATAGCTGTTGATTATTGAAATTTGAAAAGCAAAGTTTTTGTATAAGGAAAAAGCTAACTTCTCTCCCTCGTGAGAGTGAGTCTTCTCCGGTTGCTCAGTATCCCATCGTGGTTCTTTGAATTGCGACGGATTTAATATTTCTCATCTATACATATAAGGGTAAGCCTTCTTTTCTGAGTGTTGTGTCCACGTTATTCGAACGGAGACATTGCTCACACCTATCTTCTAGTTTCTTTTTCCTGAGAGTTGTGAGGTATCTTATTGGTTGTGGAGGTATGGAGGTAAGGGGTAAGGAGCAAGCTGTTGGTGATAGAAGGAAGATGTTAGAAGTCAATTTGGACTTGAGTAAGAAATCTACAAATGCTACTGGCAAATCTCTTGTTGGTAGGATTATGACGGATAGATTGCTAAACAAGCCTACTGTGGTTTCGATGATAAAAAAGGGTTGGCAATTGAATGAGGAGGTTGAAATCCGTGATTTGGATAGGGAAAAATCCATTTTTCTTTTCAACTTCAATAAGGAGGAGGATGTTGACCGTATCCTTAAAGGTAGACCTTGGACAATCCAGGGGCATTTGCTTAATCTAAAAAAATGGGATGAGCATATGTTTCTAAGCGAAGTGGACTTTTTCTCTGCTCCGTATTGGGTTCAATTTCATGGACTCCCATTGGCGGCCTTTGATGTGGAGTCTGCAAAGGTACTAGGAAATGTGGTGGGAGATACACTGATAGTGGAGAAGCCTAATGTAACATCCTAATATTTTTATTGTAAAACAAATTAATAAATAGTTGAAATTTAATCTTGCAAATGAATTTAGGAAATTCAACATGTTTGTTTTTAGAAATATGTTAGGATTAATTTCATGAGTGCTGAATCTGAGAATTGCATGAAGCTGGCTGCCCTTTTAAAATTATATTGTGATGCTTCTGGGCAGGAAGCAAATCTTGATAAATCCAGTGTTTTCTTCTCTCCTAACACTCTTGAGGACATCAAAAGCAACGTGGGGCAGATTTTGGGGATTACAGTAGCCAGAGACCCGGGCAAATACTTGGGCATTCCTAGTATTTGGGGAAAGACAAAGAATCAGGCTCTTGCATATATCAGGGAGAGAGTTAGTCACAAAATTCAAAGTTGGAGGAAGAATACTCTTTCTTATGCTGGAAGGGAGGTGATGATTAAATCAGTTTTGAGTGCTATCCCAATTTATCCCATGAATTGTTTTAAGTTTCCAGAGAAGACATGCAAAGAACTTCATAGCATTATTTCTCGTTTCTGGTGGAATGGGAAGGGGGAAGGAAGTACAACATTCTGGAAGTCTTGGTCTTATCTTGTGCAGCCAAAGGAGAATGGTGAAATGGGTTTCCGGGATTTCATTACCATGAACGATGCCTTGCTAGTGAAAACAACATGGCACATTCAAATAATCCTGATGATCTATGGGTTCGAGTTCTGAAGAGCATTTATTTTCCCAGAGTGCCCTTTTTGGAGGCTAAAAAGGGTACAAAGCTTCGTGGTGTTGGTCTAACATTGTGGCGGGGTTAGAATTTTTTTAAAAAGACCTCTTTTGGGACATTGGTACTGGCACTTCTATTCGGATTTGGAATGACAATTGGATTCCTAATACCAAGCTATCAATTTCTAAGGAAAATAAGAACCATCCACTTATAAGAGAAGGTAGAGTTTGCGACTTGATCTCTAAAGGCTATTGGGATTTGTCTGTCATTAGAGGTTTGATGTCTGATGAGAATGTAGCTGAAATTCTAAAAATCCTCATTCCGGTAAATGGTGTCCAGGACAGGCTGATTTGGAGGGGGGTGTAAATGGTGTTTTTACTGTAAATTTGAGCTATACTCATGCTATTACAGAGGCTCAAAAGCTTGATTCCAGGGCTGGTCCATCATGTCAATTATCAAAAGCAAATTGGAAATAGGTTTGGCATCTTAAAACTATCCCAAGAATCCAACATTTTATATGGCGTTGCTTAAATAATGCTGTTGCAACAAAAGCTAATTTGTTCAGAAGGAAAAAAGTAGTTTCAGCTATTTGTCCTATATGCTCTGCTCAGGAGGAGACACTAGAACATCTATTTTTCCACTGCTCATGGACCAGGTTTGTTTGGTTTGGAAGTAATCTGAGTGCTCGGATGAATGTATCTAAAATAATGAACTTTAATCAGTGGTGGCTCAACTCAATTGATCCGATCAGCAATATTGATACGATTGTGCTTTCCCATGTTTGCTATACACTTTGGTTCATTTGGAAGAGTAGAAATGTTAAAGTTTTTGAAGAGAAGGAGCCTAATCCTTATGAAGTTCTCGATCTTGCTGCTAATTATAATCTCCAATTTTGGAAGGTTGATCCCACTGCTAGCCAGTCATGTCAGCATAATGAGAATAGTGATGTTCACTCGAGCAAACCGTTGCAAGGATACTTAAAGATAAATTCTAATGCTACTTTTTCCCTTACTTCTCCTCATGCTTTCATTGGCATATTATGTCGTGATGCTTATGGAAATTTTAGGTGGGGCTTCTGTGATAAGATCAAGTCAATTTCAGCCTTTATGTCTGAAGCTTTGACACTCAAAAGAGCACTTATGTTGGCAATCGACTTGGGTCAACAAGGTGTGCTTTGAATCTGATTCTAAGTACTTGGTTGAAAGTATTCAAGCCAAACGTCCAGATATGTATGATTGGAAGTGTAGAAGCATTATTCAAGATATCTTAAATCTCATGGCTGTTAGAATCTTAAGTTTTGATGAAGACTAAAATATGAAAGAACTTAGAAAGCAATAGGTGAACATAGAATCCTAAGTAAAAGTGCAACCGGATGTGGACTTACTTCCGGATAGATTAGGACTAGCGCTCGCGGATGAAAGTCTCATCCCCCAGCGGCAGCAAGAAATTCACTTAGGAATTAACTTAGTCCATGAGCACTAGATATACAAAATCCTAAGACTAAGTTAAGATTCAAGCGGAAGTGAATTTGCTTCCTGTTAGACTTAGACTGGCGCTGGCTGTTGGAATAGATATCCCTAAGCGTCAGTGAAAATGAGCAACGTCCAGTAGAAGTGCTTCCGATAGCTTAGTGACTAGCGCTGGCTGTTGGAATAGATATCCCTAAGCGTCAGTGAAAATGAGCAACGTCCAGTGGAAGTGCTTCCGATAGCTTAGTGACTAGCGCTGGCTGTTGGATTGAATGGACACTGAGCGAGAGTGAGTAATAGTGAACAAATCCTTCATCCAGTAGATTCACTTCCGGATGTAGAAGTGCTTCCTGATGCAAGGAAGACCTCTTAGACTAAGAACACTCCCACTGCATGTAACTATATGTTAATACTGTTAGACTAACACTCAGTGCAGCACACTAAGTAGAGTTGCTTCCGGATGTGAACCTGCTTCCGCAAGCAATCAGAATGTCAGAGTGTTCAGAGATGCAGTGTCAGAATGCTTTTGTCAGAGCAGAGTTGTCAGAGCTGCTTTTCAGAGATAAAGCAAGTCAACCCTGCTATGCATTGATGAAGCATTAATTGGGCAAACGGTAACATAGGAAAAACGGTCATATTCAAACGGCTATCCCACCTACCAAGAGTCAGAATGTTTGAAGAGTATATAAAGGAGCTCAACCCCATTTATGAGAAAAGACAATTATCTTTGAATACTCTTGAGAGAAGTTAGAGCGAGAAACTAAGAACAGCTTCAAGCATTCAAAGCTGCCCAGAAAAGTAAAGAGCATTTAACACATCGAGTGATCATTCTCATCTACATATTCTGTTCTCTTTGTTGTTAAGTCTCTTTCTGTTATAAGAGCATTGATTGTACTTAAGTGTGTAACACTATCTGTTCTTTAAGAGAACTTAGTTAGAAAAATCCTTTAGTTGTAAAGGTTGAACCCTTGCTAGGTGTAAGGGGGAGCTAGTTAGAAAGGTTACAAGTGAGCCTTGTGTAAAACTTGTAGTTGTAAGGTTGCAAGTGATCCCGTCCAAAACTTGCGGTTGTAAGGTTTCAGGTGAACCCGATTTAAAACCTGAGATAGTGGAACTCGGCCTGGGTGGTTGAGAACTGGACGTAGGTCAGGCAGACCGAACCAGTATAAATCTTGTGTTGGTTTTATTTGAGTATTTATTTTTGTAGCACAATTCACCCCCCCCTCTTGTGCATCCATTACCTTCATTTGGTATCAGAGCAGGTCTTTCTCACTCGATTCCAACGAATCCAGAAAGCAAAGATCTAGTAATGGATACAGATTACTCCCTGCCAGATGTCTCTATTCAACCCAACAAGCCTCCAGGCTTTGATGGGTATAACTATCCATTCTGGAAGTTTCGAATGGAGACCTATATCAAATCCAGCGACATCAGACTCTGGGACGTAATCGAACATGGGGATCACACACCACTGGATGAGGATGGTTTTGCCAAGCAGCGATCTAGGTACACAAATGAGGACTATGCTCTAGTCCAACTAAACTACCGGGCCATGCACTACATCCAGTGTGCTCTCAGCCCTAAAGAGTTTCACAGAATCAGCCACCACAAAAATGCTAAAGATATGTGGGAGGCTCTTGAGGCTGCTCACTTTGGAACCAGGGGAGTGAAAGCAAGGCGAGTTGAGATGCTGGTGGAAGAATTTCACAAGTTCGCCATGCTTAGTCCTACTGAGCCTATCAGGGAGCTGGAGCTCAGGTTCACTCACCTCATCAACAATTTGGCCTCGCTGGGTAAGGACATTCCTGAAAGAGAGCAAGTCAGCAAGATCCTAAAGATCTTGAAAGGTGACTGGATCACCAAAGTAACCATCTTGCAGGAAGTCCAAGGAGAATCAACGAGCTCAATCACTGCACTATTTGGCTCTCTGGCTGAATATGAACCTACCCTGCTGGCTCAGAGAGCTCCTCAAGCCTCATCCAAGGCCAAAAACCTTGCCCTTGTTGCTCCTAGCAAGGAGGTTGATGATGATGATGAGGATGATGAGGAGGAAATGGACGATGAGGAGATGGCTATGATGGTAAGAAAATTCAGAAAGTTCTTCAGAAAGAAAGGAGGCTTTCAAAAGGGTGACTCCAGCCAGAGGAAAGGATACAAGAAGGAAAAGGCCCCTGTATGCTTCGAATGTAAGAAACCTGGCCACTTCAACGCTGAGTGTCCCAGCCTGCAGAAGTCAAAAGGCAAAGACAAAAGGAAGGCCTTTGTTTCCTCCATCTGGGTGAATAGCTCAGATGACGAAGCAAGTGATGAGGAAGAAGTTGCCAACCTCTGCCTGGTAGCCAGAGAAGATGATGAGGAAGCATCTTCAGAACCTGACCTCACCCACGAAGACAATGAGGTAACTTTCACTGAACTGCAAGAGGCTTACAATGAGGTTCATGAAGAATTCTCTCGATTGTGTAAAGCCTATAAAGTGTTAAAAACTAAAAAGGAATCACTTGAGTCCAAGGTGGACTCACTAAGTGAAGAACTAGCGGAGGCTAGAAAGCATCCGGTAGTGGATGGCCAGGGTTCTCCACAAACAGAACCCAATGCCCCAACACTTGAGAGCTGCCCTAAGTGCAGCAAAATCTCAGCAGAGAAAGACAAGCTGCAAAATGCCCTGCAGAAGTTTACAAATGGCTCAGAAATGTTAAATATAATTTTAATGAATCAAAGGGCATATAGGGATAGAACTGGATTAGGATATACTCCTAAAGGGAAGAAGTGGGTGGAACCAAAAGTAAAGCCCTACTTAAAGTTCTTCCATAAAGCCACTAGTCATAGCTCCTCACCCTTCAGCTTCTGTAACTATTGCAACAGGAAGGGACACTCCACGTCCACCTGTAATGCTAAGAAGCATGGAACAAGTAGCTCCTACAAATGGGTCCCTAAAGGAACCAAGGCAACAAAGGATCCTCCATCTGCTAAGGAAACTAAGAGAGGACAAGGATCCCGACCTTGGAATCATTCCAAAGGGAAAACCCAAGAGTCCAGAGCCAACTCTAAGCCAGAGGCTCTGAATAATCACAAGCCCAAGGTCAAGGATGACTCTAGACCAAGGGCATTGAAAACTAATGATCGAGGACCCAAGAAAGATTGGGTACCTAAGTTTACTTGATTTTTCCAGGTGTGTCTTAAAGCATCCAAGAACAAGAAATGGTATATTGACAGCGGATGCTCAAGACATATGACTGGAGACAGAGACAAGTTCAAATCTCTGGTGATCAAAGATGGAGCCACAGTAACCTTTGGAGGAAATCAAAGTGGAAAGATCACTGGAGTTGGAGAGGTCGGACCAATGAAAGACATCTACCTAGTGGACGGTCTCTGTCACAACCTGCTAAGCGTCAGCCAGAGCACAGACAAAGGAAACTGGGTAATTTTTGATTCACATGAGTGCATAATAGTTGATAAGCAGGATCTAAATTTAGATAAGGCCAACTTAAAATGCAAATTTAAGGCAAATAGAAATGGAAACCTATATACTTTAGACTTATGCCAACAACTAGAAGAAAAATGTTTAATATCTAGTGATGAGAATAGTTGGCTTTGGCATAAGAGACTAGCTCATGTTAATTTTACTCAACTCGACATGCTAATTAAAAAGGAGCTAGCTATAGGTATTCCATCATTTAAAGTAAAGCATGATTTTGTCTGTGAATCCTGCCAAAGAGGAAAGCAAACAAAGTCCTCATTCAAAACCAAGAAGAAAGTCTCCACCAGCAGGCCCTTGGAACTAATCCACATGGATTTGGTTGGGCCAGCAAGAGTGAAGAGCTTGGGTGGAAACCTATATGCTCTAGTGGTGGTGGATGACTATTCAAGGTTCACCTGGACTATGTTTCTTGCCTCTAAGCAAGATACTTTTGATGCTTTTGTTGTCCTGGCTAAGAAAGTGCAGAATGAGAGAGAGCTCAAAATCACAGCCATAAGGACAGACCATGGAGGAGAATTTGAGAACCATAGCTTCTCAGAGCTATGTGAACAAAATGGCATAGAACACAACTTCTCAGCTCCTAGGACCCCTCAACAGAACGGAGTTGTCGAGAGAAAGAACAGGGTTCTGACAGAGATGGCTAGAAGCATGCTCAATGAGAAAGAGGTTTCTCAAGTGTTCTGGGCGGACGCTATGAGCACTGCTTGCTATATCTCTAACAGAGCCTATGTTCGCAAAGGACTGGATAAGACTCCCTACGAGCTGTACAAAGGGAGGAAGCCCAACATCAGCCACCTCAGAATCTTTGGATCAAAATGCTATGTGCATAACAATGGAAAGGTAAATCTGGGTAAGTTTGATCCAAAGGCTGATGTAGGTATATTCATAGGATATTCCCTTAGGAGTAAAGCATATAGAATATACAACATGAGAACTAGAATTGTAGAAGAATCAATGCATGTTGTATTTGATGAAACTCCTACATGGGGACAATCCACAGAAGATGATGAAATACTTAATCTTCCAAAACCATCATCATCTTCTTTACTACCAAAAGAAACACCAGCAAGCAATCTCAAAGAAGAAGATGAACCCAGTGATGAACCTAGATTGCAGACCGTGCCTGATGAGGCACAGTTGCCAACAGCTAGGAGACATCACAGAGATCATCCTCTTGATCAAGTGCTTGGTGATGTTTCTTCTGGTGTCAGAACCAGAAGGCAAGTTCAAAATGAAGTTGAGTTTGGAGCATTCCTATCTCAAATCGAACCAACTTCAGTTGAACAAGCTCTTGAGGACTGCGACTGGATTATTGCCATGCAGGAAGAGCTAAATCAATTTGAGAGAAGTCAAGTCTGGGAACTAGTCCCTAGGCCGTCTCATCAATCTATAGTAGGGACCAAATGGGTCTTCAAAAACAAACTGGATGAGACAGGTCAAATCACAAGAAACAAAGCCAGATTAGTAGCCAAAGGATATAACCAAGAAGAAGGCATTGACTATGAAGAAACCTTTGCTCCAGTCGCTAGACTTGAAGCAATAAGGATCCTTCTAGCCTTTGCATCCATGAAGGGCTTTAGGCTATATCAAATGGATGTAAAGAGTGCATTTCTTAATGGCTATATTAAAGAAGAGGTGTATGTAGAACAACCTCCTGGCTTTGAGGATCACAAATATCCCAAACATGTGTATAGATTAAAGAAAACTTTATATGGCCTGAAACAAGCTCCTAGAGCTTGGTATGAGAGACTCAGCAGCTTTCTGCTGGGCAAAGGTTTCTCAAGGGGCAAACTTGATAATACACTGTTTATCCTTCACAAAGATAGAGATATGTTGATTGTCCAAATTTACGTTGATGATATTATCTTTGGGGCAACTAATGAAAAACTTTGTGAAGATTTTTCTAAGACTATGCAGGGTGAGTTTGAGATGTCTATGATGGGAGAACTCACATTCTTCCTAGGCCTGCAGATTAAACAGAAGAGGAATGGAATCTTCATATCCCAAACTAAGTACTGCAGAGAACTACTCAAAAAGTTTGGGATGGATGAATGCAAGGAGTATGACACTCCCATGAGCACCTCTGCCGCACTCGATGCTGACGCAAAGGGTAAATCTGTCAGCCTGCCCATGTACAGGGGAATGATAGGTTCCCTCCTATACTTAACGGCAAGCAGGCCTGACATTCAATTTAGTGTAGGCATGTGTGCTAGGTTTCAAGCCAACCCCAAGGAGTCACACTTGACATGTGTTAAACGTATCTTGAGATACCTTGAGGGAACACAAGAACTTGGTCTTTGGTATCCCAGAGGTAACCAAGAGTTCTTGTGGGCTTACTCTGATTCTGACCATGCAGGTTATAAGACTGATAGAAAGAGCACCAGTGGACAATGCGCCTTCCTTGGTGGTTGTCTGGTGACTTGGGCTAGCAAAAAGCAAACCTGCGTGTCCTTGTCATCCACTGAGGCAGAATATATTGTTGCAGCAAGTTGTTGTGCTCAAGTGTTGTGGCTGAAGAACCAGTTGAGAGATCTTGGCTTGGAGTTCCCTGAGGCACCCATCCTCTGTGACAACACAAGCACAATCAGCCTCGCCAAGAATCCAGTTCAGCACACAAGGACAAAGCACATTGATGTCAGACATCACTTCATCAGAGACCATGTTCAAAAGAAGGATGTCAAAGTGCAATTTGTCCCCACTCAACAACAGCTTGCTGACATCTTCACCAAGCCTCTGGGGGTTGACCAATTTACTTTCATAAGAGGTGATTTGGGAATGGTAAACCCAAATGAGGTGTAACCTTTCATTTATTATACTTGATTGTTTAAAACAATACTAACTTAGGCATCGGAGTGCCAATACGTGTTTTTGCAGGTCCTCAATGTTAAATCTTAAGATTTTGCAACCGGAAGCAAAACCACTTCCGGATGATCATTCGCTGACACTGGATGATGAAACTAAAAGAGCGCCAGCACCAGTCCAAGAGACACGTCACTTCAGAAACATTTCAACTCCCTCTATAAGGTGTACCCTATCTGACTAGATGAAGCGACACATGTCATAAGGTGCGACGTTTCAATTAAATTTTTACGTTACCCAATGTGCAAACGTTTGGTTTTCATCTGAAAAAGCATGACCATTTTACCCTTAGTTACTTCGCCTATAAATAGGGTGTCATTTTTTCACTTTCACTTTTTACTTTCACCACATTCTCTCTGCATAACATATTTCATCTTCATCTGAGCTCTTCGCATTCTTCATACACTCTTTGCATTTCATCTCTTTTCCCCACCAACCCACACAAAAATGGCCGGATCCAGTGAAACAAACCCAGTTACAAAGAAACATTCCTCATCCAAGAAACACAAGTCAAAATTTGGGAAATCTCGCCATGAACATTCTGGTAAATCTGGGAAAAGCGATGAACACCGTGATGAACACCATAGGACTTCTGGGCAAACCCAGGGACTGGATGAACCCACCCAGAATCAGCCTGGAACATCTGGTCGAATGGCAGAACAGTCAGTGGTTTCTGGGCATGAGCAAGAGAGGGAAGCCCAGAGAAAAGGGAAGAAGAAGAAGGTTCAGTTCGCTGAAGAACCTTCTTCCAAGAGGCAGAGGGTTGAAGAAGATGATCCCACAGTGTACAGGGATGGGGCATTGGAGCCAGTTGCCGCCAAGTTTGAGACAGTTCAACCCTACTTCAACCATGGCCTATTCATTGACTTAGCCATGATTGATGAACTAGGGTTTCCCCACCTGCGCCCTTTCCTGGAGAAGTATATGGGCTGGCTAGGAATCAACCAGGACTACAATGTCAACGTCCTGCGTGTCTTCTATCAAACTCTCTCTGGCAAAGTGAAGTACAAGAAGGTTGATGGGAAAGAGCAGATGCACAGACTCTCCTTCACTGCCACTGTAAGGGGGAGAACCATCAGGTTCAACTGGAGGACACTGAATGAGATCATGGGGATCACAGAGGAGAACATGAATGAGTGGATATATCCTGAGGCGCTAAAGTTCGGCAAGGAGGATCTCGAGAAGTTGTATGGCACCACAGGGAAAAAGGTGTCCAAGATGTCTGACTCAAACAGACTCTTGTATTATGTCTACTCCCGAATTATGACACACAAAGGGGGTAACTTCAACGAGTTCACCTTGATCGACAATCCGTGGTTCCCCAGAATTCTCTCCCACCAGCCAATCAACCCCGGCCAGTTGATATGTCTTGAGCTTCAACGCTGGATAGTTAATGACAAGTCTGGTTATCTTCCCTATCCCACCATCATGGCCTTCCTCCTTGAGAAGCATCTGATCAAGGCCACATCTGCTGTGGAGGAAGAGAATGTCAAGTGCAGACCTGTGGGAGCAACCAACATCGGGAAGATGGGCATTAAGTATTTAAGAGCCCCTAAGCCCACTCGCTCAGGATCACTAGCGGGTAGTGCCTCTGGGACATCAGCCCCCTCGACATCTGGTGCAGGGGATCAGGAAGTGGACTCCCATGCTGGGCCAAGCCGTGCCGCAAGAGTGCCAGCTTCTGTCAAAGCTTTTGCCGAGGAAGTTAAGGAGGAACTTCTCTTTAGACTGCCTGAATCCTTGGTAGGCCCTCTCCGTGCTGAGTGTGACAATGGCTTCCAGAAGCAAGGGGAGCGAATTCAGAGGCTCGAAGACAGGGTAGGCCAGCTTGAAAACCACATTGCCAGGGTGGACGCAAAACTTGACCTCATTCTCCAGCACCTACACATTCCCCAACCATCACAAGGTAACTTACCACCACCTCCTCCTCCTCCTCCTCCTCCCTCAGGCAATCCTCGACTTCCCCCTCCTCCTCCACCTAACACTCAACCACCACGGCCACCTCCACAAAATGACCATCAATCCCCTCCATCACCAAACAATGATCACCAATCCCAACCTTCACCCAACCATGAACACCAAACCCAAGACACACCCCAACAATCTCCTAGCCAATCACCCCTTCACTCTAACAACTCCCCATCTCCACAAAACTCCCCATCCACACCTCTCTCATCCACTCGCACACCATCCAACCCCTTAGCCGAACACCTTGGATTTCAAACTGCCATTCACCCCCTCAGCCATATCTATCTACGAGATTACCCACGCCTTCAGCAAATCCCTGAGGATCCTCACGTACCCTTTACCCCATTTACCCCACACTCTTCCACCACTACCTTCACTGCATATTCCTCCACCTACCCATTCGAAGGCCTCTTCGTAGATCCTTCCTGGTTCCCCAACCAACCCACATCCCCAGATCATACCTTACCTGCCTCTTCCCCAGAATCCTCACCCCCAACTCCATTTGGCCCTGAACCTCCACCCTCCTCTTCATCTACTCCATCCCTGGCACTCGCCCTTGTTGATGATGACAAAAGGGGGAGAAATGTGATGACCGCTCTTCGCCTATCCATGAACACAAGGGATGTGCTCAGCCAACCATCCCTCTGGCTTGATGAAGACATCATGGCTGCCTTTCGCCGTGCCATGGAATCACAAAGGCTGAGTGGTGCTGAGAGCCTAATAAGAGGAGAAGCCATAAGATTCATGGAGCAGCAGAGGATGGCTGAGCAAGGACCACAATTGGAGATGGTTGTCTTTGAGCCAAATGAACAACCTTCACAGCCTGAGTCATCTTCATCAGAACCTCCTCCAACTAAGATAAGTAGAAAAGTTATTGAGGAGATAATGATGAAGTAGGGACTGAAGAAGATCAATCACCCTCCTATTGTGATAGCCAAGCCTATCCCCTCATCCACTGGGCAAGAGTCTGAGATCCCCTCGTCTGAGCAATCATCTGCCCCTCCTCCCTCATCTGAGCCAGCAGTCACCTTCAGTGAATCTAGAAAGAAGGCCGTTGCCAAGAAGCGGACCAGGAAAATTATTGCCACCACTGAAACTGCTGAGAGTGAGGAAGAGACTCCATCTGACCAACCTGAGCAAGAGACCTCATCTGCCCAAGTTGAGCCTGAAACCCCAGTAGTTCAAACAGTTCCTATTCTAAAGGAGGTCAAGTTGGAAATTGAAGACATGACTCCTGAGGAATTCGAAAGATACGGGTATACGGACAAACTCTCCTTTGGTCAGATGGCCTGCCTCGATGCTGACAGAGCAAGGGCCATGCCCACTCCTTCGATTAGCAAGAGCAAAGGGAAGAGTAAGGGGAAAGGGAAAAGGAAAGCCCAGGAAGTTGAGGAGGATCCCAACTTCCCTGTATGGAACGTAAAAATTCGGGCTGTTCACTACCCCAATGGAGAGGTCGCCTACTTCGATGATGCTACAGGGTTCCCTGGGTATGAAGAAGTAGAGAACATGAAGAGGGCATTCGAGGAGTCTATTGAATCAGAAAGACTCAGACGAGAGAGGGATGAAGAAGAGCTTCAGCGAATAATTGCCCAGATAGACCAGAATGTGCATGAGGCTGAGATCACCAAGCTTCAGAAAGAGAGTGAGGCGAGACAGAAGGAGAGGGAAAAGAAAAAGAGACACAAACCCTGAACTCCCATTCCACATTTTTTTTTACTTAGAAAATTTTCTTTATTTTCATGCATGTAAACTCTTGCTTAGTATAGATTACCTGTATATGTTTTGCTTGTATACTCTAACATGTAATCTCTTTCATATCAATAATATTTGTCCAAGTTACTTGTTCTTATCTATTGCCTTTATTTTTATGCTAATTCTTTCATATGAACTTAATCGATAAAACTGAGTTTGTCATCATCAAAAAGGGGGAGAATGTTAGAATCTTAAGTTTTGATGAAGACTAAAATATGAAAGAACTTAGAAAGCAATAGGTGAACATAGAATCCTAAGTAAAAGTGCAACCGGATGTGGACTTACTTCCGGATAGATTAGGACTAGCGCTCGCGGATGAAAGTCTCATCCCCCAGCGGCAGCAAGAAATTCACTTAGGAATTAACTTAGTCCATGAGCACTAGATATACAAAATCCTAAGACTAAGTTAAGATTCAAGCGGAAGTGAATTTGCTTCCTGTTAGACTTAGACTGGCGCTGGCTGTTGGAATAGATATCCCTAAGCGTCAGTGAAAATGAGCAACGTCCAGTAGAAGTGCTTCCGATAGCTTAGTGACTAGCGCTGGCTGTTGGAATAGATATCCCTAAGCGTCAGTGAAAATGAGCAACGTCCAGTGGAAGTGCTTCCGATAGCTTAGTGACTAGCGCTGGCTGTTGGATTGAATGGACACTGAGCGAGAGTGAGTAATAGTGAACAAATCCTTCATCCAGTAGATTCACTTCCGGATGTAGAAGTGCTTCCTGATGCAAGGAAGACCTCTTAGACTAAGAACACTCCCACTGCATGTAACTATATGTTAATACTGTTAGACTAACACTCAGTGCAACACACTAAGTAGAGTTGCTTCCGGATGTGAACCTGCTTCCGCAAGCAATCAGAATGTCAGAGTGTTCAGAGATGCAGTGTCAGAATGCTTTTGTCAGAGCAGAGTTGTCAGAGCTGCTTTTCAGAGATAAAGCAAGTCAACCCTGCTATGCATTGATGAAGCATTAATTGGGCAAACGGTAACATAGGAAAAACGGCCATATTCAAACGGCTATCCCACCTACCAAGAGTCAGAATGTTTGAAGAGTATATAAAGGAGCTCAACCTCATTTATGAGAAAAGACAATTATCTTTGAATACTCTTGAGAGAAGTTAGAGCGAGAAACTAAGAACATCTTTAAAACCTGAGATAGTGGAACTTGGCCTGGGTGGTTGAGAACTGGACGTAGGTCAGGCAGACCGAACCAGTATAAATCTTGTGTTGGTTTTATTTGAGTATTTATTTTTGTAGCACAATTCACCCCCCCCCCCTCTTGTGCATCCATTACCTTCAATGGCATCAAACGTTGGGTTCTCAGTTACTTTCCTTCCTAGACTTGGTAATGCTGCAGCAGATTGCATAACAGCAGAAGCTTCTAAAGGGGTGTACCCTTCGGGTTGGGTGTCTCAACCAACACTCCTTTTGAATTCCATTCTGACGGAGGATGCACGGTTTTTTGATTATGTTCCTCTAGATGCTTCCATTTCCACTCGGTTGGGTGTTGGCTAAGATTTGCCTATTAGTTGTCTTTTTAGCATATGTGTTTTGTTTTCAGTTTGTTGTTTTTCTGAAGTTGACATTAATATTTACTCCTTTGTGAGTGTGGTTGTATTATTGAAACATTTTGTCATTTGCTGATAATGAAAGCAGTATTTTCGATCAAAAAAAATTTGAAAAGCATTTTCTGTAGTATTTGATGGTGTTAATTTTCCCTACTTAATGTTGTAGCCGTTAAATTGTTGATGACAGCCTTCCTGCCCTTTCATTACTAATTTTAAAACATTAGCATCACATAGGTAAAATTAACAAACATTATTGCTATCAATTTAGCAATCAGCAATCAGCAAATAGTTTTTTGAAAAAAAAAATAATTCAGCGATCAGCACCAAATCTTTTTAAAATTCAAGAACCAAGATTATAATGAGCATTAAATTAAAGAAAAAAACCATCAGTTTGAGTAAGACCATCCCTATGAGAGAAACAATAAATTAGCTAGCTACAGAATTTAGTCTTTAAGTAATCCTCTTACTAAAATATGTGGCTAATCCACTGTTTTTTGTATAGCAAATAGTTGTCGCTATCAGATGGGGAGGTTGTCATCAACGGTTTAATTACATTAGTGTCACATATGTAAACTTAACATTATCTAATTCAATTCCAAGTCCTTTTCAATGTTCAAGAACTAATGAAATAAAGCTGAAGGACTAACAAATATAAACGATATAAAGTTTAATGACCAAAATCACATAATTTAAAGTTCATGTAGTAAAACCAAATTTGAATGAGTTGATATATAAACCAAACGTAATATTGACACCAATTCATGGTAAAGACGTGATTATACCCCGGATGTAACCATTCATGAATCATGATGAGTATCTGGAAATTTTGAGGTATAATTTTGATCGGAAATGTTTAGAAGCTATCCATAATCATTAAAAAAACCAATGTTAATTTTTTTTTTTTAAGAATTGACGTGGACCAAGAACATTTTAAACGACAGTGGACAACTTACTTAAATGAAAGACTCTCAAATATCTAGCTAGTGCTCGATAAAATTCTATCTTAACCATGTTATTTCTGTATTTATATGTATGTGATCCTATGTTATATGTCGTGAGACGTATACACTTGTGGGTGGGATTTTTACCTTTTAATTCATTGAATATAAAAACAACTATATCAGAATATAAAAAATAGAATTTCCAAAATACAAGTTGAATAAGAGAGTCTTATAGAAGGAACCCCCTAAAGACAAGGGAACATTAGAATCAATTAGAATTTTTTTTTTTTAAAAAAACTTCAGATAGCTAGGGGCAAATGCCGGAAGCAAGGCCATAAAAATGCATCGTTTTGCGTTACTAGATTAAGGAATTTGGGAATACTACACAAAATTGTATGAGAAGTAGTATACTGATGCCTGATAATGATAAGACCAGTAAGATGGTATTCATACAAGAGCGTATACGAAGCACTCCAATTCTGTCTTAATTATGGTTTGGCAAAAAAGATAAGTCTCATGGGAATTTAACATACATTTTAACCAACATTGATTAGGCGGACATATGAAAAAGATGTAAAAGATCATTTGAGCATGATTAATTGATTGCTTAGAATAATCATTTCAATGTAACGTCTTTTTGGAATATGCCAAACAACACCTTTTATCAAATGACAAATTGGCACATTTTTCTTAGTACAACATGTGATATACTCTTCTCAACATCTATTAGTATAATACTTTTTTTTGAACTGAAATCTTAGTATAATACTTACAGTTATTAAAGTTGGACAGTAAGCGAAGTGACTTGGGCCTAAACATTTTTCCTTCTTTCCGAATCCACTTGTAAAAATTTTTTTTTCCTTCTTTTATGATGGATAAATTATTGGGAAATTTAATTTGAGGTCGCTCACAAGAGACTTAATACTAGAAAAGTCCCAAAAGTTGAAATAATTAATGTAGGGTCCCAAGGGACCTCACTTTAATATATTTAAAAATTGAAAAGATACTTTTGCTCCTGACAACTTAATGGGCAGCCGTGACAACTCGATGGGCATAACTTGACAACTGAATGGGCAAATGTGACAACTTGTTGGACATGTGCTTTAAGTTAATTGCCCAAACTCTTAAGTTAGGGAAAAACCTGACAACTTAATGGGCAGCCGTGACAACTCGATGGGCATAACTTGACAACTGAATGAGCAAATGTGACAACTTGTTGGGCAAAAGTATCTTTTCAATTTTCAAGTATATTAAAGTGAGGTCCCTTGGGACCCTACATTAATTATTTCAACTTTTGGGACTTTTCTAGTATTAAGTCCCTTGTGGGGGACCTCAAATTAATTTTCCCTAAATTATTTATCATGTATTGGGGAAAGGTAATAAAATTGGGTTACATGCATGTGAAAGATATTTTAATGCATCCTAAAATTTTGAGTAAAGTAATATAAAAAGGACAATTATTTTTAGAAAAATATTATGATATATTTAGAGATCGTTTAGAGCAAATGTTTGACAACAATTGTAATTTCAACTCAAATAAAATTTATTTTGTCAAGTTTTACTTACTAATTTTACTTATAAGGACGTGTTAATAATTTTACGTTGAATAAGATCATTAGTTCAATGGTAAAATTACTTTCAATTTTTAAAAATTCGTTATTTATCAAAGTAAATAAAACAACTTTAAATTTAGACTTTAGAGATATGTTTGGCTGTTTTCCTTAGTCAAAGATAATGAGAAAATAATGAAGAGTTGGGCAACCTCGGATTCTAGAAAAATGTAGGGCATCACATTTCAATTTCAAAATTGGATAAAGGCTATAAGGTCGTGCTTGGTGGAGAGATTCGTTTCATTGGAATTGAAGAAGGCAAAACATCCCCTCCTCTTAAAAAGTAAAATACTCCTTCAGTTTCTTAATGTAAATTAAAGTTAACCCAAAAATAGGTTTCCAAAAATTGGTGAAACTTGATTAAAAATTCATGATTATGTAGGAGACAAAATTTTGTTTACAAAAATACCCTCATTTAAAAAGAAGGAAATAAAATGTATGGAGAATAAATGATATGTTTTGGATGGAGTGTTATCTCTCTTCCTTTTCTCAAAAAATAAAGCTGACACAACTCTTTAAAATATACTCCTAACATAAAAATTTTAGTAACAGGTTTTTTCCTTGGGGATTTTAAATTCAGTGCCCCTAACATAAAAATTCCCGTTTATTTTGCCCCCTTAAAAACTTTTGGGTGCTTAATGCTCTAACATAAAACTTCAGGGTTAAAATTGCCCTTTTATCCAAAAAAAAAAACCTTAAAATTGTTGGGCCACTCAACCATATCATCTTTGGGTAATGATGACATACAACAACCCGTTATAAATCATTCTCAATATGTCCATGATTTTGAGGGTGGGTTTTGTAACTAAAAATAATGCTTCTACTACGAAATGAGGATTGAGAAGCATGATTTTTATTTGGAGTATGAAATTTTAAAAAATTCAAAGTGAATTTATAGAAAGTTGAAGTAATGCAAGAAGAAGAAAGTGTAGCGTTGGAGACTATCGAAGTTCTTGAGAAGAAGATTGATGCTTTTTGAGATGATGAAGTTTGACGTGAGATACACCCAACAATTTAAATGTTTTTCGCCTAAGAGTGACCATATAATTGCTAAAATGGGTCAAAATGCCCATGCCCATGCCTATATATATATATAGAGAGAGAGAGAGAGGTATTATGTTTGTTTTCGTTATCATACATATTCCAATATTTGCATGACACAAGAATTTTCTTTTAAAAAATGTATTAGACGGACCAACATAAATAGTAAACGTAATATATATAGTGGCCTTAAATTTTGGATAATGTAGTGATTTAAAAAATAATTGTTTTTCCTATTAAAATGCTTTTCCCTTTTGAATTTGCAACCAGACTATATGATGACTAAATTTAAAGGCTTAACTTACACAAGGCTATAAGGATTAATGAAACTTCTATCTAAGAGAAAAAATCTTCTGTTTTATTTACATAAGTTTCAAATTGAATTGTATGTTGCATTTTATTTATTTATCGTATACTAGCTTGTAATAGCTACGGAAATATATAAGCCATCAATTTCAAATATCTCAAACAACTAATAATAAGTAAAATCATACATTTCAAAGTATACGGTGTTTGTGGCATCCAATCTTTCATCCACAATAAATCAAATATTTTATTGAACTTTAAAAGCACATTGATTTGCTATCCCATTATACATACTCTAATAATGGATAGTTTAAATTATATCATATTTGCGGAGTCCACCATTTATTCTTAGTTACAACGGTGCCCACTGTTTTATCCATGAAACATTTAATCATTTGTAAAACAGTTTGAACACACAGACTTGACAACCCATGGTTTTCTCCTGCTGTTAGTTTTCTCTCCCATCTATAAAATGTCATTTCCTGACATGTGTTGAGATACAAACTTACAAATAAATTCTTATTAGCTTTTTTCTTCCCAATTTGTTTTTGAAGAAATCACCCATAAAAATCATCCAACAATAGTGAAGATTACAGTGTTTTTGAAGAAATCACCCATGAAAGTCATCCAACAATAGTGAAGATTACAGTGATCATCCAACAATAGTGAAGATTACACACTAACAATTTCTGCTTTCTTAGAAAAACCAAATCAACGATGTACCAAAATGTATTCCCATCGAGGGTTATATGAAATTAGCTGATGATCCTCTTCTCCCTCAAGAATCTCATCCTTGTTCCAATCTCCCCAAAACCACCACTGAGGAACACCTGGTCCAATAACATATCGTTTATTCCAGGAGTCTTCAACCGTACCCCATATTCATCCATCCCGCAAATGCCATTTCAAACATCATCCCCGTAATTCAAAAGAAATTCCTTAATCAATGAGATTGAGTTGACAAGGAAAACAACATTGTTGAGAATCGAATCATCTGAATTCCTTAACATTAATTTCAACAAGTTGATGAGCTGAATTTTCAACAGGATCATCTGGCAACTCCATTTTCCATAATTTATCATCACTTATATCAAAGCAAAGGATGGCTTCCTCGAAGATGTCAAGGGACAATCAATGATGAACTCCATTTGGATAGGATCTGAATTTTGTAGAAATTAAGCTGCGAACAATAATTCAAAATAGTGATGTTTCCATTCGTATTTTCATGCATAGTGATTCCTACAAATAAAAAGATGGTTAAAATGTTGAAATTTGAGGATATTTGTTTAAACTTCTCTGTTTGAGGTTTATTTATTTGCAAGAGAAATAAGATACCCTAAATTTTCTGCAAATGATATGAGATGTAAATTTTATTGTAAAATGTGGGAGGATGACATGCAATAGTCAATACTATAATAAAAAAGGTATGGCAACGATGTAAGTGTGTGTGTGTGCACCCATTTGAAAATAATCGTTTTTAACAAATATACCCTTTGAATTGCCTTGTTTTATAGCATTACTACATCTAAACAGTTTTCTGGTGCAAACCTATGTATGAATTTCTCGGTATCACAAAAGATGTTCGAATTCTGCTACTAATAATTTTCAATCACGGAAAATCCATTCATAGGAGTAAGCAAAATACCCAAGAATCAAATGGAGGTTCATGTTAATTTTGCTCTAGAATCAATAATTGATCCCTCAGAAGTTTATTTTGACAAAGGAGGGTGTGTTTGGATTGATAAGAGGGGGAGGGTTTGACTGATACTTTTTATACTATAATAGTTTTTTAATTTTTACAAATATATTGTGTTTTACTTTTGAGAAAATTTGAAATTTTGACAGAAAAATATGTAGGTAGTTTAGGAATATAAAAAATAAATATGGGCAAATTGCAGGGAACAGTCTGCAGGGGTGAGAAGGTCTAAACATGGGAGAGGGGAGCAAAATCCCTCAATTTCCATCCCTTTTTTTCATATCAGCCATGCCCTGAGCAATCTAAAAGGTAGGGAAAGACAATTCCTCTACTTTTGGATGATTAAGTCAAGAGCCTTATAATGAATGCAGAACAATATATAATGGAATTGCCTCCAATAGGACTCTCACTAACAAGAAAATAAAATTGAACTCTGTATGTACTAAAATGTTTTCTTAAACTGTGCAATGTCTAATATATCGAGGTCACTGAAGTTAATTATGTGAAAATTTTGTCTTCCATAACTGATCTTTAGGATGCATTACCCTCCATTCACTTGCAGAAGCAGGAATAGAAATGGAGGAAGAAGAGAAGGACCTCGTGAGTATTTTTTGGAGCAAAACCACCCATTGAATTTTTTAAAATTGGGGCAAAAATGACTATCACAATTAATTTTTTCACTTTTTTACGCATCATCTTCTGCCCATTCAACTCTCACTAAAATATATGACAAACTTATATATTTATTTGCCCTTGAGTGATGATGATACGACAGATTGTGAGTGAAAAAGTCAAAAAATTAATTGTGATGGTCATTTTTGCCTCAATTTTGAAATTCAATTGGTAGTTTTGCTCCAAAAAATTTACATAGTCATTTTTTCACTTTTTAACAATTACGTGACCATTTTTACACCTTAACCCGAATGAAATTTTTTTGAAGTTTTAGCGACTTAAACATGGTGGAGTGGGAACAAAAAAATGTAGATCTTGTATTTAAAACAAATAAGACGGGTGAGGCCTTATAAATAGGATATTGGACGATACTCTGTTTGATATATATTATAAGATTAATTTTATATTTATTTGGAGTTTTAAAGGAAAAATTTTCAAATATATGTCATATTATGAGTTTAAAAATTCTGCAAAGTTTACCCCCAATATCACAATAATAAAATCATTAGTCTCTATTCACTACTACAGAGAAATCCCATGATTAGGCTTCATTCCACTCTGATTTGGCCTTTAATACAGCCTTTCCTGTGACCCATTGAGCCCCATCTACCTAATGACAACATTAAAAAGATCACTTTCCAACAAATATTTACAAACATAGACATTTAAGGGAAAATATAAATGTTATAATCTAACTTTAAATCAAACTTTACTAAAGGAGAGAAGCCACCCATATATGACAGGACTTTATCCCAGCAACATGCACGCCCGCCCACGTGCGCACGCACACACACAGAGATATATATCATCTTAAACATTGTTACACTACTTGATTTAGTTCAATAATGCTAATAAATAAACCACAATGTTAAAGCTTCTCACAGTCCTAAAAAGAGCAAATGTATATTTTCTTTTAATCACCACCTGGTTTAATTCGAATTCGAGGGTAGGAGTGTTGCCCATATAGGCAAGATTGTCCCCTCTCCTAATGAGAGCTCTTCCTGGAATCAAACACACGTTCTCATTTTTACGGGGGTTATAACCCACTTACCAGCTCAACTAACTACCCATTGGTAAAACAAGTGTATATTTGCCTAGCATATATATTTGCCTAACAGCCTGACTAATTTAAGCAATGCAGAGATATATTCAGTTTCAATTATGAAAGAGCCTGGCTAATTCAAGCAATGCAGAGACATATTCTAGTGCAATTTCCTTTTGCTCTTTCCACATAAATGAGCCCACTGATTATCGTTTAGAGTTAGAATAATACTCCCTTTGTATCAGACCAGTTTGAGTTTTCTAGTGTAAACATAGGAAATATTAGCTCACTGATTATCGAGATCAAAACAAGTAAAAATGGCAATTAAATGGCATAATAGCTACATTTAGCCTTGCTGTTGAAAATAGACTTCAAAACTGTCTTCATTTTAAAATGTATAATATCTGATCAAACAATATCCTTGGCCAGAGTTTCATGTCCCATGAACTCTGCTACCAGCAGCCTTTCTTCCTCGTCATAACAATAGCCATTCAATTTGACTAATCTTTCACTTCTCAGACTCCTCACTTGCTTAGGTTACTCCTAAAATCAAATTCATTGAATTTAAACATGCAATTCTATTACTAAAATAGAAACAGAAAAGTAATACCAGCATACTAGAAGGTCAAATCACCATACTTGAAGAGTTGGAGTGATTATGACTAAGAAATTCGGGATGTGTTTGGTATTTCCTGAAAATAAAGCCTTATCCACCATAAACAAAGTAGTACTAATTTGTTGATGACTGTAGACCAATTTACTCCGTCAGATCCAAAAGGCATTATTTAGATTTTATATTGGTTAAGGGTCTTATCTATCTCTTCAGTAACCACTATAAACCACAAGAATGATCAACAACTAAACCAATAATACTTAAAAGAGACAAGTTTCTGTTTTCACCATATTCAGATATGTAATTTTTACTTGTTTGCATTCCATAAGGTTTGATTTTGACCATTTCTATGACTATGAAGGAAATATTTCCGCCATCAATTACAACTGTGTTAATTAAGAATGTAAACATTCTTTGAGCCTGAAAGTATGTCTCGACCATGATAAGCATCAAGACCCAACTTATTTAATCTTTAAGAGCAGTACCAAAACAAAATATAAATGGAAAAATTCATCAGATTCCATGCAGATTTAATTAGGCTCTTCAATGCGGATGTTTTCAACTGATACAAGACTTTCGACATAATTGAAAATAGCTAAAATTCTTTGGCGATGTCTAGGGATAGTAACTTGTTTCATTTCATCAGCATCAGGATTCAACAGTGATAGAAAAATCACCACCCTACTGTCCACTTCAAGTTCAGTAGGAACTTCACACACAATGTGATTCCTCCAAACACAAAACGGATACAAACACGCATCTAAAGAGGAGACTATAGTATGCATCTTAGTCCAACTCCACCTCCCTACAGATGAACCTGTACTCTCCTCCTCCATCACCCACAAATCGATAAGTGAAGACGGCTTTAGAAAGTCTCCAACTTTAGTGTGAGAGAGCAAAGCAAGCCTATTATGATACACAGCAAGCGTGTTGATATAGGGAGCAAAGTTAGGCCTTGAATGATCTAAAGCAGGCCATGGCATCCATGTAAACACCTCAGTTGCTATATCAAATGAAAGCACAAAATCATCCTCCTCCTCCAACCCTTTCTTTGACCCATGCCAAAATATGACTCCATCAATAGACACACATTCCAAACAAGAATGCAACACAACCTCTAAATCAACCTCTATTTCCTTCCATAGTCCAGTGCTTAGTGAAAAAACTTCCCCTTGCCTAATCCTAGCACCATCAGAAACAAAGAACCTCACAATCTTGTAATCATTAACAACAGAACTAAACCCAAATCCATAAATCCATTTCCACACATAAATATCACGTCTAACTCTTAGAGACACAACTATGTACTCTCTAGTGGCAGGATTTCACAATAATATATAAGGATGTAAAACCACATCATAATTCAACTCATGAGGACGAATTTGAACACAAAGCAGGCCATTGCAAGAACCAATGATGGTAGCATAAGAGAGTGTATCGATTGAAGAGATATGTTGGAGTTGAGTAACGTGCATTTGAGAGTGAAGAGAGAGAAGATTCAAGGGGCGATCTCTTGGGGTACGTTCAAAAATGAGAGATGGGTTATGGAGATTGGAGAAACGGAGGTGGTGAGAGATGAAAGATGGGGTTTGGATGAGAGTTTTCCAGAGTTGGCAGACGCATTGAAATCGGAGGAGGGATTTGACGGGAAGGCGAATGAGAATGAGGTTGACGAGTTCGGGAGGAAGGAAAAGGACATTTCTGAAGCTTTGCTCATTCTTCATATTTCGTGGCACACAGAAGAGAAGAGAAGAGAAGAGAAGGAGTAAGGTCACACAGTGACAGTAAGAGGATATATTTCACTCTTATAGGTTACAATCACATTTAAACCTAGAAATACTAGGGTGTGGCTGTTTTAAACCTTTTCTTAATTTTTTATAAAAATAAACCTTTTCCTAATTAAAGCTCAAAATGTTTTATAACATCACAATCATTAAACAATAATAATAATATTTTTTATTATTAATTTATTTATTTGTTGAGGCTCCTTCCCCATATATAAATATATATATATATATATATATATATTTATTTTTTAACTGTTTCTTATTATTATTATTATTATTATTATTATTATTATTTCTATTATTTTAATTTGTTTGCATATATAACCGTTATTTCTCAATTTGTTTATAATCGTTATTGCTCCTCCTCCCCATATATATTTTTATTTCCATTATTTTAATTTGTTTTATATATATATATATATATATATATATATATATATATATATATATATATATATATATAACTAACTGTTGATTCTTTTTTTATAATACTCGCTTATTTATAAAAAAGATCCTCAATTTTTTTTCTTGTTTGGATATTAATTCTATTTCTGCTACTTGCAGTTTAATTTGTTTTTGCAGGAATTATTCGATTTCTACATTCCTTTCTTATCTTTTTAATTTATCTATTCTTTCTTTAGTCCATTCTTTTATTATTATCATCATCTTTTGTTCTGTTGTTTTTTTTTTCTTTTTCTTTTCGTTTTTTGTGTTGTGGATTATGGATGCAGGTACAGGTTCTTTTGGTTCTTCTTCTGCGAAAATGAAGACACAATCTTGTTGCCCTCTTCAAGAGCAGTATATTCAGAGAAAGAATTCTCGAGAGAATTACAAGGAAAAAGTCTATGTCGTCCGGAATACACCGCCTATATTTATAGCCGGTCCCAAGCCCGGATAAAGAAGTAGGGTTGTGTTAGGCTTCGGCAGCCAACATAAAAATATGTCGAATCTTTTGAGCATGGACACACGCATTTTTTTTATAACATGGCGTCGTGTGATCAATGTAGCCAACCCCACTTAGTTGGGATAAAAACTTTGTTGATGATGATGACAATCATTAAACACAAATTAATTAATGTAGAGAGAGGAGAGCTAGCGGATGGATATTGTTAGCCACATTTATCCCAGAATCCTAGCATCCGATCCATTGAAATGATCTGAGGCTTCACAATTGTGCCACATCAGTAGGCAATAAAAAACAATTCTGCAACTAACTCTCGCTTTTTCGGCCTCCAAAACTTGCCCCTTCATTAGTTTCTCTCTTCCCTTCAACTCCAACTAATATTTGCTTGAGAAAAACTTACCTCCAGTACTTGACCTCCATTCCCTCCAGTGTACCAATGAAAAGTTGACACATGTACAACAAGCCACATCAGCCCTACATTTCATCATTCCCAAATAAAAAAAAACACCCCCTCCTCCCCACTTCATCCTCTTCCCCAACCTTCTTCATACCCCTCTACCACCCATTTCCACCGCCGCCTCCCACCACCGGCGGTGGGGAAGACGGCGCCAGTGGAGGAGAATGCGGCGGTGGGAGGCGCCGGTGGAGGAGAAGGCGGCGGCGGTGGGAGGCGCCGGTGGAGGAGGCGGCGGCGGTGGGAGGCGCTGGTGGAGGTGGCGACGACGGTGGGAGGCGCCGGTGGAGGAGACGACGGTGGTGGGTGGTGGAGGGGTATGAAGAAGGTTGGGGAAGAGGATGAAGTGGGGAGGAGTGAGGGTGATTTTTTTTATTTGGGAATGATGAGATGTAGGGCTGATGTGACTTGTTATACATGTGTCAACCTTTCATTGGTACACTGGAGGGAATGGAGGTCAAGTACTTGAGGTAAGTTTTTCTCTATTTGCTTGGCCGTACAACCCTATATTTCCAGCCACCGCCACCACAGCAACATTATGGAGGATGTCGTCTTTGGTGATATCTCCGCCGCCGCCGCAGTTGGAAAAAAACCACCACCAACAACAGAATGTTTTTCACCACCGGTTCAAATTCATGATTCAAAAACGCAACAACCGGAAAAGTGAGTCACATATGTTATCGAGAATTATATTATTCTTTTAGTTAATAACTCCTAATAATTACCTAATATGTTAATAATTAATTGATACCATGGTGGTTATTAACCCGTCTTGACAAACAATTGAGCCTTGACATGTAATTAATATAATTATAACTGGCAGCAACCCGTAGTAACCCAACTAACCTGGCACAACCTACAACCACCCAATGGGTTATTGAGTTGTTGTGTTTTTCTTGTTAATCTAATTTTTGTTCATGAGAAAGATCGATTTAACCCAATGGTAAGCTGATTTGCAATGGAGTTTAAGGTCATGGATTTAAATCATTCTTTCTATATAAAAAATACGGTCATGACTGCTTAGTATATTCCGTTTTCTAGAACTCCCACTAAATGGGGACTCTTTAACCCTTTTTTAATATATTTTTTGTGATTGAAATTTTAGTTAATTTTCATTTTGATCTGTGAAAGTTAACTGAAAGATCAAAGATCAAAAGTTGTATTGACCTTTTTTATTATTATTTTGAATGAATCGTATAAAACAGTATTATTGAAATTAATGATAATTTTGATGGTAATAACTATTAAGCTTAGTTATTAATATTTGTGATCATTTATTGATTTTGATAATTTTACTATGAAGAATATTTAATGATTGTTAATTTTGGTGTCATTTTATAGTATATTGAGGCTACAATGTCAATAATGTCAATATTGTAAAATAAATCATCAGAAATGTTGGAGAAACAAATCATAACTAAGTCTGTTATAAAGAAAATAAAAACAACTAGAACTTAAATAATCATCAAATTATATTGATATATCAAGGGATTTGACTCATATTAAATGGTTTGTTATTAACAACTCAATAAACGTCACTAGTAGCTCATTGAGTTTTTAATGCATCTCTTTGAAAATTAGTTATCACAAACAATTCAAGAAGTTGTAAATTTTTATAATCAAATTCAAGAAGTAACTAATGACAAGCCATTTAATAATAAAAATATGGTTATCAATTTTCAGGAGTTGGGCTTTTTCTGCCACGCATCAATTATTTGATCCGCAAGTATACAATCAAAGGTTAAAATAGTTAGGCTGACATTGTGGGCAGCCATCAATGTATCGGTAACATGTTTCTCTTGGATCGATGTCAATGTGAATTCTGTCTTGTACCATTTGACATATTATCTTATAGTTTCATAAAGCAAGTGAACTACGAACATTTCTCATACTATTTAGGAAGATGGTAGACCCTTTAAAACTAAGGATACTTGTTTGATGGCTCATGAGACCCTCCAAACTAGGCCTGTTCAACAAACCCGGTGACCCGGTCAACCCGGCCCGGTCCGGTCCAGTCTTGTCCGGAAAACATATTTTAAGCCCGACCAGCTGTTGGACTGGTCCGGGTTCTGACCCGAAGCCCGGGTAAGACCGGGTCTCGGGCTGCCATGTTGGACCAGTTAGTCTGGTCTGGCCCGAGAGTGTATGTAAATATAATATATTTATTTATTTTGGTCTGAATATAATATATTTATTAAAGTAATGTTAAAGAAAATATATTTAAAAATTCAATACACCCCCACGTGGCTCCATGGTGGCCTTATATATCAAAGATATTTTCAACTTCTCTCACATGCCAAACGTCATCTCTATGCCAATATTGTCTCAATCACCCAAATCTCCTCCCTTCACAAATACTCTCCCTCTTCTTCACAAACACTCTCCCTCCCTCTCTTCACTGTTTCTCATACAGCTTCAGTGCTTCACCAACCCATGATTCCTCCTTCGCCTTCTCGGCCGACGTAAACCAAAAACAGATCTTTCAACACGAAGGATATCCCAGGATAAATGACAAAGAATTCATGTTGAGGCTGAAGATGAATTGCTAAAATGGGAGATGAACCCAGATTTACTTTTATGCTTGTGGATCTTTATTTTCTTTATCTTCTCCAACTTTCTGCAATCTGCATATTTGTGTTTGATTGAGATGGATTCATCTCACTGGGCATGAACGGAGCCGTGGAGGGAGGGTGTAAGAGATGATAAGAGGGTTTAGTTTTTTATTAGATGGACCATTACCCGGCCTAGTCCGGTCTAGTCTGCCCCGGCCCGGTGGCAATCGGGTTTCTATCGGGTTGGTCCGGGTTTCGGGTTGGGATACTCAGCCCGAAGGCATGACTGGACCAGACCTCGGGCTGAGGGGGAACCCGGTCTCCCCCGGTCTTTGTACAGCCCTACTCCAAACTTCATGCTGCACTTGGTGCCATAATTCTTCAGTATTCAGTTTTTTGCCATTCTTACAGCATCATCTATCCCAGGAAAGGACAGTGATCCATAGTCATTGTGTTTGGATGGCCCAAAGATCTGTAAAATGGAAGATTTATTATTTCCTGTGTTCAGTCCAAGAAAGAGATTATTTCTTGTGTTGATCATTTTATCAGCAATTTTATGTGAAAAAGACACATGTAAAATCTATAGCAAACTGCACTAATCGTAAGTTTTTAACACAATTCATTCTTTACAACTTGTGCATTGTGTGTATCTTTCTTAAGAGAAAAATGCCAGAAAAATCAAGAACAAGGTGGTATGCAAGAATATTTGTGCTAATACAATGAAATCACCACGTGTAGGAATGAAATGTCATGGTGCAATTTGACACAAAAAATGGTAAGAAGAATCATCCTTCCACTTTAAAATTCATTTCAAATAAACTCAAAGCCTTCATATTAACTCAAAACTTTCAAACTCATTTCAAATCAATTTTGGGAGAATGATGTCAAAATTCCTTCCAATTTTCTTAAACCCAAACTTAACTCTTATAGTAAAAATTAACATGTTATCTCATGAGTCTAGATCCCTTGTCATTAACCATGTAGGATTTTTAATCCTCTCAAGTTAAGTGTCACTTTTATTTCCTTATGATTCAATGAACATGTTGAGGAAAAAAGTCTTTCATCTTTCATTAAGATAGTGAATTCTAACTTACCCTTATAATGTGAAACAACATGTCACTTGTACAGCTAAACTCACCTTTGCATTAGCCGTGTAGGAATTTGAATCCCCCTTAGGCTAATCGCTACTTCTAGTTCCCCATGATGTAATAGACATCTTGAGGACATGAAGTCTTTAATAAAATAAAAAAAATCATAAGGGATATTCTAACTGGTTTAACAAGAATCCTCATTCATAAACCGAAAAAAATAATAAACAATAATAAAAGAAACAAAATGCTAAATCTTTATTTTATAATATTTGCATATACTATCTCTCTTTAAACATGACTTCACTTGGCTTTTGTCTGTGTCATCCTATCTTCTTCACCCATCTTCCTAAAATGACTGTTTTTTTTAAATGTAAAAATTTTTCAAAATTAATTCATAAGTTGCTTGCATAGAGGTGATAGCATACTATATGCCTATCTTTTTTTGAAAAAAAAAACAATTGAATTCCACTTTGATGAGGCAAGTTATAAGGTGAATTGTTGAACATCCATGAAATGTAATAATGATTGGCATAAACCATGTGAGGATTTGAGCGTATTGACATAATTTTACTTTAATGTGCGTTCCACTTTTTCCTTACCAAGTTAGAACTTGGCGAGTATCTTTTTCAAAGTGAAACTTGAGGGATCAAAGATTTCATTTTTCATCAAGGCTAAGAGCTACATTGTTCATAAATTTGCACTTCTAAGACATTTCTTTCATATCCATTCATTAAATGTCCCCGTTACATTTTGGGATACATTTTATCCATAAGATCACTTAATCTTCTTGCAATAGGGGCATTTGCATAATTTTGCCATCATGGTGGCCGTTTTGTTGATCTCTCACGAAAAATTCATATTTCTCAAAGTTGGAAAAGAATAAAGAAAGAAAAGACATTTTAAAAGAAAAATAATTGACTGAAAAATTTAGAGAGAGCAAAAAAAAACAGAGACTCACTAAGTTGAAAACCCGAATAAGTGACTTATGCAAAAAAATTATTAGATTTTAAAATTAAAAAAAAAACAGCTCGTTAACTCAAAGAGTCATTTTAGGTAAAAGATAGATCTAAGAAAAGATAAGAAATAGAGCTTGCTAAGTTTTTCCTACGCATAAAATTTGTGGGGTGTAATTTGTGTCCCATTCATATATCAATCATCTTTTCCTTGTACCTTTTTCCCAGGTCTTAACCAATTAAAAGTCCTTGTGATCTATATATGCATATAAGTTTTGGGTCAATAGAAAGGGAAAAGGTGCAAAAATATGACTAAACTTTACCCTAAGTTGCATTTCTATGACTAAAGTTTCGCAAGGAGCAAATATACCACCAAACTTGGGATCGAGGTGCAAAACTATGATTTCTGTCATCTCTTAGTAACTTCTGTCAATGAGTGGTGATGTGTCAAAATAAAGGATGACATGTGGCAGGTGAGTGAATATGTGGCAGGTGGGGAATTTTAATTCTTCCATATACACCTCACCAACCAACCCCATCACCAGCATCAATCAATTAAAAAACCTTAACCTTCCATTGTCCCTCTTCTTCATAACCAAGGGGAGGCCAGTAAGAAGAAAGGGTGAAGTTGTGAGAGGAAGAAAGGACGAAGCTGTGAGAGGTTTGAAAACAAACAAATTGATTACAAAGGTATAGACTTAGGATTTGCTCCTTCTGGTGTTGGAAGGAGGGATGCCCAGGAGGAACATTTGGGCTTGCATCAATTGAGGTGAGGGGAGGAAGATGCCGTCGCAGTAGGCGTGGGTTGAGACGGCGGAGATTGGTGGCACCGGTGGACAACGACGGCAACGAGTAGGAGTGTGGTGTGAATGGTGGTTGTGGGATTAGATGGGGTTGATGGAGAAGAGGGAGTTCAAAGCGCAGCAATCTGGACTCAGCGAGGCAGAGACGGCGAGTAATGGAGGAGAAAATGGTGGCCGAGCGGAGATATGGAGGTGTGATGGCGAGGTGAAAGGTGGTCGGTGGAGATTGACAAGTTCGGGAAAGAAAAGAGGTTGAAGAACGAGGAAGGAGACGACGAGTGACATAGCAGATCTATGGTGGTTATGGAGGTCAGCCGCCGTAGTGAGTGGTGGCCGACGGAAGTTGAATGACCGGTGGATAAGTGGTTGTGGCTTTGGGAGAGATAGAGGAAGATGAAGAAGACTAAATTTTTACATTACTTTAAATACATTTACCCCTTATTCCATGTAATACCAATAAAGAGTCTATTCAGCATGCCACATGGTCATTATTGCACACTCAACATCCTAAAAGTTGAAGACTAACGGTCAACACTGTTATCGTTGACGGAAATCATATTTTTACACCTAGATCCTAAGTTTGGTAGTATTTTTGCTCCTCGCAAAACTTTAGTCATAGAAATGCAACTTAGGGTAAAGTTTAGTTATATTTTTGCACCTTTGCCCCAATAGAAAAATCAAAGTTTAAAATTAAATAGTTGGGGCATTGCATTCCTGTTAAGCTCATCACCTTGATACTATAACATGATTTTAATAATTATTTTCATTTGTGACTTGTTGCATTTTAAAATTTCAAACATTTCATGATTATGGTTCTTGAGTTATACTCACACATTGTCCTCAAACATTTTTTTTTGAAAAAAAAAATCTCATTTTGATCCTATTCTTAATTTCACGCATGTGACCCTTTCCCAGTCATATCACCTCGCATTAAGGACAACACATGTTTTTTTAGTAAAGACAACCAAACTAGAATTTGAGAATTCTCCTCAATTTTATTGTCATGCATCCACTTCTTTGGAAAACATTGACATTGTTAGGTGAAGTCTAAAAAAAATCTTTTTTTTTACTATGCAAGCATTATAAATGAAGATTAAGGCTGTCATTCTCCATCATTCTCCATAATTTAAGTCTAAGGATATATGGCTGGACATTCAAAATTTGATACTAAATTTCATAAGAAATAAATTGCAATATATATAGTGCACAACTGTAGAACCATTACTATCACCCTCCTTGAAATGAATTACAATCAATTTCACAAACTTGGGGGCACGTTTGAGGCCTATATCGATCGTATCATACATCACCTCAATAGGAACTTTCAAAAAACTTTTGTTAGACTGAGGCAAATGTAAAAGCTACTAAGACTATGAAGATCATGCTTCTTTAGGGTCAACAACCTTTAAAATGTCTTAATTGAACTCATAAGTTTATTTTTTTGGTATGGAAAAACTAAGGAGAAAGCGATATCGCTGGCGATATCGCTGGTAAGCCTACTCATCATCATCCTCATGCATCACTTCATCCTCATTAGGATCGCATCAACTTTTAGAAGACCACCACATACTTAGCATTATATCACCATTAGTGTCTTTATTTGGTCGATGTCTTGTTCATTGATGAACAAAAGAATATTGTTGGTAAGCCTACTGATCATCATCCTCATGCATCATTTAATGCTCATCCTCATTTAGAATCATATCACTATTACTATCTTCTCATTTTAGAAGACCATCACATACTTAGCATTATCATCAGTTTTGTCTTCATTTGGTTGATATCTTTTAATTTGACTAAGACTCATTGTCGTTGGTTTCCCCTCCTATTGCTTAAGATCACCAATATTCATCATCAATAGACTTCATATCATGAGCATTTTTGACGTGTTCATTGTTGTGCTTTCACCCCATCATTGGGGCAATATGTGTTTAATGCCACACCACTACACTTTTAGTGTCATACATCTTATTTAGGACTTCATCATTGTCATCATCATTCATGACGTACTCAGTACTCTACATCATTATTGTGATCATTATCGCCTTCATCTTAACTGTGTGATTTGTATAAGCATCGTATTAGTTCTTTCAACCCATCATTTGGGCAATGTATGTTTCATGCCACAGTAGTACACTTTTTTTAGCCATACATCCTATTTAGGACATCATCATTGTCATCTTCATTCATGACATTGTAATCATTCATCATTGTGATCATTCATGACAATGTGATCATTCATGACATACTTAGCATTCTACATCAACATCACTGTGATCATTATCATTCTCATCACAGGTGCATGATATGTATCAGCATCTTATCAATATCATCAGTAAGGGGCAAAACAAATTCCATGTCTTGACCCCTTCCTAAAGCCCAATAACGGCTGGCACCCAAGAAAAGCCCCGTAACGGCTGGCACTCGTCGTAAACCCTGTAACGACAGACACTCGTCGTAAGCCCTGTAACGGCAGACATTCAAAAGCCCAGTAACGGCTGGCACTCGTCGTAAGTCCTGTAACGGCAGACACTCGTCGTAAGCCCTGTAATAGCAGACACTCGTCGTAAGCCCTGTAACGGTAGACATTCTTACAGCCCTGTAACGGCAGGCACTCGTCGTAAGTCCTGTAACGGCAGACACTCGTCGTAATCCCTGTAACGGTAGACATTCAAAAGCCCAGTAACGGCTGACACTCATAGTAAGCCCAGTAACAGCTGACACTCATCGTAAGCCCTGTAACGGCAGACACTCGTCGTGAGTCCTGTAACGGCAGACACTCGTCGTAAGCCCTGTAACGGCAGACATTCTTAAAGCCCTGTAACGGCAGACACTTGTCGTAAGTCCTATAACGGCAGACACTCATCGTAAGCCCTGTAACGACAGACATTCAAAATCCTAGTAACAGCTGGCACTCGTCGTAAGCCCTGTAACTGCAGACACTCGTTGTGAGTCTTGTAACGGCAGACATTCAAAAGCCCAGTAACGGTTGACACTCGTCGTAAGCCCTGTAACGGCAGACATTCTTAAAGCCCTGTAACGGTAGACACTCGTCGTAAGCCCTGTAACGGCAGACATTCAAAAGCCCAGTAACGGCTGGCACCCAAATAAAAGCCCTATAACGGCAGACACTCGTCGTAAGTCCTGTGACGGCAGACATTTAAAAGCCCAGTAACGACTGACATAATTCTTTCAAAGCCCTGTAGCGGCAAGCACTATTCTTTTCAAACCCTGTTTCGACAGGCATCTTTACTTTAAAAATAACCTTGACTACTTTTTGTCGTCTCACTTTCTCTTCTTTGAACCAAGTAAAGAGGGGCATGTGCACTATATTTTTGCCCATCCTTCTTTTTGTTTTTTCTAAAGCATCATGGTCATACTTTTTGTACCTCATGTTGGCCGGACAAAATAAGTGTTCTTATCTTTACTTGATTCATAGACGAGAAGCCCACTCCTCTCAGCTACGAACAAATAAAGAGGGGCAACTGTAAACAATCTATTTTTTCCGGGCCCCACCAGAATAATGAAAAGTAAATAAAAACAAAAAAATAAGAAAGAACAAAAATATTGTCATTACATCTTAGAATATGATTTCTTTAAAAATAAAAAAAATAATAGAAAATGAAAAATGAAAAAATGAAAGGAAACAAATCAATTTGAACATGGAGACTTGCACTAGACATTTTTTTAGGGATAATGCATTGGGAAATTAGGGGGGCAACAACAAAGAATATTTCAAAAATGTTGACTAAGTGTGAGGAATGCATTAGAATGAAAAAGGGATGATTGCAATATTTGATTATGATAGTGCTTAATTCTTTCTTGATCCTTGATTTGCCCTCATATAATAGGAATTGGAGGGATATATGCGCTTATGTCATCAAAAGACATTTGTTTATGGATAGTAAAAAGTCTTCCATATTAGATCACATTTTGAATTTGAATAGGGAGAAGTTATGCCAATTCAACATGAGAGGAGAATATAAAGTTGGAAGCATTAAAATATAATCCCATGTGATCGTTTGAATTAAAAATTGGGTTAAGTAGCAATTTACCCCCGGAAGTTTTGTCAGTGGAGCAATCCAGCCCTGGAAGTTTTTTCAGGGGCAATTTACCCCCTGAAGTTTTTTTATTATTAATTGCGGGCCCCACCTATTCAATAATAAAATGATTTTTAAAAATGATTTTTTTAAAAAATAAAGTAGGCCAAGTCAGCAATAAAAATCTATGTAAGCATACTTTGGGCTAAATTGCCCCTGAAAGACACTTCAGGGGGTAAATTGCCCTTGAAAACACTTCCAGGGCTGGATTGCTCCACTGACAAAACTTTCGGGGGTAAATTGCTAGTTAACCCTTAAAAATTAGAAAGGAATTAGAGGGATTTTTTTTCCTATGCTTCATCTATCAAATGTTCGAATCAAATGGGGTTTGGAAGACTTTTGTTAATTCCATATTGCTTGCTAAGTCTTCATTTCTCCATTGATTAGAAAATATAAATAAGGTAAACACTCCAAATTTGACTTTGAATTAGAACAACATGTGAAGATCATAGAAAAGCTCCTAAGAATTCACATATAACTTAAAATAGGAACAAGGAGAAATTCTTTCATCATTTATGTTGATTCAAAGTGAGCTCCTAAAGTCAAAATATAATTGGAAGAATGTAGGCTTTAATATTGTTGATTCTTGTTGCCTCCAAATAAAAATATGATTGAAGAAAATTAGTGCTTTCCCACTTGTCTAGACTGAATAGGGATAAGGAGAGTAATCCTGCTAATCTCCTAGGCATGCATGCAACGTTCAAATTTTAAAAGAGGAGCTCTTATGGCACCGATTGTGCTTGCTTCAAATATTTGATTGCTTCAAATATTTGGTTGATACCTAGCTAATTAGGAAATAAAAAAGAAGGGAAGGAATTATGGGATTTTACTTTTCATGATAGGAGAGATAATTTGCTAATCTAAATGGTCATATTATTCCCTAGGGCAAAGGTGCAAAAATATGACTAAATTTTACCCTAAGTTGCATTTCTATGACTAAAGTTTCGTAAGGAGCAAAAATACCACCAAACTTAGGATCGAGGTGCAAAACTATGATTTCCGTCAACTATGACGGTGTTGACCGTTAGTCTTCGACTTGTAGGATGCTAAGTGTGCAATAATGACCATGTGACATGCTGAATAGACTCTTTATTGGTGTTATGTGGAATAGGGGGTAAATGTATTTAAAGTAAATGTACTTTGAGTGCAAATATGGGTCTGTTGTTAGAATAAAATAATCATATTTTTTGCATTATTTTAAATACATTTACCCCTTATTCCACATAACACCAATAAAGAGTCTATTCAGCATGTCACATGATCATTATTGCACACTCAGCATCCTACATGTAGAAGAATAACGGTCAACACTGTCATAGTTGACGGAAATCATAGTTTTGCACCTCGTTAGTGGTATTTTTGCTCCTTGCGAAACTTTAGTCATAGAAATGCAACTTAGGGTAAAATTTAGTCATATTTTTGCACCTTTGCCCTATTCCCTATATAAAGAGGTTTCAACCCACACATTTGGGGGGGGACCATTTTTTTGGAGAGAGTATTTTTTTGGGGAGCTCATTTTAGAGAACATTAGCTTAGAGAGAGTATTTTTGAGGGAATCATTTTGTGGAGAGCATTAGCTTAAGAGGGAATAACTTTGGAGGGGAGTTTTAGAGTAAGCTAGAGAGACAAAAAAGAGGGAGCTCATTTTAGGGAATGTTGTTTTAGATGATCAGTTTTTCATAGGCTAGGTATCATTTTTGGTGAGAGACATTTTATTGTTTAGAGAGAGAGAGAGAGTCCTATATAGACAACCTTACAAAATAACCTTCACTGAAGCGTACCATGTTCCTCGCTCTCTTTGATTTCCATCTCATTGTTCATCAACCTACATAACTTCTTAGGAATAACACTTGCATGCATCTTCAGGTATGAATTCTCCCTATCTCCTTTTTCTACCATGAACATATTTTGATATTGGATTATTGCTTGGTAGATTTATTGTGAATAATTTTTTTTTCTAAAATAAATTAAACTAAAATAAAAGTAAAACATTTGTTAAAAAATAAATAAGTTGTTTTCCAAATGGTGGTCATGTTGTGTGAAGGTTTATAACAACCTCCTCAATCATGATTGATTATTCTTCCGTGAGAGATATTAAATCTCCACAGGAAGTTTAATCTAGCGCTTTTTTATAAAAATATATTTTCTAATAAACTAGGTGTTTTTCTTGAATAAAAAACACAAACCAAATATAAAACTTTATTTCAAAAATCAAATAATCATTTTCCTAAAAAACACCAACCAAGTGACACACATTTCTACCCCATTCGAACTATGTGGGCTTTGATCCCTTAAGGGTACGTAGGCCCTAGGATTTATCCTAGTCAAGTCCAATCATATAAAAATTATTTTTTTTCCTTTTCATTTTTATTTTTATTGTTTTTTGTATATTGATATTATTAGGTGATTTAAATAAAATAAAATTAAGGCCATATTTATTTTTAAATAATTAACTTAGGGTAACCGTTTTTATAGACGGGTGTTGTGGGGTGCCTAACACCTTCCCCACGCACAATCGACTCCCGAACCCAATTTGATTTTTAAAAAATATTATTATTTTAAAAGGTTTTCCGAAATATCCTTTTTAAAAATTTTGGTGGCGGCTCCATTGTTTTCATTTTGATTTAAATTTTTTCGAGCGCTACAATGTGCATAGATGGATAATTATACAAAGTTGATAAAATTGTTAGATAAGTGACTCCTTTATGTTTCTAAATGAAACAAAATGATGTTTCAAACAGAAACAAATCGATTTAGGAGACACTGTTATTCAACATTTGACGAAGGTTATGCAAATATGAGGGGAGAAACTGTGTAGCTGGAAAGAAAACTCATTGAATGCATTATGTGTATAAAATGTAAATCCTCAAATGTAGCAGTATGAACCAGAAGTTCATCAAATTTTGCAATCCTAAAATATTGCAAAGTGTATGAACAAAAGTTCATCAGATGTTGAATTCATGAAATATTACAAAGTGTATGCTAGATATATAATTACTGACCTAAATGAGAATTATTGAATCTCATATTCCAGCTAAAAATGCTCCTATAAATGTGACATGTCTGAAGCATGATAAAATCAATCGATTCAAAATGTAAATACTTTATATAATAGGAGTTTATAAGTATGATGATCATATTGGGGAGACAGACATTCCAGAAGAGTGCCAAGACATAACTTATTGAAAAACCTCAAAGGGGGTATATGTATCTAGAAAAATGAAGAGATAAGTTATGTCACAAATGGAATCGAAAGGAATAAAGTAGTCGACAAGAATTTTGATAATGATATCACGTGATTGAATGAGGATCTTACACATAGATATGTAATGAGAAGTAGATATAAATATGATTGGCCAAAAGGAAATGAAAAGAAGTGAAGATTTGAATATGTTTCAAAATATAAATACTTGTGTGAAATATAGCTTATAACAAAATTTATAAAGATTGTGATAAGACGTATTATTTTGTGGTGGATATAAGTAAGCTACAAATATTATTAGTCTGACAATATATGAAAAGAAAAAGTGCATCAATACTTCTATATATCCCACTTGATTATGGAATTTACATGAGTGTTCTTGAATTATTGAAAAAATTTAGAAGCATATATTAGAAATTTACATAAAATATTTTATCATTTAGAAAATATATGATTTTGCATATTACTTGACATATATATCAAGTTATTAAATTCTATAATCATTATTGGTCATAAATAGAGGACTCATAAATATTTGTTACTTTTATTGCTATTATATATCACAATTTTGTAGAAGAATTCAGTTGTTGCAGGTTCAAAAATTGACAATGACTTTGAATAAATATGTGGATGTAAAATATAACATGAAGATATATTGGATGAATATATTTTAACAGGATATTTGATGATGATGCAATTCGACATGAAGATCTGCTCAAATAGCATTGGAAGGAATATGATTGCAAAATTGATATTCTCAATTGAGACAAAAGGGATGTTGTTACTAGGGGGAGTAAAATTGATGTTGTTATGTGAGAAAATAAAAGTGGTCATTTCACGGGACTTAATATCATGTTGTACTCTTTTTCCCTTAACCAAGGTTTTTATCCTGATGGGTTTTTCTTGGTAAGGTTTTAATGAGACACAATAATACTTGTTTATGAACATCCAAGGAGGAATGTTATGAATAATATATGTATGGATGTTCATAATCAAAAGACTCTTAGAATTCCCTCTCATGACTACACTATGCTATGTAACTCCCATATTTGAATTTTAAATCACAACCCCATATTCAACTTCTACATTCCACTATAAACACTTCAAAAAATAAATTTGTATGGGTTTAGGCATAATAAACACTAAAAAAAAATAGTATTTATTGCTTTCAAAATTCTATATAAGTTACATTATATCCTTAATTGACACTTCCTCCAGTCCCTAATATAAGAGCCCAAAATTTTAACGGTTTTGGTCCCTAATATAAGAGTTCATCTCACATTATCTCCTCATTTAATGCTTTTTTTTCCTACTTTGCCCTTAACTCTCTTTCATATTTATTAATGCTTATGCATTTCTCTCTCTTAAAAGTATCATAATAAATATGGGCAAATAATGTAAAATAAGCATTAACTCCAGACACCCAACTAACATTCACATGTTTTCTTAAGAAGCGTTTTTTTGGCGGTTAGCTCTTATATTGGGGACCGGAAGAAGTACAATGATATACTCCCTCTTGTCCCTAATGTAAGAGCCTAAAATTTGAATGATTTTGGTCCCTAATGTAAGAGCTCAGCCCATATTCTCTCCTCATTTAATGCATTTTTTCCTACTTTACCCCTAACTCTCTTTCATATTTATTAATGTTTATGTATTTCTCTCTCTTAAAAGTATCATAATAAATATGGGCAATTTTGGAAAAGAAGCATTAACTCCAGACACCCAACTAACATTCACATGTTTTCTTAAGAAGCGTTTTTTTGACGGCTAGCTCTTACATTAGGGACCGGAGGGACCAAAAAAGATATACTATTATCTATTACTAATAAATAAAATAAACTATAGTTAATGGTTTATTTAATTTTCTTGATTTCTTTAAAAATACATATGGATCCCAAAACCCACCATACTTTTGAGACGTGGAAGCTAAGGAAGCCAGTTGAGGCATCAGGATATGTGCACTGTTAAGGAGATAAAGAGAGGGTGAATTATTTATTGGCAATTGTTTTTGGCAGTAAATGAGGCGCTGCTTTCGATCAAAAAAATGAGTCGCTGCTAAACTTGAGTCAAATACAAAATTAATTAAGGGTCTGCTTGGTTGAAGGGAAAATGGGAGAGGAAAGAAAATGGGAGGAAAGAAAATGGGAGAGAAAATGTTATCCCTCATCATGCTTGGATGAATGAGGGAAAATAGAAAGGAAGGAAAATGGGTGGGTGAGGTGGGACATAGTTATTGGACAATGTTGTGTAATTTTTCTCTCTCTTATAATCCCCCCATTTTGGGAGGAAAAACTTGGGAGGAAAATGGGGATGTGGCCAACCCACTTTTCCTCTCCCCTTTTCTTTCCTCTCTCATTTTCTCCCCATCCAAGCAAGGGAAAATACTTCCCCCACCCCATTTTCCTCTCCCATTTTCTTTCCTCTCCCATTTTCCCTCCATCCAAGCACACCCTAACAATAAGTGGCCCACCTGGTTAGAAGTTCTTGGATGGACAATGTTTTTCTGACACCTACACGTTTTTTGGTCGTTGATTGACTTCATCGAACGATTGTAACTTTTCACGTTCATCGGTTTTTTATTCAAAAACTTCTTTGAGAAAGTGAATTGTCTTCTAATTCTTATACGTAGTATTTTCCTTCATTTTGCTTTTTTTCAACTTGAGGCCCTTCTTCCTTGACAACGTCAAATATTTCCATTTTTGCTTTCTATTGTGATGTTCTGGTTTTTAACCTTGTTTGGAAGCATTCTTCAGTAGATCTTTTGCGTGTCTTTTTTCCTTTTTACATTTTTAGCATTTAAAAATGTCAAGTCTGGTGATGTAGCTACTCTTATGAGTTTTTCAAATATGTCACGCATTATCGATCTTTGAAGAAGTTGAGGATGTCTCTCTACTTATTTATCGTAGAAACAGGTCGCAAGTGGTGGAAGAAGTTCCATTCTTTTTAGTATACATTATGACTACAGAATGTTGAAAGCCAATTACTCAAGACAAGTCATCTCCCTCTAGTGCAAGATTGGAAGTTGGTTAATTATGCTCGTGGCTAGCCAAATATTTTATTTGCTGCTCTTGTTTCATTGTTTGCTTCATGCATTAATTTTCTCTTATAATGTCTGAACGTTATTTTTCTGGTTGACAATAGAAACATTATTTCTGATAAGAAAAAATTATCGTGTAATGTTTTTGCGTGACAACATGAATCTGTTTCTCTTCAGCCACTTTTTTTATTGATGTACTTGTATTTTTTCGAGATTTATATTGCAAAAGATATGCTACCTTCGGTCCTAAATATATGATCTAATTGACTTTTTTTGGAGAGATTAAGGTTGCGAAATAGGTTATTAAATGATGACATATTTGATATATTTTTAGATTATCCATTAGTTTATAGGTAAAAAAATAAACTAGTTTAAGGAAAAAAATTAGGTAAAACAATTTATAATTAACTTATTTTACTTTTTAAGGATTTCCCAGAAAAAGTTAATTAGGTCTTATATTTAGGACCGGATGGAGTAGTATGTAGTTATTCTATATTTCATTTGTATCAGTTTTCAAATTATTTTAAATTTTTGAGGATACTTCATTCACAATGTTGGGTTATGTTATAATAGTCTTTCCCCTCTGTGTATTGTATTTTCCATGTCAAGTGTATAATTTTGTAGATCTTTTTTGAAGAAATTAATTTGAAGTCACATTCAATGCATAATATAGAAAATATTCCATGAAACAACGTTAGCATCTTCCATGTCAAGAAGACACTTTTGCCTTCCATACTATGTGAGTCTAGATGTTGTGATTGACGTCCAATAATTTGTTACACATAGTTAGAAACTTTTTATTTACAACTCAAACACTTGTTATTAATTAAAATGTAAACCCTTATGACTGACGCCCAATAACTTGTTACATATGGTCAAAACGTTGTTATCCACCGCCAAAACACTTGTTATCTTGTGAATAACAATAGTAAGACAAAAATGTCTTCTTCACTTTGAAGATAATTAGAGTAAGGTTCTTTGGGACCATAATCTAATTTCGTTATTTGTGGGACCTCAAATTAGTTACCATATCCTTATTTCTTATATCAGGAAATTAAAAATGATTGACATGCATTAGACATATCGCTCTCCTCTTTGCTTCTTGTTTTTAATACCAATCTCTTACATGAGAAAACAATAATATCTAGAACTTCTAAATCCTTCACTGTTTTTTATATTCCTTATGAAAGGATTCAAGGCTTATTTTCCGCCTCAAAAGTCATAACATCACAGTTTTTACACTTATTTCGTACTCCTAGTTTCGTAATTTCTTCTAGATGATCCCTCCAACATATCTATATATAATAAATAGTAATGCATCCATTTAACAACCACAAGTTACTGTTCATAGGGCCAATCTCCTTTTGTCTTTTCCCCGTAGGGACCACCTCTCTGAATGCATGTGGCTTCTTGAACAAGCTCCAAATTACTACTTCCCCTGAATGTCAGCTCCCATCCCACCTTTGACATTGTGTCCCGCGCAAACATTTCACCCCAGAGAGGAATTTTGAATTTCAAAATCCTCAGTTATCTATTAATTAAAAAAAACTATTTATTAATATATCTTAATATGCCCGATAACCCTCATCATCCCCACTTTCAATTCTCACATCTTTCAATTCTCACATCAGTCTCCTCATTCACTTTCCCCAAACCACCATTCCCTCCTCCAAAAATGTCTCTTTCTCCTTGACAAGTTTTCACCATCCAAACACTTCCTTAACAAGTTTTCTCCAACGTGTGAATTATTTCTCCTTCCCATACTCCCTTCCGTGAATTATTTCTCCTTCCCATACTCCCTTCCCACAGAGACGCTTCTTTTTCACTTCCCCAGTCACTTAAATCAACCTTTTGTCAAAGAAAGCTATTAGCTTTCTCCTTTAAACATTCTGGATTTCCTATTCATTTGAGTTGTATCTTGCTAAAGTTCCAAGTTTTATTCATCTTTTTTCCTTCTTCTTGCATGTCTCAGAAATTTAATAGCTTTCTCCTTCATTTGGCATCTGGGTTTCCTTTTTTATTTGGATATTTTTTTTTTGGAAAGTTTGAATCTTTGTACAGTTAGATCTCTCATCTTCCTTCTAACCTCCATGTTTTTACCGTTCCATTATTTGTTTATTCTCATGCATTTCACAGTTTCATGGCATGTTGATGATTTGCAATTTCAACTCTGTTCTTTCTCTTCCTTTTGTTAAATTTTTCTTCATCCATACCCATTTTTCTTCATGATGTGCAGAGACTTCTTTGCGATTAAAAGCTTTGAATGGAGTTATCATCATCGTCGCAACACTCCAGGAGGCTTTATTTCTTTCTTGAGATGATTAGACAAAGGTAAAAATTTCATCTTTATTATTTTTCTGTCAATATTAAACAAAACGGGTGTCATTCACCCTAGAAAGTGAAACCTCAAGTATCCTCACCTAGCTTAATCTAACATCCTTCTCTTTTTATTGATTTTTTAAATGTGTTTTCTTTGATCGTTGTGCTTGACAGGTTAAATTAGAAAATTATGGGTGAGTTCTCTCTTTCAATGAATGTTGGAATTTGCATTTGAGAATCTGCTGTACCGAACAAGCTGGTCAAAATTTGGATAGTTCACTGTTGAGGGAGTTTTTTGTTACTCATTTTGTAATTTTGGTTTGGTTAGATCTGTCCACTGTTATATTATTACTAGAAATGCATAAACTTATATTCTTTATGTATGTTTTTATTTATATTAATGATTAAGGATGTGTTAGGTTTAGTGTTGTTTTTTTCTGTCTGATCTAGATGAATAATTATTAATTTATGCCTGCTAATATGTTGTTTTTAGGTGTTATAAATTAAATGATTCTTTGTTGTTCACTTTGTCTGGATCACTGTTACCTCCATTAGATGATTAATGCTTACTGCTTGCTTATTTCTGTTTGATTAGCATTTAGATTAAAGTGTAGTTGACAGAGGAGTGGCTTTTGTGGTTGAGCAGCGTGGTTCATGTGTCAAAGTTAAATATATTTCATTTTTAATGGCATTTACTCCTTACCAATATGGTTTGAATGTAATATATATTGAGGTCTTATCACATGTTTTTAAATTTTTCTGTTAATATGCAACCCAACAAAAAAAAAAACTTTTTTGTTGGATCCAATAAGTAAATGTTGCCACAAGTCTTGATCTAAATGTAAGAGCTTTACTCTCCAATGATTTCTTCAATTTTCATCTATATAATTATTAAAATTTTGATAGATTACTTAAATGATTTATCTCATACTCTATATCATTAAAGTTATCATATACTACTCAAATATTAAAATGCCCTATTATCTACCAACCACGCGAAGCGTGGGAAACACAGATGTATTATTTCACTAATGTCGCGTAAGGTTTGTCACTTTAATTTTGTTTTTAATTAATTTGGATTTTTCAGATTATTGTTGTTTTTTTTATGCTATTACTTTCATGATGTTTGTACATTCTTATTGTCAACTTTTGAATTATTACTTTGGTACTTGCTATACATGTATCACCAGTCTTGGTTGATTTTTTGTTCTTTGTGGTTGCCAAATATAATTTCATATAGTCCTATCTCTCCGTGCAACGCACGGGAGGAAAAACTCGAATGCATGATAGTGTAGCTATTTGATATGAAATATATCCAACAAATTAAGTCTCAAGAATCATACTTTATTAAATTTCAGTATAAATGTATATTCAAATTTTAGATGATACACATGTAGCCCGTGCAACGCACGGGAGGAAAAACTCGTTGAAGCCTAAAAAGTCACCAGCAAATCTTAAAACACTTAAAACTTCAAAAACTTCTTCTCCTTCAAACTTTCAACAGTCTCCTTGAGACTCACTTCCAAAGGAATGAATTCAATTCCCAAAGTCTTTGCCTTCTCTTTTGAAACATCATGCCTTGGCATAAGGGTTCTATCATCCACACACCTGACAAGTTTTTGGAAGATAAATGAAAATTGAATCAGCATGAATTAAAAGAATTCAATAAATCAGGAGAAAAGAATTTTGAAAGTTATAACTGCAATCCATAATATAAAAAAGGAATTTGTCCAACTCAACATAATATAGTATGTTAGAAAACATGTTTTCATCACCTACTTTAGCATACCTCTGGTTTAGAAAAGCATCGAGACAAATAAAAATGATCAAGACTCCATTGAATATCACAAATTGTGACTTGTTTATTTCAAACTTCAAATAAATTACAAAAAATTCAGGCCATATAACAAAAGGATGGGTTATTTCAGCTCATGAATACTGGCATTTGTGCCCACTACATCCACACACACCTTTGAGTCATTATAAGAAACAAGCTTACCTCTCTGGAAGTTTGAAATGTGGGTACAATTCATGCAAAATCCTTACAACATCTGCAAAATGCGCTACCCTCTCAACCAAACAATATCTACCATTAGCTGAAGGGATCTCAAATGCCTGAATATGGGCATTTGCAATATCTTTTATGTTGATCCATTCTATATTAGCATTTGGATATGCTTCTGCACCTACATCGATCAAACAGTAACAAGTGGTCAGTTCATTTATGTACTAACATCATAAAAGTTCTAATTCACATCATAAAAGATCCAGCACATTCTTGTCCAGCTTCACAACTCAACAGAACCATGACAAAAAAAACTAGCCACTTTACAATAATTATTTTGAAATCTACTATACCATTTCTTGCATTATTAATTAAATACAATAAGTACCGAAACCAGAATCATCTGAAATTGTAGAAGCTCTAGTATTCTGAGGTATGATTCACTACATGTAAACTCTACTACATTGTTTCATTACACAAGGAATGCAATGTAGCATTAAACATTTTACTTGGACAATGATGATGAACAGGATGAATGGTTTTTGCAATTTGAATAGAAAGACCTCATCTGTTATTTGTAGATCTTGAACAAAGTGGTAAGCCCTATCACCTTTGAACAGTTTTCTTGCCAAAGATTTTGGCAAACTTTTGTAGCAATAGGTGGTTTCTTTAGTTGAATGGCGCAAATTCACCCATCTTCATGGCTGACTCTCTGGTTAAATTAGTTTGACAATCATTTTAATGTCCACTTATAAATTTATTATTGTTTTAAAACACTATTCAATTGAAATGGTCAAGTAATCCAAATTGGGACAGACAAACAACAATATTTCTTTAAGGAAGGACTACGCTAATAAATTAAATTTACCATTTAGTAGGTATAAAAGTACATCAGCACTTGGACTTGCATGAGTCGTAGGTTGCAAGATTGGCCCTATTTCCCTTCCTGGATTGATCGTAACCATGTCCATGTTGTTTTTTTCTGCAAACTTCCAGGCAGCAACTTCTGCTGAAGTCCTGGCAAGTACATGCCAATGCTGAAAGCAGAAAATTTGAAGCGCATCACATAATGTGGGGACAATAATGACAATCATCACAATTTCAAACTCTGAAATTTGGAATAAATGTACTGACATTATTCCTCAGCAGAAGATGGCAAGAGTACGCAAGGTTCAAAGTATTATTCATTCGCAGTTTTTTTATACTTTTATGACATGGACTATTAAACAAATCAGCTGAAGCCGTTTATCAACTTTAGTAGACTATATGTACATCATAATTATAGAGTGTAAGAGCTCAAACTTCGGTTGACTTGATATTAATAGAACCAGTATTTAGTATTCATAAAGAATGAAGTTGTAACCAAACATTGACTGCATGATTATTATTTAATGTGCATATTAGAACATGATTATATTTGTAACTAAGTTGCAGAATGTGTGCAAACTTGCGACAACCAAAAGATATTGAAAATCGAATGAGTGTACCTTATTGAAATGATTATTACAGGGAAGCAGAAAACTTGGGATACTCATATTGATAACATGGATGATGGTTTCGAACACTTGCTGATATATGGTTTTGAAACTTAAGTCCTATATCATTATCCTCCTCCTCCTACTCCTCGTTGTTTCAACTATAATCTTATTATGAACTCCTTTTAATATTTTGGAATACTAGTCAACCAACTTTCTTTCATCTATTTCTTCTGGAGAAGGTGCTTTTAACTTCAGTTCAAATTCAGTTCAAATATGACAGTTAGCAGGTTTAAGAGACCACTGCCCATGGAGTCCACTTAACCATGAAGTGCAAATACATGCAAAAAACATTAGATTCAAAACTCTCATCAAAACATCATGCAACATTCGCTACTCTCATGTATTCAGCCCTAAAAAACTGCCAGTTTGAAAATTGTTGCTGATTACTAAAACACCGTGCATACCTCAGATTGTCTACAGAAATCGGGATCTGAAAACCATGTCTCATCCACAACACCTTCAAAGTTTTCATACTTCCTAGTATATACAACTGTAGACAGAGAAGATGTGAAAATAACTCGTTTCACAGATGGCGATTTCGCACATGATTTAAGAACATTAAGAGTTTCATTGACCGCTGCATCAACAATTTCAGTCTGAAATGAGCAAATCAACAATTAGATGCTAGTAATAAGGCAACTGCTAGTTTAGATGAACAGATTGTTGACAAAAATAATTAGGATAATTTGACCAAAAAAACTGATAAGGGCAAGTTACTCTTTCCTTCAAGGATATTACAGCTTAAATATTTACATGACCAATGGACTATGAGTGTAGGTCAGATTAATGGACTAAGATTACAGTTCTAATCATTGATCCCACTGCTAGTTGCCACGACTGATATGAGCTATCGAGGATCAAAATTGGGGTCAAATTTTATCTCTTTGTGTACCGTGACAAAGGACGAACAACATGTATATTTTCCAACGTCACAAATAATGTAATAAAAGGTTTTGCTACAGAGTACAGATGACAAAACAAAATGTTTCTTAGTTATTGTTGGTCGTTCATATCAGTGATTTGTATTTATTTATGTTTCACAAAAATTTTAAATTTTATATTAAGTGTTAGAAAAAGTACTCCCTATTATTATTACCTGGTTATCTTTTAAAAGCTCTTTAAAAGCTCTTTTAATTAAGTGTTAGAAAAATGGGAATCGTTCTGGGGTGACAATATGAAAATCTACATTCATTTCAAACATGAATAATTGAATTTTTGTCCTCACATTATGGGGGTCTTTTGTATATCAAAGAAAGACTATCATTGCAATTTTCATTTGAAAATGACAAAAAGAATGCCCCAAGCCCATAGTATCACATCTTTACCCAACTCTCTCCCTTAAATCATAGAGATAATTATACGGTAATACAAACTAGTTAAAGCATAAAATATTGATTTTCTCTATAATGAAATGAACCATTGGATCTTGGACATTATTGATTTTCTTTAAAGTATCATTGCAATTTTCATTTGAAAATGATAAAAAGAAGGCCCCAGCCCAAAGTATCACATCTTCACCCAACTTTCACCCCTGAATTGTAGAGTTAATTATATGGTACTGCAATCTAGTTAAAGCATTAAATATTGATTTTCTGTATAATGAAATGAACCTGTGGATCTTTGGCGTCAAGATTAAGGGTTGATCCAGTATGGAAGACACCCATGCAATCCTCAACAATCTTGTCAAAGGAACCTTCTTCTTTAAGATTAGCTTTAACCAGCTCCAATCTCTCCTTGGCACCCTCAAAGTTCAGTAAATGGTTTATATCACCTGCATATAAATAAAAACCATAAAAGAATAATGATATATCAAACTACTATTACATATCAAACAAAGTAGCTAGTACTGATTCATTGACAAAATAGAGGAAATTAGACTTCCATCAACTTGATGGACAAAATCTTCCATGGTATATTAGCTGCAATGCTGCATATGATATTATTATAATATAATATGAAAGTATTATTAAAGAAAAATGGCAACCAGAAATAGGATAGCCAAAACAAACCAATGAACATTAATGAGGGCAAGAATTGAAGTGGCTAACCTGGCTCGCTAACAGTGCCTCTGACCCTGTAACCACGATCAAGGAGAAGCTTGACGATCCACGAAGCGACGTAGCCATTGGCACCAGTCACGCAAACGAGGGTTCCATCGTTCTTGGTGTTACTACTACTCAGTTTTAGTTTTTTGCATGGCTGAAAATCAGTCATTTTGTCCTTTCTCTGTGATATCTCAGAGCAAACAATCACCGTAGAAATTTCATTCACATAGCCGTTGTAGTCTATATAGTATATGCTGACTCAGACAATTGGTTACAACTGTCTAACCAACTAACTAAAGCCTCCTAAGTTCTAACAGTACACAGAATCCCTCACGTGAGGTGTCACTTTATTAACATTCCTTATAACGTGCGAAGTATCTAAAGTGTGTATTACAATTTGGTCTAATTCTTATCCCCTGCAGCTTGCTTAATAATGTGGGCCACTTCGTAGGCTTTGAATTAATTGAGAGCTGACCATTTGGACCCAATTTGGACCAAAGAATTCAAAAAGAAAGAGGGAAGAAGTGACTGGCCCGTGAAGCAAAGAAAGAAAGGAAGAAAATGGGGCGAACTAAATGTGGGCAGCAAGGGAGCATGGTTTGGGCTTTTGTCCTTTACTAAACACACACACAATCAGACCTGAACCGGGTCCCATTTGCAGAGGGAGGCTGCGTTTGGCAAGGTGACACAAAAAAAAACCTTCCTTCATTTTCCCAGACAGTGGGCGCCGTTGAAAAGGAAGAAAAGAAAAGCCATCAATTTCTCAGCTATTGTTGGAGCAAAAGAGGAGCGAGCAAATCTGAGAAGAAAGCTTGGTTTCTTCATGTCTTCCTCCTCAAAAATCAGTGGCAAGAGAATATTTTGGGAGCTAGATTTGGGGTTTGGATTGGAGGATTTGCTTAGAGCCTCTCAAGGCTTCTTTCTAATTTCTCTAGCTTCCTCCTTATAAATTTCATTCTCTTGCAATTCTGGATTTTTAAGGTATGAATTTGATGCTGAACCTTGGATTTACTCTTATCAACTAGACTTTTTTTTTTGAGAAGTTAAAGGTTGCGATGTAGACTATTAAATCATGACATGTTTGATATATTTTTAGATTATACATTAGTTTATAGGTAAAATAAACTAAGGGGAAAAAAATTAGGTAAATCAATTTATAATTAACTTATTTTGTTTTTTATAGAATTTTCTAAAAGAGTCAACTAGGTCTTATACTTAGAATTGACAATCAGAGTAATTGGTGACTTATGTGACATTCTAAAAAATGATTTATAATTAATTTGAATTTGTAATTAATTTGTATTGTGTCTTCTTTTACATGTTTGAATTTGAAATGATTTGAAATTAAAATTAATTGTATTAACCGACATTCTAAAAAAGTGATTTAAAATCAATTTGTAATGTGCCTTCTTTTTTACATGTTTGAATTTGAAGTAATTCAAAATTAAATTGAATTGTATTAAAAACTTTATTTTGAATCCGAAAAATCAACTATGAAATTAGAGTATTAGAGTAATTACTGTGACATTCTCCTAAAAAAGAACTTTAGTTTGTATTTAATTTGATTGACAATCAGAGTAATTGGTGACTTATGTGACATTCTAAAAAATGATTTAAAATTAATTTGAATTTGTAATTACTTTGTAGGGCAAATGTGCAAAAATAGCAACCGTAAATTTAAAAATGGGCAACTATAACTCTGGTAAATTGAAGGGGCCAAAACTGTACACTGTAAACTAAAATGGGGCAAAATCATACATTGTAAACCAAAATGAGGCAAAAGTAACCTCTTTGTTAAGCCGAGTTAAACAGGCATTTTCCAGACGTGGGCTCCACCATCAGTAAATGACATGTCAATTCCAAAATCTAACGTGAAAGCTAAAATGCATCCAGTTGAACCTAAATCACTAAAAATGAACTTTAAACCCTCAAATCATTTCGATAAAAAACCAAATAGAACCTCAAATCATGTTAAATTCACCTTACTTCTACGTAATCATCTGATAAAATAATGTCTCATCAAAAAATTAAAGTCTCATCAACATATTGCACCCTTAAATGTATGACACATCATTTACTGATGGTGGGGCCACGTCTGGAAAACGTACGTTTAAATTTACGATAACTATTTTTGCACATTTGTCCAATTTTGCCCCATTTTGATTTACAGTGTACAATTTTGCCCCCTTCAATTTACCAGAGTTATATGTAACATCCTGAAAATTTAATACAGGATTAAAGAGTGTTTTGGGAAATGATAAATGGAGAAATTAGGAATTTTGGAATTTTTAGGAATTTTTGGAGATTTTTGGAAATTTTGAGTAATTAATATGCACAAAATTAATTAAGAAATGAAAAGTTTGAAATATGAGGGAATGGAAAAGCTAAAAATATTTTGAAGTTTAAGAAGATTGGAGGCTGGTTTAAGTGGTTTTAAATTAAAAGAGGACATTATGGTAACTTCCGGTACGAAATAATCCATTTCTGACCAAGAAAACGCATGCCAAACACGCCCCAGCCCCCTTTTTGACATAAAACCGTCGGACCTTCTTCTTTTTCCTCATTCTCTCTGCGCGATCGAGCCGTCCCCTTACCATTTTGCTTATTTTTCTTCACACCCACAAGCATCCATTTGGCTTCTTAGTTCATAAAGCTTCCTCCTTTTCATTTGCTTTTCTTCTCTCCTCCTCGGGTCCGTTAAAGTTGAGTACGGAGGGTGGCCGGCGGCGGTTTCTGGCGGCGGCCTTGGCGTTCCGGCGACTTGAACGGCGGGTGAGGGGAAAGGTTTGATTTTTCTTGGTTTCCTTGAGTTGTTCTTCTATTTCCAACATTTTCTTGTCATTTTCTCAACGATCCCTTTCCTTTTCCCAGTTCGGCCGGCGGTTTGGAGTGTTTTTTCCGGCGACGGTGGTTCTATTTTCCGGCGAAGGGAGTTGTTGTTGAAGGTGGGTGATAATTTCTTTAGTTCTTTTTTTTGATTTCTTCATGTTCCAACTTCATTTCTCATTTTCCCTTTCCTTTCTCTTACTTTAACTCGGTTACCACCCAAGGGAGGTGTTTTCCGGCGTGCTAGGCGGCGGCCGACGGTGGTGGTACCCTCTTTTGCACCTTGAAAACTAAGTAAGCATCTTCACCTTTGGATTTTGGAATTTTTGGATAGAATTTCCTATTTGGAGTTAGGGTTTTGGAGTATATGGGAATATTATAGGCATTTTATGACTCTTTGAAATTGGGATTTGTCCATAAAGGAGTGTTGGAATAAATTGGTGCTTAAGAAATGCTTGATGAAGTTGTTTATTGATGTTGGAATGCTAATGTTGACTAGATTGAGGTTTGAAAGGAAGTTGGAAAGTTAAAGTATTGATTGAAAGTGATTTAGATGTTTTAAAGGATGGTTTGGTTATGGTGGGTAATGTTATAAACTCTTCAAGAGATGATTAAGGTTGAAAGTATTGATATTGTAAAGATTTGGTAAAGAGAAGTTGGAAAAGGAAAGGATATGGATGTGGTTTTGGTATTGAAGTATTTTTATACTTTTAGTGTTAATGAAAGTTATTTAAAAGGTTGAATTAAGTCACTTGCAAAGTGTCTTGACCCATTTTTAAATTGTGGCATTATTGTAGACGGTGATCTTTCAAGCGGACTTTGAAGATAACTGATAACTGCGTATATCTGCTGCAGTGAAGTTTAGCAGGTAATCACGCTTAACTGACTGTGATACTGAGGGTGATGGCAGTTGAGGATTTTCTAATATCCTCTTCTACTTATTTATATATATAAATAAAATGAATTCAGATTATGTTATACGTAAACGTGGGCTATAGGGTACCTTTCAACTGAACTGTACTTTATATAAATTCATATTTATATATAATCTTTTGTATGTTGCATGACACTGGTTATTAGTACCGTCGGCCGATGTAACCTATCGATTTGCGCAAATCGATAGGTTAATTGTACAGGTTCCTTGAATTGTAAAGGAACCAGGGATGTTTCCACTATTTATAGTGCTCCCTTTTCAGGGATGTTTTCACTATTTAAAGTGCTCCCTTTTTCATGCGTTCAGACTTGAGACTGGGCACAGTGTCAATCACGTTTATTTTTGTCTATTGAGAGATGGTTGTATCTGTTCTGTATATATGTGTATATATTATGTGGTTATGCAGGTTTTGAAAACTGTGGTACCCTGTAGACACTCCACTACCCCACTTCTGAGTGTCACAGTGAGTTACGTAGTGATTACTGAGACATTGTTTTGTCTCACCCCATTCCCTTTATTTTTACAGGTGATCATGCCCAGGGGGAGGCGCAGAGGAAGGGGAAGGGGCCGTCTGGCCCATACTGATATAGTAAGTAGGCCAGAGGTGACCTTGTTAGGGACATATATCGCCATTTCACTAGGCTGCACCAGCTTCTGTATATATGAATGTTGTTTTGAGTGAATTTTATTATATATGTGAACTGTATGACTTGTAATGTAACTTAATGTAATGTTTTGGTTGTTATGTAACATTGTTCCTGCTACTGTGATAGTTCAGGAACTACCTTGACTAATATGTCAAGCTTGGTTGATGTATATTCTGTTTTCCAGGTGATGAGAACTTGAATGGATGTATAAAGGAAACTCGATTTTCCTAATATGTTGATGTGGTAGATGGAGGATGTATTGAGTGTTTTTATGTTTTCCTGTGTGTGTAATCATATTAGATGGGCCCCGCTCTAATATGGTTTATTTTTGTGTAGTTTGGTTAGTTCCTTTACTAACCATGTTAGGTGAATCTTTTCTAACATAGTTAGATTTAGGTTATGATATTGATTGTGTGATTCATTAGGTGATGGTGATTCTTTTGCTAACTATGTTAGAGGATTCTCTTTTCTAACATAGTTAGATATGTAATCTCTTAATTATAGAGAAATTCTTTTGCTAACCATGTTAGGTGAATCTTTTACTAACATGGTTAGACTCCATTGTTTGGATTAATTTGATTATTAGTTGAGTTAGGTTAAGGTTAATTTTATATTAGTAGGTGGTACTTTACAATTTGGTATCAGTTTTATGGTAAACGATACCCTGCCTGTTGCATTGCATATAGAATGGCGATATATAAACCCCTTCCTTCCCTTCCTTATTATTATGATCACTAATTCTTTTTATGATTATTATCATTATTCCCTAGGTGGGTGGAGAAGAAGATAGTTATAATCAGTTCCAAGATTCACAACAATCTATACCGGCACAAAACTTTGGGTCGGAGTTTGTGAATCAGTTGAGGGATGTGATTTTGGAGACAATGGAAGAAAGGTTACAGAAATTTAAACAAGATATGGGCCATCAGCATCAAAGTGAAGGAGAGTTTGAATTTGGCCATGAGAGTGAAACTCATGGGACCCAGCAAGAAGTTACCCAAGAAGACCGTGCTGTTAATAGAGTTTGGAAAGATGTGTCTAGGCACAATCCTGGTACTTTTGAAGGGGGTCGCCAACCTGAAGTAGCAGAAGAATGGATCGATAGATTAGAGACAATTTTTCAAGCAGTTGCCTGTAATGAGTACCAGAAAGCCAGGGTTGCTATCTTACTTTTGACCGGTGATGCCAAAAGATGGTGGAAGTCAGCTGGGGGTATGGATGATTCCATGACTGTGTGGTCTGAATTCAAAGGAAAATTCCTTGAGCATTACTTTCCCATTACAATCAGACATGAGAAAGAACTTGAATTTAATAAATTAATGCAAGGCAATATGCACGAGGATGAATTTGTTGCCACTTTCAATGAGTTATCACGCTATGTGACGTACTTGCAATATAGAGATGATCCCGAATGGAAGCATACTCAGTTGATTCAGAAGGCTAGACCTGTGTTGCAGCCATATCTGTATGCTAGGCCGTTTGTTAGTTTTGAGGATTCTTGTGAGTATCTTTGTCTTGTGGCCAGAAACTTGAGAAGTTCAGGTACCTTGGATCGTGTTAATAATCAGTTTAAATCTACTAGCTACTTAAGGCCTTCAGGAGGTATCTCAAAAAGTAACAGTGCTGGTACGAGTACTTCTGGGAGTTCTGGGAGAAGATCTCAAGGCCAAGGTCATACGCAAGGGTATAACCAGAGGGGTAGTTTTCGCAGACAACACCAGGGAAGATCTGGGCAGAGAAATCAGTTCAGGGGTGGCAGAACCCAATCTTTTGGTGGTAGAGGTCGAGCAGGTGCTAGTCAGGGGTCTCATCAGGAGTCAGCTGCCTCAGCATCTAGCGTGGGAAGTCCTTGTGTTAGATGTGGGAATTTTCATGCTGGAAATTGTTGGAGGTGTTATAACTGTAATGAGTTGGGCCATACCTACAGGTTTTGCCCTAAGCTAGAGCAGCGCATTCAGGCGAGTCAGAGTAGTCGCCCTATGGCTCCTGGACGTGTGTATGTTACCACAAGAGAGGAGGCCACAGCGTCTCCTAATGTGATTCAAGGTATGGTTTCCATCCGAGGTTATAGTGTTGAAGTGTTATTTGATTCTGGTGCAACACATTCTTTTATTTCCTATGACTGTGCTAAGAAACTTGGCCTTACTCTATCTGCATTATCTTATGATTTGAAAGTAACTACCCCTAGTGGAGCTGTGTTTGTAACTGCTCACGTATGTAAAGGCTTGGACCTTCAGTATGAAGGTCGAGATTCCGTGATTGACCTTGTATGTTTACCCCTTAAAGGAATAGAGGTGATTATTGGCATGGATTGGTTGATAGCCAATAATGTCATTTTGCTTTGTAAGGAACGGGCTGTGAGATATGCGGTAAATTCTTTAACTGTTGGGGGTTCCAGTGGTTCCTTGTTACTATCCGCCACACAAGCTGAGAAGTGCGTGCGGAGGGGTTGTCAGGTGTTTGCTGTTTTCTTCTCAATTAAATCTGAGGAGGAGATTAGCATTGAAGCTATAGATGTGGTTAAGGATTATACTGAAGTTTTCGCTGATATTCAGGGTCTTCCACCTGAGCGAGAAGTGGAATTCACCATTGATTTAGAACCAGGTGCTAGTCCGATTTCTAAGGCACCATATAGAATGGCTCCGGTGGAATTAGCTGAGTTGAAGAAGCAGATTGAAGAATTGCTTGAAAAAGGTTTTATTCGACCTAGTGTGTCACCGTGGGGAGCTCCAGTCTTGTTTGTTAAGAAAAAGGATGGTAGCATGAGGTTGTGCATAGATTACCGTCAGCTGAATAAAGTCACAATAAAGAATAAATACCCGTTGCCCAGGATAGATGATTTGTTGGATCAGTTAGTTGGGGCTTCCGTGTTTTCTAAGATTGACTTGAGATCAGGTTATCATCAGTTAAGAGTTCGGGTAAAGGACGTTCCTAAGACGACCTTTAGAACCCGTTATGGCCACTATGAATTCTTGGTGATGCCTTTTGGTTTGACCAATGCTCCTGCTGTGTTCATGGACTATATGAACAGAATTTTCAGGCCATATTTAGATAAGTTCATTGTGGTGTTCATTGATGATATTCTGATTTATTCTAAAAATGAAGAGGAGCATCGGGAGCATCTGGGCATTGCCTTGAGAGTTCTGAGGGATCATCAGCTTTATGCTAAGTTGTATAAGTGTGAATTTTGGTTGAACGAAGTAAAGTTTTTGGGGCATGTGGTTTCTTCTGAAGGTGTTGCGGTGGATCCTAGTAAGGTTGAGGCGGTTTTGCAGTGGGAATCTCCGAAATCAGTAACTGAAGTACGGAGTTTTGTAGGATTAGCTGGTTATTATCGGAGATTTATTCGTGGTTTTTCGCAGATCGCCCGTCCTTTGACAAATTTGACCAAGAAAGATCGCCCTTTTGTATGGACGGAGCAATGTGAAGCAGCATTTCAGGAGTTAAAGACTCTTTTGACTACCGCTCCAGTGTTGGTTTTGCCAGATTCGTCTCAACCGTTTGAGGTGTATACTGATGCGTCGTTGATGGGTTTAGGATGTGTGTTGATGCAAAATGGCAAAGTGATAGCTTATGCCTCGAGACAGTTGAGACCACATGAAGTAAACTACCCAACTCATGATTTGGAGTTGTGTGCAGTGGTGTTTGCCTTGAAAATCTGGCGTCATTATCTTTTTGGGGCTCAGTTTGAAGTGTTCAGTGATCATAAAAGTCTCAAGTATTTGATGGATCAGAAAGAGTTGAACGGTAGGCAACGTCGTTGGATGGAGTTGCTAAGTGATTATAAGTTTGAAATCAAGTATCACCCTGGGAAAGCCAATGTGGTTGCTGACGCTTTAAGTAGGAAATCGGCTCATGTCTTTGCAATGAGTCTTGAGGAACAGGCTTGGTTGGAAACTTTACGTGATATGCGAGTTGTTCCTGGGGTGGAGCAGGCTATTTTGAGAGCGGTAGTAGTTGATTTTGACTTGTACACCGATTTGCGAGTATCACAGGAGAAGGATGACAAGTTGAGTAAGATTCGAAAAGAATTGGAGGATGGTTCAGTCTTAGATTTTGAGATTGATGGTTATGGGATTCTACGGTTTAAGCATCGTATTTGTGTTCCTGATTGTGCTGAGATAAAGCAGACTATTTTGGAAGAGGCTCACAGGAGTAAATATGTCATGCATCCGGGAATCACTAAGATGTATAATGATTTGAAGCGAGAATTTTGGTGGCCAGAGATGAAAAAGAATGTGACACAGTTTGTACTTAAGTGCTTGACTTGCCAGAAAGTCAAGATTGAGCACCAAAAGCCAGGTGGATTGCTACAGAGTATTGAGGTGCCTCAGTGGAAGTGGGATGATATATCTATGGATTTCATTGTGGGGTTACCGCGTACTCAGTCAGGTCATTATTCTATTTGGGTGATTGTGGATCAGTTGACTAAGTCAGCACACTTTTTGCCTGTTCAGATTACTAGTCCAATGGAAAAGTTGGCTCAGTTGTATGTTGATGAAATTGTGCGTTTGCATGGGGTACCAAAGAGTATTATTTCAGATAGAGATCAGCGGTATAGATCCGGATATTGGACGTCACTACAGGCTGCTTTAGGCAGTAAGCTTAAGTTCAGTACTGCGTATCACCCGCAAACAGATGGTCAGACAGAAAGGGTTAATCAAATCCTTGAGGATATGTTGCGGGCATGTGCTATTGAGTTGCCTGGTAGTTGGGATAAGCATCTTCCACTAGCAGAATTTGCTTATAACAATAGTTACCAGTCGAGTATTGGTATGGCTCCTTATGAGGCTTTGTATGGTAGGAAGTGTCGATCGCCAATCTGTTGGACGGAAGTGAGTGAAAGAGCTGTTATTGGCCCGGATATTGTGGATGAGACCACCCAGAAGATTGAGATGATTCGGGAGAAATTGTTGACGGCCCAAAGTAGACAGAAAAGTTATGCAGATAAGCGACGACGACCACTAGAATTTGAAGAGGGTGATCATGTGTTTTTGAAAGTTTCGCCAATGACTGATGTTGGCAGATCAATTCGGGCTAAGAAGTTATCCCCTCGATATATGGGTCCTTTTGATGTGATTGAGAAGGTCGGTGAGGTTTCTTACCGGATAGCTCTTCCGCCACAACTATCGAGACTACACGATGTGTTTCATGTGTCACAGTTGAAGAAATATCACCCTGATCCTTCTCATGTTATTGAGCCTGAAGAAGTAGAGTTGGAAAACAATTTGACTTATCAAGTGGAGCCTGAAAGAATTTTGGATGTCAAGGATAAGCAATTGAGAAATAAAACCATTCGCCTTGTGAAGGTTTTCTGGAGAGGTATGACTCCAGGAGATGCGACTTGGGAAGCTGAGGAACAGATACGTGAGAAGTACCCACAGCTATTCCTAGGTACATTTTACCTCATTTCTCTATTGTTTTCATTTGGTAAAGATGCGATGGTAATGAATTTTGAGGGCAAAATTCCTAAAAGGTGGGGAGAATTGTAACATCCTGAAAATTTAATACAGGATTAAAGAGTGTTTTGGGAAATGATAAATGGAGAAATTAGGAATTTTGGAATTTTTAGGAATTTTTGGAGATTTTTGGAAATTTTGAGTAATTAATATGCACAAAATTAATTAAGAAATGAAGAGTTTGAAATATGAGGGAATGGAAAAGCTAAAAATATTTTGAAGTTTAAGAAGATTGGAGGCTGGTTTAAGTGGTTTTAAATTAAAAGAGGACATTATGGTAACTTCCGGTACGAAATAATCCATTTCTGACCAAGAAAACGCATGCCAAACACGCCCCAGCCCCCTTTTTGACATAAAACCGTCGGACCTTCTTCTTTTTCCTCATTCTCTCTGCGCGATCGAGCCGTCCCCTCCCCTTACCATTTTGCTTATTTTTCTTCACACCCACAAGCATCCATTTGGCTTCTTAGTTCATAAAGCTTCCTCCTTTTCATTTGCTTTTCTTCTCTCCTCCTCGGGTCCGTTAAAGTTGAGTACGGAGGGTGGCCGGCGGCGGTTTCTGGCGGCGGCCTTGGCGTTCCGGCGACTTGAACGGCGGGTGAGGGGAAAGGTTTGATTTTTCTTGGTTTCCTTGAGTTGTTCTTCCATTTCCAACATTTTCTTGTCATTTTCTCAACTCCCTTTCCTTTTCCCAGTTCGGCCGGCGGTTTGGAGTGTTTTTCCGGCGACGGTGGTTCTATTTTCCGGCGAAGGGAGTTGTTGTTGAAGGTGGGTGATAATTTCTTTAGTTCTTTTTTTTGATTTCTTCATGTTCCAACTTCATTTCTCATTTTCCCTTTCCTTTCTCTTACTTTAACTCGGTTACCACCCAAGGGAGGTGTTTTCCGGCGTGCTAGGCGGCGGCCGACGGTGGTGGTACCCTCTTTTGCACCTTGAAAACTAAGTAAGCATCTTCACCTTTGGATTTTGGAATTTTTGGATAGAATTTCCTATTTGGAGTTAGGGTTTTGGAGTATATGGGAATATTATAGGCATTTTATGACTCTTTGAAATTGGGATTTGTCCATAAAGGAGTGTTGGAATAAATTGGTGCTTAAGAAATGCTTGATGAAGTTGTTTATTGATGTTGGAATGCTAATGTTGACTAGATTGAGGTTTGAAAGGAAGTTGGAAAGTTAAAGTATTGATTGAAAGTGATTTAGATGTTTTAAAGGATGGTTTGGTTATGGTGGGTAATGTTATAAACTCTTCAAGAGATGATTAAGCTTGAAAGTATTGATATTGTAAAGATTTGGTAAAGAGAAGTTGGAAAAGGAAAGGATATGGATGTGGTTTTGGTATTGAAGTATTTTTATACTTTTAGTGTTAATGAAAGTTATTTAAAAGGTTGAGTTAAGTCACTTGCAAAGTGTCTTGACTCATTTTTAAATTGTGGCATTATTGTAGACGGTGATCTTTCAAGCGGACTTTGAAGATAACTGATAACTGCGTATATCTGCTGCAGTGAAGTTTAGCAGGTAATCACGCTTAACTGACTGTGATACTGAGGGTGATGGCAGTTGAGGATTTTCTAATATCCTCTTCTACTTATTTATATATATAAATAAAATGAATTCAGATTATGTTATACGTAAACGTGGGCTATAGGGTACCTTTCAACTGAACTATACTTTATATAAATTCATATTTATATATAATCTTTTGTATGTTGCATGACACTGGTTATTAGTACCGTCGGCCGATGTAACCTATTGATTTGCGCAAATCGATAGGTTAATTGTACAGGTTCCTTGAATTGTAAAGGAACCAGGGATGTTTCCACTATTTATAGTGCTCCCTTTTCAGGGATGTTTTCACTATTTAAAGTGCTCCCTTTTTCATGCGTTCAGACTTGAGACTGGGCACAGTGTCAATCACGTTTATTTTTGTCTATTGAGAGATGGTTGTATCTGTTCTGTATATATGTGTATATATTATGTGGTTATGCAGGTTTTGAAAACTGTGGTACCCTGTAGACACTCCACTACCCCACTTCTGAGTGTCACAGTGAGTTACGTAGTGATTACTGAGACATTATTTTGTCTCACCCCATTCCCTTTATTTTTACAGGTGATCATGCCCAGGGGGAGGCGCAGAGGAAGGGGAAGGGGCCGTCTGGCCCATACTGATATAGTAAGTAGGCCAGAGGTGACCTTGTTAGGGACATATATCGCCATTTCACTAGGCTGCACCAGCTTCTGCATATATGAATGTTGTTTTGAGTGAATTTTATTATATATGTGAACTGTATGACTTGTAATGTAACTTAATGTAATGTTTTGGTTGTTATGTAACATTGTTCCTGCTACTGTGATAGTTCAGGAACTACCTTGACTAATATGTCAAGCTTGGTTGATGTATATTCTGTTTTCCAGGTGATGAGAACTTGAATGGATGTATAAAGGAAACTCGATTTTCCTAATATGTTGATGTGGTAGATGGAGGATGTATTGAGTGTTTTTATGTTTTCCTGTGTGTGTAATCATATTAGATGGGCCCCGCTCTAATATAGTTTATTTTTGTGTAGTTTGGTTAGTTCCTTTACTAACCATGTTAGGTGAATCTTTTCTAACATGGTTAGATTTAGGTTATGATATTGATTGTGTGATTCATTAGGTGATGGTGATTCTTTTGCTAACTATGTTAGAGGATTCTCTTTTCTAACATAGTTAGATATGTAATCTCTTAATTATAGAGAAATTCTTTTGCTAACCATGTTAGGTGAATCTTTTACTAACATGGTTAGACTCCATTGTTTGGATTAATTTGATTATTAGTTGAGTTAGGTTAAGGTTAATTTTATATTAGTAGGTGGTACTTTACATTATAGTTGCACATTTTTAAATTTACGATGACTATTTTTGCACCTTTACCCTTAATTTGTATTGTGCCTTCTTTTACATGTTTGAATTTGAATTTGAAATGATTTTAAATTAAAATGCATTTGTATTAAACACTTGACTTTGAATCCGAAAAATCAACTTTATGATGCACCTCATTCAATTTGTACTTTTAAAATAATATTTACAATTAATTAAATATCTTGGCAATTAATTACTCGGATTATGAAATGCTTATAAATAGCTCGTGTGTTAGCATTTTAGAATTATGAAATACAGCTTATGGGTCTTTCCTCATGAAAACCACCAAACAAGTTCTACTCAAATTAGAGATGCTTGAATATTTGGTTTACTGCTCTCAAAGCTAAACTTGTAAATGATGGATGGAATAATGTTCCTCTCTTGCAATCTTCACCTTTGACAATGAGTCGTTGATCTTTTGTATGAAGTGTTTTGACTTTTGAGTTTTCATGAGTGTTTGGTTTTGGAATGAAATATGTAAGCTTATTTTCCTGTTGTAATTGTTTCTCTCTTGCTTTTGCTTTTGTTCACAACACAGTGTATTATATTTTTGGGAAATTTGCAGTTTAGTCCCTGGTAAGGGAAATTAATACTGGAAGATCCTAATACATTCCAAAATAATTATAAAGTCTCAGGGGCCCTTTCCTACAATTGTTTGCTTATCTTCAATGACCATTTTGCCCTCATAAGATGAAAGCATAGTCCCCCTGTAGGGACCAGTGAGATGACAACCATCTTTAATGAGGGCAAAATGGTCATTGAAGTTAAGCAAACAATTGCAGGAAAGGGCCCCTGGGACTTTATAATTATTTTGGAATGTATTGGGACCTTCCAATATTAATTTCCCTTACCAGGGACTAAACTGCAAATCCCCCTATATTTTTTGTTAGACCGAATAAATTTGTGTGAACTACTACAATATGAATTTGGATTTGTATATTAAGGGTATATTGGAGATTGCATATTGTTCTTCAATAGTCTTGAAAAATGTCATGGGTCCTTCAACTTTCATAAGTTAATGTTACTACCCTAATGAGAATCCCAAGCATATCACTCTCCTTTGTAAATATGTGTACAGGTAAATTTTAGCACTAATTTCAGAAATCAACCATTATCATAATTTCCTTAATTTCAATATTAATTTCAGCACTTAATCAGTGGAGTGGGTGCGTAAATGAACACATTAATGCTATTTGAAAAAAAAAATTGTTTTAAACAAATAAAGAGAAATTACTTTGAGAATTGGTAATTGTTATCATAAATAGGAGTTTGGTTTAAATTAGCCATTATTATTATCATAAAGAGAAGATTGGTTTAAATTAATTGGACTAAACGAAAAAATGGCAAATGTGCAAAATTTTTTCCATGTTTGAATGTATTGCTAAATTGAAAAAAAAAATTATATGAAAATTAAATATAATTAAATTTTTTCATATAATTAAATATAACTAAATTGAATGTATTGCTAAATTGAAAAAAGAAATATGAAAATTATATAAAAAGTAAATATAATTAAATATAAAAATTGATACTAGTATAAAGAACTAAATTGTATACTTTAAGCTGATTTTTATAATCAATTTTTAGGGAGAGGATACTTTTATTTTCATTTTTGTTTTTTTTTTTTTTGCAAAATCTCATCTTCACCCTTAGATAAGAAATGGGTGGTTCAAACTAATATTATATAAAAGTGTTACTATAGCATTTAACAGCTTCTCTACTTGAAAGCATAGGTAATAAATCTATTTAGTAGATTACATTCCCTAATATCATCAAGGGACTCGAAATGGGTTGACCATTTTATTGCTATAGCATTCATAAATTAAAGCTTAGTTTTTGTTTAATGCAATTATGAAAAATATAAATATGATTTAAAGAGTTTAAATTTTTTATATAGTAATAGTTGTTACAAAATGACAAATATAAACCATTTATTTTTTAAATGGTGGGCAAGAAATTCATAGAGAAGATGAGATAGTGGAAAGATATATTAGATCCTTTAAATAAGACTTATTTATAATTTTTATCAACATTTCCTCAAAATATCTTTATCAATCTCCCCAATAATAGACAAATGAGAGATGGAGGGTGGAGGTAAATGTAGAGTTTAGAGTATATTAGTAATGTCATGTTATTTTTTAACTAGTTTATCTAATATCTTTAATTTGATTAAATTTGGTAAATATATCTTATATTTATGATTAGTGGGAGTAGTAAGCTAAACTGAACTCAGCGGAAAGAAAACAAAAGAATAGACTCAACTCCAATTTATTGATGGACATGAATATGAATATGAATATGAATATGACACTCACAATAGTCTTTTCCTCGTTATATAACCCAATTTACTCCCTCAGATCCAAAAGGCATTATTTAGATTTTATATTGGGTAAGGGTCTTATCTATCTCTTAAGTAACCACCATGAACAACAAGATTGATCAACAACTAAACCAATAATACTTAGGGCGAATGCCTAGAAATGATACATAACTATTGGTCAAGGAACAAAACTAGTACTTAAATACCGAGGTACAAAAATGATACCAAACTTTTACCATGTGATCAAAAATGATATTTTCACTAATATGACAATAATATTAGACATGAAAAGTCCAAAAAGCCCTTATAAAATAATTGTCACCTGGTAAAAGTTTATTTAATTATGAGGGCATTTTAGACATTTCATGTCTAATATTATTGTCATATTAGTGAAAATATCATTTTTGATCACATGGTAAAAGTTTGGTATCATTTTTGTACCTCGGAATAGTTATGTACTATTTTTGTTCCTTGGCCAATAGTTATGTATTATATTTGGGCCTTTGCCCTAATACTTAAAAGAGACAAGTTTCTGTTTTCACCAGATTCAGATATGTAATTTTTTACTTGTTTGCATACCAAAAGGTTTGATTCTGACCATTTCTATGACTATGTAGGAAATATTTCTACCATCAATTACAACTGTGTTAATTAAGAATGTAAACATTCTTTGAGTTTGAAAGTATGTCTCGACCATGATAAGCATCAAGACCCAACTTATTTATTCTTTAAGAGCAGTACCAAAACAAAATATAAATGGAAAAATTCATCAGATTCCATGCAGATTTAATTAGGATAAAACAAGTTATTTATGCAGTAACTCGTAACCAGAGTTTTGTCTTTCCTTCATCAAAAAGAGTTTTGCCTTTCCAAGTGTTCCCAAACTATCCAATGACCTAAAATGTGGCAGATTTGACACAAATTATTCATGTAACACCTAATCTTTTTACTACTATACTATATCATTTTAATTGATATTCTAATATTTTTCCTATTGTAGAAAGTCTAAAATACCAATAATTTAAAACTTTTCTTTTCAAAATGTTTTACAAATCATTACTATCACTATTACTACACTCTAATCAAAATATTAGTTATCTCGATGATAAATCCCTGAATTTTGGTGTCATTCTATTTCTAATTTTAAACATTTACAAATGATAATACAATTACTATGCAAGTTCATGCTCGCTTTAGTTTACCTATTTGAACCAAAGATATTTCTCTTAACTAGGTGCAGTCACTAACATATCCACGAACGATCAACCTCTTGCTATCCCTCATGTGCACTCCAAAAATAGCCCACCTTATATCCTCCATCTCACCAGCTCCATGAGCCTCTGAAAAACAGCAGTTAAACCAGTTTACTTCGTATACATGCATATAATAATAATAATAAACATAAATATACCCTTTTTCATGAAAATGACAACAATAATCCTTCCAGCCAATGCTGTGGCCTCAACTACCTATCACTAATAACGAGATACCCGCTAAATAGTGGAGGCGCCTTTACCTGCAGGATTTAACATAAGCTCTGGTATAGGGGGAGCTACCCGCCTATACCTTGGAGTACTCCACTCAATAATTCCTCAAACATTCATCAACAATTCTCAATATTCCTCAATGTTCCTCAATAATGCTCAAATATTGCTCAATATTCCTCAAAGGATTAAACATCATCATGATCATAAAATAAATAATTTTCATGAAAATCTACGAACTTTTATCATAATGTATATGAAGTAAACTGCTACCTCAACTTTGCACATTACTGTTACTCCTTCTCCTTGTCTGTCTGCTGCTCCAACATTTTCTCCTAAGACTAACCCAAACTCCTTGTGGTCTCTCGTCCTCCCTAGCTACTATAAGTTGCCTTCAATTTCTCGGCTTCACCGTGGCGGGTGATGGTCGGCCGAGCAGAGAACAAAAAGGAAGCAGAAGGAAGAAGACGAGAGAAAGTGAAACTGAAGTAAGGAGAAGCGTTGAAGATGATGGGCAGTGAAAGGTTTGAGAGTGAAAGGGAGAATGATGGAGGGATAAAATGATGAAGATAATGGTGAGGGAGGGAGTAGTGTCGGCCAAGAGAGAGTGAGAGTGAATTAGTGATAGAGATGAAGATGGATTAAATGGGTATTTTAATAAATAAATGAATAAATGAATGGAGGAGAGGGATTTAAGGAGAAGATAAGCATGAGTAAAATGAATGTTGTGGTTTAGTTGGGTGAGGATAAGAACAATGAGAAAAGTGAGGTAATTTCTTGAGATATTTTGAGTCCCAATATAATTTATCTAGATATGTTTTAGTTCCCAAATTTATTTCTAAAATTTCCTAAATACTAAACAATACCTTAAGATTCCAAATATGGTCTTATTTATTCTTTTAGAAATTTTGGGGTGTTACAATTCTCTCCCCCTAAAATAATTTCGTCCTCGAAATTAAGAGAAAGTTACTCCTCTCACAGTACATGATGACTTAACTTTAAGGTTACCAACATCATTGTAAGCATGTAGGTCTACTGGAAATCCAAGATCTTACCTTTATCATTCTTGGCTAATCTTATCTTCTACATTAGGATACAATTCTACCCCTTTTGCATTGCCTAGGCTGCTTCTTTCCTGCCTTTGTCTATCTTTTTCTATTTCAGGGAAAATCAATACTAATATATTGAAAACTATATTTGCTTAAACTCCATCAATAGTTTAAGATGTACCTAACAACTTGTTAATGACCATTTTCTAAATAGAAAATGGGTGACTTTATAACCTTTTTCAAAGTTATTTTTTTCCATCTCTTAAATATTCTCTAATATCACATCACTTTGCCTAATTCTTTTTTTTTTAAACAAATCAATACATTTAATCAATCTAATATCACCATAATATCCTCTTTAAAATCAAACCTTTATCAACCTAAAATACAAATAAAGTATCCTTATCATGCTTATTCTTAATAACTAAATTTCTTGTTATCTTTCTAACACCAAGTCAACTAACCTCAAATCTTTGAAGCATTCATTTCATATGGTTAAACCACTATTTTCTCAAAATGACAATACTGTTATCCCCTGTTTATCATCAAACTATGCTTGAATTTCATCATATGACATATCCATATAGATTATGAATGATTCACACAAAATCCTTATATCAACAGCTTCACCATCAAAATCCTACAAAGAATTTAGCCATAATACACTTCTTAAAATACTTATGATAATCATAACCCATTTCTAAAGTTTAGTCCAACATATAACTATTTGGCTCTCTAATATCATTCAAGTCTTCCTTACCAAAATCTTTAATTATTAATTGGTCCACATATAAGTAAAATAACAAACCATAATCAAGATAAAAAAAAATAATAATAACAAACCATAACATTATTATCCCCTCCTCAATAATTTCCTTAGATGCTCAAATTACTTCCAATTTAGAATATTACTCAAATCATGCTTATTTTTGTAACTCATAGCAACATACATAACTGTCTAATCTTCCTTAGAATTTCCCACGATCTAAAATCTCCCAATGCCAAAATACTTCCCCAAAGCTTCACAAGTGCCCCAAAATCTTCTTATAACTCCCATTCATATACCAATGACGATCTTTCTTCCTCTCTCTCTCTCTCTCTCTTTTTTTTTCCAACTTCGTATATTATATTTTCTATCATTCAACATGTTTTTCTTCCTATTCATCCTAATATTCCCAATTATGTCCATCATCATATTCTTCATTCTCATTCTAATATTTCTAATTCAAGAGTATGTTTCTCAAAACATATGAAACCCTCAATACTAATCTATAACCACAATCTCAAATCCATTCAAAACACCTAATTCATTCTCCACACCCATAATTAGATTCAACAACTTCCAAAATCCTCCAAATGTTTTGAAAAGAGACCCAAAAATCTCTTGCATCTCTCATTTAAAAACATATGTATCCTTTAACATTTCTTTGGCCCAATAAATTTCCTAGTTTTGAGGACACACCTTTATACTACAATTCTAAAACTTCTTCATTTCATTGTACATTATTCAAAATATAGTTTCTTTTCCATAAAATCTAACAGTCTATTAATTCTATTACTTTATCATTCTCTTTCCATCGACAACATCTCCTACTTATTCTCCCATCTTCTAATTCAACACTTGGAAACATCAAACAATACTTAATTTCATTTTTAAAACCAAAACTACTTCAACTAAATTTCTTTAATGTAAGTCAATCACTTATTTCACCCTCAAATTTCCAAATAACCAATATCAATCTCCCATTTTCCCACAAGTCTTAAATAATCCTCCATAATATCTTAAATACAATAAATTATTGACATAAAATACCACTAAATCACTTGAGAGTATCCTTGTCATTTAAAATCACTAGACTTGCTATATCTTTCTTACATAACTAAACTATCATCAATCTTCAATTCCTAAATTTAAATTATCATTCCATCATTTTCACACAAATTTCCTTTATTTTCAATACATCTATTTGTCGTTTGAGAAGGTAGTTCATCATATTTGGACCATTAACCATACCTTTACAAGTGAGAATCTCCTGCTTAACCATTTTGAAATCTGAATCAGCACCAATAATAAAGCACCAATAATAACTTTCCTAGTATACCATCCCTCCAAAAGCTAATTTTCATCAATTCAAAAACGCCATCAACCACCTTAAAAGTCTGAAACCTACCTTTTAACAATACAAAATTTAAATAACTCATTAAATAATTAAAAAAAAATTCACTTACAAAAAAACCATATCTCGATTCCTTGGAAATCATATCCATATCAATGAACAATCCACTACATCTTCAATTCCTTCTTCACAATTAAGTTTCACAAGAAATACCACAAGACTTCTTATATCTCCCATTCAAGAACCAATGAGGATTTTTTTTTGTTTTTTTTAACCTTTCTTCCAATACTTCAAGAACACACGTTATAATAATAATAATTTACATCATATTCAGATTCCTAAACTTTTATAGTAACTATGTTAAATCAAATCTATCACTTGTCACATCAGCCATAAAGTATGGGAATTCTTTCAACAATCCTTGATAGGGTTTTATAACTTATGAAGTTATCTAACCTCAATGCCTGATTGTCAATTTTATCACTTCTGAAGTCTAAAATGGCCTATCTATTACCTCACTGAATAATGTCTTTCACAATTCTTTAAATTATTAGCTACCTCACATTCATAGTCCTACTCTTCCCCTTCTTAAGCAAAATAATCGTCACTATTATATATTCTAAAAACTAAATCTCTTCTTTGAATTTCAACTAATACCCAATCCTTTTCACACTTTAATGGAAATATGCAAGATTATCATATAGTCCTAAGTCTCACCAAGTTTCATCGCAATTTATAAAAAAAATTGTGACTATTCCTAAATTTCAAATCCTTCAATGAAATATTATACTCTCCATTCAAACCCATCTCTATAACGTTAAGATTTGTGTTCTTTACTCAAACCTGTATGTATTCTGAAAAATAATCTTATCAGATCCTAAGAAAATACATATAAAACCTTAAACAACACCCATCTCTCTTTTACATAACTTTTACATTTCTAATTCTGTTTTCAATTATAAAACTCGCTAATCCTACATCAAACCATAGATCCAGTTGTGCATTGAATTTGAGAAACACCATTTCCCATTCATCTTCCCACAAATTGATCAATCATCTCCCTTAACTTACTCATCAAATTCCAACTAAGACAACCTTATGACATGAAAAATTAAAATTATAATTCAGCTCCAAACTTATGCATTTAGATCATTACATAACTTAAGCAATCTCTAATACTATACACCTAACTCCCTTTATATTTATCAATTTCCAAATTCTTAATTAAAACCTATCACTCTCACTTTTTAACCCCCATAACCTTTCTCACTTATGTGGATCAAGTACCAATCAGTATCACTTTAGAATATTAAACTTAAGAAACTACTTGCCCTACTAAACCAAACTTTTTAGCTAACATTATTCATCATACCACAAAATATTTACATTTCCCCTTTTTTTTTTATGATATCAACAGGAAACAAGAGCCATCACAAATTTAATGCACTTCATTACTAGTATCAAGTCTAGATCTCAAGAAACGAATCTCATTTGCATCATTGAACTACAAATAATATTCAAACCTATTTAAACATCCAATCAAAATAACATACAAGGGAAATTTAACAATACTAGAATATTAAAATTTCATATCGTACCAGAAACAAAACATACAAATCCACATTTCTACATCTAATCTTATACTTAATATTTCTCAATAACACATCTTCTTTCATGGTTTCACAGCATAATGACAATCAATATGATTTTTACAAGCATATATCAACCAAAGCACCATCCAATTTCCACAAATGTACTTACTTTGATGCAATCCTTCAAATTCTTAAAATAACTCATTCATTCCTCATTTAACATCTAACTCTCTATTCTTCAAATCTCCATAATACACTACCAAATCATTAAAATAACAAAAATAAATCATTATCCTCAAAAACATTCCAATCTTTCACATCCACAAAATTATTCCTATAATTTTTAACTAAAAAAAAATTAACATTATCTAATACTTCCCCTTTAACCTTAAAGTTCCCAAATATTCTCCTTAGTTATATATTTCCTCCTCTTAACCTACAAGGTCTTCAATGATGCCTCGACTAAGATTATGTCCGGATCATAATTATATTCGAGACCCCACAGAAGTATCCTTATTACTCCAATCCTCTCAATAATTATCTTAATTTCTAAACTTTGTCTCTAGTTTAGGCCTTGCCTAATAACAGTTCTATGAATATCTTTTGACATCTTCTATAATGAATGTCAATTAACTACTTTACAAATATCTTCTTTAGGCATCATACTTGATAAATGCCACATCTTTTATCTCAATAACCTTTACAAGGTTACCTATAACTAAAACTTCAAACTTTTATATTTTTATAATTCTATCGGAATACCTCTAGGCCCTTAAAACTTTATGATCCTATAACATATACTTTCTCTTTGAATTTCATATCTCCAAAATTTGAATTTCAAACCCTTTTATCAACTCAACAATTTTGAAGTCTCAAGTCTAAACTCAATAATCTTCTTGTTCCTACACTGTTTACCTTCGTTCATTTGTTTTTTTTTTAACTCAACTATCTTGGATCTCAATTTATCCCTTTTGCTTACTATATTTTCTCAGACATCCCTCTTTCAACCTCATCTGCTACTATATACTTAAATGCTATATCCTATCAACTTCGCCTAACACTCTTAGTCATTTGATTTTCCACCAATGAACTTCTACTTCCTCTCTATCTATTACTATCATGGTGGTTCCTAAGGTTTACTAAATGTTGTTCTGATGGTATCTATAAATATCTAACTACAGAGCAAAGTATTCTAGCTAAACTATGCCAGAAACTTTGCTCTGATACCAAAATGTAACACCTAATCTTTTTACTACTATACTATATCATTTTAATTGATATTCTAATATTTTTCCTATTGTAGAAAGTCTAAAATACCAATAATTTAAAACTTTTCTTTTCAAAATGTTTTACAAATCATTACTATCACTATTACTACACTCTAATCAAAATATTAGTTATCTCGATGATAAATCCCTGAATTTTGGTGTCATTCTATTTCTAATTTTAAACATTTACAAATGATAATACAATTACTATGCAAGTTCATGCTCGCTTTAGTTTACCTATTTGAACCAAAGATATTTCTCTTAACTAGGTGCAGTCACTAACATATCCACGAACGATCAACCTCTTGCTATCCCTCATGTGCACTCCAAAAATAGCCCACCTTATATCCTCCATCTCACCAGCTCCATGAGCCTCTGAAAAACAGCAGTTAAACCAGTTTACTTCGTATACATGCATATAATAATAATAATAAACATAAATATACCCTTTTTCATGAAAATGATAACAATAATCCCTCCAGCCAATGCTGGGGCCTCAACTACCTATCACTAATAACGAGATACCCGCTAAATAGTGGAGGCGCCTTTACCTGCAGGATTTAACATAAGCTCTGGTATAGGGGGAGCTACCCACCTATACCTTGGAGTACTCCACTCAATAATTCCTCAAACATTCATCAACAATTCTCAATATTCCTCAATGTTCCTCAATAATGCTCAAATATTGCTCAATATTCCTCAAAGGATTAAACATCATCATGATCATAAAATAAATAATTTTCATGAAAATCTACGAACTTTTATCATAATGTATATGAAGTAAACTGCTACCTCAACTTTGCACATTACTGTTACTCCTTCTCCTTGTCTGTCTGCTGCTCCAACATTTTCTCCTAAGACTAACCCAAACTCCTTGTGGTCTCTCGTCGTCCCTAGCTACTATAAGTTGCCTTCAATTTCTTGGCTTCACCGTGGCGGGTGATGGTCGGCCGAGCAGAGAACAAAAAGGAAGCAGACGGAAGAAGACGAGAGAAAGTGAAACTGAAGTAAGGAGAAGCGTTGAAGATGATGGGCAGTGAAAGGTTTGAGAGTGAAAGGGAGAATGATGGAGGGATAAAATGATGAAGATAATGGTGAGGGAGGGAGTAGTGTCGGCCAAGAGAGAGTGAGAGTGAATTAGTGATAGAGATGAAGATGGATTAAATGGGTATTTTAATAAATAAATGAATAAATGAATGGAGGAGAGGGATTTAAGGAGAAGATAAGCATGAGTAAAATGAATGGTGTGGTTTAGTTGGGTGAGGATAAGAACAATGAGAAAAGTGAGGTAATTTCTTGAGATATTTTGAGTCCCAATATAATTTATCTAGATATGTTTTAGTTCCCAAATTTATTTTTAAAATTTCCTAAATACTAAACAATACCTTAAGATTCCAAATATGGTCTTATTTATTCTTTTAGAAATTTTGGGGTGTTACAATTCAACCTTCAATTCACAGTCTACACACACATGCATAATTAACTCTCAAATTATGAAACAAATTAAATGTCATAATAATGTAACGTGAAAGATGAACACGAGTTTGTAATTTGTTAAACACAAAAGTAGCAAGTTCATCAAAAGATACAGAGGAGATTACACAGCTAAGGTAGCTAGAGTAGTCCAACTTCACGATTTATCCTACTGCAGTGGCTGCAAGAAGAAGAAAGTGTAGGGTTGGAGACTTTCAAAGTTCTTGAGAAGAAGATTGATGCTTTTTGAGATGATGAAGTTTGACGCGAGATACACCCAACAACTTAAAAATGTTTTTCGCCTAAAAGTGACCATATAATTGCTAAAATGGGTCAAAATGCCATGCCTAATATATATATATATATATATATATATATATATATATATATATATATATATATATTATGTTTGCTTTTGTTATCATACATACTCCAATATTTGCATGACACAAGAATTTTCATTTAAAAAATGTATTAGACAGACGCACGTAAATAGTAAACGTAATATATATAGTGGCCTTAAATTTTGGATAATGTAGTGATTTAAAAAATAATTGTTTTCCTATTAAAATGCTTTTCCCTTTTGAATTTGCAACCAGACTATATGATGACTAAATTTAAAGGCTTAACCTACAAACAAGGCTATAAGGATTAATAAAACTTCCAAGAGGAAAAATCTTCTATTTTATTTACACAAGTTTCAAATTAAATTCTATGTTGCATTTTATTTATTTATTGTATACTAGCTTATAATAGCTACGAAAATATAAGCCATCAATTTAAAATATCTTGAACAACTAACAATAAGCAAAAACATACATTTCAAATCTCATGGTTTCAAAATATATCAATTATTGTGGCATCCAATCTTTGATCCACAATAAATCAAATATTTTATTGAACTTTAAAAGCACATTGATTTGCTATCCCACTATACATACTCTAATAATACATAGTTTAAATTATATCATATTTGCGGCGCCCACCATTTATTCTTAGTTACAACGGCGCTCACTGTTTTATCTATAAAATATCTAATCTTTTGTAAAACTGTTTGAGCACACAGACTTAACAACCCATGGTTTTCTCCTGCTGTTAGTTTTCTCTCCCATCTATAAAATGTCATTTCCTGATATGTGTTGAGATACAAACTTACAAATAAATTCTTATTACCATTTTTTCTTCCCAATTTATTTTTGTTTTTGAAGCAATCACCCATGAAAGTCATCCAACAATAGTGAAGATTACAGTGATGATCCAAACACTATTACACACTAACAATTTCTTCTTTCTTAGGAAAAATCAAATCAACGATGTACCAAAATGTATTCCCATCGAGGGTTATATGAAATTAGTTGCTGATCCTCTTCTCCCTCAAGAATCTCATCCTTGTTCCAATCTCTCAAAAACCACCACTGAGGAACACCTAGTTCAATCACATATCGTTTATTCCAGGAGTCTTCAACCCCATATTCATCCATCCCGCAAATGTCATTTCAAACATCATCCCCGTAATTCAAAAGAAATTCCTTAACCAATGAGATTGAGTTGACAAGGAAAACAACGTTATTGACAATTGGATCATCTGAATTCCTTAACATTAATTTCAACAAGTTGATGAGCTGAATTTTCAACAGGATCATCTGGCAACTCCATTTTCCAAAATTTATCATCACTTATATATCAAAGCAAAGGATGGCTTCCTCGAAGATGTCAAGGGACAATCAATGATGAACTCCATTTGGATAGGATCTGAATTTTGCAGAAATTAAGCTGCGAACAGTAATTCAAAATAGTGATGTTTCCATTCGTATTTCCATGCATAGTGATTCCTACAAATAAAAAGATGGTTAAAATGTTGAAATTTGAGGATATTTGTTTAAGCTTCTCTGTTTGAGGTTTATTTATTTTCAAGAGAAAAAAGGTACCCTAATTTTTCAGCAAATGATATGAGATGTAAATTTTATTGTAAAATGTGTGAGGATGACATGCAATAGTCAATACTATAATAAAAAAGGTATGGCAACGATGTAAGTGTGTGTGTGTGTGCACCCATTTGAAAATAATCGTTTTTAACAAATATACCCTTTGAATTTCCTTGTTTTATAGCATTACTACATCTAAACAGTTTTCCAGTGCAAACCTATGTATGAATTTCTCGGTATCACAAAAGATGTATGTTCAAATTCTGCTACTAATACTCCATTTGATCCCTAATATAAGAGCCCAAAATTTGAATGGTTTTGGTCCCTAATATAAGATCTATCTAATATTCTCTCCTCATTTAATGCGTTTTTTCCTACTTTACCCCTAACTCTCTTTCATATTTATTAATGCTAATGTACTTCTCTCTCTTAAAAGTATCATAATAAATATGGGCAATATTAGAAAAGAAGCATTAACTTCAGACACCCAACTAACATTCACATGTTTTCTTAAGAAGCGTTTTTTTTGCGGCTAACTCTTATATTAGGGACCGGAGGGATTAATTTTCAATCACGGAAAATCCATTCATAGGAGTACCTTAAATACCCAAGAATCAAATGCAGCTTTATGTTAATGCACTACAAAAAAAACGGCGCTTTCCGGCGTACACCTTCCGGCGTTTTCATCCAAAACGCCGGAAATGGCATGCCTTCCGGCGTTTTCTAAAAAACGCCTAAAAGAAACGCCGCAAAATTTGGCGCGCGCTTCCCGCCTTCTTTCCCGCGCACACATAACGGCGTTTGTGGACACAAAAACGCCGGTATGTATATTTTAATCAAAAAATTTGTTATTTGCTTTTCTTTTTCTTTTTTTTTGAAAAAAATAACACATATCGGCGTTTTTCATTCTTAAAAACGCCGGTAAGTATTAAATAATATTTTTTTAAAAAAACCATGCATACCGGCGTTTCCTGGAAATGCCGATAAGCGTAAGAAAAACGCCGGTAAGTATTAAATAATATTTTTTTAAAAAAAACATGCATACCGGCGTTTCCTGGAAATGCTGATAAGCGTAAGAAAAGCGCCGGTAAGTATTAAATATTATTTTTTTAAAAAACATGCATACCGGCGTTTCCTGAAAACGCCGATAAGCGTATGAAAAACGCCGGTAAGTATTAAATATTATTTTTTTAAAAAAAAACATGCATACCGGCGTTTCCTGGAAATGCCGATAAGCGTAAGAAAAATGCCGGTAAGTATTAAATATTATTTTTTTAAAAAACATGCATACCGGCGTTTCCTGAAAACGCCGATAAGCGTACGAAAAACGCCGGTAAGTATTAAATATTATTTTTTTAAAAAAACATGCATATCGGCGTTTCCTGAAAACGCCGATAAGCGTATGAAAAACGCCGGTAAGTATTAAATATTATTTTTTTAAAAAAAACATGCATACCGGCGTTTCCTGGAAATGCCGATAAGTGTAAGAAAAACGCCGGTAAGTATTAAATAATATTTTTTAAAAACAAACCATGCATATCGGCGTTTGCGAAATCGCCGTTAAAATAATAATACAATATCACTTTCCGGCGTTCCCATCATAAACGCCGGTATGCTCCACCTTCCCTATAAATAGCGATGCTCCCCCCTCATTTTCCCTTGCTCATTCGTTTCTTGCTCCTTCCTACTTCTTTCTATTTGTTTCTCAGCGATCATTATAAATAGTGGTGCTCCCCCCTCATTGCACATTTGGTGGTTGCTTATTTTCATATCTCTTTTTATTTATATTTGCTTCATTTTTGTTTATTTTTATGTAATTGTTAATTTTTATATTTGATATACTTTAGTTGCTCTTATAGGTATTATTTTCTTTTAATATGTGTAATATGATTTTTCTATCATTATTATTTATTAATATTTTTTATTTATATCTATAATACTAAATTTTCGTCCCAATTTAATGTTAAATTGGGACGAAAATTATTTTTTTTAATAATTTTTAAACACTTTTCGGCGTTTCTGCAAACGCCGAAAAAGTTTATATTAAATAATAGCATACCGGCGTTTCATCAAAACGCCGGTATGTCAATTATTAAAATAATGGACATACCGGCGTTTCGGGAAACACCGGTATGTCTGAATATTATATTATTTTCTGCATCCCGTGTTTCGGCGTTTGTGGGTACCCTACGGCGTTTGTAAAAACGCCGATGTGCTACTTTTCCACGTTTTTTTTTCGGCGATTTGCAAAAACGCCGTAGAGTTGTTTCGCCGGAAAAAACGCCGGAAAGAGGCAAAAATAAACGCCGGTAAGCGGCAAGTGTTTTGTAGTGTTAATGTTTCTCTAGAATCAATAATTGATCCCTCAGAAGTTTATTGGATGGTGTGGTTGGATTGATAAGAGGGGGAAGGGTTTGAATGATACTTTTTATACTAAAATAGTTTTTTAATTTTTACAAATATATTATTTTTGCCTTGTGAGAAAATTTGAAATTTTGACAGAAAAGCATATAGGTAGTTTAGGAATATAAAAACTAAACGTGAGCAAATTGCAGGGAAGAGTTTGCAAGGGTGAGATGGTCTAAACATGGGAGAGGGGAGCAAAATTTCTCAATTTCCATCCCTTCCCTTTACATAGCCTTGTCCTGAGGTATCTAAAAGGTAGGGAATGACAATTCCTCTACTTTTGGATGATCAAGTCAAGAGCCTTATAATGAATGCACAGAACAATATATAATGGAATTGCCTCCAATAGGACACTCACTAACAAGAAAATAAAAGTGAACTCTGTATGTAATAAAATGTCTTCTTAAACTGTGCAATGTCTAATATATCGAGGTCACTAAAATTAATTATGTGAAAATTTTGTCTTCCATAACTGATCTTTTCCTTGAGGATTTTAAGTTCAGGTTTACCCTCCATTCATTTGCAGAAGCAGGAAAAGAAATGGAGGAAGAAGAGAAGGACCTCATGAGTATTGTGCTTTACTACAGATTTTCCCTATACCAGCGCACCTTTACATGCGCTTCAAGAAAAGCGCTGGTAATTTACTCCTATACATGCGCTTTCAAGAAGAACATCATAAAGCGCATGTATATAATATACTAATACATGCGCTTTAAAAATAAGAGCGCATGTATAGGACTCAAACCTATACATGCGCTTAAAGCGCATGTATATAGTGCCTATTTACATGCGCTTTTTTAGGAATTGCGCATGTATATGTTTGTGGTCTATACACGCGCTTTAAGCGCATGTATATATTATAACTTTACATGCGCTTTAACCCAGAGAGCGCATGTATAGTTTTTAATTAAAATTATATTGTTTAAACAATATATCCATGAATAGGATGAAGTTATATGTTAAAACATGTCTCATGCTCATATACATTAAGTTCATAATTCACCTTTTTCCTTATTTCTTTTCTTTTTCTTTCTTTCCTTACTATCTTCTCTTCTTTCTTCTTCATTTTCTACACACTAAAACTGACCTCCCCCTAACTGTAACATCCCAAAATTTGAGTTAGAGATAATAGGGAATTAATCAAGGTATTAAGATATTATTATTAAATTACAAGGCATTGCAATAAGTAAATGAGGATAAATATATTTTTAAGAAAATAACATATCTGTTTAATTTGGAAATTTAAAGAAAAATAATTAGAGGTCGAGTTTTAAATTGGAACTTTTATGAAATATACTCTAGGGCATAAATAATAATATGATGGGAGAAAATTTGTAAGTTGGTAAATAGATTGTCTTACAATTTAATTTAAGGTAAGGTTTAAAATTGGAAAAGTAAATAAATAAAGATATAAGGGCATTTTTGTAATTTGCTCCCTCAAAACCCTAATCTTATACTCTCTTCTTCTTTTCCTCGTCCTCAGCCCACACACACACCCTCAAATCTGACCACATCTCTTCTTCCTCTTCATCTTCTTTATTCTTCATCCTCTTCTTCCTTCGCCCTTTAGCTCGACCGGCGGCGGCGGCGGCAGCGGAGACCATGGTTGGCCGGACCATTGTAACCTCTTCTCCCACACTCTCCATTCTCTCTAACCCCCATTAACTCTGTTCTTCACTGTTTTCCTTGCGTCTTCTGGTGCTTCGTTCTTTCCGTCGTCCGTTTCAGTTTTCCGACGAGTACGACGTCGGGTGGCGGCGGTAAGAGATAAGCTTTGCTATTTATTTTGGTTCTTCAAGTTGTTTTACTTTCCAACTTCGATTTCCTCACTCTTCCTTCCCTTTTTGATTTTCTGTTCAGCCTACACGTTTGAGTGGCTGTTTTCCGGCAAGGGCATGACTTTCCGGCGGTGGTTCCGATGTGCAAGATCAGATTTGATTCTTGGGTGAGTTCCTCATTTGATTTCTATTGCATTTCTCTGATTTTTGGGCCAATTGAGAGGGGGATTTCGAAATGGGTTTATTGAATTAGATAAGATTAAGTTTTAATTTCTGGGTTTTGTGATTCTGGGTTCTTAAGGTTGTAATTCTTGAATTAACTAAAATATATATGTATGTTTTCATGAGTTGAAATCTGCTTATTCGAGTGTGACATAAGGATTTGAGCTTTGATTTGAGTTGTGGTTGATGTTTGTTGACTTCCAATTGTTGGTACCTTGTTTCTCTTTCCCAGTGCTAATGAAATTGGAAATTTTTGAAAGATAGTCATTCATGTGGGGCATTTTCATGTTGTCATTGATTTATTGTATGTACTTTAATTTCGGTTGGAGTATTTTCATGTGGGGCATTTTCATGTTGTCATTGATTCATGTGGAAATTTTCATGTTCTAGAAATGCTTTTTGGAATGAAGTGCTTTACACGTTATATCTGTAATGATTGATAGCGTGTCATAGCAATGCTATGGTTATTGGTATTTTTACATAAGTATTGCTGCAATCTAGAACCAATGTAGATACTGGAGCTATGTTTGTGTAACTGTAACTTATGTTACAGGTTCTGAGTATAAATAGGGCAGCAAAAACCTTAATGTAATTGATTTTGTGAAGATTAGTATGGGGGATTTATATGACTTTCTTTGGTTTATCAGTATCAAGCAATTTAGAATTCACAAACATTTTAAAGAGCGTGAAAGAAGGCAATTGCATCCTCCTTTTGTGCTCTTGATATCATTGATATAATACATGAAAACGCTGAAGAGTATTATTTTTTATTTAATCTGCATGTTCCTGTTCCCACAACATGTTATGTGGTATGCGTTCATACTTTCCAGAAGCCCTTAATTAGCATTACCAGTGTGCTTTGAAAAACTTATGCATTAAGGATTTGAGCTTTGATTTGAGTTGTGGTTGATGTTTGTTGACTTCCAATTGTTGGTACCTTGTTTCTCTTTCCCAGTGCTAATGAAATTGAAAATTTTTGAAAGATAGTCATTTATGTGGGGCATTTTCATGTTGTCATTGATTTATTGTATGTGCTTTAATTTCGGTTGGAGTATTAGTTGGTAAGAGCTTAATAGCTTATCCTGTTTAGTTTTCTTTAAGAAACATAATTAATTAAGCCAAGGGTTATCAAATTTTTGTTGGGATGTCCTATTTCTAATCTTTGTTTAAGTTGAACTAGAAGGAATATTTGAGAGATGCTTAATTGTGGATTTTATGTGTTACATGAGTGATTAAATTTGTGTGTTTATATGATATGAATGTTAATGCATGTGTTTAAATAATAATCATGGCTGAAATAATATTGATACTACTACTGCTGAATTGACTTTGGAAAGAAATGGTAGTGTTGCTTTATGTGTGTGATGCTAAGCTAGGTAATGATTGGTGAAGTGAGATTTTGTGTTTAGATGCTTGCATGTTGAGTTTGGAATTCTTGATTTTTGATTCTGCAATGGTCAAATTAGTTTATTTGAAATTGCTGGTTGAATGGATGAATGTCCTAAATACTTTGTTCATTTACAACAAATGAAATATAAAGAAGTAAAGGGTAGTAAAATTTATAAGAGAAATTGAATGGATGTGAAACTCTTAAATTTGTGCTGGGAATGATTCGTGAGCTATCCAAGATTTAATTAAGATAGAAATGTGCACTGTTGATTTAAATGGCAAAGTGAATTATTTACTTATGCTTCAGTGAACGAATTCTTATGCTTGTCTGATGGATATTGGACACTTGACTACTAAGAATACATCTTGTTTTATGCTAAATTATATAGATTTTTCCTCCTTTGAAATCTATATATCCTTAATAGCAATTCCTTTCATTGCTTCAGGTAAATGTTGCTTTCCATCTTTTAGTTTTCCTTTTTCCTTTGCCCCATTGTTGTCTCTTTGTGAAGCCCATTTAGTATTACTTCATCTTGTTGACCTGCCTCTTCTTTTTTTTCTTGTTAAGGATGGATTATGTTGATAAGATCTTGTTGACCTGCCTCTTCTTTTTTTTCTTGTTGTGGTTTGATGGTTACTTAGTTCTTGGTTGTACTTTTTTTTTTATGAGAAATTCCCACTGTTCTGTCTGGCAGTGTTATGTTTTTTCTTTGTTATTTTTAATATCAATCAGTATTATTCTTTTTTCAGGTTGCAGAAGAAATTCAACATGTTCAAGTCATCCTAAGACCATCCATCGCGATACCAAAACTGCTAATATATAATTATAGATTTCAAGTTTGAAGCAAAGGTAAGAATTTCTTAGTTTCATACATCTAAGGAGGAAGTGGGAGACATAACACTTTTGATAGATAAACTATTTTGGCTAGTTTGTTATTTATCTAAATGTCTTTTAATTTGCTGGTACAATTTAATGTGTATTTTGGCTGGAATAAGTTATTAAGTCTAAATGACTTTTGGTGGTACAAATTTGATGTAAATTCTGATAGGGATATGTTGATGACTTTTATTTAATGTTTATTTTGGATGGAATTGGTTATTACTAAAACAGTTCTTAGTTTATATAGGATTTTGGTTATTCTGGCTGGTTGGGTATATTGTGCAGGTAGCAATTTAAATGCCAAAAAGCAGTAAAAACGATAATAAGAAATGAAAAAAATTTATATAACTTATACATGCGCTCGCATAGAAGCGCATGTATTAGTCTATCTATACATGCGCTTTGTTATACAAAGCGCATGTATAAGGTTAGAAATACATGCGCTTTATAGATTAAAAAACGCATGTATAGCTACACCTTTACATGCGCTTTTTAAAGCGCATGTAAAGCCTTTCCCGGCGAGGCCATTGCCAGCGCTTTTAAAGCGCATGTAAATGCCAAAATGAGCGCATGTAAAGGGGTTATTCTGTAGTAGTGTTGTGTTCTCCCTTTCGGTACTAACGTTGCCTCAGGGGCCAAAGGAGAATTGTAATGACATGTCCTTATAATGGCAAGCCCTTGTAATGACAAGCCGAAGGGGAATTTTTTGGAGCAAAACCGTCAATCAAATTTTTCAAAATTGGGGCAAAAATGATCATCACAGTTATTTTTTTCACTTTTTTACGTAGCATCTTCTACCAATTCAACTCTCACTAAAATATATGACATACTTATATATTTATTTGCCCTTGTGTGATGATGATACAACAAATGATGAGTGAAAAAGTAAAAAAAAAAATTAACTGTGATGATCAGTTTTGCCTCAATTTTGAAATTTGATGGGTAGTTTTGCTTCAAAAATATTTTACATAGTCATTCTTAAACCCATATGAATTTTTTTTGAAGTTTTAGTGACTTAAACATGGGGGAGTGGGAACAAAAAAATATAGATCTTGTAATTAAAACAAATAAGACGGGTGAGGCCTTATAAATAGGTTATTGGACGAGTTGTTCTCTGTTTGATATACTATCTTTGGTCCTATATATAAGATCTAGATAACTTTTTTTTGGAAAGATTAAGGTTGCGAAATAGGTTATTAAATCATGACATATTTGATATCTTCTTAGATTATCCATTAGCTTATAGTTAAAATAAACTAGTGTAAGAAAAAAAATTAGGTAATAAAATCATTAGTCTCTATTCACTACTACAGAGAAACCCTATGATTAGGCTTCTGATTTGGCCTTTTAATATAGCCTTTCCTGTGACCCATTGAGCCTCATCTACCTAATGACAACAATAAAAAGATCACTTTCCAACAAATATTAACAAACATAGACATTTGAGGGAAAATCTAAATGTGATAATCTAACTTTAAATCAAACTTTACTAAAGGAGAGAAGCCACCCACATATGACAAGACTTTATCCCAGCAACACGCACATCCGCCCGTGTGCGTGCACACACAGAGATATATATCATCTTAAAGATTGTTACACTACTTGATTTAGTTCAGTAATGCTAATAAATAAACCACAAAGAGAGCTCTTCCCGGGAATCAAACACGCGTTCTCATCCTTACGAGGGTTATAATCCACTTACCAGCTCAACTAACTACCCATTGGTAAAGCAAGTGTATATTTGCCTAGCATATATATTCGCCGAACAGCCTGACTAATTTAAGCAATGCAGAGATATGTTCAGTTTCAATTATGAAAGAGCCTGGCTAATTCAAGCAATGCAGAGAGACATATTCTAATGCAATTTCCTTTTGTTCTTTCCACATAAATGAGCCCACTATGAAAAGACCCTAATCATCCCTACTACCACCTAACCAGATTTAAGAAAACAATTTAGTCTTTTCATTTAGAGTTAGAATAATACTCCCTTTGTATTAGACCAGTTCGAGTTTACTAATGTAAACATAGGAAATATTAGCTCACTGATTATCGAGATCAAAACAAGTAAAAATGGCAATTAAATGGCAAAATAGCTACATTTAGCCTTGCTGTTGAAAATAGACTTCAAAACTGTCTTCATTTTATAATGTATAATATCTGATCAAACAATATCCTTAGCCAGAGTTTCATGTCGCATGAACTCTGCTACCAGCAGCCTTTCTTCCTCGTCATAACAATAGCCATTCAAGTTGACTAATCTTTCACTTCTCAGACTCCTCACTTGCTCAGGTTACTCCTAAAATCACATTCATTGAATTTAAACATGCAATTCTATTACTAAAATAGAAACAGGAAAGTAATACCAGCATACTAGAAGGTCAAATCACCATACTTGAAGAGTTGGACTGATTATGACTAGAAATTCGGGATGTGTTTGGTATTTCCTGCAAATATAGCCCTATCGACCATAAACAAAGTAGTACTAATTAGTTAACAAGGCATGTATATTTATAATCACTGTAGACCAATTTACTCCCTCAGATCCAAAAGGCATTATTTAGATTTTATATTGGGTAAGGGCCTTATCTATCTCTAAAGTAATCACTGTAGACCACAAGAATGATCAACAACTAAACCAATAATACTAAAGAGACAAGTTTCTGTTTTCACCCGATTCAGTCAGATACGTAATTTTTACTTGTTTGCATTCGATAAGGTTTGATTCTGACCATTTCTATGACTATGCAGGAAATATTTCTACCGTCAATTACAACTGTATTAATTAAGAATGTAAACATTCTTTGAGTCTGAACGTATGTCTCGACCATGATAAGCATCAAGACCCAACTTATTTAATCTTTAAGAGCAATACCAAAACAAAATATAAATGGAAAAATTCATCAGATTCCATGCAGATTTAATTAGGATAAAACATGTTATTTATGCAGTAACTTGTAACCAGAGTTTCGTCTTTCCGTCATCAAAAAGAGTTTTGTCTTTCCAAGTGTTTCCAAACTATCCAATGACCTACAATGTGGCAGATTTGACACTCACAATAGATATAGAGTCCACTGATATGAATTATCCAACCTTCAATTCACAGTCCACACCCACATGCATAATTAACTCTCAAATTATGAAAGAAATTAAATGTCAGCATGATGTAACATGAAAGATGAGCACGGGTTTCTAATTTGATAGAGACAAAAGTAGCAAGTTAATGATCCATCGTTCATCAAAAGATACAGAGGAGATTAAACAACTAAGGTAGCTAGAGTAGTCCAACTTCACGGTTCATCCTACTGTAGTAGCTGCCAATTTCACCAGGCAACCTGATCAAAGCAAAAAGAAATACTTCTAATCCAAATCACAAAATCATGTAGGAAACCAACTACATTTACCTATGGAACAACTTACAATAATCATTCTACATAACTTCTCAGAAAGATAAAGTGGAGATTATACAACTAAGGTAGCTAGAGCCTAGAGTAGTCCAAATTCATGGTTTATCCTACAGTAGCTGCCAATTTCACCCGGCAACCAGATCAAAGCAAAAAGAAATACTTCAAAACCAAATCAGGTAGGCAACCAACTACATTTCGCTATGGAACAACTTACACTTATCATTCCACCAAAAAGCAGCAACATCATGTTTATAGCTTCAAGATGAAGGCGAAGGCTCTTCAATGCGAATGTTGCGAACTGATACAAGACTTTCGATGTAATTGAAAATAGCTGAAATTCTATGGTGCTGTCTAGGGATAGTAACTTGTTTCATTTCATCAGCATCAGGATTCCACAGTGATAGAAGAATCACCAGCCTACCGTCCTCTACAAATTCAGTAGGAACTTCACACACAATGTCATTCCTCCAAACACAAAACGGATACAAACACAGATCTAAAGAGGAGACTATAGTATGCATCTTAGTCCAACTCCACCTCCCTTCAGATGAACCTGTACTCTCCTTCTCCATCACCCACAAATCGATAAGCGAAGACTGAGTTACAAAGTCCCCAACTTTAGAATGAGAAAGCAAAGCAAGTTTATTATGATACACAGCAAGCCTGTTGACATATGGAGCAAATTTAGCCCTTGAATAATCTAAAGAAGGCCATGACATCCATGAAAACACCTCAGTTGCTATGTCAAATGAAAGCACAAAATCATTCACCTCCATCAAATTCAAATCAATATTTGCACCATGAACAAGCATCCCATATCCAATTTCCAAATAGTTCCCCCCCAACCCTTTCTTTAACCCATGCCAAAATATGACTCCATCAATAGACACACTTTCCAAACAAGAATGCAGCACAACCTCTAAATCAACCTCCATTTCCTTCCATAACCCAGTGCTTAGTGAAAAAACTTCCCCTTGCCTAATCCTAACACCATCAGAAACAAAGAACCTCACAATCCTGTAATCATTAACAACAGTGCTAAATCCAAATCCATAAATCCATTTAATCACAAAAACATCATCTCTATTTCTTACAGGCACATTTCTGTGCTCTCTAGTGGCTGGATTCCACAACAATATATAAGGACGTGTCTCACTCCAATCCAAAGCATAAGGAAAAATTTGAACACAAAGCAGGCCATTGCAAGAACCAATGATAGTAGCATGAGAGAGTGTAAAAATATGAGGGGTTCCTTGGAGTTCACTAACACGCATTTCAGAGCCAAGAGAGAGGAGATTCAAGGGGCGGCCTACGCGGGAAAAGCCATCTCTCGGGTCGAAAACAAAAATGAGAGATGGGTTTTGGAGATTGGAGAATTGGAGGTGGTGGGATATGAAAGAAGGGTTTTTTATGAGGGATTTCCAGAGTTGGCAAACGCATTGAAATCGGAGGAGGGATTTGACGGGAAGGCGAATGAGAATGTTGGTGATGATTTCGGGAGGAAGGAAGAGGACATTTGTGAAGCTTTGCTCATTCTTCATGTTTCGTGGCGCAGAGAAGAGAAGAAGGAGGCGTATGTTTCAGTCTTACGATACGTGCATTTAAACCTAGAAATACAGAAATACAAGGGTGTGGGTGTTTTAAACCTTGGGAAAATTAATTTGAGATCCCACAAGGGACTTAATACTAGAAAAGTCTCAAAGTTGAAATAATTAATGTATGGTCGCAAGGGACCTCACTTTAATATACTTGAAAATTGAAAAGACACTTTTTTTTTAAATTTTAAAAAGGGTATTTTCGTATTTTTCCCATGGTCAACTGGTTAAATGGACAATTTTTTCTGTTCATGGATCAAAATGAGAGATTTTATTTTTTATTGGGTAAATTAATATTTTGAAAATACTCCCTCTGTTCCTAAATATAAGAACACTTTGACTTTTTTGGAGAATCCTAAGAAAGCAAAATGAACAATTTGATCATAACATATTTTAAATATTATTAGATCATATATATGTAAGTTTATAAGTCAAATAAACTAGTTTAGCCAAAAAATTTGGGAAAATTAATTTTTAATTACCATATTTTGTTTTCTTAGGATTCTCCAAAAAAGTTAAAGTGATCTTATATTTAGGAACGGAGGGAGTAGTTTATTACTCAGAATGATATTTAACCCATACATATACTGAGCTATGGAAGTGTTGTCCCGCTTTCATGGGTTGTTTGTTTTGAGAGAGGGCATTTGAGTCCTTTTGCAATATAGAATAATTTCAATTCAGTACTTAGAACTTGAATTATCCTTTTATAAATTTGAGTAATTTATTTGTGCTTTCGAATGTTCAAAATACTTTATCTCAAATTTTTATTTACAAAAAGACAGATTTTTCCTTACAAAAAGATATAATATCTCATTATTATCAAATATATTTTTCACTAATTCATTGTAAAAATTTTCAATTTGACTATAAAGACTTTCAAGTTTATATTATCAAATATGTTTTTTCTTATGTGATGGGGAAATGAATATATTAGACAGTCGAACCTATGTTTTTTGAACATTGGCTGATTCGAATCCACTACCTCATACCCACACGGTCAACGAGCTTACCGCTGAGTTAAGCCGACATTTCCCTATAGGAATTACATAAATAGGGTAAATGTTGAAAAAATCCCCAATATGATAGGGTTGAAAATCTTATATATGACTTTTCAATATAATTATAAGGTCTTTTAAATACATGTTATGGATTCACAAAACTAACTTTTTTATTAATAATTAGCAAAGCATAGGCTGAAAATTATTGTAAAAAGTTCAACATAAGAATTATCAATCAACTTGTGTAATAAAAAAAGAATTATCAACTTGATTACAACAATTTTAACTTCAAATTAACAATTCATTACTCCAACTATTGTTGGGTTTTTATGCCTTTTGGCAATATCTGAAATTCCCTGATTTTTCCATTTGTCAAATTTGTAATTTATAATTTCTCAAATTTAAGTGATTGATTTTTCATTCTTCATTTTCAATGGGATTTTAATTTTTATTGGATTTTCCATTCTAGGACAAGCAAAGCTCCTTCCTATAAAACTTTAACGTTTGGTAATAAGAAATGAAAGTAAAGAAATGGAAATGAAAGTTTTTTTTTGATAATTTAGATATATCTCTGGCTCATAAGATGTCTATCTCCATCTCACACTTTTCCTAGGCCCATACACTTTATTTCCCCCGTATTTCCTTTACTTTTCATCGTCACTGCTTTCATTTTCATTTCTCCACTTTCCTTTTTCACAACCAAACGGGACATTAGTATTTACATATCAAAGAGTATGAAAATTAAAGTCTGTTACGTGTTTACAGCTTTCCAAGATCACCCCTAATAAAAATAAGAGCTTTTTCTTGTGATGTGTTATTAACGTTTCAATAAATTTTATAAGGGTTCTTGGCAAAAAATAAAAAAATAAATAAAGATCTTGTTTTTCAAAGTATGAGGTAATTAACTACAGATCATATGGTAGGGACATAATTAAGAGAAATTCTTGATATTTCTTGATATTTTTATTTATTTCAAATCTCACTTTAACTAAAAAAAATGGAGTGAAGGACACATCACACATGCAAAAAAATCTCTAACAACAAGAATAACTGAAAACACATTGCTATAAGTTGAAAACATTAATTTGAAGGAGACATAAAATATTAAACCTTCAATACTCTATAAATTCGGCTAATTTAGAAAAATCAAAAGCAAACTATTGAACCTTTACTAATATCTATGACATTTACAAAATTTAACTACTCTATATGTTCGTTTCTAAATATTAGAGTAAGTTGATGTTTTTTTTGGAAAAATTAAAAGAAAAATGGACCAACTAACCATGATACATTTTGTACTATTATATCATAAGCATCAACGTCCCCCATGGTAAAAAATAATCAAGGCCGCCTAGAATATGAACAGTTTTTGTATTTTAATTATATTAGTACGAGAGAAGTATTACGATATTATAATTATAAATTATAAAGAGGAGGAGCGGAATGTGGAATGAATTCAAATGGACCAATGAGAATGCGAGAATGGAGAAAGGCGGTAATACTAATGCGCGCGAGTAATATATTTCTGTTAGCGCCATTCAAATGTCCAACGGTCAAATCAGTCTCTTCTAGCCGTTAAAGCTCACAACTCAACATTTCCCTCTCCCACCAAATTCTTCATCTCAACGCTCTCCTTCTCTTCTTTGCGTTTGACTTTGATTGTGTCTCCACACAGAAATACACATTCTCTTCAACACTGCCTTCTTCTTCACTTGTCTCTTCTCATCTCTTTCAGGTATCACTATTCTTCTTTATGTGTCTTCCCTCTTTTCTTTTATTACTCTATTCTTCTGGGTTGGATTTCAAATTTGCTTTTTTGCTGCTTCTCTTTTGTGGGTCTATGTGATTTTTTCTGACCCACCAATGCTTACCTGCTTTTTTCTCTTCCTTTACATCATCCTTCCATTTCTTTTTTGTTTCTAAAATGTTTGACTTTGATGTGGGTGAGTAGTTGAGGCTTAGCACTTAGAATAGATTGTGAAGTAGAAAATCAGGTTCTGCTAACCTTATCTAGAACTGAATTTGAAACATTTTCATGCCTCTTGTCTATGTTCCCTCACTCAATAATTCTGCTGCTGCTGCTTGTTTAAACTTTTACCGTTTTATTTTGATTGCATAAATGGTTATGCTGTTGTTTCATTGTAAAATGCATATACTCTTCTTAACAACCAAGATGTCAAGAAGGCTTTTTTTTTTCATGCATAAAAATCCAGTAAAGCACACAGTTCAGGTCTGATCTATTCTGTGAATTGCAGATTTTTTTCAAGTTGCTCAGTGATAATGGATACAACTCTACCTACTGGATACATGTTTAACCCCACAGATCAGCAATTGGTTTATGCCTACTTGTACAAGAAAGCTAATGGCAGGCCCCTCCCTTGTGGTGCAATCAAGGAATGTGACATTTATGGAGATGTCAGCTCATGGAGGAACATGTTTCTGGATACCGAAGAGGAGTCCCTTCACTTCTTCAACAGATTAAACCAGAAAAGCGGTTCTTCCTCGAGGGTCGGGAGAGCCACTGAATTTGGGACTTGGAAGTGTCAATCTGACACCAAAATTTATGCTGAACATTGGCATATTGCCTCTAAGAGGACCTTCTCCTTCATAGAGAAGAAAAGCAAAGAAAAGCCGACGAAAGAAGTTTCCAAGAAAACGAGTGGCTGGATTATGCATGAGTATAGACTTGATGGTGTTCTTCTGCACCAACGTGGACCAAATTCTACAGATTGCAGCTATGTAATCTCCAAAATCAGCTGCCCAAGACACATGCGCAGAGATCAAGGAGAATCCATCGCATCTCTGATTGAGCATGAACTGAATGCTCTAACTCCTGTTGAACACCTGCAAGACAACAACATATTGGAACATGTTGAGATGCCTCTTGACCATAATATAGATTATGATTGGTCTTCATATTTTCTTCAGGACATGGATCAAGATAGTTTTCATTTCATTTAGAATATCCTGGTTAGAATAGTATACATGTATACATAGAATTAAATTTCTTGCAGATGTTAGATAAATCATGTACTATAACTTTCTGCGTTATATTTTGAATGAAGGTAGGGTGCAACTTGCTTGGTGAATTTCCTGTTATTCACCATCATAACATGGCTTTCTCGTACATGCTTATCTTTGATATTTTTTATGTTGAAATTCAACAATCTGTTGCAAATTTTCTGAATCTGCTCAGCGTAATATTTACCACGTGTGCCATCTATAACCATACATCTTTTGAATTTTGACTTACTAACCCACTGTTCTAATTTAAGCTATCAAACAGATAATTAGAAATGAGTTTTACATGAGCTGGAATTTTATTGTATACTGGAAGCCTTCACTTGTACAACTGAGGGTGAAAACTTTTGGCTGCCCTTTGTTAGCAATAAACTGTCTAATATCATAATTTGCCACCCAAACAATTGTCATTGCTTTCTAGTTTCTATTGAAAAATCCTGCAAACATTTTAGGCACAGTCATTTTTGAAATGACATCTTTTTACATGGTTAACAATCTCAGGTTTTCTTAAGTCTGAAATAGTATTTGCACCCTCTTTGACATCTTTCTAAAATAACAAAGTCAAAATATCCCAAATTTTGAAATACACAAGACAATCATGGGAATCACTCTTGTTTTTGGGAGTGAAGGGAGCTCATGAGAATCGCTCTTCATGTGCTAGGATTAGTGTTTCAGTGTAGCAGTGTATAGCAAGAAAGGGTTTATTTTCAAAATTTCGGATTTTGATGTTCAGTATTTTATATCTCTACAGGATTTGAGTTAAAAAAATATACATTGATAAATTTTTTAGCGAGCCTGATGACCTTTTTCTTTCTAGGACTGTCGAAGGGACGTTTGTTAGGTCTGCTTCAGTTTAAGGGCACGGTCATATTTTATAGGATATTCCCTCCGTTCCTAAATATAAGATCACTTTGGCGAAGTGGATAAGTTCCTAAATATAAGATCGCTTTCTGTTTTGTCTCAATTTTGGTTCAAATTACCCCTATACTTCTTAGCTCCCTCAGTTCTCTCTCAAATCCCTATTTGTCTTTTAAATTTAAGTGAGGGGTAATTTGGGAAGATTATGTAATCCTAATTCATTGGAAAGTCTTCCTTAATCTCTCCAAATTAGCCAAAGTGATCTTATATTTAGGAACGGAGGGAGTAGTTCCTAGTCAAGCTAATAGCTGCTAGCCAGCCGATATATGTAAGTGGTTGTTCAATATATTATGAAATGTTTCTTCATTGCTATAATTCAGTTATTACACATGGACCAAGTTTGTTCAATTCTAATGTTTAAGTTAACAGTTAATGAGATTTGTTGTCTTTTAAATTTTTTATAGGGGTGGCTGTAATTGGCTATTTTAAGAGAAGATTTTTTTTTTGTTGGGAGGGGGGTGAGAACTGTTTGATGGACTACTTTCAGATTGTGGTGGGACTGGTTTCCAACTTATAGTGTGTGTAGGCAACTTTAGTACTAAGCAAAGCATGCTCACGAGACAGTTTCACATTTGCAACATACTAATGTGTATGATATTCAATTATAGTAGTAAGCAAACATGAAGCCAATGATCATAAAATCCAGTTCACAGCAAAGAAGCTGGAAAACATTCTCTGGTAGCAATTGGGGAATCTGGAGCAGCGTCCCCTTCCCATAGTACATTGAAGCCATTTATGGAATAAAGTTGGTCTTGAGATGGAAATTAAAGGCACCAAACTGAACAAAAACAATGACAAAAAGAAGCCACATACATAATAACCATGCAGATATTCATAAGGAAAGTCCCTTGGCCTTTAACAATCATGTCATCAAGAGCAACAAGCCTCCAAGATCATTCAAAAGAAAATTATGAATTGAACACCTTTACATATAAGACCCTAATATTAAGTGATTGTCACCCACCCACATAATTAAACTGTAAAGGGCTAAAAATATCAACATATACACTAGAAGCACATTCACTGTCAATTTGAATTTTATTGATTTACTTTTGGCGGGAATGTCACCACATTGTTTTTTTTTAAATTAGATTTTATTTGTTTGTTTATTTTGATTAACACATGTGAAGCATATAATGCTTCATAAAAAACATTTTTTTTATTACATCCATTGTTAAATGCTTTGATACAACATGACGAGGACGAAGTTTTTCACACCTATTATTAAGTCCGTTGTAAAAAGAGGTTGTTAGGAAGGGATAGGAGGGAAAATTTTCTTCTGACAACATAACATGGTATTTTTTGGAGGAGATAGTTTGGAAGAGATCCGAGGGAATTTTTCTGAAATTTTAGCAACATAGCAAGGGGAGAGGAACAAAATCCCTAAATGTTAATATACTAACTTCAACTAAATTAAAGAGTACTGTAAACCTATGGTTACTTTAATATTATGTTGGTAATCATTAACATAATTTTATAGGAAATTAGATCAATGGAATACTGAAATGGTATTAAATTTAAGATTTCGTAGTTGTTTGATATGATTCACATTGATCCATTCAACTCTTTTTTGGGGGGCCTATATCCCTTTTGATTCAATTAAACTAGGTTTATTTTTATATATCTTTGTAACTTCAATCAAACACTAAACAATAAAGATCATTTATCAATTATTCTCTTTTATTCCTAATTTTAACATATCTCAGCACTTACAAAGAGCAAAAGGTTCATTGGTTACACCATAAAGCAACCCTCATAATTAATTAATTTATGAGCCTGAATATATATATATATCCATTAGAAATATATGTGTTAATATATGTGTGTGTGTTTTTATTAGTTACTATAATTCCATTAATAATGGGTTAATGATAAAAAAATATACTCATTCTTTTGTATAGGGTGCTAGATACCAAAAGCTTTTTTGTACAACAATACAAATAATTCATTTAAAATTGAGTTGCAAAGTGTAACTTCTATCAAAGGAGTAAATTTTCGTCACTATGTGATTACGAATTTCTTTTATTATATGATTGTTATATTAAAGGCTAAAGTATACCTTTAGTCCCTTATGTTTGAGTGAAGTTTCAATTTAATCCTTTATCTTTGAAAAGTACACTTTTAGTCCTTCAAATCTAACACTGTCACTCAACTTAACAGAAATTGCTGACTCATCAAACTTAGTGATGACTATTCAATTAAAATTTGGCCACATCATCCACACCATCAACCACATCATTCTTATATTCTATTTCCTTAAGCCCGATTTCGATTTCCCCGCTCTCTCTCTCGTCTCCCCTCATCTCTTCTCCTACCATCTCCATTTCTCTAAAATCTCCCTCGTCTTCAGCTTCTTACGCCACAAAATGCCCACCTCTGTCGAAGAATCCCACAATTTTCTCCTCAAAACTTTAATTTGCTATTTTCTGACATCGAACTATGCCTCTGGCCGACGCTTTAATTTCTCCATCAAATTGGAATTGAGAAATTGAATGCACGTTTGTTGGATGTGAGGGTGGAGAAGTTGAGGAGGAAGGTAAGATTTTTGCAGAGTTTTGGGTTTGAGTATTATTTTGGGAGTCATGTCTATGATTCTTCGTTAGAAGCAAACCGATAACTCTCATATTTTTGTTCATCTCTTCATTCTCTTTCTCCTCTCTCAATCAATGTTAATTCCTAAATATGAGCACATGGGTACAAACAACCATGATTTGTTTGCAGATGTAGCAGGAACAAAAAATTAGCAACTTGCTTACTGGAAATAGCAAATGGTTTTTTTTGATACATGATCAAGGTATCCCCTCACTCGACAAGTGAGAGACTAATCCCCCGCTGATTTGTAGGCACCTCAAAGGGTGGGACAGCTGGCCTGGGAGATTTAATGCTTCTCCACACCCAACGCAGGGATCGAACCCCAGACAATTGGTTAAGGGTGAATGAGTCCTTGCCACTCAACCACACACCCCAGGTTAAATAGCAAATGGTTTTCATCATGATTGATTTGGGATGATTTTTAATTGTCATTATTGATTTTTAATTGTCATGATTATTGATTTTATTTGGTTTGTTTGCCAAATCATTGTTTGGGATGATTTTAATTTTATTTGGTTTGTTTGGCAAGTCATTATTTGGGATGATTTTAATTGTCATGATTGATTTTATTTTTTTACTCAAAATAATATATTATGCCTCGTCACCTTTTAATTGAACAGTCATCAGTCATCACTAAAATTTGATGACTCAACAATTTCTGTTAAGTTGAATAACAGTGTTAGATTTGAAGGACTAAAAGTGTACTTTATAAAGATAAAAGACTAAATTGAAACTTCATACAAACATAACGGACTACAGGTATGCTTTAACCTATATTAAAATAAAGTTCTCTATGTCATGTGAGTCAAAACCCTCCCCCTCTCAACCATCTGATCTTTGAGTAATGATGACATACAAGAAATCATTATAAATCGTTATCTATTTATGTCCATGATTTTTTGAGCGTGAGTTCTGTAACTGATATTTATGCCCAAAAAATAATGCTTCTACTACACAATGTGGATTGAGAAGCATGATTTTTCTTTGGATTATGAAATTAAAAAGATTCAAAATTGAATTTAGATATAGTTGAAGCAATGGAAGAAAAGGAAAGAGTAGGGTTGGAGAATTTAGATCTTCATGAAAAGAAGATTGATGTTTTTTAATATGAAGTTTGATTCGAGATATACCCAACAACTTGAAATATTAAAAGTGACAATATAGTTACTAAAATGGGTCAAAATGTCCATGCCCAATATTATATGTGTGTGTGTATACATACACACACAGACACACACATATATAAATATATATTATGTTTATTATATTTATTTTGTTCTCATACATATTCCAATAGTAAACGTAATATGTAGTGGCCTTAAATTTTGGACAATATAGTGACGTAAAATATATTTTTCCTATTAAAATGATTTTTTCCATTTTGAATTTGCACCTAGATTAATGATGACTAAATTTAAACTAAAGGCTTAACTTACAACAAGGCGGAAAGGCTTAATGAAACTTCTAAGAGGAAAAATCATCTATTTTATTTATATATGTCTCAGATTGAACTGAATTGTTGCATTATATTCATGTATTGTATACTAGATTATAATAGCTACGAGAATATAAGCCATCCATTTCAGATTTATTGAAGAACTAATAATAAGAAAAACACACAATTCAAATAGCTCATGGTTGTTTTTAAAGTACATCATGTGTGTGGCATCCAATGTTTTATCCACCATAAATCAAATATTTGAGTGAACTTTAAAAGCACACTAATTTGTCTTCCCACAATTAACACATACTTTAATAATGCATAGCTTAAATCATATCATATTTGTGGCGCCCACCATTTATTCTTAGTTACCATAGCGCCCATTATTTTATACATAAAAATCTAATCTTTTCATAAAACCGTTTGAGCACACAGACTTGACAGCTCATGGTTTTCTCTAGCCATTAGTTTTCTCTAGCCATTAGTTTTCTCTCTCATCCATAAAATACCATTTCTTGAAAAGTTTTGAGATACAAACTTGCAAATAAATTTTTATTAGTTTTTTTCTTCCCAATTTGTTTTTGAAGAAATCATCCATGAAAGTCATCCAAGGGTAGTGAAGATTGCAGTGATGTTCCAAACACTATTACATATTTGCAGTTTTTGCTTTCTTAGAAAAATCAAATCAATGATGTACCAAAATTAGTTTTTGATCCTCTTCTCCCACAAGAACCTCGTCCTTGTTCCGATCTCCCCAAAACCACCATTGAGGAACACCTGGTCCAATAACATATCGTTTATTCCAGGAGTCTTCAACCCCATATTCATCCATCCCTAAATGTCGATTCAAACATCATCCCCATAATTCATAAGAAATTCCTTAATCAAGGAGAAAGGGTTGATAAGGACAGCAATTTTGTCAAGAATAAAGCATCATCTAATTTCCTCAACATTAATTTCAACAAGTTGATGAGCTGAATTTTCAAGAGGATCATCTGGGAACTCCATTTTCCAAAATTTATCATCACTCATATCAAAGCAAAGTGTTAGAATCTTAAGTTTTGATGAAGACTGAAATATGAAAGAACGAGCCAAACACTTAGAGAATATTAGGTTAATATAGAACCCCATGTAAGAGTACAACCGGATGTGGATTTACTTCCGGATGGACTAGGACTAGCGCTCGCGGATGAATGTCTCATCCCCCAGCGACAGCAAGTACTTCACTAAGTAATAACTCAGTCTAGGAGCATTAGATGTACAAAACCCTTGAGACTAAGTTAAGATGCAACCGGATGTGAATTTGCTTCCGGTTGTCTTAAGGCTAGCGCTGGCTGTTGGTATGGATAACACTGAGCGCCAGTGAACATAACCCAACGTCCAGTAGATTTGCCTCCAATTGCTTAGTAACTAGCGCTGGCTGTTGGCACGAATAACACTGAGCGTCAGTGAGTAAAATGTGAACATAACCCATCGACCAGTGGAAGTGCTTCCGGATGTAAGAAAGCTTCCTTAGACTAGATGAACTCCCACTGCATGTGACTATGTGTTTATATTGTTAGACTAACGTTCAAAGTGCAGCACACTAAGTAAAGTTGCTTCCGGATGTGAACTCGCTTCCGCAAGCAATCAGAATGTCAGAACGTTCAGAGCAGTGCAGTGTTAGAGTGCTTTTGGCAGAGCAGAGTTGTCAGAACTACTTTTCAGAGATAAAGCAAAGTCAACCCTGCTAAGCATTAATGAAGCATTAAATGGGCAAACGGTAACTTGGGAAAAACGGCCATATTCAAACGGCTAACCCACCTACCAAGAGTGAGAATACTTGAAGACTATATAAAGAAGCTCACCTTCATTTATGAAGGCAACTAAGATCTTTGACATCTTGAAGAAAGCTAGAGTGAGAAACTAAGAAATCCTTCAAGCATTCAAAGCTGCCCAGAAAAGAGAGAGCATTTAACGCATTGAGAGTTCTGTTCATCTTGTTATCTTGTACTCTTTGTAGTTAAGTCTCTTCTTGTATTAAGAGCATTCATTGTACTTAAGTGTGTAACATTATCCGTTCTTAAAGAGAACTAAGATTAGAAAATCCTTTATTTGTAAAGGTTGAACCCTTGCTGGAAGTAAGGGGGAGTTAGTTAGCAAGGTTGCAAGTGTGCCTTGAGAAAAACTTGTGGTTGTGAGGTTGCAAGTGATCCCGTCCAAAACTTGCGGTTTTAAAGGTTCCAGGTGAACCCATTTGTAAAACCTGGGGATAGTGGAACTCAACCTGGGTGGTTGAGAACTGGACGTAGGTCAGGAAGACCGAACCAGTATAAACCTTGTGTTGCTATTATTGTTCAGTTTTTATTTGGTAGCACAATTCACCCCCCCCTCTTGTGCATCCATTACTTTCACAAAGGATGTCGTCTTCGAAGATGTCAAGGGACAATCAATGATAAACTCCATTCATATTGGATTTAAGTTTTGTAAAAATTAAGCTGCGAACAGTTATTCAAAATAGTGATGTATATTCATTTTTATTTCTTTTTTTTTATACATCGGAAAATAAATTTCCATTTCTATTTCCATGCATAGTGATTCCTATGAATAAAAATATGGTTAAAATGTTATAATTTGAAGATATTTGTTAGGACTTCTCTATTTGAGGTTTATTTATTTGCAAGAGAAAAAAACATAACGTAAATTTTCTACAAATGATATGAGATGTAAATTTTATTGTAAATTGTGTGAGGATGACATGCATGCAATACTATAAAAAGAAAAGGTATGGCAAAGATGTAAGTATATATATACCCATATGAAAGTCATTGTTTTTATCAAATATACCCTTTGAATTAACTTGTTTATAGCATTATGACATCTAAACAATTTTCTCGTGGAAACCTATGTATGAATTTCCTGGTAACACAAAAGATGTTCAAATTCTGCTACTGATAATTTTCAATCACGGAAAATCCATTGATAGGAGTACTCAAAATATCCAATAACCACATACAAGTTTATTTTATTGTTTCTCTAGAATAAATAATTGATCGTTCAGAAGCTTATTGAGACAAATCCCATGTCTCTAGGCTGTGTATGGATTGATAAGAGAGGGGGAAGAGTTTGAAAGATACTTTTTCTACTACAATAGTTTATTAAATTTTACAAATACATTATTTGTGCTTTATGATTAAATTTTTAATTTTGACAAAAAGTTAGATAGGTTGTTTAGGAATATGAAAAAGCAATTGTGGCCAAATGGCAGGGTAGAGTTTGCAGGGGTGGGAGGTCTAAACATGGGAGAGGGGAGCAAAACCGTCCCTCAATTTGCATCCCTCGATCCCCTTTATACTAGCCATGCCGTGAGGAATCTAAAAGGTAGGGAAAGGCAATCCCTCCCCTTTTGACTCCAAAGGTGCATATTCTTTTTCTGAAGCAATTCTAGTTAGTGGAATTCATGGTGAGGGAGGTAAAATTTGATGAGTGTGTGGCTTGTTTGTTTCATGATATTTTTTTGGGATAGAGTTAGGAAACGATGGGAGGTAAACTTTTCTAAAGTTTAATGATGTAAACCAGGGGGAGGGGAACAAAATCCCTCAATTATAATATGCTAAATCAAACTATATCGTAAACTTATGGTTACTTTAATATTATGTCAGATGTTGTTAACTTAATTTAATTGGTAATTTTGAATTTGCTTAATTGTTTTTAAGGCTAAAGCTAAAGTAAATTTTAATCCTTATGTTTGCATCAAGTTTGAATTTGCTTATTTTTAGAAAGTACACTTTTAGTCTTTTTTTGTTAACACTGTTAGCTTAATTTAACGGAAAATGCTAACTTAACAATTTTAAATGGTTATTAAATACTGAAAAGATGTTTAGATTAAAATATTTGAGTGTAAATATTCTTATATTTTCAAAATTTATCATTTTTTGTCCAATTTCATTATGAAATAATCATTTAAAATTGTTAAGTTAACATTTTCCGTTAAGTTAAACTAACAGTGTTAACATAAAAGGACTAAAAGTGTACATTCCAAACATAAATGACTAAATTGAAACTTGATGCAAACATAAAGGACCAAAAGTATACTTTAGGCTTGTTTGTAATAATTAACATAACACAATAAAATAATAGACTCTGTAAAAATGATACACATATATAAATATAAATTACAAATAAAAATTATTATTTTATATTATAAAATATATTTCAATTTTTATTTAATAATATATTCATTATGAATAAATATTTTTGAAAAAATTGAGAAACAATTATATCATAAAAAATTATATATGTTAGAAAATAAATTTTTGTATAAATATAAAATCCAAATTCTTAACATATTAATAAGAAATGATACTGGGAATAAGAGTTTCCAACATTTGGTTAAATAATGCATATTAATTAATTTTTTTAAAAAAAAACATTTAACCGCGCAATTCAGTGGAAAATTGGTTATTAATTTCAATAGTTAATCACAATATGATGCAATTGATACAAAATTAGAAAATGTAGTTAAGTTGGATTTGAACTAAACAATAATTGAATGTCAGAATTTCTTTTTTGATGAGAAAGTATCAGAATTTCTTAAATCTCAAGATAAAGTATATAATTGCAATATATACTTTTTTTCATACATCAGAAAATAATGCAATATATTTGCAAGTATTTGCAACAATGTGAGTGTCTTTAGAACACATCCCATTTACTGCAGTTGCGGACATCTCTAAAACCCTCCCAAAGATGAAACCTTTCCATTACTTCAATTTCTGTATGAGAACCACCAACAACAACACCAAGCCTGAACACATAAAGTTCATATCTTTACTACTCCTTCCGTTCCTAAATGTAAGATCACTTTGGGGATATGAATAAGTTCCTAAATGTAAGAACACTTTCTCTTTTTTCCCAAGTTTTACTCAAAATACCCCCATACTCCTTTTACAATTGAGTTGTGGGGTTGAGTTGGAAGCATGAAGGAGTATATTTGTGTTTTCAATTTAATTGAAGGGTATTTTTAGAACATCAGGTAATTTGACCACCTTCCTTAATCTCCCCAAATAATGGAAAGTGATCTTACATTTAGGAACGGAGGGAGTACTTCTCTGCCACTATCATCTTCTTCCTCTTTTCCTCTCTCATCTCCAGTTATGCCTCTTCCTCCTCTTCTTCCGCTTCACTCCGTATCAAGCTCAAAAGGAGGCATCCCTGGAAAACACAACACTGTGATTCTTGTGAGGGTTTGGGCCACCAGGAATCCAGCCTCATGTGTGCCCTTCAAGAGTAGGCCTTCTTTCTTCCCAGGTATTCTTCCACTTCTTCTTCTACTTCTGTAGCCTTTTATTGAGAATGTACTTCAGGGGTACAACGAAACTGAAGGGTTAAGTGAAGAAGTCTGATTTCCTGCAATCTGTACTATGTCTTGGATAGAATTGGTAAATGCCATTGTTGCTTTGGATGGGATGGTTGGAGGAAGATGAAGGAATGTTTATTTTTTTAATTTTAAAAAGGGTATTTTGGTTTTTTTCCCACAGTCTACTGGTTAAAATGAACAATTTTTTTTGTTCATAGGTCAAAATGAGAAATTTTATTTTTTGTTGGGCAAAGTAATACTTTGAAAATAGTTTATTACTCAGAATGATATTTAACTCATACAAATAATGAGCTATGGAAGTGTTGTGCCGCTTTCATGAGTTGTTTGTTTTGAGAGAGGGCGTTAGAGTTCTTTTGCGATATAGAATATTTTCAATTCAGTACTAATAACATGAATTATCCTTTGGGAAAATGACAAAAAAGTCCCTCCTAATACCCAAAAGGACAATTGAGGAACCTAAACTTCCAAAAGGACCATGAAGGAACTAACACCTACTTTACATTTGCAAATGTTGTGAAAAGACTTGATTGCCCCACCCAAAAACACAAATTACAAACCCAACACCAACATACCAACCCCAACCACACCCTCTGCACCTAAACAAACCTCTGAGGACGAAGAGTTGCTTCATCATTCGACCCTCCTTCTTCAAACCCCACAGTTTCAGCTATTCTCTTTCCTCTACTCCCATCTCTTCTCAACGTCAACAGCAGGCGGACTGTCATCCCTTAAAAGAAGTTAGAACCTAGCGACTCCTCGCACAAACATGTTTTTTGGTAAAGTTTCTTTACTTAGACTGTCAAATTAACAAAATTAAGGGTTACTTAATGTTGGGGTGCGTTGAAGTATAGTGGTTTTGAATTTGATAGGTGCTTGCCTAGCATTAGATTCTTACAATCCGTTTCTAATTTCTAAGAGTTGTTATTTACCCATTTTGACTTCCTAGGTTTGTTTATTGTGTAGTTTTTACCGTTTTCTCATGAGTTGTTAATTACCCATGTTGGTGTTAAAGGATTTTAGTGAGGGAGTGGTGTATGAAGGACTAAGGAGTGCAGACATGCATTTCCTTGTGCAATTGGGACAAAACAAATAGTTACATTCTTATTACATATGTGGGTATATATTTCAACTCATTCCTTCGGCTTAATAATCACAAGGGTAATGTATAGGCTGTGTTGAAATAAATAGCGCTATTTTGTGAGTGAATCAAGGGTAATGCATAGGCTATGTTGGCATTAATATGTATAATTGGGGTTAGCAATGATGGTTCTCTGTTTTGCTAATTTGTGCTAATAATATCGGCTTGAAGAATGAATGTAACTATTTTAAATATTACATATATATGAAGTTAGGCATATGGAGAAAGGCTATGTAAGTTAAGTAGAATCTGATTTCTGGTTGGGATTTAGCATTTTGAGGATACAATATGATTGGAACATTGCTGGTTTACTTGCTTTCTCAATGTTGATCTTGGAGATAATGAATTAAAATTGTTTTTGAAGGTTATTTAAATATAATTATTTGGATGAAAAATGTATAATCTGTTTGTGTTTGGTACTTGAGAAAGTTTGAGTTTGAAGATTAAAGAGAAATCAAATGTTATCGTTAAATACATATATCAAGAGGACATTTATCAGCATATTGTGATAGATCATGACCATTTGTGTTCTTCTCTTCTCACCGATTATTTCTAAGTACAAAACATGAACTAAACAAAATTATATACACTCATTTCAACAAGAACACAGTATAAATTGTATATCTCAATATTTATGCTGGAAAATAATTATGTCCATCTCTTGTGCAGATTATGCAAGAAAAAGAAGAAATAAAGGCATGGAACTAATGAAAAAAGAATTCACTCATAGACACTTCAATAGTGGAGTATAATTCATTGCTTTTTTAGTACCACCATCCATTCAAGTGCACTTATTCAAGTGCATGCAAGCCCCCCCCCCCAATTGTTTATGGTGGCAGTTTCAAGTCACTAGTGTTATCATATGTACTCAAAAAAGAAGATTACCTAGTCATTTTAGCTCAAGTCACTAGTGTTGTTGTCATATGTACTCAAAAAAGGAACTATTTGACCTCTTTTTTTAAGGTTATGAATTTTATGTTAATGGTTTTAAGGATTTGTAAGACTTATTGGATCCATCTTTTGTAAAACTTATTTGTCATACTCGCTATGATAATAATTATGGTTATGTATTTCCTTCCATTGCTTTTGCAATTGTTATGGTTTTTGGAGTATAGTCAGTTGTGTAGTATGACTATTCGTAAGATTTATGTGTCTACCGACCTGAGGCATATAATTTGTAGCAACAAATGTGGCATGTTATCCCAATAGTTAACAACTAGATCATACCTATTAATGAAACATTTTTAGCAAGGAATTAACTGTGTCAGCGTATATATTAACAATTGCATTGAACCCATTAACAATTGAACCTTAGTCATTAACATTTATAGCTTACCTATTAACTTTTGGGTCATTGGGAATTACTTTCTTGTTAAAAAAATGTGTATTCTGTATTAACAATTACATTGTATCCATTAACAATTGAACCTTATCTATTAACATTTGGGTCATTGGGGAATTAACTTGTAAAAAAACGTGTATTCTGTATTAACAATTGCAATTGCATTGTACCTATTAACAATTGAACCTTAGCCATTAACATTTACAACATAGTCATTAACATTGGGTCATTGGGAATTAACTTTCTTGTTAAAAAAAGGAGCATTCTGTATTAACAATTGCATTGTACCCATTAACAATTGAACCTTGCCCATTAACATTTGGAGCATACCCATTCTGTATTAAAAGCTCTATCATACAAATTAACAACTCTAGCATAGGTATTAATAGCTCTAGTATTGGAAATAACATATTCTGAATTGCAAATTAATAAATTGCAAATTTTCTCATAACCTGCTATGGTAATTGTTATGATTATATATTTCCTTCCATTACTTTTGCAATTATCATCTTGTTAATATCTATGATGTTGTTGTTGATGGATATGATCCTGTTGTTAATAACTATGATGTCGCGGTAAATTGAAATGTTCCAATTGTTAATAGCTATGCTGCCATTGTTAATAGATATGGTGCCATGGTAAATCGAAATGTTCCAATATTAATAGGAATGATACAATTGTTAATGACTATGATGTCGTGGTAAACTGAAATGTTCCAACTGTTAATAGGTATATTTCCGTTGTTAATTGCTATGTGTTGTTAGTTTTAATGTTACAATTGTTAATAGCTATGATCTCGTTGTTAATTGACATGTTGTGATAGTTAATTCAAATGCTACAAATATTAATAGATATGATCCAACTGTTAATAGGTATAAAATTCAATTGTTAATAAGTATGACACAAAGTAATACTCATCTTCAATAAGAGAATTTATTAATCTTAAATACAAAGTTTCTTTAGTAATTTTCATATTGTATTCTTGCTCATTTGTGTCTTTATCTGCAGCAATAGAATATATCCTGTAGTTCAAATCAATGGCTGAAATCACATTAGTAGGACAAAATACATTCACCAAAAATACATGTATCCATTACATTAACCTAATTCATATATCCATTTCAAGTACATGTATCCATTACATCAATCATTTAAGTACTACATTGATCGCTGTCATTTACATTAATTGTCTGCCCAAACATTAATCATAGATACATCATAATAAAAGCAACATCAACCATGTAAGGACCAATGCACATTACATAGTCCTTGAACTGCTTTGGGTCTTCTTCATCTCCTTGCAAATATCAGCACTGTGATCGTCATTGTTCTCCACACATCCATTCTCATTTATCACTTCTCTAGTCCTCCCATAAGACAAACACACATCCACCTTGTCAATTGTGAAGAAAGAAAAAAAAATCTCTTATGTGTCTAAAAATTTGTGGGCTTTTAATACAAGACTCATAAAAGTCTTTCAGAAACCATCTTGTTTATTTTCAAATCAGCATAGCCTAGCCCTTCCCCAAGCAATTCCCTAGTTTTCATGCTTGTTTGACCAGCTTGCAGAGCATTCCCATAATAACCCTCTGGTGATGATGGGTGCAATATTCTAGACCTTGCACATATCACCAACGAGAAATTAACCTCTTCCTTTGGATCAACACATTGGTTATGGATCACAGATCGCCAAACATGATTCAAAACAACCTGCATAGACAATTACAAAATGAAACAGAGAATCAGGGGATAATGATTTTAGTTCCAATTCTCATATTCATCTGCAATCAGACATACAATGGTAGAGATTCAAAGAGTCCACAACCACAAAGAAAAGAATTCTAAAGCTTCAAGTTATTGACTTCAAGAATACCCAGCATTTAATGAAATATTAAACCATTGTAGCCTCTTTTTTTTAACTCTTATTCTCAAAGCATCAAAGGTCTCTATTACAACTTCAATTATTGGAATGGAACCACTTATTTTCAAAAGAGTAAGGTATGATAATCTCCCTCAACACCACAAAGGGAAAATTTTCCATTACAATTTTTCCCAACCAAAATCCAAAACCCTTACAAGTTACAGCCCCATCAAAATCACCAATCTTAAATAATTAATGTATTCAGAATAAATTGGATTCCCTTACTCAAATTACACCTCACAGCAAAACATAAACAATAATATAACAAAATTTTCAACCAAAAACCTTAACATGCAACAATGATTCCATTATCTTAGAGTGAGTTCCATCATCAATAAAACAGGGCATAAAGGAACACACAATTAGCTTCCAATATCCTCTTCTATATTCTTTTTGCAACACCAAGCCTAGCGAACAGGAAAATTAAAATCAAAGTCCTCATTCCATCACAAAATAAACATAAAAACATACACGGTCAAATTTTAATTCTACATTCATCTTCTCAATATTATTACCGATAATAAAAAGATAACACAAACAAAAAGAAATCAAATATACAATGGGAAAGAAACCAAAGTGTCCACGATTCAAGTACTCCAAAAAAACCCCAAATTTTATAATTATTTCCCTGGCCAGAAATCTCACTTGAATCAAACGAAGAGAGGGAAAAGGATACCCTATGAAATAGAGAAGGAGAGATGTTGTTGAGTGTGCTGTCGTCTATGGTTGAGAGAGAAAGAGAGATGCTGGAGAGAGTGACGTCGTCCTGACTACTCTTGAAGGGCTTTGAAGGCATGAACGCAGCAGAAGAGAGAGGGGGTAGAATTGAAGAAGTGGGGTGGGTATGTTTGTGTTAGGGTTGGTAATTTGTGTTTTGAGGTGGGGGCATTTGAGTCTTTTCACAAAATTTACAAATGTAAAGTAGGTGTTAGTTCCTTCATGGTCCTTTTGGAAGTTTAGGTTCCTCAATTGTCCTTTTGGGTATTGTGAGAGATTTTTTTGTCATTTCCCTTATCCTTTTGTAAATTTGAGTAATTTATTTGTCCTTTCGTATATTCAAAATACTTTATCTCAGATTTTTATTTACAAAAAGACATATTTTCCTTACAAAAAGATATAATCTCTCATTATTATCAAATATATTTTTCACTAATTCATTGTAAATATTTTCAATTTAACTATAAGGATTTTCAAGTTTATATTAAAAACTCCACCTCCAACGTTTTTCCTATAGTAATTACATAAAAAAAGTCAACACAGTTCTAGTCCCTACTTGGTAAGGGTGTTGGGGAAGAGAAATTACCTCCAGCCTGAAGGGAAATTACATAAAATGCCACTGTGCAAAAAGTATAGGTTAGGCTTGCCTAGGAATTACCTCCAAAGTAAAGAAATGGAAATGAAAGGTTTTTTTTAATAATTTAGATATATCTCTGGATCATAAGTTGTCTATCTCCATCTCACACTTTTCCTTGACCCATACACTTTATTTTCCCAATATTTCCTTTACTTTTCATCTTCACCGCTTCCATTTTCATTTCTCCACTTTCTTTTTTCACAATCAAATGGGACATTATTATTTACTTATCAAAGAGTATGAAAATTAAAGTTTGTTACGTGTTTACAGCTTTCCAAGATCACCCCTAATAGAAATAAGAGCTTTTTCTTGTGATGTGTTATTAACGTTTCAATAAATTTTATAAGGGTTCTTAGCAAAGAATAAATAAATAAATAAATAAAGATCTTGTTTTTCAAAGCAAGAGGTAATTAACTATAGATGATATGGTAGGGACATAATTAAGATGAATTCCCACAAAATTTTCAAATTAAAATATAGACTTAAGGGACTAAACTTTAAATATGTTTAAAATCAAATATGTTTAAAAAAGTGTTAAACCAACTTTTGGTCTCTATAGTTTCCCCCAATATGTTTAAAATAGGGTTAAATCAACTTTTGATATATACCATTAACTTTATTATTATTAAAATTGAATAAATATAACTTTAATACATAATTTATGATTACTAAATAATGTACAATTGTATTTTATTAATATATTCATTTTAATATAGTTACAAAATGTGTGTGTGTGAGATAATCATATATTTTAATAAAATTTAATTATATTTCAATTGTTGTTTTGTTACTGCCAAATAGTTTCGGTTTACTTGTTGGATTGTTAGTTCATGTATATATCTTCGTACACTGAAGAGCAACATGTGAGAGAGGAACAATGAAAATTGAGATTTTGTGATGATGATGTGAGAATTAAATTTTATTAATAATTAATCAAACATAAACTCATCATAACTTTGGGAAGTAAGAGATACTTAAATAATATGACAAATTTTTTTAAATTTTCATTTTATTTTTCCGGTTGAATTGTGATACATTTCTCGATATTTTTATTTATTACAAATATCACTTTAACTAAAAAATGGAGTGAAGGACACATCACACATGCACTTATGAACTCAACAATATATTAGTAAACAAATAGATAAATACTTAAATCTCTAGCAACATGAAGAACTGAAAACACATTGCTATAAATTGAAAACTTTAATTTGAAGGAGACATAAATTATTAAACCTTTAACACTCTGTACATTCTTCTAATTTAGAAGAATTAAAAAAAATATTAAACCTTTACTGATATCTAGGACATTTACGAAATTTAACTACTCAATAATATAATACTCTGTTCGTTTCTAAATATTACAGTAAGTTCATGTTTTTTTTGGAAAAATTAAAGAAAAATGGACCAATTAACCATGATACATTTTGTATTATTATATCATATGTCAACTTACAAATTAAATAAACTAATTTAAAACAAATATACGAAAATTAATTTTGAAGTAACCCATTAAGTTTTCTTTAGATTTTAAAAAAAACCCACTTAACTCTTTTATTTTGGAAAGAAGTACATGACAAACATAAATTATTACATTACTAATAACATACATACATGCATACATAGTAAGCATCAACGCCCCCCATGGTAAAAAAAAATGGGAAAAACTTACATCATGTTCCTTTCTCCAGGTTCTCAAGTTCTTTCAATATAGGCTATTAGATTGAATGAATGGTTGTTATAAAAGGACACATGTCACTCCTATATTAAAAGAACTTGAGAACCTGGAGAAAGTAACATGACGTAAGTAAGGTCCAAAAAAATGAAGGCCCCCTAGAATATGAACATTTTTTGTATTTTAATTATATTAGTGCGAGAGAGGTATTATGATATTATAAATTATAATATAATTATAAATTATAATTATAAATAATAAGAAAAGGAAGAAAAGGAGCGGAATGTGGAATGAATTCAAATGGACCAATGAGAATGCGAGAATGGAGAAAGGCGGTAATACTAATGCGCGCGAGTAATATATTTCTGTTAGCGCCATTCAAATGTCCAACGGTCAAATCAGTCTCTTCTAGCCGTTAAAGCTCACAACTCAACATTTCCCTCTCCCACCAAATTCTTCATCTCAACGCTCTCCTTCTCTTCTTTGCGTTTGTCTCTTCTCCTTCTCTTCCAGGTATTCATCATTCTTCCATTTCTTCTTTGTTTCTAGTATGTATGTTTGACTTTGATGTTGCTCAGTAATTGAGGCTTTAGAACTCAGACGAGTAGGACACGTGGAACTAGAAAAATAGACTGTGAAGTAGTAAATCTGGTAGAACTGAAATTACAACATTTTCATGCCTCTTCTCTATCTTCCCTCACTCAATAATCCTTCTGCTGTTTCTTTATTTTGCCTGACGCCATTTACTAAGGCCTTTTTAAACTTTTTACTGTTTTATTCTGACTTCATAAATGGTTATGCTGTTATTTGATTGTAAAATGCATATACTCTTCTTAACAACCAAGATGTCAAGAAGGGTTTTTTTTTTCATGCATAAAAATCAAGTAAAGCACACAGTTCAGGTCTGATCTATTCTGTGAATTGCAGATTTTTTTGAAGTTGCTGAGTGATAATGGATACAACTCTGCCTTCTGGATACATGTTTAACCCCACAGATCAGCAATTGGTTTATGCCTACTTGTACAATAAAGCTAATGGCAGGCCCCTCCCTTGTGGTGCAATCAAGGAATGTGACATTTATGGAGATGTCAGCTCATGGAGGAACATGTTTCTGGATACCGAAGAGGAGTGCCTTCACTTCTTCAACAGATTGAACCAGAAAAGCGGTTCTTCCTCGAGGGTCGGGAGAGCCACTGAATTTGGCACTTGGAAGTGTCAATCTGACACCAAAATTTATGCTGGACATTTGCATATTGGCTCTAAGAGGACCTTCTCCTTCATAGAGAAGAAAAGCAAAGAAGAGCGGACGAAAGAAGTTTCCAAGAAAACGAGTGGCTGGATTATGCATGAGTATAGACTTGATGGTGTTCTTCTGCACCAACGTGGACCAAATTCTACAGATTACAGCTATGTAATCTCCAAAATCAGCTGCCCAAGACACATGCGCAGAGGTCAAGGCGAATCCATCGCATCTCTGATTGAGCATGAACTGAATGCTCTAACTCCTGTTGAACACTTGCAAGACAACAACATATTGGAGCATGTTGAGATGCCTCTTGACCATAATATAGATTTAGATTATGATTGGTCTTCATATTTTCTTGAAGACATGGATCTGGATAGTTTTGATTTCATTTAGAATATGCTGCATTATTTGCAGTTAGAATAGTATACATGTAAAATTGCAGTTAGACATGTGTCCCTGTGCAGTGGAAAGAAAGTTAGCTGAAGTGCATAGAATTAGATTTCTTACAGATATAGATAAATGATGTACTATATATAACTTTCTGCGTTACATTTTGAATGGAGTTAGGGTGACTTCTTGCTTGGTGAAATTCCTGGTATTCACCATCATAACATGACTTTCTCTTACATGCTTTCCAATGAACTTGTATTGTTTTAGTTACAGATATAGAAAAATATTTTGATGTATGCATCTTACCTGTTCCATAATATTTTCTGCTCTGTGGCTATGGGATATGTTTACGTTATGCATTAACATTGTAAGGTGAGTCATAATGTCAATGACTTGCCAATAATTGGCTTCCTATAGATTTGCGTCATATATTGATATAGCCGTTTTGATATCATAGGTTTTATAGTTAAAGTGATCCAAATCGTATTTACTATGTATGCCCCTTTGTATTGTCATTTATAGTATTTGCATGCTCTTTCTAGAATGACATCTTTGCAAAATAACAATCACGATTCACGGGAATCACTGTTTTTTTTTTAGGATTGAAGAGAGCTCATGGGAATCACTCTTTATGTGCTAGGATTAGTGTTTTCAGTGTAGTAGTGTATAGCAAAAAAGGGTTTCTTTTCATGATTTTCAGTTAATGTACAGCTACAGTAGAAGCTGACTTTTTAGGACACAAATTAAAAAACCTTATTCTAGTAATATAAAGACATATGGTAATGTTGGAGTCTTGGCTATCATCCCATGAATGATAATCTTCACAATTTCAGATTTGGATGTGCAGTAATTTATATCTCTACAGGATTTGGGCTAAAAACTATGCATAAACAAATTTTTTAACGAGGCTTACTTGATTTTACTTATTTGAGGAAACCGTTTTCTTTCTAGCACTGTCAAATGGAGATTTCTTAGGTCTGCTTCTGTTCAGTGGTATGGTCATACTTTACAGGGTAGTTCCCAGCCAAGTTAATAGCTGCTAGGCAGCTGATATATTTATGTGGTTGTTCCATTTTTTTACGCATATGCAACAAACTAGTGTGTATGATATTCAAACATAGGGCCAAATCAGGATTTAATATGTATAAAGTTCCTCACCTCTAATTTTTTTAATGAAATTTATTGTTGTTAAATTGTGCTATTCACATATACGATGGAGAACATTAGTGAAGAGTTTTTATAATGTGATCTATATATGGTGTCATGTCTTAAACTAAATCTTTTTTCTTGATTGTACTTGTTATGGAATCAGGAATGTCCAATCCATATGCTTGTTGGATACAGAACATGGAATTGTTCTTCTGCTTGTCCAACACAGCTGAAAATAATTTTGTACTTAGAACTTAGATATCTCTTCTTTTTCTCTACTGCTTTACAAAATAGTGTTTCATTATTGGCTTAATCATCGCCTTTAGACTCTGATGCTCTTGTTATTCATTCTTTTATCCTTCATTCCAAGGCCAGGCTTTAAATGTTCTTTAGGAGGATCAATGATCTGAAAGCTATTAGTGATAATAGGTTTAGTAACCTTATTGCAGATTGGGAACTGCGTTGGGGGGTAACCACCATGACTTCAATGCCTTCTCATTTCAGCTGTAGTAGTCATTACACTATGTTTCAATCATGACTGCATATATTTATATGTGTAAGCTTTCATATATGGCCATCTATGAAATACTCCTCCCTTAGGGGCCTCAAAGTGATTACCACAAGTGATTTAGTTTGGATATTCATGAATGAAATTGTCTCTGCTTTCCTCATATCTCTTGTGTTTCCACAAGGAGTTGCTCTTGTCTACCTGTTTTTTCTATCTTTTCAGTGCAAAAACGAGTCAGTGTTCTTCTGTGGCAGCAATCGTTTTATGTATATGAGGGGAAAACTTATTTGGGCCACTTGAGTTCACAGGCAGATAAAGAAAAATTGTCAAGATTTTGTTAGATTCTTTGGGTTCCCATATTATATGACAAGATGTTTGCACACAAAGTGAACATTCATTCTTGTGGCAGTTCATGTCACTTCACGGTATTTATATTTGTTTACAATGTATGAAATCAGAATGCCACCGTATGACTGAATTCCAAATTTATCCATGTTTTAATGATTGTATTACTGAAAGCATATCAGTTTATTTTATTCTATTTTTAAAAAAATTTGAACCTTAATTATGTAACCCATATGCTTCCTCTATACTAAGAAAACATATGGTCAAATCCTACTGAACGTAATTATTAGAAGAGATAAAGAAAAATTTGTATTTAAAATCTTGAAAAGTGATTTAGTCTCCCTTAATTAAAAAAATTTATAAAAAAGCATGCACAAATAAAATTTGCACAATGGAATCACCAAATTTATAGCATTGGGATAAAATGCTTAGTATAACCTCTATTATCCACTTTAGAAAAGAAACCAAAAACACTGACATCATTGGAGTTTTTGATCAGATGAACGTTCATTTCTGATCAATCACATATATAATATGTAATATAATAGTGAATATGGAAATGGAGTCTACTAATGAATTGGGGAGGTGAGGCCTTCTTGAGAAGACAAAGGATGAAGAGGCTGATGATGTCTCTTTGAAGGGAAAGGCAAAGAAGAAGCAGCTTTTCTAAAAGAAGGACGTTTCTTGATGCGGTGAAGAGTTTGTTTTGTGTATAGTTTATGAAAGAGAGGTGAAGAGAATTCTCTGAATTTGAGGAGAAGGAAAAGGAAGAGTCTGAAGGATATGAGGATTAGTGCAACTGCAGCTAGGTCCCACCATTTTGAATAGTCAACGTCAATGCCAAGCATGTTTTTAAGGATCATCTCTCCTTTCAGTTTTGGGTCACCTGGATTCATGCCTTCAAACTCTAGTCCTATCATGTCGTTCTTGTATGCACCCTGCATTATATTCCAAAACAACACATGTTAAAGGTAAGCAAAGTTTGTCAATGTATATACTTCACTCATGCATTTGCTTGGTCAATACCAAGCATGGATTTTAAAGTAGTTTTTGCTAGCTAGAAGTGAAAAAGAGAGATAATAATTACAAATAAGAAGCTACAATTATATCGTAGTTCTCTGTTTAATTAGAGGGACTAATAGTACTACGTTACAAATGGGATCAAACTCACGACCTCTCACTTACAATTAGAACAAATTTCCCTGTTGCCATAACATATAAGGCGAAAGATAGATGCATAGGATAGGTCATGTGAGGCATTCTTACACCATGTGTTTATTTGATAAAAAATGAGTGTAAGCCATTCGGCATGTGAAAAACTTCACATTAGAGACCTAATTGATTGTGTTGATTATTTATAAGAACTAAATAAACATTTATGTAATCATTTAGTCTATGACTTGATGAGGGTCATACTAGACTCTACTTTTGAAGAGACTTGGCGTATACTTTCTTTTAGAACACACCATATAATCCAATTTTATTACCACCAAGAACATGGATTTATAACACTTTCAGAGTTATTACCTGTAATCCCTGGTGAGCCCCGGGATACAACTCACCTAAAGTTTTTTGTTTCAAAAAGGGAGAAGGTATAATTATATCATAGTTCTCTGTTTTTGTTTAGTTAGAGGGACTAATAGTACTACATTACAAATGGGACTAAACTCTCGACCTCCACCTATAGTTGGATCATGTTTCCTTGTTTTTTTTTTTGGATCATTTTTCCTTGTTGCCATAACATAATACTTTAAGGAGAAAGATAGATGCATGGGATAGGTCATGTGAGGCATTTTTACAGCATGTGTTTATCTCTCTTGTAAAGTCATCATGCTATTGATTGTGTTAATTATTTATAAGAACCAAAAAAACATTTATGTAATCATTTAGTCTATGATTAATTATGAGGGTCAGACTAGACTCTTTACTTTCGAAAAGACATATTTTCTTGTAAAACACACCATATAGTTTACTTTTATGACCACCAAGAATATGGATTTATAACCCTTTCAGGGTCATTACCTGTAATCCCCAAGCTCCAAAGTTGACGTATAAGATTGGATAACGCCAGAAAATTTTGGGAATATCAGGACGTAGACGAAAGTATCCAGAAGTCATCATCATAACTCCCTGCTCAACACACATACAAGTAAGTGTCTATTTATGTTCATATATATATTCTCCTTTGGTGCTATTTATAAGTAATTTTTATTATGTTTCATACAAACTAAGAAAACCCATAAATTTCATTGACTCTACCTAAACTGTAACAATTTTCTTACTATAACTCTATCTAATAGTCGCTCCGTTCATAAATATCAGATCATTTTTTAAATTTAATTTATTTCTAATTATAAGATCACTTTCCAACTTTTCCCCAAATTAACCCTGTTTATCTATAATAACAAGCAAAAGAGGAGAGTGGAGATAAATAATGTTTATAGTTGGGATAAATTGGTAATATCATGTGTGAATAACCAATTTAACTAACTTCCTTAATCTACTCAAATTAGGGAAAATGATCTTATATTTAGGAACAGAAGGAGAATAAAATATACCTCAAAAAATCAAAGTCAACGTAATAATAGATTGAGGATAAAACTGTATTCAATGAGACATATGAGAACATGACAAAAATAAACTTTCTCACTCTGTCTATAAATAGAACCGGATGAGCATAGTAATTAATAAAAAGAATTGGAATTAAAACATCTAAATTGGTAATTAAACAGTAAAAGTGAATGAAACATCATTCAAGGTTATGAGAAAGCTTACAACATATCCTGCTCCAACTACGACTCCCATGAGGAAGTTTGGGACAAGTGAAGCTATAATCATCATTGCAGTCTCCACAACAGCAATGGAGCAACAAAGATCAATGCAACCGTAGAGAAGAATAGAGAAGCCAGGATGAAACTTAACCATAAAGAAAGTTATAGTGCCAGTAGCAAATGACATGATAATCACAAAAGGAAGGGATGACAGAAAGTTTGAGAGAACATAGACAGCATTCCCATAGTGCCCATTTAGTCTTTCTTTCTTAAACACCTGCTTCATCAAAAAAACATTGCTTCAAAAAATAGAAGGAACAAAAATCATTGCAGACATCATAACTGTATTATTCTCATGTTTTATGATTTTGCATGGATGCATATAATAGTTCATAATGAATTTCTGAGTACTTGTAGGCCTTTCCTAGCTCATGGTCTTAAAATCAGTCCATAGTTTCTTGTTATTTCTCTTTTGGTGTATCTCCTCCCATTATCATAGCCTTTTCCTCCAATACAATAAAATGAAATGGCTTGCATACATAGTCAATCATCTAATATCATGTTCGAATTGGTGTGTGTTGGGGGAATGGTTAATGATATTGCTTCCTCTAGTCCTATGTGTGTGATTGTGATACAAATAAATAAATTTCGTAGACTAGAAAGTAAGTTAAAATTGGTTGAAGGCATTAAAGATGTGAATTTGAAAAACAAATGCAGTGATATAGCATTGTAATCAATGGGGAAAAGCACAAATAATTGATTAATTGGTCAATACAATTTTTGGTTCTTAAACTTTCAATTAATTTTGATTTTGGTCTCTGCACTTTTGAGAATAATATAGCCTTTTGACAATGTATCAACCAGTTCTTAATTACCTTCATCTCTTCAATGTAAGAAGGGAAGCCTCCAATGGACATGAATGTCATGAAACCAGATATGAAAGCACCACAAGATCCTCTAGCGAAAATCGCTCTATAACTTGTTCCAACATTGAAAAACACAGTTCCAACACAAAAAGATAAGGCCACATATATTATGATCCTTATCCAGTAATATCCAGCATCTCTACTCATGTTCACAAAAGATCTGTGAGTCAATGTAAGTAGCTGCTTCCACCATTTGGTTTGGTTCTTTTTTTTACTTTCACTCTCTTCTTTTTCCTGCATTGCATTTCATTGGCCTTTATACTCTATATTCTTACAGATATTATAAGGAAAATTCAAGCTCAAATCAACAAATATGAATATGGCTTCTTCTAATGATTTAGTCTCAACTCTCATGTTTTCTAGTACATGATCTGAACCATCCATCAAGTAAAAACAATCTGAACCCATATCCTCTTATAATCCTTCTCTTATTTTCCTGGCTGAATCTCAATCATAGCTTTGGATAAAAGCATGGATGGTGGAGTTAATATTAAACCATTAAAGTTTAATATAGACAATTTACAACTAAAGTATAAGAAAAGAATAGAAAAAAAAAGTTACTTTTTAAAAATATTTTTATAGTAATCTTATAAAATACTAACTATCCAATTGTTTATCAAAAGGTAGAAATGGAATTTTTAGAGGATATAGATCCAGAGCTGTGTGAAGAGACTACTTACAATGTTTGAGATTTCTTTTATTCTTGATCTTGCAGTAGCAGCATATTCTGACCATTGATATTTCTCAACAAGAATTGCTTTTATTTCTGCTGTTGATAAACTATCTTGTTCCTGATTTCACCAAAAGTGCATGCATTTTTTTAATAAAAAAAGGTGCATGCCAATGTTATAAATTATATAACAAAAAGGCATTTCATAATAAAAAAAAAAGGTGTATGCATGGGGGTAGCAGAGTGAGAGTATTAATAATTTGTTAAAAGGAAAAAAGAGTATTCCACAACAACTTAAAAAACATTTTAAGTGAAGAGTGTGTTTTTGCATGAATAATTATGAAGCCCAAATTTATTTGGAGATACATACGGGAATTTTCTGAGTAGCCATCATAGTTAAGGTGACTGTGTCAAAATCTGCATTAACACAACGAAGGAAGTGATCTGATGGATTTCTTCTACTTGGACATGGAAATCCTGCTTTGGCAAAGAACTGTATGATAGAGTCAATAAAAAAACAGTTAGCATGTTTTAGTACCAAAAACAGACAGAGTTTGATTTTCTTAATATTGTATAGAACAAAAAGCAATGCTTGAATATTTTGTAAACAAAATGCACAAGCTTCCCTAATACTTCAAAGCTTAACATGGATATAATCTCTGGGATAAAAAGATTATTAGATAAGCTCATTTTGATTTTTGTGTGAATTGCACATACTTTCACTATATTTTTAAATATAAGCAAATCTCTTCAATGAGAAATTTTGTATTTTCAGTAAAAAATAATCAGGAGAGGTATGCATGACCGACTCTATTTTATTTATAGAGATTTAAACAGAGTTTATAAATTAAATGGAATTTATTATAAACTTATAATATGTAGGACAAATTTAGTGAATTTACTTTTTCTAGTTGAGATCATAAAGGATTTTAAGGTAAAAACTAAAGGAAAGTCTGCAAAAATACAATACTATTTAGGACGAATTTGAATATATTTTAAAGAAGAAAATAAATTTTTGTAAGGCTAAATATATTTTCGGTCACTTATGTTTGCATCAAGTTTCAATATAGTCCTTTGCGTTTGAAAACTATACTCTTAGTCCCTTATATTTGCATAAAGTTTCAATTTAGTCCGTTATGTTTGGAAAAAATATTTTTAGTCCTTTTCTATTAGCATCATTAGTTTCACTTAAAGGAAAATGTTAACTTAAAAATTTTCAATGGTTATTAAATACTGAAAAATGCTTAGATTAAATTATTTTAGTGTAATTATTCTTATAGTTTCAAAATTTATCATTTTATCATTGGCCAAAAAAAAATTTATCATTTTATCCCCAATTTAATTATGAAATAATCATTTAAATTTAAGTAAAACTAACGGTGTTAATAGAAAAGGACTAAAAGTGTACTTTTCAACATAAAGGACTAAACTAAAACTTGACTAAAAGTGTACTTTTTAAACATAAAGGACTAAATTGAAACTTAATGTAATTATAAGGGAATAAAAGTATGTTTTAGCCTTTCTATAATCTGATCTCTCACTTCGGTCCAAAAAAATTCTCCCCAGAATCTTTATGTGTATTCCTGTGGTAGCAATATCATTTTCTGATTCTCCTACTAAAATCCTTCCTAAGTTTCAACCACATTTATTATTCATAAAGATACATGTAAACATACCAACAAATCTTAAATGTATGTTTGAATTTTTGTGTCAACTTTTCTTTGATTTATATGAATTACGAGTATCAATTATTTGTAAGACAATTAATGGAATGTAATGAAACTGACATTGACATAAAGATATGCAGTAATGCAAAAACAGATAATCAAGAAGTAGTTACTATACATTTTTGGCCTGAAAAAGTAAGCTACTCTAAAAAAGAAAAACCAGAAAAAGCATATAGCAAAGAAAGTACAAAAAGAAAGGGAAAATAAATGCACCTCAACTGCCACTTTAGCTGCTCCAAAAAACACAGTTTGACCACCAGATAGAAGAAAGAGATCATCAAAGAGAGCAAAAACCTCACTGCTTGGTTGATGAATGGAGGAAATAACAGTTCTTCCATCATGATGGGCAATATTTCTAAGAGTTTGAACAACAAAAAATGCAGAAGCACTATCCAATCCACTGGTTGGTTCATCAAGAAACAAGAGGGAAGGCTTTGTGAGGATTTCAAGTGCTATGCTTAGTCTTTTCCTTTCCCCACCACTTATTCCTCTTAAATGCCAATTCCCAATTGCCGTATCTGCACAATTTTGAAGACCCATTTCCATAATTGTTCCTTCAACTATGTCATTGACCTCTTCTTTTGTCATGCTACTTGGAAGCCTAAGTTTTGCTGAGTATGATATTGTTTCTCTCACTGTTAGTGTTCCCAACAATGTGTCTTCTTGGGTCACATAAGCCTAAAAGTTTCACAGAAGAAAAAATACACAATTATATTAGGGAAGCTATATATAAAATTTGGTTGATATCATTGATGGTCCTTACACTTAGATCCAATTTTGATTTTGATTTTTTAGTTTCAAAAATAGATTTTTGTTCTCAAAGTTTTAAATCATTGGCTTTGCATTGGTCCCTATATTTATATAAGGAATAAGTTTGAATTCTTTTTTTCTTTTTTTGGCTTCAAATAGGAATTGGTTTGAGTTTAAGTACAGGGAATCAAAACCAAAACTACTTAAAAGTATTGGGACCAAAATCACCATTAGATCAAAAGAAAGAACAATGGCATTAACTAAATAAAATAAGCTAAACTGAGAAATAATTTGGTCAGCTTACTTTAACTCCTTGGTCTACTCTCTTTTTTCCATTTAAAAGCACATTCCCAGTCATGACTACATTTCCAGGAAGCCTACCTGCAACAATATGTCCCAAGAACTCCAGATAATTCATTCGCTGATAAATTATTCAAAGAAGTTTATCATTCATAATTTTTTTTAACTTGAGCAACTTGAGCTGAAATTTATTATTCATAATTCATAATTAAGAAATAACAATGTTCAGAAATGTTTAGCTTTAAATTTTTTATATCAGAATTAGCTTTTAAAATTTGACTGTAATGGCTTTATTACTTTAACAGTTCTTTTTTAACTTGCTTTAATTGGTAAAATCTGTAAAACGCTTTTCAAATTGTATACCAGGAAGATAAAATATGGTACACTAAACATTGATTTGCATCTTTGTTTGTAGAGACATTATAACTTGTCCCCACGGACAGGAAAAAAAATCAGCAGTCCAAAGAAAAATATCCCTCTAGGATATTAAATATCTAACAGGTAAGAACTATTCAAACAAGTGACCTAGAATTCTTTGATTCTGACACAACCCGCATAAAAAAGTACTCATAAGTTATATCCTACCCGTTGTCTTTTAAGATAAAACACAGGAAACAGACCCCACACATTAAAGGGGTTAGATTATAACTGTAGCATTGTGATTAAATCTCAACAAACCAGTCTAATACCATGAAGATTATATTGATGAGAAAACTTTCATCCATAAAAGCAAAAACATCAAGAAGAAAACTAAAGAAACAAATTTTGATTGCTATAGATTCATGCAGATATGCACATTTGAAGGCTTGTGCATGTATAGTATACAGATGCAAGAAGGAGTAAAACAAAAAGAAGTATTTTTTCTCTAATCTCCTGTCCTAAATATAAGACCTAATTGACTTTTATAAAAAATCCTTAAAAAAGCAAAAATAAGTTAATTATAAATTGATTTACCTAATGTTTCCCTTAAACTAGTTTATTTTACCTATAAACTAATGAATAATCTAAAAATATATCAAATATGTCATCATTTAATAACCTATTTCGCAACCTTAATCTCTAAAAAAAAGTCAATTAGATCCTATATTTAGGACCGGAGGTAGTAAAAGATAGATACTTGTTTTGATGCAAAGCTATGTTGTTTTGCGTGAACAAATGATGAAACTCAAAAACTTGACGCATATACACAAACCAACATAATGTGAGACAAAAAAATGAGAGAGTATGATAGCTATGTTGTTTTGCATGAACAACTAATGCACAAAGCATAAATCATACAAACACAATGGGTGATAGAAAGTGAGAGGGAGATAGAGAGAGAGACCAGCCAAAGCATCAAGAAGAGTGGATTTGCCAGAACCAGAAGGACCCATAATTGCCATGATTCTATTAGGCTCAGCATATCCACTTAACCTATCAAGCAACCTTCTGGTATGTCCACCATTTCCAAAGTTTGGAACCACCACAGATAAGTCCTCCCACACCAGATGCAATCCTCTTCCATTATTAGAGGAGGCCATAGTAGAAGTGTGTTGCTCTATTTCCATGGTCCAGCCTTAAGGAGAAGAAAAAGTTGCTTGCAAGAGAGGTGGGTGCTGAATAAGAAGTAGATGAGCCATATAAATAGAGAACATCATTAAATTTAATTGGTTTCCAATCAAAGACTGCCATATAAGAGCATATACTTTTTGCTTCCTCTTCAAGTTAAATCCAAGGTGTTCTTTTTTTTATACATTCATATCCAAGTGTTCTTTTAGCCGAACCCACCTAGTTGGGATAAGACTTTGTTGTTGTACATCCAAGGTGTTTTTTAATTAATTCAAATTATTATAGGGCTAATAACATTATTATTAGTTCTCATATTTTTTTGATCAAATTTTAATTGTAGTATCTGTATATATAGTTTCAAATCATTGATTTGAATATCATAATAATATCATTGATTTGAGTCTATATAATATCATAATGATTTGGTTTGAATATAACTAATTAGAGGCTCCTCTACACTTTTTATAAGTTTCGGTTTTGATCTTTATATATATGGCTCAAGTGCAAAAATGCTCGCGTAATTGTCATGAAGGTGCAATAACTAACTATGTAAATTTTTTGGAGCGAAACGAACTATCAAATTTTAGAACTATGATAAAAATGTTCATCACAGTTAATGTTTTGACTTTTTCACTCATCATCCTCTGCCGACATCACACAAGGGAAGATAAATACATAAGTTTGCCATATGTTTTAGTGCGAGATGAATCGGTAGAAGATTATGTGTAAAAAAGTCAAAAATTTAACTATTATGGACATTTTTGCCCCAATTTTGAAATTTGATGGGCAGTTTTGCTCCAAAAAAATTTACATGGGTATTTTTTTGCACCTTCGTCGTGACAATTACATGGACATTTTTTCACTTTAGCCCTTATATATATTTCAACTCAAATAAGTCATTTTGAAATAATAGGCATCAGAAAAACTAAAATTCAATCAAAAAGTAAGAACCAATAACATTATTAAGTTTTGAATACACACACCTATTTTGAATATAATGTGGGATTTATATGGGAAAATGAGTTTATTCTTAATTATAAGATTGTTTTTTATATTTTCTAACATTTTCCCTAAAATATCACTTTTGACCTTTAGAAAAAACAAGGGATGGAGGGTAGCAATAAAGATAGTTTGATCCGAGTATATCGGCAATGACATACTACCTCCGGTCCTAAATATAAGACCTAGATGACTTTTTTTTAGAGAGATTAAGGTTGCGAAATAGGTTATTATATTGTGACATATTTGATATTTTTTAAATTATTCATTAGTTTATAGGCAAAATATATTAGTCTAAGGGAAAAATTAAGTAAATCATCAATTTATAATTAACTTATTTTGTTTTTTTAGGATTTTCCAAAAAAGTCAATTAGGTTTTATATTTAGGACCGGATGGAGTATAATTTTAACAAATTTAACTAAAATTTATATTCTAATCAAATTTGGTAAATATAACGAAATTTTAGGAATGAAGGGTGTGTGAGTAAATGGTGGAAATAAAAAAAGAGTAATGCACTTAAACTCTAATTAAGTCGTTGGGAATAAATGGTTAAAAAAGGTCGTTTTGAATAAGACTTTATCATTATTTAGTTACTCTTTCGAATCAAGTTCCTAAAGTCAATCTATTATTGGGGAAAAAATTAATGTAATATAGACGTGACATCCGAAATAAACAGGAAGCTTTGTGTGACTTAGTTTGTTTGTGTTAATTAAAGAACCTAGTATCAAAATATACTCAGCATGCAATAAATTAGCGACGTTACCCGTGAGCCGTGACAAACAAGCAAACTATACATATTATCAACCTTGAAACTTACGGTAAAAAAACCTCGAAACCAATTTCCTTCTTAACACTTATATATATTATGATTAGTAATAACGTCTATCTATTTCCATATGGTTTGGTACTATAAAACACATGGCGATCTAAACATGGATAGCTTAGATTTGATTCTTTAATAATTCTATTTTAAAAAATGTTTTAGTGGATATAAAATATAAAACATAGATAATCTTTTACCTATCAATTTATCATTTTGTCAAAAATAAATAAATTTTGATTCAAAAAATTTTCATTTTTAAAAACAATCAAAACTATACCTTTAACATCAAATATTGATGGTTCAAATCCAATCATTTCTCAACATTTTGTAGGAAAACGGATTGCTATCAAAAATGGCTAAAGATTTTTTTCAATTAAAGGGAGCAAACAATGGTCGTTTAAGGTCACTTTGATCAAACTGACTTCTCACCTACATAAAGCTTAGCTTCCACAGTGTAGGGCTGTAGGCCTACTTGGCTAGGCTATAAGGCTTGGCTTTGATATTAATGTTAATGCAATTAATAAAAACACACAAACACACAGAAAGATGAATATTGAGCGGGTGTGGCGTTATGTCATTGTTAAAGAACTTAATATGGGAAACTTAGGGGCCATAAAGGTAAAGTCTCATAGCTACCATGTGCAGTAAACTCCCAATTTAAATAAGCAAGGGGATTCTTTAGTCTTTACATTCAAGTCTACCATAATTTGACCAATACCCTAATACGTTTCAATACACCGTATTTACATGCCAGAATTTCATGGAAAAAATATATGCAAAAATATCTGTATAAAAGCAACGAATCAATAGAGAAATGCAGGAGAATACACTGGTAGAGAAAAGAGAAAAAAATACAGATTATAGCACTCATGTTAGAGAAAATAATAATGCTCCCTCCGATCTTAAATATAAGATCTAGTTGACATTTTAGAAAATCCTATAAAAAGCAAAATAAGTTAATTATAAATTGATTTACTTAATTTTTCCCTTAGACTAGTTTATTTTACCTATAAACTAATGTATAATCTAAAAATACACTACAAGAAAATTGGTAGCTAGTCACGTGAGGAGTGTCGCGCATGGAGTAAGAGTGACAAAACAACACATTTTGTCACGCATGGTATCCCCCAACGTGACAAATACCGTGGGAAAAAAATATTTGTTTATGTTTGTCGCGTATGGGAGATGTTTGAGCGCGACAAACCAATATATTTATTTATTTATTCATTTCTTTCATTGTTTTAATAGTTAGTCACGTATGAAAAAACGTAGCAAAGTAAATTTATGCGCGACACATGCATATAAACACTTTTTTTAATATATGTGTTGTACAATAATTCATAAATGAGACACTTAATTATACATATCTAATAGTAACATCTAATAATCCTGATCAAAGATTGGAAACCGAGCTTTCATGATCATCCACCTTATTTGCTTTTCTTCCTCAGACAAGTCCTCAAATGTAGGCCCATTTAAATAGCCATTATATGGTAACCTGTTCAAGTCAATATTATATGGTAACCAGTCTGCTTTTATAGGGCACTGCCAGTTTGCTTTTCAGGAAAGGTAGGATAGTCCTCCTCAAGGAACAAGTCACCTATGTCACGCATGGGCAATTGGCCATGCGTGACAACCTATCCCTCCTCGTGGAACGAGGAGGGCTATGTCACCCATGGGCAATTGCCCATACGTGACATACCCTCCTCGTTCCACGAGGAATGTTATTTCAGGCGTGGGGAATTGCCCATGCGTGACATAGGTTGTCCCTCCTATATATCGCGCTTTACCCATGCGCGACATATACGAGTGACATTATAAATTTCCCGCCAATTCCCTCCTATATAAACTCACTTCTAAAATCTCCACATTTCACCCCACTTCATTTATTTCTTTCACCATCTCCATCTTTCTTCCTACCCTCTATCATTAATTCTTCACTTACATTATTTCTTTCACCATCTCCATCTTTCTTCTTACCCACTATCATTAATTCTTCACTTACATTCCTATATTATTTTGTCATGGCCTACTTGCATTTGCACACTTTATTAATTATACACTTATTTCATATACTCTTATTTAACTTTCTTTTCTCTACTAATTAATGTTATTAGTCTATTGTTATATGAAGTATGCTAATTTTGTTCTTTAATTTTGTAGGTTGCTTTAAACAATTGGGTAGCTAAATTTGGGACAAAACACTCATTTACCATTTAGTCACACATTAAAGTGTAAAATTGCAAAAAAGGACCCCTAAAAAATTATACATTTTAAAATAAAAACATTTTAAATGTAACAAAATAAAAGTAAAATTTGGTTTGGTTAAAAATTTGAAGTTCCCGCCCACTATAAAATTAAATTTGGTTTGGTTAAAAATTCGAACTTATGTCGCGTATGTATGCTGTTGTCGCGTAGGTTTTGTCGCGTATGAGCTAGTTTTGTGGCGTATGAGCAAGTTTTGTCGCGTATGAGCAGGTTTTGTCGCGTATGAGTAGGTTTTGTCGCGTATGAGTAGGTTTTGTCGCGCATGTTGTGTCACGTATGTGCACGCGCTTTGAAACCTCAATTATGTCGCGCATGGGGATGTCGCATATTGGTCAGTCCATACGCGACAAAAACAACTAATATTTTATTTCCCCACCTCTTAATTTGTTTTGCGTTTGGCTCAACTTGTCACGTTTTTTTCTTCTTGTTACGACACGGTTTCTCGCGTATGCATTACACGTGACAAACCTATTTTGTCACGAATTTCCACGTGACTAGCTCCCTATTTCATGCGTGACTAGCCTCTATTTTTCTTGTAGTGATATATCAAATATGTCATGATTTAATAGTCTATTTCACAACTTTAACCTCTCCAAAAAAAAAGTCAATTAGGTCTTATATTTAAGACCGAAGGTAGTAATATAGTTGAAATTATCAAATTTTATTGAAGTCCTTAGAGACTAATATATGAGATGAGATTCAATTACATCAGTGAGTGATTGTTGCTTGTTAACCAGCTGATTAAATTGTTAATAACAATCAAACCTTTAAAAGTTGCCAATAACAACTCAAACAACGACATTAACTGCCACAGATATATTTCAATTCAATCTCACTTAAGTCCTTAGAGGCTTTAATGCAATTTCAAGGTGATTTCAAAGTAGTTTATCATTATTTTATTTTCTTTTTCTTGGTAGTTGTATGTGGCTCCCAAAACAACAAACTTTCTCATAGTATATAGTGTGATTGTTGAATAATGTGGATGCTTTTCAAGGTTGAAGGCGTGAAGGGGGAGGATAGTAATTCTTCGATCTTCCTAACTAAAAATCAGATTGGCAATAAATTCCTTAGTGAAGTGAGTCTGGAGAAGAAAGAAGAAAGATGAAATGTGTTTGCCTTTTTTGTTCTTCTTTCTATTTTGATGACACGAAGGAGTGTACGGGACTACGGGTTCAGTGTTGGAGGCATCATGCATGCACATTATATTTGTTTTTTTTTCTTGCTATCCTTCATTGATGGCACATGTGTCCACACTTCAAGGGGATTTTATTCCTTTAATTCTTTCTCCTCCTCATCCCTCATCATCCTATCACTACAATATGATTGACTAATCAATTATGGGGATTGTATATCTTTAAATATTTACATTGTAGTTAGATATCCAAATAAAATTTTAGCAGGTAATTTTATTTGTTCTTTATTTTTTATATAGTATTTCTTCCCATTTTACTCTATTATTATCGTTGATTTTGTCAATTAAATGGTTGTGATGAGGAGGATGAGAGGAAAATATGATTATGAGAGAATACACACACATTGACACACATGATTCTGATCGATCACACTGAGAAGAGATATTTTTCTCTCATATCTTTAAATTATTTTGTGTGTGTGTGTATTAAATAAATGCATGCGACCTTGTCAGAAACATGTAAAGTATTTTTGGTGCTATAGTTTTAATGTAGATCACATTTTTATTACTACTTTTTTTTTTGCAATGTAAATTGTTTTACATTTAAAATATTACATCAATCTATCTTTTTATGAGTTAATATGCTATGCTACTTAATCGTTTTTATTTCATACATTATACTATTTAATTTAATTGTATAAGCTAATTAATGGAAATAAGCATGCGAAAAGTAAAATCAAAATTAAATTAGTAGAGATATTTTTGGTCAAAATGAATAATATAGATTTGAAACCTACATGAGTAATATAATATTTAATTAGAAGTACCAAACTTCAACTGTAAAATAAAGAATGTGAGAGTGTTCGTACATTTAGGGTAGTTTTCAAATGGGGGGACCTATGTTTGGAGCTTTCAATACACAATTCAACTACCTCTTTACTGCCGCCCGCCTTCCTCTCCCGCATCTCTTAAAAGCCTTCTAAATGACTGAAAGTGAAAGTAGTTATTTAGTGTATAGGTTCGCCTAGATAAGTGATAGAAGATGATTTTTCAATGTGTATAATATAACTATAATGTGATTTATAGTATATAAGGTATCTATGTAAGAGGATGGTAAAAAAAAAGGTGTGTATGTAAGAGGGGTTCACTATCAAACATGATCCCCATTCATGTTCAAATCTACTATATAAATCACTTCGTCTAATTCCTTATAATAAAATAATGGCAGTAATTCATCAAATGTCTTTAATATTATTTTCTTTAACAAAATTTTCTAAAATAAATGAGGTTTAAGAGAAAAGACAAAATTATAAAAAGAAAAGTTACAATTAAGTATTAACTGTATAGCCAAAATTGGCAAAAATACTAATTATAATAATTAATTATCCTACGTGATCAATAATATATATTGTGAACTAAGAATGTGGGATCAAACCTGTTAGTCATAACTCCCTCTTCATTTCTGATAAAAAAAAACAAATAACTCCCTATTCATAATATAAAAACTTTTGTGTCACTAAACTATAAACCTCTATAGCTATTGCCACATAATCTTCTTCATAATACTATAATGGCAAAGAGTAGACATTTTAATTTTTCCTTTCTAAAATATGGGTGGAGGGTGTTAAACCTTTGGCTGCCTGTTTTAAATGATAAGAGCCCTAGTGTCTCCCAAGATAAATTGGTTTTACAAAATCTATTTAGAAGTTTATTAAAAAAGTTAAATTTAGTTGATTCATTGAAGTTTTCCATAATTTAAATTTATTCTTCATTTGTTTATACCATCAAGCCCTTCTACTAATATACTCTTACGGGTGATGTACATTGTGAATTCTAGATTAATGGGTGTAAGTTTGGTAAAAGAATTTATCCAGTTCCCGCTTTATATTTACATACTCCATATCAAATAAATTAAATAATAAAAATTAACTGGTGAGACAATTTTCCAAGAATTCTATATCAAAGATGAAAGGGGGGAATCCAATAAATCATGCCACATCCCTTTATCATTTTTCTTTAATTTCCAAGAAAACATTTTTAGTTTTTCTGGGAAATGATTTGAGACAATTATTTAAAATGTATAGTACTGGTGTGATTCCAAAATTTGGAAATGCCAATCAAATGATTGAGGTGTGTGTGGTAATCTTAAAAAAATTGATATATGGACCAAATAACCCAATGATAGTAATTGTTGAGATATTTAGATTTTCATGTGCCATTTATTTGGAGCTTGTTGAGATCACAAACGGTAACAGATGAGTTAGACTCTATAGCTATCATAATATACTGAACATCAGATGATTACCTCATAAGAGAACGTTTCATCAGATTGAACTGGATGGTTTTGTTTTAATAAATGGTAAAAGTTGATGCGGTGGTATCATTTGGGACAAGTATAATACATGGACTTATTGTTTGAGTTTCCATCTCAAAGTGATTCCTCGTGTTCTAATATAATTGATGGATAGAAATTGGAATCATGCGTATCTTAGTTTATGTTGGGCTACAAGATATATGAATCTCTTAATTAATTTGATAACTAAGGAGTGTGATTTATAAATCATCCAAACAATGCTATTGTAGAAAATATTGCAAATTCTAGGAGTAGATATAATCATAATTATAAAATGAAATGTTGCAAGTGATTTTGATGTATATATACTGGAGTTGAAACCCAAAGGATTGAAAGAGTAATAGACAGGTAAATAAAACCAGTCTGATTATTAGTATTCCTACCTCAATCCAAATTGGGTATCAAACATTTTCTCTATACAAAACTCATAATTAATTAATACAAAACATCGTATTTTTGTGTATGTAGAGTTTGATAGCTGAACCAAACAGGCCAAGATATAAAAAAAAACACTCATGTTTTACTTGGTTTCTAGTGCAGTGGGGAATTAAGACCTTCTTGAGAAGACAGTGAATGGAGGGGTTGGTGTCTCTTTGAAGGAAAAGTTGGAATTTTTCTGAAAGAAGGTCTCTTTTCAAGTGCCTGTATTGTTCTCTTGGCATGCAGTCTCTGAAACAATGGGAAAGCTCTTTCCTTGAACTTGAGGACAATAAAGAAGAGAAGTCTGTAACCTATGAGGATGATATATAGAGCTCCTAAGTCCCACCACTTGGAGTGATCCAAATTCATGCCCAACATGTGAGTTATGATATAATCACCCCTCAATTTGTTGTCACCTGGTATCATAGGCTCAAACTCAAGTCCAAGCAAGTCATTCTTGTAGGCACCCTACATTTCAAATCAATAATAGGTTAACAATTATTTCCACAAAGACTGAAATGAGTCCTATTTTTCCCTATATTTTTTTTAAGACATTGAGCTGAAGGCAGATATTGCTTTAATACACCTCAGATTCCAGACTTGAAAGGTATATTAAGTCTTTCAAAAATGACTGACAAAATTTGATGTGGAATTATCAAAGAATAGGAAGTGAAGATGATATCCCCAACCAGATATGTACATATGAGAAATTCTGAGTATCTATATAATGCACATAGATGATAAGGCAGAATTTAATCTCTCCACAACCTGATATGTAGTAGATCTCAGGTGAGAGGACTGAGGACTAAATCTTGATTGCTGCACATACATGCACATATGTACTTATATGGTACCTAATAATTTGTCTTCCACTGAGCAGATTTGACATACTCTTGAAAAGGACATAAACAGTTATTAGGGACCAGAAATTAAAAGTGAATGAAAAATCTCCTCAACTCAAATATATGACCTAAATCTTCCCATAACTCTCATTTATCAAACACTCACTCATCTCCAATCACGTTTCTCTTCTTCCCCCTACTTTTCCTTTCTCTAGGGTCTTATTGCTAGATCTACATGCTTGGGTGTGTACAAGTGAACAAAGTATTGAATAGTATTTCATGATAAGCCAGACAAGAGGAGAAATTCATATCTGCAAAACAAATGATTGTTCCCTTACCTGTATAGCCCAGGAACCATAACTAAGATATGATATTGGGTAGCGCCAAACCGGCTTTGGAAGATCATTCAGCAACCTAAAGAATCCGGAGGTCATCATCATGATTCCCTACATAAACAACCATTAATGGAAAAAAATGTAATAAGCTTGGCTGTGATATTTCTAGTGAAATGGAATAAAGCTGATGGGAGGAAAGAAAACTTGTGAATTGTAAGGCTATTGTCCTTACAATTATTCCAGCTCCAGTAATTATTCCCATGAGAAAGTTTGGAACAAGTGAGGCAACAACCATCATGAGGCTTTCTATTACAGCTATGCAACCAAAGATGTTGAGAGTGAAGAACAGGAAGTGAATAAAGCCAGGCCTGAATTTCACCATGTTGAAAGTAATGGTGCCAGTTGTAAGAGCAACAGCAACCAAGAATGGGAAAGAAGAAAGGAAATTGGATAGAATATATACTGAAACACCATAATATCCATTATGCCTTTCCTTATAGAAAACCTGGTACAAAAGTTAAAAAACAACAAAAACATGGAAACATAAATCAAGTTGCACCAGTGAATGATGGAAATATTTACTGCCCCATTTCAGGTATCAGATAGCTTACCTTCATTTCTTCAATGAATGATGGGAAGCCTCCAATTGACATAAATGTCATAAAACCTGATATAAAGGCTCCACATGCCCCACGAGCCAAGATTGAAGTGTAGCTATACCCAATATCAAAGTATATAGTTCCCACACATATTGATACTATGACATATATTATGATCCTTAACCAGTAGTAACCCACATCTCTACTCATGTTCACGAATGATCTCATTGTCAACGTTACAAGTTGTTTCCACCACTTAGCTTCACTGCCACTGTTTGTTTCAGCTTCTACTCCTTCCTGCAACATGTTGGCCATCAACATAGTTAATATTTGATTATTGTATCACACTTATTAAGGAGAGTAGCAAAAGTTAGTTCATGTCCTTATAAAAAGCTTCGGAAATTCACCACTATCTTCCAAAATTGCCCATTGTTAAATGCATTGAATTCTAATTTCCACTTATTTAGGAGAGAAAATTAATTAAACAATTTCCAATAAAAAAGGTACTTGTTGCTTGGGGGAGGGAGCGCTTGTAATGCTCTACACATTTTACAATGTGACTTGCATTTAAGATCATGATTTGGTTTAAATGACCCAAGGTACCAATGTTACAATTAATCAATGCAAATTGGCTAGATTAATTTATATTTAAGTTCCAGCTTGACTCAAAAGTAAGATCACTTGCCGTAGGGTCTAAGGTCGTGAGTTTGAATCAGTTTCTGCATATAGCAAAGGTAAGACTTTCTAGTATATTCCCCCCAATACCATCACCAAGTGGGAACTATAACTAAGTTGATCCTCTTTTATACCATGGCGGAGTGTTCTAGAATACTATCATGTCACTTAGAGAAAGAAAAAAAACCATTCTTCAACGGGAATTAATTTAAAATTATAAAAATAGTCTAATGCATAAAGAGATAGGTTGAAATTCATACAATGTTGGATAGTTCATGAATTTTCTCTTTTGTCCTTCTTGCATAAACGGAACGCCTATACTTTTCAACTAGCATAGCTTTAATCTCTGATGTAGCCATGTTCATGAAAGGATCTGCTGAATTTGGAATATCCTAAAACAAGCAGTTAAAATCCAAGAGTTAGTGTTGCAATTGACAAGAAAAGAGAACAGAAATACAATCAATGCACATAAAAACAGAAAATTCATGGGGATTGACAAAAGTAAGGGCTACATTACCCTAAAATGCATAACTGCATAAGAATGTAATTTCATATGTGACATGTGAATTTCATGATATATAAAGATAAATAGTTGATTGATCCCATCTAGACATTTGGGCTCCCCTGTTTATATAACCTTTAAGGTAAAGGAAAGAATTTTATGGCATGCTGCAAAATTCATTTGCAATTATGTCAATAAAGGCTCTTACTTCATCAAACTTGTACAATGACAATCATGCTATATCAACGAGTATATGGTGGTCTCAGCTATTTATGATCATAAGTCTGATGACTACTTTTTCGAAGCTATCAGGTCACCACTAAAATCGTTTGCTTTCAATATTTAATAAAGATAGTAAGTAATACATCTAAAAACTTGGTTACTGATAGAGCACAATCACATTGTTCGGTCCATCAGTCCATGTAGCCAACCCAAAATACTGGGATAAGGCTTGGTTGTTATTGTTGTATTTAGCATGGAGTTCCACAAGCAATGTAGTTAAGTTTCACAAGTTATCAAGATTGATGGGTTTTGCAAGCTAAGTTTTACAAGTCATCAATACTGATGGGTTTTGCACATACAAATGAGAAATAAGTAGAATTTTCAAATGTCTATAATCAAACAAACAGGAACATGTATAGGAGGAAGTACAATTATTCTTATATCAGAAGAGAATAGTTGAAATAATTTACAAGTACTACGTACCCGAATTCTTTGAGATCCCTTCAAAGTGGCTGTTACAATGTCAAAGTCAGAATTGATACAACGTAAGAAGTGATCAGAGGGGTTTCTCTTGCGTGGACATGGAAATCCTGCTTCTGCAAAAAACTGGTGAGACAATTGGATCATGTTAGATTTTAAAAATGGCTAATTAAAGATATCTTTCTTTGCAAGCAACAAACTTTCCATGAAAAATATCAACTCATGTAATAGTAGTAGGTATGATGTGTCAGCAGCACAGCAGACACAGCAGTGAAAATGAATAGGTACACCCAAAAACAAAATACTTTGGAAATACTTTTCATAGTTGAAGAGGGAAAATTGTTCAAAAACAACAATATTTAGGGGTCTATCCACAAATATCCCAAAGTTGAAGTAAATTTTATAAGTGAATTGTGCATAGCATACATAATAAACATGACTTTATGTGACTATTCAATTTTAAATCACAATATAAAACACAACATCTATAACTTAGGGTAATGACCCTATTTTACCCTTCAAGCAACCATTTTAGACCACTGAGCACCCTAAACTAACACCGGGTACAATTTTACCCTTGAAGTAACTAAAGTGATCCAATTTAATCCTCTGGCGAATGTAACATTGACACGTGTCAACATTACATTCCACGTGTCAACATTACATTTGTGAGAGGGTAAAATTGGACCACTTTAGTTACTTTAAGGGTAAAATTGTATCCGTTGTTAGTTTAGGGTGCCCAGTGGTCCATGGTGGTTACATAAAAGGTAAAATAGGTTCATTGCCCTATAAACTATTAATAGTATGACTTACCTTTGAAAGTCATCATATTTCATCACAAAATTTATTATTGTCAAAGACTATGAAACTCATACCTCTACAGCCATCTTGGCTTCTCCAAAATACACAGTTTCACCACCAGAGAGTAAGAAGAGGTCATCAAAAAGAGCAAAGACTTCACTACTTGGCTGATGAATGGAAGAGATAACAGTTCTTCCATCACGTGCAACAGTTCTAAGAGTCTGCACAACAAAGAAAGCTGAGGCACTATCAAGGCCACTAGTTGGTTCATCAAGAAACAACAAGCGAGGCCTTGTGAGGATTTCAAGTGCAATGCTAAGCCTTTTCTTCTCCCCTCCACTTATTCCTCTCAAGTGCCAATTACCAATCAACCTATCAGCACAATCTTGAAGTCCCATTTCAATGATTGTTCCTTCCACAATGCCTTCTATTTCTTCTTTGCTCATTTCTGTAGGAAGGCGTAGATGTGCTGAATAAGATATTGTTTCCTTTACAGTGAGAGTTCCCATCAAGACATCCTCTTGTGTCACATAAGCCTAAATACAAAACAACATGGAAAACAGGCAAAAGTGAGAACGGATGGCAGAAGGTTAACCATACTAGTAAGACATGTTATAAGTTCTAACATAATCTATGACAAAAACTAAGTTATATATGTTAAGATAACCATACTTGTATGGCAGATAGATAACCATACTTGTATTATATGTTAAGTTATCCAGTTAAACTTATATATTTTTTTTAATGTTGGTCTTTGTTAAAGCCATATATGCACTTGTAAATTCACATGTGAAAATTGGTACATGTTTACAATCAACTTTTGTGGTGTAAATATTCGTGTAGATACTTGTTATCTTGTTATTGTTAGTTGTTTAATTTAGTGTGCATATATAAATTCACCTAAGAAATATGAGTACTTGTTCTTTTTTTTTTTGCCGGAAGAGTACGTACTTGTTCTTTTGTTATTTTCAATTTGTAAAATGCGTATGTGCATGTTTTTTTAAAATTCTTCTATAAACTTGAACCAAAAGGTATATAAGTTTTGATATTATATAATTCATTCCTATATAAATATTATTGTTAGTTATTGTAACCAATATTCCGTCACTCAATTTGAAGGATATATTCCGGTCAAAAAGTACCATAGACTAGACACTAATCATAATTTTAACAAACGTTTTGGATGAAATCAACAATATAGATAACAAGCTACTTTTTTGCCAATATACTATCGAGTAACTTACAACTGCACCGTAATCTAGTCTTTTCTTCTTTCCATTGAGAAATATATTTCCAGTCATGACCACATTTTTTGAGAGTCTCCCTGCAACATCATCAAGAAATGTAAAAGTTAAAATAATAATACTGCCACAATGTATTTGTAAAATAAAAATTATCAAGCCATTAACAAAAGCAAAAAAATATCAAATAGATTCATGGACGACCTTTTTTATGATTAAAATTAAATCTTATGATTAAACTTAAATCTTAAAAGGATGTCAAACAGTAATATTGTTAAATTATCTTTAGTAATAAAATTGACTGCCCATGAAAAGAAAGGCTAGAAACTGTGAGTCAAAAGCATAGGAAAAACTAGAAAATAGAAAATACAAATAAAAAGGGGATCATAAAAGAAAATCACTCTTTTTTTTCCATTAGATCTTAAATGCTTGGCGATTTGATTATACAGTATTAAATGTTACTTTAAGCTATATAAATTAGGTTATATTATTAAGCATGGGATCTTTCTATAGGGATTATAGTATTTAATAATTAATGAAGGACCACTTTGAGAATTTATTTAACAAGAAAAAAAGTAACCCGGTAACCCCCAAAAAAAGTTATCCATACATGAATAAAAAGCCTATAAGTTAACTATAAGGATGCTTTTGGTAAGTTAACAAAAGACCCAATACAAATTTGCCTGAGCTAGTAACAAAAAATAGGGGCCAATTCAAAATGAATTGCATTTGTTTGAACCAAACTAGAAGCAATGATTTTTTTTTAAAAAAAAAGTTGATATAATACAGAAAAGTAAGAAAACTGTGCAACTTTAATTGAATTCCTAATTCACAGTGTAAGGACAATGATAATACATAGGTATCATCCAAAATAACTGAGGGAAAAGGGATGTCCAAGATTACCCAAATAAGACGAAACTATTCAATGAAGTATTCACTTTTTGGGTCACATGGTCACATATCCAATCTTTAAACATAAAATAACCAACTCAATAATAAACGTAACATAACCACCAACCCCGGCCAAAAAAAAAAAAACATAACCACCAACCAAGTAAATAAAGATTCAATATGGAAAGACCCATTTCCCATAACTGAAAATCTCAATCACACAAAGGCGAAAGCAGGGAGAGACTAAGCTACCCCCTATTGCTCTGATTTTATTGTTCCAGGTGAAAAGGCTAATCGTGTGATCTGACCCTCAAATTTTTTACCATAAATAAATTACTGTATTTAATTTGCATAGCATCGTAAACCACGTGATACCCAAATTCAAAGAAACGAACCCATTAGAAGGGCATGACCTTTGACTAAAATTGTTGAAAAACATTAAATTAAATTAAATTAAAATTTGCCAAAAATCTGGTGTGTCTTATTTTAAAAAATCCCTAAATCCACACTCAAGTGTTTTGAGTGAACAAGCTGGGTTTGCATTCAAACCTGTGTCATACAACCGCCATAATTACTTAGAGTGAGTTATCTTCTTGACGCGTACATTCATGCAAAGCAAACAACTAGGTTGCAAGTAGAACTAGATATCTAAGCATAAATAAAAAAGGGTCAAAGTACAAATTTATTTGAGAAGTTTTGTTCATGAGCTAATTTTTCATGATGGATTTTATGGGGTTAAAATTGCACCAAAAAGTTTCAAAACATAGAAGTTTTATAAATTTCCAATAAAATATAAACAGTGGCATGGACATACATAGTTAATACATTTTGAAGCTTATGGGATGTTAACACAGTAAAAAAAAACAAATCTGAAATCAAAATATCAATTAACAAACAATAATATACAGAGAACAAAATGAAAAAAAAACCTGCAAGTGAATCAAGCAAGGTAGATTTGCCAGAACCAGAAGGACCCATAATAGCCATGATTCTACCAGGCTCAGCATAACCATGTAGCCCATTAAGCAACCTTTTAGTGGGCCCCTTTCCAAAGTTTGGAATCACCACCGTCAGATCCTCCCACACCAAACAACTTCCCCTCTCAAGCCCACCATACGCCGCCGATGTGGGCCCACCATATCCGGCCCTATTATGTCCGTTTTGTCCTCTAATATTATTACTCCCACCACCATAAGCATCCTCAATCTCCATTATATTGTTACACCAACAAACTAAAAAATATAGCTAGAAAAATAGAGTAAAGATATAACTTCTACTTGAGAGCTAGATATAAAAGGTAGAATAAGAAATATTTGAGAGGAAAGAGGATGATGGGGAAGATGGTAGAGCCATGGATTGTACTAACCAAGATTGATGGAGAGGTGATAACAAATACTGAACAACTAAACAAGACAATTAATGAAGGGAGGCATGGGAGGTGGTAGTGAGTTAAGTAGGAAGGGCGTGAGAAAATAATGAAGAGAGAGAGAGAGAGAGAGAGAGATATTAATGATGGGAGAGAAATGGATACAGATGAGAAAGATGTAGGTATAAAGTTAGGGAAATTAATGTAGAGAGAGAGAGAGAGTGTGTTCCAAAATCCAAAGGGCTTGATCATATTCATAATATGGATGGGCATATGATGGTATGGGAGTACTAATAACTTAGCTCTCTCATCTTCTTCATGAGGTGACCATTATGATTTATGAATGTGAGTTGCTTTCAGTTTGCCAGTTAACTGTTTCTTTCTTTTCATATTTGCATTAAGCAATCATGATGTTGCCATTTGTAGTTTGTACTTACAGCTACTTCCTTTTCATTTTTCTTGAATCATTAATGCCCCGACCCTTCTAACTAATGTTATAGAATCACATAAACTCTTCCTTAATTAGCTTACATGTTAAGAAATGGATATTATGTTATATATAAATGGATGGATGTTATGTGATTCAATTTGATTACCACATAATAATTTTTTTTTAAAAAAAACTAACCCTTGTTTGTATAATTAAAGGGGTAAAGGTGCAATCACTATGGATTTTATGAACCTTTTTATTTCTAATCAACCCCAAAAAATTGATTTAACAGAAGAATGATCTTCTGGATGACACAAACCATATACCCTCTTGAAGTGATTACAAAGTTTAAAATAACCATATTCTAGAAGAGTGAAAATCACTCAATTCAACCCTCCAAATTGCTCGAGCATTCGGCATTGGAAAAAAATGATCCATAGTTTCATGACAATCACATCTAGAGGTGCAATTAACCTGCATATATGATACTCCTTTCGGTCTATAATGCTCCAATAAAAGTTAGTTAGCTGTTTAAAGTTAATGTTTTTTCCAATATTGCTCATATTTATGTGCTACTTTTAAGTGAAAGAAATACATACATAAATATTAATAAATATGAAAAAAGAGTTAGAGGTAAAATAGGAAAAAACATGTTAAATAAAGAGAAAATGTGAGAAGAGCTCTAATAGTATTTTGGATAAAAAACATGCAAATTTTACACTCTTATATTACGAACTAGAGGGAGTAATTGATGAGAGTAACTCCAACAGGCAAAGCCTGATTTAACACTTCCAAATAAACAAGCTAAGATATTTTTGAACAAATTTATTGAGCATAGGAACTTTTAAAAGGTTCTCCCTCAGTTCTTAAATATAATATTACTTTGGGGATGCAGATAAGTTCCTAAATATAAAATCACTTTCTATTTTGTCTCAACTTTTGCCCAAATCACCCATATTCCCCTTTCAACCAAATTACTCCCCCATCATTCTCTCTCTCCTCCTTATCATCACCACTAGGGGTCTTTTAGGAAGATCATGTAATTTAAATGTCTTCCTTAATCTCTCCAAATTAGCTAAAGTGATCTTATATTTAGGAATGGAGGGAGTATTAAAATGATCTGATATCTTATAGCAATAATAATAACGTGCTTTTACTACTGAATAAATTCCAGAGGTATCACCATTCCAAATGATTGCATCCTAAAAAAGTTGGTAAAGGAGTGGTATAGATAATATATTTGTAGCATGATATATACAACGCATATAGCTCATCTATATCAAATTTGAATTTCACTATACCCAAGTCTGATTGGTATGTAAAACTAGATCATTGACTTATGGGAATCGCTCATTAGTTGTTGATTTTGACTACATAGGCCACCACAATATGGTGGTTATTAAGAGAAATGTCTTATCCATTTACAACTTTTCATTGGAGATGATCAATGATTAAACTTGAACTATACATTATTCCTTTCTAAATTTGAATCCAAGATAAATTGTAAATTTGAACTTATATGAATTGCTCATTAGTTTTCCTTCTCATTAACTAGCACACACTATTAACCTAAAAAACGCTATGGATGCATGTTTCCTCATGCCCCGGTTATTTTTAAAAAGTTAAAAAGGTAAATCCTCAATTTCCATGTTTTTAATATTAAAATGGCAAAACCTACTTTGTTTGGATGGAGAGTAAAGTGGGGGGAAATATGGGTAAGGAAAAGTAGAAAGGAAATTTTTTTAATATAGCAAGAAAATTAACTATTTTTGAGAATTTTACCTCATGGTACTCCTTCTTCGATTTTCTCTCCAACCATACATATAATATTTTTCCCAAGTCTAACATGTTACGAAATTTGCGAATTCATATTCAACTCAAATTATTAATTATTTTCTATATTATACAAAGGAAAGCTTCATGTTTATCACTTGAAGTAGTGTAAGCAAGACAAAATTGGCAATCCAGCACTAATAAGAGGGATCATTGTATCATTAGGTGACGAACTTAGACTTTTCTTACACTAAATGAGAAAAGGCTGAATCGGCTTCTTTTCGATGAATTGAAATGACTTTATATGTATATTCATTTGCTAATAGGTTTTGTTAATTGATATATGAAAAAGAAAAACATGACGAAGAGTATGAATCTGCAATTAGTTAATCCATTAAATGATTTAGGTAAAAAAAAATATATTAAATCAGTTAAACTCTTGTATAATGTATTTATCAATTATCATACCAGACTTGAATTGAATAGATATATTAATATATTATGCAGGGATAAAATCATTGTCATTTTTAACTTATGTATTTATATTGTCTACTTTTTAAAATTATGAATTCAGTTTTTTTAAAAAAATTAACTTCAACCAGTGAAATATTTAAAAAAAATTAAAACTCGAATAAGTTATTCAGTAGGACAAAAAAAGACAGCAATTTTAGTTAGTATATATACTAGTAATAGACACTTGAAGACTAATATCATTTCATACTTTTATTTTTCGTCTTTTTTACTTTGCCAAGAATTATTTTATTTTTCATATAAATTATGATTGCATTATATTCCATGTGGATGGCTTGTTGACTTTTGTGGTTAACTAGCTTATTGGAACTTTCTTTCTTTCTTTTTTTGATACTATCGTTAAAGTCATCAAAGTCCGTAGTCAAGACATATCAAATAATACTCCCTCCGATCCCTAATGTAAGAGTTAGCCGTAAAAAAAACGCTTCTTAAGAAAACATGTGAATGTTAGTTGGGTGTCTGGAGTTAATGCTTCTTTTCCAAAAATGCCCATATTTATTATGGTACTTTTAAGAAAGAGAAATGCATAAGCATTAATAAATATGAAAGAAAATTAGGGGTAAAGTAGGAAAAAATGCATTAAATGAGGAGAGAATATGAGGTGAGCTCTTACATTAGGGACCAAAACCATTCAAATTTTGGGCTCTTATATTAGGGACCGGAGGTAGTAATTGTTAATGTGGAAGAAGTTCCGACCGAAAAAAAGTTAGTGTGGAACAAGAAATATTGATTTCAAATATACATTACAAATTAAAGAAATGTACTAGTAGTATTTTAAAGATATGTACTAGTATTTTAAACTAATTAATTTTATTGAAACATTATTTTGAGAAATCAATAATGTTAGCGCATGCATGCATGCATGTGAGTTTATTTTTTGTGACTAAACAGAACCAAGATTTGTTAATTATCTTATTAAACCGGTTCAAATTTATATCTCGCAGTCCAAAGTCATTACTTTAATGCCCCAAATTGAAACGATTTGAGCACAAAAGATTCTAAGCCTTCAATTTTAATTCTCATGTTTTCAATGGTAGGAAAAAAAATTATAGTAGTATTTAAATTTGTGAATGTACTCCAGATTATTTTCTTATTTAATATACATTACTTTACAAAAAAAAGATAGCCTTTTGAGAATATATATTTTTAATCTACAAAAAGTAGTTAACTTTTTAATAGCAAAATAATGTTTATAATTATGGATAATATTTACGTTATGATCTTGGGAAAATGACATATAAAGTCTGCCTAATTAGAAAAAGGACAATTGAGATGGGTAAATTGTGGAAATGACAAGTTGGGTCATTTGAACCTAAAACAAATTACCATATTTGGGGAAAAAACTAAAGTGCCCTTAAAATTAAAAACTCATCATCCTTCTTCTCTTTGCAGCCATCATTTTCTCCTCAAACTCTAGCCACCATCTTCTCCTCAAACTCTACCTAGCCCACCCCCACCCATCATCGGCCTCCATGTCTCCCTCATCTCTCTGTCGTCATCTTCACCCGTCGTCGGCTTCAACAAGGCCCTCTGCACAAGCGATTTCGTCAAAGCGAGTTCGTCATCTTCACCCGCCATTTTTGCTTCCCTGTAACATGCCGAATAACCAGAGTAACATGCGTATTAACCACTCTCTCATGCATTTTAACCATAGAAACATGCAGTTTTATTTTCAAAACTTAATCAATGCAACAGTGAATGAACATCTATTTCATCATCTTCATTACATCTAAATCCACCTGAACTTCTTTTTCCACCAATAAATTCCAGACAAGGTTTTAGGGTTATACAATACACATACATAATTTTTCTTTCATACCCTAAAAGACACCAGGACCAAATAAACTTGAAGAGAGTAGTTTTTGCTTCCCTGTAACATGTCGAATAACCACAGTAACATGCGTATTAACCACTGTCGTATGCATTTTAACCATAGAAACATGCATTTTTATTTCCAAAACCTAATCAATGCAACAGTGAATGGACATCTACTTCATCATCTTCATTACATCTATGTCCACCTGAACTTCTTCTTCCACCAATAAATTTCAGACAAGGTTTTAGGGTTATACAATACACATACATAATTTGTCTATTTCATACCTTAAAAGACACCATTAGCTTTTCTTTTGATCATGAATTATTATAGACCACATACTTCATCATCGTGATTTTTCTTTTTGTTTAGTGTGAGATTCATGTTTGGTTGTGTTGTAATATATTAGATTAGTAAAGGGCACTTTAGTTTTTTCCTCAAATGTGGTAATTTGTTTTAAGTTCAAATGACCCAACTTGGACTTTCCACAATTTACCCACCTCAATTGTCCAAGTCCCAATTAAGCAGACTTTATATGTCATTTTCCCTATGATCTTTATATCTATTATATTAAATTTTCTTATCTCACATGAAGGAAGACGTGTCATATTTTCAAAATGGTATCATTTAAGTTATATCCATATTAAATAAATAGAACATTTGGAGATGTTCAACTAAAGAATTTGATCAAACTTAGGAGTATAAAAGAAATTGCACTTAAATTTTACTACAGCTAAAGTTGGACAGAAACAAAGAAGAGTAATAATATACGTACATATAGATGTTGTGCATGAATATATTTGAAATTTGGCAAATATATATTTATCTATAAAGTGTGTTTATATTTTTTTTTTGATATGATCAAAAAAAAAATATAAACACACTCGATATATGCTCCTTCGGTCCATTTTATAACAACCCAAAATTTTTAAAAAATTGGTTTAAAATAGGGCAAAGGGGCAAAACTAGCCACCGTAATTTTTCAAATGGACAATGCAACTTTAGCACCCGTAAATTAGATGGTGCAAAACCGGACTTTATAAAGCAAAATGAGACAAATTTAGTCACGCCGTTAAGTTGAAGCTAACAGACGTGAGTGTTGGCGTGGGGCCCACCTTCATTAACCTCTAGCTTCAACTTAACTGCGTGACTAAATTTGTCCCATTTTGCTTTATAATGTCTGGTTTTGCACCATCCAATTTACGGGTGCCAAAGTTGTCCATTTGAAAAATTACGGTGGCTAGTTTTGCCCCTTCACCCTTTAAAATATGAGACTTCACATTACATTCTCATGTTATATTTTCATATTAGTTATGTGTTATTTTTTATTTCCCTGTCGACTCTTGTTCACATTCATTAAAAAAATTCGGAGTATCTCTCTAATAAACTTATGATAATATTGAAAAGGGCAAATGTGCAAATTTGACACGGAGAATGTTAAATTGTTAACAGTTAAAATGTGGATTAATGAAGAGAGAGAAAAGGTAGTGGGCTATAGTGATAAAGGTGGAAGGGGCGAAAATGGAAAAGACAAAAAAAATAAGATCAATTTAATGATGTAACTTCCATTAACCTCCATTCCTTGGTTTGTACAATTTAGGCGGTTGGCGACTTATGTAGGGAGTATATATAGAATCGAAGGGATTGAGAAGGTTGGAACTTGAACTTGTTATATGGAGTATGGATGTTGAGTCCTAGTCCAAGTTCCAACTTCCGATATGAAGATATGGTTGGATATAAATGTTGGGGGCTCTTAAATTAAACCGACGGTACTTTAGTGTGGCGGATAATTTCAAAAAGGACTACGTGCCCACAAATCAATTACTCTCATTTTGTAAAAATTATTATCTCCATTTTAGAAGATAGAGTATTCCCTCTGCTAGTAGTAGAGCCGGTAATATGGGTTGGCCCGTGGGTTATGGGTTGGCCTGTCCCAGCCCAAGGGTCAGATGGCCAGGGTCAGAACGGCCCGTTTTAAATGAGCTGAAATTTGACCAACCCTAACCCGGCCTGCAGGGTTACATGGTCAACCCGTCTAACCCGTCACTTTAAAAGAAATTCTACACCAAAAATATATGAGCGACCTAGTCACTCACTGCCCATGCGATAGGGCGATGCGATGCATATGAAAATATGAAAATTCTAAATTCTAATTCTAATAATATGAACACCGACTAAAAATTATCATAAATAAAATAAGTTAAGTCAAATTCAATCAAATAATACAAGTCTAGTGCACCAAAAATACAAAATACAAAGGTCAAATAAAGCAAACTAAAACCCCATCATTAGGCAATCAAAACTTCAATAACTTTCTCCTCCTCAACTCCATTTGTCACAAACAAAAAAAATAAGGGAGAGATTTATAAGGAGAACAACCAGTTTAGAGATTGAAGAAATTGAGAATTGATGAAATTGTTTGGGGAGCGAAAGGATTGGAGAGGGATTTAGAAGGAGAACAAATGGTTTAGAGAGGAAGAACAAAGTGTTAAGGTTTGAGGGAGGAGTAACTGACATGTTTGTGTATAGTAAGGGGTTAGAGTTTGCTTAATATGTATATAATTATATATTTTTTTAAAAAGATATAAAAAAGCAGGGTTGGTCCGTCAACCCGCCGGGCTAACCCATGTTAACCCATGGGTTGGGTTAAAACGGCCCGTTTTAAATGGGTTGAGATTTTACCAACCCTAACCCTGTCCAAACCCGTGGGTTGCCGGGCTCAACCCGTGGGTTCGACCCATATTCCCGGCTCTAGCTAGTAGTATATCGAGTGAAGGATATTTTTTTCCAACTGTCTTGTTATCGTAAATATAGGGCCTTTTGCAAGTTACTATGCCGTACTAGCCGTTTTCAAATACGCCCACATTTATTCATTTTGATAAGGGGTGAGGGGATAGAGTCTTCCCATGATTTGAACTATCAAATTCCTTTTTCATTCAAATAAAACTGAATAATTACTGTAAATTTGAAATATTTTATAAGACTAATATTTACAATCAATTGTTTTCCCATTATTCCAATGGATCTTTCTAACTTAGTACAATTTCAATATTTTTCAAAATCAAATTAAAAATTTTATATTGAATTATACCCACATATTGAGTTTCTTATATCCATTACATCAAATTCTCGATTTACAAAAAGTTACGAATCCTATTTATTTTATGAAAATTTATATATTGTCAAACTACAATATTTTTAAGAATAAAATGCCATTGGGAAGCTTGATAAAATTAATATAAATAACTAAAGAACTAAACCTAAATATCGTCAATTTATATGGAGGCCTTTTCTCTCTTCTTACTCTCCAACTTTTAGGGTTGTGGGAGCTCTTGTCTCGGCGTTGTACAAGTTTTTCCACGCAAAATTGAGGAAGGAGATCTCCGTATTTTTCGATGGTATGATTTTATTTGTATGTTTTTTTTGGCATTCCTATGATTGTTTTGGTCTTTTGCATAAATAAATTGGTTTGAGAGTTTAGACAATGAGAGTATCATCTAAATCTTTATCTTTTTTATTTGTGGGTTATTTTGTTTTTACAAGATCTGTTCATGGAGATTTTTAAAAAATCAATTTAGTTGGTTTATCACCAATAATAGGGGTGTGGATCCTTTGGGATAATTCTTCAAATGATCATTACTCAGGTTGGCTTTGCTGATGGTGACAATTGTTTTCTATCAAAAAATTATGACGATGGAATGATGAGGACGGTGAAGTTCTTAGCGGCTACGACTTTCTTTCTAACCCTATGTTAGGTTATGTTATTTTTAGAGTTACTATCCATTTTCTTTTGGTTTTCTTGTTGCATGCATTTTTCTTTATGCTTTGTCCAAAAAAAAATGATATATGTGATTTGTCCAAAAAAAACTAAATATTGTGATATAAGATTACAATTATACAAGTACATCAAACCTTAAGAAAGGGAAAACACATATATACACTTTAATAATCACTTTGACATTTAAGGAAGTGTGACAGCTATATGAACAATAGGTGGGTACAAGGTTTACGTCTTAGATATAAGTATATTTTTATTGACTTTCTTATTAGTGGCTTATTTTCTCTTCTTATTAATAAACCCTCAATTTCTTCTTGTGTCTACACTTTTCCCACTTACTATCATTTATGGTGCGGCAGGCAACTAGATGCTCTCTAATTTAGAGATAGATAGTATTACTCCGGATAGAGAGTATGAATTCGATCCAATCCAAGTAAACTTGTTTTATTTTTATTATATTACTATTTCTCCCTGTGGCGGTTGCGTTTGGGACTATAGTATGATACTATGATGGCCCTTTTTAAGTTTCTTTTCTTTTTTAAATCAGACAATATTGAGATACAAAGCATAAAGAAAAATGTGTGCAAAAAGAAAAACCAAGAGAAAATGCTTATTTCCACACAAATGAAAGTATTTCAAAGATAAATATACGTAATTTGTAAGACAAATATGTTGATTTACAACTCAAATATATATTTTTCTTAAAAATTAAAAGTAATCCACAAGAAAAGAACAATTCAAAAGAAATCTATGTAATTTGTATGACAAATAATGTAGAATTTTCCAAGACATTGCTGATTGCCAACAAAAGTAAAGATATTTCCAAGACGAAAACAACACTTATAGGGAAAATGATAACAGTGATAAAGTTTGTTTATTTTTCCCCTCTAGGGTGCAGTAATATTCAAAAAACATTTTAGGGGCAATTCGACAATTTTTGGCATAAAAAGCAAGCATGTTTACCAACTGACCTTTTAATCAATGTCATATTTACCTCTTTAGCCTAAATCGATGGTCTGACCTTTTTGGCATTCCCTCCAGGATTACCAACTAACCTTTTAATCAAGGGCATATTTACCAAAAACCTTCGTTTTTGAGTAAGTATGTTTTTCATTTAAGCCCTAAATTCTATTACCAAAATAGAATGTTTAGTAAATATGTCTCTAGTTCAAAGGTCAGTTAGTAATTATTCTAGACAATTTTATAACCAATTGTGTCAGCTGTAACAATGACAATATTCATTGATAAAATTGCACTTCAACTCTTTAAGTAAAGAAGCCGACCTAAAGAAAGTTTATAGCTTGTAGACTTAGTAGCACTTCTAAAAGCATCCAATAAGACAATCACACCACTATGACGTTTTTAGATAAATTGGTGATGCAAAATTAATCACTTAAAATATTTAAAATTATCTTTTTTCTTTTTTAAACATAATTTATTTTACTCATAAATTAATCTGTATTCTAATTATGTTAGACATATGTTATAATATAATGATTCAATTTATTCAATTATTATTTCAACCCTTAATCATATGTTAGGTGATTGGCGCCAATTTGCCCAGGTGATTGGCGCCTTTGACATCACATCAGCATAATTTTAGATAGGGTTTTCTCCCTTCACCCCTTGGTGCTCCGCTTCCATGGGAGTAACTTTTTAATCTCATTCTCCCTCTCCACTTCAATTCCTTTCTCCCCCTACCTCTCTTCCCTCCCACTCTACACTTTTCGCCCCCACTTCACGTGTCTACTCTCTCTATTCCTTTCCACCCTACTCTTAGCATCTTTGCCACAACCATGTCCACACTCTCCTTTGAGGGTCTGGTTTGGAAGGATGAATCCAGTACCAACGACTACGAAAAAAGACTTGTGGGCCGCATAGTTTCAAAAAAGAAAGTTAATCTTATGGGTATAAAAGAACAACTCAAAGCAGCCTGGACCCCAGGCGCCAATCACCTGGGCAAATTGGCGCCTTTTTTATTCCATGATTATTTCAACCGAGCTTAGATACCCCCGAGGAATTATATATCTAATATAGAGCGGTGTTATATGGTAAGCAACACACCCATATGTATAGATGTTTTGCACCAAATGTGGATAACCTCTCTCACAAGCACGTCTCCAAAGTTCAAATAAATTTACGTTCACATGAGGAAATGGCAATTACCTTACCATCATCGTGCCAAATGATTGTTGGTTACTTCCTCTTCATTTATATATAAGATATTAATGATTTGAAAATGAAATATTTGTGAGATGCATTAATATTTAGCACCATAAAATTTAATTTGGTATCAAAGAAGAAAAAAGAAATTTAAATCTCCAACGGAGGCAAAAGTTTAGTTAATTTTTCTTAACATCTATTATTTTTCTGAATAATGGAGAATGTCATGGAGTGGGTCTCAAAAATATAGTGAGTGTTATTGAATGATTAGTCATGCTATTTTTATTAATTAGTACTTTAGAAAGTTCATTGTTTTTGCACATATCTAAATATTGTGTGATCAAATACATTTGCCAATACTTCATGAATAAATTTATGCATTAATTTTATAAGAATGTTTTTAGATCTTAGTAGTCTTCCTACAACTTTTAATTAATGCAATTTCGGTTTCCCTTCTTTTCGATGATTATTCGTGGATCTCCCTAGTTCATACATTAATTAATTTTTCCCAAGTGTTTTCAAATTTCCACTCATGCTCACTCTTCTTTCACAATTTATTTTTTCCCTGCAATTTTATTGGGAAAATTCCAGAAAATGCCATTTAATTTCCTTATTTCGGCATAGGAGATTTGATTATTTATAGAAATGAGGACTGAAGAGTGAAGACTTTTCTCCTCTATCAAATGCTTAATTATCAATTGGTTTTTCACTTTTTCCAAAGACAACTTGCAGTTTTGTTTGCTTTGGCTCCATAGAGGATCAAAATTCAGCAAAGCAGCCAAATAAGGATAGAACATTTAATGCCTTTGTTAGACATTGGTTAAGCGTAGTAATTATTGATGTCTACATTTTATTAACATAAATGGTGACGTCTTTTTTCTAAAATAAAACAATGGCCACATGTGGACTTCATTTTTTTTTTTTATCAGGAAGCAGAAATTTTTATTAATTTAGAAAATGAGAATACAAAATATGTCTGCAAAAAGGAAAATTTAAATGGTAATACATTGAAAACCTAAAATGGTAAACATGGATATGAGGTAGCCGCCGCCGCAAAAACCCTACCATCCCCTTCATCCTTCCTTCATGGAAATTTGTGGGTAGAAAAGAACCGTCACCGGTAGAAACGCCATTGAGTAGTGGTTGTTCAAAGAACCATCCCAAAGGATCCACACCTCGTATCGGCAATAAACCAATCAATTTGGTTTTCAAAGAAACTCCATGAGTAGATCTCACGGAAACAAACATACCCACAAAACTAATATATAAGATGAAGATTGGGTAGAAGAAATTCCTCTTGTCGTCGAACCTCCTAAACCAATTTATTTGAAAATAGAAAAAATATAAAAGCAGACCAATGAAAGTGACGGACGTCTCCTTCCCCGGCATGAACCGGGGAAGGAGACGCCGATGAAATAGCTCGTACAACGACGAAAGAAGAGATCCCACCACCACCCAAAAAGTTTGAGAGGAGGGGGAGAGAGGATATAGCCAACTCAAGAGAGCCGGCCCTAGAAAAGTATGACTACACATGTGGACTTCATTTATGAAATGCTTATAATTGGATGGATGTCATGTTCTAATGGAGCAAATTATCGCTAAAAATTTAAATAAATAAATAAGTTATACTCCTGAAATGTCAATTCAATCTTTTTATTATCTTTTGACAATAGATGATAATAATCTGTGTTTTGATGTACTCTTCGGTCCCCACATATATAAATATATAATGCTTCATCTTGGACCCGGAATAATTGCCCAAATTTTATCAAAGGGGACATTTTAAATTTTACATGCCATAAGATCTTTTTTTAATTTAGAAAATAAAATAAACTAATTCCGTTTGTTCTTAAATATAATACTTCTATCAGACCAAAAAAAAATATAATACTTCAATTAAATTTTTAATGACACTTCTCCAAATAATCTCTATCAATATTCTACAATAATTGAGAGGCGGAGGTTTGTGAATAAAGATGGGTGGACGACTTGATTGGGTGCTTTAATAATATTACATGTTTTAACTAACTTACTAATATATTTAATTTAATCAAATTAGTTAAATAAGTCATATATTTAGGATATGTTGAAATATTACTTTTGAATAGTTATATTTATCATTTTTGTACCAACTTATTTGCTTTACTTATAATTTGATTAAAAATCTAATACTTTCCCTGGAATCTAATATAAGAGTCAGCCGCCAAAAAACGCTTCTTAAGAAAACATGTAAATGTAGTTGAGTGTCTGAAGTTAATACTTCTTTTTCAATCTTGCAATAAAGTGAACAACATGCAATGATAAGTTTAGATGTCAAAAACAACATTGCAGGGTACATATTGCACAGTAAATTGTTCAGTTTTAGTTAAAAATGTCTAAGGGGTAAAAAAATAAATGCCACTAGTGAAACCAAGGAAAACCTTTCTCTTTAATTTCTTTTGACAGACGTGGTTGACTTTGCTAAGTGCATATATGATGTGAGTGGTGTAATTGGCTCCAAGTGAATACTACAAATCATAAGGCAGTTGCATAAAGGATATAAGCTCAATCTGGTAAAGTAAACTTTCAAAATGCATTTACTTCTCACTACAAAGTTCACAATCCGCAGTACATGTTCATGATCGAAACCTAAGAATTAATGGATTCTATATACCGGATACAAATTATTTGATTATTTAACCACATGACAGAATATCCCTGATATAAAACAATAATGTCACAAGATTGAAACTACAACAAAGGCCACTCCAAAAGGAAGATCTAGTATAATAAAACAGGACAACACCAGAGCCAACTTCTGGGCACCATCATCACCTTGAATAAAAAGCAGATAAAAGACTCATGACTCTTGCGGCGTCTCAAATCTTGTGGGAGTGTCAATGCCCATCATACAGCAAAGGCCAGATATCAAAATTATGAGCAAAACTATCCCCTGGATCATGACCACAAGCATTGATATTAGAACAGCATGAGACACAGTGCAGCAGCAAAATGGAAGTCAGACTTTTTTTCTTTGGGAATTGAAGCCCCCTATTGTGATAAATCCCCCTTCAAGGAGTTTGTTAGATAAAAATAAATAATGGGAAAAAAAGCATCAGCGTTTAGCTCAACGGTAAGCTCATATGTGTGGGGTCTGAGGTCGCTAGTTCAAATCAGCCTCTCTACAAAAAGTAGGGGTAAAACTGCCTAGTATATTGTCTTTCCCAACACCCTCATCAAATGGAGACTAGACCTGAGTTGACATTTTTTTTGCCTATAGAAGGCTATTTACTTGTGTGTGTGTGTATGCGTGTGTGTGTGTGTGTGTCCTAAATCACAACTAGAAACAAACCAAAAAATCCAGAGGTGTACAAAAAAGGTCTCGTTGAGTTGAAACCAATAAATCAGATAAAAGAGAAATATGAAACATATGTTTCATGGTGCAACTAAGCTCCAAAAACAAATCTGGCCCAGATTCTACTATCCTATACTTGGTTAGATATTTTCGATAGTTAAAGTTTCCTTAAACAATTGGTTAGGTGATAGTACCTAATCTTTAATATATTGAAAGAAATTAAGTAACGGCACAAATAGATCATAGATCCTCTACTAGAATTCCAAATTTCAACTCTATGCCTTCTACATGTTAAATATTTGTACAGAAAAGAAATACTACCTCCAGTCCTAAATATAAGACCTAATTGATTTTTTTTGGAGAGATTAAGGTTGCAAAATAGGTTATTAAATCATGACATATTTAATATCTTTTTAGATTATCCATTAACTTATAGGTAAAATAAACTATTGTAAGAGAAAAAATTAGATAAATCAATTTATAATTAACTTATTTTGTTTTTTTTTTTTTTGATTTTTCAAAAAAGTTATTTAGGTCCTATATTTAGGACCGGAGGGAGTATAATTTTGGCATTGAATACACAGCAAGAGATACGAAACGCAAATCTTAGCAAATTTAAGCCAAAATGCCTTACCACTAACAGTCCCTCCAGAAGCGATGATTTAATCTGGCAGACTTCATCACAGATTGTAGCATTGCCTGATATCCCTGAGGTGCTTTCTCCCAGAAATCTTTGTATTTCCCTGTAAGAAGGATACTGGATTGACCTGGAGGGATCTGACACATAGAGAACTGAGTATTTTGCTCCAGACGCCTCCACAGAACTGAGAAGTTCAGATAATATTTTGCCTGCATATATGCAAAAGACAAGCACAATTACTTCACAGATAATACAGCCGTATCAAGCAAACACATAAGTTTGCAGTAAATTACCTTCAGACTGTGTATTGTCAACATTTTCCGAAACTGACGAGTCGCCATTACAAAATACCACCAAATCTGTAGCCCCTTTGGGACTCTCGTCTACCCTTTTGGTCAGAAAATCCTACCAGTTATAAAAGGCAAAAAAGAATTAGATCATCAGAACAATCCAAATCCAAAATTTCATTATAAGTGAAGCCACATGGTTTTGTCATTACTTGAATTGAATGAACAACAGCATTTTCTCTGTGATTTGCATCCTCAATGGAACAAGATCCGAGGAAAGTAACATCACCAATTTCTAAATTATCTCCACATGCATTTGAAAATCCAGAGACCAACAAATTTTCCAATTTCTCCTCCTCAGATGCTGAAACATAAGGGAATGCCATGGAGAAGTTGGACTTTGCGAAAGAAATCTGCTCAAGAGGGGAACCAAGTCAAAATAATGTTTTGGAATATAAATTCTTCTATGGCTCACATTTTGTGTTTACTCTACAGAAAAAACTAGATCAACTGTATGGTGTAATTCTCTCACCTTGAGTAATTCCAAAAGAGATGGATCTGCATGCTTGTTCAAGCTTAAATCTGAAGATTGCAGCTGCAAAATGTGATAAATCAACATTAGAATATATAAGTTCTGCATTTCATGCATAACCAATGATAGTTTCACCAAATGTTTCTTAAACTTTCACATCCACATGATTATCACATTGATCAGAAAACAATTTATTGTTGTATACCATAGCTAAACGCAATGAATCATTCCAAAAGAACTGATTCACATTGGTTTTTCTTGTGATAAAATTTATCTTCATAAATTCTAGCCCTTCTTCTGACATTAGTTTTTGAAAATCATGGACATAAATCCCTATGTCAAGTAAATCATTTATTGAATTAGTCAAAACCATGGACAGGAATCCCTAAAACAAGTAAACTGGACATGCAAATATGAAAAATGTCAACATGAGGTAGTCAATAAGATGTTTCAACAATATTACCTCCTTGCCAATAAAAAGAAGAGCCACATCCAGAGGTTTCTGCATTTCCTTTCCTTTACACTGTGATTCAAAAAGAAAGTTAGAACTGCTACAGCAATGGCAAAATTAAAAAAGAATGTAAAAAAAAAAAGCAATATGATTTTGCACTATTCTCTTAAAGAAAGACAAACTAATGAGACATTAGATATACGTGAAAAGAAATCAGTCAAGGGAAAGCAGTAAATTACCAGTAAATTTGACCAGCCTGCTTGTGACATGACAGAATTTGCTAAATCTTTTGGAGAAATGATTTGGTAATTGACAGTTCCCTCTGGCCCATTGTTTGATACCCTAGGACCAATAAATAAATAATTATCATTAGTTTTGCCAGTTCAGGAAAACTAGATATTAAGAAAGTGTTTTAAAGCTCACGAACAACATTATTTTTTTGCTTTCTCTTTCCATGTTACCCTTATATTACTAATTCAGAAATATAGTTTGTGTACATGCTCTCTACATCACTATTCCCCAGAACATTCCCCTAACAACACTTCTCCAGCTTTTGTACAGAAGCAAAGCACATAACCTCACAATTGCATAATCTACAAACAGAATTTTCTTCATTCATTCCATTGAAACCTACCTCACCCTTTAAAATCTCATCCTTTGGCACTGACTGAAACTTACTAACTAAAATGTAAATGTAAATTTCATTTCACATTCCATTCCAGACTTTATATCTCACAAACATGAACCCCAAATCCTCTTCCACTTTTATTAATCAAACCCTTTCAAAACATGGTTTCCTATCCAAATACCTACCAACATTTTGCATATAGCCACAACTCCCCTCTCATGTTTAATCCCTGCCCACAAGATAACAACTTAGGTCAAACTTAAAGATACAATCCCCACCACATCATCAACAACAACAACAAAGTCTTATCCCATCTAGGTGGGGTCGGCAACATGGATCAGACGACGTCATTGTGCTCTATTAGTAGTCACGTTTGGAGATCAATCCCCAACACAACAACAACAACAACAACAACAAAGCCTTATCCCATCTAGGTGGGGTCGGCAACATGGATCAGACGACGTCATTGTGCTCTATTAGTAGTCACGTTTGGAGATCAATCCCCAATACAACAACAACAACAACAACAAAGCCTTATCCCATCTAGGTGGGGTTGGCTACATGAATCAGACGACGTCATTGTGCTCTATTAGTAGTCATGTTTAGAGATCAATCCCCAACACATCAACAACAACAAAGTCTTTATTGGCAAAAAAAAAAACAACAACAAAGTCTTATCCCATCTAGGTGGAGTCAGCTACATGGATCAGACGACGTCATTGTGCTCTATTACCAATCATGTTTGGAGATCAGTCCCCAACACATACGCTTCTCGAATTCCACAAGTTATAACTTCTATTTAGCTTTCATGAGGTATGCTATTGCTATCCCATCCTTCTCTACCCATGGAAACCAAACCCCCTTTTCCATCTGATTTTCCTTCCAGCCTTCAAGCTACCTCTAATCTATCAGACTTAAATAACGCAACCACTAATTTCATCCATAAAAATACCCCACACACAAACATATCAACAATTAAAAGCACTAAGAAAAACCCTAAAACTAAGAAAAGTAGACATACAAGTCGTGATTAGGAGACCACAGGAATGCAGGCACTGTTGTTGATGGCAAAGCCAACAATCCATTTGGAATAAAAGCAACAAAAACCAAAGTAACCAACGCCACCACCATCTTCATTTATCCTAGCCCTGAAATCATAAATACAAAACCAAAAAAAAAAAAATCACATAAAACATAAAACAGGAACATTCAAATCCAGCATTCTCAACTAATTGTTACCAAAATTAGTGATCTGGCGAAATGATTTGACAGAAGAAACAACAAATTGAGAAGCTAATCGATGAAATTGAGGACAATTACGATAAACAAAAAGGAAGATAAATATTAAATAGTAATACCTGACTCGGACGAGTCAAGTGGTGTGAAATTTTTACAAAACGATTCTGATCTAACAACACAAAGAGGGAAGATGATTGATTGAATTATTTGATGAAGGATGGAAATGATATGTGCAAAAAAAAAACTTCTCAGATTCAATAATTCCAATCGGATTCATTCATAATCATGTGGTTTCAGTTGTTTGTTTTTTTCATTTTTTTATTCGGGCCGTGAACCGGGCTTTATTGGGCATGAATGAAGTGAATGAAAGCCCGTGTGGCCTGGTTATGATCTTCACTTTGGGTTTCCAAAGCCCACCCTCGTCTTTCTTTCATTTTTTACTCCATTCCTGTCTTTCTGTAATGACCAAATTTTGGAAGAATGGTCTGCCTCACCCACCATTAATTTGTGATTATATTCTAACAAAATATATTTATATAATCACCTTACCCATATTTTTAGGACATAACACTATTCCAAACTAAGATGTGATCATTGTTCTCCTCCTCTATGATATAAATCTCAGTTCACCACATTACATAGAAATATAGTTAGAATTTTTGGTCCAACCGAATGGGCTGAGCTTGAATAAGCACAGGAAAAGTTAGATTGTATTGTAAAGAATTCAATCGAATTAAAACATGCTAAAAGTAAGTTAGCCCCTTTTAAAGTGGGTTGGGTTGGACTAGGAAGAAATCTTAACTTTACATGTAAATATTGTATTTAAATTAAGTTGAGCCAGAAAAAGTTAAAACTTAAATAAAATCAGGATAAAAGCTGGCTAACCCATTTTTGAAGTGAATTAGATTGAGCTAGCCACCTAGCCCGTTTAAATCAAGTTAGCCTGAAATTCCAACTCTACCGACCTCTTCCATTCAATCAACTATCATTAGTTGTTAATAATCATTTTATTTGTTTCGTTTACAAAAAAATGTTACATAATTTTATTTAAATTCTATTACTGAGAGCAAACAAGATAGTAATTATATGAAAAATATCTACTAATGAATAATATAGGAAACTAAGATATTGAGAATTTATATATATACTGCTCTATCTACTTTAATTTCCCTGATAAAGATGATATTGAAAGAAATTCTCTACTTTATCATATTTCATTCATTTTATGATAACCTCAAAATCATGATTGTTAATTGAAACGAAACTATTTCTCTTTCTTTTATACCATAAAACTCTCAAAACAATCGTCCCTTAAACAAGTGGTTGGGGTTCGATCCCCAACCCTTGCGAATGGAGCAAATTAACAGGCCAGCTGTCTACTCCCTATATGGGACTTCAGAACAGCGAAGGATTAGTCTCACTTGACACGCGGGTGGGATACCCTTGAGAAATAAAAAAAAACTCTCAAAACAATAGTCGCTTATATTCACTCCATAACATTCAATCCCATCTCCATAACATTCAATCCCATCTCGTCTCATTCTAGTCATATTTTTCATCCTAAGTTTTGTTGGACTGAAGTTTAATTTGTTAAAATTACTCCAAGTCATTTCAACACTTTCTTTCCTAGAATAATAATTTTAAGAAAAAAGTCATTACCTCACCCTAAAAGTTAGAGCAAGTTGAGATGGCCCATTTTATAAGTGAACCAACATGAATCAACCGAACCCACTTGGGTGAGTTAGTGGGTTACAATGATTGCTTATTGTCTTTATATTCTTTTTATTGGAGTCCACCTCATGTGATCTAATATAACCCAACATATCCTAAATCTAGATTATTTGGTTAACCATGTTAATTCCTGTTTTCGTATCATATATTTATATAAGAATGACTTATAAGGACTTCAAAAATATACATATCTTAATATTGTCTCTTAAAATGACTTAATCCCTTTGAAGTCTTTAGGCATTATTTTGGAATCAAATAAATGACCTGGATACCTGTGTGAAATTAGTTTTTACTTCGATAGCTGCTACAATTTGATAAGTTAAAGATGTTCATGGTTGAACTGTTATTAACTTATCGTTAGTATTCACTAAAATTAGTTATTTTACCTGACACTATAACTAGTTGAAATTGTCTAAATTTTAAGGGTGAAGGTGCAAATACATATATCGTAAATATTAAAAGGGGCACCCCACATCATGGTAATTTTGAAGGTGCAGAAATATATATGGTAAATCAAAATTGGGTAAAATATATATGGTAAATTGTAAAAGCTTCAAAAATAGACATTAAAAATTGTAAAAGCGGCATCCAACACCATTAGAGTGAAAAATAAAGATGGTTTGATGCCACATTTTAGTTTATCATGTATATTTTTGCACCCTCAAAAATTACCATGATACTGAATGCCCCTTTACAGTTTACCATATATACTTTCGCACTCTTACCATAATTTTAATTATGAGTATCATTTTCTTAAATGAAGTGTTTTGGGTAATTTCATTCCTAATACAACATTCTTAGATGTCCTTAGGATCCCAATGTGAGTATGCGATTTATTTGGTGGGATATATGTGTCTTTCTCCCTGCATTTATTATTATTCAACATATTTTCTTAGATGTCACAAATACGTTTTTTTAATACATAAAAAATTGTAATAGGGTTAACCAATAAAATTTTTTGAAATGCTTTTTCTTATTTGCAATCATGATTTTCCATATATAATCCACTTCCTTTCAATAGTTTTTAAAATGCTTTATGATTAGTTTTTTTATTCCTTCAACAAAAATCGAATTTTAATTCTTTCTTATTTTCAATGGAGTTCCTTCATTTCCTTAGAATTTGTGAGTGAAAAAAAATATATAGTTTTTTTTGGCAAAAAGAGAGATATATAGTAGTATAGTATCAAGAGTACAGTAAATCAACATGACCCTTTTGATAAAAAAAAATAACCTATGGTCATAAGGCTACTACAACTAACCACTAACGCACAAATCATTTTTTAATATTTCAATTGCTTCCAAAAAATATTAACTACGGCTTTTTCACAAAACATCTAAATAACCACCCACACAAATTGTTAATTATAAAAATTCATCCACACAAATCTGCATGATAAAAAAGTGAACCTGCGCATATGCAATTAATATGTTAACCGTATAAAAAACGTGGAATATACACTTTCTATCAAAACATTCTGATTAAAGAACCATACTCTCAAAAAAAAAAAGTGAATCCGCGCATATGCACGGGTTCTGTATGTGCTAGTTAAATAAAAAGGAGGAAGAAATTGTGAGCGTGTAATTTGTCCATCTACTCCTAGAACCAAATAGACATTGATCCACTCCACTCTAAACAAACAGACAAAAACAAACATAGCTTTGATGACATTATAACTTGTTTATTGACCCACGTCTCTCAACAGGGGACTACTCAAAATCATTGTCATCCTCTTGACCCTGGAGTATTCTACTCCAAAAAGAAGTATGTTTTTTAGAATTGGAACTGGAAACACCAATGGGCCTAGGAATTAGAGCAAGTACGAAGGGGTCTTTTTCAAGATTGGCATCAGAGTTTGGTATCATCACAACCACTTGTTCAGGGGCACCCATTACATTAGCGTTTATCCCTAGAAATTCCCGGAGGAGCAACCTATAAACTAAACCCATGTTCACCTGAATCCAACTCGATATCCAAAATCCCGGTGGATCGGGTCCATGGCAGCCGTACAATCCCATCATTACGCGTCCATTTGCGTACGCCTCACATGATGCCAGAATCGCATTCGCCCGATTGCGATAATGGTGGTGAATCAACGGCTTGAAATCCATTGGGGGATTCCAAATCAACCTGATCGCAATGAGGCAGGTGTACAAGAACGACTTCTGACATTTTGCTTGTGCGGCTTTTTTATTCAAAAAATATCTGGTTTTCAACAAGGATCTCATTTTGCAGCATTAGAAGAAGCTGCGATAATGACGACTGTTTAGAATTCCATGACGTCTCGGAGCGTAGAGCCATCCATCTTTCAATGAGGTCAACCCATGTTGGTTGGAAGTCCAGGACGACATAGTCGTTGTCTTCATCGATAAGCGGATTGGTTGGATAGCCTAGTGCTCGGTAACGAACTTTGGGAGGAGATTCAGGGTAGTTTGGCGGGAGGGCGATGTCAAAGATGAAAACGCCGTCGTGGTAGGGCGTGCCGGCGGCGCCGATGATGGCGGCACTGAGGAGATTCAATCGGGTTGCGCAGACCCGGACGAATATAGAGTTGGGTAGATTGTGTTAGAGAATACGCCATTCTTTGTCGATGACTTTTAAGCAGCTATTATTGGGTTTCCATGCCTTTGGATTCCGAGATAGAAAGAGGTGATCAGGCAAATTTGTGACTACATCGAATTGTGGGAAGTTCAACTTACTACTGTTAACGTCATCCTTAGCCATAGTTTGCACTCCTCAGCATTGGGAAAGTAAGAACAACAGTAACAGAGTTCATATTTATATAGATTTATTAGGAGAAAAAAATGTGAATTTGTTTTTTTATGCGTGTGTGTTTTTAATCATTCGAGAATAAGTCCAAATCCATTGAGACTTATTCTCCACATCATATCCTACCAACAACCCGTGTTTCCTCAACAATAATTATATTTTAATATGCTTAATTATTTATGTGCACAAAAAAGTGTGCTTAATTATTTGGAGGGGTTAAATAGCAAATCACACCTGGAAGTTTTCCTAGAGAAGCATGCCCACCCTGAAAGTTTTTTTATGAGCAATTTAGCCCCTGAAGTTTTTTTTTTGTAGAAGCAATTAAGCCCCGGAAGGTTTTTTAACGAGCAAATCAACCCAATTTTAAACATTTATGCTGAATTGGACTATTTTACCATTCTCTAAAAGACACGTCCCTACATTCTCTCTCTCCCACCGTGATTTTCTGTAACAATCCTCCCTCCACATTTAGCATCCACATCTCTCCATTCTTTCTTGCGCAGTTTGTGACAACTATTTAGCACCATCATCACCATTTTCCATCAACAATTGTTATTCCAAGAGATCCTGGTTTGCTTTTCTGGTTCTATAAACTCTCAAATATTTCTTATTCTTCTTTGTCAATTTGCATTTTTTTTAAATCTCTTTTTCAGAGAAAATTATTCATCACAGAGGTAATTTGCATGTGAATTTGCCGATTTGACGCAATTTTTACACATGTGTTGTTGACTCATTCATATTTCAGATTCTTGTGCCTATTTTTGTGGGAGAAGTTCCCAACATTAACTTCCTTATTTATTTGATATATTGATTGCATCTTTTCCCCATTACTTCTCCAATCTATTTTACTTTTCCCTTATTTTTCTCCACATTCACTACCCCTTATTCTCAATTGAAGAAGTGCGTTCTTTCTGATAAAAAAAAAAAGTGTGTTCTTGCGTTCATTTTAAATCTATACAGTTTTTTTTCTTCTTTTTTCCTCCCCTTTCAAACAAAACTGCAGGTCCTAACCGTTTCCTATTTCCTTGGCTTCCTTTTTTATTTGATCACTTTTTTATTCTTTTTTTTCCTCCCTTTTGAATCAAAACTGCAAGTTTAGGATTACTACTAACCGTTTCCTATTTCGTTGAAAATTTCTTTATCTCTCCCCATCTATATTTAAATATCATTTCAGTTTTTCCACTTCTCTGTACCCTCTCTCATTTTGCATTTGGCTTTTAACAAAAAAAAACACTTTATACAAAACAAACAACTAGAGCTGGGACTTTCAGCCCGGCCCGGCGGGCTCAACCGAACCCGCCCTAAAAAAAAGAGTCGGGTTGGAAATGTTGAGCCCGTATAATTCGGGCTGAAAACGGGCTGAGAGCCCGAATATATGGGCTATATTCGGGCCAGCCCGACTTTAAAACGGGCTGGCCCGAATATTTAAAAAAAAAAACAAAATACTTATAAACCTAAAAGCTAAAACCATCGAGCTACACTTACAGGCTACAGCCACCACCCATCACCATCTCCTTCTCTTCCCTCTTCACTCTACACAACCCACGGCCACCCATGGCCACACGCACCGCCGCCGTCCTCACCAGTGACTGCACATTCATGAGTACATTTTTTGTTCTGTAGTGTTTGACTACTCTCTCCTCTCTTGTTTTTATCTCCCCCACAACAAAAAGACAAAACATATTGTCTAATCTACTGGATCGAAATCTGAACTACTCGTCGGGTTCAGCAATGCTGATGATGATAAAGATAATGTGAAAACCAATATATTTCGAAGAAATTCCTCTGCTGCAAATTATGTTGTGAAAGATTAAAACTTTGGTCACAATTGAATTTTTCACCTTCATCCCAGAGCTTAGTAAGTTGTCAAGATCGTGTTTTTCTTTGTTTTTTCAACTGGGGTTTTGGATCTGAAACTGTTTTATTCATTTGTTCTTTTTTTTTTGAATTTTAATTTTGAGATTTTTTGTGGAAGTTATTTTTTCCCATGCCCGTTAGATGAATAGTGGATTTCACCGACAAGGGATTATGTAATTATTGACCGGATGTTGAATTGTGTGTGCTTTGTTTGGATTTGTCCCGAGTAATGTCATGTGAAGAGGTGTCATTTTGGTGGGGTGAAATCTTAATAATGTCGAAATTTCATATGGGTTTTCTAGTCTTCAATCCTTGCTGTTTGTATTTGTGTGTTGTTACTCTGAAACTTCCTAGGACTTATTTGGTTTTATGTGTTTATGCTATTTCATTTGCGAAATAACTCAGCGTACTACTGTACTATGTCATTACTGTGTCGAAAAGTCAGGGAAGTAAGACTTAATGAGAAGAGATGTGGATGTATGTCTGTGTGTGTAGGTGAGGGGGTGATGATCCATGGAGTTTAGTGAGCATGAGAGCATGACATTTAGAGAACAAGCCATAGTCACTAAAATTAAACGGGCTGGTGGGCTGGCCCGCATTTGCTCCAATTCGGGCTGGGTTGAGAAATCCCAGCCCGAATTGATTCGGGTTGGAAGCGGGCCAGCCCGCTTCCAAAACGGGTCGGGTTGGGCCAGCCCGTTTAAAGCGGGCTGGCCCGTTTTCCCGGTTCTACAAACAACCGTCCTTGCGCATTGTTATTCCTCTTTTTGGTAATCGTATTGCTATTATTCTGATAAAAGAAACAGTCTGCATTTTGAATAATATTTATATAACTATATTTCTTTTTAACGTTTAGTTTATTATTTTTAGTTTCAAATATATATATAACAAACAAAACAACAATTATCGATTCTTCCAGTTTATTTATTTTTTGGCCAATAATTCTCCTATTTTATTATTCTACATTTTGTTATTATATATTATTTAATTATATATTATTTAATATTTATTGATTTTAGTATTATCATTCTTCTCATTTTCATCATTATCATTCTTGGCATTTTAATATTATCCTTCTTAATTATTGTGTGTGTATATTCCAACTACTTTGTTTTATTTGTCCCTTCCATATAATATATATTATAGTATACTAATTATCTGTGTTGTCAATCGTTCTTTATCAAAACCTCTAAAAATTTATTTTTATTATTTGATTTTTTGGTAAGAAATACTCCGCCTATATTTATAGTCGGTCCCTAGTCCGAATAAAGGAGTAGGGTTGCGTTAGGCCTCGACAGCCAGCATAAAAATATGTCGAATCTTCTGAACATCACTACAAAAAACGGGCCGATCCGCGGCGGTTTTTTTTGCACCGTACCGGCGGTCCCGACCGCCCCTAAGGCGCTACGGCGGGCTCTTTTTACGCGGCAGAATTTACCGTGGGGACGTCGCGTGGGGGCGGTAAACGTTCCGCTGTAGCTCCTCCCTCACCGCCGGCACGCGTAGGCGCGGTCGGGAAGTTTAATATTTTAATATACGCCGCGAAGTTTAATATTTTAATATCTAGTTGCCACGGGCGTAGGCGCGGTCGTATACGCCTCTACGGGGGGCGGTTCGACCGCCCCCAGAGTTTTAACATTTTAAATAATCGAAAAGCGGGGGGGCGGTTGGACCGCCCCCAAAGCTGCATTTAATTTACAAAATTGAAGAGCGGGGGGGCGGTTCTACCAGCCCCCATGCTCTTGTCAAATTTTGATTATTTTCGTAATACCATGCCGACCGCCGCTAAGCAAATGTTTTTTTTTTAAAAAAAACAACCCGTTGCGGCGTGCCTGACCGCCGGCGGGTTGCTAAATTGTTAAAAAAAAAAACAGTGCTCCAAGAATACAGTTTAACATGACAATTTATTGGGATAAACATAATAACAAAAACAAGAAAATATACAATATTATCAAAAATGTAATTTACGTAATATATTTGAAATTTATAAACAATAGATATGAAATTTAATAGCCAATTTAAACATCAAAACAAAACATATCCAAAATGCATTATATTATAAGAGACAAATTGTCATAAACAATTTACACATATTAAGAAAACGAAAGAATAAGAAAAATAACCAACAACATAAAATCTAATAAAAACGAAAATACTCTAACAAAAAAAAAATTACTTGCGCATCAACGAGTGATAGAACACTGAAAAAGCAAACCACAAAAGGGACAGAGGAAGAAAGAAGAGAGAACATAAGATTTAAGCGCGCTCGAAATGGAGGGAAGGGTATTTATAGGGAGAGATAACAACGTGGGGGCGGTCGGGTGGGGGCGGTGTGCCCGCCCCCAAAGTTTCATTTAATTTAAATGAGTGGGGGCGGTTAATATTTTAATAATTGTTGAAGCGCAGGGGGGCGGTTCGACCGCCCCCGAGTTTTCAATATTTTAAAAATTTCAAAAGCGGGGGGGCGGTTCGACCGCCCCCAGAATTTCAATATTTTAAATATTTGAAAAGTGGGGGGGCGGTTTGACCGCCCCCAAAGCTGCCTTAATTTACAAAAGGGACGAGCGGGCGGGTCGACCGCCCCAAAGTTTCAATATTTTAAATAATTGAAACGCGGGGAGGCGGTTCGACCGCTCCCACGTTCTTTTAATGGCGCATTTAAATGCGCAGCGTGGGAGCGGTCAACCGCTCCCACGTATATTGATCATCTGTTTTTTTTTTTGAGTTATTGTGGGGGCGGTTGACCGCTCCCACGTTTTATGTAATATTTTTTTTTTTTGTTTTTTTGGGGGCGGTCCCAGAACCATTTAATGCGCACGAGATTCGGTGCCACGTGGGGGCGGGTAACCGCCCCTAAATAGTTTTTTTTTTTTTTAAATGTTATGTTTTTGTGGGGGCGGTTGACCGCCCCCAGAATAATTTATTTTTTTATTTTTTTTGTTTCGTTAGGGGCGGTTGGCCGCCGCACAGTGGGCTTTTCTTGTTTGTTCGCCTTTTTTTTTACCGGACCGCGGCAACGTGACCGAGGCGACGCAAGGGAAAAAAAATAAAATCCCATTTGCCTCGCAACGTGGCCGCGGATGCTGGCAACCGCCGAAAAAGCATATTCTCGGGGGCGGTTTTCACCCTTCCGCAGGGACGCGTGCGCCGCTAATCACCCCTTCTTTTGTAGTGCATGGATACACGAATTTTTTATAACAATAGGTCATTGCCTAGTAATGTGTTATTAGTTGAACAAGGGGTAGGGGTACCACACTCTATTGAGGGAAGGTGGATGAAGAAAGTAGTTCAAGATAGTAAGATTAGATTTAGCACTTGGAATATTGGACCCTTGAAAGACAAATCTTGGGAGGTTGTGGGAGTGATGAGGGATAGAAAGATCAATATTTTATGTCTACAGGAAACTAAATGGGTCGGAGCAAAGGCTAGGGACATTGGTGGGTATAAGCTTTGGTACACTGGTAAAGTGCGTTCTAAGAATGGTGTTGGTATAATCGTGGACAAAGAATGGAAGAAGAATGTGGTCGCAGTTAATAGGATTGGAGATAGAATCATATCACTGAAACTGGTAGTTACAAAGGAAACAATTAATGTTATTAGTGCTTATGCTCCTCAGGTTGGGGCAGATTCACACATGAAGGAACAATTTTGGAAGGAATTTGAGGCGTTGATTCAAGGAATACCTATTCTCGAAAAGGTATTTATTGGTGGTGATCTTAATGGGCTTGTTGGTAGAGAAGCAGGACAATACCCACAGACACATGGTGGTTTTGGTTTTGGTGAGCTTAATAATGAAGGACAATCTGTTATTGACTTCTGCATGGCTTATGACCTCAAAATCGTCAACACTTGTTTTAAGAAACGAGAAGAGCATCTGATCACTTATAAAAGTGGAGCTAATAGATCACAGATTGATTTCTTTTTAGTGCGAAATTCAAACAGAAGAATTTGTACAAACTGCAAGGTGATTCCCGGTGATAGTGTGACAACACAACACAGACCTCTAGTTTTAGATGTACGTATGACGTTTAAGCGTCCCAGGAGGCGAGAAGTGTTACAACCTCGAATTAGATGGTGGCAGTTAAAAGGAGAGAAAATGAGAAATTTTATAAATAGGTTGGCAAATGAATGTGTGTGGGAGAAGCAAGGGTGTGCTAATGAAATGTGGAATGAAATGACTGTGATGGTTCGAAAAGTTGCCAAAGAAATCTTGGGTGAATCAAAGGGTATTATTAGGAGTGATAAAGAGACTTGGTGGTGGAATGATAAAGTCCAAGAGAAAATTAAACTTAAGAAACAATGTTTCAAGGATTTACACATGTGTGATAATGGGGAAAATTGGGAGAAGTATCGTTTAGCAAAAAAGGAGGCAAAAAACGCCGTTAGCGAAGCTCGTTCTACAGCATTTGAGGAGTTTTATAAAGAGTTAGGGACAAAGTCTGGGGAACAAAAAATTTATCGGATAACAAAGATCAAGGAGCGAAAATCGAGGGATTTAGATCAAGTGAGATGCGTAAAGGATGAAGGAGGTCAAGTCTTGGTAACAGATGGTGATATTAAGGATAGATGGAAGAGTTACTTCTATAAGTTGTTCAATGACAGAGATGAATCTTTGAATTATGAGTTAGATGATTTGGAGAGTACTGATAGTAACATCAACTTCACATTCTATCGTAGGATTAGAGTTAGAGAGGTTAAAGATGCTCTTAGGAAAATGACAAGTGGCAAATCTGTTGGACCTGATGGCATTCCTATTGAAGTCTGGAAATGTATGGGAGAAAAGAGTGTATTGTGGCTTACTAAGTTATTTAATGAGATTCTAAGGTCTAAGAAAATGCCAGAGGATTGGAGGAAAAGTACATTAGTCCCTATTTATAAGAACAAAGGAGATATTCAAAGCTGTGAAAATTATAGAGGAATTAAACTTATGAGTCATACAATGAAGTTGTGGGAAAAGGTGATTGAGCGTAGGTTACGAGCTGAGACTAGCATATCAAAGAATCAATTTGGTTTCATGCCAGGTAGGTCAACCACAGAAGCAATTTACCTACTTAGGGTTTTAATGGAAAAACATTGAAGTAAAAGAAAGGATCTGCATATGATTTTTATTGATCTAGAAAAAGCATATGACCGTGTACCAAGAGAAGTACTTTGGAAAGCTTTGGAGAGAAAGGGAGTTCGAGTTGGGTATATTAGAGTCATTCAAGACATGTATGAGGGGGTAGTGACAAGCGTTAGAACACCAGGAGGAGAAACAACTGACTTTCCAATTAGAATTGGATTGCATCAAGGTTCAGCGTTGAGCCCATATTTGTTCAACATAGTTTTGGATGTTCTAACTGCAAGTATTCAAGAAGAAATTCCTAAATGCATGCTTTTCGCGGATGATATAGTCCTTTTAGGAGACTCAAAAGGAGAAATTAATCAGAAACTTGAGTTATGGAGGATGACTTTAGAGTTAAAGGGTTTTCTTCTAAGTAGGGGTAAGACAGAGTATATGCATTGTTGCTTTGATGATACACAAACTCATGAGGGAACCGAAATTAAATTGGGAACCCAGACTATTCAACAGGTGGACAAGTTTAGGTATTTGGGATCAATTATACAGAAAGATTGTGAAGTTGACAGCGACGTTAATAATAGAATTCAGGTTGGTTGGGTTAAATGGAGAAAAACTACTGGGATTATATGTGATCGCACGGTAAAGGATAAGATAAAAGGGAAGTTCTATCGGACAGCCATTAGACCTGCGATGTTATATGGTAGTGACTGTTGGGCCCTTAAAAGGAAACATGAACATAAGATGGAGGTGACAGAGATGAGAATGTTGAGATGGATGTGTGACCATACAATAAAAGATAGGATATATAATGATCATATTCGAGAACGAGTTGGGGTAACATCAATTGCGGAGAAAATGGTCGAAAGTCGCTTGAGGTGGTTTGGGCATGTTCAAAGAAGAGAATTAGATGAACCAGTAAGAACAGTAGATCAAATGGTTTGGAGTCCTTACAAGAGAGGGAGAGGGACACCAAAGAGAACTCTTAATGACATTATCCAACGAGATCTTTTGATCAATAATATATCACCAAGCATGGCAATCGACAGAACACAGTGGCGCCGTGTAATCCATGTAGCCGACCCCACCTAGTTGGGATAAGGCTTTGTTGTTGTTGTTGTTGTTGTTGGACTATTTTACCCCTCCCTCTCTCCCTCCCCATCTTCTCTCCTCCACTAACCTCTCTCCCCTTCCCAAAATGGTCGAACCTCCTCTCCCTCACTCTTTTCCTTTTCTTCTTCTCTCTCACTGGCGTAACTTTAAACCAAATTTTAAACCAAATCTTCCTCCTCCCAGGTCTGATGTATTCCTTATCATGTCACATGATAAGCAATTTAACTTTTTTTATCACTAATCCTTCAGGTTGAATTAGGATCATTTTAAAGCTGCAATCACCATGTCTTTCAATTTCGATCAACTTGATAAAACTACAACTTAAATATGAATTCCTAAAAGTTTAGCCAATGACCCTATTCGAATTTTTCACGCCTCACCAAAAACCAATTACTAAATCAGTTGAAAGCAAGATAGTAGATCAACCCAGGAAAAAAGGTAGGTAAATTAAGCAACATTCAAGTTAAAAACGAAGTACCAGGCAATTAGACTAACGGCAAACTACAATTAGGAGGTAGCTAGAATCCTCTTAAACCACCAGAAAGTGGACACTAATAAGTCATACCACCCCCTACAGACATTACATGATGAATGTGTGTGTGTGTATCCATCCTGATACATGGTAAAATAGTCCAATTCAGCATAAATGTTTAGAATTGGGTTGATTTGCTCTTTAAAAAATTTTCCAGGGCTTAATTGCTCCTAAAAAAACTTACAGGGTGGGCATGCTACTCTAGGAAAACTTCCAGGGGTGATTTTTTATTTAACCCTTATTTGGAGATGCCAATAAACTAATTTTTTTTCAATTAGGTTTTTTACCATATTTTTTCATTTAGATCGGGATGGCAATAAAGGGAGTATCTAATCGCATAATATTTTTTGAACAAAAAAATGCATAATATATTTTTTTAAAAAAATATTTTTCGTATGCAAGGCACATATCGAGAGTAAAAAATGATCAAAGATACCTCAGTTTTTTTAACAGAAAAAGATACCTCAGTTTAGTACATCAACAATATAGAAATACCATTTTTTATCGAAATTAAATTATAAAATGTGAAGAAAAATAATACTCCGTAGTAAGCAGCAAAATCTTCAAATTCTGACGTGTTGGATTATTATGTATATAATTATTACTTGTCACATGCTTTGAAACTGTATAAATGTAACGCTCCACTGAACATCTTGCTAGCATACTCATGCACGTAAGCGAGTAGTTAGTGGCTACGCCGGGACTACCCCATGTTTTTTCATATTTTTTAGGTATTCAAAGTATAGTAGAGAGTCAAGGGAAGAAGGATCCAAAAACTTCTCACTGAAACAGAGAGATTATGAGCCATCTAGACTGATGTTATTACCACAAATAGGACTGTGCCATTTTTGTTATATATGCTTCCGCATTGTTTTAAATTTATCTTTTCCATAATTCTTTTTATCAAATATATGATTTTTAATCATTTAAGGTTTATTTAATCATTTCAATTTTTAATTATCCATGTTAGCCTAATAATTGTTTTAGGAAATTCTTTTTTTAACATGGATATATTTTGTTTTCCTCCTTTTTCCCTTCAATATAAAAACTTATCTGGGCGTTCCTAAATATAACCTCACTTTCTCTAATTTGATTAAATTAAGGATATTAGTTAAATTAATTATTGACTCATTGTATTACCAATTTACTTTAACCATATACATTTATCCACACTCTCCATGTCTTGCTTGTTTAGTATAGATAAAAATTATTAGGGTTAATTTGGGAAAATGTTGAGAAAAATTAGGAAGTGCCTTATGTTTAGGAACAAATTGAAAGTTGAGAGATCTTATATTTAAGAAAGCAAGTAGTATTTGGATAACCTAAATTTATAGCTTCCCCTATTTTCTCTCCTTAAATTTTTCTCTTACAAGCTTATTCCTGATTATATATTTTATTGTGATTAACTTCATTTAATATGGTTTCTATTTTCCCTCTAAAATTGATATGAGACACAAAACAATTCAATAATAAAAAATTTATTTTTTTTATCAAAATAAATAAATAAATAAATAAAAAATTTTATTTTACCATTTTAGAAATATAATAAAAGTAAATAAATTCTGGCGTGTTTGCAATCTCACATACCAAAAACTTATTCTTGAAATATTTTTTGACCATATATTCTTGAAATATTTGATTTTGGGTAAGAAAAAAAATTCAATTCATAACTCACGAGTTTATATAACACTATTTGATATTTGATTGTTGAAACTAGTACAGGACCCGCGTATATGTGCAGGTTCACTTGTTTATCATGTAATTTATATTTTAAAAGCTAACTTCGTAGGAGTTTTGTTTTGTTTACCATGATATCCCCACCCTCTTGTCAAGTGGGACTAATCGCTCGCTATTTTGAAGTGTCATATAGGGGTTAGACAGCTGGACTGTGAATTTACTCCATTCACTATGGCTAGATATTGAACCCACAATCACTTACTTAAGGAACAATAGTACTTACCACTAAGACTAACCCGCTAGGTTCCTTCATTGGAGTTTTTTTAAAGCAAATATGTGATCATCTAATTATTGATTGAATAATGATCAAATATTTGTAAGAGAAAAAAAGGAGATAATTAAGTAGAGATTATAATTTATATATATTCTTGAAATATTTGATTTTGGGTAAGAAAAAAAATTCAATTCATAACTCACGAGTTTATATAACACTATTTGATATTTGATTGTTGAAACTAGTACAGGACCCGCGTATATGTGCAGGTTCACTTGTTTATCATGTAATCTATATTTTAAAAGCTAACTTCGTAGGAGTTTTGTTTTGTTTACCATGATGTCTCCACCCTCTTGTCAAGTGGGACTAATCGCTCGCTATTTTGAAGTGTCATATAGGGGTTAGACAGCTGGACTGTGAATTTACTCCATTCACTATGGCTAGATATTGAACCCACAATCACTTACTTAAGGAACAATAGTACTTACCACTAAGGCTAACCCGCTAGATTCCTTCATTGGAGTTTTTTTAAAGCAAATATGTGATCATCTAATTATTGATTGAATAATGATCAAATATTTGTAAGAGAAAAAAAGGAGATAATTAAGTAGAGATTATAATTTAAGATATAAATTGGACAGGAGTTACTAAGAAATCAAATTTCATTTTTTTTGCTAAAAATAGATGGAGAGAGAATGTGCTTATGAAAATTTTTTTTTCTAAGGTTAGATGGATCGGAGTGAGTGCGAGAATTCGCAAGAGATAAAAATGCTTGAATAGAAATTAGAAAGTGTACATTCCTCGCTTTTTTATACAGTTAATTTATTATAGTAATTGGAAAAGAATATTGAGAGTAACCAAATGTAGAGGTGATGTTAGTGAGTAGTTATTTTGGGGCAAAGTGTTAGTGGTTGTGTGGGTAGTTTCATAAGCTACGTTCAGTCGGTGTCAAAAGTAGGAATAGTAGGAGATAGTAGGATATCCAAATAGTTTATAATTAAAACTAAATAAGGAAAACTACGAGAAGTAAGATAGAAACATAATTTAGAAGGTAATGGAAAAAAGATTGAATAATGTTTATTTCTTTTAAGGAAAAAAGGATAGAATTTATAGGAGATATTGAGGAGAGATTATAAATTAGGGAGAAAATATTGAATAATGTTTATTTCCTTTAAGGAAAAAAAGGAGACAATTTATAGGAGATATTGAGGAGAGATTATAAATTAGGGAGAAATTTTTACAAAGCACTAAAGAATTAAAGGACCTTACTTAGGTCAAGTTTCTCCATCCAAGTTCTCCATTTCTTTAATTACTGGCTGTTAGATTGAATGGATGATTATTATAAAAAGACATGTGTCACTCCTATATTAAAAGAACTTGAGAACCAGGATAACTGAACTTGATGTAAGTTTTTCCCGAATCAAATGTCATGTTTATTTTAACTTAAAATTGACAGAGACCAAATAAGCTTATGTGCAGATTTTTTTGTAGAAAAAATAGATGGAGTGAGTGCGTTATTAAGATATAACATGAATGTATAGGAGATAATTCAGGAGAAATTATAATTTAGGAAGAAATCGGAAAGGATTTAATAAATAATCAGATGTCAGTTTGTTTTTGCTAAAAATAGATGGAGAGAGAATGTGTTTATGTGCATTTTTGTTTCTATAAATAGATGAAGTGAGTGGGCGGTTACATGAATATAAATAGATTGAGAGAGAGTGTTTACGTGGCTTCTTAAAATTCTTACTTTTAGCCCTCCCTTTATATATAAGATAAATGACAGAAAAGAGTTTATGCATGTATGGAGATATACCATCTCCTTATATTCATCATCACATGGATTTGAATGATAGGGTACAGTGATTAAAGGGTGAATTTGTACTAAGTTGTAGCATTCATAGCCATAGGTCATTATTGGCTTGCTATAATTCAAGATCCATGCAACATATACATGAAATGTACATAGTTTCTTTAAAATAGAAAATGAAGATTAAAATAATTTTTTTTAAAAAAAATAAAATGAATGTGTTAAATTAATGGAGCGAAGCCCAAAAATGATACATAACTATGGGTCAAAGAACAAAACTAATACATAACTATTTTGAGGTACACCAATGATGCCTAACTTTACCATGCGATCAAGAATGACATTTTCATTAATATGACAATAAGATTAGAGATGAAAAATCCAAAATGCTCTTATAAATTAAATATATTTTCTTTCTCCTTATTCCTTCTTCCTTCTTCCTTCTTCTTCTTCCTTCCACCACCAACAACCACACCGGCGGGCGGAGGTTCACGACCAATCACCACCGGCGCTGCCACCAAGAAATAATGTATATGTTTAAGGATAAGGAGGCAAAGTAGAGAATAGAGAGTGTGAAAGAATGACAAGTGGTGGTGGAAGTGAATAGAGAACAGAGGTGGAAAACAGAGAATGGTACATGGTACCTTATGCAGTCTAGGGAGTTCCCACTTGTAACCACCTCAAACTCAGAATTGTACGTGAGCCTCTCTCTCGCCGTAGATTCCATTATCGGCGGCCACGTGACCCTTCTTGAGTTGCTCTTTTTTTCAGAATGAGTGGGTCCTCTAGAAGGCCGGCGAAACGGAGGGACTCGTCAATCATGCGGATCTGAGCAGCGTGATGGTCCTTCTCTAATTATGCGGCGCCGACACCGGCCATGGCAGCGCCGGACGCTGGTGGTGGTTGGTCGTGAGCCTCCGCCGTCGGTGTAGTTGTTGGTGGTGGAAGGAAGAAGAAGAAGGAAGAAGGAGAAAGAAAATATATTTAATTTATAAGGGCATTTTGGACTTTTCATCTCTAATCTTATTGTCATATTTGTAAAAATATCATTCTTGATCACATGGTAAAGTTGGGTATCATTGGTGTACCTGAAAATAGTTATATATTAGTTTTGTTCCTTGGCCCATAGTTATGTATCATTTTTGGGTCTTCGCCCTAAATTAATGTGATAGTGGAGGTAAGTAAATGATAGGGATGGTAATAATGTGAAAAATAATGGGAATATGGCAGACTCACAATGGACATTGTAAGTGGACGGCGATGATGGTTTTGTGCCACTTATTTTTACAAATGGCACTACTAAATCTTATGAGAAATGACAGGATATATAATGTTTTTTGCGAGACACACTCTGACACGCTGGTTTGAAATATTAGTGATGCATCTATAGCTCATCTCACAGAAATTCAAATCACAGAAATTCAAATCAGGGAGAAAGACACAGATATCCCACGTAACTTATAAGGGCAGTCCTACATGACTATATATATGGTTTAATTCAAATCAGGGAGAAATATTTAGTGATGTCTCTATAACTCATCTAACCGAAATTAAAATTGTTGATATCTTGTATATATTAATGATAATATATATATTTTAAGTCCCAACAATGTGTAACTTCCTGATTATTTATAATATCTTTATAATTTCTAAAATTGAATGCTTGAACTGAAATAAGGAAAATAATTCATATTTCTCTCTTTCCTAAATTAACTCCTATATTCTTCAATTTCACGTAAGTTTCAGAATGGATAACTTGGTGTTTGAATAAGCGAAACCTCATACATGGAGAGTATTCTTTTGTGGTTTGCTATTATGTGTCGAATACTTTGGATTAAAAGGAATGATTTTGTATATAATATATAAAAGAGTGGAGTAATGATAGTGTTTTAGCATGTTGTTTAGCATATCTTAATCGGGGCAGAGGGCATCTAGTGCTTGAACTTAATAATTCTTACATAGATCACCAAGTCCCACCGCCTCATTCATTGAATTGCTTAAATTCAATGTTGATTGATCTCGTAGTGAGGAAACTTAACTTTGTAAGTGTGGAGGAATTCTAAGAGTCCGTGTGGTTCACAGAAAGTGAAGAAATGAGAATGTAAATAATTGAAAAGTTAAGGGTAATATGGTCATTTACACATATATCTCAGGCCTACAAGTTTTCTCTCCCTCTATCTTATATTTTTTCTGGAACACACAAAATTTACATTCTCATCTTAGGGCCTCCGGTATCCGACAATCTTTGAGTGCGATTAATCCGGAGTTTGCCCGGGGAGGGCGTGCCAAGTATTTAACCCATGACCTTGAAGGCGGGGAGATGTTTTATCTCACCTTTCTAACCATCAGGTCACTAGTTCCTTGGCATTTACATTTTCATCATTATCTATACTTTCCATCTCTTATCCTTTCTATTTCCAATTTTTTACTTTCTTTCTTACAACCAAATGTATCATAGGGGATCACAATGGTTCTTTTCTGCCAGCGTTTCAATCTAAACTTGGTAAAGGTTCTGCGATTACTGCTGAAGTTTGGGCCTTATTGTGAGCTCTGAGTATAGCTTGGGACCATTAGATTACAAACATTATTGTTGAAAGTGATTGCATTGATGCAATTCAACTGATTCAATATGAAATATCTCAAACACATCCTTATATTTTGGATCGTTAATTAGCTGAGATACAGTTTCTCCTTGGCAGAAAGTGGATAGTGACTCTGCGTGCTTATTCCATATATAGAACAAAACATGCATGGCTGTTGATACTTTAGCTAAACAAGTTTTTCTTTAATTTTATCTGTTGATTGTACTCCTGACTATTTTACATGAAAGGCCTCCTGACTATGTTTCGGAAGCTTTAGGACTTAATAGTATATCTTTAATTTTGAATGTTCCCTCTGTCACCCTGATAGAGTAGCGTATGTTTACTTTACACCAATAAAAAAATAATTAAAAAAACCAGTCTCTAGAAATGTCGGTTTCTCACCACTTGGATTTCATTTTTTATTTTAATTTTTAAAAATTGTTTTTGCATGTTTTTAATGTAAAATTAAGATAATTTGCTAAAAAGTAATATTTTTTTAAAAGTAATGATTTGTTGTTAAGAAAATTATCCATTGAAATTTTTATTATGAATCATTAAAATTTTATTTGAATTGTGTAAATCTTACCACAGCTATGAGTACCTAAATTGGGTCCATAAAATTAAGGTGTCATTACAACATGAATTTAAAAAGAAACAAAAGAAAAGTGGGTTGAAGATAAAATGCCGGCTTAATATATTATATTTTGTTGTCAAACGGTGAATAAACACATAAAGTGAAGAAAGCAGAAGGTGGAGTGTAAGAGAAAGGAAGTGACCATGATAATAATGTACAAAGTGAAAATTGCTAAACACATAATCCACATGTAAGGTATGAGAGCTATGTGACAAAAAGTGCTCTTCATGTGGCATCCACTCTCCCCGTTTGACACTTTACCATTTTCAATTCTATTCTTGTCCCACTACTACATATTATTTTATTCACTATACTACATATTATTTTATTCATTGTTTTGATTTTAAATGGAAGACTTCACAGTTCACCTCATTTTATACTATCTCATTTTATAATTTTTCAAACTTTTCATACTAATTGCAAATATCGAAAGAGTTATCCATTGTGGATAAAAGGGAATTGTGCCCTCACTCAAACAAATAATCACGCATTTAAACTCAAACATAACGTAGTATTATGACCTATTTGGATAGATGAAAATCTTGTTGGGATGGTAATAGAAATATGCATTTTTCATGGATGGCGAGTGTTTAATTGACTAATTAAAGACACAAGAACCAATTTTCCGACAGAAGAAGATTTTCTCTTGCACGCAGTAAAAGCAGTTCCTACCATTTTATGTGGAATCCAATTTTTTAAGCCAAGTAAAATCTATAAGACGAAAGTGTTCATGTGTGTAGATCTCTGACTCCTAATCTATTTGACCGACGATGCATGCATTCATCTTCTCCGATTAATTGACATTACCTGCTAAACAGAATCATTTTAATGATCATAAGAAATAATTCCGATCCGAAGCCAAGTTGTTGTTTTTTTTGGCTTGGTTGCATGAATCAATATACTTAGTACGTAGCTGACTCTTACTCAAAGCTTTTGCCTAATTCCTAAGCTATGCTTCTGTGCACTTGGAGTCAAAAGACTTCTAAATGTAACTCTCAACCACATCTATAAACTTAGTAGTTTGGACTGAACTCACAGTCATTGCTCCCTACTTTTTTTGCTCTCAAAAATTCACATACGTATTTCACACAAAAAAGTAGCACCAAAAAAAATTTTAGATTAAAAATACATATAAGTTTCCACATTTGGTCAAAAATGCAATATTTTTAGATAAGAAATACACATAAATTTTCATATTTTGACATAATATGAAAATTCATGTGTACTTTTAGTCCCAAACAAATATTAAGTACTGGGTGGTCATTTGATAAAAACGTGTGTATTAAAACATGTGTATTTTGAACTTCAACCCTTGTCTTCTAAATTTTATATCTCTTTATCTATTAATGAAGAAAAATATTGTGATTTATATATTATTCCTACCTATCATCCTATCATTTGAATCATAACAAACATAAACGTTTTATGAAAACTTTTTATTTCTGCACATATTAAACGGGGGAATATCCTCCAATTTGTTTCTTTGCATTTTACGAAATTATTTGATCTAATCGAGCCCTTAGAAATACGTGGGAAAAAGAAAAGAAAAGAAAAGAAAGATAAGCCCTTAGAAAAACCAAGGAGTCATGAATTTATTATTTTATTTTTCAACGACTAGTTGCCAATGAAGGTGGGTTTTAAAAAAACCAAAGAGGATTCGCAAAAGCAATTTATTATTTTCTTTTTTACTCAACATTCCTTATTTGGTCCATATATAAACCCAAATTGAGATTTGTAAAAATTGTAAACCTAATTTGGGATTATATTTTGTTTGAAAATTTTTTTTATCAAAATATCTCAAGTTCAGAATTTGTTTTAGAAGAAGATTGTTATTTTCTTGTTATGATTACATCTAAAACAAGTTTAATTAACATTCTTACCAAAAAGTATTTTTGAATCATTCTATGATGGAATCACATTCACTCAACACAAAGATGAGCAATTTGTTTCTCATTTTATTATGTAATGTACACATTTATTGTAGCGGTCTAGTTTAAATTGAATTTATTTTAATATTTAAAGAATTTTTTTTTGAATGGATACAATATAAAAAAACAAATGTTATTGTCATTTGTCAAAATATATAAAAATTATTTTAAAAATTTTGAACCAAGACCATCCAGATCAAATTTGGATGGTCTGAATTTTGTTGCATCGCTACAATAAACAGTGACTGGGATAAAGTTGGGCTAAGCATGTAACTCAAAATTCCAAAGTTTTCCAACTTTTGGATTCTATGAATTCGAAAGCTTAATTTTTTTCCCGGTTGTTGTAAGTAATGATAAATCTGGTGTCCAAATTGATATACTAAGAGCCAATTGCCATAGAAATAACGTTAATCTTATCTGACATGTGAGAAATGAATACAAATAACCTTTTATTTAAAAAAATAATTTAGAAATTAAAATTTAGATTGTATCATATCTTGGAATCTATATTAAAGTTGGGTAATAAGTTAAATTATAGCGATAGGAGGAGGAGACAAAAAAGTTGGTAAATTCTGTGAAGAAAAGCCAGAAAATCATATGCTCACCTCTCTGGCAAATTACCATCATCTTGTCACTTTTCAAATTGATTTATAATTAATTTGCAAGACAATTTATCCTAGGAATCCAATTCAACTTGTCACAATCGCTATATTTTCAATAATGAACCATAATGTTATCATAAGAGATCTGTATGATTTTTTTCCAAGGCTGAATGATGGCATATTGTTAACTTACATTAATTTCAGTATTATGTTCAAACATTTTTATTTCAAAATATCCACAGTTTAATTATAATGCGATTTTTCATTTTTTAAATACATTTATTACAACATTTTCTATTTTTTTGTACAATTAAACTTTAACAATTTATGTATATTTTTTTTGGCCAGTAACAATTTATGTATATTAATTTAGAAATAAGATTTTTAAATCATAGAAAATATGTAAATGAAACCAATCAAATAGAAAATATATGGTTTAAAGAAAGTGTATTAAAAAAAACATTAAGAATCTAATCCATATAAATTTGGTGAAGGATCAAGAGTTGAGTGGAGGGAAATAAAAGGTTGGAAATTTGGTGAAAATCAAATTAAATTAAAAAAGATGAATAATATAATACAAAGGCTATAACACGATCTCAAAAATATAAAAATAATATCATATATAAAAACCAAGAATGTTCTAAATTAGTGGGTCATATTAGTTGAAGTAATATTGAATGAATAGCTTTCTTGTCCTTAAAATATTCTCTTTATGGTGACAAGCACCCTAAAGGCCTATACTACATCAAGTGATTCAATGTCACCTGCTCCGATCCTGTAATATTCAGAATGGCGCAATATTATCCTTTCATTAAGAATACATTTTTCCGACCATGATTTGGCCCAAAAATTATGAAAAACACCCCCAAAATGTTATTGTTAAGCACCCAGAAAACTATCAATTAATTCTCAAATTATAAATACTTGTTAGAATACTAACTAATGCTATTTCTTACTCATGAAAATGACCAAATTAAAATATCATTTTTTTATCAGAAACCAAAATATCATTTCGACTAATATCTCTTGTGGGCTAGCAGGTGTTTATTGATGTAGGATCAAATTAGTTTAAATTAAGATAGACTGGGTGAATTGTAACCAAAAAAAAAAAATATAAGATAGACTGGGTGAAATAACACCTTTATCTTTGAAAATTAGTGTCTGAGAAATTCGAAACCATTAATTAGTTCCGCGGATGGAATATTAAAAATGTCAGGGACATTGCACTCAAATTTTCAGAAAAAGAATTAATACAATGTGGTCCTTTAAAATTACTATTATGTCTTAAGGATATGATGAGTGCAATACAATACGTATTTATCTGATCTGCTTACCTTTACTGATAGAGAAATAAAATTATTAACATGTACATATATCTGTTGATTATTTGACAAAAAAGACGTGTTGATTAAAAAGTTAAGGTACTTTAATTAAGGATTGTAACAATTTAATCAAAAAGTACTCCATCCATTCTTAAATACATTACCTAAGTTAACTTTTGTTTTTTAAAAAATTCTATGAATGCTAAATAAGCTACTTCTAAATTGATTAAACTGATTTTTTCTCTAAACTAAATTATTTAACTTATAATTTAATATATATAATACCCCCTCTGGTCCCTAATGTAGGAGCCCAAAATTTGAATGGTTTTGGTCCCTAATGTTAGAGCTCACCCCATATTCTCTCCTCATTTGATGCATTTTTTCCTACTTAACCTCTTACTCTATTTCATATTTATTAATGCTTATGTATTTCTCTCTCTTAAAAGTATCATAATAAATATAGGCAATTTTGGAAAAAAAGCATTAACTCCAGACACCCAACTAACATTCACATGTTTTCTTAAGAAGTGTTTTTTTTACGGCTAGCTCTTACATTAGGGATCGGAGGGAGTATAACAATACATAAAATGATTTATGGTTAAGTGATCCATTTTCCTTTCTTGATTTCTCCTAAAAAATCTAGTGAATCTTATGTTTAAAACAGAAGAAGTAATATCAATATGTTCAACACTTTTGTCATTTACAACTGAACTAAACTACAATAATAACTATCACTATTAGGGATGGAAATAGGTTGGGCTTTTGTAGACTTTGATAAAATAGGTCTGAGCTTGTTTGAAAATCTAGAATGTAAGCCTGAGTCTAAGCCTATTTGTAATCTTAATTATAGGCCTGAACCTAGGCCTTCAAAAGGCCTGATAAGGCTTGAAAGCCTATTTAAAAGTCTACTTAAAATGTAGACTCTTAATTAGGCTTGAAATTCTATACTTCTAATTCTATATATAAGTCTTTGAACCTATTAAAACTTGTATACAAATTATGAGATGTGAAACATAGATTCACAAATGAGTTGATAATGTTATAATTAATTTATATATTATATTTATCTTATACAATATTATAATAGAAATCACAAAATAATTAAATAGGTCAGACCTGTAGGCTAGGCCTTGTGAAAAAAGGTTTGGCCTATTTAGTTAAATAGGCCTAATGATAGGCTTATATATGAGTCTGACCTATTTACTAAATAGGCAAGACTAGACTTTTTGAAGGTTAGACCGTAGGCCCCTGTTTAAAGTCTGGCTTATTCCCACCTCTAATCATTATATGTACTAACATTTAATATGTGGGGTAGTTCTATAATTTCACAATTGCATTATATTATTACTCATAGGTCGCTTGTTATATATATGATTTATACCTACAGCAAATTAGGAATAACTACTAATATTTTCCCATAATAAATAAATACTCAATAAAAAATTAACATCCATCTAGTGTAAGAATTACAAATAAAGTCTAAGAAGCATTTCTTACCCTTGTAATTTACCAAAGCACCATTTTAACCAAATAGTACTTGGAGTGATTATGGGATAATTAATCATATTAGTTGGAACTAATTAAAAATTACAATATTAAGAGGGGGTGACACGTGAGAGAGCACAAGACGAGATTAAGGTGCAATCCAATTTTGGAAGGAGGCAAAAGTAGGTGGTATGGTTGTCTTAATAGGGGAGGGAGGAGTGGGGAAGAAAGATAATAATACCAATTTGTATGGTCATTGCTTTCCCACATACAAACAAAACCTTATTTTGGATCCACTTGTGACTTATATTTCCTTTACCCCTTCTCTTTCCCTTTCCCCTTCACTACCAAACAAATCTGAGGCCAATGTTTGTTTGTCTTTGTTACCTCATGTTTGTCTTTTTCAGTTTTTCTCTCCCTACCCGAATATTTTTCTTGTTTACTTCTTCCCTTCCATTTGCCCTTGATTCCCTATCCACCCTGCGTCCTGACAATAACCTCCCTATTCTTTTCCTTCTTTTTCCATTCCCACGCTCTTCTTCATCACTTTGTTATGTTTACTTTTTTTAAAAACAATTTCAGCAGTATTGTTATTATGTTCAAATAATACAAATTTATTATCATTATATAAGTGATAGAGGATTTTAATTTTAATTTTTAATTAAAAATGTATTCAAACGGGTAGTGATTTTTTTCCCTTCCATTTGGCTCTAGCATATACTTTATGTTCTATTGTTCTATCTGTTCACAAATTGAAAATTCTCCCTAGATCATGTTCGATGTGGAATAAGATTCTCTTTTGCGATAAAAAGAGGGGGAAAAAAGAATAATATATGGCCCATTGGAATGTTTTTCCAGCAACTGCAAGCTGTTATTATCAATAAAGTTTAATTTTAGGTTGGAATCAAATTGAATTGATCTCATCAACTCCATTTTCAAACAAGATCAATTTGACTTAATTTTGCTAATCTCTCCAAAGCAATATATTATTTCTTATATATATTTATATAAATTAATAACAAATTATTTCAAGTTAAAAAAAATCAACAAATAGGCTCTATGTTAAAATTGAACCATATTGCTTATAGCTTGAAAATGATGTGGTTTCAATTTCTTTCAATTAATTTTTACAAATTGCACTAATATGTTGATAACTCTTTATTTTTACAAATTAAAGAAGACACTGTGATTACAAACCACATTGAACCCACAACATCTTATTTATTGGAGAGGAATACTATTAGACCATTAAACCCTTAATAATAATTCATTCTCTTAATTAAATGGGTGACACTAATAAATGGGAGTAACATGATATATTGAGATAAATTCTTGTATGAACCTGTTGTACCAAGTCATTTATAGTTTGACCAATCACAAATAGACACATACGTATGACATGTGTTTTTTTAAATTGATGTGGCACAAAAAAAACAAACTCAACTAAATCTGAAAAACATTCTTATTTACATTATAAAATAAAAACATTAAAACATGTGATTTAAATTTTTATTGGATAGTTACTAGTTTTAGAGTGCCACATCAAATTAAAAAAATACAAGTCAAGCCATATATTTCTACTTGTGATTTATCAGTTCATAAATGACGCGGTGCATTACGTTGATGCAAGAATTTCTCAAATAATGATATAGATTTAGTTCCTAAAACATATATTTAACTTAATTTGATTTTGAATAAAAAGAAAATGATGAAAGTAGAAGACATTAGGCATAGAGAGGGAAAGTAGAATAGGGTGGTGTTCTCAGAAATTGCATTGTCCACTGAGAGTGAGGGAAGGACAACAAAGCAATAACGACAAACGCATCCGTCACGCATTCTCGACAACTAACCTTTCCATTCATCAACCCAAAACTAAAACATTAATAACACTTTCTTCATCTTCATCATCAAAATCTTCACTTTCTCCTTAATTCTTCTGGGTTTCCCCTCAATTTCAATACCCACTTGCACTTTTCCAAATATTCTTCTCTGGTAGGCTTCCTCTTTCGTCTCCTCTGTAAATTTCTGCTCAATTGATTCATATTTTTCATCCCCATATGTGCTTTTGAGATAAAGTTTCACACTTTACTGTTTTTTTCTTCTGGGTTTTGTCTTTTTACGCTCTGCTTGGTCTCTCACTATTGAAATCTATTGTTTCTTGCTTTTTATCTAACTACACCTTGTTCTTTGAGTAGCTATATTCTGTGCATTTTATCAAATTTATCTCTAATTGTTATCCTTCAGTTTTGTAGTGATTAATCAAATACTTGTCATCATATAATTTTGGTTTGATTTCCCAATTCCTGAGGTTTTTCTTATTGTTGGATAAGATCTATGTTTCAAGATGAAGGGTCATCTTCTGTGACTTCATCACCTTTTCAGTTTTTCTCTATGATGTCACTCTCACCTAGTTTAGGATCTCCATACCCTTGGCTTAGGGAGCTAAAGTCCGAGGAAAGGGGCTTATACTTAATCCATTTATTGCTCACTTGCACAAACCATGTGGCCTCTGGTAGTCTTGAGAATGCAAACATGGCCCTTGAACAAATTTCCCATCTTGCTTCCCCTGATGGTGACACTATGCAGCGAATCGCTGCGTATTTCACTGAAGCACTTGCTGATCGGATACTCAAAACTTGGCCTGGCCTCCATAAGGCCCTTAATTCTACTAGATTAGTTATGGTTTCCGAGGAAATTATGGTCCGGAAGCTCTTCTTTGAGCTGTTCCCCTTCTTGAAGGTGGCGTTCGTGCTCACGAATCAGGCTATTATGGAAGCAATGGAAGGGGAGAAGATGGTTCATGTAATTGATCTCAATGCTGCTGAACCTGCTCAGTGGATTGCACTCCTTCAGGTTTTGAGTGCTCGGCCCGAAGGCCCTCCTCACTTGAGAATCACGGGGGTGCATCAACAGAAAGAGATTTTGGACCAGATGGCTCATAGGCTCATTGAAGAAGCAGAAAAGTTGGACATTCCATTTCAGTTCAATCCTGTTGTGAGCAAGTTAGAGAATCTTGATTTCGACAAACTCCGTGTGAAGACTGGAGAAGCACTAGCAATCAGTTCTATTCTCCAATTACATTCACTTTTGACCTCAGACGATGAAGCTTCACGCAGAAGAAATCCTATCGTAACAAAATGCTCAAATGGAAGTCATCTACAAAGAGCTGTGCCTATGAACCAAAGCTCATTAGGTGATTTGCTTGAGAAGGATATTGTCAATAATAGATACAGCCCTAGTCCTGAGTCGGCTTCATCATCTCCAGCATCGTCGATTGCTTCAATAAGTATGGAGGGATTCCTCAATGCGTTGTGGGGTTTGTCGCCCAAAGTCATGGTTGTGACAGAACAAGACTCTAATCACAATGGCTCAACTTTGATGGAGAGGCTATTGGAAGCTCTGTACTCTTATGCAGCATTGTTTGATTGTTTGGAATCCACAGTCTCAAGAACATCAATGGAGAGATTAAAGGTGGAGAAGATGCTCTTCGGCGAGGAAATCAAGAACATTGTGGCGTGTGAGGGAGCTGAAAGAAAGGAAAGACATGAAAAACTCAATAAGTGGCTACAAAGGCTCGATCTAACTGGATTTGGGAATGTTCCTTTAAGCTATTATGGGATGTTACAAGCAAAAAGGTTACTTCAAAGCTATGGCTGTGAGGGATACAAAATGAGGGAGGAAAATGGATGTGTTGTGATTTGCTGGCAGGATAGGTCACTTTTTTCGGTGTCAGCATGGAGACCTAGGAAATAAAATGGAAATATTTGAAGAAGCAAACAAAAAATAGAGAGGAAGAAGTACTGATCAGGTTTTGTTTTCCTTCTAGTTTTTGGTCTTTTTGATTGTTTGTATGAAAGAGTTTTGTCCATATGGTAATGACTATTTTTCATAACCAGTTTAGGACTGCTCTTATTATTTGGTGAAAACCACATGGAGAAGTGGGGAAAAACTAGAAAAGAAAAAAATTGACTGAGAGTGGCAGAGAAGATGAAGCAATCTTTCTGATTCTCTGCCTATTGTTGCTGCTTATATATGAATATGAATTCCTATACTCATGTCTACATATTTCTGCTGTTTTTGTTTTATTCACCGTTTCAGAGAAAACATTTGCTCCCATTTATAGTACTGCAGAAATGATAATTTTCTTATCACACTCACTTTATAGTAGAACTGAACTGGTTTTGCTGACTGAGGAAAGAGAAAGGGATGGTGCCATTTGTAATATGTTTTAGTGCTGTTTTCAATTTTTGTCTTTAGTGTCTATCAGATTTCATTATGTTTCTTTGAATGATACTGTAAGTGCATTTATTTACATACTGTTTCAGTACTTAGAGTAGAATCGAAATGCAATAAAAGAACATGTTCTGCATATTATACCTTGCTAATAATTAATAAAGGCCACACTGTTGGAAGACAAACTTTTGGAAGAATGATTTTTTATACCCACATTGCTGGATACGTCCTCCCACTTTGGATTAGCTTTAGTTTGGTGACTTTACTATGCACAAGATAACTACTCCTAAGGTCCTATTGATAAGGCATTTCATAGTAGTTTTCACACCTATCAAGGAAATCATAAAATCTGTATTAAAATATAAGAACTTTCCAACTATACCTCTAATTAGTACATTGAAAATAAGAGAGAGAGTACATATAATACTATGCATAAAGAATGGTGCTATTGATTTAATAAGAGCATTTTTGTAAATTTACATGAAAAATATGTATCTTGTGTCTTATATAAAGGACCAAATTTTACACCCCTTCTTGTCCCTATAAATAGGACCAGAGGAGTATGTGATAAAATATGTCTCCTTGTGCGTGTTTGCATGGATTTGCAATTGTTTGAAGTGAAATGAAAGATGTAGTGTTGACCAATAAACATTAAATGGAAGCCATTGTCTTTAAAATGAAATTGACCGTGGTAGCATTCAATTTTGCTGTGCACCAAATAAATATATGATGATTCAGTCCAAAAAAAATATATGATGAAAATATTGTCTCTGTCCGAGTAGGAGTGCTCATATTTGTAGTGAAATGAAATACCCCCAAACTTTGTATCGTGCAACATATTGAAGTGAAATCGAGTGAAGTGTTTGATTGTGTTATGCGTGAGATAAGTATGTAACAAAAATTGTCAAAGTGTCCCTTCAAGGGCATTCGTTAAAATCGGAATGATATAGAGAAGATTTGTATAGCCCCATGCGCAAGGATTTAATGCACAAATCGAGAAAAATTGTCAAAGTATGCATAAAAGCACCCGGGTTTCAAGTGAAATGAAACGTTTCTAACCTTTACTTTCCAAGCACTTTCCAAGCAAGCATCACTAGCTTGAATTAGGCTCTAGTCTTGCTTCAAGTATTTTGAATTATTGCATGAGAATGTGAAACCATTTGGAATAGTTCCTTTAACTTTTGATGGTTGAGAATGTGAGTTCAATTACGAAAAAAAGTTAAACTGATCAAAACAATGTGTCCAATTGGATCGAGAGGCCTGAAATAGTGCATAAATTACATTGTTTTGGTACATTTCTTATTAATATATTATATAAAAAGTTTAAATTTAGTATTTTATTATTATTTATCCTCAATTTTCATGTTTAATTCTTTAATTTTGAATCAATTGGGAGAAGTACCTACTAAGGTGAAGATAATTACATGCAATGGTTATGCAATATGATATTCCCAAATAATCTTTATACAATTATTGGGAAAATTTATGAAATACATGAGCTCCTTTTCTAATGCCCCATTTTACCATTATCAACTTCAACAATCCAATCCCTCGCCAGAGCATGGAATAGTTATAGCTGAAACAACCACCAAAGAAGAAAGATATATATTTATAAGTAAAAGAAATCTAAATTTGTCAGGTTATTCAAAGTTTAACGCAAAGTTTCTAACAATTTGTCGGTTGAGATAATAAGTGCTCCAACCCCAAAAGGAAATGAAGACAACTTTTGTTTTGGTAAGAAACGATACAACTTACAACTATCAATTCACTTCCTTATTATCTGTAAAACACTTTTTCATAAAAGTTACTCCCCTGGTTCTAAATATAAGACCTAGTTGATTTTTTTTTTGGAAAATCCTAGAAATGCAAGATAAGTCAATTATAAATTGATTTACCTAATTTTTGCCCTTAGACTAGTTTATTTTTCCTATAAACTAATGGATAATCTAAAAATATATCAAATATGTCTTGATTTAATAACCTATTTCGCAACCTTAATTTCTCCAAAAAAGTCAACTAGGTGTTATATTTAGGACCGGAGGTAGTATTATACAATTTTTTTTTTTTCAAATTAGAACTAATGAAGCAAATATTTTATTACTCTTACCTCCACAAGTAGTTCCGGCGGCTGGAAGATGAATGCCACAATAGTTGGCCACAGCTGCAGCCTCAAAGATGTAAACCATGCCAGCAATGTCTTTGGTGATGAGATTGCATCCACATTTCACATCAAACTTCCTCACCTCCGTGCAGCATGCCTTGGATGGTGGCGACTTAGGCCATGTCCCCTTCACAAACTGAAGGCACTGTGTTGCCAAGTCACTTGGGCTGCCTCCACAGTACTGATGAGCCGACACGACATTGCCTCCACAAAATATGTTACCAGCAACCACCATTAGAAGTACCAAGGTTGTCAATGAAGAAGAAGCTGTCATGTTCAATCTTAGTTGCCAGTGTAATGTGTAAAAGAGCTTAGTGGTCAATTAATTTGTTTCAGCTATATATATGGTAAAAGAGTTGCCTGTGTGTGTCAAATATGGTGTTGGTGGGGTGATTTTATAGATGAGAGAAGAGGGAAGAGGAAGACAATTACCATAATTAAGAAATAATTAACATGAAGCGAAGGTGTGGCAAATATTAAAGAAATTTCTTTGAAGAGTACCAATCAGGTTTTTTTATGGCTATTTTGTGTAAAATGTTGATGTTTATTATAAGTCCATTTTGGGTAACTAATGTAAGTTTCATGATATTGTCCTTGTTAATAAATTTAAGAGTGGAAAGTAAGACTAACAAAATGTATAAAATATTATTTGTCGTATAAAATTGGGAAGACAAAAATAAAATACACTTATTAGGAATACATAATTCTTTATACGCACATTTGAAGTGAGTCGATAATACTCCTCTAGTCATAAATGTAAAAGGTAATATATATGACATATGTTTTGATCTAAAATATAAGAGTATGTAAAAGCAAAAAATGCAAAAAAACAAAGTAATAAACACTTTTTTTTTCAATTCTACCCTTATAGTAGTTAATAATAGTTGTATCAAAAAAAATAGTAGTTAATAATAAAAGGAGGGGAGAGAAATTGTATATAATAAAAGGGAAAGTTCAAAAATAAAAATCTTTATTAAACCTACCCAAAATAAATGCTTCCAAATATTTTTATTAATATGTACTATAAAAAAAGTTGACTACCTACACCACTCTTTAATGATGTGTTTAACTATCTATTGGTTGCCTTCAACCAATAAATTGAATCAAGAATATAGACCGCCGTTTGACTAAATAAAATCAAGAATGGACTGTTGCCTCGCTTATTTAATGTTATATAAAAATGGTTATATTTGACCATAAAATAATAAGGTTTGGATGCATAAAAAAAATAACGAGGTAATGAAGTAAAATGCGAACAATAAATGGAGTCACATTAGTATTAATTGCAGTGACAAATTGACAGCTAAGCATTAATTATTCTCTGAATGGACTTATATTGTTCCCAATAAATCCTTCTACAAAGTCGATTAAGGGTCTCTAGAGTCTCCATTATACAATCGATCTCTTCACTTTCTATTTATTTATTTTTTTTGTCAGGAAACTTTCTTTATATTTATTATCTCCACCATTTGTTTGCTTTAAAATGGCCGAGATAATGCTATCAAAAAAAAATGGCCGAGATAATGCTTTTTTCATTCAGTAATATATCTCGACTACTAAGATTAAATTCAACCGTGGGGATTCTAAATGAAGAGGCTTATTAGCAGTGGAGAAGCCCCTACGAGAAATATGATTTAGTCTATTCCTATTTATAGGGTAGCGAGTGAAAATTTGGTCCTATATCTAAGGTCCATGACGGAATTTTTATATAGATGCGTACAAAAATGCTCCTACTAAATTAATGAAGAAATGACAAAAAAATGACACTTGAATTTAAGTTGGACAAAATGGGGTCTCCAATTCTGACTTGAACAAATAAGGAATAATATTCAATTTGTCCTAAATGAAAATTGTGACTTTGTGTTAAAAGAGTAGTTACTGTCGATTTTCAAGTAGTTATCAGTGTTACATGAGTAGTTACTGAGGTATAACTACGCATGTATCGCAGTTAACTACTCATGTATCGCTGTTAACTACCCTTCTCAATAACTACTCATGTATTTTATGTATCCCTATAAAAATAATCATCGGTAAACCTTTGAGGTATCTTTTTATGTATTTTATTTCTTTTCCACACTCAAATAAATATGTTGCTACTAGCTTCAATTTCCAATAAAATTTTAAATTTATGTTTGGGTTGTTGCACAATCTTTTTACTTAATGAAACTTGTCTTTAATTGGTTTGAAGAAGATTTTTTTTTTTTGGAAAATCATAACTAGGTCCCTATAGTAAGGGAATAATTAATCATAACTAGGTCACAAACAATCATCAAATTATATTGAAGTCCCATAGAATTTGAGTGAGATTAAATATATAGCTCATCATTGAGTTATCAATACTAGCTACTTGAGATGTCAATAATAACTAAAATTTTCAAGAGCTGCATTGACAATTCAAGGAGCTACTATTGACAACTCAATGACAAACCATTTTATATCACCGAAGTCTCTTTAGACTTCAATGTAATTTAATACTACCTCCAGTCCCTAATGTAAGAGTCAGCCGCCAAAAAAAACGCTTCTTAAGAAAACATGTGAATGTTAGTTGGATGTCTGGAGTTAATGCTTCTTTTCCAAAATTGCCCATATTTATTATGGTACTTTTAAGAGAGAGAAATACATAACCATTAATAAATATGAAAGAGAATTAGGGGTAAAGTAGGAAAAAATGCATTAAATGAGGAGAGAATGTGGGGTGAGCTCTTACATTAGGGACCAAAATCATTCAAATTTTGGGCTCTTACATTAGGGACCGGAGGGAGTAATTGTTTGGGACCTAGTTGTGATTAATTTCTTGATAAGGGATCTAATTATAATTTTCCTTTTTTGCTTTTTAGCCTGTGTCGTATGTTTGCATATTCAAACCATCTCATATTTATTTGATCTATTCTTTTGGGTCAAAGGTCGGAGAGCTCCTATACACTATATTTCATATACCTATCGAAGGATGACATGGTGAGACATGCATCATCTTGTGTAATGACGTGGCAAGACATGTGTCACTTAGTATAAACGGAGGCTATTAAGTGTTTGCTTTTTTTTTATAAAAGGACAAGTATCATTAAAAGTAGTAATGTTTACATTAAAAATTTAAAATCTATTAAGTGTTTGCTTACAATGTTGGCCAGTATACTCCATTTTAAAAATTTATTGGCACACAAGTTAAAAACTCTCCAAAACATAATTGTATTAGGAGCAATATTTTATTAGCCAAAATGCATCTTATCCTCACTACTTAGTATGACTTAGGAACAGTATAAATCATAATAACATTTCATTTTTTTAGTGCATATTTAATTTGGATGATATATTTAACTGCTTCTCATTTGGCGCTTATCATAGTTGGTGAACACTATGTATGTTTGTTATGACAATGAAACTTAGATTATCCAAAATCTGATATAGACAATTGAAATTTCTAATAAGTTCTTTTATTTAAGAGGTTTAATCATCAGATGTTGATTTATGAAGTATCTTAGTTCTTTTCCCGATCTTATGTCCACTATTCTAGTTCTCAACATGGGGGAAAGCGGGATTCAAAATTCCAATATGTGTGTGTGTATTAAACCAGAAAGTACAATTACACAGGTGTTTCCTCCATGAAATAGCTGCATATATATACAAGCGTATACACCTTTTTAAAAATTAGTAGTGGCTGGTCGCTTTATGAGAGAAATTACAATTGATTTATTTTTTGATACTTTAACGGAAAAGTAGTTGGGATACAAGAGGAAGAAGTTTATCCACCACACAGGTCAACATTTTTCCACTTCAACTTTCAACATCTTCACGGGATAACGATTGCTGAAACATTGTCAACCCAACAACAATAACTCAGCCAAAGAAAAAACAAGAAAAACTCACAACACACGCACACACAGAAAGTTTTAAATACATTAAAACAAATGTTGGTCAGAATATACATTAAAAAATTGAAAACTTATCTAATGTACAAAATCTAATACACTTTTATTATGTCATTCGTATGATTTTTTTGCTATTCAATTATTATTAGCTTAAGAAGCATGTATATATATGAAGCTCTTGTAACTCAGCCAAATTAATATTTTGTTAATTACATCTCCAATTAAGACAACGTATTCCTTTTTTTTTATTACATAAGACAACGTATTCCTTTACAAATGCATATAAAAAATAAAATAAAAATAAAAATGAACTCAATTATGTATATACATATATAGATATAGATGCATGTAAGGATAAAATTAAGGCATTTTTTTATGAAATTAAGGCATAATAACTTTTCTATAATGTTGATAATGTATGAATAGAAATTTATTCCATCATTTTATTCTTGAAAGAAATTAATATCTTTCATTTTGAGTTATGTAATAATGTACATATGGTCTACTGGCCTAGCCACTTTCTATGAAAGTAAACCATAATAAAAAAATTATGAAAACCTAACATCATGTTCAAATTTGAGAAATTGATAATATTATACCTAATGAAAACAAATAATGTAAGACTTGTTTAAAATCAAGTGAATGTATAAAAGCCAGCAAATTTATATTAATTAATTATTTAATGTAGTTTTATGGAGATTGATATTAATTATACATTTATAATCCTTTGTATTTTATTATAAGCTATAAGATTTATGAATGAGTATAGGTCAAAATAGAAGCTTCATTAAATATATATCCTCTTCTTTGTCACACAGTCATAATTTTTTCTCATCACACATTTTTTTCCCATCTTTTTTCTCATCCATTTGCTCTCACTAAACAAAGCATCATTTTACGCTTCTATTTTCGACCACCAAAATCAGTTAGTTAAAGCTTATAATAAACAAAGTTGGAAGTATATATACTTACCCCCACATTTCTTTCCATGGGGAAGATTGAGGCCACAAGTATTAGCCACATATATGGCCTTAGGGACACTTATGAGATTGACAATATCTTGTGTGATATATTGACACATGCAATTCACATTAAACTTTTTCAACACAGTGCAACATGCAGCGGACGGCTTAACCTGCGGCCCCGTCTTCTGCACATACTGCTGGCATTGCGATATCAAGTCCGGTATGCTTCCTCCACACTGCGCAGTCACCATAACAACCTCATTGTTGCAAACTAAAGTTCCGGCAACCACCACCACAAGAATTGCCAAAGTTCTCAACATAGCTGCCATTATATGATCACTGCCTCTTAATTACTCTGTGTATACTATGTGTAATGATTTTAGAAGGAGATAGTATATATGCAACATAGATAGTTAGATGCTCATATATATATACCTCAATGTGGGAATTTAGAAGGTTGTTGCGTAAAGTTTTTGATATTTCGATGAAAACTTAGCTAATAAAGGAGACGTCAGAATATGCTGCCGTTTTAGCATCAACCGGCCGGAAAAATACAACATAAGGATCAAATTTAATTATCAAATGCGCCGTGTATGTTTGAATCAATATCTCAATAACATTTTTAGTATATATTGTATTAATAATTAATAATAATATATTATATATAAATGTAGTATAAACTGCGTTAATTATGGCCAGAAATCTATTAAACATTATTTCTTGTCATATTTTAAATAATTGTTTTAGATTATATATAGAACACACGTTAATATTGCAAAGAGTGACAGCACAGGAATCCTCCCATGTTGAACTTAAAATTGTATAATCTAAAGTACTCGTCAAATGTTGTTAACTAATAGTTACCCACGGCACGCATATTAAAAATGGTTGAATTGAGGAGAAAAATTTAGTTGAAGTTTATTATATCGATTGCGTAAAATTGTTTAATTTCATCATTTATGTGTCTTGTTTTTTGTATGTCTTATGTCTTATCACAAAGCAAGACATATTAAGACATAAATGGCACCTTAGTAAGGATCTTAAAAATTCATATACTATTATCGGTTCAAAATATAAGAGATATTTACTAAATTTAATTAGATTAAAACTAGATATTAGTTAAGACATATAATTACAATTAAATAATATTATCCATGCATCATAATCATTTATATTTATCCCTACTCTCACCTCATACTTGTTTATTATTGAGGCGCATTTATAGAGACAATTTAGTGAAAAACTGAAAACAATAAAGAAGAAGTCAATATATAAAAGATTCACCTCTCCAAATAGGTTTTATATAAAAGTCAATATATATATATATATATATATATATATATATATATATATATATATATATATATATATAATATTATTGGAGGGAATCCATATAATTCAGAAATTGACTTAGAAGTCCCATTGAAATAGGATCTTAAATAATAATACTTCCTTCAACTTCAGTCTTAAATATTAGATTAAGTTAACCTTTTTTATCAAAAAATCAAATAGATTGCTAAATTATAACCTATGTTTTTTTTCACTTAAATCATACATTAATTAATAAGGTAAATTAGTATTGAAAAATGATAAATGTTGAAACTTTAAAATAATTTATTTGGATTGTATCTTTAATCATTCGAAAAAGTCAATTAATAAATCTGATATTTAGGTTTATATGGAAGAAGCTAGTGGTATTGCGAAATGATTAAATGTCGGTAATGCCCTAAGGAGAACGTGACTAAAACTTTGAGCATTATCTATTGAAAAATACTACTGTATTATTTCTGTTTTATGAAAATTTCTCTTCCATAATCTACCAAAAATCGACCCGATCATGATGCGTTCTGGGTTCATGTGGTTAGAGATAAATACAGGTGTGGAAATGATATTTTGCCCCACATTATATAACAAGATTAATTTTGTATTTAACTCAAATAGTTAGTTCTCTAGTTATGGTACTTAACCATAGTTAGCATAATTAGGTTTAGCTAGGTTACCAAAGTGTACATATATATAAATTAGTGTAATGAGCAAATCTGATCAATGAAAAACATAAAGTTATTTTTCAAACACTGTCTTATGGCATAAGAGCATTTTCCTTCCGCCGCCTTCTCTTGACTTCATCTCTTGTTTTTCCCATTCGATTTTTCATCTTATTTCCTCTTCAATTCTTCAGATTTCTCAATCAATTTCTTCCATGGCTGCTGATTCAACTTCTAAAATTTCAGATTTGTCTCAAGATCCATCAAGCCCATATTATCTTCATCCCAATGAGAATCCTTCTTTGATTCTTGTTTCACCTCCTCTCACAGGTTCCAACTATCATCATTGGGCTCGAGCCATGATGATGGCTCTCATGAGTAAGAATAAGTTTCAGTTTGTGGATGGTTCTATCTCTGTTCCTGATAAGAGTGATTCTCTTTTTCCGGCATGGCAGCGTTGTAACACCATGGTTCTCACTTAGATCAATCGCTCACTTTCGCCATCAATTGCTCAAAGTGTTATTTGGATTAACAAGGCTGTGGATGTCTGGAATGATTTAAAGGATCGTTTCAGTCATGGAGATGTCTTTCGTGTTGCAGAGCTTCAGGAGGAATTGTACCAATTTAAGCAAGGTGATCTTTCTGTCTCTGATTATTTTACAAAAATAAAGATTATTTAGGATGAGTTGAATAATTTTCGCCCTCTACCTGATTGCTCATGTTGTGCAAAAGATTATATCAAGCAAGATTATGTGATAAGATTTTTGAAAGGACTTAATGATCGATTCACCACTGTAAGGTCTCAAATTATGTTAATGGAACCTCTTCCTTCTGTCAATAAGGTTTTCTCTCTTGTTATTCAGCAAGAACGTGAGTTGACTGGTTCAATTGACCCTACTGTTTGTTTTAGTCGCACTTCTCAGCAATCTAGATCTTTCTCTGGTAATAATAATAACAATAAGGTCTGTACCTATTGTGGTAAACCATGTCATACTGTGGAAACTTGTTACAAGAAGCATGGTTATCCACCTGGTTTTAAATTTCGCAATGGTAATGCTACTGTGAATAATATTGTGACTTCTCAGCCCAATCCTTCAGCTGGTATTTTGTCTGGAAAACCTACTTATACTGATAATTACAATCCAATTTCTCAAGATCGATTTAATCAAATCATGGCTTTATCGCAACCATCTACTACTGTTGCCACCAATCCTACCAATTTTTCTGCATCTACATCTGAATCCACTCCAAATTCCAACCATCTTGTTAATCAAGTCTTTTCACTTACTCTAGTTCCTAATTTCAAAGATTCAGGTATATACAATGCCTTTTCCTTTCAATCTTCTAATTCTTGGATTATTGACAGTGGTGCTACTACACATGTTTGTTATTCTTTGTCTATGTTCACTTCATTTTCTAATATTTCTCCCATTCGAGTCACTTTGCCTACCAACTCTACTGTTGTCACTGATGTTTCTGGTTCAGTCCAAATCAATTCAAATATATGTCTTTCCAATGTTCTTTACATACCAGATTTTCATTTCAATATCATCTCAGTCACTCAATTAACTTTACAACTTTCTTGTTGTGTTACCTTTTTATCTTCACGATGTCTCATACAGGATTTGAAGACATGGAAAACGATTGGTATTGCTGTAGTTTTTCAAGGTTTATACAAATTAATAAGAAATTCATCTCAGGCTGCTTGTGTTAACTCAATTTCTGCATCAGATTCTTCATGTTCAGATTCTCCATCTCAGCTTTGGCATAATCGTCTTGGTCATTTGTCATCTAATGTTCTCAATGTTTTGAATTCTCAATTTCCTTTTATTACTAGTAAAACTTCTGTTTCTCATTTTGATGTTTGTCATTTTGCAAAACAAAGAAAGTTACCATTTCCTACTAGTATTTCTAGATCATCTGTATTTCTCCAATTAATACATGCAGATATTTGGGATCCTTATCATGTTTCATCTATTCATGGTTATAGATATTTCTTAACTGTTGTTGATGATTTTACACGCCATACCTGGATTTGTCTTCTTAAACTCAAATCTGAAGCTCGTGCATCTTTTCAAAATCTTCTTGTTTTCCTTGAAAATCAATATAATCAGCGTGTTAAATCGGTTCGGACTGACAATGGTAATGAATTTAAGATGACCTCATTTTATTTGTCTAAAGGGATTTTGCATCAAACATCATGCGTTGAAACACCAGAACAAAATAGTGTTGTTGAACGTAAGCATCAACATATTTTAAATACTGCTAGAGCCCTAATGTTTCAATCTCATCTTCCCTTATCTTATTGGTGTTATGCTGTTTCACATGCGGTTTATCTCATAAATAGATTACCAACTCCAGTTTTGAATAATCAATCCCCATTTCAAGTGTTAACAGGCACTTCTCTAGATTTTAATGATCCAAAGGTTTTTGGTTCTCTTTGTTTTGCTTGCACTCTATCTGGTCATCGTACTAAATTTGATGCTAGAGCGCATAAATGTGTTTTTCTTGGATATAAACCCGGTACTAAAGGATATGTCTTACTCAATCTTACTACTAATCAAATTTTTGTTTCTAGGCATGTCATATTTCATGAATCAATTTTTCCCTTTGCTTCCATGTCTTCTAGTTCCACTTCTAATACATCTCTTCCAATTAGTGATGGAAATAGGCCAGACCAAGGTAGGCTTTACTTAAATAGGCTTGAGTCTGCTATGTGTATATAAAGGTTAAGCCTAGGCCTGAGCCTACATGAAGGCTTTTTTTTGCGCTCAAGCGTGAGCCTTCATAAGGCTTGATTGAGCCTGAAGCCTTTTTACAAGCCTACTTATAATGTAGGCCTTTAATAAGGCTTTGTGTTGTAGGCCTTGAAAACCATAAGTAGGCTTTATGCCTACCAAATCTACATAAATGTAAGCTTTTTGTAGGCTTTGAAGCTACATATTTTAAATTGTATACATGAGATCATATATAAAAAAACTGATAAAAAATTAAAATTATCCCATCATAATTCAACATAAAATATACCCATATCAATGATTCAGTAATCAGTATAAAGAAAACCATGGAAATTTCAACATTGTCAGGTACTGTCATCAATCATCATCAAACGAAAATTGAAAGAAAAAATTCATAAAACAAAAGAAAATTCTGCAGCATAATAACATCAAGGCTTCAACATGATCTCCTCCTGTTCAGATGGCTCCTGCATAATAGAAAAATTAAGTAAATAATTACTTCAAACTCAAATCATCATGAAAACAAATATAAACACAAGCAAGATTAAAATACAATGTTCATACATTTAGTTTTCTCTTCAATCCATATTTGTGTCGAAGCCAATCCCCACCACACAAAAGAACTTCAACAGATTCTTCATTCAATCTAGCACGATATTCATCAATCACTCTTCTCCCAGCACTAAAAGTGGATTCAGATGCCACTGTTGAAATAGGGACAGCTAATATATCAGATGATACCCTTGACAATATTTTAAACTTTGTACTATTATTCTTCCACCAAGCTAAAGCACAAAAAGATGAAGAATCTGAAGAAGGAATATACGGATCATCAGCAAGATAAGTTTCCAACCCTGATTTTGTAGGAGGAATTGAATGCCTTTGACGAATCATGTTCAACATTCGCTGCATTCCTTTATTTTTTTTTGGTTTGCACCAGTATCTACCAAGGCAGTTCCATCAACATTCACTTCATCAGATGCAGATGAGGAATCCAATTCCGTATACTCAAGATATAATTCTTCTAATGCTTTTTTCACCTTTTCCACATTCCATGCAGCCTCACTTTCTGATTTATATATTAAAGGGAAGCTTATCTCAATAGCATTGAATTTAATCCTTGGATCTAGAACACTTGCAATGGCCATCAACAGATTACATTCGCCCCAATACTTATCAAATTTTTCTTTCATAGGTATTGCCATCTCATTTATGAACAAGTCTGGAGACTCCATGGCCTCATCAATCACTTGCTTTACCCTATGAACTTCAGCAAGATATAAGTTAGAAGTAGGGTATTCACTACCTGATGTGACATGAGTGGCATCATTAAAAACTTCTAACAAGTTACATACCTTCTCAATCTTTTCTTAATGCTCATTATCTGGTGCATAAGTATAATGAGGCTCTTTCTCATTATAAGCAGAAAAGGCATGCTTAAATTTCATTGCAGTTGTTAACATTGAGAATGTAGAGTTCCATCTTGTTGGACAATCAAGAATAAGCTTCCTTTCTTTCAAACCCTTCAGCTCTACAACTTCACAAAAAGATTTTATCCTTGCATCGGAGGCATTTATAAATTTGATACTTTCTCGAACTATATGAATGATCTCTTTGATGGTGTTAAGACCATCTTGCACCAACAAATTTAGGATATGCGCACAACATCTAACATGAAATAGTTGGCCACCAAGTACCAACTTATTGTTCAATGATAAGTTCTCTTTCAAGGTTCTCAAGCAAGTGTCATTGTAGCTAGCATTATCAATTGAAACAGAGAATATTTTGTTCTCAATACCCCATGATCTCAAACACTTGAAAATTGCATTTGCCACATCTACTTCTCGTCTTGGAGCAGGCACTTTAACAAAACTCAACACTCTCTTCTGAAGATTCCACATATCATCAATAAAATGGCAAGTGACAACCATGTATTCAGCTACTTGATGAGTTGACTTCCACATATCTGTTGTAATGCTAATCTTGCTCACACTTGTCATTAACTTTTTTAATGCACTTTTTTCAGCTTCATACAATTTGAGACAATCACTTCTTGCTGTCTTCCGTGAAACCCTTTTAAAATCTGGATTTGCATATTCAAATGCCCACATCAAAACTTCATCTTCAGCCATACTAAAAGGACGCTCATGCACCATAAGGGTAGTAGCTAGGATCTCTCTCATCTTTTCATTTGAATATTTCGCACCAGGAATAATGAAAGGATTACGCCCCGATTCACTTAACCGTGGAAATTGAATAGTGCTTTGCTATTTTTGTAGAGAGAGAGCCAATTTACGGTAATCACAAATTTCCAAATGCCTCTTGAGATGAGTAGTGCTTGCTCCCCTATTTCCAGTAGCTAAATTTGCTTTACAATATACACACTTAGCTTTCTTCGTGCCATCCTTAAGTTGAACTTCTTCAAATTCTTTCCAAACTACAGAAGTTTTGCGTCGCTTTTTGGTGATAACACCATCTTCTTCACTTCTAATTACTTCTTGTTGAGAGTCATTGTTGTTGATTTCAGTTCCACCATTTGACAAATTAGCTGTAACATGCCCACTAACTTGTTCACTTTGACTCCCATCAGATTGAGGGGGAGCAGAATCACATGTTATTGTTGCTATCCATTGCAAAAACTTACCTATGTAAAAAATTATAACACAGTTCTAAAGTAAGTTGCAACTTGCAACAATCATATATATGCTATTTGGCCAAAAATAAAACAATCATACGGACTAAAGGTGTTTGTATTTAACTAACATTGTTTTGTATTACATATAAAATAGTCATTATATATGCTTCAAATGTCATTCAGATATATTTTTCTTCTTCTACCACAGAAATTTCTAGCATAAATATACATCATGAAAGCTACATCTCATATGAAAATTGAATTATGAAAAAGCTACATCTCATGAAAGCTACATCTCATATGAAAATTCTAGCATAAATATATATCATGAAAGCATAAATATACATCATGAAAGCTACATCACATAAGGTCCAACTCAAAAGCTATTACTAATTCCAAAATCTCTTTAATCTGTCACGAAATCAAAGGGTGAAGAAAATACTGTCGTAAACTTGGCTTAAACCTTTAGAGTATATACCAATTTTTCTTCGTACCTTTAGTAGCTTAAATTGGATAAATCTGATTTACTCAAAAAAAAGCGAGATTTACATGGACCCATGCGTGAGTCATCCACTCAACCTATCATACATTAAAAAAACTAAATGAAGAAGGAAAAGGAGTATAGAGGGAAGGAGGAAAATACCACTTTGTTGTCCAGATGAAGCAAGATTTGCGATGGCCGAAGAAGAAGCTATTATGGTGGAAGATTTGCGATGGCCGAAGAAGAAGCTATTATGGTGGACGAAAATGAAGAGGCTTGGCGGCTAGGTTTTTTAGACAGTGGGAAGAGTAGGGATTAGGGAAGAATGAAAAGTGAAAATATTTTGACTGTGAGTCTGTGTGATGTAATGATAACAAAGGGGGTTATTTAGTAATTGCATATTATAATTTATTATTATTATTAAATGTTAAACAGGCCAGGCCTGCAGGCTTTCAGGTCAGGCTTCAATGAAATAGGCCTGACCTATTTATACAATAAGGCTTCTAAAGAGTCCTTAGCCTGACCTTTTTAACAAATAGGCCAGGCCCAACCAGGCCCTAAATAGGCCAGGCTGTAGACCGCCTGTTAAGGGCCTGGCCTATTTCCATCCCTACTTCCAATGCCTCAATCTTTTACTCCTATGGATTCTTTTGATCCTCCCTCTTCTCTGTTACCTACTTCTAATTTTACTAATCTTTCTACTTCTCCATTACCTACCTCTTCACCTTGTTTTTCTGATTCTGTTTCTTCTCCTTCTCCTATTCTTCGTCGCTCTCAAATAGAACACAAGCAGCCTACATATCTTCATGACTATCATTGTTCTTTACTTACTTCAGATCAAACGTATTCCATGTCTACCAAATGCCGGAATCCTCTCTCATCCGTTGTTTCTTATAATCATTTGTCTTCTTCCTACAAACGCTTTGTTTTATCTATCACTACTCCTCTTGAACCCAAAACATATAAAGAAGCTATACAATATCCTGAGTGGCAACAAGCAATGCAGGCTGAAATATCTGCCGTAGAGCTTAATAAAACATGGATCTTGACTGAATTACCTAAGTACAAATCTCCAATTGGTTGTAAGTGGGTTTTCCGTTCCAAATTCCGTGTTGATGGTAGTCTTGAGAGACACAAAGCCCGGTTAGTAGCAAAGGGTTATACTCAAACTGAAGGAGTCAATTATTTTGATACTTTTTCTCCTGTTGCTAAAATGACAACTGTTCGCTTACTTTTGGCTATAGCTGCTGTTTCTAATTGGCATCTTGAACAATTGGACGTTAATAATGCCTTTTTACATGGGGATCTCAATGAGGAAGTCTACATGACTCTTCCACCTGGATTTTCTTGTTCTAATCCTCATATGGTATGTAAGTTACAGAAGTCTATTTATGGTTTAAAGCAAGCTTCACGTCAATGGTTTGCTAAGTTGTCATCTTCCTTGCTTTCCTGTGGATATACTCAATCTTTGTCTGGTTATTCTTTATTCATTCGTAAGCAAGATGATTCTTTCACTGTTTTGTTAGTCTATGTAGATGACATTATAGTTGCAGGCAATGATTCTCATGAGATTTCACGAATTAAGACTTTTCTTCATGAATCTTTTAAGATAAAGGATCTTGGCAAGCTTAAGTTTTTCGTTGGTTTAGAAATTGCTCGTAATTCTTCTGGCATTACTCTGAATCAACGTTAGTTTGCACTTGATATTCTTTCTGATGCTGGTTATTTGGGATGTAAACCTGTATCTACTCCTATGGATCGTTCTACTCGCCTTTCCAAGGATCATGGTACTCCTCTTTCTGATATTGGTTCTTATCGGAGGCTTGTTGGTCGTTTACTTTATCTCACTACTACTCGACCTGATATTTCCTATGTTGTCCAACAACTTTGCCAATTCACTCAAGCTCCTACTACGGTTCATCATCAAGCAGCTTTAAGAGTTCTTAGATATCTAAAGAGTTGTCCAGGAAAAGATCTTTATTTTTCTTCAACTTCTACTTTTCAGTTAAAGGCATTTAGTGACTCTAATTGGGCTGGTTGTCCAGATACACGTAGATCTGTTACTGGTTTTTGTGTTTTTAAGGGCCAAGCTTTATTTTCTTGGCGGTCGAAGAAACAAACTACCGCTTCTAAATCCTCCTCTGAAGCTGAATATCGTGCATTGGGTTCTGTTACTTGTGAGGTTCAATGGTTGCTTTATCTTCTTGCTGATTTTCAGATTCCTCATCCTACTCCAGCTACCATCTACTGTGACAACCGATCTGCCATTCATATTGCTTCTAATCCTACATTTCATGAACGCACTAAACATATTGAGCTTGATTGTCATATTGTTCGTGAAAAAGTTCAAGTTGGCATCATTCATCTACTTCCAGTCCGAAGTTCTAATCAACTAGCTGATATTTTCTCGAAGCCCTTAAATCCACAGCCCTTTCATTCTCTTTTATGTAAATTTAGGATAATGAATATATACTTGCCAGCTTGAGGGCGGGTAACAAGATTAATTTTGTATTTAACTCAAATAGTTAGTTCTCTAGTTATGGTACTTAACCATAGTTAGCATAATTAGGTTTAGCTAGGTTACCAAAGTGTACTTATATAAAAATTAGTGTAATGAGCAAATCTGATCAATGAAAAACATAAAGCTATTTTTCAAACACTGTCTTATTATAAACAAACCTGGAAAAAGGTTAGTGATAGTATCCAGATGGATAATACTACTAATTAATGATGTTCATTGGAAATGGGAGAGGCGCAGAATGTTTTCTATTAAATCTGCTTACTCAGTGCTGTCAGAAGGGGATAACTATCCAAGTGTTATATGGGATGATGATATGTGGAAAGTAAAGGATCCCCAAAAAGGATACCGACGTATTATGATGAAAATAGACTCCTCTACTGTTGTTCATCTTATTGAGAGGGAGATTAGTTAATGTTGTGAACTATCAGGAGGTGCTAGCTGTTAGAGATTGAAAAGTGAGTATATCTCATGTGAGAATAGAGTCGAACATGGTGGCTGATTATCTTGCAAAGTCAAGCCGGATTGCATTGTGTTGAGAATCCCACTATGGAGTTGTCTGAGTTGCTTAGCAGTTGGCAGGGATTGTAAATGGGTGCTTTGAACCCATAGGTTTGGGCTGAGGTCTCTAGAATAATTATATAAAAAAAAGATGAAAATTTTAAATTAGGCTGGTAAATTTGACGAATTTCTGATTTGACCATATACCCAACTTAAAATTAATTTTAAAATACGAGTAAAATGAATTAACTATACTCCCCTCCTTCCTTGTTTTCTCATTCTATTCTCTTCCTCTTCCTCTTTACAATCATTAAAATTGTATTGAATCATATACTTCAATTCCTACTTTACAATAATAAACGCTTTTCAAGAATCTAGAGGCCATAGTGCATGACGCTCCCTACACCTTTTTTTATTGCAAATATTTTTTATCAGAAATTTTTTATTGCAAAGTAATTGGCATTTTGTGAGAATAAGTTCAGAATTCACAAGACTAACACAAAAAATTAAGATTGAGAAGGGGGAAAGATTGAACATAGAAGGAGTAATTAAATAGGGAAGGAGGAGAGGGTATACGTAAATAAATCATTTTATTTTTTTACCATAATTAAATAATTTTATTTATATTTTGAAATTTTGTCTTTTCTATTATGATTATTATAAACTATGCATATCAAATACCCCTTCCTTTCTAAATATAAAATCTATTTTGCTAAAGCGATTAGATTAATTATGTTTGTTAAATTAGTGATATTCATTTGATATTGCGAAAGCCTTCTAATGAATTGCATGAATTAGAAATCCTCATCTTTTGCTTGTTTATTATTGAGAAATATCACTAGGGATATTTTGAAGAAATTTTGAAAAATATAAAGTTATATTTTATTTATGAACAAGTTCACCTCTCCAAATAAATGTGATATTTGCAAACCAAGGGAGCATATTAATAACATCAGTTTAATTGTGTTTGTGATGATAGCTTTATAAATCATAAAATATGTACCATTACATTCGTTAATTTTTTCATCTAAAGGTGAATACGAGATTAAGAGAAAAAATGAGAAAGAGGAAAAGGAGATGACCTCCTATATCAGTTATATATAATTGTTAGCGACTAATTACATTTTGTTTATATCAGTTATACTAAAAAAGCTAAGAGAATTAAATAGATTTCCTCTGGCATAATTACAAAACACACATATATACTAACCTCATTTTTATTAGTTTTGCTCTCCACAATATTTTAAGTTTTCTTGAGATTTTAAACATCACATAAACATAGGAACACAGTGAAAATCAATATCATGATAAGCCGATAAGCGGCAAGAAAGTATAATTTATTTGGGATACGAAAGGAGGGCATATTTATTCATCATCTAGTGATCCATGTGGCTGCATTTCCACTTCAACGCTTCCCAGGGACAGTGATCGCTGAAATATTCCCAACAACAATAATAATTCAGCTCAACCAAAAAAAAAGAAAGAAATAAATAAAAAGAAAATGAAACAAGCTAGGCGACCCCAAGACATTGATATCCTTTTTTCCCTTCTGTTTTATCCATTTAAACGAGAAAAATGGCATTTATTTTTATTCCCTTATTAAAGATATAGTTTAAATATGGTGAAACTAAATATACACCAACTTGGTCTACAAATGCTAATAATGTAAATACTTATTGGTGAACTATTTGTAAATATTTTTATAGGAAATCTATGACCATATAAAAAGCAGATAACTTTTTACTCCGTGAAATTTAAGTTGTGGAGAATTTACATAATCATATAAAGATTAATATTTTTGTGTGATTCATATATTTATTCTCTTCTTACTATATATCTAGTAGTTAGTTGGTTATATATCGTATAATTTATCCATAGAACTTCATTGCATCTTTTTTGATTTTAATTCATTTTATTGCCGCCTCAATGGAGACAAGCTTCAGTATTCTCAAATAATAAATAAAAAATATTTTACGAAAAATTATAAATTGGAAGCATAATGGATCAAGGTATTATTCCTACTAGTGCTCCCTATGTCTACAAATTATAATTAAAATTATCTACTAATTAATATTCTTACTCTGATCAAAGATTTAGATTTTGACGTTTATCTGTTGAGATAGTATGCACTATATTTCTTCTGGAAAAAAAATATCCAGTATATTTCACCCAATCTTGATGGTATGAAGTAGTTGTTGTAAATTGTAATTATAAATTATTTTGGGAAAATGACAAATAAATATCTGTAAATATCCAAAAGGACATATTTAGGAATGGAGAGAGAGTATTATTTATAGTAATCAAAGACTGGATAAAATATTACTAGGTACCTCCACATTTGTAACCAGGGGGGACATTGAGGCCACAAGAGCGAGCAACAAAAATGGCCTTATCAACGTCTATGAGACTAACGAACTCAGGGGTCACAAGTGTTTTGCATGCACATGGTGGATCGAATTTTCTTAATTCGATGCAGCAATCCTCCGACGGCTTAATTTGTGGTCCGGTCTTCTGCACATACGCTGCGCATTGTTTGAATAGTTCTGGCACATTTCCTCCACACTGACCTGACACCATTATCAGTTCATTGTTGCAAACTAGGGTTCCTGCAATCACCATTAGAATAACCAAGTTTCTTAATGAAGAAGCTGCCATGTTATTATATGCCTTTTTCCTTTTGAAATAGTCACAACAATGATGTTATGATGTTTGTGGTTTTATGGTTTAATTTTGTATAAGGTTGTTAATATATGAGGAAGAAGAAGATGGTGATTATAAATAAAATTGTTATTTACAAAGATCCAAGAGACAGAGATAAAATCATTTGCTTAGAATGGAACGACGGATCATATAATAATCCTTTTGAAAATTACTAGAGGATGGAATAACGGAATCTTTAAGTCCATGTTTGATCAATCTCCGTAACCAAGTTTTTCATATCACGGTAATTTGATTTAATATTTAGGCTATAGTATACTTTTGGTCCCTTATGTTTGCATCAAGTTTCAATTTAGTCCTTTATGTTTGGAAAGTATACTTTTAGTCCTTTTTTGTTAACACTGTTAGTTTAATTTAACAGAAAATGCTAACTTAACAATTTTAAATGATTGTTTTATAATGAAAGTGGACAAAAATGATAAATTTTGAAAATATAAGAATATTTACACTCAAATATTTTAATCTGAACATTTTTTCAGTATTTAATAACAATTTGAAATTGTTAAGTTAGCATTTTCCATTAAGTTAAACTAACGGTGTTAACAAAAAAAAAACTCAAAGTGTACTTTTCAAATATAAAGGACTAAATTGAAACTTGATGCAAATATAAGGAACCAAAAGTATACTTTAGCCTAACATTTATAATGATTTAGGTTTTGACGTTTAATTTACCTCTTTGTGATAAGTATGCATTATATTTCTTCTGGAAAAAAAAGTAAACAGTATATTTCGCCCAATCTTAACGCGGTATATATGAAGTAGTTGTTGTATTTATAAATTATTTTTAATACCTTTGTTAAATTTGTATTAGTTTTAAATTACATCAGTTAGTCTATTAATTAATTGTTCTAACACTACTACAAATTGTCCCTCTACCAGCGCACCTTTACATGCGCTTAGAAGAAACGCATGTATAGAGGGTCCTTTACATGCGCTTAAAGCGCATGTACAGGTAAGAATCTATACATGCGCTTAAAGCGCATGTAGAGGCCTTATCTCTACATGCGCTTTAAGCGCATGTATAGAAATGTGCATCAATTAAAATTCACTAAAACAATGACTAGAAAAGGATTTAAGTATTTAGAGATAAAATATAAAATGAACTTAGGTGAAGAGCTCAAAATTATATGGAAACACCCTTTACATGTGCTTTAAGCGCATGTAAAGGCACTACTGAAGTGCAAAACATAGAGTCATGCATAAGAGGTCCTCCTCAGACCTCATAAGGTGTCCCTGCTGGTGGACTTAGTGTTTCAAGGCTCCATTACCACTTTTGGGTGCTATGGAATTGGTGAAACACCCTTTACATGCGCTTTAAGCGCATGTAGAGCCTCTACATGCGCTTAAAGCGCATGTAAAGACTTGTTCTTCAATGGAATTCACTATAACATTGTCAAGCACAAGATTTGAGCATTTTGAGATGAAGTATTGAAACAATTTAGTTGAAAAGCACCAAATCATATGAAAATCCATATAATTAAATGGACATTGGTCTTTACATGCGCTTTAAACGCATGTATAAGCCATAAAATATTATTATAACAAAGGAAAGCCAATACATGCGCTTAAAGCGCATGTAAAGGCTTGTTCTTTAATGGAATTCACTATAGATCAATGTAATTAGTAAATTATAGATCAATGTAAATAAATAAGTAGGAAATTAGAAATTATGAGATTTTTTGTGGGATTTAAGATACTATAGAGATTAGTTATATATCTTAATCAATTGAATGATTTAGGATGTGTGTGTAACATCCTAAATTTTGCTTAATGATAATGAGAAATTATTGAGGTATCATTTAGGAAATTTAAACGTTTTAGGGAGAGATTTTAGGATATTTAGAACAAATTATGAATACTTTATCTTATCTGCCTTAGAATTTAAATAAATATAGTTAAAAGAATTAATTGGGATGAAAAGAAAGAGTTATAGTAATATATACAAACTTATGGGCTAAAAATATAATTTTACAATTAGTTTTAAGATAGGAATTTAAATGAAAATGTAAATAAATAAGGATAGAAGAGTATTTTTACATTTCTCCCTCAAAACCCTAAACACACATTTCTCCCTCCTTCCCTGTATGTTTAGCCGCCCTCATCTCACCAAATCACCATCATCATCGACAATACTCTCCTTCCTCACCTCACCTCCACCGTTCTACCTTCGACCTCCGGTAGCCCAAGGCGCGGCGGCGGCGGCTCTCTGTCTCTCATCATCATCAAACAATTTCCTCACTTTTCTTCCTCGCGTCTTCACCCTCTCTGCTCTCTTCGTCTTCGTTTTCGTTCTTCTTCATCGTCGGAGATTCAGCGGCGTTAGGCGACGGCGGAGGTGCACGGCGGTCGAGCAGTGTTTGGGGTAAACGTCCTTTCCTTCATTCTTTCTTTTCTATTCGTTTTTACCATCCCTTAGTCCTTTCGTTTTCTTTTCAAAATCTGTCAATCATAGCGGTTTCCGGCGAGAATCTGGCAAAACATGATGGCTATGAACTCTGGTGAGTATCTTCTACCCATTCTCTTTTTTTTTGCCATATCTTCTACCCATTCTCACTCCTTTTATTTGCGTTTTGGCCGAGATTTGAGAGGAATCCGAAATAGGGTTTGTTCTTTTCATGACTTTGAAACTGATTATGCTTGAATATTTGGTGTATTATGAAGGATTAGAGCTGTAACTTGAAGATTATGAAGTTTTTGCAAAACCCTAACTTTTGGGGATTTTTATATCCAACGGGTTTCACAGATTTTTGGGTCAAATATTCTAATTAAATCATGTAGGTATATTATGAGGCTGATTTGGTGTATGCTATGGTTGATTTAATTGAATTGGTGATTATGGTTTGGTGTACACAAAGTATTGATGATGTGTTTATGCTTGTTGGTTGAATCTTGTTATGTATGGCGATTCTTGAAATGTTATATGTGATTGTCTTGCTTGGGTGTTTGATCTCGACTTTGTTGTGGATGTGTGATTTTGGTTGAGCATGATGGATTTATAAATTATTATTCATCTCTGCTTTGGCCTTGTTTTTGACTGTGTATGTGAGGATTATTTGCAAACAAATAAATGTAAAAATGCTTGCTGATTTTATGAAGGTGAATGTCTATGGATGTTAGTGATAATGGATAATAGCAAGTCAATTTTTCTTTGAACTACAATGTGTGTGATTGATGTGTTGATGCTTGCTGGGTCATTTTGTTTCAAATGGAATGGTTTAAGATATGATTATTTGGCTGAATTTTTGGATGTAATCATGCTTGATAGTATAGTTTTGGTTTGTTGAATATATTATTATTGCTGGGAAATTCTGCCTGATTAATAATATAGAATGTCTTAATTGTTAGTCATAGACATTCAAGGACAATAAAAGGAAGAAATTTGAAATATGTTTCATGTAATTCATTTTTAAGTCTAGAACAATTTATAGTGATTAGGTGGGTGTGATAACTATGAAGCTGTAATTAATTCTGGCTTGAGTGGGCTGAATTATTTATGTTTGAAAAAGTGATAAAATTGAATAATATGGAAGTAGGAAGGCTTGTTTATTAATTGAACTAGCGGTACCTCCCGTGCGTTGCACGGGAGATATACGTGAAGGAAATAAATGAAGGAAACGCCGATAAAAGAAAATGATTTTCATATTTTAGACAGATATTGGTCTCAAAATACCATCATTGGTCTGTTAAACCTATGGATCCATAAAATGAATACATACAAAAATAATGTGATGGAGATAACTACTTAGTGTTATGAAGATTGCTTTCATGCAAGTAAGACTTGTAAGTTTAAAGAGTAGCCATAAAAAATACTAAAAAGCAAAAACTGATCAAGAACTCTCCTGCAAAAATACTTGCAAGTGAAAAATGATTGAGATTGAAGAAAATTAATGAGCTGCTGAAATATAATGCAGCTATGAAGTGATAATTAACATGCAATTATGCATATGTGCTGTAAATATACTAAGCTAGGTTATTTTCTTTGATTTTATCTCCCTGCATTTTAACAATTTGTTACATTATAAATCATCCACTCACAGTAAATTGTGATTGAAAGATGAAATAATCCAATGCCTACAAACTATTGGTGTCATGAACCTTTAAAGAGGGGCATCGAAACTGAATATTAGGATAGTTCAAACCTAGACATTCATGAGCATGCTTCATTAATTTCTTGGCTGGAATAAGCGATAATGATGACCTCACTATCAGCAGTGTGCTTTCTGATATTGCCTCCATCTAAATTAGCATACTTGTTGATAAGATCCCTCTATCATTTGGTGTCGACAGGGCATAGTCTTTTCATTCACTTCATAACACAAGACACAGGCTAAAACAATAGCAAAGGTACCCTTTTACCCTGCAAATTTTGAATAGATTTCTTCAATCTTTGTTCAGGCTTATTTGCCCTATGAGTTTCATTGTTACTTTCCTAGGCACTTCTACAAGGTTGCTTGTATCTGTTCAGATTTTATGGCTTTAAAATTGAAGTGTTTTTACTGAAAAAAAATCAAAGCAACAGGCATTAACTGTAAAAAAATAATTTTGTTGTTCAACATGCATATCTATTCTAAACCATGTGTGTTAATAAAACCATATCAAGTTTACAATCATTCAGCAGAACAACGGGTTCATTTTCTGATGTCAAAAGGCTCACTACCAGGTTTTGAGATAAAATCCATCAGACTAATCAAGAAGTATTTACTCCAGCCATATATGTCTACCATTGAAACCAAGAAGTATCCAATTGATAACCTCTGAGTGTTATGAAAGCAAATTCCAAAATTCATAGGTTAGTAAGGCATAAAAAAGGAATTGGTCAAAATAAAGGCATAAAAAGGAAACAAACTTACATATAAAGCTTAAGGTATCCACGATCCAATCCATAGCTCACAAGTTTCTGCAAATATTGGGCAAACAATAAAATGAAACATAGGGTACTGATTACAGGAAAATGATTGAGTTGATTAAATAATATGCTGTGATTTAATGAAAGAACAAAAGACAAAAGGCTAGTAAGAATAAGATCAAATAAACAAAAGAAATATAGGTATTTACAATGATGGCAGAATAAGATCAAATAAAAGTAGTGATATTGAGTAATTAAAGCAACAAAAGAGGACAAATAAACTTGTTCAATGAGAAAGCCTCTCCAATCAGCTCCTGGAAAGACGTGACTTATGCCTTGCTCCAGTGTTTCTGTGAAACGTGCCCACTTTCAATGCTTGGTCAATGAGAAAGCCTCTCCAATCAGTTTCTCAATGGGGAGTATTTCTTCCCATCTTGCATCAGATTTCTTTATCAGGTAACAGAGAGCAAAAAACACAGCTTTTGCAACCTTTTGTCTTGAGCTCTTTTCTCCAATCATTATTATACGAAATCCAAACAACAGAAAAAAGGTTTTAGACCCACGATAAAAGTTGATTTGGCAGCTGAAATATAAAAACAGAATGCCTACCGGACAGAAGTATTAATGCATAGCTTTAATAGGACACTTAGCGCAACTAAGACCAATTTAATACAAAATAAAGCTAGCATACTCTGAAAGACCACTACCTTTAGAATCTTATCAAAGCAAAGTTCAACTCCGACAAAGTGCTTATTTAAAGAGCATACAGGCAAATAAATCTGAGATGTAAACCAATTCAAGGCTTAATTGTTTTTTGAGAAACTGAAGCAAAATGGAAATTGCTTAAACTTTCTATCTAGTATATCTCAATTGATATTACATAATTTTAGACTCATTGATAAAGTGAATCAGAAATATAAAGATTTGTAAGCCAAGGATAATGAACATAGATATGAGCCTCATGGATAAAAAATTTATGTGAGAGTATCTTGCAAGCAGAACTTTTCCATCTAGAAATGATGTAAACACCCTCCATGGTTTTAGCTCTAGTTATAAGTGCGTTTTATACCATTGGAAGTAAATCTCTATAGAAAGAGTTGTGCTTTCTAAGAAAGTAAACATAATCTTACTTCTGAATGACTCCTCAAGATTCCATCACACAAAACTGAAGATTAGTTGATGAATCCCAAAAAGTTTACAGTCTTGCTTTTTTTCAAGAAGTTTACTGTCATGCTTTTTGCAAGAAGTTTACTGTCATGCTTCTTCAATGGTCATTCTCATGATGCTACAATAAATGCTAGTCTGGATAAAAAGTCACAGAAAAATAGTTTTGCTAGCATTTAAGAGAACCTCTAGAAATATAACAACAGATTATAACACCATCATAACAAAAGATTAAATACCATTAACGTTCTATGAAAGTATGGCAAAAGTAAAGCAAACTGACAAAGTGCATTTTTTGAATTGACCAAACAGAAGAAATATAAACGATTAGCATCTAAATCTTTCAAGTTTTAACCAACAAAGTGCATACTACAGCTTTTCAAAATGCACAATATACTAACATCATTCATATCAAGGGCCAAAATCTTCAACATACCCAATCCATCTGATATTATATCAAGCCCCTCAACATGTTGTGTTTTAAATCGTCATATATAAGATATAATATAAATCCTTGTGATTAACTGACCATCTAGACAACTTCATATGAATGAAGGCACAACTCATACCACAATAAATCAAATCAAACTACTACTTCGACAAAAAAACTCACCAAACAATCATGCAAGAATGAAATCATTGAGTGACCTCCATGGTAGTAAATTGAATATTGGAAAAAAATATATCTATTGCCCTGTTCTTCCCTGATACAACAGGGAGGAGTCATTCAAAAATGTATGACCTCCCTGGCAAAAGATTGGCTCAGACCGGGTAAATTAATACACCCAAAAAAATTAAACACCATTCACACCAATAAAAAAAATACACCCAAAAAAACAAATATTTGAAACAAACAATGACCCAAATCTGAAACACGTAGGGCATGTACATGCTAGCTTGGATATACTCAAACATAGAGAGTGGATCGGACATGGGTTTTGTTCAACAATGACACAAAAAAAAAAGGAAATAGCAGAGTTCAATAAGTAAAGATAATCTCGATAAAAAAAAATAAGTAAAGATAAAATTTTTACCTTGACAATAACCATTACAACAAAGCAAGAGAGCCTGGCCTCTCATAGTGTTGCGACTACAACGATAAATCAGTTGAAAGCTTTCAATCGCAGGAAAGCATCTGGCGATCATGAAGAAAAATTGGTATAGATTGAGAAAATGAAAAAAGAAGAGAAAGATTAGAGGTGGAATGAAGATCAATGAGGTTCACTGAGAGAGAGATGTGGAGCCACGGACGAGAGAGAGACGAATGAGGCAGAAAGATGTGGAGAGAAGAGAAAAAGAAAATGAGGATAAGAATGAACTGTGAAAAGTAACATTTTGGTCGGCTCTTATACGGCTAATGGCTAATGAACAGGGAGAATGAGTCTGGAGCCAAGCAAAATAATCGGCTCCTACAGTGTTCTGGTGGAACACATTTATGTGATATATTGATGATGTATAGTTGTTAATATGTTTCATTATATTCACTTGTTAAGCAATGGTTGAATTGATCTTTCTTCCTTGATTGTTTGGTATTGTATGTGATTTGTATTATGGAATAAACATGTGAATTGTGTGTATGACTCTGAACCATGTTTTTGGGTGAAATTTTGTAATTTCACACTTTGGGTGCTCATTGAGTGGTCAACAGTGAAGCATAATGTTGAGTTAAAGAACTTGAGTTGATGGCATTGAAATTGTGAAGGAGCAAATGGATTCCTTTGCTACTGTAAACTTCATACTGACTGAAACTTGATATATGCATGCTTATTTGAGATTTGTTTTCTGATTTTTGCACTAGCTGAACTGATTAAATGAGAATAATTCATGTTTCTGTTTTGTTCATTTCTAAGTTAGGTGAATGATCATGATTGATGACAATGCATTTTTGTTCCTCTCTTTGAAGAGAATCGATTGTCTAATTTGAGATGATCAAAATATTAGGTGCTTTACCCCTTCACCTAATATTTTTGAAGTTGAGGTTGCAGTTCCTGATAAATTTTGTGATAGTTCAACAATTGAGAATGTCAAAAAGGAATGTGCTAGTGATACTGTCATTTGTGATGCAGATTCCAGTTTTGTTAATTCTCATAATGATCCTAGCAGAGAGAACAATTCTGCTCAAGAAATTCAAGATTATGCTGAATTTTTTTTAACGATGCAACAGTGCAGTTGTTTAGCCTTGTCAATTGTTAAATGTGCAATGGCGTGGTATCTCTTGACAGTATTTTTGTGATTTTCTGATTCTTATTATTTCATTGGTTCTCATATGTTTTGCATTGATTTTGATTCAAAAGAAAATGAGGAGACAAGACAAAAGATGCTGAAACAGGTGGAAGAGAAGAAACTAGAGTTAGCCAATGCCCTTAATACTGCTGCAATTTCTGAGGTATTTGTTGTTGATCTGTTATTTCATTTAAATACTTTTTCATGTTTCTAAATTCTTATATTGTTCTATAATGAAATCCTCACTTTATGCATCTTTCTGGGTTGATCAAAGACCAATAAATGAAATATGCTTTTGGTGGTTATATTGGGAAATAATGTAAATTTATAATAATTTTTTTTTAAAAAAAAACATTCTATACATGCGCTTAAAGCGTATGTAAAGGTATGTACCTCTAAGCGCATGTAGAGGTATGTACCTCTACATGCGCTTTAAGCGCATGTAGATGTACATGCGCTTAAAGCGCCTGTAGAGGTACATACCTCTACATGCGCTTTAAGCGCATGTAGAGCCCCCCTTTACATACGCTTTTAAAAAGCGCATGTAGAGCCTTTACCAGCGCCCCCTCTACATGCACTTATAAAGCGCATGTAGAGGCCAAAATAAGCGCATGTAAATGGGGTAATCTGTGGTAGTGTAACAAAGATCACGAGCATGATCATTTATATGGATGTAGCAAAATGATGTGATGGGTTCGCCTTCCAAATGGTTCCTATATATGGCTGGTCCTATTCGGAATAGTTTGAATTGCAATTTCCTATAGGTTTAGTTAAGAGACGGATTCAGTTTCGGCAATCATGTAAATAAAAAAAATGTTAATAATTTTGCCTCCGTAAATTTATAATTCATGTCTCAGATAATGATTGACAAATCCATGTATTTGTATGTTTTTAACGTGCTAATTTGAAGTTGTTAACATTTCAAATATGCAATATTGAATTAAAATGCATTGATTATAATTTAATTGGATTAAAAATGATTTTGAGTAAAAAGGGTCAAATAAGGGCATAATCGTCACATTTAATTGTTTATCTTAAGTAGTTAATTTTTGAGATGAAAGGTATTATGTTGTTGTAATTTTTCCCTTGCAGAAAATGACAAAAATGAGCTGAAATTGCTATTCTGAGCATTTGGAGACAATTACAGAATCAGCCCACAATCCTGAAAATGCTTCAAAACAGTCCTGCGAAAATTAAAGAAGCTGACCCAAAACTTTCAGAAGTTGCAAACAGGTCCCTGTCGCGAACAGCAGCTTCCAGGCTCGGTTTTTACTGGTTTTTTGGGTATTTTGACCCCATTTTGGACCCAAACTCAAACCCAATGATCAAGCCCATGTTCCTATTGATATTAAGTGAAAAACTAGGCTTAGAAACACAAGTTTTGGGGGTTGGGTGCTCCCAAAACCCTAGTTCCCTTCATTCCCTTCATCCTCTTCACTTCTCATCCCATTTCTTCAATCTTCCACCTTCCTTCCTCCATTCATGCCTCAATAAAATTCCACCTTGCTCTTGGAGTTGATTTGAAGATGGCTTGAGCTATGGTTCTTCAAAGGGGAGTCTCAATTCCTTTTCTTTCTCTTTATATTTTTGATTGCCTAGGTTTAGGTTAGCATTTATGTTTTGAGATTGGACTGGACTTGGTTGTTATTATGGGTATTTGTGATTTTGACTTGTAATGAGGGATTTGGACTCAACAATATGTATGGTCATACATATGTTCTTTATAATTCATTAGATATTTCTATTTACTCATGGTATTGGTAGATAGTTTATTGAATTGAATTGTAATTGAACCATGCATTACAAATCACTAATCACACTCTAGGGTAATTAATAATGCCTAAATTAATGGGTCCATGAGATTAGGTGTTAGACTTGCCGGTTGGTGATGTTTGGTATTTTAGGAAACCTAGAGAAACTCAAAGTGAACCTATTAATTGCTTGAGTAACATTGGACTTCAATCCTTAGATTTTATTTTATTATGTGGGGTTCCAATAGTGAATTAAAATCATAGGATCAATTAAGTGGCGATTCGGGGTTCCGGTCGTAGGATTAATAGTTCCTTGCAAGTAATAGGTCCACAAGCACTAAAGAGCTTAACAATGCCTAATTGGATGAGGTTTCAACAACTAGGTATTGGACTCATGGGTCCATGAGGTTTGGTAAATTAGGAAATTAGTGCATTAAACTCCCCAAAAATATTTAGAAAGCTATGATAGCCATTGAAAATCATTTCCAAGAGCACTTCACTTCCATTCCACCCTTTTATCCAAAAATACCAAAAATATTTATTTGTTTTGCATCCTTCATTCCCTCTTTAAAAAATCAACAAAAATATATTTTCTTTACCCAAATTCATCTTGAATTGCATCAAATTTATTAGGGTAGTTTAATTAAATAAGGCTCCCTTGAGAACGATACCCGGGGTAACTTCCGCTTACCTTGAGGTACTAAAATTTCTTGAAGGACTAGACCTAAGGCACACTACACCGACCCGCAAGTCGGTGTCCTTCAATGATCATATTGATTACTCATATTGAAGTTTTTCATGATAAAATTTTGATGTGTTCTTTTTTAGTATACATTAATATGATATTCAATATTAAGGATTAATCCATATTAGTTTTTTATCCATATATGCGTGTTTTAATTTAATACTTGTATGTAGGATAGGACACTCTATTTTTATAGAATGACATAGTATTCATATCCATAATAAACTCAAGAGTCATCTCTTTCTTTGTTTTTTTTTTTATTACAAGAGTCATCTCTTTCTATTTGTTCTGTACAATTGACATATTGTGTTGTAAAGTTCAATGAGGAACAAAACTAGCATTAAAAAAATGACTTAGCTAAAGTGTAATCCATTACCCCATTCCTAGAATTTCTATCTATGAGTGTGATCGATTATTCCAAAGTGGTTGTATCTCTCAGGATGACTCCGCAATCAAAATACAACGTTTAAAAAGCATGAGCAAGTTGTAACTTTTTTTAGGACTTAACGTTTATAATTACATATACTCCTTTATGTCCCATATTAAGTTGTCGATCATTTCAGCCAAAACAAAATACTATTCTAATTAATTGTCTTTCTATACTTTCAATGCACAAATTGCAAGTTTTTACCAACATTATCTTAGTAAGTAGAACTTTGTTATTATCTTAAATATATGCCAATTTTACTGAACACGTCTCCATCATAAGAAACAAATTAGATGGTTGAGATTTTATTAAATTTTTAATTTTAATTTTTAACTTAATTCTTCTTAATGTGTAAAATATGGACCGTATATAAATACTAATTTCTAAATCAATAACATGACCAATAAATTGACTTAATATATTATATTTTAGATGAATTGATTTAATCCTTCTTAACGTGTGGAATATTTTATATAAATTGACTTAATTGACCTTTTTACAAAATGCCCTTTATTCATCAATTGTGAGAAACATAATGTACTAGATAAATGGATTGAAAAATATCACACTAATCCTTATATATATTCAATTATGAGAAACATATGTGGAGTACTACATTCAGGGACAGAAGAGTATTAAATTTCTCATTCTATTTGCTAAGATTTTTGCTATCACTTTATAACAAAAGTTGCACAAACTTATGGGCCAAAAGTGATTCACTGTTTCAGGGGAATTCTGCTTTGTAATAAATTAGCACAGTAGTGGAGTTGTTTGGTTCAACTGCCCTAGACTCAAATCATCTTCAAAGAAACCTCTGACCATAATAGACAATCTTGTGCTAAACAATCTCCCAATGTTGATAGAATATAGTAGTATGTTCTAGGAAATCCATCAGGCCCTGGGACTTTAAAATTCCCTAACTCAAAGGCTGCCACTCTAATTTCTTCATATGTTCACTAGATATTCCAACTTTAACTTCACCTCATTTGATTTGATTTGCATGTGGATAGGTGTCCTTGATTATTCTATCTTTTTTACTTTGGGCATCATTTTCAGTTCTAAAGGGAAAAACTAATTTTCCTGTATTAATGCAATTGTCGTCACTCATATTATAGTTTGAATTTGGACTAAAGCTGCTATAGACACACAAAAACTGTTGCCATATGAATGGACTATTTGGATCAGTCAGTCATTATGCTCCATTGTGGGCGTGCTTTTTTCTATAGTAAAGCTTCTAAAGAGCATGTGTCGTGGAATCCTTGAGGAAATGGAGGTTTGAGATGAAGCAAACAAAAAATATGCAATACTTTAATTTAAAGGTAATTGATTTGGCACAATCATACATAAATACATTTATGTTCTAAATGTGCAAAAGCCTGATACAAAAAAATAAAGACTCTGACTGAATGCAGTTGCATGATGAGATTTAAGGAGTTATACACATTTCACGGCCACTTGTCCACCTTCTTCTTGAATAAGCCAGGACCATAAGTAGAAGAAATTATTTCAACAAGAAGAGGGAACTGTAATAAAACAAAGAGAGTCAAGGGCACACTAGCAAGCACAATAATAGGAAGAAAAGCCCATAAACGTGATGAGTTATGTTCCAACATGACGATTACTGTTGCAGAAAAGGCTATCACCATAGTCACAATTGAGAGAAAAAGTGTGGAAAGGCCTATGATCAATTTTGTAGGCAAGGAATAAAGGAAGTCTTCTTCTGCATAGCGTGACGTAAGAATTCCTAGAAATGTGAGCACAGAAGTAGTAGAAGAAAACATGGATAGTGCATCTGAAATCAAGAAAACTTTGAACAACTTTTCTTTCAAAAATACTGGATATCCAGATGTTTGATTATTTCCACCTGGAACAGTAAAAGCTGCAGCAAACATAATGGTGACAATTAGAGTACCAACAACTGAGCAAGAAGATGCAGTGTCTTTCATCCACTTCTCTCCTTCATTCCTGAGTTCTTTGTGGTTCTGTTTGAAATAGTCCAGAGGTGTCAACCCATCTTTGTTCAGACGAAGCTTGATTCCGGGATTCACCACACTCTCCACTGCCTATATCAAAAAGAAGTATATTGAAATAGAATTGCTAACAAATTGTCTTAAGAAATCTGTTACATCTAAATGATCTGTTAACCTTTATGTCCAAACAGGTGAGAACAGCGTGATTTAATGATTTTCATTTATATAGCAATCTCCTTTATATACAAAGCATTTACTTCAACTTTTACCTTGAACCACTGCAATTCTCTTTGCATTTGCAAAGCGGCACCAGGGATGCGGTTGAGTTGGGAAGAAGGAGCCAACTTGGCTGCCGTGTGCAGCAAGTTATCGTTATTCTCAACGAACATTGATGCTACCACATTCCTAAATTGAAATCCAAGGAGGAGGTTGAAAATCTCAGCTTGACGATACGCAACAGCATTGAAGAAAGCATGCTCCTTTGCTTTAGGGAAAGTGACTATTGAGATTAATTCTGGGTTTGCCATTGATACCTTACGAAAAAACTCTGTGTTCCCCAATTTGGCTGCCGTTAAAAGGGCTTTTGCAATCACATGTTTTTTATCTTTAGTCACAAATGTCAGATTATCACACGCCAGGTTTAGAATTAGAGTTGCTCGTGTATGTTGCAACTTTAGGTTATATATTTCCTTCATTCCTGGACAGCAAGCAACCCAAATATATCTTAATGTTAGTTGAGCTTACCCTTGAGAACAACAATCTAAAAAAGTAATTCATGTTCTGGCAAAATTCTGAACATGCATACCAGACAAATTGTAAGCGATGCAGATGAGCCACTGAAGTAAATTCAGTCCTATTTAGATGGAATTTCGTCAGTTCAATCATTCAAAAGGATTACACAAACATGAATATGGATAGGTCTATCCTTTTTTATTATTAAGAACGAAGGGTATCTTCAAGCCAACAGCTTGTTTATCAGGTAATTCATCACTTTAACCAACAGCATGTTTATCAGGTCTCTCTTTCTCTTGCAGCACATGACAGTTCATTTTAACTCAAATGGGAAGATTTAGTATCTTATGTGTAAGTTAAGGTTAAAACTATTCCCAAAATAATTGTAAGTTTCAAAGACAACCTGATTTTGATGAATGATAACAAAAATAAAGTTTCCTTTACATCTTTTAATATATATATGTTCTATACGTCTATTATATTTGCAATAGTATTTCAATTTGATCTTCCCATAAACTAATAGAGTCTCCTGTTATTGTACCTTTGCCTCTGTTACTCATCTCGCCTTCTTGTTGTATGTCGACACAGAAATGATTTGTAGCCGTGTTCGATGGTATTTTGATATCTTCCACCCAAAAAGTGATCAAAGAAAAGGAGAATCGTGAGCTTTATTAATCGTGAGAAAATTGATAAACTAGACAGACTAGTAATGGTGTGAAGCTATTCTAAGATCATTAAGCTTATTACATTCTACTGAACTAAAGCATAAACTATCATGAAAAAGCTAGTAAGTTTTCAAATTATTAGTATTTTATAAGACATGTAATGTGGCCTATTAGAGTTTGATCTCTATAGAATAAGATCCAGCTGAGGGAGACTATATTGAATTAATAAGATTCTGCTGATATTATGTTTTACCTTTGCTAAACTTTTGGTTGGATGCTGATATTCCATAATCTGCTGATATTATATTATGGGTGCTTTCTTTTGTAGAAGTTGATCAGATATGTTTGTAGTTATGGCTGCTCCCTTTTTCAGGATGTCATGACAGATTATGGAATCGTTGTTTCCCAACGCGATTATGTTCAAGAGCTTTTGAAAAAGTTTTGAACCAAAAGCTGTAAGACTAAGGATACTCCTTCCATAGTCAACAAAGAGTTATCTAAATGTGTTGAAGAAAGTCTCGACCAAAAAAAATGTGTTGAAGAGAGATATCAAGATGTGAGAGTCTTGGAAGCTTGATTTTCTGTTGGGATAGGGTGAGATGTGTGAAACATGTGGCAAGGCCCGCAAGGGATATTTTAGGTAGGGGGCTTGGGTATATAAGATTGATTGGTAAATTAAATTATTTGACTATAACTCGCCCAGATGTGACTTTCTCAGTGAGTTTTCTTAGTCAATTCATGGAAGCCCCAACTGTTGGTTAGTGGGAAACCTTGGAACATGTCCTTCACTATCTTAAGTGGTCTTCAGGTTGTGGTATTTTGTATAAAAACTATGGTCACACGGACATTGAATGTTTTTGTGATGCTGATCATGCAGGATGCAAGAAAATCAGAAGATCTACTGCTGGATATTGTGTTTTTGTAGGTGGGAATCTTGTATCATGGAGAAGTAAAAAACAAGGGGTAGCATCACGATCTAGTGCAGAGGCAGAATATAGAGCTATGACACAGTCTGTATGTGAGATTGTGTGGGTATATCAGCTGTTAAAGGAGGTTGGCCTCAAAACCTCTCTCCCTGCGAAGCTATGGTGTGACAATCAAGCCGTGTTGCATATAGCTTCAAACTCATTGAAGTTGATTGTCATTTTGTTCGTGATAAGCTAAAGGAGAACTTTATTTCTACGGGGCATGTGCGATCAGGTGATCAACTCAGTGATCTCCTCACTAAAGTCTTAAATGGGAACCGGGTTAATTATCTATGTAACAAGTTGGGCATGACTGATATATATGCTCCAACTTGAGGGGGAGTGTTAAGGTTTTGTAAATATATGTAATTAAGGTTTAGTTAGTGGGCCTTATTTAATACTTTGGCCTTATTTAATACTTTGGCCTTATTTATACACTTTTTCATACAGATATTCTCTCTTCCTTTTTGCACAAACAATTGCAGCTTCACTATCATGACAATCAACATAATCATAAACCAGTACTTTTCATTGTATGTAGCATAAAAGAGCAAGTGATATGTATAAAACTGTAAGGGTAGAAAAAATTATACAATTGAGTGTAATGATATACTAACAGTGAAAAAGCCATTGCTTCCAGAGCCCAAGTTGACTTTTGTTGAGAGAATCAGAAAGATTGAATGCAATGTGCTCAATAGTTGAGTACCCATAATCAGTAGCCCAGAGCAGCTCTTCACATTGTTGAAGCAAATTCAAGGCAGCATCTATCAATATATCACAATCCTCATTATGGAATGAAATATGAAAATATCAATATGAACACACTTAAAGAAAGGCTTAGATTTGTTGATACAAACATCAATAATTAGTTTGAAGTTATATTACCGAGATCTCCTGAGATAAAACAACTTCTGAGAAACGAAGCACCTAGATGACCATTTCTTGATTTGAACACATCCAAAGGTGTGACAGAATAAAGATAGCGTCCCATTTCACTGAGGCCAACACGAAAAGCCAATGTAGCCGGAGGCATTTTAAAGATTCCATTAAGAAGCTTAAGTGCATTGCTATTGTTATCTGCCAAGCATTTCGCTATTGGAATGATTCCCCTATGAGATGCAGCAATTCCAAGTGGAGTACAGCCATGAGCATCACGCTTCTCAAGGTGTTCTTTTGGGACTAATTTCACCAACTCCTCTACCATGCGCACATGCCCAAACTTTACAGCCACATGAAGAGGTGTTTCATTAGTTGAGGCAACAACTGCTTCCTCTAATGCCTCAGGATGGTGATCAATAACTTGGTTCACATAAGTCCAATTGTTCTTACATATAGCTTTATACAAAGCAGCCCTATGACGACCTACTTCCTCCGCCATCACTGTAATACAGAAATATTTACATATACATCTTACATCATATGTATTATAGCTATTCATTGATTAATTAATAAAATTTGAATTAAGCACTAGCTAAGGCAACCACTTTTGATGAGCTAACTGCTATCTTTATTGGTGTTCTCTTTTAGTTGTTCTTAACCCATCAAACAAAAAAATTGGGTAGTTTTGCATTCCTTCATGCATGAACTTTCAGGCCAAAAAAATGTAACATTAACTTAAGCTATTGTTGGAGATGTTGATCCTCTATGTAGTGACTATGGATTTGAAACTGGAGCTAGAAATTGAGAAATTCATAGTATTTCATTGGAAAGAACAAAGATTAATCTTACCACATAGAACATTGATGACTCCTTAATTTTAGGGTATTTTAATATATATTTTAGTTATATTTTGGAAGTCATCAAGTTAAAAATAAATGGATTTGCTAAGAATTAGAAATATATTGCTTTTGAAGTATTATTTGCAAATTAGTTGAATAGAAATAGGAAATTTAAAATAGAAAAGGAAAGAGTTACAAATGCTCTCAAAATTATAACTAATATTCATTCATTTATTTAATTGATTGACATGAAGCTCATTTCGTTAGGAGCAGCCCAACCTTAATCAGCCGTATTAGAAGGAACGAAGAATCTTAAGCCTGAACACTTGAAGGGGATTCAGGCGAAAGAAGCAAAGGAAGGAAGCGAGCTACTTTTGGGTTTGGATTCTCCAAATAAGAATCGGACTTTTTTCAAATCTTACTTCTAAAAAAATTAAATTGAAGAAAAATTACTTTTCCACCAGCAATCCAAACACACCCTATATATATACCCACACTGCGCGCGAGAAGGAGAAAGGGAAAGCAAGGGCTGATTTTGTCTTTTTTTGAGGAGAAACGTCATCATCATCAATTATCAGGACGCAGATTCTCTCCAATCCTCTCTCATTTTCCCTCATTTTCATACACCATTGGATTAAAGATCCAACCGTTCAGATTTAATAGTTTTATAAAAATTATATAGTTATAATAAAATTTTAAAATCTAATAAATAAATTTGATATGTCACAATTTTATGTAAACTGTCCAGGATTGTAAATTTAAATTTTATTTTGTATTTTTTAATATAGTAATGAACTGTTGATATCAAACTTTGACAGATTAAAATTATTCATGAGATTTTTATGTATTTTTATAATTATATTCATTTTGTAACAAAAAGAAAAGAAGGAAAATGAGGGGAAAAGAGAGTGAGGATTATGAGAGAAACCAGACCCTAATAATCATATATACACTCACAGCAACGCACGGGAAAAGAAGAAGCTTTTGATTTAGTTGGGAGCAAGTTGTGATGTTTGGTATTTTTTTTTTGCCATGTGATGTTTGGTATTGATTTCAAATTTAATTGCAATGTTTGTTGGGATTAATTTGGAACTCATGTGACTCTACTTTTCTTTTATAACCTAGAGCACTATGAAATATTTTATCTCCCACTATTTAGTTATATTAATTTGATTTAGTTTATTTAATCTTACTATTATTGATTATTGTTTAGTGATTGATCACCATTAGACATGTTTAGAGAATTTTGAATTGGACTCGGATGAGGGAATTTTAAATAGACATAAATAGTGTAGTATTAGATTTTTAATCTAATTTGCGACTAGGATAGACATATACCTAGATGCCCTACATAGCCACATTAGAGCTATACCGGTAAAATTTAGACCTAATAAATTATAGTAAAACATTACATAATTAAGCTAGACAAAGATATAGGTGAACCCGAAGACATTTATAGACGCTACTACTCTATATTAGCTAGTTGAATTAATTCATAATTAATTTAGTAGGAATAAAATCTAATAAGCAAATAAGGGATTAGTGGCTTGTGAATTTCATCTGTGTAAATATTTTGTTTTGTTGTATTGTATTTTCTTAGATCTTAGATAATTAAAATATCATTGTTTCGCTCAACTTAAGCGAAAATAGGAGATTTAATGCCTAATTATTAATTGTCTGAGTCTCTTTGGGATCGACCATGAACTACCATTTTGCTATTTTCACGATCTGTATACTTGCAGAATTTTTATTTGGTAGGGCAAAGATCCAAAAATGATACAAATCTATTGTTAAGGAACAAAAATAGCACATAATTATTCCAAGGTACACAAATGATACCCAACTAATGGACATGAGATCAAAAATGATATTTTCAATAATATGATAATAAGATTAGACTTGAAAAGTCCAAAATACCGTTCTTCCTCACCCACTTCTCCTTCTTCATTCTCCAGCAGTCTGCCGCCAGCCGTCGAGGAGATCGTCGTTGCTCAGCCTTCGCCGTCTGCAAAAAGCTCACATTCGACCTCATCCGCTCCACCCGCCTCACCCCCGACCTCTGGGACTCCGTGGTCGTTGTCGTCCGCTTCGAGAAGGAAGAAGGAGAAGAGGGTGAGGAAGAAGGGCATTTTGAACTTTTCATTTCTAATTTTATTGTCATATTAATGAAATATCATTTTTGATCTCATGCTCAATAGTTGAATATCATTTGTGTATTTTGGAGTAGTTATATACTATATTTGTTCTCTAACCAATAGCTATGTATCATTTTTGGGCCTTCACCTATTTGGTAGCATCAAACTTGGATCTGCGACTTAAACTACTCTTTTGTGATTGGAAATCTGAGGCCCTGAGTAAGCTCAGTGTTCTGTGCCAACTACCAACTCAGATTGTATATTACTCGAGTTGACTTCGTTTAGCCAAAATATTCAATTGGGTTGACTTCGTTTATTACTGGCTGTCGTGGACAAACTCTAATTACTTCCTTGATACTTTAGTTAGTTCATTTTTTGTAAAATCATAAAAAAAGCTTAATATGTTGGTTAAAAATTGATCTTTTTGAATTTTTTCTCTATATTAGTTTATATGACTTATAATATAACATATGATTTAATAATATAGAACATGTATTATGATTAATTGATTCATTCTGATTCATTAATTTCTCACAAAAAAAAAGTCAACTAGCTCTTACACTACAAAAAAATCGGCGCTTACCCGAGCAAGCATTCCGGCGTTTTTCCCATAAACGCGGCTAATAAACAACATACTGGCGTTTTTTAGCCAAACATCGGAACGCAGATACCAAAAACGCAGATAAAAAAGGCGCATAATTTGCGTCACTTTCCCGCGTTTATTTATCGGCGTTTATAGCATGAAAAACACTGTTTATTTTTTTTAAAAAAAAAGATGCATACTAGTGTTTCATAAAACACCGATACCCTAGGAAAATTAAACTATAATAAAATCCCCAACATAGCGGCGCTTTTAAAAACGCAAAATGCAAGTTGAATTGAAAATTAAAAAAATAGGCATACCGGCATTTCAAAAACACCGATATGCATTTTTTAAAAAAATAAAAACTATTTTTATTATTTTTTATTTTTTAAAAATTAAAAATATATACCGACGTTTTTGAAATGCCGGTTTGCATTACAAAAACACCGGTATGCATTTTTATTTCTTTTAAAAAAATATAAAAAACTGTTTTTATTTTTATTTTTTAAAAAATTAAAAATTCATACGAGCGTTTCAACAAAAACGCAGGTATGCATTTTAATTTGTTTAAAAAAATAAAAAACTGTTTTTTTATATTTTAAAAAAATAAAAATACATATCGGCGTTTTTGTAGACGCCGGTATGCGTTACAAAAACGCCGGAATGCATTTTATTTTTATTTTTTGAAAAATATTTTAATTTTTTAAAAAATAAAAAATACATACCGGCGTTTCTTTTGTAGAAACGCCAGTATGTAATATTTTAAAATAAAAAACCTATCAGCGTTTCTATAAACTCCGGTAAGCTTCTACAAAATATAAAATAAAAAACTTATTGGCGTTTTAGGTAAAAACGCCGGTAAGCTTCGTCTACTCCTATAAATACCTCTTTCCCCTCCCATACAAAATTCGCCTCTCTTCTTCTCCCCTTCGTCTCTCTTCTTCTTCCCTTCATCTCTCTGCTTGCATTCTTGCTTGGTTTATAAAATTTATCTATTTATTTGCTTACATTATTGTTGAGTTTGTATATATATATTTTGTTATGATTTACTTTGTTTATTTGCGTATTTAAATATTTTATAATATTTTTTTAATTATATTTAATTATTAATTGATGATTCTCATTTTAGTTAGTGTTGTCATTAACTTATTTTGAATTTTATTTTTTCCCTCTATTAGGGGGAAAATAGAGGTTTTTTATAAATAAATAAACACTTACCGGCGTTTTTTTCAGAACACCGGTAAGTGTGTTTTTTCTTAAAAAATAAAATAGACAAACCGGCGTTTTTAAAATGCCGGTATGTTTTAATATTATATTAATATTTCTCGGCAAATATTCCCGCGTTTATATTACTCTACAACGTTTTGAAAAACGCCGATATGTCACTTTCCTACATACGATTTTTCGGCGTTTGTTCAAAATACGGTAGTGTCTTACCTGCGTTTCAAAACGCCGCAAAGTGGCAAAAATAAACGCCGAAAAACTGCACTTTTTTTGTAATGTTATATTTAAGAATAGATATAGTATAAAATACTCTCTTCGATCCTAAATAAAAGAACTGTTTGGAGAGATGAGTTAGGTCCTCAATATAAGATTTTTCTAATTGTTCCAAATTTTTCCTCAAGTTATCCCTAATAATGCTTTTTTAAAAAAAATTAAAGGGGCTACAAGACTCTTGGCTTCTAATACTTTTTAAGATAAACAAGCAAAAGATGGAAGGTAGAGACAAAGATATATGATTAGGGTACTTTGGTAATGTCATATAATTTTAACTAATTTAAATAAAATCACTAAACAAATCAAATTTGACGAGTAAGTTTTATGTTTATTATTGAATCGAGTATAACTGATTTTTTTTTTACAAATTAAGCAAGTTAAATGAGTCATTTAATTGTAACAAGTTTATGTATTATTTATTAAATTATGAATTATAATTTAATTTATAAGTCAAATAAATAAATTTGAAGAAAAATCAGGTAAATTAATTTATAAATAAATTTTTTTTTATTTTCATAAAAGTTAACTAAAAATTATATTTAAGAAGAGAATGAAGGAGTATATAACACCGGACCTACCTTGTACATACATACATCGATTGTAAATATTAAAGTAAGTTAGAGCTTATTTTGGTTAAAACAAAATAAAAATTTCAATTATTTTCTTCTACCATTTATAATTTAATATAAGATAGAATTTATTTTTTTGAAAAGATTGAGTTAGCTAAATAATCTATTTAATGATAATATATGTAATATGTATCATTATTAGATAAGCTAACATATATTTCTATCCAATCAAGTTTCAATTTAGTCCTTTATGTTTGGAAAGTACACTTTTAGTCTTTTTTCGCTAACACCGTTAGTTTCACTTAATGACAACAATGAGTAGTTAAATTTAAAAGATTATTTTATGTGTAAATGAAGGTAAAAAAATAATACTTTTTAAAAATATAAGAATAATTACAATTACAATAAAATAGTATAATTTATGCATATTTTATGGATATGTAATCTTGGATTAACCATTTAAACTTTTAAATTTAGCATTTTCCGTTAAGTGAAACTAACTGTGTTAACAATAAAGAACTAAAAGTGTACTTTCTAAACATAAAGGATTAAATTGAAACTTGATACAAACATAAAGGACTAAAAGTATATTTTAACCTAGATTATTTGTTATCTTATAAGTTAAATAAATTAGTTCAAAGAAAAAAATTCAAGCAAATTAGATTAGAAGTAACTTATTTAACTTTCTTATAATTTTCTAAAAAATAAAATAAGTCTGTTTAATTGTGGAGTTTAAGAGTGTAATTTAATTGATACAAGTAATTTGAGGCAAATCAAAACGTTACATGTAACAGTATAATGAGATATTCACAAACTCGAACTGTATTTTAACGTGATGAGATAAGTTTATAGGTGTTTAAGGTTTCAGTCAATTTTTAATTGGGTCCCTATAGTTTTTTATCAGATCTCCATGTTTTCATTTGTTTTTAAACAGTTCCTGTAGATTTTATCTTTTTATAAGGTCCTTATGATTTTACTTGATTTCAGATTGTTTACTTATATTATTGTATTTATTGGGCTAATTTATAAATTAAATAAATTAAACACACAAAAATATAAATAAGGATAAGAAGTTTAAATAAATAATTATATGATTAAAAAATTTTATAAAATTTGTTTTCATATTAATATAACTAATTATAGTTATCTCATATTTTATTTTTATGGTTGAAACTTTGAAATTGTAAAAAAGAATCAACATTATATGAATAATTTTTTTCAAAACATAATGTTAAAAATATTATTTTTTATGGAATAAAAGAATATTTTCTAATAATAATGTATGTTATATTTATAAGAAAATACTGTTAGAATTTATAGAACAGAGAATAACAACTAAGGGATTTTATTAAAATTAGAAGAAACTCTATTGGTATGATAAAAAGAAAAAACTTACAAGGATTTTTTTTTAAAACAAGTGAAATTATAAGGACCTAATAAAAACTAAGGGATCTTATTAAAATTAGAAGAAACTCTACGGGTATGATGAAAAGAAAAAAACTTACAAGGATTTTTTTTTGAAACAAGTGAAAGTATAAGGACCTAATAAAAAAATAAATGAAAGGGATACAATTAAAAATAGTTGAAATGATAAGAACTTACAGTTTAATTATCATCGTTATGATAATCAATAAGGAAAAGGATAGTGAATATATGTAGCTCTGGTCAAGTGCCAATGCGTTCCCTTAAAGAATTATGGCCTCTCCTTCAAATTATAGTCACATGTTTTGTAATTTGATCCATTTTTAAATAAAGTCCCAGTTGTATCATCCTTTCACTTATTTATGAAAATGCCCCATATTAAATGGATGAGTTACATTAATTACGTCCCCTGGATAGACTTCTCCATATTAGCGTTCAGCCAAAAGTAGATAGGAAGGTTATGGGATTTAATTTGGTAGAATGGTAGATTTCCATATTTTATTGAGTTTTGCAACAAAGCAAAATAACTCCGCATAAGATATACTCCCACGTTTTTTTTTCCCTCATGATATGTAGGGATGGATATACGCCTGCCTTTAACTAGATATCTATGCTTAATCACTTATAAAGTTTAAGACTGAACCCAAGCTATATATAGTTTTTTTAAAACCCGTTTGGATACATCTTTTGTATAATAGCTTACGGGAAAAAGCTGAAAAATAGCTTTTTTGGAATAACTTTTCTGAAAAAGTAGTTTATGATAAAATGAGAGTGTTTAGATAAATGTAAGTAGAATATCATTTCAAATGTGCAAATTATTAAAAATGCCCAAATTATGGTATTGATAATTACATTATTAAAAATTACTATATTAGATATTTTATGATATATGATTAAGCAACAAAAAAAAAACTTACACTTTGTTGTCTACAAAAACAAAAAAACCAGAGCATTAAAAACAAACAACCATAAGACAGCTGAATTCTGCAACATAACAGAAAGGAAGAAAGCTTCAGGAGTTTAAAGCTGTACAACTCACTCACATTTTATTCTTCTCCTAAAATATTTTTTTTTTTATACACAAATTTTAGGAAGGGGTTTGGGCTCAACCCAATCCAAGGGCAGGGCACCTAACTCATGATCCACTGGGGCCTGTCCCTGTGGGCTCTGGAGCATGACAAGCAAGCCTTTTCTTTCTGTCCACACAGGTAGGTTACTCCCAACTTCACTTAGCTACGGAGATGCCTCCCCAAGCGCCGCGATGGAGACACAACAAAGTGTCACTCCCCAGGACAAAAGAAGAACATCTACTCTGCCTCAATAGCATTTTCTTCAAATCAAAGGCAAAAAAATATTTCGAGTGCAAAGCATGTTTTCTTTCTTACTTTGAAGCCATTCTAATGAGTATTCTAAGGCATTACAAAAACCGAACACCCCTTTTTGATTTTAGAACACCTTACATGAGGATTCAGCTTCAATTTAGTGTTTTTTTTTTCTAGTCCAGATCTAACTACTCAACAAACACATGCAAGCAGACTCTCTGTGGAATTAGAGAAATTTGAATCCCTTCCTCCAAAACATGAAAAATGGAAGGTTATAATACAAATACTTGAACAAACCAGTAGGGAGTAGAGAAATATGATAGACATATGAGATATGAAAAAATGAACAAGAATAAACATAGCAGCAACATTTGGATCCGACAGAAAAACTAGTAAGAAAAAACAAAAATTAGCCACAAGTTACTCAACGCATAGAGAAAAGGAAAGTGAGAAAACCTTAAGGAGAAGAGAGATGGTGATGAACTGACGAACAGGCCTTGAACAAGTCGTCTTCAGAGGACTTTGAGAGGAATGTTTACCATATTCAGCAGGTCCACGAACAGCTCTCAGCGAGAAGGGAGTAAATGCTCTCAGCTCTCAGCTCTCTCAGCGACCTGCATGCACAGCTCTTTCATCAGGAGTAAATGCTCAGCTCTCAGCGACCTCACTTAATGCTCAACTCCCAGCTGCCTCACTTAATGCTCACCCCCCTACTCAACAACCAGTACCTCCGTTATGACCTGCATACACTAATCAAATTTTGTCAAACACTAATCAAATTTTGTATAAACTATGATCTATATATTTGAAGCTTTAAAACTATGATCTATATATTTGTATTATATGTTATACTCCCTCCGTTCCTAAATATAAGATCACTTTGGTTAATTTGGGGAGACTAAAGAAGACAATAAAATTACATGATCTTCCCAAAATCCCCTCAATTACTTAACTTTAAGGCTCTGCTTGGATGAGAGGAAAATGGGAGAGGAAAGAAAGTGAGAGGAAAGAAAACAGGGAGGAAAGAAAACAGGGAAGAAAATATAATCCCCCTATTGCTTGGATGGAGGGGGGAAAACAGGGAGGAAAGAAAATGTGTATATATCAGAATGACTAAAATACCCTTATTGCAAACACTTAAATAAGAAAACTATATATTTTAACAAAGAAAAGTATTTTTTTTAATAAATCAATAAGTGGGAGATCTCTTGAAATTAAATGAATTTAAATTAAATAAAGAGAATAAATATAATAATTTATTATTCAATTTAAAAAAAAATTATTTTGAAGACAAGAGAAAAAATATTTGACATTATCCTTCATAATTAAATAATGTAATATAAATGAAATAAAAGGAATTTGTCCCAATGCATGCCTGGGTTTTAAACATTAGAGATGTCTTTTTAAGATTAATTGCTTTCTGACCATGTTCTTGTTCACAGATCAAGGCAGAACTTGGAGATTATGATGTCATCCATGTTCGTCGTGGCGATAAATTAGACGAGGAAGGATAGATTTGGGGTTGAGAGGAGCCTGACTCCTCATCTTGACAAGGGATACACGAGTTTATTCTTTGCAGAATTGCAAAATGGGTTCCTATGCGTGTACACAAGTTTATTCTTTCTGTTAGGTAGCCAGTGGAGAAATGAGAAGCTTGTATGTTGTGTACAGAGAAAGCAGGAGAGGAGTGGAGAAAGCTCGCGTGCGTGTTTGTGAAGAATGAATAAGTGCAGCAAGTGGGAATAAAAAATTTGTCCCAAAATCCCCCCATTTTGGGAGGAAAAAGTTGGGGGGAAAATGGGGCATGGGGCCCACACTATTTTCCTTCCCCATTTTCTTTCCTCTCCCATTTTCTCTCCTACCAAGCAGGGGAAAATGTTTTCCTTGCCCCCTTTTCCCTCCCCATTTTCTTTCCTCTCCCATTTTCCTCTCATCCAAGCAGGCCCTAAAAGGAGGAGGGGTTTTCAATGAAAAGAGGGAGTGTAATGATAGTTTGGGCAAAACTTGAGATAAAATGTGAATTGATCTTATATTTAGGAACTTATCCACTTCCCCAAAGTGATCTTATATTTAGGAACGGAGGGAGTATAAATTATTAACCGGTCAAATCTCACATACCAAGGAATGATAGTTTCATCATTAAAGGACTCATATTTGTCTTTTCCATTTTTGCCCCTTTCATCTCTCTCTCTTTTCATCTTTCCAATGCTATTTTATATTGGAAACAAGAGTAGGTAGAAAGGTCAATGCAATTAAAGAGTTCTCTTTTTCCTATGGTAATGAGGGTATTTTGGGAAAAATTTAATAAATGAATTAGTTAATGGTGGTTCGTGACTTATATTAAGGATAAAAAATTAGGGGCGATTGGTGACTTATATTAAGAATAAAAAATTAGGGGCGGTTGATTACTTATAATAAAGACTGGATCGAGTATAGGCTAGATTTTTATCCTTGAACTTGAACTTGAGATGTCTAACAGTCGCCCTATGCTAGCCACTACCAAACACGTGTCTCACAGTCGCCCTATGAATTGGAACCTAAAGAATTCTACTATGAAAACCTTCGCTCAAAATACTCTCGTACTTCTTCAAAAAATTCTCCTTTGAGCCTCTATTTGCTGCTCATCCACATCTATAGACTGCTTAACTTCAGCAACTTCAACTCTTCAACTCTTCAACTCTTCAGGGTGTTCCCTTCCATAGGATTTGAGCAAACAAGCCTAAAAAGAGATTGGCAACAAACAAGATAATAGTAAACATACAAGGCAAAATATATTTTATAACTCCAAATAATATATATATATATATATATATATATATATATATATATATATAAAACAACAACAACAAAGTCTTATTCCAACTAAGTGGGGTCGGCTACATGATCACACGACGCCATTGTGCCTTATTAATAGTCATGTTTGGTAATTATCTATTGCCAGCACAAAGTTGTGATCTATGTTTGTAAGATTCGATGTAATTTTACGTTGGCTGTTAAGGCCCACAACCCTACTCTTTTATTTGGGTTTGAGACCAACTATAAATATAGGCGGAGTATTCTTTACCGAAAATTCAATAAGAAAAAAAGAAAACTAAATAAATAAAGACAAATAAAAATAAATAAATAAATTATAATGTATTATAATAAAAGAATGGAATGGGTAACAATAAAATAAATAAATTATATGTTGATAAAAGTAAGATTTATTTTTGGGGCCAATGCAAGTTGTTGAAAGTAAGAGTGAAAATAGAAACAAAAGAACCATAAAAAGTTTAACAATGTAAAGAAAAGAAATAAACAGGAAAAAAATTAAAAGAAATAATAATAAGATATTAATATACGGATTGTTGACCCCATTTGTGGAATATCTACTGTAAAGACGTTGAAACTTGAAATCAAATGGAGGCAAGTTTGTTAGCAAAACAAGGTGATTAAAATGTAAAATAAAATAAAATTTTATCAAAAAAAATGTAAAATAAAATAAGCAAAACAAAAATAAAATAAAATGAACAAATGTAAATAAAATGTAAAAGGAATCCTTGACCAAAATTGAAAACAAAATTTGCTCGATGATAGAGAAAATCAGAGGCTAAAAATATGCACGGTAATAGAACAATTAACTATAAAATTATATTTTGCCTATTTTCCGTGATTTTGACAAGTTTTTGCTAAATAAAGAGGAAACAAAGAATAAAAGGGAAAAAAATAAAGAAATAAAATGATGGTAGTCAATCAAAATAATAAAGGTAAATGAAGGAAAAATAGGTATTTTCTTCTTTAAAAATAAGAGAATTGTAACTAACCAAACTATTTGTTTGAAAGATTTGGAGGACGCGTTTCTTTGGAGTTTAAGTTTAACTTTATAAAATATGAGTAGAGTTATAAAATTTAAACGAGTATAAGAAAGGTAAAAGATAAATTTTATTTAATTTAACAAATATTAATAATATTTTATGATGTCAGAGTCATATAGTGTATATGTTATACAAGCTGTGTAAAATATAATATTTCGTGATTTGATACTAGTTAACACTAAAACACTCTCTGCAATATCATTGTTACTATAACTTACTTAAGCTTTAAAATAAAGTCTAGCGGATTAATTTAAACAATTGAAAAAAATTATTTAAATTTCTCAAATATAATATTCAATTAAAAAGATGTTTGATTTTTATTGAAAAATTTTGTACAGCTTATTTTAATAATATTTATATTTTTAATTTATTTAAATTAAACCAATTTATTAAGAAAACACCGATTAAGAAAGTGATGCCACATTAAAGTCAAATGAAGACCGATTTAGAGAAGAATTTTCAAAGTCAAATGAAGACCGATTAAGAAAGTAACAAATCACCAACATTTTTTAACTAATTACTAACATGTTTTAACTTTTAACGAATTATCAACATTAGAGTTTCGACGGTCAACCGCGTCCATGGTTGATGACAAAGTTCCGATGGGGCGTCAAGGTGATAAAGATGACTTTCAAGTGAGATTTTTAACATTGGATAAGAAACCCTTCAGTTAAACCATTCACTATTTTTTTATTATCAAACAAAATTGTCTTATTTTTTAACGCAAAAAATTATCTTATATTTGGATTTGAAGTATTAAAAAAATGTAATTTTTTTTTCGACATAGTTAAATTTTATGTATGAAATTATAGAAGGTAAGGCTTATGTATGAAATTATAATATCATCGCCCATATGAAAATATATAGAAACAGTTAAGTTAATGTCAAAGTCCAATATTTATTGGCTTATTGCTGTAAAAATTATTTCAATTATTTTGGAAGAAATGCTGTATATGATAGAAATTTCTCTTCAATAAAAAAACAAAGTCAAGCCAATTTTAAAACGGAAAATGATTTAGCATACTCAATAAAAAGTAGCTACTGTTATTTATACAAAAAATAAATAAGCTTAAAAGGAAGTTGGAATTTTCTTTCAAAGAGTTTATTTACTCAGTGGAAACTACGGTCTCATTTGAAGTGGAACGAGAGGAAGAGCAAGGAACTTAAGATCATGCAAGGTGATATAGATGATTTTCAAGTGGAATTTTTAAGATTGGGTAAGAAAATCATCATTGGTCAATTGGTTGAAAATTAACATTTATTGTTTTATTTCATTTTTTTTCATCAAAAGTCAAAACACACAAAATTATCTCTCTCTCTCTTGTTAAACACCACCTAATAGATAAGATTGTCCCTTCTCCTATTGAAAGTTCTTTCCGATATTCGAATAATCGTTTTCACTTCTTACTTACCCATTTACTCTCTCATGTTGGAGAAAATCACCATCTTTCATATACAAGAGTTTTGACCTTTAACTTATGTAGACTGACTTCACATTTTGACCCAATGTCATTTATAGGCACAAGAAAAGTGATGCTAATTGACCATATTCAAGTCTATGGAACAAGATTTTCGCCAAAAGTGCAGTAGACGGAAGACGAAATGCTTCTTACCTTGCATCTACCCATGGACACAATAATATGTAACCCCAAATATCAGCATTAGTATTCTAGAATAAAGGTAAAGGTAAAAAATAGCTACCATAAATTTAGAAAGAAGCACTTGAAACTCTATTAAATTTACGGGGGCAAAATCATACACTGTAAACTAAAATGGAGCAAATGTAACCTTTCAGACATGGACCCCACCATCAATAAATGACGTGTCAATTCCAAAATTCACTGTGTAAGCTGAAATGCATCCAGTTGAACCCTATATCATCTAAAACGAACCCTAAACCCTCAAATCATTTCGACTAGAACTCATACCTTCCCCAAATCATATGAAATCCACCCCAAATTATCTGAACCTTAAACCCAAAAATCATTTCGATGAGGGTTCTAAGGTTAGGATTCGAAATGGGGCTGGTTTGATCTCTGAAGGGTTCGATGTGTTGTGTGTTGTGTTGGACTGTCTTTAAGTCTCAATATGTCACTTCAGCTTATGCCACGTCAAAAAAAATTGACACCTAATGCCACATATTGCCACGTCAATAAGTCCCATTAGATGATTAGAATTCCTAGTCAATTAATGGTCAAACTTAACATGTTTGTTTAAGAAGGTTACATATGTCCCTTGTGCCCCTTAAATTTACCAGAGTCTTAAGTGCTTTTTTTTTTAAATTTACTATGACTATTTTTGCACATTTGCCCTAGAATCAAACAAGGCACAAGTTTATAAAACAAGGCACAAGTTTTCTGCAAATCTTAATCGCACGGGCCATTCACAAGAAAGTCATCAGCTAGGACTACAGACACAAGAATTTGACCGTGCATGGTAATTAAGTTACTACAAGTTCTGGCGCTGTCACTGACTATAGAAGATATATATGCAAATAGTTAACTATATCATGACATATAGTACAGCTGTATTCAAATTCCGAACAAACTAGTGGAGATATCAGAGATGAACGTAGGTTCACTGAACTTGAGATCTCTGGCGCTTATATATATATCATTTTAATAAAGAAAGAATCTGTAACCTTAACATTCTTTTTTTTATCGACGATCAAGGTATCCCCTTACTTGACAAGTGAGAGATTAATCCTCCGCTGATTTGTAGACACCTCAAAGGGTGAGACAGCTGGCCTGAGAGATTTAATGTTTCTCCGTACCTAACGCCAAGGAAGACTCTGACTGAATGCATTAACATGATGAGATTTAAGGAGATCAGAAATGTACTTATTTAATAGAAAATAAGTGAAGTAATTGATGGGAGTTACACGCATTTCATGGCCACTTGTCCACCTTCTTCTTGAATAAGCCAGGACCATAAGCAGAAGAAATTATTTCAACAAGAAGAGGGAACTGTAATAAAACAAAGAGAGTCAAGGGCACACTAGCAAGCACAATAATAGGAAGAAAAGCCCATAAACGTGATGAGTTATGTTCCAACATGACGATTACTGTTGCAGAAAAGGCTATCACCATAGTCACAATTGAGAGAAAAAGTGTGGAAAGGCCTATGATCAATTTTGTAGGCAAGGAATAAAGGAAGTCTTCTTCTGCATAGCGTGACGTAAGAATTCCTAGAAATGTGAGCACAGAAGTAGTAGAAGAAAACATGGATAGTGCATCTGAAATCAAGAAAACTTTGAACAACTTTTCTTTCAAAAATACTGGATATCCAGATGTTTGATTATTTCCACCTGGAACAGTAAAAGCTGCAGCAAACATAATGGTGACAATTAGAGTACCAACAACTGAGCAAGAAGATGCAGTGTCTTTCATCCACTTCTCTCCTTCATTCCTGAGTTCTTTGTGGTTCTGTTTGAAATAGTCCAGAGGTGTCAACCCATCTTTGTTCAGACGAAGCTTGATTCCGGGATTCACCACACTCTCCACTGCCTATATCAAAAAGAAGTATATTGAAATAGAATTGCTAACAAATTGTCTTAAGATATCTGTCACATCTCATGTCCTGTTGAATTTAATCTATGATCTGTTAACCATTATACACAAAGCATTGAATTCAATTTCTTACCTTGAACCATTGCCATTCTCTTTGCATTTGCAAAGCGGCACCAGGGATGCGGTTGAGTTGGGAAGAAGGAGCCAATTTGGCTGCCGTGTGCAGCAAGTTATCGTTATTCTCAATGAACATTGATGCTACCACATTCCTAAAGTGAAATCCAAGGAGGAGGTTGAAAATCTCAGCTTGACGATACGCAACAGCATTGAAGAAAGGATGCTCCTTTGCTCGAGGAAAAGTGACTATTGAGATTAATTCTGGGTTTGCCATTGATACCTTATAAAAAAACTCAGCATTCCCCAATTTGGCTGCCGTTAAAAGGGCTTTTGCAATCATATTTTTTTTATCTTCACTCACAAATATCAGATTCTTACATGCCAGGTTTAGAATTTGAGTCGCTCGTGTATGTTGCAACTTCAGATTATATATTTCCTTCATTCCTATACAGCAAGCAACCCAAATATATCTTAACCTTAGTTGAGTTTACCAATGAGAACAACAATCTAAAAAGTAACTAACGTTCTGGAAAAATTATGAACATACATACCAGACAAATTGTAAGCGATGCAGATGAGCCGCTGAAGTAGATTCAATCCTATTGAGATGGAATTTTGTCAGTTAAATCATTCAAAAGGATTACACAAACATGAATATGGACAGGTCTATCTTTCTTTCTTATTAAGAACGAAGGGTATCTCCAAGCCAACAGCATGTTTATCAAGTCTCTCTTTTTCTTGCAGCACATGACAATTCATTTTAACTTAAATGGAAACATTTAGCTTCTTATGTGTAAGTTAAGGTTAACATTATACCAAAATGATTGTAAGTTTCAAAGACAACCTGATTTTCATGAATGATAACTAAAATAATGTGTCCTTTACATCTTTTAATATATATGTGCTATACGTTTATTATATTTGCAATATTATTTCAATTTAATCTTCCCATAAACTAATAATGTCCCATGTTATTGTACCTTTGGCTCTGTTACTCATCTCGCCATCTTGTTGCATGTCTACACAGAAATGATTAGTAGCCGTGGTCAATGGTATTTTGATATCTTCCACCCAAAAAGTGATCAAAGAAACGAAGAATCGTTAGCTTTATCAATCGTGAAAGCTATAAAATTGATAACTAGACTGACTAGTAAATGGCGTGAAGCTATTCTGAGATCATCAAGCTTATTACATTCTACTCAACTAAAGCATAAACTATCATGAACATGCTAGTAAGTTTCCAAATAATTAGTATTTTATAAGACATGTATTGTGGCATGTTAGCGTTTGGTTCATATAGAATAAGATCCAGCTGAGGAAAACTACATTGAATTAATAAGACTTTGTCTGTAAACTTTAGTCAAGGATATTCTGCTGATATTATGTTTTAGCTTTGCTAGACTTTTGGTTGGATGCTGATATTCCATAATCTGCAGCTATTATATTTAATAAATTAAACTCTGTCATGGATGCTTTCTTTTGTAGAAGTTGATAGGATATGTTTGTAGGTATGGCTGCTTTTACAGGATGTCATGACAGATTATGGCATCGTTGTTTACCAACAAGATTATGTTCAAGAGCTTTTGAAAACGTTTTGAACCAAAAGCTGTAAGACTAAGGATACTCCTTCCATAGTTAACAAAGAATTATCTAAATGTGTTGAAGAAAGATATCAAGATATAAGAGATATGGAAGCTTGATTTTCCCTTGGGATATGGCAAGATATGTGAACCATGTGGCAAGTCCCGCAAGGGGTACTTTGGGTAGGGGGCTCGGGTATATAATAGACGGAATGAGTTATTGTACGGCATGAAGAGTATTGAGTGAATTGTGGGAAAGTGGGAGTGCCTCTCCAATGCACCCAACCTATCTATTCTTTCTTTTTCTGCATTGTTCTTCATAGGTTTCCTCCATTAGACCTACACTCTGTGGAAAGGTTATTTTCATATCAATCAAATCTGTTTTGAGCTTTGTGTTCCATTATTTTCTTGCCTGCAAAAAGGTCTGATGTGATTTTATCAAGATTCATGCAAAAACTGAGTGAGGTGTATCATGTTGCTGCCAAAAAGTGTGCTGATTTACTTAAATGGCACATCAGATTTGGGACTATTGTTACAGATTCCAAGTCAATTGGGCATGTAGATAGTATGATATGTCTGGAATCTTGGATAATATGATAAAGTGTACACCAGTTTATGGCTTTTCTCTTCATTCTGGTATATTTTGCTGGAACTCCAAAAAGTAAGAGGTTGTGGCTCAAACATCTGCTGAAGTGTAATATGAAACTATTTGGTTGAGAAAAATGTTGATAGAATCGGGACTAGAGTGAGCTGAAGCTGTATTTTGTGATAGCATGCATGCGAATACATGTAACATGAAGTTCAAATTTTATTCAGAGAAAGTGAAAGGGAACAAGAAACATGTCTCCTGCATTGCAGTTTGAAACAGCAGGCTGCAGATGTATTCACTACAGCTATGTCTAAAGATAGCTTTGAGGTAGTGTGCTGATTTTTGGTTTTTAGCAAAGCTACACTATTGGTTGCCATGGAAACTTCCTTTTGTAGAAACTGAAAATATATTTTGGTGGGCATGGAAAATTGGAAAAAAAGGGCCAGCCCAGTTCAATCCCCACTCGCTGATGGTACCATGGAAGGGAATATACTAGGCAGTTTTACTTTTGCTCTTTTACAGAGAGGCTGATTTGAACCCACAACCTCAGACCCTACGGCAAGCGAGCTTACCGCGGAACCAAGCCAACCCTTCAATATTTCTTTTTTCCTACTGTCATTTCATATCAGTCTAATATATGTTGGTAAGCTCTTTTTTTTACAGAATATATCACATCAAACACAATATTATACCAATGATATATAGTTGAAACAACTTTAGCTTCACTATCATGACAATCATCATAATCATAAACCAGTCCTTTTCCTTGTATGTAGCTTAGAAGAGGAAGTGATATGTATAAAATTGTAAGGGTAGAAAAAATCATACAATTGAATGTAGTGATATACTAACAGTGAAAAAGCCATTGCTTCCATAACCCAAGTTGACTTTTGTTGAGAGAATCAGAAAGATTGAATGCAATATTCTCAATAGTTGAGAACCCATAATCAGTAGCCCAAAGCAGCTCTTCACATCGTTGAAGCAAATTCAAGGCAGTATCTATCAAAATATCAACATGAACACACATAAAGAAAGGTTTTGATTTGTTGATATAAACATCAATAGTTAGTTTGAAGTTATATTACCGAGATCTCCTGCGATAAAACAACATCTGAGAAACGAAGCACCTAGATGACCATTTTCTGATTTGAAGACATCCAAAGGTGTGATAGAATAAAGATATCGTCCCATTTCGCTGAGGCCAACACGAAAAGCCAATGAAGCAGGAGTCATTTTAAGGTTTCCATTAAGAACCTTAAGTGCATTGCTATTTTTATCCGCCAAGCATTTCGCTATTGGAATGATTCCCCTATGTGATGCAGCAATTCCAAGTGGAGTATAGCCATGAGCATCAAGCTTCTCAAGGTATTTTGGTTGCACTAATTTCACCAACTCCTCTACCATGCTCACATGCCCAAACTTTACAGCCACATGAAGAGGTGTTTCACCAGTTGAAGCAATGATTGCTTCCTCTAAGGCCTCAGGATGGTGATCAATGAATTCCTTGACAGCAGGCCAATTATTCTCAGATATAGCTTTATACAAAATAGCCCTATGACGACCTACTTCATCTGCCATCACTGTAATAATACACAAATATTTACCTGTACATCATATGTAACAACAAAATTTGAATTAAGCACTAGCTAAGTCAACCACTGCCAATTGCTCTATTAACCAATTTCAAATCAATCTTTATTGTAGTTCTCTGTTAGTTGTTCTTAATCTATCTCACAAAAAAATTGGGTTGTTCTGCATATCTTCATGTAACATTAACTTTAGCTATTGTTGGAGATGATGATACTCTATGTAGTGACTATGGAAATGAAATTGGAGCTAGAAATTGAGAAATTGATATTATTTAGTTGAAAATAACAAAGACTAACCTTACCAGATAGAACTTGGATCTGCGAGTTAAACTACTTTTTTGTGATTGGAACTCTGAGACCGTGTGTATGCTCAGTGTTCTGTACCAACTAACAGCTCAGATTGTATTACTTGCCTACTTGGTGTTTGAGTTTGACTTCGTTTACTACTGGCTGACGTGGACAAAATCTAATTCCTTCCAAGAGTTACTTCTTCCTAATACTTAGTTGACTTTAAAAAAATCATAAAAAAGTTAAATAGGTGATAAAAATTAAAATTGATTTTCTTGAATTTTTTCTTTAACCTAATGTATTTGACTTATAATATAACATATGATTATCTTTTTTAAAGTTTATTTACAAATGTTATAACTAATATCATTTATCTTCTATTAAAAAAAACATATGATTTAATAATATAGAAAATGTATTATGAGTAATTGGTTCATTTCGCTTCATTAATTTCTAAAAAAAAGTCAATTAGCTTTTATATTTAGGATTGAAGGTAGTATAAATACTCTCTCAAAGTCCTAAATGTAAGAACTTTTTTGGAGTGATGAGTTTGGTCATGAATATAAGATTTCTTTTTAATTGTTCCCAACTTTCCCCAAGTCATCCTTAAGGGCTTAAGTGCAAAAATGCTTATGTAATTGTCACGAGGGTTAAAGGTCATTCTGGCCACTGAACTATTATGGAAGTGTCAATTTGGCCTACGAACAATTAACGGTTTCATTCTGGCCACTAAACAATAAAAATGGTTCAATTTGGCCACTGACCTACTGGAAAATACTAAAATACCTTTGGGGACTTAATAAATATAATTTTTGAGGATGTGGGTCCCACTTTTAAAAATAAAAAAATCACTCCTCCTAGTCCCTCTCTCTCCTCCCTCCTTCCCCATCACCCAAACCCACCGTCCCCCTCCCTATTCTTCCTCTTCCTCCTCCATTTTACTCAACTGGAAGGCACCTGGGCGATACTGATGATGAAGTGACGAAACTTGGGGTGATAGCCAGCCTGCCTTTTGAGCCTATTGGCAAAAGGTTTGCATAGTGTTTTTATAGCGAGAGTTCCTAGCTTCACTACTGGAAGGACCACCATAATATCTCACTAGTAGTTTAGGCCCATCAAAAACCAGAAATATGGGGAATTGAGAACAATTGATGAGCACAGTGGCGCCAAGAACGCTCGCGAAAATGAAAGTAAAGGAAAATGGTGGGACCCTTTCATTGCTTGCTCCTGACCCACTTCCATTCATTTTTACGCCATGTTCATGTATTTGTTTAGACTTAGGTATGGTATATACTATATAGCTTAAAACTTTAAGCTAAAAAATAGTGTTTTCAGATTGATGGTGTTTTGAGTAAGGCTGTGGGTGAGGATGTGAGGTGGTGGGAGGATGGGATAAAAAGACATCGGTGGAGAGAGAATGACAGTTCTTCTTCTGTTTTTCTATCTGCAACTTTTTATCTGGGAATTCTCTCTTTTGGAATTTTGAGTGGAGGAAAATGGAGGAGGAAGAGGAAGAATAGGGAGGGGGACGGTGGGTTTAGGTGATGGGGAAGGAGGGAGGAGAGAGAGGGACTAGGAGGAGTGATTTTTTTATTTTTAAAAGTGGGACCCACATCCTCAAAAATTATATTTATTAAGTCCCCAAAGGTATTTTAGTATTTTCCAGTAGGTCAGTGGCCAAATTGAACCATTTTTATTGTTTAGTGGCCAGAATGAGACCGTTAATTGTTCGTAGGCCAAATTGACACTTCCATAATAGTTCAGTGGCCAGAATGACCTTTAACCCATTGTCACGAATATGCAAAAATGCCTATGTAACAATTTTTAAAGTAAAATTACCCATCAAATTTTTAAATTGGGGCAAAATTGTCCATCACTTTAAATTTTTTGACTTTGGCAAAAGTGTCCTTGGTAAATGATGGGCATATGTGTGTGTGTAATTGTCCATGGAATTCGAATGTAGCTAGTTCAATTCTATAATTTACAACTAATCATAGTCAAAACAATAAATTAGCAAAAGAAATTAAAACAAAGAAAGCAATGAGGGCTAAAATAAAAAAAAAACCATGAGATTTGTGGTCAAGAATTCAAGATGCACCTAACACCATGTAATTTTTTGAAACAAAATTAATCATAATATTTCAAAAGAGATTGGTACTTTTGCCTCTATTTTGAAAAGTTTTAGTTATTTTTGCTCCAAAAACAATCACATGATATTTTTTCACCTTGATTACAATTGCATGAGTATGTTTGCACTTTAACCCTAACAATAAAGGAAAATAATGAACATGCTTAACACATAAGCACACGATTCTTCAATGGCTTCATCTATTTGCTTGTCCGTGTATGATTAAGTAGACATATTAATTACAATAAATAAAAATAACTACAAAAATGAATTAAAATAAAATTAAGAAAAATATAAAGTCGTGAAAATAAAATTATATATTATCAGGAACATACAATTGATAGTCTGACAAAAAAATTCAAGGGGATAAAAATGGTTCTATATTTGGCCCAAAATGCACACAATATCTGAAAGCTTTTCTACCACAAAAGTGTCAATGTAGTTGCCATAATGGATCAAAATGCTCATGTCATCAATAAAGATTAACAATGTTAAGTCTTTCAAAGTAACTAGAGAAATGTCCAAAAATACCCATGAAATTTGACCCAAAAAATATAATGGTTTTGGATACACTACGGGCCGAAACTTCATGGGTATTTTTGCCCATTTTATTTTTCCTAATTTTAAAAAACATAATATCTTTAATCTATATTGACGTCATGAGTACTTCTGACCCATTCTTGTAACTATGTGGGCAGTTTTGAGAAAAACATTTTCACAGTTTTGAGTGCACCTTTAACCAAATTACATGCGCATTTTTGTATTTTAACCCAAAATTCAATCAATTTATTTGTTCGTAAGTATGAAAATTAAGTAATCTAATCCTAGAATTTGCTTTCTGAATAAATTAAATGCCTTAAATTATCCTAGCATTTAAGAAAGATCTTTTCGACCTTAATTAATCATTAACACATTTAATAATATTTTTAATTTTGGGCGAAGGTGTAAATATATATACATGGTAAATTGTAAAAGGGGCACCTAGCAACATAATAATTTTGAGAGTGCAAAAATATGCATGCTAAACCAAAATGAGGCAAAAATATACATGGTAAACTAAAAGGGGCAAGAATATACATGATAAATTGTAAAAGAGACACTCAGCACCATGTGAGTGAAGAAAAAAGTTGATGGGATGCCCCATTTTAGTTTACCATGTATATCTTTGCGCCCTCAAAATTATCATGGTGTATGGTGTCCATTTCAATTTACCATGTTTATTTTTGCATTTTTACCCTTTTTTGCCCGAACATGGAACATGCAATGAAAGATTGAAATATCTGAAAAGAGGACTTGGAACATGTTTTAGTAAAAACTTCATTACATCTGAATAATGATTGGTTTCGCAGGTATAAATTAATACAATAAAGGGTAAAGGGGCAAATCCCCCCTCAAAGTATTCCATAAGTTGCAAATCTCCCCTGATTTATATGTAGGTGCAATTATCGTCCGGAAGTCATATTCCCGTGCAATTTTCCCCCTCAGTTAACTCTCATGCTTAACTCCGTTTGTTTTCTTCCACATGGCACAATAGCTTCGATTAAGTGCTGACTTGGCTGGCCACGTGGAGTTGGTTTGTATCTAGAAAAAAAAAGAAAGAGACAGAAACGAGATTAATGAGTGGTTTGTATCAATGAGTGACTCAGCGGCATCATCCGGCGGCACCCCTGTAAACACACCCACTCATTGCATAACTTTTGCAATATGTTTTTCATTTGTTCCGTTTTATGGGAATTACTTCAGGTATAAAATTTGTTCAATTTGGAGCATGTAACTATGTTTCAAAGCTAACAAATTTTACGTGCCCCATCATAATAGATATACTGGGTGTGAATGATGTGCTTGAATATGCTCAGTTGTTTTTTTTTTTTGTAGCTCTTTCATACTTGTGATCTTCTGGATTTTATATTCTGTTAATGTGTTTTTATTCTGATATGGGCTGTTATCGGATTGGACAGGGCAATGTGTTTGTTGTTGTAGAATTTAAGGCAGATATCAAGCAGCTACATTTCTCTGTCTGAACGTGAATTTGAAGATCTCTGTAGAGGGTGTGGGCTGGTTGGATTTTCATGCATCAGAAATAACTGAAGATCTCTGCCTTTTGTGATGTTCTCATCTTCAATACCCAACTGAGGGCTGAATTTTCTGGGCTCTCAGTTCTGCCTCCTGATAATATTTTGCTGAAATTGTTTATACTTGTAGGTGTGATGGAATGATCAATTTGGCCTAGTCTTGAAATATGGGATAAGGGAGGAAAAAGGGTCATTGGAGATGTTTAATGGAGATGACAATGAACTTGCAAGCCTTTTGGTGGACATGAAGAAGAGCCTCACATGACTTATGTTTGTTGTGGTTGCTTTAATTGCTGGTTTTTGTTTTTGGGTGCTTGGTAAATGAAGACAGAAAAGGGGGAAGGAAGGGTATTTTGGCTTAAGTTCTTGGAAGTGGCTGCTGTGTTGGGAATTAGTTTAAAATATGTCTTTGGCTAGTTAAAGCTTGTGGTTGTAGTTTAAGGTGTTTCTAGGATGCTTGCTCGTGTTGAAGATGACTTAGTCATCATGAAGAATGTTTGTAATGAAGATGAACTACTTAATATGAAATTATGTTTCCTTTTAAATTATGTTTCCTATCTACAAGGTTTGTTTTTTTCATGAGCAAGCTGAAATTGTGTAAACATGGAGGTTTTTGGTCATACCAAATGACCATTATGAAGGCCATAACAAGGCCATTAAAATTCTGTCATGGAACAAAAGTGATCAAAAGCCATTAAAAATCTGTGATGAAAGGCCATTAAAAGTCTGTCACAAAATTGTTATAGTGATCAAAACATTGTGGAGGATTAAATTCTGCAGACTTGATAGCACTGTGGAGGATTTTTAGCATTGTTATAGTGCACGTTGCATCTGTTATGGACCAGAATTGTCACCAAAATCAATAAAATAGTGCATACTAAAATAATCTGCAGAATTTTAACATTCAGAGTGCATGTTCCCTCTCATTTTTTTTTTTGTATTAAATCTGAACGAAACTGAAGGGGCGTCATTCTACTGCATGAAGAAAAAAAAAACTACAAGAAATTGGTGTCCATTGTGCAACTATAAATCCTTTTTCCACACAAATCATCAAAGCTGCAATAAAGCCAGATATAATATGAAAATCTGTAGCAGCAATAATTTAAGAGGAAATTGATAGATTGCTTAAGATGAAATGTCTTGTGACCACATGTGACATAAATTACAAGCAAAAGCACCTTGTCAAATAGAGGTGTCAATTAAAAGGGACTAAAAGGGTTCATTCCACTTCTTGCATTTGACTCCATAGCAGGCACCATTGCATCCCTACGTGCTATGAGTTGGGAAGTGGTAATTGTTGCTTCTCCCTTCCATCTTAGACCAAGGGGACTAAAAGGGAGGTCAGTAGGAGTGGCCACCTCTGATCCAGCTCCTTGATGATGTGCATGCTGCTTTCTTCATTCTCATTTGAGTTTCATTGGGGATGGGGAACCTAAGCTACATATACATCGTTTCCTATCTATAAAAGTAGTATGCATATCATCCTCCTCACTAATCTCGTATCCTTCATCACCATTAAACCTTACCTTGCTTCTCTTTTCAACAAAAGATTCCCTGCTGCCCCGCATAAAAGATTCGTTGCTGCATAGGAGATTCGATTTCTCGTCTCCAACTTAGATGTTACCTTGCTTCCTGCTTCCTTGATGCCCTAGCCCATTCGTTTTTCATTTTCTCCTCCCCCACGTAAACTCCCTTTATTCATTCTTTTTTGTCTTCAGTTCAAAAAAAAAAAATTCTGTGATGTTTTTATCCTTTTTTATTTATTTTCTATTTCTGTCTCTCTCTCTCTCTTTTCAAATCCACATGGCAAGCCAAGTCAGCACAGAGTCAAAGTTTATCTGCTAGGTGGAAGTAAACAGATGGAGTTAAGTATAAAAGTTTAAGTATGGGGAAAATTGCACAGGAATATGACTTCGGTTATAATTGCACCTACAAATAAATCAGGGGGAGATTTGCAACTTATGAAATACTTCGAGGGGATTTGCCCCTTTACCCTACAAGGTGAATGTATGCTAAATTTCAATTCAAGAAGAGGAGAGATAAAACATGTCAGTAAAGAATGTGGGGCTAGCACTAAAAAATTAGGAAGACAGATACATAATCTTACCTTGCTCATATTTTCGCTCTCAAATATAAAAGTTAATAAATGGAATCCAAAAACCAAATTATGGAGGCACTTAAAAGGAAACTCAATTGTTGATGATCTCATGAAAATTTTGGAAATTAAATTATTTTGAAATAGAAATTTTATCCAATGTTAATTTTTTTTGTCTGAATCTGACGTTTAATTGGATACATATAATTTCATGTGACTAATTAAAAGAAAGAAAAGGGAAAAAATTGAAAAGGGTCTAAGTAAAAAATAGATGAAATTGTTATATTAGGACTTGATAAAAAAGGTAAAATTGCAATAACTCAACTAAAAATAAGTTAAACAATATGAACATGATGGAAAAAAAAGTAGGGAAAATGACAAATAAATACCTTCGAATATCCAAAAGGACAAGTAAGGAATTCAAACTTTCAAAATGACAAGTAAGGAGCTCTGAATTCCAAAAGAACAATTAAGGAAACAGGCAATTGTTAATTGTTATGTTCCAAATGTTAATAATCATGTTCCAATTGTTAATTTTTATTGAAGTCTCTTATTTGTCCTTTTGGAAGTTTGATTTGTCCTTTTGGACATTCGGAGATATTTATTTGTCATTTTTCCCAAAAAAGTACCACAGAAACCTAGCTATGTCCATACTTCATTTATTTCATGATGGAAAAAAGTACTACAACACATGCTTGAACGAATTATATAACTGAAAGAAGAAAAAATCAATTTATATTATGAAACACAAAATTCTTGCAGTTATTTTATGAATTATTTATATTTAAAAATAGAACTTCGTGAAAACCTAGAAATTGCAGTTGTGGATCACTTAAACCTAGGTGGATGACAAAATTAAATGAAATTGGTGAGGGTTCTTACACTATTTATCGGTATCAAACGAGATGGATTTATCACTATACTTTTAATACATCATATTCATATTGTTTAACTTTTCCATGTTTAATGGACCATTACACAGTATATACCGAAAACAATATTAAATCTCCTCTTATTTTTTATAAAAAGATATTTAATTTTGCTTTGAGGGTCAACATACACATGTGTTTTATCCCAAGAGTCAACTAGTACCAAATATTTGAGCCAAAAATACACATGTGTTTTACTCAAAGTGTCACTATAAAATATTTTTATGAGACCAAAAGTCACCTTGTGTTTTCCTTTTGGTTTAAAAGATATATGTGTGTGTTAAATGAGTGAAAGTTGACTATTAAGTTAAACATTTGACCAGTAATGATGACATGACATCTGATGTGGACACCACAAAATGAGATAAATAAGAGGAGAGAAGAGGGGTGGGACCTAATAATAATTATATTATTCCATGGGATATCTTAGTATTTAAGTCTATTCTTTGGGACTAAAGTGCAAATTTGACATAAGGAGAGAAGAGGGGAGTGTCTTGCCTCGTCATTTAATGAAGGTGGAACTCACACTTAAACTAAAGTTGTTTGCCTCTACTTAACAGCGTGGTTAAATTTGTCTCATTTTGATTTACAATGTACAGTTTTGCCCCATTCAATTTAGGGGTGCCTGAGTTGTCCCAATTGAAATTTACGGTGGTTAGTTTTGCACCTTCGCCCTATGATTTAACAACATACAATTTTTCTTAACAGATTAAAATATTTTTTCAACTTAATGTGAGGATTTTTGTTTGTATGGGTACCAATTGGATTAATTAAACTTCCACACCAAACATAAGGTATTTACTTGCTATTTAAAATAGGTTTTGTAAAGTTCACACCAAAATATTCTCTCTTTGGTTGAAATAAATATGTTAAAATATCTAGATGTCACCTATCTATCTATCTATCTAATATATTTTCTAAATGTCCTGGCTAACCTCCTATTGGTCCACCTGACTCTTATACATTGGTCCAAATATCTCCCTTCACATCACTCAAAATACATGTCACTAATCCATGCATTAATAATGATCATCATGGTCATAATTAGCATATTTGCATTTGAAATTCAAATGCAATGAATTTATAAATTAGACTTGCTGTAAATAAGGTGAACACATGATTAATTGATTGTTTATAATATGCAATGCATGACTTTTGAAATGGACATGTTTATTCTTGTGTTCAAATATTTTACTACTTTAGGCAACAAATCAATATAATACAAGGACATTAAATTAAATTCAATATAATCTTGACTCCGATATGTAATATAAGAGCCAAAATTTGAATAGTTTTGATCCAAAATACAAAAGTTCATTTCACATCCTCTCCTTATTCAATGCATTTTCTTACTTTGCCCATAGCTCTCGTTCTTATTCATTAATACTCATGTATTTCTCTTTCTTAAAGTATCATAATAAATACTCCCTATGATCCCTAATATAAGAGCCAACATTTGAATGGTTTTGGTCCCTAATATAAGAGCTCATCTAATATTCTCTCCTCATTTAATGCGTTTTTTCCTACTTTACCCCTAACTCTCTTTCATATCTTTTAATGCTTATGTATTTCTCTCTCTTAAAACTATTATAATAAATATGGGTAATATTGAAAAAGAAGCATTAAATCCAGACACCCAACTAACAATCACATGTTTTCTTAAGAAGCGTTTTTTGGCGGCTAGCTCTTATATTAGGGACCGGAGGGAGTACTCTCTAAGGTCCTTATTATAAGGCACCAACTACTCATTTCTCACATACTAAGGAATGGTAGTTGAGTCTTTAAATTTATGTTAAATTTACCACTTTTCCAACTTCACCCTTCATTAAATAATGTGTTTCACATTTTCAATTTTAATTCCATTAATAAGGGGCAAAGTGGGAAAAAAACATTTAATGCGACGATTAGTGTCTTATATTAAGGAACAAAATTGTAGGTAGTTGATGACTTATAATAAGTACTAGAGAGAGAGTATGGGCGGTATTGGCAAAAAAATTATTATTAACTCCTGACACCAAACTAGCTTTATTTACTTGTTTTCTTAGGAAACATGTTTTAGCGACTGAGCTCTTATATTATGGACCCAGGAGTGAGTACAAATCAAATGGGTTTAAGTAAACATTCAATTCAATTAATACAATTTATTAGACCAAGATTTAATAAGAATTCTTATGGTAACTCTATATTATGGTGCTGGATAACATTTAATTCAGTAATAATTATGACAATAAATATTCCTTATTTATTTAATTTGGCAGCTATCCTCTTCATCTATTTAAGGACTCACAGAACTCAATGCAATGCACAAACAAGTTCAATTCCTTCCTACTTTCAAGAAAGACATTGTTGAAAATACATAGTGTGAGTGAAATGGCCATTGTTAGCTCTCGCTTCTTGGCTATGACATTTTTTATGGTAATTGGTATTAACATGATGTGCACCTTTCATGGTGTCTCAGCACAACTAGAGTGCAATGGGGGTATTGAACTGATGAACAAATGCAAACAGTACGTCTTGCCGTCTGGCCCCAAGGTTCCGCCGTCGGCAGATTGCTGCGCGGCGGTGAAAGGCGCCGACATCCCCTGCCTCTGCAAATATGTTACTGGAGAGATTGAAAAAATTGTGAGCATGGACAAAGGTGTCTATGTTTGTAGGTCTTGTGGCATGAACATTCCTGCTGGAACGAAATGTGGAAGTATGTTGCCTCCCTTTTCACTCTCTCTTTGTAAATATTTATTAAATTTTAAGTTTTTTCTTAAAACATTTACCATTATTATTTTTAAGCTACCATAGTTTGAAATTTTTTCCTACACTCTAATTTTTTGAAATATTGAAAGAATATGTTTTGAAAATAAAAACACAATGTAATACACGAAATTGAGCTAAGTTTTTATCCTCTTATTGTTTTAAGTTTTTTAGTTTAATTTATTTTATATTTTAGAAGAATTCTTATGGTAACTTTTTCATACTTGTGTATAATTGTATCGAATTATTTTCATTTGAACAAAAATATATATATTTGTGCGGTATCTAACGGTGCTAAAATAACAATTTCAGGTTATACTGTTCCACCGATGTATGGCCTAAACTAAGACAAGGATCAATCTTGATGATATACAAAGCATTTGCTTTATATGCACTTTTGTACTCCCTTGTTTAACCCTAGTTAATCAAGGCCTATATAATAATGTCTGCATGATATGTTTAATCTTAATGGCAATTTTGTTTTGAAGGCCGTTTCATTAACTCTTTCGTTTTATTTCTTATGCCATAACTTTCTAAACATAAGACTCTTTTCAAATTTCAATTTGTTCCTAAATATAAGACTACTTTCTAATTGTTTCTAACTTTTATCCAAATTAATTCTAATAATGCTTATCAATAATAAACAAACCATGGGAGAGTAAGGATAAATGTATATGGTTAGGGTGAATTGGTAATATAATGTGTTAATAGTTAACTTACTAACATCCTTAATATAATCAATCAAGGAAAATGAACTTATATTTAGAAAAATGAACTTATATTATTTTATCTCCTTTATATTTTCCATTTAAAAAACCTTGATTAACAATATAAAGGAGATAAAATAATATCCAAAAAACTTGAAGATTAATCGAATTGGATCCAATAGAGATTCAAAAACTTTAATTTATTGCACTTCATTAAATATATGGCCAAATTTGTTTTTTATCAGGAAGCATAAATTTTTTATTAAACCAGAAAATTAGAATACTAAATAGGTCTGCAAAAAAAGAAAATTAAAATGATAATACATAGAAAACCTAAAAAGGTAAATATGGATAGGAGTGAGCCGCAACCATCTATCGCAAGAATCCTACCATCTTCTTCATTTTTCCTTTATGAGAATTTGTGGGTCGAAAAGAACCGTCACCAGTAGAAAAACCATTGAGTAGTGGTTGTTCAAAGAACCACCCGAAAGGATCCACACCTCTTATCGGCAATAAACTAATCAATTTAGTTTTCAAAGAAGCTCCATGAGTATATCTCGCGGAAACAAATAAACCCACAAAACTAATATATAAGATGAAGATTGGGTAGAAGAAATTCCTCTTGTTATAGAAACACCTAAACCAATTTATTTGAAAATGAAAGAAACATAAAAGCAGATCAATGAAAGTGACAAACGTCTCCTTCCCCAGCATGAACAGGGGAAGGAGATGCCGATGAAAAAACTCGTACAACAACGAGAGAAGAGATCTCACCACCCAAAAAATTTGAGAGGAGGGGGAGAGGATAGAGCCAACTCAAGAGAGTCAGCCCTAAAAAATGGCCAAATTGATTATAAATAGGTTGATAATGATTTTTTGAATTCAATGTATAATAGGATTGTGATTTTTTTTAAAAAAAGTACTAATATGTAAAATTTCATAGATTAATTAAATAATTCAACTCCACCTATATTGAACTTAAGGGAAATTTGCAGTTTAGTCCCTGGTGAGGGAAATTAATACTGGAAGGTCCCAATACATTCCAAAATAATTATAAAGTCTCAGGGGCCTTTTCCTGCAATTGTTTGCTTATCTTCAATGACCATTTTGCCCTCATAAGATGAAAGCATAGTCCCCTGTAGGGACCAGTGAGATGACAACCATCTTTAATGAGGGCAAAATGGTCATTGAAGTTAAGCAAACAATTGCAGGAAAGGGCCCCTGGGACTTTATAATTATTTTGGAATGTATTGGGACCTTCCAGTATTAATTTCCCTTACCAGGGACTAAACTGCAAATCCCCCTTGAACTTAATGTCTATCCTACATATATGTAAAACATTTGCCAACACCGGCTTTATTAGCGTTCATGAAGCGCATGCAAATATCTCAAATCAATTCTTTTTAAAGGCATTTTTCTGAGGTAGAGTTACAATTTTCATTTGATATAAATAATAGTAAGTATATTAATTATCATGAGTACATGTCTTGAAACGAGTTCCTTATTATCATAGAAGGTTTATTTAGAATTATACCACGTACATAAACTATTATCCTCAAAACACCCCATTTTTAAATATTCACAAATTTTGCGAAGTTGCCTCAACTCTTACACCAGATGCTGGAAATTGAATCTTTATACTCACCATGTCAGAATTATATGACTCAGTTCTAGACTCCTTGAATCACACGATCTTCTACCCCAAAAACCTCAATCCCCCTTCAATTTCTTGAAAGCTAGATCATGATCACCCTAAATATTTGTATCAATTCCACCTCTCTTAAAGAACAATATCGGAGGAGGATCAATTTCCATATTTACTACTCCCTCCGGTCCTAAATATAGGACCTAGATAGAGACTACATTTTGGTCCTAAATATAAGAACTAGATACATTTTTGGTCACCTTTTTCCTAAATTACCCTTCTTCTTCTTAACAACTCCTTATTTAGGATTAGAAAGGGGAGAAAGGGCTACTAAGTAATTAAACTAATTAAGGTGGGGTATTATTGGAAAGACATCTAAAATTAAGTCTTCCTTAATCTCCCCAAAAAAAGTTATCTAGGTCCTATATTTTGGACCGGAGGGAGTATTACAAAAAGAGAGAAACTAAACCTACACCTGCATCGATTCTATTAAACAACGTAACCATCCTCTTCCACTTTTTAACCTTTTGTATCTCTTCTTCTTATTCCACTTTCCAGGTCCAGCTTCCTTTTGTATTGTTTGCTCGGAGATATAAATCGATCTCTCCAGGAACACTTACGTACCATCGGGCTCATTGATGACAGCGACAAAATCGGGTAGTAGGACCATTTGTAGCTGATCGTTACCGAGCAACTACTAGCTAAGGAAACATTCTCCTCTTCAAATTCTAGTTGATAGAAGACAAATTAGAGACATGCAGAGGTGGAAGAAGACTATAAGCGATAATTTTTGGACTTTGAAATACGTATGTAGAGTGAGGATCTGCCAAAAGATTTTGACGATGGGTTTTGATTTGTTTATTTTTTTATTATAATAACCTAGCTTGGCAGAAAGAGACTCTCTCTACTCTTTACTAATAATCATTTGTAGAAGAAACGTTTATCCAAAATAACTTAGTAAACATCATTTTCTTACTTAATTATTAATAAATAACTTAGAGGGATATTAACCATCATTTTTTTAATTTCACCTCTTTTTAATTTACATTGAAAAAATAATAAAGTTAAGACAACATATATGATTAATTTTATAGACAAGTATTAAAAATAGCAAATTTGTAAATCTCACTATCAATTTAAGATATATTAAAGTACCGTTAAAGATATATTTTAATTTGGCCAATAATTAAGTGGAGTGCAATTTTCACTAGAGTGAAACCCACTCTATCTCTTTGGTGCCACTCTTCTACCTAAAGTTGTCAAATTCATGATCAGTTTATGCAAATTCATGAAAAGAAAGTAAAATTGAATCGTATACTCGAATAGTAAACTCATAAGAGTTTACGTTTATTAGTAAACATGTGTTTTCAGAATATAATTAAATAGAAATAAAAAAATATAAATAATTGGACATGAATATATATGTTTCAAATATAAATAGTTGGTATTAAATATATCAACTATCATACTTTATAAACTTTATTAAGAAATTTATATATAAATTCATTGAATAAGCTCAAAAAATAATTAAACTAGAATATTATAGCAAGTTAACATGATTTTTTGGTAAGGTAGAAACCTAAAAAAGATCAATTTAATATGTAAACTCGTGATTTCCTACCGAGTATACAACTACTAAAAATTTTAGTAATTCGTGAGATGTTTCAATTATGTAGAGCAATAAAAACGCTAAAATCCGAGTATTCACTCCTAAGTTTTTTTTGCTTAGAGCCTTCGGTGTCCGGCCCCTTTCGGGAACCGACTAATCCGAAGTCGCCGCTGGGATTCCCCATTTTAGGGGTGACGACTTCCCAAGGGTTCGAACCCATGACCTGGTGGGTACGTGGTGCCTTACCTTCCCCTTTCTTACCAGCTGGTCTACGCCCCCTTGGGCTATTCACTCCTAAGTTTGATAACAATGCTTCTACCTATCCTCTCCACTTAATATAGCATACAATTGTCATTATCTTATATATTCAACAATAAAAATATAATAAAATTTTAATTATAAAAAAATATAATAAAATTTTAAGATTATAATTGATTACATTAAAAGAAATTATAATGGTAGTATTAAGTGGACAAGAAATTGAGCCATTAAATTAGTAAAGAGCCCCTAGTTTTTTAAAGTCGGTGCGCCTTGTCGTTAGCTTTTGAAATTTTCTATAAAAAAACAAAATATGTGCAGAAAATTAAATTAATACTATTCATAATTCACTTCAACAACATTTCTTTAAATGGAAAAAGGAATAATAAATAAACCATAATTAGTATAAATATAATGGCTTCTATATTTATGTATTCATTTTTATATAAAATAAGGCCAATAATATCATGTTGACTTTTTTAGAGATTTAACTTCCACTTTGGTCATATTCTAATCAAAATCAACATTCATTTCAATTCAATTTGCACGAATTTAATTCCATCAATATAAAAGGGCATTAAATTACAATTACTAAATCTTCAATTATTAACGAATTACTTAAAGGATGCACCATTCATTTCCCTTGGCTTATTCCTCACTAGCTATCCTCGTATCTCCTTATTTAAAGGGATCACAAACTCAAATAACCACGCCCAACAAAAAATTAAAGCATCTGTTCCAAGAGATACAAGTTATAATAAACATAAAGTGAGTATGTCAGTTAGAGGTAGTGCTTGCTTCATGCCTTTGGCTTTGTTTATGGTGATTGGAATTAACATGTTGTGCAACCTTAATGGCGTCACTGCACAATTTTGCCAAGGAACTGCACTTTCCGAGATAACGGCTATATGTGCCAACTCTGTGGCACCATCAGGTCCAGACGTTCCTCCGTCTCCGGCGTGTTGCTCGGCCATGAAACTTGCTGATCTGCCTTGCCTTTGTAAGATTTTCACCGGAGAGGTTGAGAGAGTTGTGAGTCCAAAGAAAGTGGTCAATGTTGCCAAGACTTGCGGGGTCTCTGTTCCAGCTGGATTAAAATGTGGAAGTATGTTCTATATCTCTCACTCTCTAAAAAACAATTTCTTTAAATTAAATTATACTCGTTTTTTTTTGTTTTTTATCGTATATAATCTTGGGAAAATGATAAAAAAATGATACTTGAATTTTAATTGGACAAAATGGGTCTCTAATTCCAACTTGGACAAATAAGGTATAGTCCCCATTTTGTATTCATTTATGATTTTGTGTCAAAAGAGTAGTTAATAGCGATACAAGGATATTTAATTGCGATACATGAATAGTTACTGAGAATTCAAGTGTCATTTTTTTGTCATTTTCCCTATAATCTTGATCCCTTATCCGTGAATGTCCATTTTTTTAACACAGTTGCTTTTATCTAGATAATTGTTACTCCCTCAATCCACAGTTACAAGATCACTTTGACTCTAGTTTAGAGAAAATAAGAATGCAAAATTAATTACTTCATATTGTCTTTAATTATTTTTATTCCTCAAAACTAATATATTCTACTTATAAACTAACATATAAACCTATTGTATGTTCTGATAAAAAAACTAAACCTATTGTATGTGGCTTATGACCTTATGTTATGATTTAGTGGTCTTCTTTGTTTTTTAACTTTCACAAAAAATTAAATATATTTGGGACAGGAGGGTGTAATTCAGTTATTTCAAATGACAATTCAATGTTTAAATGTTGAAAAAATACACTTTATTTTTAAAAATACAATCATCATTTTAAAATTATCATTTATATATTGATATTTAATCATAGAAGTACCTTTTATATTTGTTTAGCCACAATATTTATTTAGTTAAATAAAACTAACAATGCTAAAAAAAAAGGGAATAAAAGTGTAATTCTCAAAAGTTAATGACCAAAAGATACTTGATGTGAAAAAGGATACATTTATATACACAGATCCATAAAAAGGATGTTTATTTGAGTTAATTTGTCTTTGTTACATAATGTATGATGAAGTTAATTTATTGGATAAGATAAAAATTATTTGAGGATATTTATATTAATAATTTGTTCAAAAAAAATTTATTTATATTATCTCTACATAAAGTAAATTTGATTTTAAAATTTGGACATGAGGGACAATGCAATATTCCATATGAAAAATATTCCCACTTGAATTCAAGTATTTTTTACCGATTAAACATAGACTTCTTTTGCGTGTATTTTTTCACAGTTTATTTCTAAAAGTAAAATTTTATAATTGATTATAACAAATTAACAATTGGAATATAAATTAACTAAATAATAAAGCTGTTTACAGACTTGCAGTAGAAGCATTATTGTTATATACGAATTCTCTATAATGACGAAATTTCATATTTTTTATATTGATGTCAATAATTCTGATATTGACATTTGTAAATTTCTAACGTGTGAAATAACATTGCAGGTTATGTAGTTCCACCACTCATGGCCTGAACTGAGATAAGGTTCGAGTATCATCAGTCTTGATGATATAAAATACATGTGCCTTGTAAAGGCTTTTTTTATTCTTGTTATTTAATAATTAAGGCCCATATATATAATGTCTAATGTCAATGATACTTCGTACGTAGTACCTTCATTTCATACTTCATTGTTCCTTATCTCTTTAAAAAATGGATTCAATATAAAATCACGTAACCATCCACAATTGACAACATTTTAAAGCAATGATCGGTTCATGTTTGTAGTGTCTCTAATTCCAAGTCTCATGACATATTTCTAAAACAAATTAAGACATTTTTGAGAAAGTTTCAAACATGGGAAAATGCCATTTAAATCCCTCCGAATATACAAAAGGACAATTCAGGAACTCAAACTTCCAAAAGGACCATGAAGGAACTAGGACCTAGTTGACATTTTAAAATTGTGTGAAAAGACAAAATTGCCCTAATCATAAAACAGAAATTACTAACCACCCAATTTGGACAAAGACTGATATGCCCCTCCCCTAACCTCAAAACCTCCCACTTCTTGCTCGTCCCCTCACCGTATCCGTTCGCCGAGCACCACGCTCCTCTTCGACGCCGTTCACCATCACCGGAGTAGGTGCATTCCCTCAAAAGATAAACCCAAATTAAAGTGGGTTCTTTATTTCGTTCCCTTTCGATTGACAATAATTTTAGACTTCTTTCCTATATAGAGGCTACTGTTATTTGTTCTTTTAGAGAATACAAGTTAATGTTTCGTTTGCTTTTATTGTAGATTGCAGGGAAATAAGATGAAAGTTAAGGTCTTTGATGGCTGTTGCCCAGACTGTAAACATCCTGGAGATGACTGCCCTTTGAGTAAGATACAAATGATACTGCAAATGGTTTTCATTGCTTTCTTGGTACTCATGCTAAATTATTATTATGGAATTCCTAAATTTTATTCTGAGACAATAGCCTTGATAGCTGGTTATTTCATTCTCTGAGAGGCCACCTTGATCTTTTCCCACTTTTTGTACATATGCCAAAAGAAGTTAGTAAATCACATACAAAGTCCCATATAAGAAAATAAGTAACCTACAAGTCCCAAACACTTGTAAATACTGAAGTTTAACATGTACATAGTGACTTAGTTCAACTTGTCAATGTGACTAAGAAAATAATGAATTTCCTTATTTGGGACCTAGTTGTGATTCTCCCCAAAATGTTATTCTAGATTAAAATGCAGTTCTCCACCTCCTCAAACTTCAGTCCAAACGAGAACCACTTAGTTGTTTATCCAGCTGTATGTTTCCTGTTAGAATCTTAAGTTTTGATGGTGACTAAGGTATGATATGGTCTAGTACTTAAGAGAACATAATCAGCACTTAGGAAGGATTAGATGACATGGTTAGAATCCTGAGTTAGATCACTTGAGAATGTAAGATCACTTCCGGATAGATTAGGACTCGCGCACGCGGATAAATGTGTCATCCCCCAGCGGCAGCGAGTAAATCACTAGGGATTTAACTTAGTCCATAAACTTTAGGTGCACAAACCCTAAGACTAAGCTATGGTTCAATCGGGAGCGAAGTTGCTTCCTGTTAGACTTAGACTGGCGCAGAGCGATAGAATAGATATTACTCCAAGCGACAGTGAGTCTACTTCCCCAAGTGAAAGCGCTTCCTGTTAGAATTAGACTGGCGCAGAGCGACAGAATAGATATTACCCCAAGCGTCAGTGAGTCTACTTCGCCAAGTGAAAACACTTCCTGTTGGATTTAGACTGACGCAGGCTGACAGAATAGATATATCCCCAAGCGTCAGTGAATCAGCCTCGTCAAGTGAAATTCGTTCCTGATAAGATTTAGACTGGCGCAGGCTGACAGAATAGATATATCCCCGAGCGTCAGTGAATAAGCCTCGTCAAGTGGAATCACTTCCTGATAAACTTTCACTAGCGCAGACTGATAGAACACGATAACACTAAGCGTCAGTGAATGTAAGCAACGTCCAGTAGAAGTGCTTCCGATAGCTTAGTGACTAGCGCTGGCTGTTGAAGTGACCTAACACTGAGCGAGAGTGAGCAATAGTAAACAAAATCCTACATCTAGTGGATTCACTTCCGGATGGAGAAGTGCTTCCGGATACATCCTAGACTAAGTAAACTCCCACTTCATGTGATTGTGTGTTGACTTAATATACATAGCATGAATGACACACTGAGTCACTTAGGAAGACTTAGAGTAAACTAACGAGACTTAAGCTGACTATTGGAATAGAGATCCCTTAGAGTCAGTAGACATTACACTAAGTCAGAACATAGTCTAAGTAAGACTACTTCCCATAGCAAACTTCCCACAACATGTGTAGTTTTACTATATCTGATTATATATATTGCTATGTTGGACTAACCAGTATGTGCAGAACTTAGTTACACTTGCGGATGCAAATGAGCTTCCGGATGGAAAGACTCTTGGCATTGGATTTCAGAGACTAACCCTTGCAGAGCAAGATTGCCACTTCCGGATGAACGATGATCATCCGTCAGCAAGAGTACAAGAGTGAACGTCACATACTCAGAAGACAGAATGCTTTTAACAGAGCAGAGGTGTCAGGACTACTTTTCAGAGATAAAGCAAGTCAACCCTGCTGAAGCATTTAAGAAGATGTTCCTTCCAACGGTAACAAGAGAATAACAGACACATTCAAACAACATTGTTACCTACCAAGCATGAGGAGTATGAGAACATAATCTGAAGATTCACTCAAGGTGTCAAAGCTCATACTGCCCACAAAAGTCAGAGTCCATAAGAGAGCTTCTGATAGCAAGAGAGGATCCAATAGCAAAGCACTCTTATCATTCATGGACAAGTGCTTGGAAGACAAAGTTCCTCTATGTGATAGCAAGCAAAATGTTAGAGTCCACGAGCTTCAGATAGCAAGAGAGCTTCCGATAGTGAGTCTCTTAACATCCTGGACTTATGCTTGAGGAACGAAGTCCTCTCTGACAGCAAGCAAGAGTCGGACCGTACAAAATGTTCAGATGTCAGAACGACTTTTGTCAGAATAGTATTGCCAGAACAGTGTTGACAGAACAGCTTGGTCAGAGCACCTTTTTAGATAAAGCAAAGTCAACCCTGCTGTGCATTAATGAGGACAACGTAAACAAGGCCCCAACGTCTATAATCACACGGTCTTATTGCCTCTCCAACGGTTAGATATTCAGAGGCTGGTATAAAAGGGATGTTCTTCATTTCTGAAGAAGGGGGCTTGAAAAAGAGAGAGAGAACAAGGCTATAATCTGAAAAACACTATTCTACATTCCTCTCATCTTCTACTCTCGGACTTTGATATGTAATATTCTTAGAGAGTGATTTATTTGTACTTAAGTGAGTAACATCATCCACTCTTTGAGAGAGTTAGTTTTGAGCTTAAGTGTTTAACAAAATCAGTTCATAGAGTGAACATAATTGTAATCTTACATTTTGTAAGGGGGAGCATTTAGAAGGTTTTCTAAATCTCCATAGGTTGCAAGTTAGCCCGTAAAACTTGCATTTGTAAGGTTTGCAGGTGAACCCGGTGTAAAACCTGTGGGTTGTTAGGTGAACCCGTGCTCGTAAAACCTAAAGTGTAAAGGCTTCTCTTGTGCCCGGTTTAAACAAGAATAGTGGATTGGAAATCTCAGGTGTAGCCTGGGGACTGGATGTAGGTCTGGGTGACCGAACCAGGATAAATTTATGTGTGCATATATTTATACTTGATCATTCTATTTTGCATCACATAGCATACTGACTTGTGCATAGCATTATTTATTATCATCATCACCGAGCACAAGCAGTCTTTCGAAAAGAGTTTAAGTTTTATTCCCTCACCCAATTCACCCCCCCCCTCTTGGGTGACAGCCACGAATTTCATTTGGTATCAGAGCAGGTCACTTGTTTAAAGGATCCAACGATCTCAAGTGTAAAGACCTTGGCTGATTTGGGTTAAAATGTTTTCCAAAGGCTTTGATCATACCATTCCACCTGTGTTAGAAAATATTGATTTTTGTTGGTGGAAAGCAAGAATGGAAAGTTTTATAAAATCCACTAGTTTGAAAATGTGGGATATTTTTGAAAATGACTTTGATTTCAAACCAAGAGGAAACTGGACTGAAAGGGAGAAAAATTTGTTTTCCTTAAACATTAGAGCAATGCAAATTTTATACAAAGGCTTAACTGAAAATGATTTCCAGAAAATCAAACATTGCTCTAGTGCTAGAGATATTTGGAATACTCTTGATGTGATATATGCTTCTAACCCATCTCTTGAAAGCACAGCTGTCCAAAGCTCAACTCGTGCTCCTTGTGGATCATCTACTGATGAGCTTCTGGAAACTGATATTGAGGAAGCAGACTTCAGTGAAGAGAGTATCCATCTCTGCCTAGAAGATTCAGAAAGTGAGGTATCTGGATCTGAAATTGAACTCTCTGATTTGCAAGATGCATACAATGAGTTATATACTGAATATTGTAAACTTGCAAAAGAACTTCTAGGCTTAAAAGAAAAGGATAGGAAACCTGAAAAACTAATTTCTTCTTCTACGTCCAAAGTTTCCAAGGTTCCTCTTAAAGAACTAGTTGTTCCGATAGTTAGCCCACGATCGGCAGAGAAAACTTCAACATGTCTTGAAAAATGTTTTGATTGTAAACACGTGTTGAAGGAAAAAGAAAAGCCTTCAAAAGAAACTGAGATTTCAAAGGAACAAAAGGCTTTTCTAAAAGAAACTAATCATGATAATGATAGAAAATCTCATTTTGATTATCATTCCATTATCTGTCATTATTGTGGTAGATTAGGACATATTTCTCACACATGCCATCTTAGAAGAAATACAAATGTGAGAAATAAGTTTGTATGGATTCCTAAAGGACAAGTAAGGTCCAGTGCTAACCATGTAGGACCCAAGTACAAATGGGTACCAAAACATCCTCCTAGTGCCTTACTTGTGCAGGATAGATCAAGAGTTCCTCTCATCCCAAAGAAGAGAACTCGTGGTGATGCAACTGCTGAAACCCACTGGTACAATCATAAGAAGCTGTCGGCCACCACAAGGGACAATGGTTCTGTCTCAAGGATGAGCTATCACAAAGTTCCATTCAACTATCCTGAGAAGAACAAGAGAGAGTGGATTCCTCGATCATCATTGAAAAGGCTCTTGAATCCTACCTCTCAGAAGAAAGTGCTTCGAACCAAGGATAAGTATAGAAGATCTCCTTGGGTAAGCAAGGGATCACTTAGCAACGAAGCATTTGATAGTAAAATCTCCTATGCTAATGTTAGATGGACTTATTGAGATTTTACATTAAGCATCCTAAGGTGTGAACATTATATTCATCATAGAAGAAAGCTTGAAGAAATAAGTAATGTTCATAATCTACATACTGTCCATGACTATCTTGATCAAAAACCTTGTATATCCTTGTGCATATAGTCATGAAAGATTCACCATGCCATACACATAGGACGTAATCTAAATGCATGTGAACTATATATAGCCTACAAACTGACCTTCAGATCCAGACTTGGATACAAAAGGAAGGAACTATCTGGTATTTTGTAGGAAGGGCAATCCGAAGGTTCAGCAAGACAAGGGTGAAGAAGACCCTTGCTAAAAGGAAGATCTCCTCCCCCCACAGTGAGCCATCTGATTCATGTGCCCCCAACAATCTGCTAGCTCAGAGGCAAACTTGAGATAGCGCTGAGTGATCAACCTGCGGAGATACCTTCTGCTGAACCTGTGTCTCCCTCTGCGCCAGCACCCAATCTGAGTGAAGAGCTGTGTATGGAGTATGGGTTCAAGAGGCCAGAGATGCCAGTGGTAGTGATCACAAAGTAAATTCATCCCTCTGCACCAGCTCCAATCCATCCTATTAGCCTCAGCAAGACTCAGGACTGTACCTCATCTGAACAATTAGTCAAGTCTTGATAAGCATTCGTCACGCATAGATGGTGATATCATTCCTACCTTCCTCTTTACTCGAACAATCACTTGGGTAGTAAATGCATGATGGGCTTAACAGTTTTACTCATATATGCTTAGCGAATCTTTTAAGGGCGTCTTTCATGAAAGAAAATAGTTTATGCATTCACCTTGATTTTTGAAAGATCCTTTTGATATACAAACTTTCAAAACAAATTCTGATCTTCTTTAAATCTACATGACAACCATACCTCATGATAGCACTCAAAAGTTATTTCTGATTTTCCATTTCATGTGGTATCTCTTGCATCAAGCTTTTCAATGCATAAGCAGCTATGGTTTCGAGAACAATACATCCCTCTTAATTACATCTTTAAGTTCTCAATCTACTAATGATCTCAGTTCAAGTTTGTGGTTTAAGAATGTTGACACAGATTATTGAAGCTTGAACAATGAATATAACCAAGAGAGAATGACAACGAAAATGTCTCTTATCAAGATGTGTGGAATGGCTATACCAACCCTGAGAAACTCTCGCCAATACACATGAGCATTTCTATCCCTTACATATTCTGTTGTGAAATTAAATGGATAGACTCTCTCTTGTCTGACATGCATTAGAAATCTTAGGAAATGCCTTGAATTAAACTCTGCTAGATCTGTAAAACATGGCATAGTATCACAAGCATGCTATAATCTGTATTAATTTCAAGCTTGTTGATATCCTAAGAACAATGAGATCACATTGAGCATATCTAGAAGAACTCGAGCTAATATTTGGAAATTATTCTCGTAATCATATGCTGAAATTTGGTTGTTTTTGTAAAACGAATTCAATCCTAATCAAATTATCTTGTGAGGATGAAGATTTTCTTTTTCAAAATCTCATTATATTATTAATTCACATGTCTTCATGATCTAACATGAACATCCTTGAGGCATATGTATTGAACTATACTTGCTTATGAAACTCTGAAAATATGCCACCTGTTTAATATTCTCTGTACTATCACATTGATATTTATCCATGAGAGTATAAATAGAGTTCATGTCTTGATAGTGAAACTATGTGAATGTATAGATAATTTCAAAATTAGTTTTCACATAATCATTGCTCATATTTTCTTAAACCAATTAGCAAGCATGATTTCTTAAAATTATTAGCTTGTGCTGATTAACACAGATTGACTTGAATGTCCTGAGGATGGTCTTCAATGTTAAATCTTAAGTTCTTTCACTGACCATCAGAAAGCATTTGTTTCCTCAAGCATATGCAGGACCAATCATCAAGTTTGAGCAAGGTTGCTTTCACAACAATCAGCGCCTTCGATAGCAGGCCAACTATTGAACCATGGGAAGAGTAGAGTGACTGCCCAGTCATGTCTGCTTGTGGTTGTAGCTCAGCTTGCCGAAGCGAATCATCAAAGCACTTGCGCTAGGGGTTTCCACTTGAGATAGCACATCTCTTGAAGATGTCAGGAAGCATGCTTATCTGCGTATGATTCAGATTCCTGAGTCTAATAGAGTATGAGTACCCCTCATCTGTGGTAACATCTACACCTTACCATCTCTTACATATGATGCATACATGGCATTGGTAAGGGTGTCAACTTAGGATGTTTCTCTCAATCTGCATTGACTTCAAAATCATTCACTGTCTTAGAAAATCATCCTAGCTCACACATCTGTATCCTCTAAATGACATGCTGGAAAGTAATTGATAACATACCTCTCTTATATGCTTCCCTTCTTGATTTAATGATGATTAATCTTAATATAGAAGAGAAGTAAGTGGACATTACCTGTTAATGATCCCTTGAAAATAGAGAGCCACATGCTGTCATCGATAATAAACTCTTAAGATGCTGTGATGAAATTTGTTTGGAAATTATTTTTGGCACTTTTAAAATCACAAATTTCATTTGATTTCATTTCATTTCATATGGTATCACAAATTTCATTCGGCATTCAATTATTTCATTTGATACCACAGGTTCAAACTCACAGATCTCATTTGATTACATTTGGTATCAGATTTCATCTCATTTGAATTTAAAATCACATATTTCATTTGATATCATAATCACCATTTTTAAACACATCAAAATTATTTTTGATATCACGTTAATCAAATCGAGAGGATCAAAATTACTTTTGATATGTTTTGTATGCTTTGCTCTTGACTTAATCCTTGAAAAACATGTTTAGCTATCCCACATAATGATTAGGGCGAATACAATCATTTAGGATCATGAATCATTATTGTTTTCCTTGATAATTCTCGTACGTTGTATTGAATAAGTCTAGAACAAATCCTTATTAACGATACATAGGGAGAAATATTAGGTAGAAAGCCCATTCCGAGGAGAACGATAAAAGTATCCCCATCCCTAAGGCTAGCTTGCACCTGTTGGAATTTGATGAAGCCAAAAGGGGGAGAGAGATAGAGATGAGATGTCTAGAGATGGAGATGAGATGTCTAGAGATGAGATATAAGATGTCTAGCGAGAGATGAGACATGAGATGTCTAGAGCTGAGAGATAGATATGTCTAGAGATGGAGATGAGATGTCTAGAGATGAGATATAAGATGTCTAGCGAGAGATGAGACATGAGATGTCTAGAGCTGAGAGATAGATAAGATATCTAAGTTTAATTATAGCTCTGGGAGTGCTCTGGGAGTGATCTAAGTTTAATTATGTTCTCTAGTCATCTATGGGTTTGTCATCATCAAAAAGGGGGAGAATGTTAGAATCTTAAGTTTTGATGGTGACTAAGGTATGATATGGTCTAGTACTTAAGAGAACATAATCAGCACTTAGGAAGGATTAGATGACATGGTTAGAATCCTGAGTTAGATCACTTGAGAATGTAAGATCACTTCCGGATAGATTAGGACTCGCGCACGCGGATAAATGTGTCATCCCCCAGCGGCAGCGAGTAAATCACTAGGGATTTAACTTAGTCCATAAACTTTAGGTGCACAAACCCTAAGACTAAGCTATGGTTCAATCGGGAGCGAAGTTGCTTCCTGTTAGACTTAGACTGGCGCAGAGCGATAGAATAGATATTACTCCAAGCGACAGTGAGTCTACTTCCCCAAGTGAAAGCGCTTCCTGTTAGAATTAGACTGGCGCAGAGCGACAGAATAGATATTACCCCAAGCGTCAGTGAGTCTACTTCGCCAAGTGAAAACACTTCCTGTTGGATTTAGACTGACGCAGGCTGACAGAATAGATATATCCCCAAGCGTCAGTGAATCAGCCTCGTCAAGTGAAATTCGTTCCTGATAAGATTTAGACTGGCGCAGGCTGACAGAATAGATATATCCCCGAGCGTCAGTGAATAAGCCTCGTCAAGTGGAATCACTTCCTGATAAACTTTCACTAGCGCAGACTGATAGAACACGATAACACTAAGCGTCAGTGAATGTAAGCAACGTCCAGTAGAAGTGCTTCCGATAGCTTAGTGACTAGCGCTGGCTGTTGAAGTGACCTAACACTGAGCGAGAGTGAGCAATAGTAAACAAAATCCTACATCTAGTGGATTCACTTCCGGATGGAGAAGTGCTTCCGGATACATCCTAGACTAAGTAAACTCCCACTTCATGTGATTGTGTGTTGACTTAATATACATAGCATGAATGACACACTGAGTCACTTAGGAAGACTTAGAGTAAACTAACGAGACTTAAGCTGACTATTGGAATAGAGATCCCTTAGAGTCAGTAGACATTACACTAAGTCAGAACATAGTCTAAGTAAGACTACTTCCCATAGCAAACTTCCCACAACATGTGTAGTTTTACTATATCTGATTATATATATTGCTATGTTGGACTAACCAGTATGTGCAGAACTTAGTTACACTTGCGGATGCAAATGAGCTTCCGGATGGAAAGACTCTTGGCATTGGATTTCAGAGACTAACCCTTGCAGAGCAAGATTGCCACTTCCGGATGAACGATGATCATCCGTCAGCAAGAGTACAAGAGTGAACGTCACATACTCAGAAGACAGAATGCTTTTAACAGAGCAGAGGTGTCAGGACTACTTTTCAGAGATAAAGCAAGTCAACCCTGCTGAAGCATTTAAGAAGATGTTCCTTCCAACGGTAACAAGAGAATAACAGACACATTCAAACAACATTGTTACCTACCAAGCATGAGGAGTATGAGAACATAATCTGAAGATTCACTCAAGGTGTCAAAGCTCATACTGCCCACAAAAGTCAGAGTCCATAAGAGAGCTTCTGATAGCAAGAGAGGATCCAATAGCAAAGCACTCTTATCATTCATGGACAAGTGCTTGGAAGACAAAGTTCCTCTATGTGATAGCAAGCAAAATGTTAGAGTCCACGAGCTTCAGATAGCAAGAGAGCTTCCGATAGTGAGTCTCTTAACATCCTGGACTTATGCTTGAGGAACGAAGTCCTCTCTGACAGCAAGCAAGAGTCGGACCGTACAAAATGTTCAGATGTCAGAACGACTTTTGTCAGAATAGTATTGCCAGAACAGTGTTGACAGAACAGCTTGGTCAGAGCACCTTTTTAGATAAAGCAAAGTCAACCCTGCTGTGCATTAATGAGGACAACGTAAACAAGGCCCCAACGTCTATAATCACACGGTCTTATTGCCTCTCCAACGGTTAGATATTCAGAGGCTGGTATAAAAGGGATGTTCTTCATTTCTGAAGAAGGGGGCTTGAAAAAGAGAGAGAGAACAAGGCTATAATCTGAAAAACACTATTCTACATTCCTCTCATCTTCTACTCTCGGACTTTGATATGTAATATTCTTAGAGAGTGATTTATTTGTACTTAAGTGAGTAACATCATCCACTCTTTGAGAGAGTTAGTTTTGAGCTTAAGTGTTTAACAAAATCAGTTCATAGAGTGAACATAATTGTAATCTTACATTTTGTAAGGGGGAGCATTTAGAAGGTTTTCTAAATCTCCATAGGTTGCAAGTTAGCCCGTAAAACTTGCATTTGTAAGGTTTGCAGGTGAACCCGGTGTAAAACCTGTGGGTTGTTAGGTGAACCCGTGCTCGTAAAACCTAAAGTGTAAAGGCTTCTCTTGTGCCCGGTTTAAACAAGAATAGTGGATTGGAAATCTCAGGTGTAGCCTGGGGACTGGATGTAGGTCTGGGTGACCGAACCAGGATAAATTTATGTGTGCATATATTTATACTTGATCATTCTATTTTGCATCACATAGCATACTGACTTGTGCATAGCATTATTTATTATCATCATCACCGAGCACAAGCAGTCTTTCGAAAAGAGTTTAAGTTTTATTCCCTCACCCAATTCACCCCCCCCCCTCTTGGGTGACAGCCACGAATTTCATTTCCTTTGTGTTAGTATGTACTTGGTTTAGAGTATCAAAATTATAATGTTTTGCTTGGTTTATGATTTTGCTTTTTATGGTCTTGCTATCTCAATATTTCGTAATGATTGGCCTGTCATGCTGCACAATTGATTAATATGTTTTTATCTTCATTTTCAGCTTCCTGTTGGGCATGTTATGTTTTTCTTCTCTTCCTCTGTTATTATTCTTTTTAAGAAAAATCTTGTAACTAGTTTATTTCAATCTTGCAGTTTGGGGTGCATGCAATCATGCTTTTCATTTGCACTGTATACTGAAATGGGTGAATTCTCAAACTTCACAAGCCCATTGCCCAATGTGCCGTAGGGAATGGCAGTTTAAAGGCTGATATAATGCTTATATGCCTGCAATATTATAAAAATGGTTCTAGCAATCATCGTTGGAGAGCAACATTGAATGAGCGAGATCAAGTGAAACTTCTGATAGATGAAGAATTTTTTTTTCCTTTTGGTGAAAACTAGTTTTAGCCTTTTAGGATCCAAAATTGAGTGATATTTGATGTTTGTGATGACAAAGGTGGAAGAACTATCATTCTCTAAAGGGTAGTAATGATATGGAGGTGTGTTGTGGGGCACATTTTTTGTGTGTAATGTAACATTTGAACCTTATTTGCTTTTCAGCATAAATATTGCTTACATTTTCAGTGTGTCTATCAACATTTGAACTTTGGTGTTAACATTTACACAACACCTACTAACAATTAAACTTTAGTGATTAACAATTGAATTTTGTTCATTAACAATGGAACTTCCGTCATTAACATTAAGATCATAATGATTAACATTGTGAACATAGGTATTAACTTCGTTAACAACATCACGTTGGTGTTAACATTTACACAGCACCTGCTAACAATTGAACTTTCGTGATTAACAACTGAACTTTGTCCATTGACAATGGAACTTTGGTCATTAACATTAAGATCATAGTGATTAACATTGTGAACAAAGGAATTAACTTACTAACAACATAACATTGGTGTTAACATTTACACAGCACCTGTTAACAATTGAACTTTACTCATTAACAATGTAACTTCGGTCATTAACATTAAGATCATAAAGATTAACATTATGAACATAGTTATTAACTTCGTTAACAACATAACGTTGGTGTTTACATTTACACAGCACCTGCTAACAATTGAACTTTTGTGATTAACAACTGAACTTTGCTCATTAACAATGGAACTTCAGTCATTAACATTAAGATCATAGGGAGTAACATTGTGAACATAGGAATTAACTTTGGTGTTAACATCAACACCTTCTCATCAAACATAATGGTATATTTGATATCACAGTTATTACAATCCACCTCAAGCCATGATGCAATCATCTCCCTCAAACTTTCAATGCGAATAACAACTGTAACATACATATTAACATTTGCAATATAAAATTTAACATTTTCAACATCACTATTAACAATACACAAATCTCTGTGATAATAATTACAACACAGATATATTGGCACATGGCCAAAAATTGTACCCTTAACCAAAATACTACTCTACACAAGAACATTCAGATTGGGTGGCACTCTCCACTCAAAAGAAGAATTTGTTTGACCAAAAGCTCCTGCGTCTGCGTGTATTTGAGAAGAGAGACGAGAAGAGGAGAAAAGTGAGAAGAGGAAGACGAGAGCTTTATTTGTTCAAGGGGTGTGTGTGTTCTCAGTGAGGTGTGTTAGTGGCAAGGGTTTGTAAGTTGTTTGTAATTTGTGTTTGAGGTGGGGACATTTAAGTCTTTTCACAACATTTGCAAATGTTATGTAGATGTCTGGTTCCTTCATGGTCCTTTTGGAGGTTTAGGTTCCTGAATTGTCCTTTTGTATATTAGGAGGGATTTAAATGACATTTTCCCTTCAAACAAATACCCGACATTGAGTTTGTTTTAAAGGGAAAAAGTATAATTTATTCTCAGCTGACAATTAAAATAAATTATTGATCATTATAAAATTTATAATTTGTGTGTGTATTTCTTTGTAATTCTAAGATGTTTAATAAATACTACTTTGGTTCTCAATATCAAACTATTAAATGGGAAAAAGGACAAATAAAGTCTTCTGAATATGTAAAAGAACGATCAAAATTGCTAAATTTCTAAAAAGACAATCAATGTCACATACACTAAATTAACAACGATCTAGTGGTTAATAAGAATGAGGATGTTGTTATGGTTAATGAGAATATTGATGTGATTAATTGTTATACGCTCTAATTGTTAATGTTGATGATGCGTGCAATGATTAATGAATATGCATGTTGTTAATGGGGATGCTGCAGTGATTAATCTAGTTTCTATGACCTTGACTGTTCTTTTAGAAATTTAACGACTTTGATTGTCCTTTTACATATTCAAAAGGTTTTATTTGTCTTTTCCCCCTATTAAATCAAGCTAGTTAAGGAATCTATACAAAATCAATGGATTTAAATAATTTTTTCTTTTTTATTAAAGACAAAATGATATTAATAACCATAAAAAAATTTACAACAATAGAACAGAAAGCGAACTATAAAGTAACAAATCAAGCATGATAGGATGAGGAAACAGTAACCACATTAAAATTGAAGCTATAAAACCCTGAAGTAAGGATTGAATGACGTGAAAATGTTGTCTGATTAAATTATGGATCTAGAGATGCATGATAGTCCAAGTACCAAATCTTCACATTTCCATTATCCTTGTGGAGATGCTTTTTGTGCTTTATGATCCATAGAATTGAAAGCTAGATCACACACTTATAATTTTATACAACAACAATAATAACAATAAAGTCATATCTCATTAACCAAGGGCCTTGTAACCCAGTGGTATGACATCTTCCCTTTAAGTGGGAGGTTGCGAGTTCGATCCCGCTTGTAACCTCAAGCCATTAGTGCTTGCCCCTTTGAATCAAAAAAGTCATATCTCATTACATAGGGTTGACTACATGGATCATACGACGTCATTGTTATCTATCATTCACTAAATCGTTGGGTATATTATTCACCAATAGATCCTGTTCTATGAGTTCAGTGAGTGTTCGTCTTAGTCTCCCAAAATCAAAAGAAAGATTTCCTTGAATTTTTTGATGTCTTTTAAGGGTAAAGGTGCAAAAATGGGTCCAAACAATTACGCCAGGAGCACATAGGGGCAAGAAGTATTTTCGGGTTCAATTTTGGGTTTGAAGAATAAATATTGGTGCAATATAGGATACGCCGTTAATGTTGACCAACGTTGACCGTTAATCGCTGACGTGGCGGGGGAAATAAGATTTTTTGTTGACGTGACATGCTTATGTGGCAATATTTTTATAAGTGTGTGGGGCCCACATTATTTAAATTAATAAAAAAATATAAAAAACACCCCCCACCCTCACCCCCCTCCTTCTTCTTCTTCCCTGCTCCCGCCACCCCCCAACAAAAAAAAAAAAAATCCCACCGCCCACCCACTTCACCCCCACCCCCGCCGCAGCTTCTCCCCCGCCCCAAAACACCTCCATCGCCGCCGCCACTCTCCACCGCCCTCCCCCATCTTCACCATCATCTTCCCTGTCTTCACCAAAAGTTCACCAACATCACACATTCCTTCACTCCATCACTCTATTCACTCGCCTCCACCGCCTCCCTCTGCTCCCTCCTCCTTATCTTCCTCCTCTGCCTCCGCCGCCGCAAAAGCCGCCCCGCCCCTTCCAAGCCTCCCCTCCGCTTCTCCTACTCCCTCCTCCGCCGCGCCACGTCGTCCTTCTCCTGCCGCCTCGGCCACGGCGACTTCGGCCCCATGTTCTCCGGCACCCTCCCCGCCACGGCAATGAAGATGACTGGGTGGTGGGGCTGTGTTTCGTGGTGAAGATGGGGGAGGGCGGTGGAGGGTGGCGGCGGGGATGGAGGTGTTTTGGGGGCAGGGGAGAAGCGGCGGCGGCGAGCAGGTGGGGGTGGGGGTGAAGTGGGTGGGTGGTGGGATTTTTTTTTTGGTTGGGGGGGTGGCGGGAGCAGGGAAGAAGAAGAAGGAGGGGGTTGGGGGTGGGGGTGTTTTTTATATTTTTTTATTAATTTAAATAATGTGGGCCCCACACACTCAGAAAAATATTGCCACATAAGCATGCCACGTCAGCAAAAAATCTTATTTCCCCCGCCACATCAGCGATTAACGGTCAACGTTGGTCAACATTAACGGCGTACCCTATATTGTACCAATATTTATTCTTCAAACCCAAAATTGAACCCGAAAATACTTCTTGCCCCTATGTGCTCCTGGCGTAATTGTTTGGACCCATTTTTGCACCTTTACCCGTCTTTTAATGGAGTATCGATATGTCCTTTATTAAGAGCAATATTCCTTTCATAATAAATGGTATTAATAAGGGTAATGATGCCTTTTATCGAAAGAGGCTCACCCTTTTTGTGCAGCATGAATCTGTTATCTCTAAGCCATGATTTAAATTTGAGAAGGATGGTGTCTGGAATTGAATTGAAAAACTACCAAACCAATCGGACAATGGATGAAGATATGGTCAAGGGTTTCTTAATATTTACATCCAGAAAGACATTTCATTCGATACATTAAAATGGTGCTGCTCAGAATTTCAAAATATAGAATCACATTTTGTAGAAGTTTCCACATGAACAACAAATTCTTGTATGTAATTAAATAGAAATTGACCAAAGGAATTTCCAAAAGGGATTCATGCGGAATAAATTTGAAGCAATTAAAAGATAAACATCTTTAACCTTATATGTACCATTTGTATTTCCATGCCAAAAAACCTGGTCTAGATACGAAGTGACAGACAAAGGCATAGATATGATGTCGTTTGCAATATAATATGATTATAGAGTCTATTCAACAAAGGATGATTCAGTAGCTAGTTTTATTACTAAATTAATGTTCTAATCGCAAGTGCACGGGTGACGACGTCAAGTAATAAAGTGATAAGTGAGATGGTTCTCACCAGAATTGAGATTGAGATACAAATTTGGTCAAATAAAAGACTTTGTCATTTAATTAAGTTGAATAATCAAATATTGCTTGGAGAATTTAACAACTAAAAAGCTATTGTTTGAAAATAGAATTAATACTATAATTAATTCTTTGACCTTAAAGATGAAATGGAGCCTATGATTATTTCCCCTTCTTGTATTAATATTTCATGACATCTCCACATCCTCCTCTCTCAATTGCTTCCAACCAATATGTATGTGTTAACCTAGGGTTCATTTGTACTTGTTAAAGCTCTCTCAAGTCAACGAGTGTTTAATTTCATTAATCATGCAATATCTTGACACAATTAATAAAACCCACTTTTAAATCACCAACCCTAATATGGTTATGTAAGGTTAATAAGTATATATCTATCTTATTAACATGATCATTCATTTGTCATGCAAACTGTAACATCCTGAAAATTTAATATAGGATTAGAAAATGTATTTAGTAAAGATCATTAGAAAGTTTGAAATATTTAGGACTTTTTGGGAACTTTTTTCAGATATTTTGGGAAGTTAAGAAAATAAGTGCCTAAAAGTAATCAATTAAATAGTTGAGAGGATTTAGAAACTTTGGAAGTTTATAGAAATTAAAGTATTGGGGAGATTAAATAAATAAGAGGATTGACTTGGCAAATCAAATGGTTTGGGAATTTATGGGGGCATTTCGGTAATTTTGTCTAAATGTTCACACATCACACAATAAAACCTCAAACCAAACACTCCCTTCCTCCTTCCTCAACATAAATCTGCCGACACCCCTCCCCCTTCACCATTTTGCTTCTTTTGTTCACTCTTCCACACACACATACACTTTGTTCTTCATCCTCCACCACACCCACCTTCGATTTTCACTTCCTTTGTTCTTCCCAAACCTCAGAAATCGTGTTCCTTCGCTGTCCTTGTGGCTCTTCACGTTCCAGCAGCCCCTCTCCTCCTTTTTGATGCATTTTCCGGCGAGAACAAGTGGTGGCCGGAGATGGGATAAAGTGTGTTCGGCCATCCTTGTGTTCTTCAAGTTGTCTCTTCATTTTCAAAGTTGTTTTCTCACTTTTTTCTCCTCTCTTAGTTACTGCTCGGCCTACCCCTCTTTGTGGCCGTTTTCCGGCGAGTTTCCGGCGGCCAACACTGAAAAATAGTGGCTTTCCACATCCTCTTCACTTTGGAGCTTTGTAAGCATTTTTTTTACTTCTCTTTGGTTTAGTATTTTGAAGTTATGTTGTTGGTAAAGTTAGGGTTTGTGTAAAAATGGAAACTTTAAGATTGTCAAGCTACCATTATGATTATTAAGTGGTTAATTGAAGTTTTGTGAGAGTAATTGAGGTTTATTGAAGTGGATAGTACTTTGAAATTTTTAAGGATTATTTTAGGCATTCTTTGAAGTTAGGGTTTTGGATATACTAAAATTTTTGGAATGTGAATACTTTAATATTGGAATTAAGGTATTGAATTTGAGTATTCTAAGGATTAATTGGATTTTCTGAAAGAGATTAAACATTTGGGAATTTTTGGTGATAGTTATGATTCTTTTAAGTTAGGACTTTGCTTTATTAAATCTTTGGGACTTTAAACAAAAATTTGTGAATGTTTAAATGGTTAATTGAAGATTTTTGGGAAGTATTTAAGTTTATTGAAGTTGGAGATTATTTTGGGAATTGTTAGACATTTAGGGTTCTTTGGAATTGGGATTTTGCTAATGAAAGATTATTTATATAAAATGGTGATTTAGAAATGTTTACTAAGGTTTGATGATGGCATTGAAGTGTTGGAATTGATTAAATTGGTGTTTAGGAAGAAGTATGGTAATTAAAGAGTTGGTGAGAGAGGAAATTGGTTAGGTAAAGTTATATTTAGATTGTGATGAAAGGTTTGTGAAGTTGGGAGGCACATTTAGTTGTCACATTGACATGAATGAGGTGGTTTTGGTGGGGTTTAGATGGTTGGTTAGTGTTGCAAAGTACAATGAGATATGGTGACAAGTTATATGTTTTAGGAATATAATCAAATGGGTAAGAGAAAAAAGAAAGGTATGAGGATAAAATTTGAGTAATGAGTGTTTCTTGAAGATTTGGCAAGTTGTTTTAAAAATTTGGTTAGCCTTTAAAAGTGCTTTTAAGTTGGGATTTGTAAATGTGAAAGGTTGTGACAATAAAGTTGGTGGATTGGTAATACTTAATAAAGGTTACAAAAATATTGAAATAGTTAAACTAGTGTTTGGAAAGGAGTGTGATTATTTAAATATTGTAGAAAGGGGAAATATGTTATATGGAATGTGAGAAGTATGAAGGAAGTTGTGTGAGGTTGAGAGACCTCCTTGGTGTCAAATTAATATTAATAAGATTAGCTTGGTGGGTTTTGTAAGTGTGGGATGTTTTTTGACAAGAAATGGTAAGGTTTAATACTGTGGAAGTTATAGATATTTGGTTAAGGGAATTATGGGAGTTTAAAGAGTATAGACTATTTCTGATATTAGAAGTAATCATTTACTTCAATAATTGATTAGAATTAGTTTGAATGGGTGGTCAAAGTCACTGATATTGTGTCTTGACCATCAGCTGCTCACTACGTGATTGTAAACGACGGTGCTTCGAGGGATGCTCGCGGAAGGCAATAACTGAGGATATATATAGTACTGTTTCTGAGCTTGAACAGGTAATCACGCTTAACTGACTGTGATACTGAGAGTAACGGTAGTTGAGGATTTTTAAAATCCTCTTCTACTTATATATATATAAATGAAATGTGTTCAAATTATTTTATATTCAAACGTGGGCTATAGGGTGTCTTTCTAAATAAACTGTACTTTATATATATATGCACATATCTATATAAATCTTTTGTATGTTGCATGACACTGATTATTAGTACCGTCGGCCGATGTAACCTATCGATTTGCGCAAATCGATAGGTTAATTGTACGGGTTCCTGAGATTGTAAAGGAACCAGGGATTTTCACATTGATTAGAGTGGTCCCTTTTTATGCTTTTCGGATTGTAGACCGGGAACAGTGTCACACACGTTTATTTTTGTTTATTGAGAGATGGATGTATCTGTTCTATATATATATATGTATGTATTGCGTGGTTTATGCAGGTTTTGAAAACTGTGGTACCCTGTAGACACTCCGCTACCCCACTTCTGAGTATCACAGTGAGTTAAGTAGTGATTACTAAGACATTGTTTTGTCTCACCCCATTCCTTTAATTTTATTTTTACAGGTGATCACGCACCAAGGGAGGCAGAGAGGAAGGGGAAGAGGTCGTCTGGCCTATACTGATGCAGTAAGTAGGCCGGAGGTGATCTTATAGGGATATATATTGCCATTTCACTAGGCTGCATCAGCTTCCGCATTTATGAATGTTAGTTTGAATGAGTTGTATTATTGAATGATTGTTTTAATTGTTCTGTTGATTTAATTTGAAGTGGTTGATGATTTGTGGTATTGATCCTTATGATAGTTAAGGGACTATTCTAACTAATATGTCTGTTATTGCTATATTACACTCTGTTCAGTGTGATGATGACTTGTGGAAAAGATGTGGAATTATGGATACAGGTGTTGACTTGGATGGATTTTAGTTAGGAAATCATTTTCCTAACATGATTATGTGATATATTGAAGGTGTATTATTTGATTATATGTTGTAGATGTATATAATCATATTAGATGGGCCCCGCTATACTATGGTTACCTTTTATGTAGCTGGTTTGATTTCTTTTGTTAACTATATTAGGAGATTCTCTTTTCTAACATAGTTAGATATGTGTTAAGCATATGGTTGTAATCTCTTCATAGTAGAGAAATTCTTTTGCTAACCATTGTAGGTGGATCTTTTACTAACATGGTTAGGACATTTAATTTTGAATGATATCGTTTTCTTTTTCTAACCATGTTAGATGTATTCTTACTAACATGGTTAGACACCATTTGTTTGGGTTATTTTGAATATGTGGTTAATTAGGTGAAAGTTAGTAAGTTAATAATTCGTTAGTAGGAGGTACGTTACACAAACTTGAAGTTTTTATCACACCATTTTACATAAGTTCTACACATAACTTAAGTCTCTGATCTCAAGCATTAATCAAATGAAAATATCAACTAAATGGTGATAAAGTATTTAGAAGCATTAGAACTAGAGTAAAATAAACATACACTTATATATAATGATTACAAAAGGAGAGGATTTTTAAAGAGTTAATTCAAATAAGTGTTCTAAATAATCCTAGATAAAAGAGTTTAGCTATTCGCGATTTGCTCTGCTGGTCTGTGGAAGTGATTTCGCCTAGACTTCAAACTTTAGCCCAGACCATGTGAACTTTTGAGAATTCACACTGATCCCATGAAATGGTTTCGCCTAGGCTTCAAAATTTAGCCCAAGTGCCAAGAAGCTAATATTTGGGGAGAAATCCAATTCTTTTTAACTGTTTTGATTTTGTTCTTGGCAAAACCAAAATAGAATCATATGTTAGTATGTCTGTAATTAGTTGCACTTGACAAGTTTGAAAGCTATCAAAGGACATAGTATGTACGAAAGCTTACCTCTTTTGGCTAAATAAAATGATTTTGCTAAATCATGCTTATGATTGGGTGCCACTGATTTTTGGTTTAGGATCTTTTAGTTAGCTTAGAACATTTTTTAGTAGGTTGAATGGGAATAATAGCAAGAAATCATTGTGTTGACTTAAGAGGTAGTAATTAAGCAATTTTTTTTCCCTTTTTTGGTGCACATAGCTCAATGTTCTGGTTGTCTTTGACTCTTGTATTCTCCCAATTAGGCACGATGTCTAATAACAAGTCAATGATCAAAATGGATATGAAAGCCTACAATCAAATTGAAGAGGTAGAGCAAGCTTTACTTCAATCTTTTGATAAAAATTTTGAGAGCAAAGATATTTACGAGTTTTGTCTCAAGAATATTACACCCCGTACTATCCTACTTGAGAGGTACTTCCCGGATAATCCTTTTGTGCCCATATTCTCCTAGCTTAATGAGAAACACAAGACCTCTTTGCTCAATGATAAGAAAACCTCAGCTTACCGGGCCTTAGTGTGGGGGTATATTATTTATGCACATGCAACTGCTCATGAATACACCTCATATACAAAGTCAGCAAGAAATCCATCGATATCACTGTCGATACATTCAAATTATATTATATCCTTTAACACATTAAGCTACTAACTAACGTTAGAAATTGAGGGTTTATGATAGAAACTTGCATTATTATTTAGTACTACCTCCGGTCCTAAATATAAGACTAATTGACTTTTTTTTGAAAGGTTAAGGTTGCGAAATAGGTTATTAAATCATAACATATTTGATATATTTTTAGATTATACATTAGTTTATAGGTAAAATAAACTAATCTAAGGGAAAAAAATTAGGTAAATCATTTTATAATTAACTTATTTTGCTTTTTATAGGATTTTCTAAAAAAGTAAAGTTTTATATTTAGAACCGGAGGGAGTATTTACTAGCATCAAAGCAGGAAGTTGACTTCTTTTATGTCCTAGATTGCTTGCTTTTAATTGCGCGTTTTGTTCTTGGTTTATCATTTGTTTTTTGTTTAGCTCTAGAGCCGATGGGACCTCTGTTTATGTGTGCTCTGTTGCAAGCAAGAAAGATATATGTTGATAAAAATGGTTGGAATCTGATTTTTCTGGCTTTCTTCTTGGTGATCAAATCAATTATGCGCGGCAAATGCTTTCTGCAGTTATAGCCATTTTTGCTTGATTCATAAATGCATCCACACATTCACAGATCAATTTCTTCAGTTTCTCAAAGCTGGATTTATTTTCTGTGATAGTCAAATTGTCGGTTTTGATTCACATAGGCCTTAAAAGCTGTTTGATTCCACAATCAATATCAATACTACCAAGAAGATATTGATTATTAGTTGGAGTATTATCTAAATTATTAGTTAAGTTCACTTTAAAAAAGAGAGAAAATACTAATATATCCATTTGGTTATATGACAAAAGTCATGGATTTAATGCAGAGAAATACTACCAAGAACCTTTCCTCCGGTCTGACATGTGACACTGGCACTGATTTAATGCAGAGAAATACTACAACCTGATGAAAAGCAGGGAGATTGGTAACAAGTATCCCTGATACAAGCTCAGTGTATATGAGGTCTATTTCCCTGACCCTTACTATTCCTAATGTGGGGCCAATACTGAGAAGCGAATTGATGGAGGCCTTGTTTTGATCATCAAGCTCGTATTTCTTGACAGTGCCATACATACATGACAATAAGGAAGATGGATGAGAGGGAAATAGGAGCTCCTTCAAGGAATTTGATGAAAGTGGCTGAGAAGTAGAGTGCTTCAATGGAGCCAAAGAAGAATATAAAGAAAATGGACTGAACAAGAGTGGTGCTTCTCTAATGTTATTTACATGTCACGTGTACAATGTTTTTTTTATATAGACCAACACAAAAAAAAAATCCGGCAAAAAAAAAAGACCAACACAAAACTTAATACTTCCTTAACTCAATATCATAATGGGAGAATTTCATACATAACTACCTCTCTAGCCAATTAATTTAAAAGAAGAACTAAGATTCTAAAATTACACTCTAGGATTTGAGTCCTCAAATGAAATTAAATTTGTGTTAAAGGAGAGAGAGTGTAGAAGGGCTATTTGTGTATTATAGAACATTGTTCAAATGGGTTTTGCCCTTTGTTTATATAACCGTTTTACTTGTTTATATGACTATAGCGTGTTAGAAAGAAAGATTGCGTTAGATCGGTGAGAGAGTGTGGGAGATTATTATTTTGTACTGTTTTATTGGGCATTGTTCATATGATTTTTCCCTTGTTTAGCTAAATTTTTGCCTTGTTCATGTGACCATTTTACTTGTTTATGGAACAAAAAGTGAAATGTATGTGTATGAGGGAGAAAGATGAACGTGTCAAAGGAGAGAAAGCGTAGTAGGAGAGAGAGTGACAGAGGTGAAAGAATAATGTGGGAGGGTGTTATTTTATGTTTTATTGATTATTGTTCTTATGGGTTTTCCTTCATTGTTATTCTCTTCTGGATTTTGAAGTGTACGTGGGGTTCGGTGTTGTGATTGGAGTGGGGGTATTTCAAAAGTGAAGTTTTGGTGTGGTGTGATTGGGTGGGTCAACGAAGAAGAAGGGGAATGACGGTGGTGAAAAAGGATGTCATGGTAGTGATGTATGTAGAAGGAAGGTGAAGGATTAAAGGAGGAGGGAATTTATTTTGTTTTAGAAAGTGCATTTTAGCAATTTCCATTAGTCTAGTAGCTAAAATTGGACTTTTGTTTTGTTCAATAAACAAAATGAGATCATTTGTTATTCGTTGGCTAAATTGATGCTTTGTAAATTATTTGTTGGACAGAATGAATATTAACCTTATAACTTAACATTTTTTTATATGCATTATTTTATCTCCATAAAAAATAAAGTCAATATTATAACACATGAATGATAAAAATTATACCAAACTTGAACATGTCTTGTACGGAAGAATCATAAACATGGAGGTGGGTTCGAAAACTTCAAATTCAAAGAGATAGAGAACGAGGAAGAAGAAAGACATGATTTGACGAAGTCACTCATTCTATGCTTTTGGATCCTTTTGGACGGTCAAGATTATGAAAACTGAGGGCCGCTGAGAAAGACCGACGTTGAGAGAATCCACTCCCAAATCATCATCAATATATATTATAAATGTGTTCCACCACCAAACACTGTTCATAGCACTGTTCATGAACAGTGATCTCTGAGTGCATGAACAGTGTTTGGTGGAATATAATAATATTATTTTTTTTAAATTTTTTTTTAAAAAAATTTAATTTTTTTTTAAAAAAATTAGTTATTATATGATTATTTCACCACATATTTTAGCTAAAAAAATTGTCATATATTTTTTTAGTGCAAATTTGTTAAAAAAGAAGGTTTAACAAAGTTAAGAGAAAATTTGTCATATATTTTTTTAGTGCAAATTTGTTAAAATAAAAAGTTAAAAAAAAAATTGTTCATGAGTAAATTATTTAATATTTATATTTATTATTATATTTATTATTTATTATTATTTATTATATTTATTATTTATTATTTATATTATTTATTATATTTTATTTATTTGGCCCACGTATTATTTATTTTCTTGGGCGAATTTATTTGGCTCACATATTTTTTTTGTGTGGATTTGCCTTAAAGATTTATATCTTTAGTGTCACCATTATGATGATTTTTTTAGCATAATATATATCTACAAATGTTTTATTGTGTCTTTTTATTGTGTCTTTTTGGCCTAATAAATTTTTTTTTGAGGTAAAAAAAAGTTAAAAGAAAATTTGTCATATATTTTTTTAGTGTAAATTTGTTAAAATAAAAAGTTAAAAAAAAATTTGTTTATGAGTAAATTATTTAATATTTATATTTATTATTATATTTATTATATATTATTATTATTTATTATTTGGCAATTTTTTAATTATTTAATTATTAATTATTTAATATATTTATTATATTATTATATTTATTATTTATTTTTTTATTTATATTTAATTATTTAATTATTTATTATTTATATTTATTATTGAATTATTTGTCATATAGTTTTTTTAGTGCAAATTTGTTAAAAAAAAGTTAAAAAATTTATTCATGAGCAAATTTTTAGTGCAGTGATTGACATTCTCTATTACTATTGTATGTAATTGCTTTCTTGTGCTAATTTATTTGGGCTACTTTCTTGGGCTAATTTATTTGGGTCTATAATATATTATTATTATTATTTTTTAAAAAATAACTATTATATGTTTTTTTACACCCGATATTTTGAACTAAAGAAATTTGTCATATATTGTTTTAGTGCAAATTTGTTAAAAAAAAATAAAAAATTTGTTCATGAGCAAATTTTTTTTAACTTTTTTTTTCTTTACTTTCTTAGGCTAATTTATTTGAGTCACATATTTTTTTAGCACTGTTCATGAATAGTGATTTGGTAGAATATAATATATTATTTATTTATTTTTTCTGTTTTTTTTTAAAAAAACATTTACGTTATTATATGATTTTTTACACCCTATATTTTAGCTAAAAAAAATTATCATATATTTTTTTAGTTTAAATTTGTTAAAAAAAAGTTAAAAAAATTAAAAAATTAGTTCATGAGCAAATTTTAAGTGCAATGATCGACATTCTCTATTATGTATTCTTTACTTTTTTGGCTAATTTATTTGGGTCTATAATATATTTTTAATTTTTTAAACTTTTTTTAAAAAAATAAATTAATTATTATATGATTTTTTCACCTGATATTTTAGCTAAAAAATTGTCATATATTTTTTTAGTGCAAATTTGTTAAAAAAGAAGGTAAAAAAAACTTAAAAGAAAATTTGTCATATATTTTTTTAGTGTAAATTTGTTAAAATAAAAGTTAAAAAAAAATAAAAAAAATGTTCATGAGTAAATTATTTAATAGTTATATTTATTATTTATTATTATTATAAATATTTATTATTTTGCAATTTTTTAATTATTAATTATTTAATATATTTATTACATTATTATATTTATTATTAATTTTTTATTTATATTTAATTATTTAATTATTTATTATTTATATTTATTATTATATTTATTATTATTATTTATTATTTATTATTTATATTATTTATTATTATTTATTATATTTATTATTTATTTATTTGGCCCACATATTATTTGTTTTCTTGGGCGAATTTATTTGGGTCACATATTGTTTTTTTTAATTTGCCTTAAAGATTTATATCTTTAGTGTCAACATTATGATGATCTTTTTGGCCTGATATATATTTGCAATGTTTTATTGTGTCTTTTTATTTGCATATATATTTGGGCTACGTATTCTTTACTTTCTTGGGCTAATTTATTTGGGTCACATATTTTTTGTGTGCGAATTTACCTTAAAGATTTATATCTTTAGTGTCACCATTATGATAATCTTTTTGACCTGATATATATCTGCAATGTTTTATTGTGTCTTTTTATTTGCCTATCTTTCCCGTGCAAACTAGAAGTTGTTCCATGTAGATATAAAACACAAAAAGAAGAGTTGTTTCTTCACATAGGGAAGATGTGTTCAGTTAGATTTAATTTGATTTTCATTACAACTTACAGAAAAATGGTCATTTGATAATGTAAACTAGAAGTTGTCATTGAAATTTTCTTTCTTCTAAGGTTAAGGTTAGATAATAGTTTTTTTGATTAATGCTTATTTTTAAACAAAACCGCGCGGAGCGCGGGAAACCCTCGTGCGTTGCACGGGAGATACTGCTAGTCATATAAGTACGTTTGCATGAAAAATTTCACTTTCTAAACATGGACAAAATCTTTCTTGTATTTGCCCATAATACAGGAGTTATATGTTGGCTATCTATAAGTACAATCTATATAACATATATTTAATTTAATTTGTATTTCTATCCTTCAATGAGAGAGTGAGAGAGAGTTTTACTTATAAAAAAGGAGAAAGACAAAGTCCATAAGAATACTTCAAAGGATTCCTAAATACTCCATCCAGTCCGTAATATAAAAAGTCCAAAATTTGAATGATTTTGGTATATAAAAACTCACTTTACATTCTCCATTTAATATGTTTTCCCCTACTTTGCATCAAGCTCTCTTTCATATTTATTAATGCCTATATATTTCTTTCTCTTAATAGTATCATAACAATATTGGAAAGAAAAAATTAACTTCAAACACCCAACTAAGTTTTGCATGTTTTCTTAAGAAGCGTGTTTTGGTGGCTGAACTCTTATATTATGGACCGGATAGAGTATATGGCCCATTTAACTTTTTGCAGAAGTTAAAAAAGTAGATTACAACACTAAATTGTAACACTTTCTACATGTATTTAAATTATATTTTAGTTTATAAGTAGAATAAATTAATATTAAGGAAAAAGATAGCTATACACAATTTGAAGTGATTAATTTTATATCATCAATTTCTCTAAAAAAAAGTCAAAAAATCTTATAATTAGAACTAAAGAGGGAGTAATAAAGTAAAACATGTATATTGCATTAGTTTAACCCACAATCATAAATGATTTAACAAAGGAGTAAGAGGATGAGAGCATGTAATTGATATCTTGTTAAGTTGCAACGGCCAAGAAGTAGCCAGGAATTGTCAAAAGTCTACCGTCAACCACCCATCATCCGTGGGTTCAGTGTCGAAAGGATTGAACAAAGAGCATCGGGTTGTCCCCTAGTCGCGAGTTTGATTCCTGGGGAGTGACACTTAGGTGTGTCTCCATTGTGGCGCTTGGGGAGACATCTCCATAGCTTAGTGAAGTTGGGAGTAACCTACCTGTGTGGACAGTCAGAATGAGCTTTCTAGTCATGCCCCAGAGCCCACAAGGACAAGCCCCAATGGATCATGAGTTAGGTCCCCTAACCTTGGATTGAGTTGAGTCCAAACCCATTCCTAAAATTCTGTAACCAAAAAAAAACCTTCAACCAACAAGAAACACTAAACCAAGTGTCTAAACTGTAATGTCTCCTTCCTCTTCCCTCTGACCAAAACAAAAAACGTCTCCTTCCTTTAAACTACTTTCCCAAACAGATCAATAAAAAAAAGGAAAATTACTAAACAACCCTATTCTATTCAATTCATTTTCTTATTTAGTTCAAGACTTTCATTCACCCACTCATCATTTTCCTTCCTTGCATGACCTTCCTTCAATTTTGACCCCATTTTTCATTTTCATTTTCATTTTCATTTTCATTTTTGGAGGAAAAAAAAAGAGTGTGACATAACATAACATAAACATTTCTCTCTAGTCTCTAACCTCCCCACTCCCTCCTTCTTCTTCTCCTCATTTCACCTTTTCACTGTACGCCCGTTACACACATTTCCCATTCATTCTTCTCCAAAAAAAAAGTTCCTTTCTTTTTCTCTCTTCTTTCACATATTATGCTTATTCTTCTTCTTCCTTAATCAAATTCAAACCCTCTCTCTCTTTCTCTCCCCCCAAGACCCAATTTTTGGAATCATTTTTTACAGGGATCACAATTTTCATTATTATTTTGATTTTTTGTTGGTGGGAATGGAGTTTGTGGGCAAAACTGTGAGGAAGGAGGTAAAGGGTATTGGAATTATGACAGGAACAGTGAAATCCTTCGATTCCTCTTCTGGGTTTGTTGAGATCCTCTACGAAGATGGCAATTCTGAGCAGCTTCAATCCTCTCACGTGCCCTCTATTCTTCACCCTAAGCGCCGAGGAAGGAAGCCCAAGAAGAAGAGGCGTCGTGTAGACAAGACGAATCAAGATGAAAAGCCAGGTAATCAAAATAATGATGGTGTTTTTAATGATATTGATGACAATTTAGGTGTTTCCTTGGTTCATGACTCTGAAATTAGAGGGCTTTTCGATGAGGGCGTGTCTTGTAGTCAGAATTTGAATGTGAATGGTGGATTAGATAATATTGACGACAATTTAGGTGTTTCCATGGCTAATGATTGTGAAACTAGAGGGGTTTTGGATTTGGATGTGGGTGTGTCTTGTACTGAGAATTTGAATGTGAATGGTGAATTGGATAATGGGGTGGTAGGGAATGTTGGGAATTTGAATTGGGGTGTTAGCTCTAATAGGGTGAAGGAAGTAGGTCAATGTGTTGTGGAGAGTGGTCAAGATGGGATTTTGAAAGGAAGTGTGTGTGTTAATAATGGTAGTTCTAGCTTAGGGGATTGTGGTGAAGATGGGTTTGATTTGAATGATAGAGTTATCGAGACGTTGGATCTAAATGATGGGTGTAGTTTGCGTGTGAATGGTGGGGATGGTGTTGAGAAAAATGGTTGCTTTGATTTGAATGTGGATGTGAATCGCGAAACTGATGCGGGGTTGGGTGTGGGTGGTTTAGGTTGTGCTGCTGCAGCTGAATTGACGAAGCGGGAATGTAGTTTTGATTTGAATGTGGGCGCGTGTGATGAAGGTAAGGAAACTCGGGGTGAGAGTGGTGGAGACAAACTGTCAGATGGAGGTGGTTCCTTTGGTGAAATGGGTCAGAGCCCTAAGCTAGGGATGGATGTTAATCAAGATTCTGTACAAGGCGATTGTGTTGAAAGGGATTTGGATGATATTATTGATCCGGCCGAACTGAAAGGAAATGACAATTCCCATGGGACTGCATGTAAAGACCCTTCGGTGAGTTTGATTGAGGAAAAGGAAGATGGGGTTTACAATGGAGGTGCTGTGGCTCTTGGCTCTGTTGGGGTTTCAAATGCTATTTCTACTAGGGATTGTGATTCTGTAGAGGTTTGTCAGGAGCACAATCCTTCTGAAACTGGGATTGCTATAACTCCTGAATGTCAAAATGAGGAACCTGGAAGCCAATGTTCACAAGGAAGGGGGAGAAGAAAGAGAAGAAAGCTCTCAGATAATATGAAATCTCCTGCAGATACAGTTTTAAGGAGGAGTTCTCGCCGTGCATCAGCTCTAAAACGTGATTCAAGCCCTATAACATTGAATGTGACAGATGATCATGTGATGTCTCCTGAGCCCAGTGCAATAACAGAAGAAAAAACAGTTGTTTCTGGTTCTGAGCAGTATGAACAGTGCTGTGAACTTCCTCCAAAGCTGCAACTGCCCCCTTCTTCTCAAAATTTGAACTTAGATGACATTCCTGTTCTTGAACTTTTTTCAGTTTATGCTTGTTTGAGGTCCTTCAGCACTGCACTATTTTTAAGTCCGTTCGAGTTGGAGGATTTTGTAACTGCACTGAAGAGTTTGAATCCTAACATATTATTTGACAACATTCATGTTTCTATTTTACAAACTCTTAGAAAGCACTTGGAATACCTTTCAAATGAGGGTTGCCAATCTGCATCTGACTGCCTGAGGTATATTTTGTATATTTTATTTCTGCATCCATTGGCCATACAAATCGATGTTTAGTCTTAATTCTTGTGGGTTACATACACATTCATCAATTTTCATATTTTTTCTTGCAGAAATTTGAACTGGGATTTGTTGGACCTGGTTACATGGCCCATTTTTATGTCTGAGTATCTTTTGATTCATGGTTCTGGACTTGAATCTGGTTTCAATCTCAAGTACTTAATGTTTGGAGGCAACTACTACAAGCAGCCCGTACATTTAAAGATTGAAATTCTTCAGTGCCTTTGTGATGATATGATGGAAGTGGATGCTATAAGGTTGGAGCTTAACAGAAGATCTTTGGTGATTGAGGCTGATATGAGTTTTGATCAAAGTATGTATTTTGATATATGCAAGAAAAGGAGAACTATAATGGACATGTCTGGCAGTTTTTCCATGTCTGAGGAGATTGTTGATGTCACAAATGACTGGAACAGCGATGAATGCTGCCTTTGCAAGATGGATGGAAATTTAATATGTTGTGATGGTTGTCCTGCTGCATTCCACTCCAGGTGTGTTGGAGTTGCAAGTGACCATTTACCTGAAGGTGACTGGTATTGCCCTGAGTGTACTATTGGCAGACGTAACCCTTGGATGAAACCACAAAAATCACTTCGAGGGGCAGACCTTTTAGGGATTGATCCTCATGGTCGTCTGTATTTTCATAGCTGTGGTTACCTGTTAGTGTAAGTGTATTTATACCATTTCCTGGATAAAGTTACTTTTTTCCTTCCATTTATAAATGTCGAATCTTATTTTACTATAAGTACTTGCACTAGTTACCATATAAATAATAATTCTTATGTTTGGATGCATGTGCCAGAGGAATGCATGATATGGACAATAATAAGTTGGGGGTAATTCAATAAAACCTAGTGTGTATTTAGATGGATAGCACACGATGGAATATAATTGAATGTAATAATCAAACTGGGCAACTGTATACAATTTTTTATTTTAATGATAGAATGGAATGGTAATAGACAGCCTCTGAGACTTACCATTCTCCAAGCAGCGTTTCAATTAATTACAAATTATGTTGTCCTTTATTAAAAACTTGTTAGAGTCACATTCTAATTTTGAGCGTAATATTGAAAAGAGTTTATGAGCCACTCCATCCTAGTTAATGACCCCCATCTGCCGACACTAAATTCCTTTACACTTGAGTGACACATTAATTAACATTCCAGTTCCTCGTAAACTTCCTAACTTAGTTTCTGCCATTATGGGGTGATCTGTGATGAACCAGTTCCTGCACCTTCATATGATAAAATGCTAGCCTCATTCTTTTTTTGAGGGATACATATTTTCAAACTGATATTCATTTGTAATTTTGTATTGTTTTGATCCTCTTTCTTGTAGCTCACTTTTATTTGCTTGTTTAAAACATTTCAGGTCAGATTCATCGGACATGGGATCGTTGTTCAATTACTACCACATAAATGATCTGCATGTTGTAATTGAAGCGTTAAAAGCGGCTGATGCTTTTTATTGTAATATATTAATGGAAATCTGCAAGCACTGGGGTATTCCTTTTAACTTAAATGTGGCGTCTGGTAAGGTGGAACTCTCAAATCAAAGTGCTAGCTGGAGCATGCATATGAAGACAGAATACACTGCTCCATATCCATCCTTGGCACCTTTTCCATCCTCAGAAGCATTCTTGGATAAGAACCAGTCTGCTGATCAAAGGAAGTATGCAGAAACATCTCCTATACCACCTGTTGGCCAAGAGTTTTTCCAAGGTGAGAGACGGTTAGATTCAGAGATAATGACAGAAAGTCCCTGTGTTGTTTCAGAGGTATCAGCTGATACGACAAAAATGAGGTCAACCACTGATGATGATCCTGTAGCTCATGGACTCTATGATTCCAGTAGATCTGATGGGGCCCTGAATCAGCCAGGGATAGTTGAGGATCTGCACCCAGTCAGTCATTCTTCTTTGAGGTCTTCCCGCTCAGATACAAGCCGTAAGATGAACTTAACATGTACAGGTATTGGTAATACTGCATTGGCTATGTCCAATGGAAGCATAGCTACTTCAGGTATGCCATGGGGAATTGACTACATAAACTATTACAGTTTTGCTCGAACGGCTTCGTTAGTGGCAGAGGAGTTGATACGTAAATTACCTGATAAGGTTAACAAGAGTATCATATTGTCTGAAGAAGACTTGATTTCAGAGCAAGCGAAGATCATTATTAAGAAATCTATGAACTTCTACTGGCCAAGTTCTCAAAATGTTAATGGAGCTGCCCAAAAGGAAAAATGTGGGTGGTGCTTTACATGCAAGGTTGAAAATGATGATAGAGATTGCTTAGTTAACACTCTGGTGACGCCGATTCGAAAAGCATCTAAAAGTGATTTAGTTGGGTTGCAGCTGAAAAATCAGAATGCCCATCTTAGAGATATCATATCTTATATTCTCTCCCTTGAAGATCGATTGCGTGGGCTTCTATTAGGGCCTTGGTTGAGCCTCCATCATTCTAGAAATTGGCGTAACAATCTTCTTAAGGCATCTGATGTTGCATCTATTAAATGCTCATTACTGACTGTAAGGATTTATTTTCTGTGTCTCCCAGTTACTTGTTGCAAAATATATCTTTCCATAATCAGCCGTGACTTGATTATGTTTTCATTACTATTTATGATGATCTTTTTTACATAATTAGTCAAGTCATTTCATATTTAATAGTATTAGCCTATTAGGGAGATCCATGTAAAGTGTTCTCACAAATCTTTATAAGTGCTAATTCAGCGCTAGACACTAATGCTTTTTTATGTCAATACACTTTCTAGTTTTAACGCTTCCCGGGTTACAGTATGATTTTAATTAGTTTTCTTTAAGCGCTATTCAATGATTACTAAATAATCAAAGTTATGATCATACTTAGGGTTTTTCCTGGGGATGCGGAAGATCAAATAATAGGATTCAGTTATTACTTATTAATTTGTTAGATGGTACTATCCCATGAAAGTAAGTTTTGACGAACCTAAATTTTTTCTTTCTGAATCATTAATTAGGAAATCAGCTTCCTAGTTTTCAATTGTATACAGGTCACTTGTAGAACGTTGGTTAAACATAATTAAGTGTTGAAGCTATATGTCATATTTACGTGTTTTACACAACTTGTTGATTGGAAATTCTGTTTTTGATGTGTGAGCTTGAAATTATTTCATTGTTTCTGTGTTTAAGATTTAGCCATTTTTTTAGATAAAGGACAAAAGATTCACCAATTTAATCTTCTAAGTTGTTATTTAAAAAATCTAGGTTCACTCATAGTACGTAGGGGAAGGGGATCAGTTGAGAATCCATTGAGATCATGATAACTTTGCCTATGGCATTTCAATGTAAAAAATAAATGTTTCAAAAGGTGCCACGGCCATGACAAGTGTGTTGATTGATTACTGGCTTAGGTGATTTATCTTTTGTGTTATTGTGTGCACCTCAATATTTGCTTAACTTGCTGCATGTTGGCTTATTATTTGGGTCAGATAATGATTATGTTGTTATTATGGATTAAATAATGGTTTTCATATTAATTGTATCTCAAGCCTCATCACCACAAGAGTCTTTTTTCAAACCTGGGCTTGACTCAGTTTATCTAGGTTTGGATTTTCATTGTCCTCCCATTCATACTTACGGGACCTTAATATTGTTTTGTAGTTAGAGTCCAATTTGCGGCCTCCTGCTCTTTCAGAAGATTGGTGGAAACATGTGGATTCTGCTGTTACCATGGGTTCGTCTTGTCATATTGCTAGTTCACGCACATCTTGGAGGCATAGTATTGGAAGGAAAAGGGCAAGGTGCTCTGATATTGAGCCCAGTGCATCTTCTAATGCAAGTGGTTTGGGATCATATTGGTGGAGAGGTGGTCGGCTTTCCCGTCATTTGTTTAATTGGAAGGTTCTGCCCCACTCTTTAGTTTCAAAGGCTGCTAGACAAGGTTTGCAAATTATTTTACATGCATATTGATTGTAGTGCTAGTTAATTAATCTTAGCGATTATTTGGAATGTGTCTGAAGTTCTTAATTTTTCAGCCGGGTGTACTAAGATATCGGGCATCCTATATCTTGAAAATTCTGATTTTTCAAAGAGAAGCAAAAGTGTTGCTTGGAGAGCCGCTGTTGAGACGTCAATTAGTGTGGAGCAACTTGCTATCCAGGTATGATCACTTGAACTGCTGACTGTTCTTGGCACCTATATGAATGGTGCTTATTCTTAATTTGTATCTACACATGTTTGGTCTTTAACACCTGTATTGTGGTTGGATTTTTGGAACAATATTCTTGTTGGTTTCAAACCCTTTGTTGCATTCTTTTTCCTGTGATTGATTTGCATTCCAAACTAGAGCTAATCACTAGCATTGGCTTCAGTGTTGCCACCTAATCTAGTATTAATGACAAATGATAATGTTTATGTTTTGCATTAATATTTCAAATAAAATAGTTAATTTGGTTGATTGATTCAATTAATTGTTGATTCATTGATTGATTCAATTAATTAGATTGATTAGATAATTAGGGTTTTGGAATTATTATGTTTTGTTATTTTATTGTTATATGTTTTGTTATTAGGGTCAGAGTTCTATAACCTAACATGGGGTTCCATATTTTGTAGTAATGCATTGTGAGTATGATTTAAGTATTGTGTTTGTGACGGCTGATGACTGGTCTCCTTCTCTGACCCCCCTTCTTCCGGACCCTCTTTTCTATGTTTCTTCTTGAAACCCTCTTCTTTATGTTCTTCTCTTCTACCTTAATATTCTCCATTACAAGGTGTCAATCTTGTAACAGTTGAATTCAACCTAATTAGTCAACATTTAATTGTGTTCCTTAACAGCTCCCCTAAATATTTTTAATGCAACCTTTTGGTCTGTCAAGAACATTATATGAACGAGCTAGAAGGTCAATACCGTCAAGTACTTAAATCTTTTTGAATTAAAGATTGAAACCTCTTTTCTCTAAATTTGAATTAAAGATTTAAACATTATATGAAACAGTGTTCTTAGTTGAAAGGAAATAAATGGTAAAAGCAATGATTTTGAATGAAACATTTTTTTTACGTTTTTTATTCTGAGATCTTTATGAACAAGCAATTGCTTTTCTAAATTTGAAGGATAAAGAAAGTGCTTCCAGTAAATATCAATTAAAATGTATTGAAATTGGTGGCTGTTTTTAGAATTGAATGGCTGGTGATGAAATATACCACCCTTACTCAGGCATGTTTTGATAATTTTTATTTCTTTTTGATTTATAATGAAGGGCCGACTTGGCTCAACGGTAAGCTTGTTTGTCGTGGGTTCGAACCAACCTCTCTACATAAAGTAGGGGTAAGGATGCCTAGCATATTCCCTTCTCTAGCATTCTTACCAAGTGTGGATTAGAACTGAGTTGACCCTTTTCTTTTGGCTATATACTTTTGCTAAACTACCTGCCAAAGTGGCTGATAACATTGTACTCATTTTTGTGAATTAGCCGTCTCTTATATTTGAAGTTTCAATGAATTATGGCGTGGTTTCAGGTTAGGGAGCTTGATTCTAACATTAGATGGCATGACATTGAGAATACTCATCCACTATGCTTGTTGGACAAGGAATTCAGAAAAGCAATCAGGCTGTTCAAAAAAGTGATTGTGCGCAGAAAGCATACTGAAAGGGAATGTGTGAAATATCTGCTTGATTTTGGGAAGAGAAGGTCTGTTCCTGATGTTGTCAAGAAACATGGTTCTTTGTTGGAAGAAGCGTCAAGTGACAAGAAAAGATTTTGGCTGGAAGAACCTTATGTTCCCTTGCATCTTATAAAGAATTTTGAGGACAAAAAAATTGCTCGCAAGTCCAATGAAATGAAGCCAGGAAAAGTTCTGGAGAATAGTGGATATAACAAGAGATCTACCCGAAAACGTGGGTTTTCATATTTGTTTTCTAGGATGGAAAGGCTCACCAATCATCAGTGTTGCCACTGCAACAAAGTTGTTCCAATCAGGTAACTCTTGTGGTCACTTTTTCGTAGAAATGTTTAATTCAGCTTGATATGCAGCTCTTGGGTATACTGGTTTGGTTGCATCTTAGGCATTCCTACTTTCTTTTGTACTTAATCATTATCTTGTAGTAACTTTTCCTCTTTTACAATTGTCAGGGAAGCTGTGAACTGCCAGTACTGTAATGGTAAGCATTTACACTACTTACATTTGGTGCTTTTGTTTCTTTCGATGATGTTTACTTGCAGCATGTAGATGGATTTATTTGTCATCTTTCATGAAATCATTTCAATTACTTTTAGTTGTTTGTTGGATAAAAGATTTTTAGCCTTTGCTTATAGAAATACAAATTGTTAGCCTTTCAATGTTGACACATGATGTTTCCGTCAACATGTTAACATGCAACTTTTCATCTTTCTTGTGGGGTATTTTATAAGTTATTTGTTTCTGAGTTTAATTATGTTTACCTTTTTTCAAGCTAAAATTTATATATGGCATATTTGGGTCCAGTTATGGTTGATGTTTAGATCTCAGCATGCTTCTTTTTATGAGAGTTTTTGTGGTGATTTCTCGCGCGCTTAAAGTTTCAAAGTTAAATATAAAGCACCTTGAAATGATGTTGAATTGGATGCTATGGGAATATCTCACCTCAAGGATATAATTGTGAGTTGGTATATGTGGTGTAATTGGTAGTTGGACTTTGTTGAGAAAGCCTTGCACTGTATAAAAGGGCTCAGAGTCCCCATGTAAACATAGTGAGAATAATAATGAAGTGAATAGGTGGAATCCGTTGTCGGTGGTGTCTTTCAAACTCAACTTTGCATGAAGGGAATGAACTAGGTAAATGAGGAAAACCTTAAGGAATTGAGATTTTGTTTTTGTCCGTTGACCATTGGTGGGTGAATTTGGGAACATCTTTTACAATTAGGTAAACAAGGAAAGCCTTAAGTAAGGAATAGAGATTTTGTTTTTGTCAGTTGACCATTGGTGGGTTAATTTGGGAACATCTTTTACATAAAGAAGTGTAGACTTTATGGATGAGCTGGTTTGGGGAAATTATAATCAGATAGATGGAACTCAGTTGCATGTATTGTAGACTCTCTTTGGAGCCTAATACTTTGATTTTTTTTGCTTGATTTTGAGTTTATTCTTCATTATATTTATATTTGGATGAAAATTCATGTTTCACTTCTATAATTGTGAATCTCTTGTAATTTGCATTAACATCATTGAAGCATTGAAAGTTGTTTTATTGTTTGCTATTCTTGCTTATCCACCTCACATTTTCGTCACAGACACAAGAACTGAATATATTACCTATTCTTTTTCTCAGGGAAATATGTTTGAATTTTAATATGATTAAATTTTTTGAAAATGTTTTTATGCTATTGCTCCCCCCCCCCCCTGATGTTATGTTTACTGTGAACTTGTACTCCATTATCTGATTATTATGGAATTTATGGACAGGATTATTTCACAAGAGGCATGTCAGAAAATCTAAATCTGGTGGTGTTGCCGAGGGCACATATTCATGTCACAGTTGCCTGAAGGGGATGCATGCAAATTCTAATTCAAAAAGAAGAAAACTTGACCCAAAACTAGGGAAGATTCAGTCATCGAAGGGTCGAAAGGCAGGGCTGGGTAGACCACCTAAGCAAAAAGGCAGTAAAAAGGCATTGATTAAGAGGCAGCAAGATAAATCGCGCACCAATAAAAAGATCCTATCAAGTGTACCTCTTCGCCGTTCAACTAGGAAGGCCAAATGCTTGTATGTGCAGAAGAAAAAGAATGTTGGACGCAAAAAAGGAAAGAAAAGTAAATCCAAGAAGGTGACATTCAGCAAGCCCAAGGAAATTTTTAATCCTAAGGATATTCCTAGATCTACTAGAACTACTTCTCGTTCTAAGAAAACTGTTTCCAGAACTACTACTCGTTCTATGGCAGAGATAACTTTTGAGCGCAGGAAAAGAACTCATGCATGTAATAGTTACTGGGTCAATGGTCTTAAGTTGTCCAAAAAGCCAAATGATGAACGAGTAATGCTATTCAAGGAGAAAATGCGTCTTGCCCCCTCAGAAGGATCTTCTAGCACCTTTGATCAGCCTAAATGTCATATTTGCTGTGGAGATGGATTCACTTTGAATTATATTGCTTGTGAAATCTGTGGGGGTAACTTCTTTCTTTCCTTCTGTTCTTTACTTTGAGGGGATAGGATGGAAAACATATATTATAACTTTAACGATATACTCCCTCCGGTCCTAAATATAAGAGCTAATTGACTTTTTTGAAAAATCCTAAAAAACAGCAAAATAAGTTAATTATAAATTGATTTACCTAATTTTTCCTTTAAACTAGTTTATTTTACTTATAAACTAATGGATAATCTAAAAATATATCAAATATGTCATGATTTAATAGACTATTTTGCAACCTTAACTTCTCCAAAAAAAAGTTATCTAGGTCCTATATTTAGGACTGGAGGTAGTAATATTTTTGTGGTTGGGATACTTTTGAAACTTTGCCGTATAAGGTATTAAATATGTATGGTAATATGAGTTAACTTAATGAGTTCATATGCAGAGTGGTTTCATGGGGATGCTTTTGGACTCACTCTAGAGAATGTCAGACAACTTATTGGGTTTAGGTGTCATGTTTGTCTCAATAGAACCGCACCAACTTGTCCCCACCAGAATAGTAATGCCTTGACTCATACTGAAATCGAATCTGCAACGGAGTGTGGAGAGGAACAACCTAATCCAGCCTCACCCCAGCCATTGAGTCAGGTACACTCTTGCCATTTCTTAATCACAGCTGGGTTGATTTGTAGTGAAATGATAGAACATTGATGAAGGAGGTCATATTGTTGCAATCACTCCTGATTTTATAATGACTAGCATTTACTGGTATTCAATGCCTTATTCTATACTAGGATTTTGATAATAAAGAATTTTTATTAATGGTTGACTGTAGTCTTTCTTGGAATGATTTTCTTGTGAAACGACTTTCTCATTCTGGTTCTATTGATGTATTAGAAAGACTAGCTTGTTTTAGTTAATTGATTTATCTTATGAGACCTGTGGTTTTCTACAATTATAAAAAGCTAAATATTATCTACTTTTTGAACTATAAAGTAGTTAGGGGAAATCAGTTATTTCTGCTTCTTAGTCACCTGTAAAACACAACTGAATAGAATAGATATATTCTTCAATAAAGTGACTCAACCTACCCAAGTAAATTTATTGGGTGACATTGGATCTGTTATATAATTGTAAATAGTGAGTAGGGGTTAGTTAGTGCAAATTTAGTGCTAAGACTTAAGACTTAATAGGCACTACTGTACACTATATAAAGTAGGTTGCTCTCACTGTACACTCACTTTTGCTGATGATAGTACAAATTGGACCTGAATGGCTTCCTTCTCCCTCTCTTTTCAGATCTCTAGTCTTTGTTCTCATTCTTTTCTCATCTTCTACACTACCTATCAGGATCACTCACCCTTGTCTCTTTTGAAGTCAGCATGTAATTTCCGAAATGAAAAAAACTGTAGCCAGAACAGTTGATTATAATGAAGGCCTAAAGCTAAACTTTTTTAATATCTCATAAGCATTCAATGTTTACCATGTGAATACATTTATGTCCATGTATGCGTATTTGTTTAGGCAGAAGTATGAAAGCTACAGCTTCTATGATCATATGTTGCAAGTTCGTACAAGATTTTTATATTATATCTGGCTCTGCTGCAGGTTTGATGATTTGTGTGGAAAAAGGATTTATAGTTGGACAATGGACACCAATTTCTTGTAGGTTCTTTTTCTTCCTGCAGGAGAATGATGCCCCATCATTATAATTCAGATAAAATACAAAAAAGCGAAAAAAGAAAAAAAAGAAGTAAACTAACCAGTTTGATGGGTCATCATCTTAAGAGATGAAATGATTGATGGATCAGAATCTTGTGGTGCAGTATGCTCCCTTTTATAGAGGGAGAAAGAAGAATAACGGCAATGACAAACATTTCAGAGAGGCTGAAGAAAATTGCATTTGTGGAGGAGGATAGCTTAGAGAGTTCATGCATTAATTAATTGCATTATAAATTTAGATCAATCTAATCCATGTGTATTCATTGTAGTTACATTCTTTCTCATGTAAGTCATATTGGAATGTTTCCTAGCTAGTAGTAGTTACCTTTTTTTATTTAAACCTTGTGAAGAAATCAAATAGATCATAGCATAGCTTAACTTAGCAAACAGGAAGTATAACTCCCTGCAAGAATGTTTCTGTAGTCATACCTGTTTATACTTGTGATCAGAAAACAGAAAAGGAGAAATGAAAAGCTCACTTTCATGGTTGTGGCAAATGATGAGAAACTCATTTGGCCATTATGTTCTTGGGGGTCCATAGTGCTTATGTAGTGGCTTCTATGGTATCATGTTAGCTCTAATCAATACCCATATATGCTTATTGCTTATGAAACTTGTAGGATGTTGTAGTATGCACTGGCTGTGAACATGGCGTTTTTGAGTTCTGAGGTTAAACAAATCAGATAAAAGAGGTGTAATAAGATGCGTGAGTGATTGGTAAAGAATGTGAACATGGAGGTTTAATTTGAGTTTGATCTTGAAACGAGTTAACTCTTGGAAAAAAATTTATGATGACTCATATGTCTGTAATTTTTTTTTTAAAAAAATAAAACTGAATAGGTGAAAGTTTATGATTACTTTTTGAATTTATGAAATGCATCTGGCTCTCATGCTATAAACGACTTCATTTGAGCATGCTATTTTGTGAGATAAATGATTACATTCTGATTATTTTGGTCTTCAAATATAGAACTTCAATTTACTGTTTCCTTAATTCAATAAAAGAGGATTTACAATGATCATATTCGAGAAAGAGTTTGGGTAGCATCAATTGCGGAGAAAATGGTAGAAAGTCGCTTGAGGTGGTTTGGGCACGTTCAAAGAAGAGAATTAGATGATCCACTAAGGATAATTGATCAACTGGTTTGGAGTCCTTACAAGAGAAGGAGAGGGAGGCCAAAGTGAACTCTTAACGACATTATTCAACGAGATCTGAATTTGGGATGAATTAAAAGACACTGGTTTGAAGAATGAAATGGTTATATTATACTCCCTTTGATCCTAAATATAAGTCACGGTTGACTTCTTTTTTGAGATTTTTTTTTGGAGATGTTAAGGTTACAAAATACCACCTCCGGTCCTAAATATTAGACCTAGATGACTTTTTTTGAGAGATTAAGGTTGCGAAATAAGTTATTAAATTATGACATATTTGATATATTTTAGATTATCCATTAGTTTATAGGTAAAATATACTAGTCTAAGGGAAAAATTAGGTAAATCATCAATTTATAATTAACTTGTTTTACTTTTTTTAGGATTTTCCAAAAAAAGTCAATTAGGTCTTATATTTAGGACCGGAGGGAGTATGTTATTAAATTATGACATATTTGATACATTTTTAGATTAGTCACTAGTTTATAGGTTAAACAAACTAGTTTAAGGGAAAAAAATTAGTTAAATCAATTTATAATTGACTTATTTTACTTCTTTAGCATTTTCCAAAAAAAACAACCCTGACTTATATATATTTAGGATGGAGGGAGTACTCATTAAAAGTATTCATTTTTGGCTATATCTGATGAGGATTCTCTATATATTATCGTCTGAAGTGTGGAGATACCAATTTTATGACTAAAAAAGTTGTAACCGTTTTCAGTATAGGTCGCCGTTACACACAATAGAACGGAACGGAACGGAACGGAACGGAACGGTAGAAACGACACCGTTTTGTTTTGTATTGTATTGTATTTCTTCTTCTTCATCTCTCTCGTTTGAATCTTCTCTCACATTTTGCTCTTCGCTTCCGTCTTCAGAGTTGAGAGTAAGCCATCTTCCAATCTCTTCTCTTCTCAATTATCATTTCAAACTCTTATTATCTCAAAACTCCACTTTCTTTAATTCTTCTGCCCAAAAAATATATAATAATTATGCAGACCACAGTGCTTGCATTTTCACTTTGTTATTTCAACGCAATTATATGATTTATCACATCTACATGTTATTATCGTTATGTTCCTTTTTTCCTTTTCAGTTTCAGTATTTGAATTGCATGTCGTGATTTGAGTTCCTTTTTTTCGTGTAGTGCATTTTTTCATGTTAATGATTGCCACGTGTTTTTCAGCTGCTTAATTTTGTGAATATTTTGTCATTATTTTGAGTAATTAGGTTAGGTATTTTTTTATTACTATTAACAGGATAGGTATGAGTGAAGATTATTCATTTATTTGGTGTTATAGTATTTGATTTAACTTTTTTATACTACACTGAATCCTAGTTTTTTTACTACAGTTCATGATGATTTTGTGAAGGACTAATCGAAAAACGCTATATTTCTGTAATAACTATTCATAGGTCTTTTATTCACATCATGATGTGTTCATTTATCTGATGAAGGGAAATTTTGAATTAGGTCCTGAATGTTGTATGCTGATGCTGAGTATACTTACATGTGGAATAATGAATAATTTTGAGGAAGTTCTGAAATTGTTATGCTCATGCAAGCAGTGTTTGTTCATATGCAGGTTGGTTTAATATGATGTGAAACCTTCTGATTTCACTATGAGCCAAGGATCTTCTGTGAAAAAACCTTTTTTGCCTCCTGCCACAGTTTCATCTCCAAGATCTTTGGTAAAGTCTGTGCAAAAGAGGAAGCGAAGTGTTATTGAAAACCCATTGCAGGATTTGAACCGCGTTTCTGGTGGCAGTAGCATTAGTGATTCTTCCACTGCCTCTGCTGAAGCCTCAAGAGGTTGCCTCAGTTTTTTCCTCCCCCACTCTTCTTCAAAATCTCCTGCATGTAGATCGAAATACCTCTCTGAAACTCCCAATTCTTTCCCTGATGTGTCTCCTTTGAGAAAGCGTACAGCGAAAGAGAACTCTAGAATTGGTTGTAGTGGGGAGCGCACTAAAAGTGTTGCATCAGAGAAGGCTCAGAAAGTTAAGAAGAATCCTTCACCAGTGGCAATCTGGGAAGAAATCTGGTTCTAAAATTGGCCAAAAATCCATATCCTCTTCTGCTCTGAATGACCATCACAATATTCTTCCTACATTGTCATCTGCATGTGAAGAGTTGAAGCGAAAGGAAGATAGACTCAAGGGGATAAATGACAAGGATGATGAGTGTTCCAAGCTTGGATCCTGTCATAGTGAAGTAGCTTTGACTCCTTTGAGTAAAGGAGTGTCTGAGTCTCATTTGGATATAGTTGGTGGTGATGAGGGCATTAAAGACAACTCAGACACAAGCCTTAATAAAACGCCACCAGTTCAAATATCTATTTCCCCAGAGATTCAATGTGAGTTTTCTTCGGTTTCAGCTACTACGCCAGCCTGTTATAGTGCTGGCTATTTAGTTTCTGGTGTCAGTGACAAGAGAAAATGCAGGCCTAGAGGTATTCTTATTGTGGGTGAGGACAAAACCAACTATAATCATGTGGTTGATGATTGTTTTGGTGATGATAATGGGAAAGAAAATATAGGCACCATCAGAAATGACAGCACCACTTTGTTTCCCCTTCCAAGTGAAGCTTCAATGTATTGGGTGAGTTCACCTCACAGCGAAGGGGATAAACGTGCCACGGAGACATCTGAAAATGAAGCAAGTCAAGTTGAAGGGCCACTTGAGTCCACTAATCTTGGCTCAATTTCTTCACCATCATCCAGTCATAGAGTTTCTTTAGGCACAATTGATAACAGTGATTTGTCTAGTGCTGGTTGCTGTGTCCGAAGAAAAGTAACCAGTTCGATATCTCCTTGCGAGCGCCCTGAATTTCAAGGATGTTCAGATTCCATTTTATCACCATCTACATCAAGCTGCAAGGCTGGTGACTCAGGAAAGGCCAAAATAGTTGAACGCAATCCCATTGAAGAGAACTCTCCATTCTCACTCAATTCACTGAGCAGTGGAAATGTTATTCAAACTCCAAAGTCAGACTCCAGTTCAGATATTCATGTTGGCATACCATGGGTGCATGAAGACTATCTGAAGGATGCCAATTCTAAGCTTGACCTTGATTCTATAGGTGAAGTTATGCCATTAGAGGATTCTGTTAATTCAAATTTCCAATTTGACTGTTCAAATTTGCCTTCTGATTCATTAGATCTCAGTAAACTTCCGAAATTTTCGGATGATCAAGTTCATTCGTTATCAAGTTCTACAATTGAGACAGTTTCACAGTCCCAAATGAGGATATCACGGAGGGAAGGGTCAATGAGACAACTTCATGAGATAGATGACTTTGATTGTTGCAAATGCTTGTCAGATGAAGAAGAGCTTGGTAATGACTATAACAGAAACAATTTATTAATCCATCATAGCCCTAAAGTTATTGATAAAGTTGATTTTGATAAAGCGTTGGATTGGTGATGTCAAAATCACTGATGATAAAGCGAATGAGAATTGAGGGATTAGGCAAAGAAATACTTCAAGGTCTACCATCATGTTCAGGGGCTGAGTCCATAAGCACTGATGGAACTGGTATTGTTGCATCAAGAGATGATTCAAATCGGATATCATGCTTTGAGAATACATTATTTGAAGATTAACATTAAACTTTGCTGCCCATTCATTTATGTAAGAGCTAGACTAACATGCAAAAAGTTGGTCTTTAGGAGTTGACCTCTGCCTATGCTCATCAAGTTTATGTTTGACTTTCCACTGAAATTTTCGGATCTCTGGTGTTGAATGTAATGCATTTAATATCTGATTTACATGTAGATTCATTCAAAGGGTGAATGTAAGAGGCGTAGTTGAAAATATTGCAATAAAAAATTTAACTTGTATTGAGTATTTGAGGGTTAGCAATGCACAGAAAAATTCATTTCATGATTTATTGTTGACAAGAAGAATGATAATTTTCAATCGGAAATCCAGACATAAGCATTTTAAATATCTTACAACATGATATGTTGTAACCTTATTGTCTAGTAGATCATAAAAATAATCCCAGGTAATTAAAATCATTGGAACTTGCACCAGAATTTGCATAATCAAACTCATCATCAATTCATTATCTATCAACTCGCCCTAGTTTCAATGTGGTTTCACTAGACGTTCAAGATTTTTTTTAGTTTCTTTTCTAATGTAGACTTTGCAACTGCTATAGGTTGCAAGTATGCTGTTGTAACCAATTTATTTTTAATGTCTGCATCTTTAAGACTTCATATCACTGGTGAATATTTTGTGTGACTGTCTCTATAGTCATTACTTCGGCTACAGTACTAGTATTTTGGACGGATATTAATTACTACTAATTTTCCTTTTTTTTTTTGAAAAATGATATATTGCTAATTTAAATAGTCTTACAACGAAGAGAAAGTAAGAAATACAGGAATTTAAATTAAAAGCTGTAAAAGTTGATTGGCATCTGCAATATTTGATCATCACCGGAGAAAAGTATCTGATTATGGAGCTGTAATCCCGTAGAACGATATATGCTGTTGTGAGTGCAGAGGCTGGTACTACTAATTTTCCTTAAATGGGTATATACCATATTTTTTTTCTTTCTGTACATATTTATAGTAGCTAGAACAGAATTGTAGAAATAGTATGTCAATATGGGTATACGTGTTAATATTGTACTACAGGACTTATGTCATCCATTTCGGTTCTTTAAAGAATTGTAAGTCCATTGTCATCAATGACTAATTTTATAGTCTTCAATAAAATTAAAATTTAATCCACAAGTACTGTTGCACATAATCGAAAAATGAAAAAGAGAGTGCACAATGTCAATGTCTACAAAGCGTGGGCAACACTTTCCTTTAGGATTAATTCGCCTATCCTTATCTTATAGAGTGCAAATTGGATTGACGGGCGGATTTCTTGTAAGATACAATGAAGACCCTTGAGTGTGGTTCACACTCCCAACACTCAAGCAAAAACAACAATAACTTTTACAAAGTGATAATATGACTTTATAGTGATAATATGACTTTATCTATGTGTGCACTCAAAGAGAAAGACATTGAGTTGTGTAGTATATGTGTTTGTGAGGGCAAAAATTGTCCGTTCTCATCCTCTCCACAAGTATTGATGCAAGCTATTTATATACAAAGTGGTGTCTTAGAAAGATGCTTCTTAAAGTCACAACCATATGGTGATTCATGACACATATGATGAAGAGGTACTTTTTCATGTGTCTTTAGCATATAAAAATATGTGTCTCCTAGAGTTATGCTTATAACTCTCCACACTTTTCATCTAGGTAGGTGTCATTTCACATGTGCGTTTGGGAACGCAAATGCAAATGACATGACATTTGACTCCTTACACTTCTCTTCCTATAATTCCTTAATCTTTTAGGACACCACTTTTCAATAAAACTCACCTCTTCATTTTAAAATATTCCAACAACTACATTTCAGGAAAGCGATATAGGAATGAACAAGAACTAATACGCTCCAGGGAAATAAAAAAAAAATAACTGCGTGTGCCAATATTTGTTTAACATGATGCCTGAATTATAGCAATGGAAAGAAAAGCACGCACTGTTAATACTACAAACGGAATCACCAAACAATACTTGGTACTCTTTTTGAAAGTCATGATCTAAATTTAAACACTTCTTTTGCTGTCAATAAAGATTAAACTTTAAAAAGGATCATTGTCCTCAAAAACACATGACCACAATTGTTTTTTTTCTTCAAAAATTATAAGATGCCAGATTCTCTTCACCAAGCCATGCAAAGAAACAGGAGTGCTGATAACAAGCAATCTCAAAGAGCAGGTGGGGCTATACTTTATTAGAGACAACAAAATCATCGATTTTTTTTAAAATGTGAATTCATATAAATTAGAAATTAGAATAAAGAATGAATACTAATTCAAAGATTCAAAGAACAGAACAATGAGCAAATAAGAATCATATAATCAGTATAAAACTATAATATATAGTTAGCACGTTAAATGTACCATAAACATAAAAGAAGGTTTTCTTAAATCTGCTCATAAAATACAGAGTCAGAGGACGCCAAAATCAAGACAATAAACAATAAACCCAGTATGAGGGTTAATGAGAAGCCAATGAATAAGCTGAAGAGAGGTTGATAAAAAATACAAAGAAATTGATTCAACAGTCTTGCCATTTAATAATCTTAAATATCAGTTATGAACTACAGCCCTTCCTCAACCCAACCTAATCCATACTTGTCTATCACTTCTCTACCTTGAAATGATATGAACTTTGTGAAGTATCTTGACCACAGAGATCAGCATTCCCTGAAAAAATTATTTCCCATCCCAGATCTTCTATGACTCCTAGGAAATGGTTATCAAATCTTATTTTAATCTTCAGCTCTATCATAGCTCTTGTTGCAAAAGCATGTAAATAAACATAAATTTCATAAAGACTGAAAACTAATGATGGATCCTTATAATATTTAGTGACAGGTCCTTTCTGTAGTCCATATCCATGAAATTCATAGTGCTTGAGGGCAGAACACTTGTATAAGGAAGAGAAAATATTGTAGCTAGGGTGCACCTAAAATGGTGGTAGGGAAAAAGTCAAACGTCAACAATAGAGAAATCGAAACAATCAAGGATAATAATGTTGTTGTAAGGCAACAAACAGTAAGAAAAAAATGAAAATGGTATAATCATAACAAACGGAATGTAATGAAGAATATTAGCAATAACCCTGTAGTGTGTACCTCCCTGTAAAACTCGTAGCAATTCAAAAAGGAGATGTCTTGTATTGTGGAAAACCAGTAAGATCCATACACAATCAATTAAAAAATATCTCCATCCTCGAAAGAAAACTGAACCTGATATTTTTCTTAGATGAGTAGATCACGAAATGAACATCTCTAGCATTTAAGTTAAAACCTCTAAGGGAATTAACAAGTATAGTTACAAAGTGATTAACTACTATAAGTTCTTTTCCTGCAAAATAAGATAACATTAACATACACTACATTAATCAAGACTTGCATCAAAGCTCTTCAATATAATTGTTGTCAACAGGTACAAGGCTTTCCACATGATTCAAAAGAGGATATGGTGTGCCTAATATGCCAATATCAGACATGTTAACTTCGCTAGTAGTCAGACCGACCAAATGAATACTCTTTCTATAAACACGCAACTCTTTGCTTTTAGGTGCATGAGGTCCTTTTGAATAGCTGACAATTTTGTTCCTCCAAATAGTCTCTACCACCAAGGAAGACGAGTGGATAATGCTAAATTTCTTAGTCCAACCACATCTTTCCTGAGAATCACCTGTTTCATCCTTCATTACCCACATATAAGTCAAATGAGATGCCGGGTTTCCTATGCGAGAAAGTATCGAAACTTTATTCTCTTGAAGTATTAGAAACGTAAAATGTGAGTCCAATGGTAAAATAGGTAACAACATCACCGTAAACACTTCCAATGCCATGTCATAAGAAACTAACACTTGCTCATTATTGTGCGTATAAGCAAACCAAAATATACTTCCATTAGCAACCACACTTTCACCTATACCAGTTACACATTCTAAGGGACTAGATTCTACTTCCTTCCATAACCCTGTCTTTAACGAATAAACTTGACCTTGAAATATCCCTTCACAAGGAACATGATAAATTATTACAATTTTGTAATCATTGACAATTGAACTGAATCCAAATCCAAGCCCGTAACAAAAACTATTATCAGTTTTGGGCACAAGTCTATGCTGTCTAGTGGCTGGATTCCACAATACAAAGAAACTGGACAAATTCTTGGGCAAGAGACAGAGCAAGCCATTGGTTGAACCAATTATGTAAGCAGAACGCAGGGTACAAAGAAAACTAGGGATTTGAAACTCCTTATTGAGCAAATATAACTCCATAGGATCACTGTGGAGAGAATCACCGAAAAGAATACATGAGTTGTGAACAGAGGAATGGCTGAAATGTTCATTGATGAAGGATTTGGATTTAATGAGGCTCCTCCATTCTTTGCTGACACATTGAAATCGGAGAAGGGATTTCACGGAAAGGCGTATGAGAATGTTGTTGATGATTTCTTAGGGAACAAACAATGAGTTGTGGTTGTTGTTGTTGGCATATTTCTTCAGTTTCCTCTGCTTTTGCTTCTTCCTCTGCTTTTGCTTCTTCCTCTTCTTTCGCTTCATAAGGCGCCATTGGCTGTAATAGTTCAACAAACCCATCTTTGCGAAAATACCCATTTATCTACCGATGGAGAGATGAAGGCTGAACAAGTTGTTGTAGAATGACGAACGGTTATGTATATCTCTACCAAATACCAATTGTGGTGAAGGCAGGGGAAGAAGCTTATTCTGTTTTACCTGAAGAGTGGCTTAATATATAAATCTATTTTTTTTTACCTTTTTTATGACCTTATATCTAAATCTATTTTTTTTTTAATCACGGCCCGGTTTAATCCGGACTCGAGGGGTAGGAGTGTTGGTCACATAGGCAAAGTTGTCCCCTCTCCCAATAAGAGCGCTTCCCGGGAATCGAACACGTGTTCTCATCCTTATGGGGTTACCTATTGGTAAATCTATTACTTTTTTTTATCCATGCTAAAGGTATCCCCTCACTCGACAAGTGAGAGACTAATCCTGTTGATTCGTAGGCACCTCAGAGTGTGGAACATCTGGCCTGAGAGATTTAATACTTCTTCATAGTCTATACCCAACGCCAAGGTTCGAACCCAATGGTTAAGGGTGAATGTGTTCTTGTCATTCAACCACACATCATCATCATCAAAGCCTTATCCCAACTAAATGAGGTCGGCTAAATGGATCACACGGCGCTGCATTTGTCCATGCTCAATAGATTCAAAATACTTTTACGTTCGCTGCTGAAGCCTAACACAACCTTACTCCTTTATCCTGGCTTGGGACTGACTACAAATATAGAGGAGTATTCCAGACGTCACAGACTTTTTTCCTTGTAATTCTCTCGAAAATTCTTTCTCTGAATGTACTGCTCTTGTAGAGGGCAACAGGAATTGTGTCTTCATTTTCGCGGAAGAAGAACTAATAGAACCTATACCTGCATCCATAATCTATTACTACTATACATTTTTTAATATTTAAAATTTCATCTATTTTACGAAAATTCTCATTTCCCTTCCTTCGCTCCAAATGACTCGTATCAAACGCGCCTTAAAGATAAGATTATTTTTCTGAATTTGATTAGATTAAGGATGTTATTTTAGTTATTTATTATCATATGATATTAGTAATTTATCCTAATTATAAACTTCATACACACTCTCTCTTGCTTATTATTATATGTAAGTACTATTAGGGTTAATTTGGGAAAATGTTGGGAAAAATTAGAAAATAATCTTATATTTGGGAACAAACTTTAAATTAGAAAATAATCTTATATTTAGGAACAAACTTAAAATTAAAAGTGATCTTATATTTAGTACTACCTCCGGTCCTAAATATAAGACCTAGATGACTTTTTTGGAGAGATTAAGGTTGCGAAATAAGTTATTAAATTATGACATATTTGATATATTTATAGATTATTCATTAGTTGATAGGTCAAATATAATAGTTTAAGGGAAAAATTAGGTGAATCATCAATTTATAATTAACTTATTTTACTTTTTTATGATTTTTTAAAAAATTCAATTAAGTCTTATATTTAGGATGAGTAACAGGGAAGATGATGACATCTTTGTGTTTGGGACTTGGGAGGAGCCCTTGGTAGTTTCAACTTTCAACAAGTTGAAGTTGCACGAGGTGCAATGTGTGTGGCCCACATAAATTTTCGGAATTAGAAGGATATTGATATAAGTTACTATAGAAAAAAAATTCAAAAAGAATAATTAAAAAATATTTCAAGTGAATGGAATGTGTTAAATCCAAAATTTCCTATTTACTCCCTCCAGTCCTAAATATAAGACTTAATTGACTTTTTTGAAAAATCCTAAAAAAAAGCATAATAAGTTAATTATAAATTGATTCACCTAATTTTTTTCCCTTAAACTAGTTTATTTTACTTATAAACTAATGGATAATCTAAAAATATATCAAATATGTCATGATTTAATAGACTATTTTGCAACCTTAACCTCTCCAAAAAAAAGTTATCTAGGTCCTATATTTAGGACCGGAGGTAGTAGTTTATAACCTCATATTTCTGATCCAATGAGGTATGGAACTTGAGGTAAGTTTTCTTAAGGCTTAAATATGTTTTTGATCCCTTAACCTTGGAGAAAGTCATGTTTTGGTCCTTAATTTTGAAAAGTGTGTTTTTGATCTATAATTTTGGAGAAAGTGTGTTTTTGGCCGTTTTACTTTGAAAAGTGTGCTTTTTGTCCTTTAACTTTGGACAAAGTGATGTTTTTAGTCCTTCTAAAAAAGAATAAAGTATGTTTTTAGTACCTTCCTTTTCAAAATTAAGGGAGTAAAAAATGAATTTGTGCAAACTTAAGGATAAAAAACATACTTAAACTGAATTTAAAAGGACTAAATACACACTTTTCAAAGTTAAAGAACTAAAAGATGACTTTATCCAAAATTAAGAGAACAAAAACACACTTTTCAAAGTTAAGGGACCAAAACATGACTTTCTCCAAAGTTAATGGTCAAAAACATACTTTAGCCTTTTCTCAATAATCACCTAAAATATTCATTTATTAGATTAATTTATTCCATTATTATTTAACTTATTTTTTAGTTTCGATGTGGCCACAAAATATGCCCAGCTTATTGCGCCTCAATTTCTCCTTGTAGGCTATTTTTTGTTTTGATCAGAAACTCCTATTAGGCTATAAGTGAGAAATTCTTAGGTGAACCTGGTGCACCAACACATTTGTGGTCTGACCACTAAAAACTTGACACGTCAATTAAAATGAATCCTAATCATCCTGCTGATGTGGCATAATATTAAATTAAAAACTTCTCTAAAATAAAATTAGAATTTTCCCATCTTCTCCACTCCATCCCTTTTCATTGGAAAAAAAAAAACTAATCCCTACATGTTCATCAAAGTGAACCCAGTCTCCTCCCAAATCTGATTCATATCTTTAGTTGATTTCTCCTTCTCCTTCTCCTTCTTCATGTTCTTCATGTTCGTACAGTATAACCCAGTCTTCCACTAGTGGAAAATATTAATTTCGCTACATAATTTCACATTAGTTCCTTAAGGAACTGAAGTAGTAATAGATATAACATATTTTCACTTCGGTTGTACATGGAACTGTAGCCATAATGTATATTACTACATCACTTAAATAGACAACTGAAGTAATAATTAAGTTAACATATTTTCACTTCTGTTGTATATAGAACTAAAGCCATAATATATATTACCACATCACTTAAATAGGCAACTGAAACAATATTTACATTTATAATATTTTTGTAACACAAGATATTTGAAAAAACTTTAAAATGGGAAAAATGTATACTACCTACTGTCCTAAATATAAGATCTAGTTGACTTTTTTTGGAGAGGTTAAGGTTGCAAAATAAGTTATTAAATTATGATATATTTGATATATTTTTAGATCTTCCATTAGTTATAGGTAAAATAAATTAGTTTAAGGGAAAAAATAGATAAATCAATTTATAATTAATTTATTTTAAATTTTAAAGATTTTTCAAAATAATCAATTAGTCTTATCATTTAGGGGAGTGGAGGGAGTAGTATGCAACATAACCTAACTTCTCTCCACTACTCCAAACTGTCGGCCTCTTTCTTTCTCCCCACCTTCTTCATCTTCTTCTTCTTCGTCCCAGCCCCCACTTCTCCGATTCCACATTTCCTCTTCCTCCGTTTTCTTTGTCTTCTTGTTCTCAGTCTCTTCTCCTCACCGTCACTTTTCACTTCCACTCTCTATCTCTCTCTCTCTCTCTCTCTCTCTCTCGTCTCCCTTGTTTTGCTGCCTCAGTAAGTTTGGCCGACGCCGTCTGCAGCCCGCCGCCTGCCTCTCGCCGTGGGAGTCCGTCGGTGCAAGGTGAGTCTTCTTCCCTGATTCGTACTCCTTTCCTTCAAATTTGGGCGCGATTTAAGAGGGATTTGATTCAAGTACTAGAGTTTCTGGGATTCTAATAGGTGGGTTCAGTAAGCATCCAAAAAAAATCTATGAGCCTCCATTCTTGGTGTTGTAAGAGGATTTGATCTTTAATTTGAGTTTGCCATGAATATGAGTTTCTAAATTCTTTTCCCTATTCTGTTTTGGTATAAAGTGAATGAAACGATTTTGGAATATGACATGAAATTTTGGTTTTACTTTTAAATCTTTAGAAGGATTAAGTGATGCTGTAAAAGGATTTTTCCCTATTCCGTTCAGGTGTAAAGTGTATTTTTGTTTTCAAAACAACAACTTCATTTTCTTACTTGCTACTTCTTCCACTTAAACCCCATTATTTAATTTTCCCATTCATTTACAGCTCTGGGCTTTTACTTTTGTGTTCCACTTTGTTCCTATGTTTATGTTTGCTCTCTAATTGAATAATCTTATGTAGTTGGTTTTATTATAAACTCGCACACACACTCACACACACTCCCTCATTGATGAAATGGAAGTTTGCAAAATACCCCCTTCATGCAATCTTGGATTTTTGTACAGTTTTTGGCTGCCAATTATGCATTATTGGATTGTATTTTGTGTGCTTGATATTTTGTCTACTGATATGCGAAATCTTCATGTCAGATGTTCAAGAAGAAGAACAATCTGGTTTTTATTCTACATTTTGAATGAATATGTTCCCTGCGTTGTTGTTCTTGCTTTGTTTAAAATTTTCATTTTAATGTAGACTTGAATCTGGTTTCTGTAATTTTCTGAATATAAGGACCTTTACATACGTATCATGGACTAGAAGTCTTTATATGTCATAAAGTTACATATAGTTTGTAATCCTGATAGTCTTTCATTATTTTGCCTGTCTTAGACGCCCCACAAACATATTTGTCTATAATAACTTAATAAGTATTTGAAAGTAGTTAAACCTTAAGTGGAATATGAAAGTTTGTGATCTCTTTTATTTATCCTGGTGTAACATGAAGTATTTAAGGGATACATAATGGATTTTGGAAATTTTTTATTATATGTTGCAGTGACCTAATCAATATCAAAGGAGGTTAGTATTCTTTGGTTTTTGAAAATATTACAGTGTTGTTGTATGTGACTGTGAATAATGTTTGTTTAGAAATTCTACGTAATGTTTTAATCTCTGGTGGCTGCTTGATTCTATTCTTAGCTCTCATTGAAGGAATTATGTAGCATATACATGTGCTCTGATAATCATAATTTTAGTTTACACTTTTTTTAAGAATATTGTTTATTCCCTATTAATTCTTTTTTAATTTGCAGCATTATCAAAGTTTGAAGCCATATTTGAAGATTGAGATACGCAACCTTTGGTTAGAGTATTTTTCAGATTTAACAAAATTAGAGTAGAAGAAAAGTATTCAATGATTATTCTTTGTAAATAACTTGTCAAAATATATAGAGGCATTTATTTATTTTTTTGTACTCTTGACATTTACTTGTTTAACCTTCTATTTTGTTTCAACATTGTTTGTTTTGAGTATTTGATGAATTTATGTTAACTTTATGGTGGTACATTGAATATATGATTGTTGATTCTCAAAGGATTCATTCTAGTTATTTTAATGATTTTTTCACACACACACACATGCCTAAAATGGCTTCACCAATTCTTCATGTTCGTACAGTAAATGCCCCCCCCCCAAAATCTGATTCATGTTCGTACAGTATTATCCTTCTCCTCCGTTGATTTCTCCTTCTTCGTTGGTTGATTTCTCCTTCTTCGTTGATTCATATCCCTACAAACCGTTTTTTAAATGAAAAACATGAAGAAGAAGGAGATCCTCAATAATGTAGGAACATGAAGAAGGAGAAGGAGAAATTAACGAAGGATATGAATCAGATTGAGGGGAGATTGGGTTCACTTTAATTTTTAGTTTTTTTTTCCAATGAAAAGGGATGGAGTGGAGAAGATGGGGAAATTCTAATTTTATTTTAGAGAAGTTTTTAATTTAATATTATGCCACATCAGCAGGATGATTAGAATTCATTTTAATTGACGTGTCAAGTTTTTAGTGGTCAGACCACAAATGTGTTGGTGCACCAGGTTCACCTAAGAATTTCTCAAGTTGAAATGTGCATTTGTAAATCACGTTCACTGAGTTGAGGTGAAGCCTAGTTTAGTTCTCCCGTTTGATGATTATTGGGTGTGCCAAGTTAAGTGTGGAGAGGAGTATTGAAAGTATTTAGCTCTTCAGTTGAATCTGTTTGGAGATTTTGTTTTTAAATTTTTCGCAATTTTGTAGGCAACAATGGCAGGAGTAATTCAGAAGTTTGTAGTTGCGTCACTCTTTATGTGGGTTGCCCCTATTGCAATTCTATATGCGTTCAACAATAATCTGTTGCCCGGTAAGACTTTAAATCCACTTCCTATGTCCTGGGGTTGTTTATATATTTCTGATATGGGTGCCATTTTGTGCTATAATATATGCATGGGCAATGACTCTATTTTGCCCTTCAAGTAACCACCCTGGACCACTGGGCACCCTAAACTAACAACGGGTACAATTTCACCCTTAAAGTAACCAAAGTGGTCCAATTTTACCCTTTGGCGAATGTAATGTTGACACGTGGAATGTAGTTGACACGTGGACGACACGTGTCAACATATCATTCGCCAGAGGGTAAAATTGGACCACTTTGGTTACTTCAAGGGTAAAATTGTACCCGGTGTTAGTTTAGGGTGTCCAGTGAGGGTGGTTACTTGAAGGGTAAAATAGGGTCATTGCCCTATATGTATTTGATAGTTTTTCTATATTTTATATCAACTTATAACTAGCATGTCTATTAATTTGCATTTATTTATCTATGTATGAGTTTGTACAGGAGTTAATTCTTTCACTCTCATTCCCTGCTCTTGGTGAATGTGTTTCATTGATAACCCTACGTAATGGCTGGTTCTTTTGATAATAGGCCAGAAACAAATTAGTTCAATAATAGAATTAGAAATCCTTTAGTCTATCATTTTTTCCACATCCCTGAACTTGAATATGCTATACGGCCAAAATGGCAAAAGGCAAATGCAGTGGAAGTTCTGATATAGTTTTTCCCTAACTTTGTAGTGGTAAGATAAGACATTAACAAGATCTGTCTGAAACAGGATCCACTGATTTGTCCCCATACTCTGGCACTCTGGTGAGCGGATTTCTTGCCGTCATATCAGTTAATATTGTCATAGTATTTTACATAATTATGGCGATGAGAGAACCTGCTGATAAACATGTGCCGGATCCAAGATTTCTTGCTGAGGCTAAAGCTAGCATGAGCCAACCTACAGGAGATTCTCAGCAACCTCATAAGCCTTTAAAGAAACAAGATTAACTCAGTAGCTCTTACTTCATCAGTTCATTGTCTTGCCATAATTAGTAGTTCATCTCAGAAAATTTGGGGATGAGGTGGGGAGGTCCTGAATCTTGTGTGCTGCTGAAGCTTCGTATAGATGGCATATGGTTCAACACGAGCACTATTTCCATGCCATGTTTATGGCATCAATGTCTTTTAGTGTAAACAAGTTCTTTGACAGTATATGACGCAGCTCTTTTCTTCCAATTTTCACCATTTTGGGTTCTCTGCCTGGAGGGAAATGATTTGGCGGGAAGCGGTGAAATTTTTTGCAGGATAATTGTTTGGATAGACTTTGTAAGTTGTGGTCAGGTGAAAAACTGAACATATTAGAGAAGTTTTTAATTTAATATTATGCCACATCAGCAGGATGATTAGGATTCATTTTAATTGACGTGTCAAGTTTTTAGTGGTCAGACCACAAATGTGTTGGTGCACCAGGTTCACCTAAGAATTTCTCTTTCAACTTATTCTGACACAAAACCATACTACCTTCAGTCTTAATTATAAGAGCAAATTGACTTTTTGTGTAGATTAAGGAAGTAAAATAGACATTAAATTTACGTAATTAGATTATATGATAGTTTATAAGTAAAATAAATTCATTGTATGGAAAAAGACAAATATAAATAATTTAAAGTAGTGCATAATGCATCATTAATTTTTCCAAAAAAGTCAACAGACTCTTACTATAATTATAATTAGGATAGGAGGGAGTAAATTCTTATTTCTCCCAGAAATCAAAAATTTTTAAAAAAAAAATAAAAAAGAAATACCAGGGACATGTACCACATTCATTATTCCACATATCGATAATAATCAGTTTCGTGAATTACCGATAACAAACAATGTATAAATAGAGAGATGCAATGCTATGATGCATCCAAGTAAGAAAATACAGAAAGTACAAACGCAACCTTAGAGACATTATCAGATTTATGAAGCATATATACGATTCCACCATTTGAAAAGCCTATCAAGCAAACTAACATTATTGTGGCACAGAGTAACAAGCGCGAGGACAGAGGGTAGAGTTTGAGTGATGGAAAACCCTAAGATTATCGTTAAGGGAATCGAAGCAATCGGAGATGAACTTACCGCGGCGGAAGAAGGGAGACGACGGCGGTGACGTCGGGATCGGAGAAGTGGGAGTCGGAACGGTGGATTTGGCGATGACGGAGATGGAGATGAAGATGAAGATGTGGTGTTGAACGATGGAGGAGGTAGGAACAAAGAGATCTTGTTCGATACCGCCAAAAATACCCTTACCCGCTAAAAATAGCCCTAAATATAAGACCTAATTGACTTTTTCTAGAAAATCTTAAAAAAGTAAAATAAGTTAATTATAGATTGATTTACCTAACTTTTCCATTAAACTAGTTTATTTTACCTATAAACCAATGGATAATCTAAAAATATATCAAATATGTCATCATTTAATAACTTATTTCGCAACCTTAATCTCTCCAAAGAAAAACTCAATTAGGTCCTATATTTAGGACCGGAGGTAGCATATAACAAAACATGTAAAAGTAAGTTAATTTGCTGTATGACTTTATTTTTTAAAATTTTAAGTTTTTAACCCTCTTTATTTTGATACAATTACTATATAAATATTGATAAATATGAAAGAGAGTTAGGGTAAAATGGAAAAAAATACATTAAATGTAGTATTTTTTTATCAAAAATTAAATGTAGTATTTTGAACCAAAAGCATTCAAATTTTAAACTTTTATATTATGGATCTTAGAAAGTATTTGAGATAAATATATTTTTGTCCTAATAATTCTCCTTCAAGTAGTAACTAATTTTAGCAAGTTTTATTTTAATTTTGGGCGAGGTTTAGAATCTAGAACAATATCAGCCAACATTCACAATGAGGAGTATCATATTCATATAGGTCACATCTCTACAACAATTAATTCCAGAGAGGGGGGTGGAGAGGGGGGGCGATGGAGGGAGGGGGTGGGGAGGAGGCACGCTGGAGGGGGGCCGCTGGAGGGAGGGGGCTGGGGAGGGGGGGCGATGGAGGGAGGGGGCTGGGGAGGGGGGCGATGGAGGGAGGGGGCTGGGGGGTAGGGGGCGATGGCGGGTGAGGAGGCTGGGGTGGGAAGGTTGAGGTTGGGGGTGGGGGGAGGGGGCGGGGGAGGGGGCTGGGGGTGGGAGGGGGGTGGCTGCTGGAGGGGGGGGGGGTGGGAGAGGGAGGATGAGGGGGGAGGGTGGGGGTGGGTGAGGGAGGAGGAGGGAGGGGTAAATTTTTTTTAAGGCTAGGGGCAAAACTGTCTTTTTACTTTTCAAATATATTAATGTGAGATCTCTTGGGACCCTACATTAATATTTTCAACTTTTGGGATTTTTCCAGTATTAACTCCCTTGTGAGGGACCTCTAATTAATTATCCCAATTTAGAATCGGCCTTTTTCGTGTAAAAAATCTAGCTAGTAGCCACCAGTACTGTGTACGTACGTAATGTCATGGTGGAGAGCATATTCCAGATATTTTAATTTATTCTTTTTTACCTGAAGATATTTTTAATTTATTCGAAGTACGACTACGAGATATTTGTTAATTAAGCGAATAATAACCTACCAAACTTCGAATAAATTAAAATATCTGGAATATGCTCTCCACCATGACATTACGTACGTACACAGTACTGGTGGCTACTAGCTAGATTTTTTACACGAAAAAGGCCGATTCTAAATTGGGATAATTAATTAGAGGTCCCTCACAAGGGAGTTAATACTGGAAAAATCCCAAAAGTTGAAAATATTAATGTAGGGTCCCAAGAGATCTCACATTAATATATTTGAAAAGTAAAAAGACAGTTTTGCCCCTAGCCTTAAAAAAAATTTACCCCTCCCTCCTCCTCCCTCACCCACCCCCACCCTCCCCCCTCATCCTCCCTCTCCCACCCCCTCCCCCTCCAGCAGCCACCCCCCTCCCACCCCCAGCCCCCTCCCCCGCCCCCTCCCCCCCCCCCCCCAACCTTCCCACCCCAGCCTCCTCACCCGCCATCGCCCCCTACCCCCCAGCCCCCTCCCTCCATCGCCCCCCTCCCCAGCCCCCTCCCTCCATCGCCCCCCCTCCCCAGCCCCCTCCCTCCAGCGGCCCCCCTCCAGCGTGCCTCCTCCCCACCCCCTCCCTCCATCGCCCCCCCTCTCCACCCCCCTCTCTGGAATTAATTGTTGTAGAGATGTGACCTATATGAATATGATACTCCTCATTGTGAATGTTGGCTGATATTGTTCTAGATTCTAAACCTCGCCCAAAATTAAAATAAAACTTGCTAAAATTAGTTACTACTTGAAGGAGAATTATTAGGACAAAAATATATTTATCTCAAATACTTTCTAAGATCCATAATATAAAAGTTTAAAATTTGAATGCTTTTGGTTCAAAATACTACATTTAATTTTTGATAAAAAAATACTACATTTAATGTATTTTTTTCCATTTTACCCTAACTCTCTTTCATATTTATCAATATTTATATAGTAATTGTATCAAAATAAAGAGGGTTAAAAACTTAAAATTTTAAAAAATAAAGTCATACAGCAAATTAACTTACTTTTACATGTTTTGTTATATGCTACCTCCGGTCCTAAATATAGGACCTAATTGAGTTTTTCTTTGGAGAGATTAAGGTTGCGAAATAAGTTATTAAATGATGACATATTTGATATATTTTTAGATTATCCATTAGTTTATAGGTAAAATAAACTAGTTTAATGGAAAAGTTAGGTAAATCAATCTATAATTAACTTATTTTACTTTTTTAAGATTTTCTAGAAAAAGTCAATTAGGTCTTATATTTAGGGCTATTTTTAGCGGGTAAGGGTATTTTTGGCGGTATCGAACAAGATCTCTTTGTTCCTACCTCCTCCATCGTTCAACACCACATCTTCATCTTCATCTCCATCTCCGTCATCGCCAAATCCACCGTTCCGACTCCCACTTCTCCGATCCCGACGTCACCGCCGTCGTCTCCCTTCTTCCGCCGCGGTAAGTTCATCTCCGATTGCTTCGATTCCCTTAACGATAATCTTAGGGTTTTCCATCACTCAAACTCTACCCTCTGTCCTCGCGCTTGTTACTCTGTGCCACAATAATGTTAGTTTGCTTGATAGGCTTTTCAAATGGTGGAATCGTATATATGCTTCATAAATCTGATAATGTCTCTAAGGTTGCGTTTGTACTTTCTGTATTTTCTTACTTGGATGCATCATAGCATTGCATCTCTCTATTTATACATTGTTTGTTATCGGTAATTCACGAAACTGATTATTATCGATATGTGGAATAATGAATGTGGTACATGTCCCTGGTATTTCTTTTTTATTTTTTTTTAAAAATTTTTGATTTCTGGGAGAAATAAGAATTTACTCCCTCCTATCCTAATTATAATTATAGTAAGAGTCTGTTGACTTTTTTGGAAAAATTAATGATGCATTATGCACTACTTTAAATTATTTATATTTGTCTTTTTCCATACAATGAATTTATTTTACTTATAAACTATCATATAATCTAATTACGTAAATTTAATGTCTATTTTACTTCCTTAATCTACACAAAAAGTCAATTTGCTCTTATAATTAAGACTGAAGGTAGTATGGTTTTGTGTCAGAATAAGTTGAAAGAGAAATTCTTAGGTGAACCTGGTGCACCAACACATTTGTGGTCTGACCACTAAAAACTTGACACGTCAATTAAAATGAATCCTAATCATCCTGCTGATGTGGCATAATATTAAATTAAAAACTTCTCTAATATGTTCAGTTTTTCACCTGACCACAACTTACAAAGTCTATCCAAACAATTATCCTGCAAAAAATTTCACCGCTTCCCGCCAAATCATTTCCCTCCAGGCAGAGAACCCAAAATGGTGAAAATTGGAAGAAAAGAGCTGCGTCATATACTGTCAAAGAACTTGTTTACACTAAAAGACATTGATGCCATAAACATGGCATGGAAATAGTGCTCGTGTTGAACCATATGCCATCTATACGAAGCTTCAGCAGCACACAAGATTCAGGACCTCCCCACCTCATCCCCAAATTTTCTGAGATGAACTACTAATTATGGCAAGACAATGAACTGATGAAGTAAGAGCTACTGAGTTAATCTTGTTTCTTTAAAGGCTTATGAGGTTGCTGAGAATCTCCTGTAGGTTGGCTCATGCTAGCTTTAGCCTCAGCAAGAAATCTTGGATCCGGCACATGTTTATCAGCAGGTTCTCTCATCGCCATAATTATGTAAAATACTATGACAATATTAACTGATATGACGGCAAGAAATCCGCTCACCAGAGTGCCAGAGTATGGGGACAAATCAGTGGATCCTGTTTCAGACAGATCTTGTTAATGTCTTATCTTACCACTACAAAGTTAGGGAAAAACTATATCAGAACTTCCACTGCATTTGCCTTTTGCCATTTTGGCCGTATAGCATATTCAAGTTCAGGGATGTGGAAAAAATGATAGACTAAAGGATTTCTAATTCTATTATTGAACTAATTTGTTTCTGGCCTATTATCAAAAGAACCAGCCATTACGTAGGGTTATCAATGAAACACATTCACCAAGAGCAGGGAATGAGAGTGAAAGAATTAACTCCTGTACAAACTCATACATAGATAAATAAATGCAAATTAATAGACATGCTAGTTATAAGTTGATATAAAATATAGAAAAACTATCAAATACATATAGGGCAATGACCCTATTTTACCCTTCAAGTAACCACCCTCACTGGACACCCTAAACTAACACCGGGTACAATTTTACCCTTGAAGTAACCAAAGTGGTCCAATTTTACCCTCTGGCGAATGATATGTTGACACGTGTCGTCCACGTGTCAACTACATTCCACGTGTCAACATTACATTCGCCAAAGGGTAAAATTGGACCACTTTGGTTACTTTAAGGGTGAAATTGTACCCGTTGTTAGTTTAGGGTGCCCAGTGGTCCAGGGTGGTTACTTGAAGGGCAAAATAGAGTCATTGCCCATGCATATATTATAGCACAAAATGGCACCCATATCAGAAATATATAAACAACCCCAGGACATAGGAAGTGGATTTAAAGTCCTACCGGGCAACAGATTATTGTTGAACGCATATAGAATTGCAATAGGGGCAACCTACATAAAGAGTGACGCAACTACAAACTTCTGAATTACTCCTGCCATTGTTGCCTACAAAATTGCGAAAAATTTAAAAACAAAATCTCCAAACAGATTCAACTGAAGAGCTAAATACTTTCAATACTCCTCTCCACACTTAACTTGGCACACCCAATAATCATCAAACGGGAGAACTAAACTAGGCTTCACCTCAACTCAGTGAACGTGATTTACAAATGCACATTTCAACTTGAGAAATTCTTAGGTGAACCTGGTGCACCAACACATTTGTGGTCTGACCACTAAAAACTTGACACGTCAATTAAAATGAATTCTAATCATCCTGCTGATGTGGCATAATATTAAATTAAAAACTTCTCTAAAATAAAATTAGAATTTCCCCATCTTCTCCACTCCATCCCTTTTCATTGGAAAAAAACTAAAAATTAAAGTGAACCCAATCTCCCCTCAATCTGATTCATATCCTTCGTTAATTTCTCCTTCTCCTTCTTCATGTTCCTACATTATTGAGGATCTCCTTCTTCTTCATGTTTTTCATTTAAAAAACGGTTGAACATGTAGGGATATGAATCAACGAAGAAGGAGAAATCAACCAACGAAGAAGGAGAAATCAACGGAGGAGAAGGATAATACTGTACAAACATGAATCAGATTTTGGGGGGGGGGGATTTACTGTACGAACATGAATCAGATTTTGGGGGGGGGATACTGTACGAACATGAATCAGATTTGGGGGGTGGGCATTTACTGTACGAACATGAAGAATTGGGGGGAGACTGGGTTATACTGTACGAACATGAAGAACATGAAGAAGGAGAAGGAGAAGGAGAAATCAACTAAAGATATGAATCAGATTTGGGAGGAGACTGGGTTCACTTTGATGAACATGTAGGGATTAGTTTTTTTTTTTCAATGAAAAGGGATGGAGTGGAGAAGATGGGAAAATTCTAATTTTATTTTAGAGAAGTTTTTAATTTAATATTATGCCACATCAGCAGGATGATTAGGATTCATTTTAATTGACGTGTCAAGTTTTTAGTGGTCAGACCACAAATGTGTTGGTGCACCAGGTTCACCTAAGAATTTCTCGCTATAAGTAATTAGTAATTAGTAATTAAAAATAGTCGGTTCATAATAAAAAATGAATACTAATTCAAAGATTCAAAGAACATAACAATGAGCAAATAAGAATCATACAATCAGTATAAATTATAATTAGCACCTTAAATGTATTATAAACTTAAAAGAATGTTTTCTTAAATCTGCTCATACAATACAGAGACCATAGATAGCTTGGAAATAAGCCATTAACTGAATTACAGAATAAATATTCCACTCCAGAATGAAGAGGAATCACTTAAATTTACATGCGATCAATAAGATATTTACCCTTAAAATTTCTAAAACGAATTCATACTGTAATTTCTAACCAGGTCAGAGTAATCAGTAAGATATTTACCCTTACTACACCTGATTTTGTAGAACTACAGTATTTGCCTAGCTTTACTCAAAGAAGGAGAAGGGAGAGGGGGCACAAAATTACTGCAGCAACATTGTCTTATCATCTGGCATGATGTTCATGAATTAGCTTAGAAATCACTTAAATTTCTAACCAGGTCAGAGTGATCAATAAGATATTTACCCTTACTTGCCTAAATCAGTGAGATCAGATAGAAGAGGAACAACTTTCTTTTTATAATGAACATTGAGTAGCTTCTGAAGAAATATAAAATTAATTACAGTATTGTATTGATGTAAACAATTCAATATTATTCTCATTGGAGAAGGTACCTTCAAAAAAGATCTAGTGCAATAATCACCTAAAATATTCATTTATTAGATTAATTTATTCCATTATTATTTGACTTATTTTTTAGTTTCGATTTGGCCACAAAATATGCCCCGCTTATTGCTCCTAAATTTCTCCTTGTAGGCTATTTTTTGTTTTGATCAGAAACTCCTATTAGGCTATAAGTAATTAGTAATTAAAAATAGTCGGTTCAAATAAATAATGAATACTAATTCAAAGATTCAAAGAACATAACAAAGAGCAAATAAGAATCATACAATCAGTATAAATTATAATTAGCACCTTAAATGTATTATAAACTTAAAAGAATGTTTTCTTAAATCTGCTCATACAATACAGAGACCAGAGAACGCCATTATCCAGACAATAAACAATAAACCCAGTATGAGGGTTAAAGAGAAGCCAATGAATAAGCTGAAATTGATTCAACGGTCTTGCCATTAAATAGTCTGCCTTAAATAGCCATGACTCAACATCACGTTTAATTTTATTTTAGTTCAACAAATGAGCTTATAAACTTATTTCAATATACATAAATTATCGAATTAATAAATACATATTCATGGTTAAATCTATTCCAATTCTTAGTTTTGACCACCCCCTTCTATCAGCTTTCCATAAGTCATTGAACTAACGGACTACAGGATCAAATCATTGGATATGATTCTGGCTGAACCATTCACTACCAAATAAGTTTCCTATTATTGAATATTGTACATCCTAGTAATTAACTTTGAAAATTCAGTGCACGTAGATAGCTTGGAAATAAGCCATTAACTGAATTAACAGAATTACAGAATAAATATTCCACTACAGATTGAAGAGGAATCACTTAAATTTACATGCGATCAATAAGATATTAACCCTTAAAATTTCAAAAACGAATTTATCTGTAATTTCTAACCAGGTCAGAGTGATCAGTAAGATATTTACCCTTACTAGCCTAAATCAGTGAGATCAGATAGAAGAGGAACAACTTTCTTTTTGTAATGAACATTGAGTAGCTTCTGAAGAAAAATAAAATTACAGTATTGTATTGATGTAATCAATTCAATATTAATATTATTCTCATTGGAGAAGGTACCTCCAAAAAAGATCTAATGCAATAAAGGTGTCCTAGTGCAATACACGGTCACCAAGCTTTATTAAACACTCAATAGTCATTGCAGTATCTTATACATAAATTTCATATCCTTGAGCCATTCCTACAAGTCTCAGCAGTCAGGACTACTAAAATGTGCTGGCAAACAAGACACTTTGTTTGGATTTTATCTATTTAGTCTGAATTAGAAATTTAGCAATTTGCTTAAAACACAGGTAGAAATTTAGTCTGGATTCTGGCTATTTAGTAACCCAAGTAACAAAGGTAGTAAGTGGTAATACTAATAAAAAAGATATTATTCCAATCAAAACACAATAATTTAGGGATGCATCACTAATAAACCAAGAGTCAAGTTGAAGTTCAGGTGGAAGGCAAGCAATAATGCTATATGACAAGCAAGTCATCATCAACAAGGTAATAAATAATGGTGGAAACATCCAGCAAGTGAGATTACATAAGCTTTGATGTTTTTAAACAGTAGAAACAAATAAAGAGATCACACAATTACAACCAATTAACATAACAACCACAATCCTTTATCTTCACTGATAACAGCAGAAATCCCACTTCTCTGCCTATAATGAAGGTTCTACACCCCTTCCTTAGCCTAAACCTAATCCATATTTGTCTATCACTTCTCTACCCTGAAACGATATCAACTTTGTTAAGTATCTTGACCACAGAGATTAGCATTCCATGAAAAAATTATTTCCCATACCAGATCTTCTATGAAGTCCTAGGGAATGGTTATCAAATCTTTTTTTAATCTCCAGCTCTATCATAGCTATTGTTGCAAAAGCATGTAAATAAACATAAATTTGATAAAGACTGGAAACTAATGATGGATCCTAAAAATATTTAGTGACAGGTCCTTTCTGTAGTCCATATCCATGAAATTCATAGTGCTTGAGGGTAGAAAACTTGTATAAGGAAGAGAAAATATTGTAGCTAGGATGCACCTAAAATGGTGATAGGGAAAAAAGTCAAACATCAACAATAGAGAAATCGAAAGAATCAAGGATAATAACGTGTTGTAAGACAACAAACAGTAAGAAAAAAATGAAAATGGTATAAACATATCAAATGGAATGCAATGAAGAAGATTAGCAATAACCCTGTAGAATGAACCTCCCTGTAAAATTCGTAGCAATTCAAAAAGGAGATGTCTTGTATGGTGGAAAACCAGTCAGATCCATACACAATCAATTAAAAAATATCTCCATCCTCCAAAGAAAACTGAACCTGATATTTTTCTTAGATGAGTAGGTCATGAAATGAACATCTCTAGCATTTAAGTTAAAAACTCTAAGGGGAATTAACAAGCAGAGTTACAAAGTGATTAACTGCTATAAGTTCTTTTCCTGCAAAATAAGATAACATTAACACACACTGCATTAATCAAGATTCGGCATCAAAGCTCTTCAATGTGATTGTTGTCAACAGGTACAAGGCTTTCCACATGATTCAAAAGATAAGATGGTTCGCCTAATAGGCCAATATCAGACACATTAACTTCGTTAGTAGTGAGATCGACCAAATGAATACTCTTTCTATAAACATGCAACTCTTTGCCTCTAGGTACACGTGGTCCTTTTAAATAACTGACCATTTTGTCCCTCCAAATAGTCCCTACAATCAACCTAGACGAGTGGATAATGCTAAATTTCTTGGTCCAACCACATGACTCACCTGTTCCATCCTCCATTACCCACATATCAGTCAAATGAGATTGCATGTATTCTACGCAAGAAGTGGAAGAAAGTATGGAAACTTTATTCTCATGAAGTATTAGACATATATAATGTGGATCCAATGATAAAGGATCCGCTGATGAAATAGGTAACGACATCATCGCAAACACTTCCAGTGCCATGTCATAAGAAATTAACACTAGCTCATCATTATTATTATGACCAAGCCAAAAGATAGTTCCATTATCAACCACTGTTTCACATATATCCCTTACACGGTGGTCTAAGGCACTAGAATCTACTTCCTTCCATAACCCTGTCTTTAAGGAATAAACTTGAGCTTGAACAATCCCTCCACCACAAGGAACGTGATCAATTGTTACAATGTTGTAATCATTGGCACTTGAATTGAATCCAAATCCAAGGCCATGACAAAAAGTATTAGCAGGTTTGGGCACAAGTCGATGCTGTCTAGTGGCTGGATTCCACAATACAAAAGGAGAGAACAAATTCACGGTTGTGAGACAGAGCAAGCCATTGGATGAACCAATTATGGAAACAGGACAGGGGGTAGGAAGAACATTTGCAATCTGAAACTCCTTATTCAGCAAATAAAACTTCTTTGACAGACTTGGGAAAGAATCAGCGAAAATAATACGTGGGTTGTGAACAGAGGAATGGTGGAGATGTTCACTGGTGAAGGATTTGCTTTTGATGAGGCTCCTCCATTCTTTGCTGACACATTGAAATCGGAGAAGGGAATTCACGGGAAGGCGTATGAGAATGTTGTTGATGATTTCTTGGGGAAGAAACAATGAGCTGTGGTTGTTGTTGTTGGCATATTTGTTCAGTTTCCTCTGCTTCTGCCTCTGCTTCTTCCTCTGCTTTCGCTTCATCATGCGCTGTCCTATCTTTGAGAGAACACCCATCTATCTAGACTACCAATAGAGATCAACGCTGAACAAGGTTTTGTAACAAGGTTTTGTAGAAGGAAGAACGGTTATGTATATCTCTGCCAAATACCAATTGTGGTGGAGGCAGGGGAAGGGGAAGAAGCTTATTGGAAGAAGCTTATTCTGTTTAACCTATTCTCTAATGAACAGCGGTTTAATATATCTTTTTTATTTTTTATTTTAGTTTTTTATATCAAAATTTAAGGAAAGAATTTGGGCTCTCACCCACAATTCAAGGAATTCAAATAACTGAGTCAAATACTTTTTTTTTTTTTGGCAAAAACTGAAAAAAAATAGTTGTGTGTTAACTTTTGTTTCGTTATTAGTAATAGTAATAATTAGTAATTTTTCGCTCATGATTTAATTTCTCAATTTAAAATCCCTAAATTGCATATTTAGAGTAACGCCTTTTTAACAAGGTTAACTCTCTCTTTTTACTGACAAATCAACTCATTTGCATATAGTTTAATTGTTTTTTTATTACAGCATATAGTTTAACTGTAATTTGCATATATTTATTCTATAACATATCTCAGGGCCAAAATTCAATTGTAAAGAAAATAACACATTATTTATCTGGAGATTGAAATATATTACCTTTATAATACATTTTACAGTGTAACTTTGATTACAAAATCATTTGGCATGTCCCTACTTTTCTCCAATTAGAATCTGCACCTATGCGGTTTTTTCTCTTACTAAAATATTGAAATTATTTTTGTTGCCTCTAGAGCCAGTAATATTAACAAAGTAAGGAACAACAAAGTATAATGAACAACAAAGTCATGTATTAAGGAGCTGAAAGAACCAACAGACCAGGGATAAAGCTCAATCAAGAGACTAGCCTAGGGGTGTAAATGAGCCGGGCCGAGCCAGACTTTACGTAAATAGGCCTGGGCCCGTAATACAAAAGGAAAACATAGGCCTAGGCCCAGGCCTGGTTGTAAGCTTTTTTTCAGAAAAAAGCCTAGGCCTACGAAAAATATTACAGGCCTGAAAGCCTTTTTAAAAGCCCAATTACAATGTAAGTCTTAAAAAAAACTTCAGGTCTTTTAAAAGCCTACTTCAAATTTAGGCTTTTAAAGGCATACATATCAAGCTTAAAAAGACCATAAATATGACACATATCAAGTACAATAATAAGCACAAAAAACATGTCAGACCTTTTATTATTACAGTTTAAAAAGGCCTACTTACTAATAATATTATTATTATTTTATTATTACTTATTAGTAGTACTATTAAACTATTAAATAGGCCAGGCCTGAAGGCTTTCGAGCCAGGCTTTAGTGAAATAGGCCTGGCCTTTTTAGTTAAAAAGACTTTTAAATGGGCCTGAATCTGGCCTATTTATTAAAAAGGCCGAGCCAAGTCGGGCCCTAAATAGGCCGAGCCATAGGCCGCCTGTTTATGGCCTGACTCATTTACACCCCTAGACTAGCCCAATCAACAACCAAGAAAGCATTTCTCATTTAACTTGAGAAGAGCACAAAACTCAACACTCCAAATAGTATACAGATTTTGTGGAAATAGGCTTCCATTTTGTTAGACTGGTTTGGCATATCTACAAAGTAGGAATGGGTATCTGTGAACATAATCTACTAGGACAAGAAATAATGCCCTTCCCAGAATGAGAGATTAAAAGCAAATATTTACGCTTACTGCCAACTTCCTAACACCTCTTGTGCATAGCATTAAAGTAAAAGAAAAAGAAGTACTGAAGAGATTGAACATTAAAATACAACAGTAAGTACTAGCAAAGCAAGATGCTTCAAAACAAATATAGAACACTGGATTTGAACAACAAAGAAGCACACAAGAATTATTCAATTATAAACAAAATCAATATGAAAACCACTTCAATTTCTAATTTACATAGAATTTTACATCCCAAATCAAATAACTAAGAAGATAACAAAGCAAAAGTGTTGATCACTTCATAATTAGAAACAGGAAGGCAAAAGCAGCAAACTTGAAGAATAAATATTGGTGCAATATATTAATTCCCGATAAATTCAAAAAAGCATTTAGATCAAGTTGAAGCCTAAGATCAAGTTCAAAATTTGAGCAATATAGAATTATGAATTACAATAAAAAAAAATGCTCAAGCCTAAAACTGATGAACAGCGAGCATCTTACAAAAATTAGCATCTTTTAGCATGGAAAAGAATCCTTTCAGAGAATATAATCAAGACTATCATATTAACTACCTTAATTGGGTATTTAATTTCACCCCTAGCAATGGTTGTCTTTACTGCTTGCACTGCTTCTACAACCTGAGTATAATATAAAAAATCCAAAATGATTATTAAAAAGGTGATACGCTCTTTAACAATATTTAGCATCCTACACAGACAATCAAAAAAGCTAAAGAATAACTTGTATACATAAATAATGTACGCTTCTACAGAAGACAAACTTATAAAAACTTGAAGCATTGAAAGTTGTAAACACCCTATTTTGTCCGGGCCCACCAAATTAAAAATAAAAAATAAAAAATAAAAAATAATTAAAAAAAATAATATAAAAACAAAAAAGATAATAAAACAAGTCTTGATTCTTTCTTGTGAGGCAAGCACAAGTCAAATTGTGTAAGGGTCAAACAAAGATTGGCAACTAAGTGAGGAAATTGGAAATAATTGTGGTTATTTGATTGTGGTCATAAAAGAATGATTCCTCATCATGTAGGACAATCAATGAGAATTTGACTTGATGAGTAAGTTAGGAAGTTTTTGAAGGAAGTTTTAGAAATTATTTGTCAATCAAATCTCATAATAATCATAGATTGCACACAAGATGAAATTGATATTTATGTCAAAAGGGAATAGTGCAATGTTCTTCACATGGAATTGATACATAGTAATCATCAGATTCTAAAAGAATAAAAAGAATTAATTAACATAATATGAAAAGGGAATGATTGTTGATTTGGTGCATGGGTCAAAAAGGAATAAAAGACATTCATCATAGGAAGGCATTTAAAGAAAACCCTAGAGTTGGTTGCCTATATAAGTGAGAGCAAGAGAGCATATGTGGGGGCTTTTTTCTTTGGAGAGGTTTAGTGATGATCATTTTTTTTGGGAGGAGTTTTTGAGAAGGAGAGAAAAAGGCTAGGGTTTGGAGAGTAAAGAAAGGAGGTGTATTAGAAAGGTATACATCTATAACATACTTCTTATATTTCTTAGGGAAAAATAGAGAGAAGGTGAGTAGTGGAGAGTGATTTGATGTGAGATCCCTTCTTCTTCCTCTTCTTCTTCTTCTTCTTCTTCTTCTTTTTCTTACCTTAGTTTTCTTATGCCGATGAAAGTCCATTGTAGACGGAGGCATTCATAATCTCTCTCTAATCTCATTTAGGCAAAGGTGTATGTATAACCCTCTAAGACAATTTGATTGTCTCTTCACCTTGCCAATGATTTGAGATAAGAGAGGATTATTCTTAGTTATTTTTTTTTATTTGAAAATAATTTTTTTGTATATATATGTATATATTTTTTTACAATATTTTATCTTTGCTTGATATATGATTTTGTTTTGATTTTATTTTATAAATAAAAAAATAAAATGAAATGGTTTTCATAAAAAAGGAAAATGGGTTGAATGATTTTCATCCGAGAAAGATTGAATTATCTTCTCAGGTTGAAAGTCGATTGTTTCTCCGAGAGAGATTATCTCCTCAGGCGATTCAATCAAAATTGTGAAGTGTTTCCTCTTAAAAAAATAAATAAATATGCATTTTCATAATATAAAAAAAACAAACCAAAAATAATATTTTTTTTCCTTCTTAAATTTAAACAAATGTTTTTCTTAAAAAACACAAACCAAGTGACACACATTTCTACCCCGAACTACGTGGGCTTTGATCCCTTAAGGGTACGTAGGCCCTAGGTCAAATCCTAGGTCAAGTCCAAAAATGTAAAAATTATTTTTTTTCCTTCTTTTTGTTTTATTTTTACTTTTATTTGTATATATTAATTTCTCTTGATAATTTAAAATAAAATTAAAATTAAGGCCATATTTATTTTTAAACAATTAACTTAGGGTAACCGTTTTCTTGAACGGGTGCTGTGGGGTGCCTAACACCTTCCCCACGCACAATCGACTCTCGAACCCTATTTTATTTTTTATTTTAAAAGGTTTTCCAAAATATCCTTTTTTAAAAAAAATTTTGGTGGCGGCTCCATTTTTCCACTTAATTTAACCTAATTTTTCGGGCGCTACAGTTTGGCGACTCCACTGGGGAACTTTTATTTTCTTTTAGAGTCAAGCCCATTTAAGTTTATTGTTTAAAAGTAACTATGACCTTAATATTAACTTTATTTTATTTATGTTATTCTTTTATTTATTTATTATTTTTTTTAATGTCATTTATTTTGTTTAACTTTTTTTTTTCTTCATATTATTTGTATATATCTCAGGTTTTTATGCCCTCTTCACACACTTCCACTTACACTATCACACACACATTATTTGGCCCTATACCCGGGTCGAGAGTACATTAGTGAGAGGAAGTTTCTAATGGTTTCCCAGAGGCTTTACAACCCTGAGGTTACTGTGAAGACTTCATCCTAGTTGTTACCCATGCGACAATATTAATCTCTGAGGGGTTTTCATTACTCCCTGAAGGTTAATTTTTGTTAGTGGGGTCTTCATCATCATGATGAGGGCAACTAGGAGACCTTGTGAGGATTATTAGGAGAACCTAAAACCTTTTCACATATTAGAAAGAACTTAGAAGCCTACCCAATAAGTTAGCACGTTCCTTTATAGGGTACATGATCCACCCTAAGGTTATTCCCAAGATAGGACACTAGAGGGCATTTATTTATTTATTTATTTTTTTCGTAATCATTCTCATTCAATAAATAAAATGCATCTTCTTTTGATATGTACTCTTATAAGATCATAAATAGAATAATTCAATTTTCTTCTTTTCTAAGGATCAACTCTTAATCTCCCTGAAGAATATTAAATTCTCTAAGGAGACTAGTGGTTACATGTACATGAGTTAAGCATATCAACAGTGAGATCATAGGTGAGGAGATGATTCGAGATCATTCCAATCTAATGGTCAACTCTAACACTACCTGAAGAATATTAAATTCTCTGAGGAGGCTAGTGGTTACATGTACATGAGTTAAGCATATCAACAATGGGATCATAGGTTAGGAGATGATTCGAGATCATTCCAATCTAATGGTCAACTCTAACACTCTATTAAATTCTCTGAGGAGGCTAGTGGTTACATGTACATGAGTTAAACATATCAACAGTGAGATCATAGGTCAGGAGATGATTCGAGATCATTCTAATCTAATGGTCAACTCTAAAACTCCCTGAAGAATATTAAATTCTCTGAGGAATTAGAGGCTCTAAAAACTCCCTGAAGAATATTAAATTCTCTGAGGAATCCCTGAAGAATATTAAATTCTCTGAGGAATTAGAGGTTCTTAAGCCCGAAGCATCACTCATTGAAAGGTCTTAAGCCAAATAGGATGTGATATCCATATGGCTTAATGATCAACTCTTGACCTCCCTATGGGATAATAAATTCCTTGAGGAGTCTGGAGGCGAAACATCACTCATTGAAAGGTCTTAAGCCAAATAGGATGTGATATCCATATGGCTTAATGATCAACTCTTGATCTCCCTATGGGATAATAAATTCCTTGAGGAATCTCGAGGGCGCTCATAAGGTAATACAATATTGCTCAGTCTAAGCGTCCTAATCAAGTACCCCAACGCATCTGTATAACACATGACTACTGGTTTGGGTGAAACTAATCATTCTCAAGATGAGAGACTATCACTTCTATTTCCCTATAGTGTAATGAATATTTTGAGGAGGGAATGGTAATCCTCTCAAGTCATTGTTACTTTCATGTAATAGACATCTTGAGGATATGAAGTCTTTAATAACTAGAGAGATTTTAATTGGTCTAAAAGACATCCCCATATGAAAAAAGAAAAGCAATAATAAAAGAAATAAGATACTAAATCTTTATTCAATAATGTTTGCATATATTATTTCTCCTTAAATGACTTCATTTGACATTTGTCAATGTCATCCTATCTTCTTCACCCTCCGCCCTTAAATGGTTGTCTTCCCAAGATTTGATTCACAAGTTGCATACATAGAGGTGATAACATACTGTGGAAATGGATTTTTTTTAATAAAAATAAAAAAAGAAAAATTGAATCTCACTTTGATGAGGCTAGTAAAAGGGTAAATTGTTTAACTTCAGTGCAATGCAATGATGATTACATAAGCCATGTGAGGATTTGAGCCTACAGATATTATTTCATTTTAATGAGTGTTCCACTTATCCCTTACCAATCTAGAACTTGGCATGTATCTTTTTCAAACTAAAACTTAAGGGTGAATTTGCTTGATATAGAAAAGATCAAAACTTTTATTTTTCCATCAAATCTAAGAGCCACATTTTCATCTATTTTCAGCTCTATGACATTCCTTTCGTATCCATTCACCAAATATCTTCCTTACATTCTGGGGTACATTTCACCCTTACAATCACTCAATTTTCTTGGTGATGGTGCACATGCACATTTCTACCTATCATGGAGGTCATTTTGTAAGAATACTCTCTTTTAATAAGTTTAGACTTCACAAAGTTGTAGAAGAAGAAGAAGAAGAAGAAGAAGAGCTAAGAAGGAGAGAAGCTCACTGAGCCGAAATCCCGAAAGGGCGGCTGAGACAAAAGTTAGAGCAAAAAAAAAAAAGGAAAGAAGCTCGTTGAGCCGAAAACCCAAAAGGGCGGCTCAGGCAAAAGTTGGAGTCGAAAAAAAAAGAAAGAAAAAAGAAGAAAAGCTCGCTGAGCCGAAAACCCGAAAGGGCGGCTCAGGCAAAAGTTAGAGCCAAAAAAAACGGAGAGAAGCTCGCTGAGCCAAAAACCCAAAAGGGCAGCTCAGGCAAAAGTTAGAGCCGAAAAAAAAAGAAAAGAAAAAAAGGAGAAAAGCTCGCTGAGCCGAAAACACGAAAGGGCGGCTCAGGCAAAAGTTAGAGCAAAAAAAAAGAGAGATGAGAAGCTCACTGAGCCGAAAACCTGAAAGGGCGGCTCAGGCAAAAGTTAAAAAAAAAAACCAAATGGGCGACTTAGGCAAAAAATTAAAACTTAAAAAGAGAGAGGGCACAAAAAGTTCGCTAAGTTGACAACCTAAGAGGTCAGCTTAGGCAAAAGTTAGAGCTAAGAAAAGAAAAGAAATAAAGCTCTCCAAGATCCTCCTATGTACTAAGTTTTTGGAGTGTACACTTGCTCGAATCTTCATTTACTTCATATTCATCTTGAATATTTGCCTCAATTCCATCTGTCATCTTCTCCTTGTATCTTATTCCCATATCCTAACCTATTGAAAGTTCTTGTGATCTATATATGCATTTGAATCTTAGGTTGATGAAGAAATTAGATTATTGCCAAGCCTATGGAAAGGAATTGGATAACCTGGATATTGAGAGCAAACACTAACCTTCAAACACTGAGTGATGAGAGTAAACACTATACCTTGTGAGGAAAATCATTGGGGCATTGCATTCTTGTTAAACTCTTTACCTAGATGCTATCTAACTCAAGGTGCATAAAATGATTTTAATAGCAATTTTGATCCTCTATTCATGTGACTTGTGTGTTAAAATCTCAAAGTTTTCCCTATACTCACATTGTTCCCCAAACATTTCACAACAGGGAAATATCTCATTTCGATCCTACTCTTCATTTCACATGGCATATGATTCTTTCATAGTACTTCTCATATAGGCCGAACAATACATGTCTTTTATTCAGTAAAGACAACCAAATTAGAACTTGGGGATTCTCCCCAGTTCTATTGCCATGCATCCACTTCATTGGATAACATTGACATTGTTAAATGATGTCCAAAAAATTATTTGAACTATGCAAACATTATAAATGAAGATAGAGCGGAAAGAGAAATATTGTCATTCTTGACAATGAATTTAACAAGAAAGAAATTGTAACTGTAAAGTCATATACTATCATCCTCCTGGAAATATTTTGTGAGTCATTTCAAATATTAGGAGGAAAGTTTGAGTATATTGTGATCATATCATACATCGCCTCAGTAGGAACTTTCAAGGACTTTTGTTAGGCTAGGGCAAATGCAAAAGCTATTAAGACTATGAGAATCACGCTTGAAATCTCGTTTCTTTAGGGTCAACAACCTTAATGATGTCTTAATTGAACTGATGAGTTTCTGTTTAAGGGAAAGTCCAAGGAGAAAGCAACATTGCAGGTATGTTACTCATCATTATTCCCATGCATCACTTCATGCTCATCCTTATTAGGTCACATCACATCATCCTCACCATTACTATCTTCGGTCTCATTCTGGCAGACCATCACATACTTAGCATTACATCACCATTAATGTCATTATTTGGTTGATATCTTGTTCATTGACTAAGAAAGCAACATCGCTGGTAAGTCTACTCATCATCATCCCATCGTCACTTCATGTTCATCCTCATTAGGATCTCATCACCATCTTCGGTCTCATTTTAGAAGACCGCCACATACATAGCATTACATGACAATCAGCGTCATCATTTGGTCAATATCTTCTTCATTGTTTAAGACTCATCGTCATTGGTTTGCATTTTTGAGTCATCATGTGCTTAGGGTCACAAATATTCATCACCTTCATTTGGACTTCATATTGGGGGCATTTTTAGCATGCTCATCGAAGTGCTTGCACCCATCATCTGGGGCAATGTGTGTTTAATGTTACACCATTATACCTTTGTTGTCATACATCCTGTTTAGGGCTCCATCATTGTCATCGTCATTCATGACATGTTTAGCCTTCTACATCATCATCATTCATGATGCACTTAACCTTCTATATCATCATCGTTCATCATCATTATCACTTTCATCTCAAGTGCTATCATATGTGTGCATCAACACTTTATACTGGGGCAATGTGTGTTTAATGCCACACCATCATACCTTTGTTGTCATACATCATTGTCATCATCATTCATGACATGTTCAGCCATATACATTATCTTCATTCATGATGTACTAAACCTTCTATTCATCATCGTTCATCATCATTATCACTTTCATGTTAAGTGCCATCACATGCGTGCATCAGCACTTTATATTGGGGCAATGTGTATACCTTTGTTGTCATACATCCTGTTTAAGGCTCCATCATTGTCATCATCATTCATGACATGTTCAGCCTTCTACATCATTATCATTCACGACATGTTATCATCGTTCTTGATCATTATCACTTTCATCTCAAGTGTCATCATATGCATCAGCACTTTATCAACATCAGGGGGCAGAACAAAGTCCTCGTTATCATCCCTTCAAAGCCCTGTATCGGCAGGCACTCCAAAGCCCAGTAACGGCTGACACTCCTTTAAAGCCCTGTATCGGCAGGCACCCCAAAGCCCAGTAACGGCTGGCACCCCTTTCAAGCCCTGTAGCGGCAGACACCCCAAAGCCCAGTAACGGCTGGCACTCCTTTAAAGCCCTGTACCGGCAGGCACCCCAAAGCCCAGTAACGGCTGGCACCCCTTTAAAGCCCTGTAGCGGCAGGCACCCCAAAGCCCAGTAACGGCTGGCACTCCTTTAAAGCCCTGTACCGGCAGGCACTCCAAAGCCCAGTAACGGCTGGCACTCCTTTAAAGCCCTGTTGCGGCAGGCACCCCAAAGCCCAGTAACGGCTGGCACCCCTTTCAAGCCCTGTAGCGGCAGGCACTCCAAAGCCCAGTAACGGCTGGCACTCCTTTAAAGCCCTGTAGCGGCAGGCACCCCAAAGCCCAGTAACGGCTGGCACCCTTTTCAAGCCCTGTAGCGGCAGGCACTCCAAAGCCCAGTAACGGCTGGCACTCCTTTAAAGCCCTGTAGCGGCAGGCACCCCAAAGCCCAGTAACGGCTGGCACCCCTTTCAAGCCCTGTAGCGGCAGGCACCCCAAAGCCCAGTAACGGCTGGCACTCCTTTAAAGCCCTGTACCGGCAGGCACCCCAAAGCCCAGTAACGGCTGTCACCCCTTCAAAGCCCTGTAGCGGCAGGCACCCAAAGCCCAGTAACGGCTGGCACCCCTTTAAAGCCCAGTAACGGCTGGCATCCCTTCAAAGCCCTGTAGCGGCAGGCACCCCAAAGCCCAGTAACGGCTGGCACCCTTTAAAGCCCTGTAGCGGCAGGCACCCTTCAAAGCCCTGTAGCGGCAGGCACCATTCTTTTCAAAGCCCAGTAACGGCTGGCACAATTCTTTTCAAAGCCCTGTAGCGGCAGGCACCATTCTTTTCAAAGCCCAGTAACGGCTGGCACAATTCTTTTCAAAGCCCTGTAGCGGCAGGCACTATTCTTTTCAAAGCCCAGTAACGGCTGGCACAATTCTTTTCAAAGCCCTGTAGCGGCAGGCAAAATTCTTTTCAAAGCCCAGTAACGGCTGGCACAATTCTTTTCAAAGCCCTGTAGCGGCAGGCACCATTCTTTTCAAAGCCCAGTAACGGCTGGCACAATTCTTTTCAAAGCCCTGTAGCGGCAGGCAAAATTCTTTTCAAAGCCCAGTAACGGCTGGCACAATTCTTTAAAAGCTCTGTAGTGGCGAACACCATTTTTTCAAAGGCATCCTGGTTTTACTTGCGTCTGTTGTCGAGCCGGACAAAATAAGTGTTCTTATCTTTACTTGCTTCATAGACAAGAAGCTCACCCTTCTTAGCTACGAGCAAGTAAAGAGGGGCAACTGTAAACACCCTATTTTGTCCGGGCCCACCAAATTAAAAATAAAAAATAAAAAATAAAAAATAATTAAAAAAAATAATATAAAAACAAAAAAGATAATAAAACAAGATATGCTCTCTTGATTCTTTCTTGTGAGGCAAGCACAAGTCAAATTGTGTAAGGGTCAAACAAAGATTGGCAACTAAGTGAGGAAATTGGAAATAATTGTGGTTATTTGATTGTGGTCATAAAAGAATGATTCCTCATCATGTAGGACAATCAATGAGAATTTGACTTGATGAGTAAGTTAGGAAGTTTTTGAAGGAAGTTTTAGAAATTATTTGTCAATCAAATCTCATAATAATCATAGATTGCACACAAGATGAAATTGATATTTATGTCAAAAGGGAATAGTGCAATGTTCTTCACATGGAATTGATACATAGTAATCATCAGATTCTAAAAGAATAAAAAGAATTAATTAACATAATATGAAAAGGGAATGATTGTTGATTTGGTGCATGGGTCAAAAAGGAATAAAAGACATTCATCATAGGAAGGCATTTAAAGAAAACCCTAGAGTTGGTTGCCTATATAAGTGAGAGCAAGAGAGCATATGTGGGGGCTTTTTTCTTTGGAGAGGTTTAGTGATGATCATTTTTTTTGGGAGGAGTTTTTGAGAAGGAGAGAAAAAGGCTAGGGTTTGGAGAGTAAAGAAAGGAGGTGTATTAGAAAGGTATACATCTATAACATACTTCTTATATTTCTTAGGGAAAAATAGAGAGAAGGTGAGTAGTGGAGAGTGATTTGATGTGAGATCCCTTCTTCTTCCTCTTCTTCTTCTTCTTCTTCTTCTTCTTTTTCTTACCTTAGTTTTCTTATGCCGATGAAAGTCCATTGTAGACGGAGGCATTCATAATCTCTCTCTAATCTCATTTAGGCAAAGGTGTATGTATAACCCTCTAAGACAATTTGATTGTCTCTTCACCTTGCCAATGATTTGAGATAAGAGAGGATTATTCTTAGTTATTTTTTTTTATTTGAAAATAATTTTTTTGTATATATATGTATATATTTTTTTACAATATTTTATCTTTGCTTGATATATGATTTTGTTTTGATTTTATTTTATAAATAAAAAAATAAAATGAAATGGTTTTCATAAAAAAGGAAAATGGGTTGAATGATTTTCATCCGAGAAAGATTGAATTATCTTCTCAGGTTGAAAGTCGATTGTTTCTCCGAGAGAGATTATCTCCTCAGGCGATTCAATCAAAATTGTGAAGTGTTTCCTCTTAAAAAAATAAATAAATATGCATTTTCATAATATAAAAAAAACAAACCAAAAATAATATTTTTTTTCCTTCTTAAATTTAAACAAATGTTTTTCTTAAAAAACACAAACCAAGTGACACACATTTCTACCCCGAACTACGTGGGCTTTGATCCCTTAAGGGTACGTAGGCCCTAGGTCAAATCCTAGGTCAAGTCCAAAAATGTAAAAATTATTTTTTTTTCCTTCTTTTTGTTTTATTTTTACTTTTATTTGTATATATTAATTTCTCTTGATAATTTAAAATAAAATTAAAATTAAGGCCATATTTATTTTTAAACAATTAACTTAGGGTAACCGTTTTCTTGAACGGGTGCTGTGGGGTGCCTAACACCTTCCCCACGCACAATCGACTCTCGAACCCTATTTTATTTTTTATTTTAAAAGGTTTTCCAAAATATCCTTTTTTAAAAAAAATTTTGGTGGCGGCTCCATTTTTCCACTTAATTTAACCTAATTTTTCGGGCGCTACAAAAGTAACAAATCCACATCACAACATTCTTCAATGTTTTCAAATAATGAAGCTACTGAAACTCAAAATTTCAAAGAAGCCTACAGTTTGTAAAGCATTTTCAATATTATCCTGCATCCTACCTCTTCCTTTCTTCCCCTTAAATTGATTTATGTTATTGTCCATTTATCAACATATTCAAGGTATAATTTTAGAAAATTCTATATAATCAAAACATTTCTCATTCTATATAAAACAAAGCACAGTTCTCATTCCTGAAGCATAAACACTGTTACATAGTACTGATACTAGAAATTAGATTTATGGCCAAGGAGTATTATATCACCTCCGGTCGTTAAAAAACTAGTACTCCCTCCGGTCCTAAATATAGGACCTAGATAACTTTTTTGGGGGAGATTAAGGAAGACTTAATTTTAGATGTCTTTCCAATAATACCCCTCTTTAATTAGTTTAATTGTTTAGTAGCCCTTCCTCCCCTTTCAAATTTATTGTTAAGAAGAAGAAGGGTAATTTAGGAAAAAGGTGACCAAAAATGTATCTAGGTCTTATATTTAGGACCAAAATGAAGTCTCTATCTAGGTCCTATATTTAGGACCGGAGGGAGTATATAACAGGAAAACAAAAAACTACCAATTCTGGAAATGAATTAATAAACATTAACTATCGAGCAGAATTAAACACAAGAACAATCTTCATATAACTGTACAGTCAGCAAAATTACCTATGCAAGCAAATTTGACAGTGTAAGTGAACTATCATAATACTTCCTCCTGTCCTAAATATAAGACCTAGTTGATTTTGTTTTTAGAAAATTCTATAAAAAAGCAAAATAAGTTAATTATAAATTGATTTACCAAATTTTTTCCCTTAGACTAGTTTATTTTATTTATAAACTAATGTATAATCTAAAAATATATCAAATATGTCATGATTTAATAGTCTATTTCGCAGTCTTAACCTCTCCAAAAAAAGTCAATTAGGTCTTCTATTTAGGGTCGGAGGTAGTACAATACAGAAAAATAATGTTGCTTAAAAACTATCAAATCAAAGATAATGCAAGCAGCATAATATTAACTTATACTCCCTCTCATCTTAAATATTAGAACCCATTAACTTTTTTAACTTTTTTTTGGGAAGTTAGACATCGCTTGGATCATTGAATTATGACACACATCACATGTAATTAAAGGATATGTTAGTTTATGGATTGAATAATTAATTTTGAACAAAAGTATAATTATAAAAATTTAAAAGTTATTAATTTATTATTTAAATTTTTCCAAAATTGTCAAACTGGTAATATAATTAGGATAGGGGAGTACCATACAAAAGCAAGCATGATTTTTTTTTACATGTGATAAACGACACTCCTTCAATTCTTAAACATAAAAAAAATTTAAAAATTCATGGGTTCTAATATTATACTTCCGTATTAATTTACTATTTACTAATAATAGAAAAAATAAACGCCCGACATAAAACAGTATTGCTATCAAACTTGAGCGATTTGACCAAAAAACCCTTGCAGCCATCATGCAATTAACCAGAGATGACTTTTCTATCATCACGTTCTTTTTTTTTGTTACCAAGGGTATCCCCACCCGCGTGTCAAGTGAGACTAATCCCTCGCTGTTCTGAAGTCCTATATAGGGGGTAGACAGCTGGCCTGTGAATCTGCTCCATTCGCAAGAGCTGGGGATCGAACCCCCAACCACTTGCTTAAGGGACGAGAGTACTTACCACTCACGCCAACCCGCCAGGTTTCTATCATCACGTTCTTTTAAAGCGTTTTTGCTAATATTTCTACAAGGGAATAACAGCTAGCTTTTAATGTAGAAGTTCTCCCACTTCTTCTTCTTCTTTTTTTTTTGTTAACATCATCTCCCACTTCTTTATCTTGTAGTGAAAAGAGGCAATTTTGTGATTTCCAATTACTATACAGATATAAATGTCCAACAAATAAGGATATTATTATAGGAAAGAAAATTTTCCAATATTTGATTGGATAAATGCCCATAATTAATGCGCACGTGATTGCGAAACCATTAATGAAAACATTTATTATAAATCGATTTTTATCGAAATAGCACTAGGGATGTCCATCACATCCCGTTCCCGGGGTTCCCGTCCCGTTCCTGGGCAAACGGGAAAGGGAATTTCCCGTCTCAGACAAAGTGGGGGAATTCCCGGAGGGGCGGGAACGAGAATTCTTCGGGAACGGGACGGGATTCGGGAAAGGCCCCTGGATTCCCGTCTCATTCCCGTTCCCAGGGTTATACTACTTTTCTTATAATATTAAATTAGAAATTAAATACTTATTGAGATGAAGAAGGTTAATTGTGTGTTCAATGTGTAGCTTTTAACTTTTGATGATTTTTCGTTCAAGTTTAGAACAAGATTAATCTTATATATAGGTCTTATTTTATCTGGTCTATTGCGAAGATTCACTTATACTTTATGTGAAGTATTATTCACCAAGTATGGAACAATTTAGTATAACCTTCTCCATTCAATCTAGAGCAACAATTTAGTATAATTTATGCTTGCAGTAAAGGAGTCAACACCAATCCCTCTTGTTCAACCTCCTCCCGTTCAATCTGAAGCAGCGAAGTGAACTAATTATATAACCGGGAAATCCTGCTCCCGTTCCCGGGAAATCCCGTTCCCGGCGGGAAGGGGAAAGGGAATGGGAAAGGGGAGGCATTCCCGCCCCTTTCCGGGAATTGGAACGGGAATGGCAATTCCCGCTCCGGTTCCCGTGTTTGGACACCCCTAAATAGCACCAGGATCCGGAATTTCATTAGACTATTATTTGTAAAAACTTCCCGAAAAGCATACAATTTAGTTCTTATTTATTTTTCAAAATACAGAGGTTAATTAATCCGGACTTTTGATAGTATGTGATTAATTATATATTTTGAATTGCATTTTTTCATTTAAACATAAGCTTTAGGTAGGGAATTTGTCTGGGAAAATGTCATTTAAATCCCTCCGAATATACAAAAGGACAATTCAGGAACTCAAACTTCCAAAAGGACCATGAAGGAACTAGGACCTAGTTGACATTTTAAAATTGTGTGAAAAGACAAAATTGCCCTAATCATAAAACAGAAATTACTAACCACCCTATTGAAAATGGTGGGAGTAAGGGTGGGTAGTAATTTCTGTTTTATGATTAGGGCAATTTTGTCTTTTCACACAATTTTAAAATGTCAACTAGGTCCTAGTTCCTTCATGGTCCTTTTGGAAGTTTGAGTTCCTGAATTGTCCTTTTGTATATTCAGAGGGATTTAAATGACATTTTCCCAATTTGTCTTGTGTACAAGATATTATGAATTTAGAAACTTTTCAAATGCTATAATTACAATAATAGAAGATTCTCCTCATCAATCAAGGAGACAAGGACAGTCAAATTAAGAATGGTAATAAAATGACCAATGAGTAGTTGGTTGGGCTGGTAAGTGGGCTGTAACCCCGTAAGAATGAGAACGTGTGTTCGATTCCCGGGAAGCGCTCTCATTGGGAGAGGGGACAACCTTGCCTATGTGGGCAACACTCCTACCCCTCGAGTTCGGATTAAACCGGGCGGTGATTAACCAAACAAAAAAGAACTGTAATAAAATGCCAAGACACTCAAACTTGCACACTACATATTCTTCTCTACTCTAACATTCCGTACTCTAACATTCTCTCCACGTTCACACAAATTCATTCTTATTCTCTTCAAAGTTCTTCTTCATACAATAATTAAGAAAAGAATCATGGGTAGAGGAAGATTGCCAATGAAGTTAATAGAGAAAGAAAAATCAAGAAAGCTTACTTTTCAAAAGAGAAAAAGTGGGGTTTTGAAGAAAGCTAAGGAGCTCTCTACACTATGTAACTATGTAACATTGATGTGTGCGTGATCCTCTATGGTCCTGACTCCATAAACAATATTCCTGAAACTTATCCTACAGAAAGAACAGAGGTAACATTCTTACTTTTCTAGTTTGGGTAACAATATTGGGTCTTTTGAATAAACTTTTTATGATTAAAAAGTTTTAATTTTTTGTCTCAAAATCAAATCTTTTTGTCTCAATTATACTTTTCTATTTGTCCAACTTTGTGGGTTTGATTTTGTTTTGGTTTGGTCTCTAATTTGGTGATTTTGTACTTGTATTCCCATTATTTTTCTATACATATTTTGAAATTTGAAAAAAGGTTACAACTTTAGCCATGTTCAAACAATGATTTGTTAGTTGAATCTTCTTGTTTGATTTTAGGCTCGAAAAGTATAGTATATAGATTTTTTTTTTTTCGGCCAACAAGTACAGTATATAGATTTGAATTTAGGTAGTATGTACTTGTAAAATTTTAAACCATTCCTGGCAAGAAATTGAACTGGAGTACTATACTTTTCGTATGAAATCAGTTGACGGCTTAATTGAGTTTTCAGGAATTATTCCAATGTTAGGGCCGTTTGGTTGTTTGACTTAAGAAAGTTTTTGTTTTTTCTGTTTTTGATTAGGTTGTGAAAATCATTGAGAAGTACAAGGAGAAGACAAAAGAGAAAAGTCCAAAGAACTTCATTGTGATAGACTACTTTAAGGAAAGGAAAAACAAAGTGGAAGCTGAAGCAAGTAAGCTTAGGCAGGAGAGACTCCGAAAACTCTATCCCACATCAGACTTTACTTTTGACAAATTTAATGAACAACAACTAAGAATGTTTGCCACCATATTGGATTCCAAAATTGAAAGTTGTCAAGAGAGAATCAACATGTTGAAGAAGAAGCGTTACATAGAAGAAAAACAACAACAACAAAAACTAGCATCAGAGTCATCCTCAAACAAATCATCATCAGTTGCTTCTTCTTCAAGTAGAAACCACCTCAGTTTCATTCACAACAATGACAACAATAGTAATGCTTCGTTGTCAGCTAATCAACAAATGCTTTATCCCTTTAATCTGTTTAATCTGTTGCCTATGACTATGATTCCACCAAATAATGATTCCGCATCAGCAACAACACAAAACAATGATAATGATTTTGCTTTTGGTCATTTTGATATGATGATGAGAGACTCCTATTATCCTTCTTCATGGTGTTACTCTAGTAATAGTAGTAAGAATAATCATCAATATATATCTTAATAAGTGGGTTTTAACCGATTCCAATTGTGGTTTATTCATGAAATTGTATTAATGGAAACCTCATTGATTTTTTACCCATACTTAATTCATTCAGGTCATGACTTAGAGAATAACAAATTTAAATTTCCCTTTCAACATAACCGAATCAAATACTCTTTTTTTTGGCTAAAACTGAAAAAAAATAGATGTGTTAACTTTTGTTTCATTATTAATAATTTTTCGCTCATTATTTAATTTCTCAGTTTAAAATCCCTAAATTGCATATTTAGAGTAACTCCTTTTTGACAAGGTTAACTCTCTTTTTTTCCTGACAAATCAACTCATTTGCATAAAGTTTAACTGCTTTTTTTTATTACACCATATTGTTTAACTGTAGTTTGCATATATTTATTCCATAACATATCTCAGGGCCAAAATTCGATTGTAAAGAAAATAACACATTATTTATTTGGAGATTGAAATATATTACCTTTATAATACATTTTAGAGTGTAACTTTGATTACAAATTCATTTGGCATGTCCCCACTTTTCTCCAATTAGAATCTGCACCTATGCGATTTTTTCTCTTACTAAAATCTTGAAATTATTTTTGTTGCCTCTAGAGCCAGCAATATTATTAACCAAGTAAGGTCACATAGTTCACTTGTACTATATTTGGATATGAAAATGTTGGGTTATCACTTTCAATCTTAGCTTGTTTGATTAAAAAAGTAGCAAAAAAAAAAAAAAAACTGAACCACCTTGCTGACACAGTGAAATAAAAGATTGAAGTTAGACTCTTCCTAGCATCTTTTTTATTTACTCATAGTTAGAGATATTCACATTGTTATTAGGAACAAATGGATTTGCTTAGTAGGAATGTATGTCTAAAATAGGATAAACAGGACCTTCATATAATTATCATGGCTGCATGTATATTTCGTCATTATAAACTCATCATAGTCTATCTTTATACAATCAAAGTTTTGAACAAATAATATAAACATGTTCTAACATTTTTTTTACCTAAACCATTGTGCTATTAGGCAACAAAAAGCAAAAAACAAATGAAATTGGTATGATAATTCAGATGGAACGCAATGAAAAAAATTAGCATTAACCCTGTAATAATGTATAACCTTTTCCAGAAAACTAATAGCAATCTAATCAACATGCATCTTGCAAGATGGAAGACCACATAGATCCATATATACCTTGCTCTGAAAGAAAATCAAACTTGATATTTATCTTAGATGAGTAGTTTAAGTTTTAAACATCTTTGATTTATTTCTCAACGGTATCCCACCCGGGTGTCAAGTGGGACTAATCCTTCGTTGTTCTGAAGTCCCATGTAGGGGGTAGACAGCTGGCCTGTGAATTTGTCAGATAAAATCTCTAAGGGGTACTGATAATAACTATGACCAACTAACCTTAATTATTACATATCAATTATCTGCATAATGAGTTAAAGTAAATAAACAATAATAGAATAATGTCAAAACTCTTGAATATATTGAATATAATTGTTGCTAACCGGTACAAGACTTTCCACGTAATTCAAAAAGGGATATGGCATATCTTTCATGCAAATATCACACATGCTAACTTCGCTAGTAGTTAGATCGACCAAACCAATACTCTTTATTTCATCACAAGACATTGTATCTCCAATCACCCCAATGAACAAAGGTAGGCAAGGAAGGCAAACCATTTTGTTCCTCCAAGTAGTCAACGCAATAGACAATGATGGGCGTCTAATGCTAAATTTCTTAGTCCAACTGTATCTTTCCTCAAATTGGCCTGTTCCTTCCTCAATTACCCACAAATCAATCAAAGAAGATAACGGGTCTCCAATATAAATGTGAGAAATTAGAGCAAGTTTGTTCTCGTGAATTGCAAGACGGGTAGAATGTAAATCAAATGCTCCAATGGATAAAATATGCAATGGTATTAACTTAAACACTTCCAATGCCATGTCATATGAAACTAAGTACACATGATTCTTGGTATCCTCATGCACATTATATTTAATACCAACCCAGAATATATTCCCATTAGCACCCAAACTTTGATTTAAAATAGTTACATCTTTTAAGAGACTAGATTCTACTTCCTTCCATGACCCTCTTTTCAATGAATAAACTTCTGCTCCCTTCATTCCATCAATTGTTAAAATATAGTAATCATTGACAATTGAACTAAAACCAAATCCCAACCTAAAAGAATAATGTTTAGCAGGTTTGGGCACCAGTCTGAACTGTCTAATTGCAGGATTCCACACTAAAAAGGGGTAAGATGGATTTCTGAGTTTGAAAAAGAGGAGGCCATTGATTGAATCCATAATCACAGAACAAAGCAGGAGATCAAACATACTTGCAAAATCAAATTCAACAACTTTCATATCATTATTGAGCATATATAAGTGTGTTGAATCAAGGAATGGGAAATATTCAGCAAAAAGAAGGCAGGTGTTTTGGTTACTAGAGTGGTGGAGATGTTCATCTATGAAATATTGTGTTTTCATGAGGTTCCTCCAACTTTTGCAAACACATTGGCATCCAATAAGGGACTTTACCGGAAGTCGTTTGAGAATGTTTGTGATGATTTCTTGTGGAAGAGAAGAGTTCCTCTGCTTTTGTTTCCTCTGCTTTTGATTCTTCTTCTTCCTCCTCTTCTTTAGCTTCATAGCGTGCCAATGGGTGTAGAAAAAATGCATATTTGAAGATTGCTAAACAGTGATCAACGTAGAGACAAGTTTTGATAGGAAGAAGACTGTTTATCGTTACTTTATTACTTGACCAATAGTGGTGGAGGCAGGGGAGTAGCTTGTTCTGTTTAACCTATTTTCATTATAATTTAGGTTAGGCCTAATAATGTTTATTACAAATAATGTTTAATCTTTTAATCTCTGTATCAAATTGAAAGATCTCTGATCATTAAGAGGATTAAACTAAAAGATTTTTTTGCCAAAATCGTTGACCACAATAAAAGGGAATACAGTAAATTGTGAATTTGTGATTTATGATATGATCAAAATTCAAAAACGCAAATCTAACTTTAATTTGTTTGATTGAAATCATTCTCACCAGTTTGAAATAATTAAAATTTTTTCATGTTAAATTTCAATTAGTATGTGTTTCTATATTATATATCAATGAATCAATTAATGTATTTTCAAGAATATAATTATCTCCAATCCAAAATATAATTCCTTAAAATGTTTAAAATCAACGATAGGTAATTCATTTAGGTTAGGAGAGTTAAAAAAAATTCAATTTCTCTTTCAACGTAACTGAATAAAATACTTTTTTGGAAACAACGAATTGAATACTTTTAAAAAATTTCAATTTCTCTTTCAACGTAACTGAATTAAATACTTTTTTGGAAACAACTGAATTGAAACTTGTGTCTTAAGTTTTGTTTAGTTACTTATGATTTATTTTCACATTTAAAAAAACCTCAATTCCATATTTAGATAGATTCCTTTTTTATTAAGGTTAGCTCTCTTTTATATTGACAAATTAACTCAATCGCATGTATTTTAACTGTAATTTGCATATTGCATTTAAGTAAGAATGATAATAAAAATTAAAAATCATATTAAAAAAAGAGATGACATAATTAAGTAAGAAAGATAATTTTATGGAATAGTCGTCTCATCACTTTTCAATGTACATCGAAAGGAAATAATTAATGGAGGAGAAGGGAATCGATCATATAATTTTGTCAGTAAATGATTATGAAATTATTAATTACAATAGAGAAATAAGTAAATTAACATTCAAATCATAAAACTCCCTATCCTATATTATTCCTGCAGTTACGGGATTCCAAATATTATATATATATATATATATATATATATATATATATATATATATATATATATATATATATATATATATATATATATATATAATAGACACACACACACATTGGTTTATGCTTAAATGGAAGTTGGATGTATGTTGTTGAAGGGTGCGTGTATAAATGTAAATGAATTAAATCAGGCAGGGAAAACTTTCTAAAAAAGGTGGAATGATTAATTGATTAGTACTACTAGTAATATCTCATTTTTTTTTAAAAAATATTACTATCTCATTTATAATATTTAGTTGAATAATATCAAATATAAATCAAAGTTACAAGAAGAAATATATTCTTTTTAATGAATGGATTTTGAATAATATAAAGTTACTCAATTACTTATGGTATAATGATTCTATTTCCCTGAGAATATATGTTAATCCCTAGAATTATGGAGTCTAGCATTATGCATCATATAATATTAATTCACATAATTTATTAGTCTTCCATATTCTTTTTTTTATTGACGATCAAGGTATCCACTCGATAAGTGGGAGACTACTACTGATTTGTAGACACCTCAAAGAATGAGATAACTAGCCTGAGAGATTTAATATTTCTCCATACCCAACGACAATGATTGAACCTCAAACAATTAGTTAAGGGTGAATGAGTCCTTGTCACTCAACCACACACCCTAAATTCTAGTATTTCATATTCTACAACTTATAAATCTAATTTTGATTAGAAGTATTTTGTTTTTCAACTATTTATTACCATAATTTCCTTGTTTAAGAGGAAAGGCTAAATTATAGATTATCCCATGAACTTTGGGTCTATTCACATAACCCACACATGTGAAAGTTAAACTTAAGCACTCCTAATGTTTCATGGACTATAAACTCCCTTGCTGTTACAATTGCTGTTTAAGTCAAACTGTTTACATGAGTAATTGAACTAACGGATTACAGGATCAAATCATCGGATATTATTCTCGCTGAACCAGTCACTACCAAATAAGCTTCCTAACATTGAATATTGTACATCCAAGCAAGTAACTTTGAAAATTTATTTCAAGTAGATAGCTTGGAAATAAGCTATTAGCTGGATTACAGAATAAATATTCCACAACAAATAAATTGTCCATCAATTGTTTTGAAGCCTCTCAAACTTTATTCTGTCTTTCAAAGCAATCATAAGCTGAATTAAGAGAGATTTCTATTAGCAATGTGTTGCTCGAACTGGCTTCCTAGGACTGACCATTTATAGTCAGCCTGAAACAGTTGTTGCCGAGCATTGCTTTGAGCTTCCACCATTTCTGACTTGTCTTTACTCACACTCTCAATCTCATTCTTTAACTCTGTTGCTTCTGCAATACGTTTCCTCTTTTGCTCCTGCAGAGACAACAATTTAGCCTCACATTCTTCTCTCTCTTTCTCCAACTTAGAGATCTGTTTCTTCAGACTAGCTTCCTTTTCTTGAGCTTCATCCATAAACTTCTCAGCCTCTGACATTTTGGAAACAAGAGCAATGGCATCCACCTTACGTTGAGTTAGGTCACCCTTGACACTTTTATCTCTTTGTTGGAGCACTTCAAATTTGTTGACAGTACCATATGCTTGATTGAAAGAAGACAGAATTGTGGGAAAATCTTTGTGTATGGACTTTATTAGGGCCATAACTCCATGGGGTAGAGCTCCATCCTCCAAGGAAAGGCGAGACAAGAAGTTGAGAGCTGTTTGAAGGCGAAGACAATTGGCCTCTGAGGTTGCTATGTCTTTGAGAGGCTTCTTCAAGGAGTCTTCCAAGTCAATAAGAGCCTTTGAAACAAGCTCATCTTTGGGAGTATCATGAGTAGGAACAGATAGTGTTGATGATTTCCCACCATAATCATCTTCCATAGATTGAAGTAAACTAATGAGATCATCATCTATCAAGTCTTGAAGATTTGAAATTGGAGTTTTCTTCATCTCTTTGTCAATACATGTCTCCTTTTGGCTGATTTGACATTGACCCTAATAATAACAAATAAATTTAAAAAATTACACATGAATTCTGAGCTTAAACAAAAATATTCCATTATGCAACGATAGAATTTATATGTGTGAACATTTTTGACAGCTTTTATGTTACCTTTCATTTTAACAGATATATGTGTGTGTGTGTTATCCAGGTTATCATATCTACTGCAGCAACTGTATAATTTCTCACAAGAGATATCATGTCATTCAGGCCAACAAAAGTATTGGGGATCTTACACATGGAACTGTTGCTGCTGAAGAAGTATTTAAGATGTCAGGAAGGGAGTTTGCTGATTTTGAAAGAGTTGAAGGGGCAATTATCCCACTATTAACAGAAGATTGTGGTTCTTTGGAGCCTCCTTTGGCATCCTGTGAAAAAATAAAATATAATATATAAGTTTTACCTATTTTGTACTCCATCCGTTCTTAAATATAAGACCACTTTCAAATTTCAATTTGTTCCTAAATATAAGCAACTTTCTAATTTTTCACAACTTTTTCCCAAATGAACCGTAATAATACTTATCTATAATAAACAAGCAAGAGAGGGAGAAAGATAATAAATGTATATAGTTAAAGTAGATTAGTAATATCATGTATTAATAACTAACTTAAATAGCATCCTTAATCTAATCAAATTATGAAAAGTGATCTTATATTTAGGAATGGAGGAGGGAGTATTTGAATTGGTTAGTACATAGTTGAATTTTCTCCCTACATTTTCTCTTGATATCTTTTCCTTTTCCGAGCTTGAACTTCCTAGATCTCTGATACTCTGCATAGCACAAAAACAGAAAAAAGTGAAGAATTTCTCCATACATATGTATGACACATGCCTTATCATGATTTCATGAAAATTACCTTATTTGTAATTTCAACTATTGCGAGTGATTGTTGTTGCTGGTCCTTCAAGTCTGATTGACTGGTTGATATCATATTCACAATCTCCTTATATACATAAAATCAATGAATATATAATTGAAATCAAACAGGTTAGTCTTAAGGAGAAACTTATTTGCAAATACTTCTATTAGTTTAAGATACTCATTTAGGACACTTACAGTTTCATGAAAACATGTTTTATGTATAGATATTTCTGTTGCCTGCTGATTGTTAATCGGTTGAGATTGTAAGGATGAAGTTGGCATAGCTGTGGGCATCTCCAAATCAGGAAATATTTGACTAGCACTCTGAGAACCAAACCATACCAAGAAGACATAGCAAACTGGTGTCACTTGTAATGGAGAGATAAAATAGTGCAAGATAGTGTAAGATAGTGAGGTTAACCTTGGTTGAGCTTTCTGCTTCTGAATGAGCTAATGAAGTGACCATCTGAACATTCTCTGATGTACTACACTCTTCAACCATTCCTTCAACACTCTACAGAACAGCAAAATATATGTAACATTGAGTCATTATTAATTGTACCAATCGCATGAGCTGCACCTTTTCCTCTATTATATCTTGCTTTTGGCCAAAAGATTGAATCAATATTGCATTGTACTATCATATTGCACATAATGATGTCTATTAAGCACAATGGTGAAGATATAAAATATTTGCTTTATTGTAGCATGAGATCAAGGACAAATGCACACCTCTGCCAAGTTGGGTGACGCAATGAATGATAACTTTTGGTCATTGCTCTGACCTTCACTTTTTCTGCTAGATTCATCCATGGATTTGAGAAAATATTGCAAATGCTCTATGAATTCAATAGTCTCATACGAATAACCTGAATAATCTGCCGCTTCAACTATCCCAAAGAAATTAATTTAATTAGCAATAATATGCAAATAAATTTACGTTATGGAACAAAAGTTCTATGTGATGTATATCAAATATGAATGATGAATATTATTATATTTAGATATCTAATAAACAATATATATAATTTTGTTCACTATGAAAATCTAATAAAACTACATATACATATTTGTAGTCTAGAAATATATCGGGGAGTAAGAGTTCACAAAAGAGCTCTAGAAATTATGATATGTTATGATTTTAACCATACATATGTGTATATGTAAAAGCATACAATGCTTCTATTTTATATGCAATGCATAATGCTGCTATAAGATGAAATTTAAAGAGTACCTTTAGATAGTTCTTTTAGCAGTTCTTGAGGAGTAACAGTGGAAGTGATAGCTATTTTGGGACATATTTTTTGCTCAACAATGTATTTCACAGTTTTGAAAGTAATGGATGGAGCGATTGAAGTGAGTGAGGGAAGGTTCGAAAGTACAACATACTCCAAAGTTGTATGTATTGCATCATCTGGTTCATATCCAAAAACTTGCTCTAGTAATGATGCATTTTCTATGACTAGTATTTTTAGGTTTGGAATCATTCGACATACTGAGATCTTTGGCAAGACACATTTTAACTTGTGGCAATGATGGATGACAATTGAAACAAGTCTTGGGAAGAGAATTTGACAAGAACCATGCAAATTTTGATCATCTTCAATGATTTCTTCCAACTCATTACAATCCTCAAGGAAAAGATACAACAATTGTGGGAGGCTTTTCAAGACGGATGAAGAGAATACTACTTTCAAATTTCCACAACTTACTAGACTTAATCTAAGGAGATGTTGAAGGAGCACAGAATTTTTGGAACCCCACCATATATGCCTTAATCGGGGTAGCCTAGTCAAAGAAAGAAAACGTAAGCTTGACTTTATTTGATGTCCATTAATAGGAAGTTGATCTACATCAAATACAATTTCTACTTCAGCAGTTGAGAGAAAAAGATTCTGTAAAGTTTCTAGTTGGATGAAGTAGCCCCCCTTCAGTATGTCCTGTATAAGTAAAAATGGAATCATATAAAACATGGATTAATGTAGCAGTTGGAAAAATAAAATTATATGACTAGGGGATGTTTCCTTCACAAATTGTGAATTGTGAATTGTATAGTGATATATCGTATGCTTAAAAAGGTATAGGATATGTATTTTTCATTCTGATGATGATGTAACAAAAGAATAATTTGATTATATTAAATACGGAAACATAATACCTCAAAACTCATCGCTGTATGGCCCCCTTGTCCCAATCCACCATATGTTACCCAATGATTGATAGATTTGATATTTAACTGTGGGCAATTATCCAATCGCAAACCTTTCAAAGAAGGCCATTTTGGATGATAATTTTCAGGAGATATAATAATAATATTTGGTAAGGCTATGAGAACAAGTTCTTTTAGAGAAGAAAACTCAATGATTTGAGGATTGTTGACATTCAAGTCTTCATAAAGAGAATGACCAAACAGACTTCTCAATTCTTCACTCTCAAATACTGATAGATCTTCCAAATTTGAAAGGCTCTTTGCAAAAGAGATAGGCATTAGGTATTCAAGTTTATTACACTTGTGTACTCTAAGGCTTTTCAATTTTGGGAATGCATTTCCGTGACTTTGATATTCACTTCCATCAACTATTTCCTTCGCATCTTCTGTCAATATATGTACAAGTGAATCACAACTCCCGATAAAAAGGTCCTCCAAGTTTGCAAAAAGGCCTTGAGGAGGTTGACCACTATACAAAGATTTCAAATGCTTCACATTTATGAGAGTCAGATGAGTCAAATTAGAGATAGTTCCAACTTGACTTAGATTATGTACATGGCCCATGACACATTCAATGCCATCTGAATCATGAAGTGCAAGCTGAGTTAAATCATTCATACCTCCTCCTATTGTTCGCCAAAGGTCAGGGATGATGTTTTTGCAACTTTTGGAGACTCCTCTTAAAGAAAGAGTCTTTGCCCTTCTCATCATATCCCTACTTTTTGCGATTGAAATACAATTCTCAAAATCTTCAATATATAAACTTCTTGCAGCAAACCAATTATGATGCACAAGATCATTTTCGAACACTGGAAGTTTGTCTTGACTGCCAAATTGTATGCAATAACTCTCCAATGCTAGTGTGTTAGTGCTGCTATCATCGAAAAATTCAGCACTATTTGTGTTCTGGTCCTCCCAATCTTTTCCGTGATTTTCCCAAAATAACAATGCTTCTAATTGTGAACATCTTCCCATTACTCCAAAAGGATTTCCTTGAATTTCACAACCATTCAAAGTAAGTGATCTCAATTTTTTTTGTTGTATGATGCATTTTGGCAATTCTTCAAAAGAACAATACAATATTGTAAGAGACTCGAGTCTTTCTAAACTCCCTATAAAAGAGATATCACCTAATGCCCAACCACCTAGCAAAAGAACACACAAGTTATTTATCAAGTGGAGTGGAATAGGAAATTGAAGAGAACTTGCTGTAGCACCTACAAGAGACAAAACCCTAAGCTTCTGCATTCCGTTGAAAAAGTCCTTTGGCACAGTCACACAAGGTTCTAAATTTAACGAGATGCGAAGATATTCAAGTTCAACATAATTTAACATATTAGGGAATTTATCAAAGTTTTCTAGCCATAAATATCTTATTGCATGATCATTGATAATCATATCCTCTCTTAATTGCCCCTCGATAAACTTAATCTCCTTTTTTCCGATCCATAAAGCTACATCACGAATCAAATCATGCATTTTGACTAGACTTCCATCTTCTAGAACTTTTAATAGTAAACATGAATCTACAAGCCTCTTCATGGCTTTATTGATTATTTGGATCCTTGCCCGATAAGATGGAGTCTCTCCAGCTAGACCAAGCCCAAGTCCAACTACGGTCAATTCATCAATCGAAATTCCATAATCTTCAGGATATATAGAACACAACAAAAAGAGGGATTTGGCCACTTCACTCTCTAAATTATCATAGCTTAATCTAAGACATCCAAAAACTGATTTGAGATTATCTTCGATTTCTATCCAATTTGGATCTCTCAGTGTTTTCAATGCTTCAATCCAGCCACCACATGGTTTTCCCCTTAAACTAGTGGCTATTGCTGCAATTGCAACAGGTAAACCGCCACATTCCTTTGTAATTTCTTGTGCTACACCCTTCAAGGTATCAGATTCATCATCATACAACTCAGCATGCTTCTGAAAGAGGGTCCATGATTCAGCCTCATTTAAACCCTCCAAGGGAATTATTTTTTGACAGTTCATCAGCTCACATACATGAAATTTACGTGTGGTTATAAGAGTGGTACAACCAGTTTGATTATTTCCAGTAGGAATCCCTATATCCATAAAGTTAAGCTTCTCCCATACATCATCAAGAATAATCAAAAACCTTTCTCCACTGCTCAGTCTCATATACAAGCGTTGAGCTCTCTCTGAAGTGTCTTCCTCTTCGAATGTCAACTTTATTTGGCTGGCAATCTTGCTCTGAATTTTTCCTACATCAATGGTATTAGACACAACTACAAAGACTACTTTGTCAAAAACGTTCTCAGATCTCTTGCCCACTTCTTGTACCAAAGTTGTTTTGCCACATCCTCCCATGCCATACAATCCTATCATACGAATCTTATCATCCTCAAGTGCCTTCAAAAGACCATCATAAGAAACCTTTCTGCTGTCAAAGTGCACAAAATCTTGTGAGGAAAAGTAGTTCATACCTACAAGTGTAGCAAGTCGAGAAAACTTTGAGAATTGAACTTGATTGTGAGCCTTAATTTCATTAATCTTCACTACAAGCTGCTTTGCCAAATTATAACGACTGATCAAGTTTCGGCAATGCTTCAGGCAAAGTGTCTTGTTTCTTTTCTCTGTTTTCTCTTGCAACTCCACCACTTTTGCCATAAGAAAGTCTGCTTCATTCAACCACTTCTCAACTTTATCATCAACCTTATGAGTCTTCTTCTTGGCCTCTTTAGCACGATCTAAAACCTCTTCGATTTTTGAATGTAGATTCTCTTTTTCTGTTTCAAGGTCTTTGACATATTTTCTGAAGCGAAAAGGATAAGAAGCTTGAACTATTGCTTCATCCACTAACTTGTTCAGTATTCCAGACACAACAGAAAAAACAACCTCCATTGCCACCAAGATTTCAATGTAGCCAAGGTATATATAATCCTGTTGCGCGCAATACTTGTTAGCAGATAAGCATGCTTAAGAATTGTTCAGACAAATTAAAAACAATTTTTGATTTATGAAATGAATTAAACACATTTTTCTTTAAAAGCAGCAACCAAATGACACATCTTTATTAAAGTACATAGACTTTGTTCCTCATTCAATGATCAAAATAAAATTCTCATCTAAAGTTAATATCAATTTTGTAAATAAATAATATTTTCTATTTGATTTTTCACTTCCTTGTGTTGGAGCAACAAAAATATATTACAATCAGAACTACTGAATAGCGAAGTAAAAAGCTGATTTTAATAAAAGATTACATACAAGAGCAGAAATTTACATTAAAAAAGCTTTACCTGTAGAGACCTTTGAAAAAACTAAGCAAAAAGGTGTCAAGGATCAATTATGATTTTTCTCCAATCTGATTGCTGCTCAGCAACAGAAAAGAAAAAATCATCAAAGTTATATCTTACATTTTGAGACAATTAAGATTATTTAGGATTGTATATATGTGCTCTCACCTGTATGCATTGAGCTTCAATTTGTGCGATCTCCAAATGGGCATCCAAATTCCAGTATATTTCAATTTGTTAGTCTCTGTTCCTGAACAGAGACTTGAACAAGTGAGAGCTTAGTCAACCAAGTCGTCTCTGTTTTTTATTCAATGCTTTGGTTAATTCAATGCAATATTCAGCTCGTCTCTTTCCTCTCCTAGTCTCTTTTATCATAATTGCCAATCTGGTAGTAGCTGACAGCAATAAATTGCAAATTTTGTCCCAGCTCAGAGCACCAAGCTGCTCTGCTCTACCCGTCTTTTTCATTATAAATGCGAATTTGCGGTACTCCCTCCTTCACCAACTGCCTATAAATTTTGGTCTTTAATATAAGTCACCAACTTCTATCAATTAACTCATTTATTAAAATTTCCCTATATACCCTTATCATTGGAAAATGAACATTGGGAGATGAGAAGAGAGAAGATGAAAAAAACACCTTTATACTCATAAAGATTTAGTATTAATGAAGAGAGAGAAAAGGTACTGGGTCATAGTGATAAAGGTACGAGGGGCAAAAATGGAAAAGATAAAAATAATAAGATTAATTTAATGATCCAACTTCTATTAACTTCCATTCTTTTTATATACAATGATATGTACAATTTAGGCGGTTGGTGACTTATAGGACCGGAGGGAGTAGCTGAGAGCATTAAATCCGAATATCACCCCTCTCTTCGCTTGGTAGTAGTTGGTAGCTGAGAGCATTAAATCCAAACATCACCGTGTTGTTGGCCTGGTAGCTGAGAGCATTAAACACCCCTCTCCAATTTAATTTGGTTTGTTGGTTATGGTAAAACGAATTTTGGAGAATGCATTGTGATTTGTGAATGTCAATATAAAAGATGACACGTTTGATGGTTGCTTCGTGCGAGGGTCATAGGTGTTGCAGATTTAATGTACCCCACAACTTAAATACAAGTATTTGATTTTTTTTGGGATTGAAACATGTGCATGAGAAGTTTATATGATTGTTAGGTGTGAAAGTGATAGCATTCTTTGTGATTGTGAAGATGAGTTTATATTCTTAAAAATCAGTGTAGTCCTCCTTAAAGCTCTAATGGTCGACTATCAACAGCTGCTATAGAGTGACATTCAGCTAATTGGAGCTCCATCCATTGAAAATTAAATACTTCCTCATGAGAGTGATACTCCCTCTGGTCTGGTCCCTAATGTAAGAGCTAGCCGTCAAAAAAACGCTTCTTAAGAAAACATGTGAATGTTAGTTGGGTGTTTGGAGTTAATGCTTATTTTCCAAAATTGCCCATATTTGTTATGGTACTTTTAAGAGAGAGAAATACATAAGCATTAATAAATATGAAAGAGAGTTAGGGGTAAAATAGGAAAAAATGCATTAAATGAGGAGAGAATATGGGGTGAACTCTTACATTAGGACCAAAACCATTCAAATTTTGGGCTCTTACATTAGGGACCGGAGGGAGTATTATATATTTGTGAGTGGGACATTTGTCCATGAATAATTAGATAGCTATTTATGAACGGATAGAAACCTTTTCGTAGAGCTCCAGTCATCGGATATTAGATGCTTACTCTTGAAAAATCAAATATTTGCAGCGACTTGTTCGTGAAAAAGAAGACACTTGTTTATTGTTTACGGCACTGCAGTCACAAAAACTTACTCCTTCTAGTCCTAAATGTAAGGCCTTGTAACCTTTGTGTGAAAATTACAGAAGCAAATTAGACCATTATATTATAATATATATATGTCACATATAATTAGATTATAGATTATTTTAGGGTAAATGTGCAAAAATATACATCATCTCTTTTCTTTACTAGCATGGTGCTGGGTGCCCCTTTTTCAATTTACCATGTATATTTTTGCACATTTTACAATTTACTATGTATATTTTTGCTACATTTTGGTTTACCATCTACTCCCTCCTGTCCCTGATATAAGAGCTAGCTGCCAAAAAAAGTTTCTTAAGAAAACATGTGAATCTTAGTTGGGTATGTGAAGTTAATGCTCCTTTTCCAATATTGTCCATATTTATTGTAATACTTTTAAGAGAGAGAAATACATAAGCATTAATAAATATGAAAGAGACTTAGGGGCAAAGTAGGAAAAAACTCATTAAAGGAGGAGAGAATGTGAGATGAGCTCTTATATTAGGGACCAAAATCATTCGAATTTTGGGCTCTTATATTAGGGACCGGAGGGAGTATATTTTTTCACCCTCAAAATTACCATAGTGTTTGGCCATTTTTTGAATTTAACATGTATATATTTGCACCTTCACCCGTTGGTTTATGAGGTTAAGGTTAAACTCTAGCACTCAACTATTAGCAAAATTTCACCGAACATAAAAAAACAATTTTGAATCTCAAATCTAGCACCAATCTTAAAATTGACGGAGTTGCTGCATTTGAACCATTTTGTAATTGATTGGTGCTAGATTTGGGACCCGAAATTGTTATATGGTTGGTGAACTTGTACTAATAGTTGAGTGCTAGATTTAAACCTTAACCCTAGTTTATAAGTAAAATAAATGATTTTTGAGGAAAAAAGATAAATATAAACAATTTAAAGTGATTTATGTTGTATCTTAAATTTCTCTAATAAAAATCAAAGTGATGTTATAATTTGTACTACAGGGAGCTTATAGTTGTTTTAAGTATAGCTCTTCATGACCAAGAACAGCTTGATCTCCAGCAAAGATTTAGCATCTTTTAAACAAATTAAAACACGAAGATACTATTTTGTAATAAAAAAACACGAAGTTATTTCCTTTTCAGGCAAAAAATGCAAAAAATGTAATGTCATTTTGGTCCATGAGGGTGTAGTGAAAATTCAGAATTTTTTTGTGGTTCACTAGAAAAATCCTCCTCCTTTGAGATTAGTTGAGATTTTCCCATTATTACACTTAAAGAATGTAGAAGTATAAGATCTAATTGAATTACAAACATATTTCTAGTTTGGAAATATATATATCTAGTAAGAATCAATCATGGATGCATGACTAGATATGTTGACAAAAATGTGGAAGTATCAATTGTAATCTTGTATGTATATGAATGTGTTAATTTAATATATATATATACACACACACACACACACACACACACACACACACCCCTTTTTTTGGCAACAACTGAATTGAATACTTGCGTGTTAAGTTTTGTTTAGTTATTATTAAACTTTTTTGCTTATGATTTATTTTCACATTTAAAAACCCAAAATTTCATAGTTAGATAGATTCTTTTTTTACTAAGGTTAGCTGACTTAGCTCTATTTTTTTATTGACAAATTAACTCAATCGCATATAGTTTAACTGTAATTTACATATTGCATTTAAGTAAGAATGATAATAAAAATGATATTGACAAAAAAAGAGATGACATGATTAAGTAAGAAAGATAACTTTACTGAATAGTCTCATCACTTTTCAATTACATCCAAAGGAAATATTAATGGAGGAGATGGGAATTGATCATATAATTTCTCAGTAAATGATTATGAAATTATTAATTACAATAGAGAAATAAGGAAATTAACATTCAAATCATAAAATTCCCTTTACCCTATATTTTATGTCTTTTTTAATTTTTGAGGAATTCTATTTATAAAGTGCAGGTTTAAGAAAATATTTTAAATCCATTTTTAAATTTTTTATATTTTAAATACTTAGTAGGGCAAATGTGCAAAAATAGTCACTGTAAATTTAAAAATGGGCACATATAACTCTCGTAAATTTAAGGGGGCAAAATTGTACACTGTAAACCAAAATGGGCAAAAGTAACCTCTCTGTTAGGCAGAGTTAAACATACGTTTTTCAGACGTGCCCCCATTATCAGTAAATGATGTGTCATACATTTAAGGGTGCAATATGTTGATGGGCTTTATTTTTTCAGATGAGACTTTATTTTTTCAGATGATTACGAAGAAGTAAGGTGAATTTCACATGATTTGGGGTTCTATTTTGTTTCTTATTGAAATGATTTGGGGGTTTAGAGTTCGTTTCAAGTGATTTAGGGTTCAACATCTCTCTGTCATCAACACAAGGGAAAAAAACATGGGAAATATAACACGTGAGCATCCAGGTGGCATTTGCACAGGTGCCGCATGGAAAAAAATATAACACGTAGACGCCATATCATCCAACTAACGGTCAAACGTTGAAGACCGTAGGTTGAGGGTATTTTTGGACCACTATGGTTACTTTGGGTGTAATATTGTACCACCTGTTAGTTTATGGTAGTGGGTGGTCCAGGGTGGTTACTTTGGGTATAAAATAGGGGCATTGCCCTTTAGTTAATTGCCAATTGGATGAGATTAATTATTTCAATTTTTAATTATCTATGACAGTCAAATAATTTTTTGTAGGAAATTCTTTTTTAAGATAGATATATTTAAATTGTGTAAGTGTTGTTATATTAACCATGTTAGCTTATTTTAATTATTTTAATTCTTTTATGACATGGATTTCTTTTATAAGGTTAATTATTTTCTAACTATGACATGTTTAATTTATTATTTTTGAAACTTTTTTCTATCATAGTTCGACTTTTCTAATTATGTTAGCTTATTTATTAGTTGAATCATTTTTTCTATTATAGTTAGCTACTATAACAATGATTAATTAATATAGTTACTAATGTTAAAAAATGTTTTAAATATAATATTTAGGGACTGACTTTTACAATCAGCTTGCCATAAGTCATTGCTTTAACGGATTACAGGATCAAATCATTGGATATGATTCTCTCGGAGCCATTCCCTTACCAAATAAGCTTCCTAACATTGAATATTGTACATCCAAGTAACTAAGTTTGAAAATTCAGTTCAAGTATATAGCTTGAAAGTAATCTATCAGCTGAATTACAGAATAAATATTCCACAACAAATAAATTGTCCAGCAATCGTTTTGAAGCCTCACAAACTTTATTCTGTCTTTCAAAGTAAGCAAAAGCTGAATTAAGAGACATTTCTATTAGCAATGTGTTGCTCGAACTGGCTTCCAAGGACTGACCATTTATAGTCAGCCTGAAACAGTTGTTGTCTAGCATTGCTTTGAGCTTCCACCATTTCTGACTTGTCTTTTCTCACACTCTCAATCTCATTCTTTAATTCTGTTGCTTCTTCAATACGTTTCCTCTTTTGCTCCTGAAGAGACAACAATTCAGCCTCACATTCTTCTCTCTCTTTCTCCAAATTAGAGATCTGTTTCTTCAGCCTTGCTTCCTTTTCTTGAGCTTCGTCCATAAACTTTTGAGCCTCTGACATTTTGGAAACAAGAGCAATGGCATCAACCTTACGTCGAGTTAGCTCACCCTTGACGCTTTTATCTCTTTGTTGGAGCACTTCAAATTTATTGACAATAGCATATGCTTGATTGAAAGAAGACAGAACTGTGGGGAAATCTTTGTGTATGGACTTTATTAGGGCCATAACTCCATGGGGTAGAGCTCCATCCTCCAAGGAAAGGCGAGACAAGAAGTTGAGAGTTGTTTGTAGGCGAAGACAGTTGGCCTCTGAGGTTGCTATGTCTTTGAGAGGCATCCTCAAGGAGTCTTCCAAGTCAACAAGAGCCTTTGAAACAACAAGCTCATCTTTGGAAGTATCAAGAGTAGGAACAGATAGTGTTGGTGATTTCCCACCATAATCATCTTCCATAGATTGAAGTAAACTAATGAGATCATCGTCTTTCATGTCTTGAGTTGCAAGACATGGAATAGGAATTGCCTTCATGTATGTTAGAATTAGAAAACTGATATTAGTATTTCCTATTTTGTATTAGTAGAATATAAGTCATAATTATTAGTATTAGAAAATTAATTTATTAGGGAATCATATTAGCAAAACTTGTAGGAGAAGTTTATCATCTTTTAGGTAACTTTTAAATTATAAATATGATATCATATCAATTAAATATTAACGGACTATTCAGTCATTTTTGTTCCCACAATATATCTATCAACGTTAGCCTCACTTTGTTTGATTTGACATTGAATCTACTAATACAAAGATAATTTGTAAAACAGCACGAGACTAGAGGTAGAACAACATTATTTTCCATTCTGCTAGTATCATAGTTATAAATGCAAGTCTTTTTCACTCATTTCCAAACAGTGCTTCATTATATATTATGTATATTGCTCGACTATCTTGTTATTGCTAGCATTTGAGTGGCCACAAGATCATGAATGATGGCTCTATTTAAGACTCAAAGTTATACAATTGTCAACAGAAGCTATAATCACGTTTGGACCAAGAAAAGTATTAGAAAGCTTACATGTGGAACTGTGTTTGTTGAAGATGAGAAGAGGCTTGCTAATTTTGAATGCGTTGAAGGGGTAATTATCTCAGAAATAATCCCACGTGATGAAGAACCTTCAATATTTTCTTTAACATCCTGTAGATCAATACATTAAACCCTATAAATTGGACATATTGACATATTTTCTTTTTGAGTACTTTGACCTTTCTGGTTTTCAATTTATGCAATTAATTGGTGTTTGTTCTTGAAACATGAATGACTAGTTGACATTATATTTACCAGCTCCTTATATATAAACATCAATGCACATAGGCTAGTCTTAATTAATGAAGAACTCGTTTGTAAATACTTCTATAGTCTAAAGTGGCATTTTGGGGACATATCTATAGTTTCATCATAACTTATGGCGTTTACATGATGAAGTTTGCAATGGAATACATATATCTCTAAACTAGACATTATTTGGTTGACTCTCTGAGACACCATGTCTAAAGAGAAATAACTTACCAATGCCACAAGCAGAGGAAAGAAAATATTTGTGCATGATGGAAGGTACTAGATAGTGAGGCTAATCATGGTTTAGTTTGTTTGTTATGAATGAGTTAATGTAGTAAGTAGGTGAACATTCTTTGACGCAGTATACTCTTCATCTCTCAACATAAAAACCAAAATATATAATATATTGAACACAATTCCTGAGCTGCTATTACCTTTTCCTCCAACATGTCTCGCTTGTAAGCACTTTGATCTTCTGACTCTTGCTTATTCTGTATGCCACAGAAGAGAATGAAACACATTCTATATCAATATACATAAAGCATGAGCAACACTAACTACCAAAATAAATAATATGATTGGCATTAGTGAGACATTGAAGATATATATATATGAATACCTCTGTCAAGTTTGGTAAAGCAAGGAATGTCAACTTCTGCTGATTGCTATGATCACCATTTTCTAGGAAATTAATTTGGTTGGTGGTATCTATGCTAGAAACATCCATGGATTTGATAATATCTTCCAAATCAGATTTCAATAAGTAACTCTCATACAAATAACCTATTGTGACATCCATCCAAAAGAAGTTATCTAAATTAGCAATTATATGCAAATAAAATATCCATTTTCTTAAAAACAAATAATATATATTATTTGATGAAAATTGTATAAAGTATGATTGTAGAATATTATATTAAATTATTTAAGACATGATATAATTAAAGGTTAATAATCATTTTAGCTAACAAACAATATGCAAGTATCAAGTTGGCCAACAAATAATAAATGACATCATTTTGACCAACAAACAATAAAAAAGTCAACCAACAATATTGTTTAAGACCGTCCTCTAAAGCTGCCAATCTTTTTCGATGTCAAGTTTCAAATAATGTTAAAGGGAAATTGACGATCTTGACTAATATAATATTTTTTTATTGGCTAATTTAATACTATTAATTATTTGTTGACGAAAATGATTATTAACCTTATAATTGATGAAGATAGAATTTCAGCTAATCCCCAAAAATTTCTCAAAAGACAATTATGTCCTTGCTTAATATTCTTAAAAAACTGTTTAGTCTTCCTTAAAGCTCTAATGATCAATTATTTGCGGCTGCTCAACTTAGAGTGACATCCAACTAATTGGAGCTCCATCCACTGAAAATTAGATACTTCTTCATAGAGAGTTATATATTTGTAAGTGGGACATTTGTTCATGAATAATTAGGTAGCTATTTATGAACTGATATAAACTTTTTCATAGAGTTGTAGTGATCAGATGTTAGATATTTACTCTTGAAAAATAAAAAACTTTAAAATGACTTGTTTATGCAAAATCAAAGGTCCTAAATACAAGGCCCTTTGATTTTTTATGAAAATTAAGGATGTAAATTAGACCATCAAATTATAACATATGTCACATATAGTTAGATTTTCTAGGTTAACTTATAAATAAAATAAATGAATTTTGAGGGAAAAATAACTATACACAATTTAAAATGATTAATTTTATATATTAATTTCTCCAATAAAAATCATAGTGGTCTTATATTAGGACCGATGGGAGTATATAAGTTGAACAAGGAGGGCAGGCTGATTTACAGAAACGATTGAGCATTTATTTAACAAATTAAAACAAGATGTTATTTTCTTTTCAAGCACAAAATTAAGTGTCATTTTGGTCCATGAGGGTGTAACAAAAATTCAGAAATTTTTGTAGTTCACTAGAATAGACTTCCTCCTTTATTTGAGGTTTGTCGCGATTTCCCATTATTGCACTTAAAGAATGAAGAAGTATAGAATCTTATTGAATTACAAACATACACCTATTTTAGAAATCTATATCTAGTAAGAATTAAAATCATGCATGCATTGCTACATATCATGTTGACGAAAATGGAGAAGTATTAATTGTAAACTTGTATGTATATGCATGTGTTTATTTAATATATATAGTCAGATTTATATAGTTCACACAAGTCTACATGTGTGCAACAGTGCATGATGCTAATAAAGCAGTCAAGGAATAGAGTACCGTTGGACAATGTTTTAAGCAAATCTTGAGGAGTAACAGAGGAAGTGAGAGATAGTTTGGACCATTGTTGCACAACAATGTGTCTCACATTTTGCAAAGTAATGGATGGAGCAACTGAAGTAAGTAAGGGAAGGTTCCAAAGAATGACATACTCCAAAGCTGGAATGATAACTTCATCTGTATGAGTTGTGCCATGTTGTTGAGGTGAGAATGCTTGCTCTAGTATGGATGCATCTTGTATGGACAGTATCCTTAGGTTTGGAATAGCTTGGCACACGGAAATCTTAGGGAACACATATTTCAACTTATGGCATCGTTTGACGAAGATTGCATCAAGGCTTGGGAAGATAGGTTGACGAGAATTCCATACATTTTGATCATCTTCTTCAACGATTTTCTCCAACTCATCACAGTCAGTAATGTAAAGTTCCCACAAGCGTGGGAAACTTTTCAAGATAAATGAAGGGAATACTGCTTTCAAATTCACACAATTCCATAGTTGTAATCTCCTGAGATTTTGAAGGAGTAAAGAATTTTCAGGGCCCTTCCATATATGCCTCATTTGGGATAAGCCGCTAAAATACAGTTCATTTATGCCAGAGTTCACTTGTTGTACATTGGTTGGAAGATTTTCCACATTAAACACAACTTCTACTTCTCCATTAAATAATTGAAGATTATGTAAAGTTTCTAGTGGGGTCACAACCACTTTAGATAATTCCTACAAATGGAGAAAAGAAATTGCATGAAAAAAGAAAAACTTGAAAATTATTGTATCACTCACATTCAGTGAAGACAACTGATAAAATCAAGGGCAAAAGTGCAAATACCATACTAAATTAACTTCTAAGATCGTCTATAGATAAATAGTCATGTTTTAACAAAATAATGCAATATGATGACAATAAGTTTCCCTAACAAAATGTGAGTAGCATGGTGAGTTGACAGTATAAGAATAATTTGACAATAGTAAAAATAAAGGAATGATAAAATACCTCAGTAGTCATTTTATCATCATGTCCCATTCCACCATATGCAAGCCAATGATTGATAGATTTGATATCTAAACGTGGACAACTTCTCAATGTCAAATCTTTCAAACAGGGCCATGTTGGATGATAATTTTCGGGACAAATGCTAATGATATTTGGCAAATTTCCAAGATTAAGAATTTGTACATTAGAAAACTCAATAGTCTGAGGTTTGTTTCGGTTCGAGTCTTCATAAAGAGATTGGCCAAACAAGCTTCTCATCTCATCATTCTGATATACAGATAACTTTTCCAAATGTGCAAGGCTCTTTGCGAAAGAGATGGGAATCAAGTATTCTACATTCTTGCAATTCCATGTTTTAAGTGTTTTCAATTTGGGGAATGCATTTCCATAAATTTGATGGTCAATCCCATGAACTATCTCCTTATCATCTTCTGCTATTATGTGCTCAAAAGAATCACAATGGTCTATACAAAGGTACTCCAAGTTTGCAAAAAGGCCGTGGGGAGGTTGACCAATATACAAACATTTCAAATGCCTTACTTGTGTGAGAGTTAGGTGAGTTAAATTGGAGATGATTCCAACTTGACTTAGATTACTCACATCACCAACAATAGATTCTATTCCATCAGAATCATGAAGTGCAAGATGAGATAACTCATTCAAACCTCCTCCTATTGTTTTCCATAAGTCAGGGATAATATTTTTGCAGCTTCTAGGAATTCTCCTCAAAGAAAGGGTCTTTGTCCTTCTCATCATATCATTACTTGTTGCAATTGAAATACAATTCTCGAAATCATCAATGTATAAATTTCTTGCATCAAAAGAGTTACAATACAAGGGACTTCGATGATGCCAATAATCTTCATCTTCATTGCCAAAATGTACACAAAAGCTCTCCAATGATGGGGTATTAGCGCTAATTTTATTGAAAAAATCAGCACTATTAGTTTTTCTCCCCTCCCATTCCGTTCCCATGTTGCCACAAAAATACAACACCTCCAATTGTGAACAACTTCCCATTACTTCAAAGGATTCCTCTGAATATTGCATCCACTTAAATCTAGTATAATCTCAGTTTCTTTTGTTTTTTGATGCATTTGGGCAATTCATCAAAAGAACAACGCCACATTGTAATATACTCAAGACTCTCCAAGCTCTCTATAGAAGAGATGTCACCTAAGGCCCAATAGTACAATTTTAGGCAACGCAAATTTTTTATTAAGTGGAGTGAAATGGGCAGTTGAAGAGCCAAATCCTTTTCAGGTTTAGGATTTTCAAGAATCAAAACTCTAAGCTTCTCCATACTGCTCAGAAAATCATTAGGTATAGTCACATAGGGCTCCGAGTATGCAGAGACATAAAGGAATCTAAGTTCAGGACAATTCAATTTTGAAGGAAATTTATCAACCTCTTGAAACCACAAATACTTCATCTCATGGCCATTTGTCAGCATACCCATGTTTGATTGTTCCATAATCAACTGATTCTCCTTCTTTGCAATCCATTGGGCTACATCACGGACCAAATCATGCATTTTGACACAGTCTTTTAGTATAGGAGCTTTTAGTAGTAAACAAGAATCTAGAAGCTTCTGTATGGCTTGCTTGATCACTTTGGTCTTGAACCTCTGATTTGAGGGAATTTCCCCAGCTAGACCAAGTCCAAGTCCTATTAAAGTCAATTGATCAGTCCGGATATCATAATCTTCCGGATACACAGAACAAAATAAGAAGAGCGATTTAGCCACTTCATCATCTAAATTATCATAGCTTAATCGAAGACATCTATAGGTACTTCTTAGACCTTCTTCAATATCCATCCAACTTGGATCTCTCAATGTTTTCAATGCTTCCATCCATTCATCACGGGGTTTATCCTTCAAAGCACTGGCAACTGCTGCAATTGCAACAGGCAAGCCACCACATTCTTTAGTAATTTTTTTTGCTACATCCTTCAAAGTAGAATATTGGTGATCAAACAACCTGGCATGCTTCTGAAAGAGCAGCCATGATTCATCTTCATTTAAACCCTCCAAGTGAATCACTTCTTGGCAGTTCATGGACTTACATACATGAAAATTACGTGTGGTTATAAGAGTAGTGCAACCCTTTTGGTTCTCATCCATAGGAATCCCCATGTCCTGTAAATTCAGCTTCTCCCACACATCATCAAGAATAACCAAAAACCTTTCTCCACCAGTTAGTCTCATGAACAAGCGTTTAGCTCTCTCGAGTGTCTCTTCCTCTTTCAATTCCAATCCTAGTTGGCTAGCAATCTTGCTCTGAAGTTTTCTTACATCAACAGCATTCGACACGACAACAAAGAGTACCTTATCAAAGAAGTTCTCTGCTTCTTTGCCCACTTCTGTTACCAAAGTTGTTTTCCTTGATCCCCCCATGCCACACAATCCAATCTTATGAATCTTATCAGCCTGAAGTGCCCTCAAAAGACCATCATAAGCTACCTTTCTACTCTCAAAGTGCACAAAATCTTGTGAAGAAAAGTAGTCCATGCCTACAAGTGTAGCAAGTCTAGAAAACTCTGAGAATTCAACTCCATTGTGCTTGTTAACTTTGGTGATCTCCTGTGCAAGCTGCTTTGAAAGATTATAACGACTAATCAAGTCTGGACAGTGCTTAAGACAAGACATCTTGTTTCTTTGGTTTGCTTTCTCTTGGAGCTCCACCACTTCTGCCATCAAAGACTTTGCTTCATTCAACCACTTGTCAACTTCTCCAACAACCTTGTGAGTTTTCTTCTCAGCATCTTTAGCTCGATCCAGAACCATTTGTATTTTTGACTGCAGGCTCTCTTTTTCTTTTTCAAGCTCCTTGACATAGTTGTTGAAGCGGAAAGGATAAGCAGCTTGAAGTATTGCTCCATTAATTAACTTGTCTAGTATATTAGTCACAACAGATACAACAACTTCCATTGCAACTGAAATTATTACAATTTAAAAGAAAGCAGTGTTAGTCCAACAAATGATTATATGTAGAAACAAAATATTGTTTTAAAAAACAAATATATATAAACAAAATTATGAAAGGGTAGGGACTGGTGGACGCTAGAGACATTGAAGGCGAAATGAAAGGTGTGACTGAAATAATTACTATTAAGTATTAACAAATAAATCAGAACATTATTTTGAGGAAGAATTACATGTGGTTTTATGAGGATACTCAGTATATGATAAACTGTTAAAATAATTACCAGAATACTGCTAGTGCTATAGCATTTCTACTCCTTTTTGTCCTAAATATATGACTTATTTAGGGATGTGAGTTTAGTCCTTATAAGACCCATTGTTTTTTATTTTCTCAGTTTCCCCCTAAATTATTGTTATTGATCTTTTTCTGCATGGATTGATGATATTCTCAACAATAAAAGTAAACAAAAGGGTGAGAGAGAGAAAAAATGATAGTTAGAGTGTACATATAATATCATTTGTTTTAATTAACATGATTAACAACATTAATCTAATAAAAAATTAGACAATTAAAATAGTGAAAGCTGAGAGTGGATGATCTTTCAAAGGTGTAGGGAGCAATCATTTAGAAAGCAGAAAATTAGTAAACCTTAAAATGTTAAGTTAGATCCAATTGAAATTACAGGATTTTTATTTGGAAAAATTGCTTTGGTTAAATGACACTAAAGTCCCTGATATATTAAAAAGGAGCAAACCAAACCATTTTTTTTAACTGAGCAAACCAAACCATTGAATAATGCACATCTCAAATCAAACTCAAGAGTGGCAACAATGATTTCCAAATTTGATATAAAAAACATATATATAACCTTAATTGAGTTGTGAATTATTTCGCTATATTAAGAAGGGTGAAAGTGCAAAAATGATACTAAACTTTACCCAAAATTGCATTTCTATTACTTAAGTTTTGCGAGGAGCAAAAATAGTACCAAACTTGGGGTCCGGGTGCAAATATAATATTTTCACTTTACAGAAATAAAATTTAGATATGAAAAGACTCTTATGCCCCTCATTATATAAAAATTTAATGAGGGAGGAATAGAGGCATAAGAGTATTTTCATATCTAAATTTTATTTCTCTCAAGTGAAAATATTATATTTGCACCTGAACATCAAGTTGAATAATCTTTTTGCACCTCACGAAACTTTAGTATTAAAAACGCAATTTTAGGTAATGTTTAGTATCATTTTTGCACATTCGCCCTATTAAGAATTAACTTTATCGTAGGGATTTTTCTGGTTCATTTTAACAAAAATTTCATAATAATAGTATTCACAAATTTATAATTCGACTTTTTTTGGTTCATCATCGCCCGGTTTAATCCGAACTCGAGGGGTATGAGTGTTTCTCACATAGGTAAGGTTGTCCCCTATCCCAATGAGAGTGTTTCCCAGAATTTGAACATGCGTTCTCCTACAATACGAATTTTTAACTCTATCATAATGAATTTTTCTAGTTCAGTTTAATGATTCACATATTATTTCAGGAAGGCTAACTACGCAAGGTATACATGCCTTTTGCTCAAGTTTGGAGATATATTGCTAATTCGGGGATTCCTTAATTTTAAATACATGATGTGTCAACGAAATTCTTTCAAGGTTTTGTGGTCGGTTATGGTTTTTCTCCAAATATGGATGGAACAAGAAACAGAAGCACCCTTCAAGACTATATATATATATATATAGAAACAACTGAGAAACTCAAGAATAAAAAAACAAGAGAACACAGAAAAGGAGCTAACCTCAGGGGGATGATAAGAGAAAGCAACACAACAGAATTGGCAATCAGATTCAGCTTTGAAATCTATGGAAAACAATAAATTATAGTAATTTTGCATGTGATGGAGTTTCTAACATCTATTCTTTTTTTATCAGAATATATAGCATCTATACTTTACCAAAGAATGACTCATCATCAATTAATTAATTCCGTTCACTTTATTCAAAGATTTTTTTGTCATTTCATGCTGGAAATGTATGGAAATGGAATCTCATGCTTTTCCTCTCCAAAAGATGTTCTAGACACTTTCATATTTTAATAATTTAAAAAATTAGACAGTAACCGCAGTTCAACGCAACCTTTAGGCTAGGGGATACCCAAAAAAAAATCAAATGAACTGAGGAGGAAGGCATTAATCTTTGTATGGAATCTCATGCTTTGGTTAAGGTGCATTTTGGTAAACAATTTATTTTTAAAAGAGTGCCTAACACAATCATTTTTAAAATGGTCCATATAAGTCAAATAATTTTTAAAAGGTTAAGGGTCTCAAATATATATATGTGTTTTACTCAAAGGGTGATCTAGTATCATACATTTTTCGGGGTAAAAAATACACATGTGTTTCATTCCAAGGGTCACCCAACACCATACATGTTTGTTTGACTAAAAGTTTGGTGTTGGTTGACTCTTTGAATGAAATGCATGTATATTTTTTAGGGTAAAGGAGCAAATCTGGCCCCCAAGTAACCACCAAGGAGCGCTGAGTACCCTAAACTAACATGCCACGTGGCATGCAGAGGTGGCACAACAGGAGCTCGCATGGCATCCAAATAAGCAAGGTAACGGTCAAACGTAGTTGACCGTCCAACCGGGGTATTTTTTTAACATCTTGGTTACTTGGGGTACAGAGCCGGGCCTGTTGTTAGTTTAGGGTCCTCAGCGCTCCTTGGTGGTTACTTGGGGGCCAGATTTGCTCCTTTACCCTATTTTTTATCCCAAAAATATGATATTCAGTGACTCTTCAGGCGTAACAAGTGTATTTTTGAAGTGCAAAAGATATATGATACTGGGTGATAAATTGATATATGGTATTGCTCCATCAATTAACTTTTCTAGTATTTTAGTCACTGATAAACGTGGCTGTCACCCAAGAGGGGGGGGGGTGAATTGGGTGAGAGAATAAATTAAATCTTTTGAATCTTCTTTTCGAAAGACTGCTTGTGCTTGGTGATAATATTTACGAAGTAGTGATATGCACAAGTCAGTATGTTATGTGATGCAAAATAGAATGTTTGAATGTAAATTTATGCACACATAAATTTATCCTGGTTCGGTCACCCAGACCTACATCCAGTCCCCAGGCTCCACCTGAGATTTTCAATCCACTATTCTTGTTTAAACCGGGCACAAGAGAAGCCTTTACACTTTAGGTTTTACGAGCACGGGTTCACCTAACAACCCACAGGTTTTACACCGGGTTCACCTGCAAACCTTACAAATGCAAGTTTTACGGGCTAACTTGCAACCTAAGGAGATTTAGACAACCTCTAAATGCTCCCCCTTACAAATTGTAAGTTTACACTATGTTCACTCTATGAACTGATTGTGCTAAACACTTAAGCTCAAAACTAACTCTCTCTAAGAGTGGATGATGTTACTCACTTAAGTACAATAAAGTTACTCTCTGAAAAATATCACAAATCTGGATCTGAGAGTAGTAGAAGATGTGTAGAATGAAGAGTATGATATATCAGATACTTTGTTCTGTTCTCTCTTTTTCTTCCATGTCTTCTCTTCTGAATGAATGTCTCTTTTATACTTGGCTTCATAGGCTTCTGTGGCAGGTTGAATATGAACGTTTGAATAAAGCCGTTAATCCTATGTTACCGTTGAGAAGTACATCTTCATTAATGCTTAGCAGGGTTGACTTGCTTTATCTCTGAAAAGTAGTCCTGACACCTCTGCTCTGACAAAAGCATTCTGACTTCTGAGTATGTGATTTTTACTCTTGCACTCTTGCTGACGAATGATCATCTTTCATCCGCAAGTGGTAATCTTGCTCTGCAAGTGTTAAGCTCTGAGTCCCAATGTCAAGAGTCTTTCCATCCGGAAGCTCATTTGCATCCGGAAGCGTGACCATGTTCTGCACATACTGGTTAGTCCAACATAGCAATATATATATAAGAATTATACATGCTGTGGGAAGTTTGTTTGCTATGGGGAGTAGTTTACTTAGACTGTGTTCTGATTTGGTCTATGATGTATCCGGAAGCATTTTTACATCCGGAAGTAAAACTACTAGATGAAGGATCTTGGTTCACTATAACTCACTCTCACTTAGTGTATTTCATCCCACCACTCAGCGCTAGTCACTGAGCTATCGGAAGCACTTTTACTTGACGTGGTGAATTCACTGACGCTTAGGGTGAAATCTATTCTATCAGTCTGCGCCAGTCAAGATCTAACAGGAAGCAACTTCACTTGATGTTGCATTTCCGCTGACGCTCGGGGTTATATCTAGTCTATCAACCTGCGCCAGTCTAAATCTAATAGGAAGTGCTTTCACTTGGCGAAGTAGACTTACTGACGCTTGGGGTAATAACTATTCTATTGCTCTGCGCCAGTCTAAGTCTAACAGGAAGCGCTTTCACTTGGGGAAGTAGACTCACTGACGCTTGGGGTAATATCTATTCTGTCGCTCTGCGCCAGTCTAATTCTAACAGGAAGCAACTTCGCTTCCGATTGAAACATAGCTTAGTCTTAGGGTTTGTGTACCTAATGTTCATGGACTAAGTTAAATCCCTAGTGATTTACTTGCTGACGCTGGGGGATGAAAACATTCATCCGCATGCGCAAGTCCTAATCTAACCGGAAGTAAATCTTCATCCGGAAGCACTCTTACTTGGGATCCTAAGTATACTATTGCTTCCTAGGCACTTGGTCTAATCCTTTATATTTTAGTCTTCATCAAAACTTAAGATTCTAACATTCTCCCCCTTTTTGATGATGACAAACCTAGTTCTATTAATTAAGTTCATATGAAAGGATTAGCTGAAGAATAAAAGCAATAGTTAAGAGCAAGTAACTCAGACAAATATTATTGACAAGCAGAAGTTACAAGTCAGAGTTATACAATCAAATAACATATACAAGTAAAGAATGTATACAAATAAATTTCACTAAGTATGAATGAAGATATGCATGAAAACAAAATCAACAAAAATATTTGGATTGGGGGTTAGAGTCTGTGTCTCTTTTTCTTTTCCCTCTCTTTCTGTCTCTCTTCATTTTCCTCACGCTCACTCTGGTTTATCTGGGCAATGATCTCTTGAAGCTCTTTTTCCTCTTTTTCCCTTCTGAGCCTTTCTGATTCAATGGACTCCTCGTATGCCCTTTTCATGTTCTCCACTTCTTCATACCCAGGGAAGCCTGTAGCATCGTCGAAGTAGCAGACTTCTCCATTGGGATAGTGTACAGCCCGGATTCTCACATTCCATGCAGAGAAGTTGGGATCCTCTTCAACTTCTTGGGCTTTCCTTTTCCCTTTCCCTTTGCTCTTCCCTTTGCTTTTGTTAATTGGAGGAGTGGGCATGGCACTTGCTCTTTCAGCATCGAGGCAAGCCATCTGACCAAAGGATAGCTTGTCAGTGAATCCATACTTCTCAAATTCTTCAGGAGTCATGTCTTCAATTTCCAATTTGACTTCCTTCAGAATTGGAACCACTTGGACCACTGGATTTTCTTGCACAACCTGAGCAGATGAAGTTCCTTGCTCAGGTAGGTCAGATGGAGTCTCTTCCTCAGACTCATCAGATTCAGTGGTGGCAATTAACTTCCTGGCACGTTTCCTAGCAACGGCCTTCTTTCTGGGTGCACTGAATCTGGCAGCTGGCTCAGACGAGGGAGGAGGATCAGAAGATTGCTCAGATGAAGGGATCTCAGACTCTTGCCCAGAGGATGCAGGAACAGGCTTGGCTATCACAATGGGAGGATGGTTGGGTCTCTTTAGTCCCCACTTCATTATGATCTCCTCAACCATCTCTCTACTTGTTTTATTTGGAGGAGACTCTGATGATGTCTCAGGTTGTGAAGATTGTTCATTTTGCCCATACACAACCATATCCCATTGGGGTCCTTGCTTAGCCGCTCTCTTCTGCTCCATGAAACGGAGGGCCTCTCCTCTTATAAGGCTCTCTGCACCACTCAGTCTCTGAGACTCATATGCACGACGCAGGGCGGCCGTGACATCTTCATCAATCCAGAGTGATGGCTGGCTGAGGACATCCCTTGTGGCCATACTTAGGCGAAGAGTAGACATAACATTTCTCCCCCTTTTGTCATCATCAACAGGGGTGAGTGCCAGGGATGGAGTGGATGTGGAGGAGGATGGAGGTGGTTCAGGACCAAATTTCTTGGGAGGGGAGGGTGATAGGGTAGAGGTAGAGGATGTGGGAGAGGATAGGTGTTCAGGAGTTTGAGGAGGGTCGGGGAAGCAGCTGGTGGTGACAAAGATATCCCCATAAGGATGAGTGGAGGAGTATTCTTTGTAGTTGGCGGAGTCAGGGGTAAAGGGTAAATGGTCATCGGAGAGTGGTTGAAGGCGGGGATATTCGCCGTATGGTTGGCTGAGGGGGTGAATGGTTGTTTCAGATCCTATGGGTCTAGGGCTTGGATGGGTAGGGTTGGAGAAGCGGAGTGGAGAGCGTGTAGGGGCACCTGGTCGTGTGGGAATAGGTGAGGATGAGGATGAGGAAGGTGAGGATGAGAAGTTTCTAGGAGAATGGCGTGGAGAGTTGTGAGTTGAGTCTTGGGTTTGGTGGTCATGGGTAGGTGAGGGTTGGGATTGTTGGTCATTGTTGGGTGATGGTGAAGCTTGTTGGTCATTTTGTGGTGGAGGCTGAGGTTGTTGAGTGTTGGGCGGAGGAGGAGGTGGTAGTTGAGGGTGATTAGGAGGAGGAGGAGGGTTTTGAGGAGGAGGAGGAGGTGAAGGTGGTAAGTTACCTTGTGATGAAGGTTGGGGAATTTGTAGGTGCTGGAGGATGAGGTCTAATTTTGAATCCACCCTGGCAAGGTGATTCTCAAGTTGTCCTACTCTGTCCTCAAGCCGCTGAATTCGCTCCCCTTGGTGGTGGAAGCCAGCTTCACATTCAACACGGAGAGGACCCACCAAGGAATCAGTCAGTCTCAACAGAAGCTCTTCCTTTATGTCCTCTGCAAAGGCCCTAACAGAAGCTGGAACCCTTGCACTACGGCTTGGCCCAGCATGAGAGTCAACTTCCTGATCGCCTGCTCCAGATGCAGAGGGAGCTGAAGTACCAGAAGCACTACCGGCTTGTGAGTGTGAGCGAGTGGGCTTAGGAGGCTTGAAATACTTGATCCCCATCCTTGCCACATTGGTTGCTCCCACAGGCCTACACTGGACATTCTCTTCTTCCACAGCAGATGTAGCCTTGATCAGATGCTTCTCAAGGAGGAAGGCAATGATGGTGGGATAGGGAAGATAACCTGACTTGTCATTGTTTAACCAGCGCTGAAGCTCTAGGCATATCAACTGCCCAGGGTTGAAAGGCTTGCGCGAGAGGAGTCTAGGGAACCAAGGGTTGTCCAGCAGTGTGAACTCGTTGAAGTTGCCTCCCTTATGAGTCATTATCCGGGAGTAGACGTAGTACAAGAGCCTGTTAGAATCAGACATCTTTGACACCTTCTTGCTGTTGGTGCCATACAACTCCTCGAGTTCCTCCTTGCTGTACTTGTGAGACTCAGGGTAGATCCATTCATTCATATCCTCTTCTGTGATTCCCATCATCTCATTCAGGGTTCTCCAAGTGAACCTGAAGGTTCTTCCTCTTACAGTGGCAGTGAAGGAGAGTTTGTGGACTTGCTCTTTCCCATCCACCTTCCTGTACTTAGCTCTGCCTGAGAGGGATTGGCAAAAGACTCGCAGGACGTTGACGTTGTAGTCCTGGTTGATGCCCAGCCAAGGCATATATTTTTCCAAGTAAGGGCGCAGATGAGCAAACCCTAGTTCATCCAACTTGTCCAGATTGATGAACAGGCCATGATTGAAGATGGGAATGGATGTCTCAAATTTGGCGGATACACTCTCCAAAGCCCCATCTCTATAAACTGTGAGATCATCTTCTTCCTCAACCCTCTGTCTCTTGGAGGAAGGCTCCTCAGAAAAATGGACCTTCTTCTTCTTTCCCTTTCCCTGAGCATCCCGCTCTTGTTCAGAACCCACTGCCTGTTCTATTCTACCAGAGGTTTCAGGCTGACCCTGAACGTCTTCACCCTGTCCCCGTGATTGCCCAGAACCTTCTTGGCGTTCATGATGTTCTTCATGTTGTTCTTCATGGTGCCCAGATTTACCAGAATGTCTGTGAGAGGATTTCCCAGATTTCGATTTATTTTTCTTAGAAGAAGAGGTTTTCTGGATGACTGGGTTGGGTTCATTCGTACCGGCCATTTTTTGTATGAATGTTGTGAAAATAAAGATGAAATGCGAGAAGTGTGTAAAAATGAAGAATGCAATGAAGAAGATGAAGTAAATTTTTCAGAGAAAAGATGCGTGTGAAAATAATGCAAGTAAAAAGTGAAGGTGAAAAGTTACATCTATTTATAGGTAAAGCTTCTGAGGATAGAATGGGTATAGTCTTTCAAATTTTCACACATTGGGTAACGTAAGTTTTTAAGTTGGAACGACACACCTGATGACACATGTTGCTTCAGAGAAGGCACAACGTTTCATAGAGGAAGTTGAAACGTTTTCTGAAGTGGTGTGTCCCTTGGTCTGACACTGGCGCTCTTGATCATATTGAATTATCATCCAGCGCTAGCAAAAGAGTATTCGGAAGTGATTTTGCTTCCGGTTGGACAGACGCTCCTGGTTGCCTTGAGTAGTTATTCAGCGTCAGCACGAGAGCATCCGGAAGTAGTTTTGCTTCCGATGGTACTTACTTAAGATTTAACTTTGAATGACTCGTTGATGTTCTCTCTTGTGCATCCACAGCGATCAAGCTTTCATAACTAAAGCCATATTTGCGTCAAGTAGAATTTGTTTGATCTTCTCAATTTCAGGAGCAGTAGCTCTCGGAGCCCAGTATGAACAACAACTCATTCAGATTTGATACATTGCTCTGATCAGGTATGATCATGAAAATTGTTGTTCCTTCGTACCTTCTTTCCTACAAAATAGCAAATGATTTCTCTTTCCCATTTTTCAGTCTCCAACCTTGGATCTGACTGGTCAGTTTGTAGGAAGTATGTGATTCTTATGCACTTAAGAATTATTCACTATGAATATAGCATTGCGAATCAACTATGACTATATGCACATGGCTTCTGATAATGATAGTCATAGATAGCATGTATAGTATGAACATTGTGTGAAATATCTTATAAGCCATATCATGTTCATGCTTATGATGCTTAATGTAAAATCTCAATAAGTCCATCTTACATTTGCATAGGAGATTTTACTGTTGCATGCTTCAACCTTAAATAATCCCTTGCTTACCCAAGGAGATCTTTTATACTTATCCTTGGCCTGAAGCACTTTCTTAGGAGAGACAGGATTCGCAGGTTTTCTCCATGTGAGTTGAGACATCCTCTCTCTTTTGTCCTTCTCAGGATAGTTGAATGGAACTCTGTGATAGCTTATCCCTGAGACAAGGTCTTTGTTCCTTGTGGTAGCGCACTGCTTCTTATGATTGAACCAGGTAGTTGCAGTAGTGACATCACCACGAGTTCTCTTCTTTGGGACAAGAGGAACTCTTGATCTTTCCTGCACAGGTAAGGCACTAGAAGGGAGTTTTGGTACCCATTTGTACTTGGGTCCTACATAGTTAGCGCTGGACCTTACTTGTCCTTTGGGGATCCATATATATTTATTTCTCACATTTAAATTTCTCTTAAAATTGCATGTGTGAGAAATATGACCAGTTCTACCACAATAATGACAGATAATGGGATGATGTTCAGAATCAGATTTCTTATCACTATTATGGTGGTCAGTTTTCTTTTCAAAGACTCTATGTTTATTAACTTTTGAAATCTCAGGGTCTTTCGAAAAGTCTTCTTTTATGAGTGGGACTTTGGACTCCTTGGTTGTAGAAGAAGGAATAAGTTCCTCAAGTTCCCTATTCCTTTTTCTTAAGCCTAGAATTTCTTTTGCAAGTTTACAGAATTCAACATGTAGCTCATTATACATATCTTGCAATTCAGAAGTTTCAAGTTTAGGTACCTCATTTTGTTCAGCTTCTGAATCTTCTAGGCGGAGATCCACTCTCTCTTTGCTGATACTAGCTTCTACTACATCACCATCCAGTAGCTCATCAACGGTGGATTCACAAGGAGCACATAGTGAGCTTTGGACAGCCTTAACATCAAGAAATTGGCTAGAAGCATACATAGTATCAAGAGTGTTCCAAATATCTATAGCCCTAGAGCAATGTTTAATTTTCTGGTAATCATTGTCAGATAAACTTTTGTGCAAAATTTGCATTGCTCTAAGGTTTAAGTAAAATAAGCTTTTGTCCTCTTCTGTCCAATTTACTTTTGGTTTGAAATCAGAGTCCTTTTCAAAAACATCCCACATTTTGAAATCAGTGGATAGTATAAAACTTTTCATCCTTCCCTTCCATAAGTAAAAATCAGCATTTTCTAACACAGGTGGGATGGTATGATCAAAACCTTCAAAACACATTTTGTAACCCAAATCAGCCTAGGTCTTTGCACTTGAGATCGTTGGATCCTTTAAACAAGTGACCTTGCTCTGATACCAAATGATAAACGTGGCTGTCACCCAAGAGGGGGGGGGTGAATTGGGTGAGAGAATAAATTAAATCTTTTGAATCTTCTTTTCGAAAGACTGCTTGTGCTTGGTGATAATATTTACGAAGTAGTGATATGCACAAGTCAGTATGTTATGTGATGCAAAATAGAATGTTTGAATGTAAATTTATGCACACATAAATTTATCCTGGTTCGGTCACCCAGACCTACATCCAGTCCCCAGGCTCCACCTGAGATTTTCAATCCACTATTCTTGTTTAAACCGGGCACAAGAGAAGCCTTTACACTTTAGGTTTTACGAGCACGGGTTCACCTAACAACCCACAGGTTTTACACCGGGTTCACCTGCAAACCTTACAAATGCAAGTTTTACGGGCTAACTTGCAACCTAAGGAGATTTAGACAACCTCTAAATGCTCCCCCTTACAAATTGTAAGTTTACACTATGTTCACTCTATGAACTGATTGTGCTAAACACTTAAGCTCAAAACTAACTCTCTCTAAGAGTGGATGATGTTACTCACTTAAGTACAATAAAGTTACTCTCTGAAAAATATCACAAATCTGGATCTGAGAGTAGTAGAAGATGTGTAGAATGAAGAGTATGATATATCAGATACTTTGTTCTGTTCTCTCTTTTTCTTCCATGTCTTCTCTTCTGAATGAATGTCTCTTTTATACTTGGCTTCATAGGCTTCTGTGGCAGGTTGAATATGAACGTTTGAATAAAGCCGTTAATCCTATGTTACCGTTGAGAAGTACATCTTCATTAATGCTTAGCAGGGTTGACTTGCTTTATCTCTGAAAAGTAGTCCTGACACCTCTGCTCTGACAAAAGCATTCTGACTTCTGAGTATGTGATTTTTACTCTTGCACTCTTGCTGACGAATGATCATCTTTCATCCGCAAGTGGTAATCTTGCTCTGCAAGTGTTAAGCTCTGAGTCCCAATGTCAAGAGTCTTTCCATCCGGAAGCTCATTTGCATTCGGAAGCGTGACCATGTTCTGCACATACTGGTTAGTCCAACATAGCAATATATATATAAGAATTATACATGCTGTGGGAAGTTTGTTTGCTATGGGGAGTAGTTTACTTAGACTGTGTTCTGATTTGGTCTATGATGTATCCGGAAGCATTTTTACATCCGGAAGTAAAACTACTAGATGAAGGATCTTGGTTCACTATAACTCACTCTCACTTAGTGTATTTCATCCCACCACTCAGCGCTAGTCACTGAGCTATCGGAAGCACTTTTACTTGACGTGGTGAATTCACTGACGCTTAGGGTGAAATCTATTCTATCAGTCTGCGCCAGTCAAGATCTAACAGGAAGCAACTTCACTTGATGTTGCATTTCCGCTGACGCTCGGGGTTATATCTAGTCTATCAACCTGCGCCAGTCTAAATCTAATAGGAAGTGCTTTCACTTGGCGAAGTAGACTTACTGACGCTTGGGGTAATAACTATTCTATTGCTCTGCGCCAGTCTAAGTCTAACAGGAAGCGCTTTCACTTGGGGAAGTAGACTCACTGACGCTTGGGGTAATATCTATTCTGTCGCTCTGCGCCAGTCTAATTCTAACAGGAAGCAACTTCGCTTCCGATTGAAACATAGCTTAGTCTTAGGGTTTGTGTACCTAATGTTCATGGACTAAGTTAAATCCCTAGTGATTTACTTGCTGACGCTGGGGGATGAAAACATTCATCCGCATGCGCAAGTCCTAATCTAACCGGAAGTAAATCTTCATCCGGAAGCACTCTTACTTGGGATCCTAAGTATACTATTGCTTCCTAGGCACTTGGTCTAATCCTTTATATTTTAGTCTTCATCAAAACTTAAGATTCTAACAGTCACAACAGATACAGCAACATCCATTGCGACTGAAATTACAATTTAAAAGAAAGCAGTGTTATTCCATCAAAGGATTATATTTAGAAACAAAATATATTTGTTTAAAACAAATATGTATAAACAAAATTATGAAATGGTAGGGATTGGTGGACGCTAGAGTCATTGATGGCGAAGTGAAAAGGCTTGACTGCAATAATAACTATTGACAAATAAAATCAGAACATTATTTTGAGGAAGTTTACGTGTGGTTTTATGAGGATGCTCAGTATATGATAAACTATAAAAATAATTACCAGAGTACTGTTATAGCATTCTACTCCTTTTTTTCCTAATTATATGACTTATTTAGGGATGTGAGTTTAGTCTTAATTTTAAGACCCTTTTTTTTATTATTTCGCAATTTCCCCCTAAATTATTATCGTTATTGATCCTTTTTTTCACGGATTGTTGATATTCTTAATAATAAAAGTAAACAAAACAGTGAGAGTGAGAAAAAAATGATAGTTAGAGTATACATATAATATCATTTATTTTAATTATCATAATTAACAACATTAATCTAATAAAAAATTAGAGAATTAAAATAGTGAAAGCTGAGAGTGGATGATCTATCAAAGGTGTAGGTAGCAATCATTTAGAAAGTTGTAAGTAAGATAAGTAAACCTTCAAATGTTAAGTTAGACCCAAATGAAATTACAGGATTTTTTTTTGGAAAAATTGCTTTGGTTAAATGACACTTAAGTCCCTGATATTAAAAAAGAGCAAACGAAACCATTTTTTTTGAACTGAGCAAACCAAACCATTGAATAATGCACTTCTCAAATCAAACTCAAGAGTGGCAACTATGATTTCCAATTGATATAAAAAACATATATAACCTTAATTGAGTTGTGAATTATTTCACTAAATTAAAAATTAACTTTATCGTAGTGATTTTTCTAATTCAGTTTAACGAAAATTTCATAATAATAGTATTGACAAATTTATAATACGACTTTTTTGGGTTAATTACCGCCCGGTTTAATCCGGACTCAAGGGGTAGGAGTGTTGCTCACATAGGTAAGGTTGTCCTCTCTCTCAATTAGAGCGTTTCTCAGGATTCGAACACACATTTTCATAGAAAACGACTTTTTAACTCTATCATAATAAATTTTTCTAGTTCAGTTTAATGATTCACATTATTTCAGGAAGGCTAACTAGGAAAGGTATACATGTCTTTTGGTCAAGTTTGGAAATATATTTCTAATTCGGGAATTCCTTAATTTTAAATACATGATGTGTCAACGAAATTCTGCAAAGTTTTGGGGTCGGTTATGGTTTTTCTCCAAATATTTTTTTTGCTCAGATTTTTTTCCAAATATGGATGTAACAAGAAACAGATGCATTCTTCAATATATCTATATATATATATATATATATATATATATATATATATATATATATATTAGAAGTAGAAACAAGTGAGAAACGCAAGAATATAAAAACAAGAGAACACAGAACAGAAGCTTACCTCTGTTTCAGGGGGATAATGAGAGCAAGCAACACAACAGAATTGGCAATCAGATTGAGCTTTGAATTCTATGGAAAAAAATAAATTAAAGTTATCCTTATTTTGCATGTGATGGAGTTTCTAACATCTATACTTTTTTTTATCAGAATAGAATCTATACTTTACCAAAGAATGACTCATCATCAATTGATTAATTTCTTTCACTTTGTTCAAAGATGCTTTGTCAATTCATGCAGGAAATGTATGGAATCTCATGCTTTTCCTCTGCAAAAGATGTTCTAGCCACTTTCTAGTTTCTTATTATAATAATTTAAAAAATTAGACAGTAACCGCAGTTGAACGCAACCTTTAGGCTAGGGGATACCCAAAAAAAATCAAATGAACTAAGGAGGAAGGCATTATTAATCTTTGTACGGAATCTCATGCTTTGGTTAAGGTGCATTTTGGTAAACAATACTCCCTCCGGTCCCTAATGTAAGAGCTAGCCGCCAAAAAAACGCTTCTTAAGAAAACATGTGAATGTTAATTGGATGTCTGGAGTTAATGCTTCTTTTCCAAAATTGCCCATATTTATTATGGTACTTTTAAGAGAGAGAAATATATAACCATTATTAAATATGAAAGAGAGTTAGGGGTAAAGTAGGAAAAAATGCATTAAATGAGGAGAGAATGTGGGGTGAGCTCTTACATTAGGGACCAAAACCATTCAAATTTTGGGCTATTACATTAGGGACCGGAGGAAGTATATTTTAAAATGGTCTATATAAGTCAAATCATTTTTAAAAGGTTAAGGGTCTCAAATATACAAATGTTTTACTCAAAGGATCATTTAGTATCATACATTTTTTGAGGTAACAAATACACGTGTTTCATTTCAAGGTTCACCCAACACCATACATGTGTGTTTGACCAAAAGTTTGGTGCTGGTTGACCATTTGAATAAAATGCATATATATTTTTTATCCCAAAAATATGATATTCATCGACTCTTTGGCCGTAACACGTGTATTTTTGAACCGCAAAAAATATATGATATTGGTGATAAGGTATTGGGTGACCTTTTGAAAAAAACAGTGATTAAAATATAATTGTGCCAAATGTTATCTCTAATCTAATGGTATTGACCTAGTTGCCCCATATATCATTGATTTAAGGGTATATCCAGAAGATATTTAGGGAGTCATTGATGTCAATTTAGAGTATTTTTATAGAATTGAGAAAAACTTTGATAATATGTCATATTAGTTTAAACTGACAATTTTGTAGAAAAAATATGATTATTTATTTAAAATTTGATTGGCATGATTGCCTCACATTTTTACATGTTTTGGACAAGCCAAGTAAATATGGATATTCTGAAGTAGGAAGGAGCAAAAGATGGAAAGAAAATAGTGGAGAAAGCCGTAGAACAAATTTTGTAAAAAGCTGAAAAATGCATACAGTTTGACTTATAAATTAACATATACTTTAATAACATACCACATATAATACGATGATTAAATAACTTATTTACTTTCCCTAATTACCTAAACAACTAGGCCTTGTATGGTCTTATATAAGAACTTATGGAGCACATGGTAAGAGATTTTCTTTGTTGGATAAATCCTACAGCCACACAGAAAATATTGTCACCAGTTCTTAATATCACCCGATAACTGACAAGGACGAAATAGTTTCAAAACAATAATAGAGACTTTAAATCACCGCAATTGAATCCAAAACATATCAGTCAAAAATTTATAACACATTAAAAAACCAATGATTGTTTAAATCCTCTCAAACTTCAAATGGTATCACAATAAACAATAAAAATCATTAAGAGAGATTTTGTTTAGCAATGGCAAGCTCAAACTGGCTACCTAGGACTGACCATTTATGATCAATCTGAAACACTTGTTGTCTAGCATTTATTTGATCTTCCACCATCTCTGACTTCTCTTTTGTCACATTCTCAAACTCTGCCTTCAATTCTGTAGCCTCTGCCATATATTTCCTCTTTTGTTCTTGAAGAGACAACAATTCAGCCTCACACTCTTTTCTCTCTTTCTCCAATCTTGACATATGCTCCTTCAACTTAGCTTCCTTCTCTTGAGAAACAAGTGACTCAGCAGCCTCCTTTCGTTGACTTAGCTCAGCCTTCATTGTGTTATTTCTTTCTTCAAGCACAGCGAATCTACTGAAAATAGTAAATGCTTGTTTAAAAGAGGACAAAATGTTAGGCAAATCTTTGTGCATGGAATTTATTACATCCATAACTTCATGGGACAAAGCTCCATCTTCCAAGGAAGGGCGAGACAAGAAGTTGAGAGCTATTTGTAGGCGAAGACTATTGGCATCTGAGGTTGCAATATCCTTCAGAGGCATCTTCAATAATTCTTCCAAGTCTGCTAGTGCTTTTGCTACAAGATCATTTTTGGAAGTAGGCTTGGGTAATGTTGGTGATTTACCACCATATTCATCCTCCATAAATTGAAGTAGACTAATGAGATCATCATCTTTCAAGTCTTGAAGATTTGGAATTGGAGTTTTCTTCATCTCTTTGTCAATACATGTCTCCTCTTGGCTGATTTGACATTGACCCTAATAATAACAAATGTATTTATAAAATTACACATGAATTCTGAGCTTAAACAAGAATATTCCATTCTGCAACAATGGAAGTTATATGTTTGAACCTTTTTAGCCACTTTTATATTACCTTTCATTTTAAAATATGTGTGTGTGAGTGTAAGCTAGGTTATCATATCTACAACAGCAACTGTATAATTCCTCACAAGAGATATCATGTCATTGAGAATTTGAGATCAAGAAAAGTATTGGAGAGCTTACACATGAAACTGTTGTTGCTGAAGAAGTATTTAAGATGTCAGGAAGGGAGCTTGCTGATTTTGAATGAGTTGAAGGGGCAATTATTTCACTATTAACAGAAGATTGTGGTTCTTTAAAGCCTCCTTTAACATCCTGTGAAAAGATAAAATATAATCTGTAAGTTTTACCTATTTAGTACTCCATTCGCTTCTAAATATAAAATCACTTTTAAATTTCAATTTGTTCCTAAATATAAGTAAATTTTGTAATTTTTCATAATTTTTTCCCAAATAAACCGAAATAATACTTATCTATAATAAACAAGAGAAGGAGAGTGAGAATAAATGTATATAGTTGAGGTAGATTACTAATCTCATATATAAAATAACTAACTCAAATAGCATTATTAATTGAATCAAATTATGAAAAATGGTTTTATATTTAGGAATGAAGGGAGTATTTGAATTGGTAAGTACAGAGTTGAATTTTCTCCCTACATTTTCTCTTGATATCTTTTCCTTTTCCGAGCTTGGACTTCCTAGGTCTTTGATACTCTGCATAGCACAAAAAGATAAAAAAGTGAAGAATTTCTCCATACATAAGTATGACACATCTCTTATTATGATTTTATGAATATTACCTTATTTGGAATTTCAACTTTTTCGAGTGATTGTTGTTGCTGGTCCTTCAATTCTGATTGACTGGTTGATATCATATTCACAATCTCCTAATATACATAAAATCAAAACAGCTTAGTCATAAGGAGGAACTTATTTGCAAATACTTCTAATAGTTTAAGAGACTCATTTAGGACACTAACAGTTCCACCAAAACGTATTTTATGTAAAGATATTTCCTGCTGCTTGCTAGTCGATTGAGATTGTAAGGATGAAGTTGGCATAGCTGTGGCCATCTCCGAATCAGGAATTATTTGACTAGCACTCTGAAAACCAAACCATATCAAGAAGACATAGTAAACTAATGTCACTTGTAATGGGGAGATAAAATTAGTGCAAGATAGCGAGGCTAACCTTGGTTGAGCTTTCTGCTTCTGAATGAGCTAATGAAGTGACCATCTGAACATTCTCTGATGTACTACACTCTTCAACCATTCCTTCAACACTCTACACAACAACGAAATATATGTAACCTTGAGTCATTATTAATTGAACCAATCGCATGAGCTACTAGCACCTTTTCCTCTAATATATCTTGCTTGTGGCGAAAAGATTGAATCAATATTGCATTGTACTATCATATTGCACCTAATGATGTCTATAAGCACAATGTTGAAGATATGAAAGATTTGCTATATTGTAGCATGAGATCAAAGACAAATGCACACCTCTGCCAAGTTGGGTGACACAATGAATGATAACTTTTGGTCGTTTCTCTGACCTTCACTTTCTCTGCTAGATTCATCCATGGATTTGAGAATATCTTGCAACTGTATTTTGAGCTTAAAATACTCATAACCCGAAAAACCTGCCATTTCAATAGGAAATTAAAATCTAATCAAATCACACACACACACACATATTCTAGAAATATATTGGGAAGTGAGAGTTCACAAAAGAGCCCTAGAAATTATGATAAAACATGATTTTAACCATACATATGTGTATATGTACAAGCATACAATGCTGCTATTATATGTATGTATAATGCTACTATAAGATGAAATTTATGGAGTACCTTTAGATAGTTCTTTTAGCAGTTCTTGAGGAGTAATAGAGGAAGTGATAGCTATTTTGGGACATATTTTTTGCACAACAATGTATTTCACAGTTTTGAAAATAATGGATGGAGCGACTGAAGTGAGTGAGGGAAGGTTCCAAAGTACAACATACTCCAAAGTTGTATGTACTGCATCATGTGGTTCATGTCCAAAAACGTGCTCTAGTAAAGGTGCATCTTCTATGACTAGTCCTTTTAGGTTTGGAATCACTCTACATACTGAGATCTTTGGCAAGACACATTTTAACTTCTGGCAATGTCGGATGACAATTGAAACAAGTCTTGGGAAGAGAATTTGACAAGAATTAGGCAAATTTTGATCATCTTCAATGATTTCTTCCAACTCATTACAATCCTTAATGAAAAGATACAACAATTGTGGGAGGCTTTTCAAGACGGATGAAGAGAATACTTCTTTCAAATTTCCACAACTAACCAGAGATACACTATAAAGATGTTGAAGGAGCAAAGAATTTTCGGGACCCCACCATATATGCCTTAATCGGGGTAGCTTAGTGAAAGAAAGGGTATGTAAGCTTGACTTTATTTGATGTCCATTAATAGGAAGCTGATCTACATCAAATACAACTTCTACTTCATCATTTAAGAGAGAAAGATTCTGTAAAGTTTCTAGTAGGGTGATGAAGTCCCCTTTTAGTATGTCCTGTAAGAGTAAATATGGTATCACATAAAACATGGATCAATGTAGCTGTTGCAAATATAAAGTTACATGACTAGGGGATGTTTCCTTCAAAAATTGTGAATTGTAAAGTGATATATCGTTTGCTTAAAAAGGTATATGGATATATATTTTCATTTTTGATCATGATATAATATATGAATAATTTGATTATATTAAATACGAAAAAATAATACCTCAGAAGTCATCACTGTACAGCCCCCTTGTCCCAATCCACCACATGCAACCCAATGATTGATAGATTTGATATTTAACTGTGGGCAATTTTGCAATTGCAAGGTTTTCAAAGAAGACCATGTTGGATGACAATTGTCAGGAGATATACTAATGATATTTGGTAAGGCAGTGAGAGCAAGATATTTTAGATAGAAAAACTCAATGATTCGAGAATTGTTGAGATTGAAGTCTTCATAAAGAGAATGACCAAATATACTTCTCAATTCTTCACTTTCACCTACTGATAAGCTTTCCAAATTTGAAAGGCTCTTCGCAAAAGAGACAGACATTAGGTATTCAAGTTTATTACAATTGTGTACTCTAAGGCTTTTCAATTTTGGGAATGCATTTCCATGACTTTGATATTCACTTCCATCAACTATTTCCTTCGCATCTTCTGTCAATATATGTACAAGTGAATGACAACTCTCTATTTTAAGCTCCTCCAAGTTTGCAAAAAGGCCTTGAGGAGGTTGACCACTACACAAAGATTTCAAATGCTTCACATTTCTAATAGTGAGATGAGTCAAATTTGAGATGATTCCAACTTGACTTATTATATTATGTACATGGCCCATGACACATTCAATGCCATCCGAATTACGAAGTGAAAGCTGAGTTAACTCATTCATACCTCCTCCTATTGTTCGCCAAAGGTCAGGGATGATGTTTTTGCAACTTTTGGAGACTCCTCTTAAAGAAAGAGTCTTTGCCCTTCTCATCATATCCCTACTTTTTGGGATTGAAATACAATTCTCAAAATCTTCAATATATAAACTTCTTGCAGCAAAAGAATTATAACGCACACGATCATTGTCGAACATTGGAAGTTTGAGTCTTCTGCCAAATTGTATGCAATAACTCTCCAATGCTAGTGTGTTAGTGCTACTTTCATTGAAAAATTCAGCACTATTTGTGTTCTGGTCCTCCCAATCTTTTCCACTATTGTCCAAAAAAAACAATGCTTCTAATTGTGAACATCTTCCCATTACTCCAAAAGGATTTCCTTGAATTTTGCAACCACACAAAGAAAGTAATCTCAATTTTTTTTGTTGTATGATGCATTTTGGCAATTCATTAAAAGAACAATTCCATATTGCAAGAGACTCAAGTCTTTCTAAACTCCCCATGAAAGAGATATCCCCTAATACCCAACCACGTAGCTCAAGACTACATAAGTTATTTAACAAGTGGAGTGAAGTAGGAAATTGAAGAGCAGGACGTCCTTCATGATCAAGATTTGCAAGAGACAAAAGCCTAAGCTTCTGCATGCCGTTGAAATAATCCTTTGGCACAGTCACACAAGATTTTGGATAGAACGAGATATGAAGAAACTCAAGTTCAGCATAATTTAACAGATTAGGAAATTCATCAATGTTTTCTAGCCATAAATATCTTATTTTATGACCATTCATAATCATATCCTCTCTTAATTGCCCCTCCATAAACTTAATCTCCTTTTTCCCTATCCATAAGGCTACATCACGAATCAAATCATGCATTTTGACTTTACTTCCATCTTCAAGAACTTTTAGTAGTAAACAAGAATCTACAAGCCTCTTCATGGCTTTATTGATTATTTGGACCCTTGCCCGATAAGATGGAGTCTCTCCAGCCAGACCAAGCCCAAGTCCAGCTATGGTCAATTCATCAATCTTAATTTCATAATCTTCAGGATACAAAGAGCACAACAAAAAGAGGAATTTGGCCACTTCATTCTCTAAATTATCATAGCTTAATCGAAGACATCCAAAAACCGATACGAGATCTTCTTCGATATCTATCCAACTTGGATCTCTCAGTGTTTCCAATGCTTCAATCCAGTCACCACGTGGTTTGCCCCTTAAACTAGTGGCTATTGCTGCAATTGCAACAGGTAAACCACCACATTCCTTTGTCAGTTCTTGTGCTACATCTTTCAAGATATCGGATTCACCATCAAACAACCCAGCATGCTTCTGAAAGAGGGTCCATGATTCAGCCTCATTTAAACCCTCCAAGGGAATTATTTTTTGACAGTTCATCAGTTCACATACATGAAATTTACGGGTGGTTATAAGAGTGGTACAACAGGCTTGATTAGTACCAGTAGGAATCCCTATATCCATAAAGTTAAGCTTCTCCCATACATCATCAAGAATAATCAAAAACCTTTCTCCACTGCTCAGTCTCATGTACAAGCGTTGAGCTCTCTCTGAAGTGTCTTCCTCTTCGAATTTCAACTTTATTTGGCTGGCAATCTTGCTCTGAATTTTTCCTACATCAATGGTATTAGACACAACTACAAAGACTACTTTGTCAAAAACGTTCTCAGCTTCCTTGCCCACTTCTTGTACCAAAGTTGTTTTGCCACATCCCCCCATGCCATACAATCCTATCATACGAATCTTATCATCCTCAAGTGCCTTCAAAAGACCATCATAAGAAACCTTTCTACTGTCAAAGTGCACAAAATCTTGTGAGGAAAAGTAGTTCATACCTACAAGTGTAGCAAGTCGAGAAAACTCTGAGAATTGAACTTGATTGTGAGCCTTAATTTCATTAGTCTTCACTACAAGCTGCTTTGCCATATTATAACGACTGATCAAGTTTGGGCAATGCTTCAAGCAAAATATCTTGTTTCTTTTGTTTGTTTTCTCTTGCAATTCCACCACTTTTTCCATAAGAGAGTCTGCTTCATTCAACCACTTCTCAACTTCATTGACAACCTTATGAGTCTTCTTCTTGGCCTCTTTAGCACGATCTAAAACCTCTTGTTTTTTTGAATGTAGGTTATGTTTTTCTGTTTCAAGCTCTTTGACATATTTTCTGAAGCGAAAAGGATAAGAAGCTTGAACTATTGCTTCATCCACTAACTTGTTCAGTATACCAGACACAACAGAAAAAACAACCTCCATTGCCACCAAGATTTCAATGTAGCCAAGGTATATATATTCCTGTTGGGCGAATTATTTGGTTAGCAGATAAGCATGCTTTAGCATTTTTCTTTAAAAACAGCAACCAAGTGACACATCTTTATTAAACTACATAGACTTTGTTCCTCATTGAATGATCAAAATAAAATTCTCATCTTAAGTCTAGATCAATTTTGTAAATAAATAAATTTTTTTCTATTTGATTTTTTCCTTGTGTAAGAGCAACTAAAATATATTATAGACCATATTAGCTTTGTGTTATGTCAATCTCAGCAACATGCTAGGAGTCTATTACAATTAAAATTACTGAATAGTGACATTAAATGCTGATTGTAATAAAAGATTACACACAAGATCAGAAATTTACATTGAGAAAGACTTACCTCTAGATCTTTGAAGAAACTAAGCAAAAAGGTGTGAAGATCAATTATGAATTTTCTCCAATCTGACTGCAGCTTAAAAACAGAAAAGAAAAATATCATCAAATTTATATCTTACACTTTGAGATAATTAAGATTATTTAGGATTGAGAGTAGTAAAAAAAGGAACAAGAAGAAAAACAAGGCATGGTTGAATTAGCAAAATCCAAACACATGCATGCATGCACATACATACATGCATGCACATACATGCTCACCTGTATTGAGATTTGATTTCTCCGATCTTCCAATGGTGCAACCAAATCTTAGTAGATTAGTGTTATGAATCTCTGTTCCTGAATAGAGACTTGAACAAGTGAGAGTGTGAGACCTTCATCATACCAACTCTGTTTTTTATTCAAAGTCATGCTTTGGTCAATTCAATATAATATTTTAAAACAAATGGTTGGAATCACGATACATGTAAACAAGTTAAATAAGTAAAGGGCAAAGGTGCAAAAATATGACTAAACTTTACCCTAAGTTGCATTTCTATGACTAAAGTTTCGCAAGGAGCAAAAATACCACCAAACTTGGGATCGAGGTGCAAAACTATGATTTCCGTCAAATATGATGATGTTGACCGTTAGTCTTCGACATGTAGGATGCTGAGTGTGCAATAATGACCATGTGGCATGCTGAATAGATTTATGTGGGGCCCACATATAATAAAAAACAATTTCCTCCCTCCCTCTTCATCCCTTCCAAACACTCCCTTACCCCCCATCAGATCAGGAATTGATTTCAATAACAGAAGGAACCCCATCGTGGGCCCCACATAAATCTATTTAGCATGCCACATGGTCATTATTGCACACTCAGCATCCTACATGTCGAAGACTAACGGTCAACACCGTCTTATTTGACGAAAATCATCGTTTTGCACCTCAATCCCAAGTTTGGTGGTATTTTTGCTCCTTGCGAAACTTTAGTCATAGAAATGCAACTTAGGGTAAAGTTTAGTCATATTTTTGCACCTTTACCCATAAGTAAATTATAGAACACACACATGTATGCATGTGCGTATTCTATAATGTACATTAAACAACAGGTTGTTGGAATCACGATGCTTATAAACTTTTCAAAATGCATTTTTTTAATCAGATTAAAAATAAATTTTGGGAATGACTAAAATGTAGGCAAAATTAATTTTAGGTCCCTGTACGTAATTAATGTGAGGTCTCACATGTTGTAATTACAACTTTTATAGCTAATAATAATAACTTATTGACCTCACATAACAACTTGTGGGACCTCACATTAATTGTGTTTTTTATAGGGACTTGTAATTGATTTTCCCAAAAATGTACTCCCTTCGGTCCCTAATATAGAGCTAGCCGCCAAAAAACGCTTCTTAAGAAAATATATGAATGTTAGTTGTGTGTATGGAGTTAATGCTTCTTTTTCAATATTGTCCATATTTATTATGATACTTTTAAGAGAGAAAAATATATAAACATTAATAAATATGAAAGAGAATTGGGGACAAAGTAGAAAAAAACGCATTAAATAAGGAGAGAATGTGAAGTGAACTCTTATATTAGAGAACAAAATCATTCAATTTTTGGGCTCTTACATTAGGGACCAGAAAGAGTATTTTAGAAGCTAAAAATGGTTTGACTCATTTTTTAACCTAAAACCATGGGTTTTGAAAAAAAAAACATTTTTTTGTCATTTTTAAAATGCATTTTCTATCTGGTCAAATAAAATGCTCTAAAAATGCATTTTTAAAAGGAGAAAAAGCTACTCCTTTTTGAAAAAGGAGAAAAAGCCCTTTTTGAAAATTTATATTTTTGACTTCGTTAAAAAATCATTTCAAAAGTTTGAGTGTTTGGGTGATTTTTCAAAATGTATTTTAAAACTCATGATTTGGTCCAAAATGCATTCTCAAAATAAGTTATCAAATAGACTCCAAATCATATGTTTGACTTCAGTATAAAAAATCATAGGTGTGAAACGATTATATGAGCTAATTAAGAATTTCTTAGGTGATTGACCTCATATAACAACTTGTGGGACCTCACATCAATTGTGTTTTTTATAGGGATTTGTAATTGATTTTCCCAAAAATGTACTCCCTCCGGTCCCTAATATAAGAGCTAGCCGCCAAAAAATGCTTCTTAAGATAACATATGAATGTTAGTTGGGTGTCTGGAGTTAATGCTTCTTTTTCAATATTGCCCATATTTATTATGATACTTTTAAGAGAGAAAAATATACAAACATTAATAAATATGAAAGAGAGTTGGGGCAAAGTAGAAAAAAACACATTAAATAAGGAGAGAATGTGAAGTGAACTCTTATATTAGAGAACAAAACCATTCAAATTTTGGGCTCTTACATTAGGGATCAGAAGGAGTATTTTAGAAGCTAAAAGTGATTTGGCTCATTTTTTAACCTAAAACCATGGGTTTTGAAAAAAAAAACAGTTTTTTGTCATTTTTAAAATGCATTTTCTAACTGGTCAAATAAAATGCTCTAAAAATGCATTTTCAAAAGGAGAAAAAGCTACTCCTTTTTGAAAATTTATGTTTTTGACTTCGTTAAAAAATCATTTCAAAAGTTTGAGTGTTTGGGTGATTTTTTAAAATGTATTTTGAAACTCATGATTTGGTCCAAAATGCATACTCAAAATAAGTTATCAAATAGACTCTAAATCATATGTTTGACTTCAGTAAAAAAAATCATACGTGTGTAACGATTATATGAGCTAATTAAGGATTTCTTAGGTGATTGTAAAAGTTTATTAAGTAAAGAACAATTGTTTGGTTACTTTATAAAGAAATCACTTAGTTGATGAATCTTTATGATCATTAGGGCCCAAAGTCATTACCAAGTTACATTTGTTTAGGTAATTGGAATCCACCGCCAAGCTTCGTCCTTCATTATCAATTTTTCATGACTTACTCACTGATTCCCTTTGTTTACCATTATATTTCACATGTTCATTTTCCCCTTAATGCCTCTTTTTTTTTAATTTTTAATCCGGTATCCTGGGCCAGCCCCAATGTCACGGGGAACTCAACGGGCTCAGACTAATCCAGATCCGCACCGGGGCCTCCACTTAAGGGTAAAGTGCTGGCCAAGGGGCAGGCTGCATTCCCAGAGCTCGAACTCGAGACCTCTGGTTAAGCGGTGAAGTGAGGTAACCACTACACCAACCACACTTGGTTGCCCTTAATGCCTCTTTTTGTTAATGCTTTCATACTGATTCCAGTACTTTGAATTATTAAAAACACACACACACACCCAAGTGAAAGTGAACGTAATGAAAAAATTTTAGTATGTTTTGGGGCCTTAAAAATAAGTAATCCGAGGGATGCAATAGGATGCATTAGATCATTCTTTCTTTTTGAGGAGCCCTGGCTTTGCTTTGTTCATATTTTTTTGCCAAAGTTCTTGGTTTAGATAAATTTTATGATATGTATGTAATAAAAATAAGAGTGAATAAATTAATTTTCTTTTACCACTGGGGTCTTTTGTACAAGTCTATTTATGAACAAATTTTGATCTTTATTATAACACTACAAAAAAAACCGCTGCTTTACGGCGCATGCATTCCGGCGCTTCCATGGGAATCGCTGGAAACAACATTCTTTCCGGCGTTTAACAAAAAACGCCCATGTAAAGCGCCGCAAAATTTGGCGCGCTCTTCCCGCCTTTTTTATGGCGTTTACACACCGGCGTTTCTGGAGGCAAGATCGCCGGTATGTATATTTTAATATTTAAAAAAAAGGGTGGCAGTATTTTTTTTTTTTGAAAATAAATTCATATCGGCGTTTTAGTGACGCGCCGATATATTTTTTTTAAAAAAAAATAAATGCATATCGGCATTTCAGGCACGCGCCGATATGCATTTTACATTTTCTTTAATTATAATAAATGCACATCGGCGTTTTCCAGAAACGTCGATGTGCGTATTCATTTAATGACATTAATGAATATGCACATCCGCCGAGCCTGCCTGCCACCGGGGCTTGAGATAGGGGCCTCTTCATCCGGCAGTGGCAGGTCCTTGCCAAATTCACATTGCACATCACAGATGTGGTCAAAGATCTCAAACCCAGACACCCGTCGAGGGGGATCTCTGCGTTCTCGTGTACCGTCGAATTTGCTCTTCTACCGCCTGAACTGGTGATCGGGTGGAAGGAACCATCGATGACCCATGAAACACGACTTCCTGTTGTGCGGCAGTCTACGGGGCTCTTGGTCGAGGTTGCAGAACGGACATGCCATCGCTGTATAAGTATTCCAGCCGGATAACATGCCGAGTCCGGGGGAATCACTCACAGTCCACATCACAGCGGCGCGCAGTATGAACAACGTCTTAGATTCGGCGTCAAACGTCTCGACTCCATCGCTCCATAACTCGTTGAGCTCGTGTAACAACGGTTGAAGGTACACATCGATATCGTTTACAGGAGATGTTGGCCCTGGAACAATTGTGATAGAATGAACGAGGTCGATTTCATGCACAACCACGGGGGGAGGTTATATGGTATCAACACAACTGGCCAAACACTGTAATGTTGGTTGAAGGAGCCGAATGGGTTAAAACCATCAGAAGCGAGCCCTAGCCTGACATTTCTTGGGTCCGAGGCAAAATCTGGGAATTCGCCGTCAAAAGCTTTCCATGCGTCACCGTCTCGAGGATGCCTCATCTTGCCGTCTGGGTTAGCTTCTGTCGCGTGCCACCGCATTTGCTCAGCCATCTTCGGGGACATGAATAGTCTCTAAAGCCTTGGACGGAGCTGAAAATATCTCATGCTCTTAACTGCCCGTCGTCTCTTCTTCTTATTATTATGCCCCTCACCCTCCACCATGTATTGGTCAGTGCCACATCGTCTGCATTTATCTAACGCAGCGTCAGGGCCCAAAACAACATACAATCATACAGGCATGCATCGATTTTTATGTACCCTAACCCCATCTTTATGATTGTTTTCTTTGCTTCGTAGAATGATGACGGTAACTCGGCTCCAATATTGTAGAAGGCGTCTGACAGCAGCTCAATCACGTCTGACATAGTCGCATCAGAGGAGCCACGTTTACACTTTATACTATACAGTTTGGTCAGAAATGACAGTTTAGAGTATCTTTCATTCCCTGCCCAAACACATGCATATATATATTGTCATACCACGTACATATATAATATATGTATTTCATCGCATATATATTATAATTAATCAGTCACTTAAACAGTTAGAATGATTAATTCATTATTTATACCTGGGTACAGCGGTTTGTCACCTTCCGTCATGAGCTCAAAGAAATCTCTAACCACCTCAAGGCGTAAGTAGTCCGCGACTGGTCCATCGACCACTACATCCCCGCCGTCTCCTGCTTCATGCTGCCCAAATGCTTCCATCACAGTGTTATTACCCCGGATTATTTGCATGGCCGCCGTCGGCGTCATCGTCACTGCTTTCGACTTGCATTGCAATGTGAGAACTCGAACCGACTTCTAGATCACCGGCGTTGTCATGTAGTTCACCCTCTCCATGAAACGCCCAATTGAGGTAATACCTGGGAAACTGCTTATCCATACAATGGGCAAATACCTCCTCTCGAGTCTTCCATTTGTCGAACTTACACTTTTCACGCGGACACCATATCTTACCCCGAACATCACTACCACGCAAGAAAGCAAACTCCAAAAACTGATTCAACCCCGCCATGTATTGCGGTGACGATCTGGGTAAAGAGATCCATGATTTATCCACCATTATTATATTATTGATATAGGTGTTTCACAACAAAACGACAGAAAATATGAAATAAGAAGGGAAAGATTATGACGTATCACATATTCTACATACGCATATTTATAGCCAATGCCCCTAACCTTTAAGCGTTTACCAAAGGCAACACTGTCCAAGCGCTTACCGGCGTTTTTTGGAATCACTGCTAATTAAAGTAATAATTAAATATTGCATATCGGCGTTTCTGCGACACGCCGGTGTGCATTATATATTATTTAATATGCATATCGGCGTTTGTCAGAAGCGCCGATATGCATAAAATAATAAAATAACATACAGGCATTTGTAGGTAACGCCGGTATGCATTATTTAATTATACTTACCGGCGTTGCCATCCGAAACGCCGGTGTGCTCCCAAACTCCTATAAATAGCGGTACTCCCCCTCATTTTGTCTTGCCCACTCGTTCTGTTTTCTTCCCAATTCTTCCTTCTTCCTCGTTTTTGCCTTGGTCTATGGTTATTGTTTTGCTCTCTGTTTATATTTATTTATGCTTCATCTCAGTTTATTTAATTATTCATTGTAATACAGTTATACTTCCCATTACTTTCTGTTTACTTTATTTATCACTCATTTAGATGCTCTGAATTATCATTCTTGTTATTTTCTTTTAATGTGTCATAATATTAAATTTGTTTTAATCCTCTTAATTTTTTTATCTATTTATCAATATTTTTTATTTATATATCCATAATATTAAATTTTCGGCCCAATTTAATTTCAAATTGGGGCGATTTTTTTAATAAATGTTATTTGCTTTCCGGCGTTTTACGAAACGCCGCTAAGATATTAAAATATAATAAAACATACCGGCGTTTGGAGCAAACGCCGGTTTGTTTTATTATATTTTAATATGCTTAGCGGCGCTTGCAAAAACGCCGTTAAGGTGGGAGTTGATTGAACTATGTTAATTTAAGAAAACCGGCTGATAAGCTTCATAATTGCACACATATTTCATCTGAATTTTCTCATTTATCACATGTTTTTGGTAAATAAATAGATAGAAATATAGCAATACTCATAGGGTAAAGAAAATGATATGAAATACTTGTGTGCGAGATTATGAGTTGAAATTGCTTAATTTTTGATAATGTGTTGAGGAACTCACCACCCCTTTCTAATTAATGTGAGTGGGAACAAATGGACATGCATATGAACACCAAAAGAATGGAAGCAATGAAGAAGAGAAGAAGAGAAGAAGAGAAAAGGAAAACAGGGGTTCGCTGGACATTAGCTCTCAGCGAACGGACAGCAAATCGATCCAAAAAGCACCCTCTCTACCAAATTCTTCGCTGGAGGTTCGCATTTCGCGAACGCATAGCGAACCTGTGAAAATGGGGTTTGCTGAATGTTAGCCATCAGCGAACGAACAGTGAACCTGCGAAAAAATGAAACTTTGCGTTTTGCACCATTCTCACTCGAAATTTAGGGTTTAAAAGAGGGCAAAACAGAGGGAGCTGACATTCTTCACTTCTTGGGCATATTGGGGAGCTTTGTGGTGTGCTAGGGGCATGGATCTTGGTGGAGATGGAGTTGGGGTTTGAAGTTTTGAAGAGATTTGGGCTTCACATCTTGGTTCTTCTTCTCCATTCTCCTTCCCTTACTTTTGTTCAATGTTTATGACTATTATTGTATATTTTCCTTTGGGTTTGTTGAACATGAGTAGCTAAACACTTTGTTTTAGGATTATTTTGAACCCTTGTATGGATTAACTCTTGATTCTTTCTCTCCTTTTGTGATTAATGTTATATATATGTTTATTTCACTCTAGCCCTAATGCCTCTAAACGCTTGATCACCATTTAGTTGATTTGTTCATTTGACTTCTGACTTGAGAGAGTTAGGTTATGTGTAGAACTTGAGTGGAGTAGTGTGAGAACTTGAAGTTTGCATGACAAATGAATGGTTTTGTTAATAAGATAGACATATACTTATTAGTCTCACATAGCCACATTAGGGTTGAAACTTAGAAATTGGGTTTTATTAATTGTGACAAGAGATTGCATGATTAATGGAATTAAACACTTGTTCTTGACTCGACGGAGCGTTTACAAGTATTCTAGAACCCTAGGTTAGCAATTATATAGCTATTAAAAGCAATTGTGAGAGGAGACCATTTTAAGGTTAGGAAATACAAGGGGGATAAATAATCTTAAGTCTCAATTTATCCTTGAAGTTGGAGAATCACTTGTTTATAGTTTTCTTATTTTTTTTTACATAGTTACACTTCACTCTCAATATTTGGATCACTCAAATTGAGCGAGAGTGCGATTATCATTACTTGACCGGGTTTTGGAACCAAATCCTCGTGGGAACGATACTTTACTTTCACTTTATTACTTGGCGCGGCCCGTGCACTTGCGGAGCGAACACCGGCGTTTCCTCGAATCGCCGGAATGTTTTAAATTTAAATAATCACATACTGGCGTATACCCGGAACGCCGGTAAGCTTGAATATTTTAATATTTTCGCACACCGGCGCGTTCCTAAAACGCCGGTATGCTTGAATATTATATGAATATCTGGAACTCTCTTTGCGGCGATTTAAGGTTCTCTACGGCGTGTCTGGAAACGCCGAAAAACATCCTTTCCACATTAATTTTTCGGCGATTGGTGAAAACGCCGTAGAGCTATTTCGCCGGTAAAAAACGCCGAAACGTGGGGAAGAAAAACGCCGGTAAAGGCCTAGTGTTTTGTAGTGTAAGTATACTTTGAGAGTAAGAATATGAATATTAAAATTTTGTCCTTGATACTAACTATAGGAACAAAGAAAGAGATGAAACACAATATATAATATATTTTCTAAACGCTCATTCTTAAAGAAAATAAGCCAATTTATTTTTCTACATGACATAAAAATAATCTATCTTAAAAATAAGCCCCTTTAAAACAAAAGTTCATCCAAACATGTTTATAAGTCAAATGAGAAAATAAGCCTTTTTTCAAAGTTCATTTAAACATAAAAATAAGTCAATCTTTAGCTTATTTTCTAACTGACTTAAAACTAAGTCAGCTTAAAAATAAGCCACTCCACAAATCAAGCCAAAGTGCCAAACACATCCAGAGGATAATACAAACAGGATAATATTCCACTTATTCTGAACCTGCTCTGTGTCCTTTCATTATTATGTTTGATGAATATTTTAGTCGAAAAGTATTTAGGTTTTTGTAATTTGTAAAGAAAATGAAGTTTCATATACAAATTACGACAATAAATGGAAATAAGATATTACTTTTGATTTTTGATTTATATGAAATGATTATATGATAGTGTTGTTCCCTGATGATCCTTCAAGAATCAAGATTAAGCCACATCCCTTGTTTATATCGTTGGTTACTTTATCATCATATCATAAAGATATCACTTTGCAGTCATCCCCACTTCTGAAACATCATATTTCTGTGATGCAGGATGCAAATATACAGCCCATAACCATCATCCTACGGTAATCACTTCACCAATGAGGAAACTCATTGTTTTTTAATTCTATACAAACAGGCTCCAAATAAGGTAATCTCTTTAATGCCTTTGACTTTTCTTTAAACCATGTGAATGCAAGATGTAATCATTCCTTTGCTGTTCTTTTCGAATATCAAAACATCAGATGACATGCATGTACACTAATCAATGCTTCAGGCCACAGAGAAATCAGTACTATATCTATTGACCCACTTTCCAACTCTTACTTTTTGCTCTCTGATTCATTTACTAATTGCTTCATGTAATCTTTATTTAAAATGGTATTTGTCCATTAATTAGTATGCTGGAGTATCGAGTATCGAGACAATATCTCTCCTTTAGTATTTGTTGCCGCCTTCTCATTGGTGTTTGGGAGAAGTGGATTTTTTTCAACTTAATTATTTAGAAGTTGGTTTGGTTAAAAGTTAAATTGTGTGAAATGATTTATTTATGTTTGAATTAGTAGTTGCATAAGTGTTTTTTTTTTCAAACTAATTTTTACAAACATATTTGGATGATTATTTTTAGAAACCAGTTTAGATGGAAACATGATATTTATTGAATAATACACAATTAAAATATACATATATTTTCTATAATTTAAAATTACAAAAATTTAATAGCTTAAATTACATGAATTGCACAAGTTCTAAAGAATGAATTGTGTTAAAAACTTGTATGAATAGTGCAGTTTGTTATAGATTTTACACGTGTCATTTTCACCGAAAATTGCTGATAAAATGATGAACGTACGAAATAATCTCTTTTTTGGACTGAACACATGAAATAATTAATCTTCCATTTTACAGATTTATGGACCATCCAAACACAATGACTATGGATCACAGTCCTTTCCTAGGATAGATGATGCTGTAAGAATGGCAAAAGAACTGAAGACTGAGGAGTCATGGCGTCAAGTGCAGCATGAAGTTTGGAGGGTCTCAAGAGCCGTCAGACAAATATCTTTAGTTTTAAAGGGTCTACCAACATGAATAGTATGAGAAATGTTTGTAGTTCACTAGCTCTTTTAATTTATAAGAGAATATGGCAAATTGTACAAGACAGAATTCACATTGACATCGATCCAAGAGAAACATGTTAGTGATACATTGATGGCTGCCACAATGAAGCCTAACCCCTGTAACCTTTGATTGTATATCTGCAGATGAATAATTGATGCATGCCAGAAAAAGGCCAACTCCTGTAAGTTTTGATTCTTAATGATAACCAAATTTTTATTATTAAATGACTTGTCATTGATAACAATATTTTTCAAGAGATATATTAACAACTCAATGAGCTACTAGTGACGGCTATTAAGTTGCTAATAACAAACCATTTATGATTTAAATCCCTTGATTATCAATACATTGATGGTTGTTTAACATGTGATTGTGATTAATTTCCTTATAACAGACTTTATTATGAACTTATGATTTGCTTCTCCAATATTTCTTACAATTACTTTAACATATTGACATTATTGACATTGTAGCATCAATATACTATACAATGACACCAAAATTAGTAATCAGTAAATATTCTTCATAGAAAAAAGTATTAAAATAAATAAATGATCGCAAAATAGTCATACTCATAGTAAACTAATAACTAAACTAATACTAGTTATTACCACCGAAATTGTCACTAATTAATTTCAATAAATATTGCTTTATACCATTCATGTAAAAAAATAAAAGAAATAAAAAATGGTTAATATAACTTTTGATCTTTAATCATTCAATTAACTTTCATAGATGAAAACAAAAATTAACTAAAATTTAAGTGACAAAAAATATATTAAAAATGGGTTAAAGAGTCCCCATTTGGTAGGAGTTCTAGAGAATGGAATATACTAATCAGCTATGACCCTCTTATTTATGTAGAAAAACTGATTCGAACTCACCAACTTAAATTCCAGTAGAAACTAGTTTATCATTATTTTAAATCACTTTTTCTCATGACTCCCAAGACAGGTTAATAACCACCATGTATCAACTAATTATTAACATAATAGTTAATAGTTAATCATTGAGAAGTACTCCCTCTGGTTCCTAATATTAGAGCCTAAATTTTGAATGGTTTTGGTCCCTAATATAAGAATTCATCTCACATTCTCTCCTCATTTAATGTATTTTTCTTACTTTGCGCCTAGCTCTCTTTTATATTTATTAATATTTATGTATTTCTCTCACTTAAAGGTATCATAATAAATATGGATAATATTGGAAAATAAGTATTAACTCTATACACGCAACTAACATTCACATGTTTTCTTAAGAAGCGTTTTTTTGCGGCTAGCTCTTATATTAGTGACCAGAGGGAGTACTAATTAATTAATAGAATAATTGAATTCTAAATAATCTATTCTCCTACCTTTTTCCACATTAATTTATGCTTGATGATTGTCATTTTATAACACATTTTGACCTTTCATTAGGAAGAAGGTTCACCCTTCCTTTTCCTTCCCCACGAACTAATCACCAACATTCTCACACGCCTTCCCATCAATTTTTTAATGCAGTTTTGAAAGATTGGTTGATCAGGAATATAATGAAGAGTGGAAATCTTCTAGATTCCAAGTGGTCTAGTCTCTTTTCTACGGTGGTTTGGTTAGTGTGGGTGAGGAGAAATGAGAGGGTATTTGAGAACAAGATAATGTGTAACGCAGCTATTGTTATTAAAGCACGAAGTATTTTAGAGGTGATCAGTAAATTCAAGTTTCGTTTGAAAGGTGTTAATCTTAATGGTTGTGTGGTGGTGAATAGAGAAGAAAGATGGAGTTTACCAAACAAGTGGTGGGTTAAAATTAATGTGGATGAAGCAGTTAATCGAATGCAGCAAGGTGGTTGTGGAGGAGTGATTAGAGGTGATAAAGGAGATTTCAATGCAGGTTTCTTCTTTCAAATAAATAATTGTTTTAGCTTGTTGGCTGAGATAAGAGCGATGCTCCATGGGTTAAAATTAGCTTGGGATTAAGGGTTCAGAAAGGTGGTGATTGAATCAAACTCATTAGAAGCTGTGAATATGGTGCTAAATCATGTAGGTGACTTGGACTAAGTTTTTGCCTGTATTGGTGATATTTTGAAGATTCGGGAGCAAGATGTTAGTAGTTTGGAGTACGCAGATCATTAGTGGAATATCCTCAAATATTGGAGTACGCAGATTAGGCATATTCCTAGGGAAGCTAACAAAGCAGCTAATATGTTGGCGAAAATGGTGTTTGAAGTAGCACCTGGTTTTCAAGGGGATTTTGGTATCATTTTTATACCTCGGAATAGTTATGTGCTATTTTTGTTCAATACCAAATCCCCTTGGAAGTTTCTCCACAATAAAAAAAAATCATGTGTCTCACGATTATATGGTTTGATTTAGGATTTCTTAGGTAATTGTAAAAGTTTATCAACTATTTGGTTACTTTATTAAAAAGGGCAAATACCCAAATTTGATACATAACTATTGGTCAAAGAACAAAAATAGTACATAGTTATCCCAAGGTACACAAACGATATTGTTATATTAGTGAAATATCACTTTTGATCTCATGCACCATATTTGGTATCATTTGTGTACCTTGAAATAGTTATGTACTATTTTTGTTCCTTTACCAATAGTTATGTACTATCATTTTTGCACGTTCGCCTATTAAGAAATCACTTAATTGATGAATCTTTATGATCATTAGGGCCCTACCATGTAATGCAAAGTCATTACTTAGTTACATTTTTTTATTAAGTTATTGGAATCCACCGCCTAGCTTTGTCCTTCATTATCAATTTTTCATGACCCACCCACTCATTCCGTTGTTTACCATTCTATTTCACTTTTACATTTTCCCCTTCATGCCTCTTTTTGTTAATGCTTCATACTGAATCCACTACTTTGAATTAATATTTCTACTCCCTCCATTCCTAAATATAAGATCACTTTAGCAAATTTGGAGAGATTAATGAAGACATTCCAATGAGTTAAGATTACATGAAAACTCCATATTAAAATACCCCTCACCTGAGTTTTAAAAATATCCTCTCACTTTCAAACCACTATTTTTTGGGTGAAGGGAGTATAAGGGTGATTTGAGGAAAACTTGAGTCAAATTAGAAAGTGATCTTATATTTAAGAACAAACTCTTCTCCCTAAAGTGATCTTATATTTAGGAACAAAGGGAGTATTAAATTAATAGTGTGTGGAATGCCAATATCCTTAACATACCAATATCCTTAATTTTATCAAATCAGTTAACTAGCTCTTATATTTAGGATGTGGGGAGTATTTAATAAACACACTTTTGGAAAAAAAAAACCCATAAGAAGTAAGATTAAGTTACACATTTGTTTGAAGGGAAAATGAAAACATAAATACCTTCTAATTTCAAAATCCCCTATTTCCCCTGTTTAAATTATAATATGAGAATAATTAATTTTCTCTAAAAATGAATAACTATACTTAATTATATAAATTACAATAAGGTTCCTCATAAAAGAATTAATCACAATCAAGTCCCAAATGATGATCAAATTGTGGTGAAATTCCAAGGGATACGTCACTGAATTGGTAGCTCATTGAGTTAACTAAAAATGTAGTAATCATTGTTCATTGACAATTCAAAAAGCTGCTATTAATCCCTTAGAACTCAATTTAATTTGATTATTATTCGCTATTTAATTGTAATTAAGTTCACCATGAGGGACTGTTCCTGTTCCTAAATACTCTCTCCAATCCTAAATATAAGACCTATTTGAGGAGATGAGTTTGGTCCTAAATATAAGACCTATTTCTAAGTTTTACCAATTTTTTCCTAGAATATCATTATTGATGCCCCTAATAATAGACAAAAAGAGAGGGAAGGTGGAGTCAATGCTCCCTAATGATAAACAATAATAAAGGGAGGGTGGAGTCAATGCTTCTTAATGGTAGACAAGAGGAGAGGGAGAGTGGAGTCCATGCTCTCTAATGATAGACAAGAAGAAAGAGAGGGTGAAGTCAATGTTCCCTAATAGTAGACAAGAAAAGAGGGAGTGTGGGGGTGAAGGTGGATACTGGATAGTTAGGGTATATTGGTAATATCATGTCATTTTAACTAACTTAACTAACACCCTTAATCTAATCAAATTTATATTTAGGACCGAATGGAGTAAAAGGAAAAGGATCTTTGTCTCGTGGAACAACAAAATGGCTACACGAGCATATTCTCAAAGTCAAAAACATGGGAATAACAGAAGTCATAACCAAATCTCTTTCTCGGCAAATCAAAAGTTGCAACTAACTGCAAGAAGGAGTCATGAAGATGATCACTCCAACCAGCTCTGCAACAACATTACTAGTCATACTCACATCTTACATATTTCTTCTCACACGTCCTTCTTCCAAACCAACCTTTCACTCTCTCTTCCTATCCCATTCCCTCTCAGATATTCCCTCCATTTCCCGCCACCTCCGCTCCCTCACGCGCCGCCCTCACGCCGCCGGCACCGAAGCCAACGCGGCCGCAGCAGCCTATGTTCTCTCAGCTCTCACCGCCTCTCACATTCCTTCCCACATAGCCTCCTACAACGTTTCCCTCTCATACCCCATTTCTCGCTCCCTCTCTCTCATTCACCCACCTCCTCAACAACCCACCACCTTCTCTCTCCGACAGCAATCCTACCATGCTGACGTGGAAGTCGACGTTTTGCCCACGTTTCATGCTTATGCTAAGTCTGCCTCTGTGGTTGGCCCTGTGGTTTATGTTAACTATGGGCGTGTGGAGGACTATTTGAGGTTGAACCAACTTGGGGTCAATGTTTCAGGTACTCTCCATCTTAATTTAAATTTGGGACCTATTTTATTTGCGAAGATAAGTTTTGTGCCAAGTATGATTTTTTCTAATTGTTTTTGACATTTCCCAAATTATTTTTATTCCTTCGTTCTTGAATATAGAACTTAATTGATTTTTTTTAGATAACTGAGGAAGTTAAATGAGCCACTTAGTATGGATTTTGTGTACTGTTAGATTATATGCTAGCTTATGAGTCAAGTAAACAGGTTGAGAGAAAAAATTCAGGAAAAAATCAACTTATTAGTAATGTTATGCTCGCTTGTTGTGGGGTCTGATGTTGTAGGGTTTGAAGCAGCCTCTATGCATAAAGCATAGGTAAGACTGCTTACTATATTCCCTTCCCCAACATTCTGATTAAGTAGGGACTAAAACTGGGTTGACCGTTCTTTTTTTTTTGAATTTTTAATAGGATCCTTTGAACTAATCAAATGAGTCTTATATGAGGGATCGGAGGAAGTAATAAACATGCAAGAGAGATAGAGGTAGGGTTGGGATATAGGTAGATGGTTACGGGATATTGTTAATATCATGTGGTTGTAACTAATTTAAATGACATTCTTAGTCTTATCAAATAGGTGAATATGGTTTATGTTTAGGAGTGGAGCAAGTATCTGTATGACATGTGATTGGTCCTGTGGTTTACGTTAACTATGGGTGAGTGGAGAACTATTTGATGTAGAAAGAAATTGGGGTGAATGTTTCAGGTACTGTGGTATTAGCACGGCATGGGGAAATTTACAGAGGGGATATTGTGAAAAATGCGTACGAGGGAGGAGCAATTGGAGTGGTGATATATTCAGATAGGAAGGATTATGGAAGTGCTGATGTGGCACATTCCTTCCCTGATGGCAGGTGGCTGCCGCCGAGTGGTGTGCAGGTGGGAACAGTGAATAATAGATTGGGTGATCCTACAACTCCTGGTTGGGCAAGTAGAGATGACAATGATGGTGATGGGTGTGAGAGGCTATCCATTGATGATGTTGAGAAAGAAGGGGTTGCTTTTCTTTTACCTTCTTTGCCAGTTTCAGCAGCTGATGGTGAAGAGATACTAAGGTCAATTGGTGGTCCAGTAGCATATGATGATTGGCAAGGAGACAAAGAAGCACCTACTTACAGGGTTGGACCAGGTCCAGGAATTCTCAATCTCAGTTACACAGTAAGTATGTATTTTATTTGAAGTTTATACAAGATCACTACTCTATAATGCCATGATTTATCAGTGTAAAGTCAACTGTGTGGTTGTGAAAATATCAGAGAAAAAGTAAAAGGGTGTCCTTAGCTGAATTCGTTATATTCACTTTTTGGTGTGTAGGGGGAGCAGATATTAGCAAAGATTGAGAATGTTATTGGTATCATTAAAGGATCAGAAGAACCTGATCGGTGTGTATGGATTTTCTATGTTTATAAGTTAGCATAAATACTAGGCAATCATTTGCATTTAACAGGCAATTTTTTACACTGTTGCTACTATCTGCAGATTTGTCATCCTTGGAAACCATAGGGATGCATGGACATTTGGAGCTGTGGATCCCAATAGTGGTACTGCAGCACTTCTTGAGGTAAAGTTGGCAACATGCTATGGATTTATTTAAACTAAAGGGTAATGGACCTAATCTACCCTCCAAGTAAACACTTAAGAGCACTGGGCACCCTGAACTAACAACAGGCCCTTATTTGCATTCGAAGTAACCAAAGTGGTTAAAAAATACCATGAGTGGACGGTCAATCACGTTTGACCGTTAATATGCCCATGTGGCTGCCACGTGGATTAAGTCTCATTTGGTTTTCTGAATTTTATCAATTGGTACTTGAAGTTTGATTGAACATTTTGATCTTCAAAGGCTTGCATAGCATTATTTTGTGAGTATTATCTAGCATGCTGTATTGCCATGTCAATTTTAGTGCATTAGGTACTTAATGGTCGGGGGCTCTCCTATCATGATCTCTTTCATCAAGACTCAAATTTGAAATTCTTATACTTAATGCAAGTAGTAGTGGTTGTTTAGTATCACTGTTAAGTTCTTAAAGGATGGAGCTTAAAAAAACTAAATGTATGCTAAATTGCTACTGAGTAATGTCCAATTCTGTAGAGAATCACCAGCATATTGATATCAAATGAAGTTATTAATGTGTGTGTGTGTGTGTGTGTATTGATCCTTGTTTGATGCAGATTGCTCAACGACTTGGTAAACTTCAGAAAAGAGGTTGGACACCTAGAAGAACGATTATCTTATGTAACTGGGATGCAGAGGAATATGGCCTTGTATTTTTCTTTCTCCCTACTTCTGTTTAATTACACTCAACAAAAGTTTGATTTCATCACTTCCTTCAGATAGGATCTACTGAATGGGTAGAAGAGAATAGAGAAATTCTTGCTTCAAGAGCTGTTGCATACTTGAACGCTGATTGTGCAGTAAGGGGACCTGAGTTCCAGGCCCTTGCAACTCCACAGCTAGAAGAATTAATCAAACGAGCAACTCAGCAGGTATTGCAGAATCAATCTCAAAAAGGATATAAATGAGGTTAAAGATTCAATTCTGAGTTCTTAATATTTCAATTTCTTTTGTGGTTGTCACTTTCCCTTGCTTTTCAATATTGACATTGATTCTTTTGAAGGTCAAGGACCCAGAGAATTCTTCATTGACTATCTATGAATCATGGGCTGGTTCTCGTAGTTCTCCTGTGGTAGGTCAATTGTTATTGTTTTGCATTTACATATTTATGTTGAGGACAAATAATCCTTTGGCCCCAGTGATTTCGACTCAATTATAACTCACTCCCTACACTTTGACTTGGTACAACTCAGTTCCTTTAGTTTTGACTTAAGCTGTAACTCTGTCTTTGAAATTTGACTCACTTAAACTCCATCCCTATAGTTTCAACTGGGTTATAATTTTTTCAGTATTTTTCCCATATGGTATTTTCCCAATTGTAAGCTGCACATTGCCATGAGAAAAAAATTATGCATTTCAACAAACTATGGAGTGATCTCTGAGGATTAAATGTTGTTATCTATAAAATCTCAATATCTATGCTCAAAATCAACTTGTTGGTTCTTGGACAGTTAGGAAGATTAGGAGGTGGGGGATCAGATTATGCAGCTTTTGTGCAACATGTGGGAATTCCATCAGCTGATCTGTCTTTTGGTAAAGGTAATGGCCCAAATTTATTTGTTACTACTTTATTGCCCTGATGCAGATTTGTGAATCAGATCCTTTATATTGTAAATTCACCTTTTCTAGTGAAAAAATGATACAAATTTATCAACCACAGATGTATGAAAGAAGTTGCTATTTTTCTGTTAAATTTTTGTTTCTGAAGAAGAAACTTGAGCGAAACCATGTTAGCTTTCTCTTTAGGAATTCATAATGGAAATAACATTGAATATGGGAAAATGGGAGTATGGGAAAAATCCTTATTTTCATAGAAGGGAATTTTGTTACGTGGCATACCCATAGCTAATGTCTTAATTGTAGAACATGGATGTCTCAAATCTTTTAATGCATAATAGTATGTGGCATTCATGTTAATAGTGGGCTAGTTCAAGAACTAGATATCTTGGGTGTGTATTATTTTGGTGTTGATTCAATGTGAATTATCAGCATAACTACTTCAACTTAAAGGCCAGTGATTGACAGATGCTACCAGTGTATTGGAGACATGTTTTAAAGATTTCTTTAGATGTATATCATTCATTATTGTTTTGATTTAAAGGACTTACACTTGATTAAAATCACTTGCAGATTATCCAGTTTACCACTCATTATATGATAATTTTGACTGGATGGAGAAATTTGGTGACCCTAATTTTCAAAGACACAAAGCAGGTTGGTCTAGGAGCTTCTTTTAAAGCATCTGATTAATAAACTTCAAATCTTCTTACTTTATTCAATTGTGTATGACCTGTCAATAATCGCATATGTTATGGAAATTACCAGTGGCTAGTGTTTGGGGTCTAGTTGCTCTTTGGCTAGCAGATGAGGAGTTCTTGCCTTTTGACTACCTATCTTATGCAAAGGAACTCCAGGTATATGTCTGTTTCAACCTTTTAGGTTGGTCCAACTAAATATATATTTCTATCGATTGAATGGTAGTTTATTGATTTATATGTCCTTTAATAGGAACATTCCCAATTCCTCACCAAGCTAAATATTGCAGATTAGTGCAAAGAACCTGGAAGGTGAAATTTCAAATAATGATATTAGTTTGTCTCCCATATTCAAGTCTATCAGAGAACTTGAGAAGGCAGCAAAGGATATAGAGTGCCAAAGAAAGGTAGCTCTTTGAGTGAGTTAAAACTAGTGGCATTTTGTTTTATCATTTGAACTTTGTGGAATTTTCTTTGCTCAAATTGAGAAGTGTATTTGAAGGCAATAGAAGAAAGTAGAGGTTGGACAGCAACAGTATGGAGAAATGACCAACTGAGAGTGAGAGAGCTGAATGATAGACTGATGATGGCTGAGCGTGCCTTTACTGACAGAGATGGCCTCTTCGGAATGACGTGGTATAAGCATTTGGTAAGAAGTGTATTTCAAGACCACCTTGTTCTTGATTCTTCTGGCATTCTCTCATAAGAAAGATACACATATTGCACAAGTTCTAAAGAATGAATCGTGTTCAAAACTTATGATATTTTACATGTGTCATTTTCACATAAAATTGCTGATAAAATGATGAGCACGTGAAATAATCACTGTTTTGGACTGAACACGTGAAATAATTAATGTTCCATTTCACAGATCTATGGACCATCCAAATACAATGACTATGGATCACAGTCCTTTCCTGGGATAGATGATGCTGTAAGAATGGCAAAAGAACTGAAGACTGAAGAATCATGGCACCAGGTGCAGCATGAAGTTTGGAGGGTCTCAAGAGCCATCAGACAAGTATCTTTAGTTTTAAAGGGCCTACCAACCTGAATAGTATGAGAAATGTTTGTAGTTCACTGGCTCTATTAATCTTTAAGAGAACTAGCCACTATGCTCCCGCGCAATGCGCGAAGAGATGAATAATTTGAAGCTGCAATTTCCAAAATGATTAGACAATAAAAAAGACAATAACAAAGGGAGGACAAAAGGTGAAGCGTTTCTAGCTAGTCGCCTGAGTATTATTGTTGTAGTGTCAAAAGGTGCGTGTACGAATTGTCCCCTATGTAGCCTAAAAGACGAAGTACATTATTATGTGTGTGTAAACATTATTACTATTATGAATTTTAAATACGATCATAATATATGTGTGTAATCATTATTATTATAAATTTTAAATACATTTCAATATTATAATCTCACAACTCATAATTTTAATATCATAATCTTTATTGTAAATTTTAAATACATTTCGATATCATTGAATAATTATTTTTATGTGTGTGCAATTATTATTTGGGTAAGGGACCTAATCTGCCCCCGAAGTAACCACCAAGGAGCGCTGAGCACCCTAAACTAACAACAGGCCCGTATCTGCACTCCAAGTAACCAAGGTGTTAAAAAACTACCCCGGTTTGACGGTCAATAACGTTTGACCGTTAGTATGCATATGTGGACGCCACGTGGAGACCTGTTTTGCCACCCGGCGCCTTGTCATCGCCAAGTAGGATAAGTTAATGTGGGTCCCACATTAAATAAAAAAAAATTCTCCCTCCCTCTTCACCTCCTACCCACGGCCCCCACCCCCCCTCCACCTCCCTTCCCAGCCCCCCACCGCCCGCCCCACCCCTTCACCTCCCCCCCACCACCCGCCCCACCCCCCTTCACCTCCCTCCCTCCCTTCACCACCAGCCCCACCCCCTTCACCTCCCTCCTTCCCTTCACCACCCGCCCCAAAACCACTGTCGTCACTGACGGCGGTAATGTCGTTGTTGTTAGCAAGGAGAGGCAGAAGAAGAACAAGAAGCTTGAAACTCGACACACCGGCGACTTTTCCGGCACCGCTCCGGCGACGGCGACGACTGCTGCGTTGCGGAAGCTTAAGCAGTTCGATCCTTCAGGTGATAAATCTGAACATGGTTGGCCTTCTTGGCTCATCGACGTCGCCGGTGATGGGGCGGGTGGTGGGGGGGCTGGGGAGGGAGGTGAAGGGGGTGGGGAGGGGGGTGAAGGGGTGGGGCTGGCGGTGGGGGGCTGGGAAGGGAGGTGAAGGGGGGGTGGGGGGCGGTGGGTGGGAGGTGAAGGGGGAGGGAGAATTTTTTTTTTATTTAATGTGGGACCAACATTAACTTATCCTACGTGGCGATGACAAGGCGCCGGGTGGCAAAACAGGTCTCCACGTGGCGTCCACATATGCATACTAACGGTCAAACGTTGTTGACCGTCAAACCGGGGTAGTTTTTTAACACATTGGTTACTTGGAGTGCAGATACGGACCTGTTGTTAGTTTAGGGTGCTCAGCGCTCCTTGGTGGTTACTTCGGGGGCAGATTAGGTCCCTTACCCTTATTATTTTTATTGTGTCTTGAAATTTTGTAGAAACAATAACTATCATATATTTTGATAAATATCAACATCAACATCAGAAAAGCATCAACTCAACAATTGAGATCTAGATCATTTTTTTAAAAAATGGTCAAAATGCGGTAAATTAAAGCTATAAGATTTTGTTACTTGAAACAAATCTATATAAGATTTCAATATGTATTACAGTATCGCAATACTATTCTTGCCTTTGATCTCGCTCACACACACTGAAGAAAATGGTAGTCAAAGTTTTTTTTGTAGTGATGCCGCTTATCTCTCTTGAGCAGCTGCTCAAGAGAGGAGAGGAAGTACGTTAATTTTCTGGGCCATGTTTCAACTGTCGCACAACTCCTTCAATGCCCTTTCTTTTTCTTTTTTTTCCTCTCATTCCTCTTCCCAAAACAATTCATTAAGGCCCATCCTTCTCCAATCCAAATTAGTTTCCTTTGGGCTTCACGTTATGGGCACAAGCACACTGATTCTCTTCACAATATGCTAAAAGGGAATGAGTTGTAATTATATAATAATAATTATAACAACAACACCTTCAGATTTGTTAATTTTATTTTAAAATCATGTCAATTTTCATTAAAATTTCAAACCAAGATATTTATCTTTACTCCCCATAATCATGTAAACATTTGATTTTCTATCAAATTCAAAAGAAATTCCGTCAATTTTTTATCAATGACTCTCCAAACACATTAATATATATAAAGAATATTATAAGAAATTGGGGAGTCATTGTAACATCCCTCATTTTATAATAGGATTTAGTTATTTATTTTATTTGTGTAAGACTTTATAATTAAAAAAAATGATGAAATCAATTAATTAATAAAATTTCAAAAAAATAAAATTAAAAATAATACATATAATGATTATTAATATTCAAAAGATTTTCATAATAGGAGAGCAACTATAATGTGAGATAAAAAAAAAATTATTACCAACATATAGAATAAGGTGTAAGCCCATCTAATATTCCAAATGTGCAAGGCCCAATTACAACAAAAAACCCTAGGAAGCCTCTCTCCTATACACACAATGACACACATTCCCTTCTCATTCTTTCTTGTTTCTTGCGCTGCATAACCTCCAGCCGTCAAAGGTATTTTTCTTCTCTTCTTCAAGTTTTTGCTCTATTATCTCTTACTTCACAAAATTATAATATTCAACATCACACTCCATTCCATTGTTTTCGTTAAGCGTGTCATACTCCACATCTTTTCTCACCTAATGGTAACTTGAATTCACGTCAGAGAGCAATGCATTTTTTTTTCAATAAATGTCCATAAAGCACACCTATTTTACCTACTCCTTCCTTTCTTGCGTGTCATGCCATAAGCATTCATAGGTATTATTCTTACTTCACAGAAGCCTTCCCTCAATCCCTTATTTAATCAAAAATATATGAAATTATTTGTGCCTCCATAAATAATTAATGCCTAAAATACTAATGCACATATTTAAAGCACACATCACTTTGATCATACTCATGTAGTTCTTGTGGCACCAGTGTGGGAAAGCATGTGTCTTATTGCTATTATGTTTTTGCTGGGCATTATAGAGTAAATATTTATATTTCATTTAACAACTTCCCAACACCCCATTATAAAATAAAAACCTTAAGAATTATAATAGTGCTGAAACCTATAATAAAGAAAAGGATTTATTTGTTAATTGGGATTAGGAGTGGGATGAGATTTATAGAATAGCAATATTAATAACACTAGTTAGTTTTGAATAGAGTATTAATATATATGTGCTTATGATTTTGTAGATACTCAGTGATAGATTTGAAGTGACCTTGTGAGTTCACCTGTGTGCTAAGGAGCAACAGGTAACTCCGGAAAATTCTTCCGTATACCTGTGATTGTGTATAACTGTATTATAAATAATTACGACTTGATTGAGATATGTAAGATAAATTATATTGTTATATATTGAGATACGTTAGTCTTTTTAAGCATGCTTGTTTGCCACGTATATTATATGAAATGTGTTATAGTTTGTTCCTTTTCAAGCATGCTTATATGTATTGTTATAATTGAATATTACTTTAGTCTTTTTAAGCATGCTTGTCTTCTATCTATGTGAAATATGTTATAGTCTGTTCTTTTTCAAGCATGCTTATGTGTTAATACCGTTTACTTGGTAATTAGACCTTTTGGAAGTATGCCTATATATGTTGAAGGAATGTTATGATATTATGAACTAGAATTGTATATGTTGTTTCTCTGAGATTGGTAAAATTGTCATAGCATTTGCATTCATGGTGATGGGTAGGATTATAGAAGATTTGTATGGAGAATTGTGATATCACGTGGTAAGCCATCACTCGGTGCACAGTGAGTGGTACTTTGTCAGGGCCCTCTCTTCTATGATTTCCTTTGCCAGGGATTTCAAGAAGTTATGGGACATGTGACACCTCCTTACATTCGTTCTTTAAGGAGGGGAGCCATAGTCCATACTTGAGCTCTGTACCTTTGGCAAGGTACATCTCAAGTAATGGTGAGCTTGAAACAATCCAGTCAATTGGATATGTTTCTGTTTGGACTATGTGTGTGGGTTAGCCTATGGCTCCTGTCAGCGGAATAAGGGTGGAGGCGGTATAAGGGAGGCATGCATGATACATTCTTTAACTTCATGAGTTTATTATTATTATTTTTGTTTATGTGTTTGTGCAGTGTAATATGTGAGTAATTAGATACATTAAATTATTTCGTTGAGTATAATTATTTGTAATATATTTGTATATGAGTTGCTGGTGTATGTTAGGATTTTTCGGTAGTTACTGAGATGTCGATCTCACCCCATTATTAACATTTTTAGGTGAAGGAACAAATAGCAGGCAAGGGAAGACACTTGAGGAGTAAGCCTTAAAGGCTCTATTGTACTACTCGAGCACTGTTATGATATTTATTTTGCCAAGGACCAAAGATTTCTGTTTTTGTCATTTAACTACCGATAAGTTTTAAAATTTATTACTTGGTTTGAATTTTATTTTGAAATTAAATATGATGTTTTGCTGGATTTTTATATTGGATATCTATTTTGCTATTTAGTGAACATTTTTGTCTATGTATGTTCGAAATTCTATTGAGGCGTTACAATTTGGTATCAGAGCAATTACGTTCCTTGGCTTTTGGTTTAATTGTTTTACTTTTAATTGTTCCTTAAATAAATGATTTCTTAAATTCTTAAAGGTCTTGGCAAATTAAGTATCATATCATATGTCTTCTCTTTATTTAGGTATAGACTTCATTGTTGGATTCTGTGTAGCTTACTTAGACTCCTTGTGGTGTTATCTATAGGAGGGGAGAATGGTGACCACTCGTAGGACTAATTCGACTCCTGTTACACGTCCTCCCCAAAATAATGACGACATATTACGGAGTTTACATGAGTTAGTACTAAGTATTGACCAGAGAGTCAAAAGGCATGATGATATTTTAGCAGCCAGAAACGTTGAACCGGAGAATGACCATACTATTGAAGAAGAGCCTAGTGATAAGCAGTCTGGAGGTGACCACCATGGAATATCTGAGTCAAGAGGCAGCAGTGGCACCCAATCTCAGCGCCCCTCTGAGTCTATTACCCAAGTTTGGTCAAATTTTAGAAAGTTCAATCCTCCTAAATTTGAGGGAAAGCCAGATCCAGCTGAAGCAGTTGAATGGATAAAGCAGTTAGAAAAGATTTTCAAGGTTGTTGTATGCACCTCTCAACAAAAGGTGCTAATGGCTGAGCAATTGATGCAGAAAGCAGCACAGGAATGGTGGGATAGTACAAAAGACGATGATGTATCCTACGGTTGGGAAGAGTTTAAGGAAAAATTTTTGAAACATTACTTTCCCGTTTCTATTAGAGTTGAGAAGGAAACAAAGTTTCTCACTTTCCAGCAGGGGAATCTCCATGAAGATGAATTCATTGCTCGTTTCTTGGAACTATCCAAGTATTGCTCCTATACTCAGAAGTGTCATGACCCTAAATGGATGTGTGATCGCTTGGTGGAAAAAGCTAAGCCAGAGTTGAAGACAGCTTTAGCTCCATTTCTGGATGAAATAACAAGTTTTGAAAGGATGTGTGACAAGCTGCGTACTACAGCTAGAAGAAAGAGGGAGGAGGAAGTTGAGAAGAGAAAGGAATTTCAGGCCAGATCTGCTTCATTCATGAGACCAACAGGAGGAATTAGCAAGAGGAATAGTCAGAGCTTCAGTGGAGTGAGTAACCGGTTTAATCAGCCGTCAAGGAACTTTTCTAATGGGCCTTCCAGGAGTCATTTCAGTAGACCTCCAAGAAGTCAGTTTAGCGGAAGACAAAACTCTTTCAATGGCTCTTCAGCACCTGCCATCAGTACAGCTAATAGCCAAAAGTGTTCGAAGTGTGGAAGGGTACATGTGGGGAATTGTCTAGTTTGTTACAAGTGTGGAAAGCCAGGTCACATCTCCAGATTCTGTGAGGATGGCTCACAAGGAGCTAGTAATGCTAGAACTGCAGTTCCAGGAAGAGTGTTTGCGTTATCGCAGCAGGAGGCCAGTGCATCGCCAGATTTGATTAAAGGTATATTCAAACTTCAAGGCTTTGAAATTGAAGCTTTATTTGATTCTGGTGCAACACACTCGTTTATATCTGATGCTTGTGTAATTCGATTGAAATTGCATGCCTATGAATTGCCTTATGATATGATGGTTTCCACACCGGCTGGAGCCTCTGTGAAAACTTCTAAAGCCTGTTTGAATTGTTTGATTGAGTTTGATGGTAGGACCTCTATAATAGATCTTGTATGTATACCTATGATAGGTATTGATGTTATAGTAGGTATGGATTGGTTGTCAGCAAATAATGTCATTCTAGATTGTAAAAAGAAGACTATAGTTTTATCTGTTTCATCTAGATGTACTAGTAAACCACAATTATTGTCATCTGTGCATGCTGAAAAGTGTATTCGTAAAGGATGTCAAGCCTATATGGTGTTTTTCTCTATTAAAGTAGAGGTGGAAGAAGGGATAGATCAGATTGAGGTGGTGAATGAATTTCCAGAGGTATTCCCAAAGGAAATGATCGGGTTGCCCCCAGATAGAGAAGTAGAGTTTTCTATTGACCTAGCGCCTGAGACAAAACCTATATCTAAGGCCCCTTACCGAATGTCCCCATCGGAATTAGTGGAATTAAAGAGGCAGATTGAGGAGTTAATGGAGCAGGGTTTCATTAGACCTAGTGTATCCCCTTGGGGATCACCAGTACTCTTTGTGAAGAAGAAGGATGGGAGTTTGAGACTATGCATTGATTATCGTCAATTGAACAAAGCGACCATAAAGAATAAATACCCTCTGCCTAGGATTGATGATCTACTCGACCAGTTGAACGGAGCATCCGTATTCTCCAAGATTGATTTAAGATCTGGTTATCACCAACTAAGGGTCAAACGTGAAGATATACCAAAAACTGCCTTCAGGACGAGATATGGCCACTATGAGTTTCTTGTTATGCCCTTTGGGCTAACTAATGCCCCGGCTGTATTTATGGACTACATGAATCGCATCTTTAGACCTTACCTGGATAAATTTGTAGTTGTCTTTATTGACGATATTCTTATCTACTCTAAGGACGAGGAAGAGCATAAGGAGCATCTACGAATTGTGTTGCAAGTGTTGAAAGAGCACAAGTTGTATGCCAAATTATCTAAATGCGATTTTTGGCTTAGAGAAGTAAAATTCTTGGGTCATGTTGTGTCAGCCGAAGGAGTAACAGTGGATCCCGGCAAGGTTGAAGCAGTGTTGAATTGGGAGAGACCACAAAGTGTAACGGAAATCAGAAGCTTTTTAGGACTAGCAGGCTATTATCGGAGATTTATCAAAGGATTTTCACAAATAGCCATGCCACTAACCAATTTAACTAAAAAGAATCAGCCATATGTTTGGAGTGAGGAGTGTGAAGCAGCCTTTCAAGATTTGAAGACTAAGTTGACTACTGCACCAGTGCTTGTGATTCCAGATCCTACGCAGACCTTTACCCTTTATACAGATGCTTCTAAGAAAGGTCTAGGGTGCGTTCTGATGCAAGATGGTAAGGTTGTTGCTTATGCTTCTCGACAGTTAAAGCCACGTGAAGGAAACTATCCTACTCATGACCTTGAGTTGGCAGCCATAGTATTTGCATTGAAAATTTGGAGACATCATCTTTATGGTTCACAGTTTGAGGTATTCAGCGATCATAAGAGTTTAAAGTATTTATTTGACCAAAAGGAACTTAATATGCGACAGCGTAGATGGATGGAGCTTCTCCAAGATTATGATTATAGTTTGAAGTATCACCCAGGAAAGGCAAACGTCGTGGCAGATGCATTAAGTAGAAAGTCGATCCATGTAGCTCAGTTGATGGTCAGAGAACATAAATTGTTAGAGGATGTGCATAATGTTCCTATTGATGTAATGTCAGGTTTGATTGCTAGTATGGAAACATTAACTATTGAAAGTGCAACTTGGAAGGAAGTTAAATTTGCTCAGTTTGAAGACGAGTATCTATTGGGTATAAGGGAGGATGTTGAAGAAGAAAGAGAGTCAAATTTTGAAATTGGTGCAGATGGAATATTGAGATATAAAGGGAGGATTTGTCTTCCTAACGATGGGGAATTAAGGAAACTCATGCTTGATGAAGCTCATAGGAGCAAGTATACAATTCACCCTGGAGCAACCAAGATGTATCATGATCTAAAGCGGAATTGGTGGTGGCGAGGTATGAAGAAAGATGTGACAGAGTTTGTTACTCGTTGTTTGACTTGTCAGAAGGTCAAGATTGAGCACCAAAAGCCCTCGGGGTTATTGCAGAATTTGGACATTCCAGAATGGAAGTGGGATAGCATTTCTATGGATTTCATCACGGGACTTCCTACGACCGCATCAGGAAATAATAAGATATGGGTAATTGTCGATAGATTGACTAAGTCAGCTCACTTTCTGGCTATCAAGGAAGAATATCCTTTAGAGAGGTTAGCAGGCATATATGTGAAAGAGATCATCAGATTACATGGGGTTCCACAGAGTATTGTATCTGATCGAGATCCACGATTCACTTCGCGATTCTGGAGATCATTGCAACATGCCATGGGGACGCAGCTAAAGTTCAGTACTACTTATCATCCCCAAACAGATGGACAAACAGAGAGAACTATTCAGACTCTAGAAGACATGTTGAGAGCTTGTGCAATTGAATTGACGGGAAGTTGGGATAGTCACCTTCCCTTAGCAGAGTTTGCATACAACAATAGCTATCACTCGAGTATTGGCATGGCACCTTATGAGGCATTATACGGACGAAAGTGTAGGTCTCCTCTTTGTTGGACTGAGTTGAGCGAGAGAAGTTTGTTGGGTCCTGATTTAGTGGATCAGACTACTCAGAAGATTAAACTGATACAAGAGAAATTGGTTATTGCTCAGAGTAGACAGAAGAGTTATGCTGATAGAAGAAGAAAACCATTGGAGTTCAAGAAAGGCGAGCATGTATTCTTGAGAGTCACACCGATGACTGGCATTGGCAGGTCAATCCGGGCAAAGAAACTCACTCCTCGTTTCATGGGTCCTTATGAGATTTTGGATAAAGTTGGGCTGGTGGCTTATCGGATTGCCTTGCCCCCACAGTTGGCGAACATTCATAATGTCTTCCATGTGTCTCAATTGAAGAAATATCAACCAGACCCTTCACATGTCATTGAACCCGAAGAAATAGAACTAAGGGATAACATATCTTATAAAGTCGAACCAGAGAAGATTGTGGATGTTATGGATAAGCAACTAAGGAATAAAACCATCAAACTAGTAAAGGTGATTTGGAGAGGAATAACTCACGGTGAGGCCACTTGGGAAACGGAAGAGAAGATGAGACAAGAATATCCTCATCTATTTAACTAGGTATGTCCTTTAGTGTAGTATGAATTTTGGGGACAAAATTCTTTTTAGGAGGGGAGATTGTAACATCCCTCATTTTATAATAGGATTTAGTTATTTATTTTATTTGTGTAAGACTTTATAATTAAAAAAAATGATGAAATCAATTAATTAATAAAATTTCAAAAAAATAAAATTAAAAATAATACATATAATGATTATTAATATTCAAAAGATTTTCATAATAGGAGAGCAACTATAATGTGAGATAAAAAAAAAATTATTACCAACATATAGAATAAGGTGTAAGCCCATCTAATATTCCAAATGTGCAAGGCCCAATTACAACAAAAAACCCTAGGAAGCCTCTCTCCTATACACACAATGACACACATTCCCTTCTCATTCTTTCTTGTTTCTTGCGCTGCATAACCTCCAGCCGTCAAAGGTATTTTTCTTCTCTTCTTCAAGTTTTTGCTCTATTATCTCTTACTTCACAAAATTATAATATTCAACATCACACTCCATTCCATTGTTTTCGTTAAGCGTGTCATACTCCACATCTTTTCTCACCTAATGGGTACTTGAATTCACGTCAGAGAGCAATGCATTTTTTTTTCAATAAATGTCCATAAAGCACACCTATTTTACCTACTCCTTCCTTTCTTGCGTGTCATGCCATAAGCATTCATAGGTATTATTCTTACTTCACAGAAGCCTTCCCTCAATCCCTTATTTAATCAAAAATATATGAAATTATTTGTGCCTCCATAAATAATTAATGCCTAAAATACTAATGCACATATTTAAAGCACACATCACTTTGATCATACTCATGTAGTTTTTGTGGCACCAGTGTGGGAAAGCATGTGTCTTATTGCTATTATGTTTTTGCTGGGCATTATAGAGTAAATATTTATATTTCATTTAACAACTTCCCAACACCCCATTATAAAATAAAAACCTTAAGAATTATAATAGTGCTGAAACCTATAATAAAGAAAAGGATTTATTTGTTAATTGGGATTAGGAGTGGGATGAGATTTATAGAATAGCAATATTAATAACACTAGTTAGTTTTGAATAGAGTATTAATATATATGTGCTTATGATTTTGTAGATACTCAGTGAGAGATTTGAAGTGACCTTGTGAGTTCACCTGTGTGCTAAGGAGCAACAGGTAACTCCGGAAAATTCTTCCGTATACCTGTGATTGTGTATAACTGTATTATAAATAATTACGACTTGATTGAGATATGTAAGATAAATTATATTGTTATATATTGAGATACGTTAGTCTTTTTAAGCATGCTTGTTTGCCACGTATATTATATGAAATGTGTTATAGTTTGTTCCTTTTCAAGCATGCTTATATGTATTGTTATAATTGAATATTACTTTAGTCTTTTTAAGCATGCTTGTCTTCTATCTATGTGAAATATGTTATAGTCTGTTCTTTTTCAAGCATGCTTATGTGTTAATACCGTTTACTTGGTAATTAGACCTTTTGGAAGTATGCCTATATATGTTGAAGGAATGTTATGATATTATGAACTAGAATTGTATATGTTGTTTCTCTGAGATTGGTAAAATTGTCATAGCATTTGCATTCATGGTGATGGGTAGGATTATAGAAGATTTGTATGGAGAATTGTGATATCACGTGGTAAGCCATCACTCGGTGCACAGTGAGTGGTACTTTGTCAGGGCCCTCTCTTCTATGATTTCCTTTGCCAGGGATTTCAAGAAGTTATGGGACATGTGACACCTCCTTACATTCGTTCTTTAAGGAGGGGAGCCATAGTCCATACTTGAGCTCTGTACCTTTGGCAGGGTACATCTCAAGTAATGGTGAGCTTGAAACAATCCAGTCAATTGGATATGTTTCTGTTTGGACTATGTGTGTGGGTTAGCCTATGGCTCCTGTCAGCGGAATAAGGGTGGAGGCGGTATAAGGGAGGCATGCATGATACATTCTTTAACTTCATGAGTTTATTATTATTATTTTTGTTTATGTGTTTGTGCAGTGTAATATGTGAGTAATTAGATACATTAAATTATTTCGTTGAGTATAATTATTTGTAATATATTTGTATATGAGTTGCTGGTGTATGTTAGGATTTTTCGGTAGTTACTGAGATGTCGATCTCACCCCATTATTAACATTTTTAGGTGAAGGAACAAATAGCAGGCAAGGGAAGACACTTGAGGAGTAAGCCTTAAAGGCTCTATTGTACTACTCGAGCACTGTTATGATATTTATTTTGCCAAGGACCAAAGATTTCTGTTTTTGTCATTTAACTACCGATAAGTTTTAAAATTTATTACTTGGTTTGAATTTTATTTTGAAATTAAATATGATGTTTTGCTGGATTTTTATATTGGATATCTATTTTGCTATTTAGTGAACATTTTTGTCTATGTATGTTCGAAATTCTATTGAGGCGTTACAGTCATCAACTATATAATATATATAATCTTTCATGTAGAACTAACACACACACAATTTTAAATATTTTTTGCACAGAACTAAAAGGGTAGGTGGCATACTCTACCATCTGTTAAGCCTAAAAATGCGACAAATTTTTGTTGGGCATGTTTTTTAAGGTGTGGTGGGACATTTTTCTGACAAGGATCCTTGCTTGCCCTCATGAGCATCCCTAAATTCTCAATTATTATAAAGAAAATGCCAGTCATTTTGCTATAGTCTTTATATAGTTGTCTTCATGCTAGCTATATCATGTGATTCTTTCTTTAATCTTCTTCGCATATTTAATTATTTCTTTAGTTATATAATTGTTTAATTATATATCTTAGAAATAAATTTTAAGGAAAATGTGATTACACAATCTTTTTACTATATAAATGATTTTTGTACAATGATTGGAGAGTAGAAAATGACTAATAAAGTTTTTTAGTGAAAAGGAAAAAAAGACTAATAAAGTTGTCAGTCTTTATAAGACGAGTAATTAATTGTATTGCAAGTCAATCCATGCCATCCTTTAGTTCAGTCAACGACAGCTTTGACATCTAGCAGTGGTTTCATTTTTAATGTTAGTAGTACTTTGTCAAAATTGAAGGCATATATTCATAAACCTTATCTAGCTTCCAATTTTAAGTTTCAAGTTTGTTTTCTAAAGATGCCCATAAAACTCAAGCTCATTGACTTGGCTCTTAATCCTTCAAACGGAAATGACATGCACACTTTAATTCACATGCATATGACAATAAACAAATTGAAAGCTCTGTTAACGTGGGGCCCATTGAAATCATTGACAAAACTGAACCTACGTAGATTTTTTTTTTGGACAAACCTATGTAGATTGATCGCCCACACTTCACACTGACCTCGTTACAGCCTTTCCAATAATATTTTCAAACAATGGACCCATCACTGAAATGATCACACAACTCACATCGACCCCACAACTGTCAGTGTGAATCATGGTAAATATAGCACATGTTTTTACGACTCCGTGCGTATCATGGTAATGCTGCGATGCTTATTGTGTACCATATTATAGGCTTGTATTAGTGACAAACGTGAGAAACATATATCAGGGATGAAGTATACGATATTACACCTCAGCTGGACTGATGTAAAGATATAAATCCACAAAGACCAGAACCACTTCATTGGTGATTGCATGGGTGCGCAAGCCGCAAGGCTATATATTTTGGTGATGAGCTAGCTCTTTAGATAGTGCTTCTCTGACATACACAAGAAGACAAAAAAATATAAGATTCAGTGCAAAGAGAGAGACATAAGCATGCAGTACAATACTAATTTATTATTAAGTAAATAAAAGTAAACATATGTGAGCCAACTTAATCAGTACAAGATGGCCCATCAACAGACCCCACTATCGTGAACATAGATTATACTGACATTATGTGCAATATGAGAAAATATATGGCCCATGCAGTTTCAGTCCGCCTCATGGGGTCATCTGTCATTTGGCCCACGTGATTCATGTACGGGACCCACAAAAAAGCTGAAACAAAAGGGAAAAAGACAGAAAAATGTCAGTTGAATTTCATTTGGACAAATAGGGGTCTCCAATTCCAACTTGGACAAATAAGGAAAAATCCCCTATTTGTCCAAATGAAATGTAAAGGAAATGTCTTTTGTGCCCTTCTCTCTTTTAGAAATCAAATTGCAACTTCCCTTTGTCCTGAATCAAATTACTCTGACCTCTCTTTGTCCAAGCCCCACTTCATCAACTTCTTCATCAAACAAAAGAAGCTCTACTCTTCTCCTTCTCCATCAACTTCTTCACCGTCGTTTGGCTTACCCTAATCTTCTTCAACAAACTCGAGCACGAAGAGTAAGTCCTTTTCTTCCGAGGTGGGGTTTTGGTGAAGCGCAGGTGGAAGGCGTCGCCAAGGTTGTGAGCAGGGTCGATTCAATCCTCAATCAACGTAGCTCAAGAAGAAGGTGATGCAGGGTGTCACAGAAGGTAAGTCTTTGGCAAGTTCATGGTTTTTTTCGTTCTCTGATTTTGTGAGGGGTTTTCTTTGTCAAGTATGAAGCTTTCTTTTCTTTTTCAGTTATATGCATACAATGGGTTCAATACATGGAATATCCCCTAATTGTCTTAATCCATATAATGCATGAGCTGCCTTGACTGTAAATCCTTGTCTTTGAACCTTTTAATAAATAAATCAACTTGATAGAGCATCAGTTGTGGAGAGATTTCAAGGACTGGTGCTGCCAAGGGGTAATTTGTCTTTTCAATAACAATTTTTTTGGTCTTTTTTTAATTCATTAGATGTAATTCTGTCATGCCTTGAATATTTTGTAAACTCTCATGAAACTAAAATTGGACAGATGAAACGTGAATCTTCTGTTCATTTGGAGGTTCATATAGCACTTCGTTAATTTAGTTCAGGGTGAATTCAATGTACTTTTTGTATTTTCTAGTTTTTTATTTGGGTAAAGGGTCAAATCTAGCACTAAACTATTGCCAATAGTTTAGTGCTAGATTTGACCCTTTACCCTTTTTATTTTGCCTCAACTTTGAATAGGCTTGTCTGCATCTGGCAGTCCTATTGTCCCTTTCCAAGATCTACATCTTTTTTGTGCATAAGAATTTAAGTGTTTTTGTAATCACCTATATAGAGTGGACATAGTAGACATCATGTAATGGAAATATCCGAATAAAACTGAAGTTGGTCAGTGGCATTGATTATTGTTGTTGGAAATCATGTATATTGCTATAAAATGAAAATCATGATGTATGAAAGCTGTTCAATTTTTGAGATGTTAAGTTTGCTGCCCCTGGCTCTGCAAAATTGCTTCTACATTTTTGACTGAATAGACATTGACTATTCTCTTGAAAGAATTGCAATTCTTCCTGTAAAAGCCATTTAATACTACTTCATTGCTGTAGAATGAAAATCATCATATATGAAAGCTTTTCAATTCTTCCTGTATAGGTGATTAATGGATATTAAGAGTTATGGGCATTAGTGGTTTTCTTTCTCCTTGCCATCAAAATTAATTTTCCACCTCTGGGGCTATTTTTAAGGCTTACTTTGCCTTCAGGTTGTCATTTGATCTTGTTGACAGAAATCTAATGAACATGCGTGTGTGACAGTTTGTTGACAGAAATCTATTTTTGACAGTGAGGCATTTTCTACAGTCTACAATGCCACTGTTTTGTTTCTGATCAAAGAACTTATATCTTATGTTCTGCAGGTTTTATTCTTTCATGTCTTCTCTTCCCCTTCTTTACCTTGTATTAAGTATTGCTAGGGTAAGAGGAGCTTCTTTCTTTCATTGGTAGACAGGAAAAAGCCAAGTTACAAATCAGTAGCTGCTTCCTTCCATTCTATTTTGCTGCTATGAAAAAAAAAATTCAGGTATGATTTCTCAACCATTTTTTTACATTATTGCTTCATTGTTTACTTATATGAAATGGTCATCTCACATTGGAACAAAGGCAAGAGGAATGAGGCTTAATTCAAGACTTATTTTTATTATGTTATTTGAGTCTGTTTATTTTATGTCAATATTATGTTATTAGTATAGTGTTTTATGCTTTACTTTTATTATTCCATCTACTAATTCTATTTGTTTATGGCAGTATGCTGCTATCACAATTAAAATTTGCTGTCAACAACAACATTACATATTAAAACTTAAGATTACATTGAGTTTGAGGCCTTGCTACAGCGTTGGAAGAACAATGTGGATGAATAATGTGAACTGATATCTAATAAAAGGAGAGACAATGAAGCCCTCGAAAAATGAAGACATACAAAGTGACATTGTGAAGAATTCAAGTCCATCAAAGAGGAAAATAAAACGCAATGCTCCTATTCAGACCCTTTGTTTACTAAGTGTTGTGTCAGAATTTTTGTTTACTTCTTTTGTAAAGAGATTCACATTTTCAATATTGTAAACCAATGAAGCAAAATAATTTGGAATGTACCCTTAATGATTGGTAATTCATCAATGACAATATTTTGCATTTATGTAATCATGTAAATCGCAGCTTGTTTAAATATTTGTAAATTTCCTGTTATTAATATATGTTTCCCTTTCATTAATATATAGATGTCACATTCTCAATCCCATTTTTTTGAGAAACGCCAAAACTGGGGTCATATAATACACTCTCCAAGTCCTGTAATTGATAATGCCAATGGAAAAGCACAAACCTGTTTAGATAATAAACCTCCCAACTTGAAACGAGATCGAAACTTTAAGACTGAAATTGATACAAATAGGGAGACCTACAAAGGGGCACCCTTGGTAAAACGTGACAGTTAATTGTGATACTTTGGTAGTAAATAACGTTATGCATGGTAGAGAATTGCGATTCTTGGGCAGTAAATAACCCTTTTGTTTTTCAGGCAAGTAGTTAATGAAAGGGGCACCCTTGGTAAAACGTGGCAGTTAATTGCGATACTATGGTAGTAAATAGTGTTATGCATGGTAGTGAATTGCGATTCTTGGGCAGTGAATAACCCTTTTGTTTTTCAGGCAAGTAGTTAATGAAAGGGGCACCCTTGGTAAAACGTGGCAGTTAATTGCGATACTTTGGTAGTAAATAGCGTTATGCATGGTAGTGAATTGCGATTCTTGGGCAGTGAATAACCTTTTGTTTTTCAGGCAAGTAGTTAATGAAAGGGGCACCCTTGGGAAAACGTGGTAGTTAATTGCGATACTTTGGTATTAAATAGCGTTATGCATGGTAGAGAATTGCGATTCTTGGGCAGTGAATAACCCATTTGTTTTTCAGGTAAGTAGTTAATGAAAGGGGCACCCTTGGTAAAACGTGGCAGTTAATTGGGATACTTTGGTAGTAAATAGCGTTATGCATGGTAGTGAATTGCGATTCTTGGGCAGTGAATAACCCTTTTGTTTTTTAGGCAAGTAGTTAATGAAAGGGGCACCCTTGGTAAAACGTGGCAGTTAATTGCGATACTTTGGTAGTAAATAGTGTTATGCATGGTAGTGAATTGCGATTCTTGGACAGTGAATAACCTTTTGTTTTTCAGGTAAGTAGTTAATGAAAGGGGCACCCTTTGTAAAATGTGGGAGTTAATTGCGATACTTTGGTAGTAAATAGCATTATGCATGGTAGTGAATTGCGATTCTTGGGTAGTGAAAGGGTAATATATATTACCTATTAAGTATTTTTCTTTTGAGTGAAAGGATAATATATATTAATAATAGGAAATTTACATAAACAAGCATATATGTTACAAAGTCAATGGCAATACCACATTCCACAAATTTTTTCCGCATACATTGGTTTGCATTAGTGAAACAATTCAAAACTTTTGACATCAAAAGTGAAAGCAATAAAAAATCTGATCATGACTTTAATTAACCAGCTCCTTGTTTTTGCTGCCTTACTTTCTCCAACAAAGCTGTTTTTCGCTTCCTCTTCAGCTTACCATCATCATTAACCTGTTCTTCATTGTTTTCTACCTCCTCTTGGAGTTCTTGATCACTGCCATTTTCCATATTTTGTTTTAATGCCCGTTCCCTTGCAGCACATAACCCATCATCAGATCCACACACGTCCCAGCCTTTAGCAAGTCCAAGCAATTCATTCTCCTTTGCAAAATCAGGAAAACTAAAGTCAAACATACAATTATAAACCACTCCCACTAGTATCATTGAGAGGTTCAAAAAATCAATATAAACCATTATATCAGTTTGATTGCACATTAGATGTCATGTTTTTGTGAGTGATCTCAGTGAAACTATTCAGTCTTAACTCTATGGTCTCTTTTTGATGCAGTTAAGCCTAATCGTATTCCTGTCGATTGAGGAAAATTTCTTGCGGACTAAAACACATAATCTTCCAAGCAAGTTATATTTAAGCCTCAAAAAAGGGAGAACAACCATAAAATCAAAAACCATAGAACCCACAAAAAAATAATCCCAATACTAAAACAGCAGAAAACTGAACAAAAATTGATCCTTTTCACATCAGAAATTGAAAGATGCAGTCCTTAAAAAAAGAGAACAAAAACTTACCACCATGAATGATTAGATGGTCAAACTTGAGAACAAGGACAAGAGTGAAGGAGAAGAGAGAGGCATGAGCTGCAAAGGCTTGCAGAGACTTGGCCATTCTCCTCCAACTCATCATTCTCCTCCTAACCAGCATTTTGGCCACCAATTGCCAACACAAAATATCAATACAAAAACCCAAACTATCAGCAAGTGAAGAGGGTTTTCTCTCAATTGCCACCAATTGCCAACTCATCATTCTCTTATTCCAAGTGAAGAAAAGGCAAGTTTTCTAATATCAATATAGTAACATCCCAAACTATCAGCAATATGCAAGTCCCACATATTAGAATACAATTCATGGCAAGAGGACACTTATTTTCAAGAATTTATAATATTATTCACATTCCAATTTCCACAGCTAGGGAAAAAAATAAAACGAGGGTATCATAAGAAAATACCAAGCTGATCTCTCTGACCTGAGCAAGAGTTACATACCTTAAAGATTATTCATACCAATGAAATTTCTACAAGAGACTATGAAATCAATCAGTAACTTAGATACTCTTTCACCTCACTTAGCATCAAACTGATATGATGCCTCCATTACTCTCTTGCTGTAGTTTCTAGTTTACCGTTAACATATATGTATTCTACAGTTATAAGAATATCATGTCTCTCAACATAAATGTTATCAGCAAAAACATTGATTTTTCCCATTCAAATAAACTATAACACATCCAAACTAGAAATCAGGGGATATACATAAAAAAGTCCCATGGATGAAACTTTATTTCAGCACCAAATGACACTATGTGAGTCAAGAACAAGACACTAAAGTGATTTTCTCTATTCAAATGAACTACAACGCGTCTAAACTACATATCAAGGGATATACATTGTTTTTTTAAAAAAAATCTATAGCCAGAGAGTACCCAACTTGAAACTTCATTTAACACCGAATGACACAAAAATAAGTGACAAAAAAACCAATTTGATATTTGAACATCAATACATTTTTCTTTGATTAAACTATTGAGAGAATAAAATTGCATGAGTAAAATGGTATAATTCTAATAAAACAGGACAAAAACAAGAGAGAAATGAAGTAAGTTATCTCACCAAACCCAGAAATACAAATCAGGAAAAAGTATGATAAGCGAGTTCAATCAAGAAGAACGACGATGAGTTTGATGGAGAAGAAAAAAGCTCGAGAGTTTCCTCAGTGGGTTCGGCGGAGACGAATGAAGAAGACGAGAGAGCTGGTTTGGTGGAGCAGAAGGAAGTTGGGTTCGATTAAGTTGATTAAGCAAGTTGGTTCCAGGTTTGCTTTTTTTTTATGTTTCAACTTTTACACTTATACATGAAGGGCAGAAAAGACATTTGACCAACATTTTACTTTGGACAAATTGGGGACTGACCCATATTTGTCCAAATTTGAATTGGAGACCCCATTTTGTCCAAATGAAATTCAAGTGGCATTTTTCTGTCATTTTCCCGAAACAAAAGGGTTCTCAAACGTTGAGGGGATATAACAGAACACATTCAAATAATAAAAACAAAAAAAGAGTCTAAAAGCCAAGTTTTGCCATTATTGGAAACTCTGTCATTGTACATGAGGGTCCCATAAACACATGAAAACACATCGGTTCATCCTCACATAGATTGACATCAGAATTCATATTCATTAATATAGGTTAAAGACATTAAAGGGATGGATCTTTTATTTCAACTATCACTATTCACACTAGATTTATGGGAAAATCCCAAATAAGTCCCTCCGAATACCCAAAAGGACAATTAAGGAACCTAAACTTCCAAAAGGACAATGATGGAACCAGCACCTATATGTCATTTTAAAATTTTGCGAAAAGACAAAATTGCCCTCATCCTAAAACACAAATTCCTACCCCACCCTAAACCCACCCTAACACTCACCCTCTACTCACAATTTGTGTTTTAAGATGGGGGTAATTTTGTCTTTTCGCAAAATTTTAAAATGACATATAGGTGCTGGTTCCTTCATGGTCCTTTTGAAAGTTTAGGTTCCTTAATTGTCCTTTTGAGTATTCGGAGGGATTTATTTGGTATTTTCCCTAGATTTATTATCATGATCACATGTGCCGATGCTATATCTTATAGTAAAGCAAAACCAGTAGCTCAAATATACAGGAGCACAAATTATTTGAAGAAGCAGAGTATGTATGTGCAAATATAAATTAGGCCATCCCATCAAAAATAAGTTTTTAATATTCATGGATATATATTAACTTGGATAATCACTTATGGAGACATTCCTGGTTAGATTCTTTTGATAGGATGGTGCACAACATGTGGACCCAACAAGATATATGGCCCATGCATTTACTAATAAAGTGTTAAGTGGACAAATTTAGGACTTAACAGGAACTAAGCCATGAATAAATGGAATTCTGATTTAATTATATGTAAAAAATTTTCTTAAAGTACACCATAATATCATCAACTTTACAAGGATGAAATGTATTTCAACATTCTCAAAGGGAAGGACAAGAAGATCTTTATCTAACTAATCATATTGTCACAAAAAATGCTGAATGTATGTCAACAACACTATCTACTATTTGTGAGGATTGGCAACTCATAACTTCTGAGGATTGGCATGAAAGCTTTGCCCTCTGAGAACCCTCTGATAATGGCTATTGATTAAGAATTCTATATTAAAAGTTTGTTGTGCGGGTGAGGAAATCCGAATTCCTCCGACTTATCAATTTGCCTCCTCAAGATATTTAAGATGTGTTATCTGTTTTGTGGATTTTCGCACTTCAATATACATACTGCTTTTTTAATTTAATGAATTATTTCCGATAGCGACGCATATATTTATACTCATGTACTCACCTTTCATGAGGATGAAAGTTCAGCATACAGGTTACCTTGCAATTTTCATACTAAATCTTTACTCAAATACATTTATGAAGCTGTATGCCTGTATCCAATATTTCCACCCACCATACCAGCGCATGTGTACCCACTAAACACATTTACCTTGCAGTTTTACTTACGATGGCCTGGCGTTAAATCAGATTGTCATATAACAAAACCATCCAGATTACCACATCACTGAGCACGGATTGATCTTGATATATGTTTGTTCCCATTAATTATGAAATTAGTTCGTGAAATACTTTTAAAACAGTCTTTTATATTTCATAATATTGTCTTTGTTTGTATGTTTTTAATGTATGCTTTTGCATGCGTTTCTCATCTTCTGTCCAAATAAACAATTGTTGTTATTCAGTTATGGTTTTCTTTAGTCGAGTTAAATTCTGGCGCACAAGAAGGAACATGTTGTGGCCTTCAAATTATTTCGAGGAGGATCTATTGTTCAAATAGATCATTATAACTACTCGAAGTAGAATAAACACACTGCAAAATAGTGAACAAAAAGTAAATCACGCAGATAAACATTTTTACAACATACAGGGAGTAAGACATAAATTTATTAGATAATATTTTTTTTCCTAATATACATTTTCATTAACACAACCAAAAATCATCAACTTTACACATAAGGCACTTTATTCCAACATCCTTACAGAGATTACATAAAGATGTGTCGCCAACTAAAAATATAATCATAATTAAGGCAACATATACGTCAACAACCCTGTATACCCCTAGCAATATCTAATCCTTCAATCGCCGAATCGGGACACGGAAATGGTACACGCAGATTCAACACATGAAATATCATGGCTACATATCTCATGGTTTGAGGCATATAATTTTAGTGAGGCATTCTTTGAATCATGATGACAACCAATGCACTTCAATGCTTCCTTTGTCCCTGAAAAAGGAAATTCATGACGATTTATCAGCAAAGAAAATGGAATATATCTACTATTAACATCATGCAACGAAATAGAAGGCTAGCGATAGGCTTTCATCTGAATCACTGGAAAAAACACAGCAAAAGTACCCATTAACTCTATTAATCGGTCTGGGGAAATCTGTGATCGAGAAAAACACAGCAACACAAAGTTTATGAACTGAATAAAGCTGATTAAAACAAACCATTCATGATGAGAAAGGCCTGGGAAATGATGGGACAAGGTTTGAACTGGGCTTTTCTAGATAAACTCAACCATCAGCATTAGAGATCTGATTGAATGAGGCCATTCCATATTAAAAGAAATATATTGTGCCACTGTGCAAGTCGCTAAACGAACAAATGAATATTGCAAAGGGGCTTCAAGGCTCAACATGAGACTGCAGAAGGGTTTATATAAGGAGCCGATAGATACTTGTACAGTTGTACTTCTACCCAATGGTTTTTTTTAGTAGGGATACTCCCGTGTGGGTCCCGTGTGGGCCTAGGTGGCCCACAAACATAACTTCGCAGTGTAACTTATGGAGAAGCAGCGAATAAAACCCCTTTGTGAACAGTAAAAATAGACACAACGCAAGAGAATTGGTGGAGTAGATTTAATTTGTTAAGTTGATTGATATGGCAAATGGTACAAGACAGAATTCACATTGACATCGATCCAAGAGAAACATGTTACTGATACATTGATGGCTGCCACAATGAAGCCTAACCCCTGTAACCTTTGATTGTATGCTTACAGATCAAACTAGAAAGTACTCCCCATCGCGTTGCGCGGGTGGAGGTGACTTCAATCAAATTCTTCAAAAACATAGAGCAAAAATGCTGGACATAAATAACAACACGTGCATGCAACAATTACATCTAAGTAATAAACAACACTTTGATGATAATTTAAAAAGAAAAGCAGTAGGGAAGTTACAATTTATCTCTTCAACCATCACCTAATAATCTCCAAGTAAAATAACACACCAACAAAGTTACAATAGGCAACGTGTTAGGATCCCACATCATTATTTGTGTATTCTAGAAGGAAGGGTGCTATTCATACTTAGGAAATGTGTGTTATTATGTCATGTCACAATTTCTCTTCTTTAGTTTCTGTATTTGAATTTGTGTGTCAGTTATTGTATTGTGTTTAAATTTGAATTAGGGAGAGAATCATGTCTTATTGTGTAAGTCAAGTATATATATAGACTTATAGTACTGTTGTTGGGTCATGAATAAAAGTACTGTTTTGTGTGTAACTACCCCTTTCCCTTATCTTTTCTCTAGAATTACAGATTCTGGTTCTAGAAAATAATTCTCTCCAATCTGATTCTAACACAACGCACAATGCGCCAATATATAACCAATTACAATAGATGCAAACAAAATAATGAGAAAAAATGAGATGGAGTATTTTAGCTGAACCTCATCATTATTTCAATTGATTTAAAGTCACCATGCAATTTTTTAAAGCTTTATGCACATTCAAGAAACTTTTCTTATCGTACAAGTGGCCCGTGTTTAAGGAATATTTTTCTTTTGGCGGGAATATTGCAACATAGAGGTGTAGAAACAAACATTAAGAGGCTTTGAGCATGAATTAAATAGCAACAAAATTGTATACGATGTCGTGAGCTTCCTTTCCTTAGAACATTAAAGCGGTTTAAATACTCAGTTACAACTCAATGGCTCTGTTTCCCCTAAATTCCCCAGCGGTAATTTTCAAATTATCTAAGCCAGATTGACGGACGTGATTGAATGATTATGATATATAGCCATTTCCTGTAACCAAATTCGAAATTGAACGTGCAGGAACACGTGGCGACAGGTGAAAGTTGGAGTTAATGTATGGGACACGTGGGGAGCGAAGGAGCAAGACAAGAAGAAACCGTCCTGTATAGTGGGTCTTGTAGTTAACTGTCTTGTGCAGTTGTGTATGTATGTAACCGTCTTGTAAGTAACTGTCCTGTATGTAATCGTCTTGTAAGTAGTGTCTTGAAGGTCTATATATATATGTGTTGTATTCAAGTAAAAGAGAGGCAACATCTTGTAATACACTTTAACGAAGTATCAATAAAAAGCACTTGTTCATCTATCTTTGATTTTATTCTTGTTTTATTTGAATTATCTCGTTCAATCCATCTACGGATTTTAGGAGATACATTTTGGCGCCGACCGTGGGGAATCGATATGAAATTCGGTTCTATCAACCCAGAAGACATTCCTTCGACCTCTGCTCAACCTGAGAGCAAGAAGCCGAATCCTGAGGAAGCAGTTCATGAAGTGGAACCAGAAAACCCAGAAAAACCTCCCAATCCCGAAAAGAAACCGATGATTGATGAATGTGAAACTCCAGAAAAACAGGCAGTTGAAGTTGAAGAAGCAGTTGAAGAAGATTCATCAGATGTTAACTGTACCAAGAAGAATCCAGATCCACTTTACCAAGTCCTGAAAAACATGCAAGATCAACAGAGAGAACAATACGCAATGTTGAAATCTTTGTCAAGTGAAAACAGAGAATTGAAATTACAACTTTTGGAGTTGAAAATGGCTACTCCAAAAGTAGATCAGACCCAGATGAAACCAGATCACTTCCACCCAAAAACGAGACTTACTTCAGGACAAGTTCATTCACGATCTCGCAAACGCCAAGAAGCCAGCAGAGAATTCGTCATTGATTTCACATCATCCCAGGAAGACTATGATTACGATGATGAAGAGCCACACATAGATCTTGAAGATGACGTTATGTCAAGCAATTCAAATGATGAAGATATGGAAGATGCCAGATCTTCTTCACCACCTGTCATGCCCCCTCCAAGACCCAGAATCCCTAGTATCATCGTGTCCCAATCAAGAGCACCATCTGTTGCTGCAACAGACGAGTCTAATCCTGTTGTGGCTCGTCTCGAACAAGAAATGAAACTTTTGAAAGAAGCGATGAAACAAGTTCCAGGAGTCCAAACAACAATGAATAGGAATACGGTTAAGAGTTACACAGATTCCCCATTCATTGATTCAATTGCAAATGCCAAGTTGCCCAAAAAATTGGTTTATCCTTCCTTTGTTTTATATGACGGAACATCTGACCCTGATGAACACATGGCTCAATACAAACAAAGGATGTTAGCTATTTCCATTCCCAGATCAGTTCGCGAAGCCTGCATGTGTCGTGGATTTGGAATGACTCTTACAGGATCTGCTTTACAATGGTACATCAAGATACCGGTCAGATCAGTATCATCATTTGTGGATTTATATGACAAATTTGTCCACCAGTTTGCTAGTAGTAAGAGGTTGGAGAAAACTGCAGACGATTTGTATCATTTACATATTGAAAGTGGTGAATCTCTGAGGGATTATTTGGGTAGATTCAATAAGGAGCGTCTGACCATAACCAACCTGGATGAAGCGGTTTGTATTAATGCATTCAGGAAAGGTTTGTTCCCATCAATGCCACTTTATAGGGAACTAACCATGTCTCCTCCAAGAAGTTGGGCAGAACTAATGCAGAAAACTCTGAGAGAGATTCGCTGGGAAGAAGACAACAGGAACAGATATGGAAGTTTTGTGAAGTCTGATAATCAACATTCAGACAAAAGAAGGAAGAAGGATGAAAAAAGTTCCAAATCTTAGAACGCAGAACCATATCCCAACGTGCAGCATGACCGGGAAGAAGACAGTAGTAAATCCACAAGATCAAATAGACCACCACCTCCAAGAATTGAAGAGCAAGGGATAAGCTTACCACCAAAAGAATTGGTAAAAGAAATGTTCAGGATGGGAGAGGCGGTAAAATGGCCTGGAAAGTTGAAAACCCCATCAGAGCAACGAGACAAGTCAAAATGGTGCGAATTCCATGATGATCATGGACACAGAACTGAAGATTGTATTTCCCTGAGATTCCAAGTGGCTGAATTGTTAAAGCAAGGCCACTTGAATCATTTGCTGAGCAAATCCAATAAGAAATTTCCAGAACAAGAACACAATACATCTAACAAAGGAACTCCAACAGCCCCTCCCCAACATGCAAAGGTAATCAACTTCATCTCAGGAGGATCTAGTATAAGTGGAACCAGTTACTCAGCAGCAAAACGACATACAAGAGCATTAGTCCACTCTGCCAACATTACTTTACCCGAAGATGATTGCAATGAATCGAGGGAAGGTCCAATAACCTTCCTGGACGATGAAGTTAATGATCCAACACATGATGATGCTCTGGTAATATCCATTACTTTGTCAAATTGTGGAGTTAAACGTGTATTGGTTGATCCTGGAAGTTCTGTCAATATCATTTATTTGGCAACTGTGAAAGAAATGAATATGGAATCCGAGATGTCCTATCACCCTACAACTCTTGTGTTTGGGAATGGAGCAGCGGATAAATCTATGGCCATTATTAATTTGCCTACTTATGCTGTTGGAATGAATCAGACATTCACATACCATGTTATGGATTGCCCATCTTCTTACAATGCCATTCTTGGACGCCCATGGCTACACAAGATGAAAGCTGTACCTTCGACTTTACATCAAAAAATTAAATTTGACACACCCTGGGGAGTACGTCAAATTAGGGGAGATCAGTTAGCGTCAAGAGAATGCTACCAAGCTACATTAAAGATCTCGGGTAAAAGTCCAGCATAGCAATTACAGTATCGAGTTCCAGACGTCCCAGCGAGAGAAAAAGATCCTGAAGAAATAGTCCCGATTATCCTGAATCCTGAAAAACCTGATAGAAAAGTTTATGTTGGGAAAGATTTAGACCCCAATTTACAGTCCCAGATCATCTCGTTTTTAAAGCAAAATGAAGATTGCTTCGCTTGGTCGCATGCAGACATGACTGGAATCAATCCAGAAATCATTTCACATCATTTGAATGTGGACCCAACATTCAGAGCAGTAAGGCAGAAGAGAAGGAAGCAGCATCCTGAGAGAAACAAGATTGTAAATGAAGAAGTTTGCAAACTCTTGTCGAATGGAGCTATAAGAGAAGTATTATATCCTGATTGGCTAGCAAACGTAGTGGTTGTACCTAAGAAAAATGGAAAACATCGTGTATGTATTGATTTCACTGATTTGAATAAAGCTTGTCCCAAAGACTATTTCCCTTTGCCTCATATAGACAGTTTAGTTGATGCTACATCGGGTCATGAATTGTTGACTTTCATGGATTCATTCTCTGGGTACAATCAGATTTCAATGTTCCCCCCAGACTAAGAGAAAACATCCTTTATCACAAATAGGGGAACCTATTGTTATAAAGTGATGCCCTTTGGTCTTAAAATGCAGAAGCAACTTATCAACGACTTGTTAACATGATGTTTGCAGAACAAATTGGGAAAACTATGGAGGTTTACTTTGATGATATGTTAGTCAAATCATTAAAGGGAAATGACCATGTTAAAGACCTGAGTTGTAGTTTCTCAATCATGAAAAAATATAACATGAAACTAAATCCAGAAAAATGTTCATTCGGTGTGACTTCAGGAAAATTTCTTGGGTACCTGGTATCACAGAGAGGAATAGAAGCTCATCCAAATCAAGTCACTGCAATCCTTCAAATAACTTCACCCAGAAATGCAAAAGATGTACAGAAGCTTACAGGACGAGTCGCTGCATTAAACAGGTTTATTTCTCGATCATCAGACAAGTGCCATTCTTTCTTCCAGATTTTACGAAAAAACCAGAAGTTTGTTTGGGATGAAAAATGTGAGCAGGCTTTACAAGAATTAAAGAATTACATGATGAACCCACCATTATTATCAAAACCTGAAGATGGGGAGAAGTTGTATTTATACTTGGCAATCTCGGATCATGCAATAAGTGCTGCTTTAGTACGAGACAAAGCAGGTAAACAATTTCCTGTTTATTATGTTAGTCGAACATTGTTGTCCTGTGAAACAAGATACCCACCTGTAGAGAAGTTAGCTTACGCTCTTGTAATGGCCTCTCGTAAGCTACGCCCATATTTTCAATGTCATCCAATCATAGTGGTAACATCCCATCCTTTAAGAAACGTTTTGCAGAAACCAGATTTGTCAGGAAGATTAGTCAAATGGGCTATAGAGTTAGGCCAATTTGACATTAATTTCATACCCAGAACTGCCATAAAGTCACAAGCATTGGTTGATTTTATTGCAGAATTCACTCCTGATACCCGAGAAGATTTAGTTGAAGAAATTTTACTTCTTGAACAACCTGCCACCCCGGAATTATGGATTTTATTTGCAGATGGTTCGACACATGCGCGAGGAACAGGTCTAGGAGTAGTAATTGAATCTCCAACAGGAGATATAATAGAACAAGCTTTCCAATGTTCTTTCAAAGCCACGAACAATGAATCTGAGTATGAAGCTCTGATACATGGAATCAAGATCCTGAAAGAATTAGAGGCAAAACATATTGAAATCAGGTGCGACTCCCAATTGGTTTCAAGACAACTTGAAGGTTCATACCAGGTACGAGATCCCAGAATGAAGAAGTACTATGACTTGGCTATGACATTACTGAAAACTTTTGAGAGTTACAAGATAACTCAGATTCCCAGAGAAGATAATCAACGTGTAGATGCCTTAGCAAATTTGGGTTCATCAATCCCTTGTCCAAGAACGAGGGCAATTCCAATTATTTTAGTTCCAGAATCAGTCATCACAGCCCAACGCCTAGAAATCCGAGCACATGACTTAATTCTAGATTGGAGATTTCCGTTGATGCAATATTTGTTGTTCAAAACTTTGCCTCAGGACAAAAATGAAGCCAGAAGGGTCTTGAGTAGAGTTGCTAGATTTGACATGATTGGCCCCGATTTATACAAGAAGTCTTTCTCAGGTCCCATGATGAAATGTCTTGGAGATTCAGATGCTGAATACGTCCTTCGTGAAGTTCATGAAGGTGAATGTGGAAATCACTCAATTTATCGCGGATTGGTTAGAAACGTCTTGAGAGCAGGATACTTCTGGCCTACCATGAACAGTGACGCTGAACAGTTAGTCCGAAGATGTGAAAGTTGTCAAAAATTTTCACCCCAGATCCATCAATATCCTGAGTTGTTACATTCTCTAGCGCCAGTATGGCCTTTTATGCGATGGGGAATGGACATTGTTGGAAAATTACCAACAGCACCTGGAAAATTGACCTTCTTGTTAATGGCTACAGATTATTTCACTAAGTGGATTGAAGCTGGAGCATATGCTACAATTCAAGAAAATGAAGTGATCGATTTTGTATGGAAGAATATTATATGCAGGTTTGGTTTGCCACAAGAAATTGTTTGTGATAATGGCTTACAATTCATAGGTTCAAAATTCCGTCGATTTTGTGATAAATGGGGAGTTAAGTTGAAATTTTCAACTCCCAGAAACCCTCAAAGCAACGGCCAAGCAGAATCAAGTAACAAAACCATCATGAATTCAATGAAGAAACGTCTTGAAAAAGCCAAGGGTAAATGGGCAGAAGAGTTACCAGGAGTGTTATGGGCTTATAGGACCATAGCCAGGACCGCAACAGGAGAAACTCCATTCTCTTTAACTTATGGAACTGAAGCCATGATCCCTGTAGAATATGGGATGCCAAGTTTAAGATACAAATGGACCCGAGAGGAGCTAAACAACATAAACTTGTCATATGAACTGGATTTGCTGGACGCTAAAAGGGAACAGGCTTTAATCAGGATGGCAACATATCAACAACGTCTTGCGAAACAGTATAACAAACATGTGAAAATTAGAAGCTTTGAACCTGGTGAACTTGTTCTCAGAAAAGTCTTCCCAAATTCTAAAGAAGCTAAAGATGGAAAGCTGAGTCCAACATGGGAAGGACCATACATAGTAGAAGAAATAAGTGGACCAGGAGCGTACAAGTTGAAAGATCTCAAAGGTAAAACAATTCCAAGAAGTTGGAATGCAATTAACCTGAACGTTATTACTGTTAATCGGAATCTACTTCTGAAGAAATCAAAACCTGAGCATTACGTCTTGTCAAATTCATTATGTCTTCATATTGAATTTGAGGGGAGTAATAATGTGTTCACAAGTGCTTAGTTAAATTTCCTTTAAGGTTTGAAATCGACGGACCAGAATAGACACAACTCCTCATGCCGTTTGATCTACGCCACGTGGAGTTGGGGGAGTAAATGTTTCCCCTAAATTCCCCAGCGGTAATTTTCAAATTATCTAAGCCAGATTGACGGACGTGATTGAATGATTATGATATATAGCCGTTTCCTGTAACCAAATTCGAAATTGAACGTGCAGGAACACGTGGCGACAGGTGAAAGTTGGAGTTAATGTATGGGACACGTGGGGAGCGAAGGAGCAAGACAAGAAGAAACCGTCCTGTATAGTGTGTCTTGTAGTTAACTGTCTTGTGCAGTTGTGTATGTATGTAACCGTCTTGTAAGTAACTGTCCTGTATGTAACCGTCTTGTAAGTAGTGTCTTGAAGTTCTATATATATGTGTGTTGTATTCAAGTAAAAGAGAGGCAACATCTTGTAATACACTTTAACGAAGTATCAATAAAAAGCACTTGTTCATCTATCTTTGATTTTATTCTTGTTTTATTTGAATTATCTCGTTCAATCCATCTACGGATTTTAGGAGATACAGGCTCTATATAAAAAAATCTTCAGTGTAATTCAAAATTGAGGAGGAGATTAAATTTGGACTCCTAAATAGTGTTATTGACTTCTCAAAAGACATCATCTAGGAAAAACTAATGTGATCTTAAAAAAATAATAAACACCAGTGAACCTGATCAAAACCAAAGGCATTTTCAAAAATTGGTACCAATGTTCATGGCACAAAATTCAAATAACAGTTTAATTGTTTGGTGACAAGTAACCAACAAAACAGATTGCATTTAGCCATATTCGATGGCCACTGTACACTTTGAAAAATTGTTTAATATGAAAAATCTTCCATCATAATCCCCCCTCTTACTAAAATTGTTTAGTGTGAAAAATTGTCGACATCATGACAGTGATGGTGGCCTAGTGCCATATCAATGACGTGGCATTTCAAAACATCTTCATGCAGCTAAGGCTTTTACACCCTTTTGGTTTGCTCAAGTATTCTGACCACTCAAGGAAGATGTTTTAGCCCATTTTTTATAATTTTTTCGACTCATCAATTCAGGTATCCATATCATTTTATCTCACCATCAATCCCCGAATGTATGAGCATGTGACATGTAGCCTATTATGATCCATTGTTACAGCTCTCTCTTAACTCGCTTCGTAACAATAAGCTTAGTGCTCTACATAATCCTATAGGCTATATTATCAGTCTACATTTTGTAATTTATTTTCCTTATTGGTAATATTGTAATGACATGCACTTCCACCCTAGTACTTTTCATCATCCTTTTCACCTATATTCTAGTGTGTTTGACTCGACTTATTTTGAGAAATAAGCCGGTATATTTTGAATAAGTCAACTTATTTTGGGTGTGTGGCTTTTTTCTATGTTTGGCTGGACTTATTTTTCACCCAGCTTATTTCAGAAAATAAGCTAGCTTATTTTTCTACATGACTTAAAAATAAGCTAACTTAAAAATAAATCCCTTTTAAACAAAAAGCATCCAAACATGTTTATAAGTCAAATGGGAAAATAATTCATTTTTTTCAAAGTTCATCCAAATATAAAATTAAAATAAGCCAATTTAGAGCTTATTTTCTAACTGACTTAAAAATAAGTCAGCTTAAAAATAAGTCACTCCACAATCGAGCCAAAGTGCCAAACACACCCAGAGGATAATACAAACAGGATAATATTCCACTTATTCTGAACCTGCTCCGTGTCCTTTATTATTATGTTTGATGAATATTTTAATCGAAAAGTATTTAGGTTTTTGTAATCTGTAAAGAAAATGAAGTTTCATATACAAATTACGACAATAAATGGCAATAAGATTTTGCTTTTGATTTTTGATTGATATGAAATGATTATATGATAGTGTTCTTCCCTGATGATCCTTCAAGATTAAGCCACATCCCTTGTTTATATCGTTGGTTACTTTATATCATATCATAAAGATGTCACTTTGCAGTCATCCCCACTTTTGAAACATCATATTTGTGTGATGCAGGATGCAAAATTAATATACAGACAGCCTATAACTATCATCCTACGATAATTAGTTCACCAATGAGGAAACTCATTATTTTTTCTTTCTATATACAATTAGGCTCCAAATAAGGTAATCCCTTTTAATGCCATTGACTTTTCTTTAAACCATGTGTATGCAGGATGTAATCATTCCTTTGCTGTTCTTTTCGAATATCAAAACATCAGATGACATGCATGTACACTAATCAATGCTTCAGGCCACAGAGAAATCAGTATTATATCTATTGACCCACTTTCCAACTCTTTCTTTTTGCTCTCTTATTCATTTACTAATTGCTTCATGTAATCCTTATTTAAAATGGTATTTGTCCATTAATTCGAGAAAATAATATTCCCTCCGGTCCCTAATGTAAGAGCTAGCCGTCAAAAAAACGCTTCTTAAGAAAACATGTGAATGTTAGTTGGGTGTCTAGAGTTAATGCTTCTTTTCCAAAATTGCCCATATTTATTATGGTACTTTTAAGAGAGAGAAATGTATAAGCATTAATAAATATGAAAGAGAGTTAGGGGTAATATAGGAAAAAATGCATTAAATGAGGAGAGAATATGGGGTGAGCTCTTACATTAGGGACCAAAACCATTCAAATTTTGGCTCTTACATTAGGGACCAGAGAGAGTAATTTGAAATTTTAGTTTTGTGTTCTTCCTTTGTTGTTTGTCATGTATGTTACTCCCTCTGGTCCTTATTATAAGTCACCAACCGCCTCAAAATTTTGGTCCTTAATATAAGTCACCAACTAACATTAACTAACTCCTTTATTAAAATTTTCCCAATATACCCTTAGCATTGGAAAATGAACATTGGAAGATAAGAAAAGAGAGAAAATGAAAAGACACATGTATACTCATAAAGATGAAAAAGGTGGTGGGTCATAGTAATAAATGTGAGAGGGCAACAATGGAAAAGACAAAAAAAATAAGACAAATTTAATGATACAACTACCATTAACCCCCATTCCTTGGTATGTACAATTTGGGTGGTTGGCGACTTATAAATAAGACCGGAGGGAGTATTTTGCATGCATTTGTTTTAAATATGTTTCTTTTTCCCATTATTATATATTCATATTTTCTATGCCATTATTATTTCGGTCTATGGGTCAAGTTTGTAAAATGACTTATACACGTGGTCTTTGACCCATGTTTTGTTTGCCTTTGTTATCAACGCTACTATTAATTATTAGTAATACTATTAATTATTGGTTGTGTATTATTTTCGTGTTTAGTTTTTTCTTAGATTATACTAATAGTTGGCTGTTTACAAAGATTCCTTTCAACATTTGTCTGTTTACTTGCGAGCAAATTGTTTATTTATTACTTCCATCCAAATGGCTATTGCCTGCACTATATATGTTGCTGCCACAGTTTTCACCAGAGATCGCATGCCTATATGCAGTAGCTGATAGCTAAAAACTCCCTTCCCATGTATATTGGATTTAATTAACATAGATAGGAGTGACATTGCTCTCGGCTTTGTTTAGTACTTATTTTATTGTATGTCCTGCTGTTTTGTTTGCATGCCTTTATTGTTTGCGTCTGCTACTGTGTTAAGCTATGCGGGTCCCACAATGCATCCAGCTAGCGTTGTCATTTTTTGTGTATGCCTTTGTCTGTGTAATATTCTATTATGTCCATGTGTGGTCAAATAAATTTCCAAACATGTGTTAATTATACTTTTTCAGCTATTCTGCATGAACCGTCGTTCTCTAGACCTGTCTTTATTGTTTACTTCGCTTTGTCATTATTCTTTTCGGTTGGTGACAGAAACCAACCATACTTTTGTATTGAACCACGTTACCACTTGCTTGTAGGGATGTATTTTCTCTGTATGCGCATTTTGAGGCAGCACAGTCCCTTTTTCCCAATATTACTCTTTGGTGCATCATGTCATACCATGGGAAGAGATTAAATTCACATGATCGGTCAAATATACTACTCTCCCGTTCCTAAATAGGAGTAGAGGTTAAGAAAGGTTAAGAAAGGTTAAACTAGTTAAAATTACTTGATCCTCCATTAATTCATGTTTAAATAGTTGGTGACTTATAATAAGAACTAGAGAGGAAGTAGAAAAATAGAATTTTGAATAACCTATGTTTCTGCCTTTCTCTACATTATGAGGACCTCTAAGTTCATCAGCATCCACTTAGAGGTCCATCATGCAGTGCTGCTCCCGAGTTCTTGGTGTTACTTTCTTACTTGTTTCTTTGTCTGGTTATTTGATTGAGTAAACGGTGTTTCCCTAAGGCATAGTTGGATTGTTTGCCAAATTTCCATATGTGAGACAACTATGATGATGACCATACTCCATCGGGTTCCTTTGCATCTTTTGGCTGAAAATGGTTGTGATCGAGTATCGTCAAAGACTCTTGCGGAGATTGTCTCTCCGTGTCCTTCTATCACCCTCTTGTGGGTGACAACGTTATGAAATATATATTTATACATCGTAGTGGCGTGACTTTTATGGAGCTCCTTGCAGATCATAGGCCTGCTTTAACTCTCTCCTTTGGCTGTCACCTCTTCAATCCATTCTACCATCCAATGCAGATTGCTCTACCTCAAATGAAGCTGGTTAGCATTAGTTGTTTCTAATTCCAATTTTGTTATGCTTGCCTATTTTCTAACTTTCTTTCTTTTTGTGTTTTAGCATGTACTTTAACAACTGACTCTCTTATATAGCTATATAAGTGAGTCTTAGTTTGTAATCATCTTACTTTAAATGAAATTGTCCTTTTATAAAAAAAAATCATGTTTAATGATTGTCATTTATAAGACATTTTGACCTTTCATTAGGAATAAGGTTAAAAACACCCACATCTCCATCTTCAAGGTTTTTTGACCAATATACTACAGTCCAAAAAAGTAAATACCAAAATCCTACACCGAAAAACATATTTACTAATATACTATATATAGGAAGTCGTTCTTGGCAAGAACGACTTCCAAAGTCGAAGTCGTTCTTGGCAAGAACGACTTTGGAAGTCGTTCTTCCCAAGAACGACTTCCCACATGTCCCAGATACATATGCCTAGTGTACTACCCGGTCCAAAATATAAAACTTAGTTGACTTTTTTTTGGGAGAGATTAAGGTTGTGAAATAAATTATTAAATCATTACATATTTGATATCTTTTAAGATCATCCATTAGTTTTTATAGGTAAAATAAACTAGTCTAGCCAAACAAACTCTGTCTTGATGGTGATTGGGTAAACTAAATCCCTTTCTTGTCATAGATCTTGAGTTCGAACACGCAACACAACAAAATAAACTAGTCTAAGGGAAAAAAATCATGTAAACCAATTTATAATTAACTTATTTTGTTTTTCTAGGATTTTCAAAAAAAAGTCAACTAGGTCTTATAATTAACTTATAATTAACTTATTTTGCTAACCTAAACTATTTGTCATCATATAGGTTACTTAAAATTAACATATTAAAAATATATCTTCTTTAAGTTTCTCCATTTTCGTTACTATCTTTAGAAATTTAATGTCATATAAAATAAAAAAAAATTACACATAAATTTAATGAAATGCATATTAGTCTAAATTTAAAGAGCATGTAAATATAAACTAATAACTAAATTTCATAAAAAATAAATTAGTGTACCCTATAAATAGTGACTGCCTGTACCGCATCTAGTTCCCCTCCTCCTACGTTGTGGGCGTGGTGGATGTTGCTCTTCTATGTCATTTTGCTGATGTTGAACATTTTGATTTGGCTGGGAGCTTGACATATTTAAATCAAACCAAGGTGACTCATTCAAGTGAATAGATTGCCGAGGTGTGACAAATGCGTCGTTTGACGGCCCACCATGCTCAGAAGTAAAAGTGTTATATTCGGCAGAAAATATTGCATCATCATCCAATAAAGATGTGAAAGATGAAAATTGATTGTGCATAGATGGGTTTAAAGGGGTTGTGAATGGTGATGACGTGAATTGAGGTTCATGGCGAACATGGTCGGAAGATGTGTAATGAGATGAGGATGATGATGATGCCATATTACTAGGATGACTAGAGTTTGGAGGCTGTTGATCACTAACATCTTGATCTTCATGTGGTTGGGTTGACAAGTATCCACCACGCCGTTTGCTTGGTCTCTCGCGAGGAATATGTGGCCGCGGCAACTCAAATGTTGGTGGAGCAGGTTGAGAGTTCATATTAAATCGTTCCTCTCTAAGTGCAAGCAATATACTCCGCTGGTCTCGAGCAACTCTATCTCGATAATTAGTGCAATCAGAACATGATGAACGAGAATTAATTGTTAGCCTGTATAGCTCCTCTGCTATGTCTGACTACAATAAACAATAAACAATAAAAAATAAGTTATGTCACTTTTCAAATAAAGAAAAGAAAATGGTATTCCTCACCAAAAAAAGAATATGGTATTGATGGAAAAGCTATGGGAAACTTACTATGCGACCACTATCAGCACTAATACGCTGAATCCATCTTCTTGTATGTCTCCAGTACCATTGCATGTATTGTGATGTTCGCTCAAGTTCATCAATAGCTACTGGAACATTGACAATAGCTTCGGACCAGTTATTCCATGCCTGAATAAATTCGGAGTATTTATCAGTCCAATTTGTGGTGGTTCTACCCCGCAGTTGTATATTGTGAAAATTTCCTAAATGAACCGGATAGACAGGAATTGGTTGTTGACGACCAAATTGTCGTAACACACGGTCAGGATGATGCCACTCAATGATATTAAAGCAAAGAAGTGGAACTGAAGCTAGCCATATTTCAGCTGTTCTCAAGCAATAGTCTGGAATCAATTGTTGGACTGCGGGAAATGCAAAGTCTCGTTTGGCGGGCGAGAGTTTTGTCTTACATTTTTCCACCTATCACAACAAAAGTAATGTTAAACGTTTATATAAATATAATGATATAAGTAAATCTGAAGTATTTTATAGATGGATTTAACACACCTGTAACCCAAAGGAGGTAAGATAGGGTAAATATCTGAATGTGGATCTGGGTACACCGGTTGTGGTGCAAGCACAGGGAAGCGATCCCATGCCCACAAATGTAGTAATGATAAACAGCCTCCAATCCCATTTTCCGTTGGGTTAGTGGCGTTGCATAACTCTCTGTATAAATGAGCTAACACTGCCGATCCCCAACTATAATTCCCGGCTACTTCAAGGTCATAAAGAAAAGGTAGGTACATTAAGTACACAAAACGACCTGATCTGTCAGGCATGAGGTAGCCGCCAATCAACATGAGGATGTATGCTCTTGTGAATTGTTGCACTTGTATATCATTTGCGTCGTCAGGTAGATGATGAAAATTGTGTTCCAAAAAACTTATCTGCAGTCGTTGTCCATTAATATTTTCTTCAAGAGGTCTAATACCTAGAAGACTTTCACAAACGTCTAACCAGTTGTAGTTAGTATGCCCAATGACAGGCATACCAGCACACGGTAAACCAAATTGTATAGATATATCTTGTAATGTTATCGTGCACTCTCCTCGTGTGGTGTGAAAGGTATGAGTCTCAGGACGCCATCTCTCAACAAGTGCTGAGACTAAAGATCGATCATAATCAAATTGTCCAACTCGAGAAACGCCATAAAATCCAGATACTTTAAGATATTCAAATATTTCAATAGGTGGATCAATCCGATTAATATGCATTACCCGTCTTGTGTGTAAAATTCGGTTAACCTACAAATTAAAAGGTCAAAAAATATTTATTGATGAATAGTGAATTTTGTTAATTTGGTAAAATATACTTACATTGTTATTCCACACGTGTTCTTAAATATGTTGTGATTGCAAGTACAATAGAGAAGTATCCTCTGGACCCGGAAGGATATCATCTTGATATTGTGCCATCAAGAAACTTCTCTACATAATAAGTTAAAGAAAAATATTCACCTTACCAAAAAAAATATTCAAGCAATAAAAAATACAATGAATAAAATGACCTCAATGATAAAACCATAAAGTTTTATTCTTTGAACAAGAAAAATACATAATCTATTGTCTAGAAGCTAAAGTTTGTGGACAATTAGAACGATTATGACCAATTTGCCTACACAATCCACACTTGTTAGGTTCATTAGGTTCGGGCCAATCCATCTCATTATGAATCCGACGTGAGCGAGGACGACCTTTCTCTCTTATCATTACTGGATCAGGTATTAAAGTAGGACAATCAATTTGAGGCCAGTAAGTCTCATCTCCTATAGGCTGGAACTCATTACTATATGCCATTTTCATGGTTTCCAACATAAAAACAGGGTCAACATATTGTGAATGGTTTATCCCTACCGAGGCACAACCAGCAACCACATGCATACATGGATACTTTTCTGCTTGAAATTCTCCACAGTCACATTGTCTTTCAACCAAGTTAACCCTGCAAGTGCGACGAAATTGTCGTGCATGGACATTGTATGGCTCGACAACCTCAAATGATGTTGATCTTCTATCAAACTGTCGAACAACACAGGCAGATGCATTTTGTGTTACTCTATCCAACTTCTTTTTTAATGTCTCTGAAAACACCTGGCCAGCTGCAATTTGAGCATGAATTTGCCGGGAACGTTTCACAAAATAGCTATTTACCCTATACATTGTTGCTTTGACTATACCAGCAATTGGTAGACTTCGAACGCCTTTAAACACACTATTCATACACTCTGCAAGGTTTGTTGTCATATGCCCAAATCGTCGACCCTCGACGTCATATGCACGTGACCATTTATCTCTAGGGATGGCTCCAATCCATTGAGCTGCAGGTGCATGATGAAGTGCTATTTGTGCTAATTGTCGGTCGACAATACGACGTTCATAAGCATAACCTACAAATAATTAATTGGTTGTTAGAATTGTTAATACAATTCCAAGATACTAAACATCACAAGAAACAATACCTATATTGATAAACTTCTTTTTCAACCAATTTGTTCCATGTGCTTTGTGAAGATTTGCAGCCACGTGTCGCAAACAAAAAACATGATGTGCCTGTGGTGGTTGCCATCCAACCTGGGGTTAATCAACAGCAGCTAAAATTGAACGATGTCTATCTGAAATCAAGCAAATATTCATTCTATCTTTTACAACGTAGTGGCGTACAAGGTATAAAAGCCATGCCCAAGTAGCACCTGTCTCCCCTTCAACTATAGCAAATGCAAGCGGTACAACATTTCGATCACCATCTTGTGATATAGCCATAAGCAATGTACCTTTATATTTTCCATATAAGAATGTGCCATCAACTTGTACAATTGGCTTCACGTATGGGAATGCATCTATGCAAGGCTGGAATGCCCAAAAAACACGATTGAATATTTCAACTGGTTGACCATTCAAATCAACTTGAGAGCATTGCTTATTTGAAAATTGAACGCATGACCCAGGCATAACGTGTTGGACTGCGGCTAGCAACCTTGGGAGTGAGGAATAAGAGGCTTCCCAGTTGCCAAAAGAAACGGCAATGGCTAACTGTTTTGCTTTCCATGCTTTCCTATAAGATACAGTATAACCGAACTTGGATTGCATTCTCTCAATTATCTGTGACACTTTTACATCTGGCTTATCAGCGACCATTGCCACGATACAAGATGATATAAGATCAGCATCCAACTTTGGATGGTCTTGAGTTAAATAATGTTAGAATCTTAAGTTTTGATGAAGACTAAAATATGAAAGAATGAATCAAGTACTTAGAAAGCAATAGGTTAACATAGAATCCCAAGTAAGAGTGCAACCGGATGTAGATTTACTTCCGGATAGACTAGGACTAGCGCTCGCGGATGAATGACTCATCCCCCAGCGACAGCAAGTAATTCACTAGGGAAATAACTTAGTCCAGAAGCACTAGATATACAAAACCTTAAGACTAAGTCAGGATTCAACCGGAAGTGAAATTGCTTCCTGTTATATTTAGACTAGCGCTGGCTGTTGGAATAGGTAACACTGAGTGTCAGTGAGCATAAGCCACGTCTAGTAGAATTGCTTCCGATTGCTTAGTGACTAGCGCTGGCTGTTGGATTGAAGGACACTGAGCGAGAGTGAGTAAAAGTGAATATAGCCCTTCATCCAGTAGTAGTGCTTCCGGATGTGGAAGTGCTTCCGGATGCAAGAAAGGCTCCTTAGACTAAATGAACTCCCACTGCATGTGATTAAGTGTTGTTATACTACACATCCCATAGCTTAAGAAAATGACACACCAAGTCACTTGGGAAGACTTATGAGTTAGAGTAACATAACGAGACTCACGCTGACTATTGGATTAGACATCCCCTAGCGTCAGTAGACAATACACTAAGTCAGAACATAGTCTTAGTAAGATTGCTTCCCATAGCAGACAAGCCTCCCACAGCATTTATAGTTCTTACTACTACACTTGATTATATATATTACTCTGGTGGGACTAACAAGTGTGTGCAGAACTTAGTTGTACTTCCGGATGGAAATGAGCTTCCGGATGAAAATACTCTTGGCACTGGGATTCAGAGACTAACACTTGCAGAGCAAGATTGCCGCTTCCGGATGAACGATGATCATCCGTCAGCAAGAGTACAAGAGTCAACGTCACATACTCAGAGGTCAGAATGCTTTTGTCAGAGCAGAGTTGTCGGAGTTGCTTTTCAGAGATAAAGCAAGTCAACCCTGCTAAGCATTAATGAAGATGTACCTCTCAACGGTAACCTGGGATTAACGGCTATATTCAAACGGACAAATTCAACCAGCCGCCCAAGCCTGAATGTTTTTGAGATCGAGTATAAAAGGAACATCTACATTCAGAAGAGATGTTGGACGAACAGAGCATATTATCTGAGAAACTATATTCTACATTCCTGTCATCTTCTACTCTCAGATCTAGATTTGTAACATTATTAGAGAGTAATTCATTTGTACTTAAGTGAGTAACATCATCTATTCTTAGAGAGAATCATTTGTACTTAAGTGTTTATCACAATTAGTTCATTGAGTGAACATATTATCAAATCCTCTAATTGATAGAGGTTGTTCTAAAGTTTGTGCTTAACGAACAGAATTATTATCTTACAAAAGTGAGGGGGAGCATTTAGAGGTTTTCTAAATCTCCATAGGTTGCAAGTTAGCCCGCAAAACTTGTGGTTGAAAGGTTGCAGGTGATCCCGTTGTAAAACCTGTGGTTGTAAGGTTTGCAGGTGAGCCCGTTGCAAAACCTGTGGGTTGTTAGGTGAACCCGTGCTCGTAAAACCTAAGGTGTAAAGGCTTTCTTGTGCCTGGTTCAAACAAGAAGTTTAGTGGATTGAAAATCTCAGGTGGAGCCTGGGGACTGGATGTAGGTCTGGAAGTGACCGAACCAGGATAATTGTGTGTGCTTACTCAGTTTGTTTTAATCTACACATCAAGCACCACATCACTAGATACTCACTTGTGCTTGGGGTAACACATCGTCACTCTCATCAAGCACAAGGAGTAACATTTTCAAAAAGGGGAGAATTTTCATAAGTTTTATTCTGCCACCCAATTCACCCCCCTCTTGGGTGACAGCGACGCTTTTCATTTGGTATCAGAGCAGGTCACTTGTTTAAAGGATCCAACGATCTCAAGTGCAAAGACCTAGGCTGACTCGGGATATAAAATGTGTTTTGAAGGTTTTGATCATACTACCCCACCCTTGTTAGAAAATACTGATTTTTACTTATGGAAGGCAAGGATGAAAAGTTTTGTGTTATACTCGAGTTTCAAAATGTGGGATGTCTTTGAAAATGATTCTGATTTCAAACCAAAAGTGAACTGGACTGAAGAGGAGAAAAATTTATTTTACTTGAACATTAGAGCAATGCAAATTTTGTATAAAAGTTTAACTGACAGTGATTTCCAGAAAATTAAACATTGCTCTAACGCTAGAGACATTTGGAACACTCTTGATGCTATGTATGCCTCTGATCATTCCCTTAGCAGTAAAGCTGTCCAAAGCTCCTTTTGTGCCCCTTGTGGATCAACTGGTGGTGAGCTACAGGAAGCTGATATTGAGCAAGCCAGTGGCAGTGAAGAGAGTGTTGACCTCTGTCTAGATTCAGAAGTTGAGGAGAATGAGGTATCTGAACTTGAATCTTCTGAATTGCAAGACGTGTATAATGAGTTACATATTGAATTCTGTAAGCTTGCAAAAGAAGTTCTAGGCTTAAGGGAAAAGAACAGGAAACTAGAGGAATTCATTGCCTCTTCTATATCCAAGGTTTCCAATGTTCCATCCATAGAAGAACAGCTATCGCTGTCAATAGCTAGTTCCCAACCGAGAGCGGAAGCTCCAATATGCTCCGAACATTGCTCCAATTGTGAGCCCCTATCGAAGGGACAAGAAAAGATTTCAAAAGGCCCTGAGACTTCAAAAGCTGGTTTAAAAGAAAAGAGAGTCTTTGAAAACAAAATTGACCAACAAGATAATGATAGGAAATCCCATTCTGAATATCATTCCATTATCTGTCATTACTGTGGTAGATCAGGTCATATTTCTCACACATGTAGTCTTAGAAAAAATTTACATGTGAGAAATAAATTTATATGGATCTCTAAAGGACAAGTAAGGTCCAGCACTAACCATGTAGGACCCAAGTACAAATGGGTACCAAAGCTTCCTTCCAGTGCCTTACTTGTGCAGGAGAGATCAAGAGTTCCTCTTGCCCCAAAGAAGAGAGCTCGTGGTGAAGTCACTGCTGCAACCACCTGGTTCAATCATAAGAAGCAGTGCACTACCACAAGGAACAAAAGTTCTGTCTCAAGGATGAGCTATCACAGAGTGCCACTCAACTATCCTGAGAAGAACAAGAGAGAGAGGATTCCTCGATCAACATGGAGAAAACCTATGAACTCTGTCTCTCATAAGACAGTGATTCAAACCAAGGATAAGTATAGAAGATCTCCTTGGGTAAGCAAGGAATCACTTAGAGTCAAAGCATGCGAAAGTAAAATCTCTTATACAAGTGTTAGATGGGATTATTGAGATTTTGCATCAAACATCATAAACATGAACATTATTTTCTTAAGAGAAGAAAGCTCAAAGAAATTCACAATGTTCATAACCTACATGCTGTCTGGCTGTCATGATCAAAACCATGTACATATAGTCATAGTTGATTCTAAACGGCATAAGCATAATTAATGACTCAAGTGCATGTGGACTTTACACTTCCTACAAACTGACCTGTCAGATCCAAGTTTGGAGACTGAGAAATGGAAAAGGGAATTACTTGGTATTTTGTAGGAAAGGAGATCCAAAAGGACAACTATATTCAAGACCGTACCTGGTCTGGGCAATTGGTCAAATCTGAATAAGACGTTCTTCATGCTGGGCTACTGGTGCTACTGCTCTTGAAATGGAAAAGATCAAGCATCACCAGTCAAAATCAAGCAAGCTACTACTTGACGCAAATGTAGCTTTGGTGATGTCATTCTTACCCTTTCTCTTATCTACATGATTAACCGGGTAATGAATGCATGCTTACTCATTTCATCGGCAATTGACATTTATGTATCTAAGATTAAACTTCAAATTGCCCTATGAAATGAATGTGAAGAATATGTAGCGTCTAGCCACACATAATTGACTTAACCGTTTCAAAATATAGTGATACTTATGTGATGTTCTTTACAAACCAGTGATGATCTTATTTTGAAAATGTTTTAATCACATCTTAAGTCTCCATCTACTAATGATCTCAGTTCAAGCCTGTGGTTAAGTGTGTTGACAGATTATGAAAGCTTGAATGATGTGGATGTACAAGAGAGAACGTCAATAAGTATGCTCTTTGACAAGATGAGAAGAAATGGATGTTCTGAAGTCAATCTTGAGGAAATCTCGCCAATCTTCTTATATGAGCATTTCTTCCCATTACTCATTATGTTGTGCATTTTTCTCTTGTCAGACATACATTAGGAATCTTAGGAAATGCCTGGAATTAACCTCTGCAAAATCTGATAAATCCAAGAGCAAATGCCAATAGGTTAGAAGCCTAAGTGAGAGTAGATAACTTGGCTGGAAAGAACTATTGAGAATCTCTACCCACTGAAAGCCATATATCCTGGCACATTATCACAAGCCCAGTACAATCTGAATTAAGTTAAAGCTTGTTGATATCCTAAGAATAATGAGATCATGTTTAGCATATTTGAAAGAACTTGAGATGAGACTTGAAAATTATTCTTGTGATCATATGCTGAGAATTTGACTGCCTTTGTAAATTTGATTCATTCTTAAAGCTAAACTATTGTGTGAACATTAGGGTTTTTTTTTGAATCTCGTTGTAGTTACATTTCACATGTCTTCACAATCTAACATGAACATCCTTAAAGCATATTTGTTGAACTATACCTGTGCATGAAACTCTGAAAATATGCAATCTGCTAGATACTCCCTGTGTCATCACTTGATATTTATCCAAAAGAGTATAAATGGAGTTCATGACTTGATAGTGAAACTGAGAAATTGTGAACTACATTTCAAAGACTGTTTTCACATTATTAATACTCCTACTTTACAAAACCAACAAGCAAGCACATTTTCTTGAGATTATTATACTGAGCTGATTAACATAAGTTTGTAACTTGGAATGTCCTCAGCATGTATACTAAGGCTAAATCTTAAGTTTTCCACTGACCATCCGGAAGCGCATGTGCTTCCGCTAGCACCTGCAGATCTCCTAGTGGAAAGGTCCCCTAGTATGGAAGATAAGAGCTATCAATGCTAAATCCAGAGACCCTCACATCCAGAAGCGGATACACTTCCGGAAGCATGTGCAAGAATGGTTTCCCAACTACAGACATAGCTACCAAACAACCACTGAGGGTTGATCGACTTAGTCTTATAAGGAGAAATTTGGGAATGTTAAAATGCAGTTTAAATCTTCAGAAAACATCTGTGCTTAATTGCTAAAACCTGCCAAATGTACTAACTTAGGCATCGAAGTGCCAATCTTTGGCTGTTGCAGGTCCCACATTGTTAAATCTTAAGTTAAGACCAACCGGAAGCAAAACCACTTCCGGATACTCTTTGGCTGGCGCTGGGTGATTATTCAAATCAACAGGGAGCGCCAGTGTCTGGGTAAAGACACGTCAGTTCACAAAACGTTTCATCTTCCTCTATGAGAAGTTGTGCCTCCTCTGACAAAGCAAAGTGACACATGTCAAAAGGTGCGCCGTTCCAATTAAATGTTTACATTACCCAATGTATCAACGTATGCTTTCATCTGAAGAGTCACTGCTCATTTTACCCTCTGTAACTTTGCATATAAATAGGAAGTCACTTTCACTTTCACTTTTTACTTGCACAAATTTCTTACCCACATATTCTCTGCATACATTCATCCATTTCTTCATCTTGTTCTTCATCTTCTTCATCTTCTTCTTCGCATTTCACCACAAACAAACCTTAAACCCTCACAACAATGGCCGGCTCACATGAATCCAACCCAAACACAAAGAAAGCCACTTCATCCAAGAAGTCGAAATCCAAATCTGGCAAATCTGGGCACTCACATTCTGGAAAATCTGGGCAAACCCATGAACACCATGAAGAACGCCTTGAACGCCAAGAACATTCTGGGCAGACACAAGGGCAGACTGAGCATGAACAAGCACAGGCCAAGAAGAAAGGGAAGAAGAAGGTTCATTTCAGCGAGGAGCCTTCTTCCAAAAGACAGAGGGTAGAGGAGGATGACCCTCTGGTATATCGAGATGGGCCTTTGGAGGCTGTTTCCTCCAAGTTTGAAACCATCAAGCCCTACTTCAACAATGGAATGTTCATAGATCTGGCCAAGATTGATGAACTAGGGTTTCCCCACTTGCAGCCATACCTGGAAAAATACATGCCCTGGCTGGGGATCAACCAGAAGTACAATGTGAACGTCCTGCGGGTATTCTGCCAGTCCCTCACTGCCAAGGTTAAGCATAAAAAGGTGGATGGGAAGGAACAGATTCAGAGACTTACCTTCACTGCCACAGTAAGAGGGAGAACCTTCAGTTTCACCTGGAGGGACATCAACGCCCTAATGGGGATTACTGAAGAAGGAATGAATGAGTGGCTATACCCTGAGTCACTCAAACTCAGCAAAGAGGAACTCGAGAAGATTTATGACACCCAAGGGAAGAAGGTGTCCGGGATGTCAGACTCCAACAGGCTATTATACTACGTCTACTCCCGCATGATGACACACAAGGGGGGTAATTTCAACGAGTTCACTCTGCTGGACAACCCATGGTTCCCCAGACTTCTCTCCCAGCAGCCAATCAACCCCGGGCAGTTGATCAGTCTTGAATTACATAGATGGATGGTAAATAACAAGACTGGATTTCTTCCCTATCCCACTATCATCGCCTTCCTCCTTGAGAAGAAACTGATCAAGGCCACATCTGACGTGAAGGAAGAAAATATCAAGTGTGCTCCTGTGGGGGCAACTAATATCAGCAAGATGGGCATCAAGTACCTGAAGCCTACTAAGCCCACTCGCTCAGGATCACAGGCAGGCAGTGCCTCTCAGACTTCAGCCCCTTCTACATCTGGTGCAGGGGATCAAGAAGTAGACTCCCATCCCGGGCCAAGCCGTGCTGCGAGGGTGCCAGCCACTGTGAAGGCATTTGCTCAGGAGATGAAGGAAGAGATTCTCCTTCAACTTTCTGAGTCCTTGGTGGCCCCTCTGAGGAATGACTGTGATGCTGGGTTCCAGCAGCAAGGGGAGCGCATCCAGCGACTAGAGGCCAGAGTTGGTCAGGTTGAGACTCAGCTGGCCAGGGTGGATGCCAAGCTAGACCTCATTCTCCAACACCTCCAGATTCCTCAACCACCACAAGGTAACCTACCACCACCTCCTCCTCCTCCCCAAAATCCACCTCCTCCTCCTTCTAATCACCCTCAACTCCCTCCTCCTCCTCCCAACACTCAACAACCACAGCCACCTCCACAAAATGACCATCAACCTACACCATCACCAAACAATGACCAACAATTCCAGCCTTCACCCAACCATGACCAGCAACCCCAAAACTCACCCCAACTATCTCCTCGCCAATCACCTCTTAACTCCCCATCTCCACTTAACTCCCCCACTCGCACACCACCCAACGCCCCTACTCGTTCACCACTCAACCTCTCTGCCGGACCATCCCATCCTAACCCTACCAACCCCAACCTATTGGCTGAGCACCTTGGCTTCCAAACTGCCATTCACCCCCTCAGCCACATATATCTGAGAGATTACCCCCGCCTTCAGCGAATCTCTGAGGATCACTTACCTTTTACCCCAACCTCTTCCACTGCCTTCACTGAATATTCCTCCACCTATCCTTTTGAAGGTCTATTCGTAGATCCCACTTGGTTCCCCAACCCTCCCGAATCCCCAGAAACTACCTTACCTACATCTTCCCCAGAACCTTCACCCCCAAAGAGATTTGGTCCTGAACCTCCACCCTCCTCTTCATCCACTCCATCCCTGGCACTCGCCCTTGTTGATGATGACAAAAGGGGGAGAAATGTGATGTCCGCCCTTCGCCAAACAATGGACACAAGGGATGTCCTCAGCCAGCCATCCCTCTGGCTTGATGAAGACATCACGGCTGCCCTCCGCCGTGCCATGGAATCTCAGAGACTGGGGGATGCTGAGAGTCTGATTCGTGGGGAAGCCATCCGATTCATGCAACAGCAGAGCTCAGATGAGCAAAGGTCAGAACTGGCAATGGTATTGGTTGAGCAACCGGGTGAACTCCCACAGCCTGAGCCTGAGGTTTCTTCTTCTGAGCCTCCTCCCTCAGCACCTGCACTCACTGTACTTGAGGAGATTATGTTAAAATATGGTTACACAAGGTCTGAGCCACTTGTGAGAGTGAGAGCTGTTCCTATTCCTCCTTCAGCGCCAACTTCTACTCCTGCTTCTCCAGTGGTTAAATTCAGCAAAACAAGAGTGAAGCGTGCTGTCAAAAAGGGGACATGCATCTCTGAGCCTGCAGACAGTGAGGAAGAGCCTGAGAATCAAGCGTCAACGTTTCAGCCCTCAGTCAGAGAACAAGCTCAGAAAGTGATGGATGATATCCCACCAGAAGTTGTGGTAAAGCTTGAGGTGGAAGATCTCACCCCTGAGGAACTTGAGAGGTTTAATGGAAACAACAAACTCACCTTCGAGCAATTCACAGTTCTGGATGCTGATAGGGCTAATGCTTTGGCTAAAGAGAAAGCGAAAGGGAAAGGCAAGGCAAGCTTGGCCCAGGACCCTGACTTTCCGGTCTGGAATGTAAAGATCTCCAACATTCATCTCCCTCATGGTGTCATCCCCATCAACGAGTCATCACTTGGTTCTTCCTCCTCTGGGCTAAGTGAGGCCGATGATCTGAGAAGAGCAATTGTGGAGTCCTTGGAGCTAGAAAGGATTAGAAAGGAAAAAGAGGCTAGAGAACTCCAAGAGATCCTTGCTCAGATTGATCAGCAGGAAATGGACGAAGCATGGGCTAGAGTGGAAGAAGAGTATCAAAAGAATCAGAGAGGGAAAAATAACAAGCGCAAGCCTTAACCCCCATACACTCATGCATCTATCATAACATAGCATTTCATTCTTGTGTTGTTAATTTTTTCTTTTCTCTCTTTTCTTCATAGTTTTCATGCATAGCTCTACTTGCACAGTTTTGACTACTTGTATATTTTATCTATCTGTGTATTACTAACTTGTAATCTTTTGCTTATCAATAATATTTGTCTAAGTTATTTGTGCCTTATTTAAATTTTTGCTTTTAATTCTTTCATATGAACTTAATCGATAAGACTTAGTTTGTCATCATCAAAAAGGGGGAGAATGTTAGAATCTTAAGTTTTGATGAAGACTAAAATATGAAAGAATGAATCAAGTACTTAGAAAGCAATAGGTTAACATAGAATCCCAAGTAAGAGTGCAACCGGATGTAGATTTACTTCTGGATAGACTAGGACTAGCGCTCGCGGATGAATGACTCATCCCCCAGCGACAGCAAGTAATTCACTAGGGAAATAACTTAGTCCAGAAGCACTAGATATACAAAACCTTAAGACTAAGCCAGGATTCAACCGGAAGTGAAATTGCTTCCTGTTATATTTAGACTAGCGCTGGCTGTTGGAATAGGTAACACTGAGTGTCAGTGAGCATAAGCCACGTCTAGTAGAATTGCTTCCGATTGCTTAGTGACTAGCGCTGGCTGTTGGATTGAAGGACACTGAGCGAGAGTGAGTAAAAGTGAATATAACCCTTCATCCAGTAGTAGTGCTTCCGGATGTGGAAGTGCTTCCGGATGCAAGAAAGACTCCTTAGACTAAATGAACTCTCACTGCATGTGATTAAGTGTTGTTATACTACACATCCCATAGCTTAAGAAAATGACACACCAAGTCACTTGGGAAGACTTAAGAGTTAGAGTAACATAACGAGACTCACGCTGACTATTGGATTAGACATCCCCTAGCGTCAGTAGACAATACACTAAGTCAGAACATAGTCTTAGTAAGATTGCTTCCCATAGCAGACAAGCCTCCCACAGCATGTATAGTTCTTACTACTACACTTGATTATATATATTACTCTGGTGGGACTAACAAGTGTGTGCAGAACTTAGTTGTACTTCCGGATGGAAATGAGCTTCCGGATGAAAATATTCTTGGCATTGGGATTCAGAGACTAACGCTTGCAGAGCAAGATTGCCGCTTCCGGATGAACGATGATCATCCGTCAGCAAGAGTACAAGAGTCAACGTCACATACTCAGAGGTCAGAATGCTTTTGTCAGAGCAGAGTTGTCAGAGTTGCTTTTCAGAGATAAAGCAAGTCAACCCTGCTAAGCATTAATGAAGATGTACCTCTCAACGGTAACCTGAGATTAACGGCTATATTCAAACGGACAAATTCAACCAGCCGCCCAAGCCTGAATGTTTTTGAGATCGAGTATAAAAGGAACATCTACATTCAGAAGAGATGTTGGACGAACAGAGCATATTATCTGAGAAACTATATTCTACATTCCTGTCATCTTCTACTCTCAGATCTAGATTTGTAACATTATTAGAGAGTAATTCATTTGTACTTAAGTGAGTAACATCATCTATTCTTAGAGAGAATCATTTGTACTTAAGTGTTTATCACAATTAGTTCATTGAGTGAACATATTATCAAATCCTCTAATTGATAGAGGTTGTTCTAAAGCTTGTGCTTAACGAACAGAATTATTATCTTACAAAAGTGAGGGGGAGCATTTAGAGGTTTTCTAAATCTCCATAGGTTGCAAGTTAGCCCGCAAAACTTGTGGTTGAAAGGTTGCAGGTGATCCCGTTGTAAAACCTGTGGTTGTAAGGTTTGCAGGTGAGCCCGTTGCAAAACCTGTGGGTTGTTAGGTGAACCCGTGCTCGTAAAACCTAAGGTGTAAAGGCTTTCTTGTGCCTGGTTCAAACAAGAAGTTTAGTGGATTGAAAATCTCAGGTGGAGCCTGGGGACTGGATGTAGGTCTGGAAGTGACCGAACCAGGATAATTGTGTGTGCTTACTCAGTTTGTTTTAATCTACACATCAAGCACCACATCACTAGATACTCACTTGTGCTTGGGGTAACACATCGTCACTCTCATCAAGCACAAGGAGTAACGTTTTCAAAAAGGGGAGAATTTTCATAAGTTTTATTCTGCCACCCAATTCACCCCCCCTCTTGGGTGACAGCGACGCTTTAGTATTCAAGCAAGTATGAGGTCCTACATATTTTGTTATCTCCCAAAATTTTCTATTCTCCTTCTTGCAAGTTCTTACTCTCCAACTACAATTATCTCCATAATTAACACATCGATATTCTTCATATTTTTTACACGAATAATGAACCTTGAACGTGTGATGAACTTGAACAGAGTATAGCTTGATTGCACGTCTCAGAGTTTGCACATTGTTAAACTCCTTTCCAATATATAACGCTTCTTCATCACCGGTATTTGGAACATCTTCTAGATCATTCAGCTCAGGAGTACTATTTGAATCAGCATGAATTTGAGATAAGAAAGCAGTTCCAAGCTCACTGTGAACATTCGTCTCTTCAATCACATTGTCGTCGTCACCAGTGTCGTTCCTACTTCCAGCATTTAAACAATAATCATATTCTTCCTCATCCTCAATTTCATCCAAGATGTCATCTATATGAGGAAGATTATGTGATTGTTCATTATTGCCACCATCCAACGTAAACATGGGTTCTTGTGGAACAATGTTAACTATATTGCCACCATCGAATTGTTGGAGATTTTCTATGTAATTGGTAAACATGGGTTCTTGTGGAACAATGTTAACTATATTGCTACTTGATGGCATCATGGTTCCACCATGCTCATCAAATGATGGTTGCTCAATATGCCTGTCACATGACACTTCACATATGTTGGCATATAACTCCGCACATGTCAATTGTCTTGAAAATCTTCCAATCACTTGCCACATTTGCTTGACATCCAAATCATCTTCTAAATTACATGCTTGATATTGTGGTGGGTTCATGCAAGTGGGATACCTATACACAAGATTTGCTACAATTTGATTTGGAGGAAGACGTAGCTTTTGTCCAATAACTTCTTTCAATTTATCCAATGTAATATTTGAGTTGACTTTGATTATTTTGACTCTGTCCGACTCAAATGTTGCACCAGTTGGACCATTACAAATGCGTCCATTAGCAAACACACACACGGACTCCTTTCTATGGTCCATTCTATTTCCTAAATATAGCATTATGATAAGCATTATGATAGTTGATCAAGCAAAGTATCTTGTCAAAATTATCTACCAAATCACTAAAAATTATTCTACTTTCTAAATATATCATTAATAAATAAACCTATTTAATATATACATTTATACACACACATTTTAATTTATGTTTTTATTTTTTATTAATAAACCTAATTTTATGAATAAACCTATTTAATATATACATTTATATATCTATAAAGACACACACATTTTTAAATCTGTTTTTATTTTTTATAATTAATTATTTAATATATACATTTTTATATATACATAATTATTTTTTATTTTTTACAAATAAATAAACCTATTTTTTATAAATAGGTTTAATATATACATTTTTAGGAAAAAAAAAAAACATATTTATTTTTATGTTTTACCTACATATTTTTATTCTGTTTGCATAATATATACATTTTTACATGAATCATTCATGTACTAAGTGTGATATTCAGTTGGGCTCTTACAAAATTATGACTTATTTCAAGCTAATTTGCATAATCAATATATTTTACTTTAGGTAGTCTATTTTTCCACTAACTAATTTTCTTTACTTGCCAATTTTTTCTTGCTCAAACGAAAACTATAAATGAAAAATATAACTAAACTAAAAATATAAATATAGTAAATGAGAAAAGCTTATAGAAAATTATGAAGTACCTCTACGACTGTTTCAAATTCCTTTAGCCAATCACCGTTTGCTCACCTAAATAAAAATACATATTTACTAATTCTATACATTAGTGGAACAAAATAAGTATATGAGTATATGGTAACAAGCAAAATCATAGAAAACTTACCACTTCACACTAGCAAATGTGAAAACACAGAAACTTGAATATAATGTAAGAGGAAACTCTTTGAGTGTGTGTAGAGAACTTGCAAACTCTTATGAGTAGAAAATTGAGAGAGGATGATGAGGCCACCCACGCAGAAGAATGTGTGCTGAAGTGCTTAAGAAAGAGTGTGTCTTCAATTGTAAGAAGAAAGAGTGCGAAGTGTTTGTGAGGAATGAGAGGAGGGAGTGATCTATTATTTATATAAGAAGAGTGAATCTGCACTGTAACTTCACGAGAGTGAGATAGTTGAGATGAGCTTCATTCATCACATACACGCATGCGCATGCAGGTCATTGTAATTTGACATGAGAGAAGAGAGTTGACATGAGAGCAGAGGAATATATTCTTTGCGTGGAGAGGAGGAGAAGCAGCGCTGCAAATTTTTTTTTTAAAAAAATAGTGGGAAGTCTTCTGAAGTCGTTCTCCACAAGAACGACTTCTGAAGTCGTTCACGGGGAAAACGACTTCTCAAGTCGTTTACACCGGGAACGATTTCTTTGATTTTAAGCATATTGGTATATATTTTTTCGGCCTATAGCATATTGGTAAAAAAAACCCATCTTCAACCACTCCTCCCACACTCTTTCACAGTTTCCTTCTTCTCTTCTCTTCTCTTCTCTTCTCTGGGCCACCAAACATGAAGAATAAGCAAAGCTTCACAAATGGCCTTTTCCTTCCTCCCGAACTCATCACCAACATTCTCACACGCCTTCCCGTCAAATCCCTCCTCCGATTCCAATGTGTCTGCAAACACTGGAAAACCCTCATAAAAAACCCATCTTTCATCTCTCACCACCTCCAATTCTCCAATCTCCAAAACCCATCTCTCATTTTTGATTTTGACCCAAAAGATGGCCTCTCCACCCTAGGCCGCCCCTTCAATCTTCTCTCTCTTCACTCTGAATTGCATGTTAGTGAAATCCAAGGAACCCCTTTAATTGATACACTCTCTCATGCTAATATCATTGGTTCTTGCAATGGCCTGCTTTGTGTTCAAATTTTTCCTTATGTTTTGCATTGGAGTGAGAGACGTCCTTATATATTGTTGTGGAATCCAGCCACTAGAGAGCACAGAAATGTGCCTGTAAGGAATAGAGATGATGTTTTTGTGATTAAATGGATTTATGGATTTGGGTTTAGCACTGTTGTTAATGATTACAAGATTGTGAGGTTCTTTTCTTCTGATGGTGTTAGGATTAGGCAAGGGGAAGTTTTTTCACTAAGCACTGGGTTATGGAAGGAGATAGAGACTGCTTTAGAGTTTGTGTTGCATTCTCTTTTGGAAAGTGTGTCTATTGATGGGGTCATATTTTGGCATGGGTTAAAGAAAGGGTTGGTGATGAACAATTTGGAAATTGGATATAGGATGCTTGTTGATGGTGCAAATGTGGATTTGAATTTGATGGATGAGGAGGAGGATGATTTTGTGCTTTCATTTGACATAGCAACTGAGGTGTTTACATGGATGCCATGGCCTGCTTTAGATCACTCAAGGCCTAAGTTTGCTCCCTATGTCAACAGGCTTGCTGTGTATCATAATAAGCTTGCTTTGCTTTCTCACACTAAAGTTGGAGATTTTTTAGCTCAGTCTTCGCTTATCGATTTGTGGGTGATGGAGGAGGAGAGTACAGGTTCATCTGAAGGGAGGTGGAGTTGGACTAAGATGCATACTATAGTCTCCTCTTTAGATGCGTGTTTGTATCCGTTTTGTGTTTGGAGGAATGACATTGTGTGTGAAGTTCCTACTGAACTTCAAGTGGACGGTAGGCTGGTGATTCTTCTGTCACTGTTGAATCCTGATGCTGATGAAATGAAACAAGTTACTATCCCTAGACAGCACCATAGAATTTCAGCTATTTTCAATTATGTCGAAAGTCTTGTATCAGTTGGCAACATCCGCATTGAAGAGCCTTCGCCTTCAACTTGAAGCTATAAACATGATGTTGCTGGATTTTGGTGGAAGTGGATGCATGACTGTACTTGTAGTCATTGATGCCCTTTCGGGAAGTTATGTAGAATGGTAAGCGTAAGTTGTTCCATAGGTAAATGTAGTTGGTTGCCTACATGATTTGGTTTAGAAGTGTTTCTTTTTTGCTTTGATCAGGTTGCCTGGTGAAATTAGCAGCTACTGCAGTAGGATAAACTGTGAAGTTGGACTACTCTAGCTACCTTAGTTGTGTAATCTCCTTTGTATCTTTTGATCAACAATGGATCATTAACTTGCTACTTTTGTGGCTAACAAATGAAATTACAAACTCGTGTTCATCTTTCATGTTACATTATGATGACATTTAGTTTCTTCCATAATTTAAGAGTTAGTTATGCATGTGTGTGTAGACTGTGAATTGAAGGTTGAATAATTCATATCAGTGGACTCTATCTATTCATGTCAAATCTGCCACATTTTAGGTCATTGGATAGTTTGGGAACACTTGGAAAGACAAAACTCTTTTTTTAATGAAGGAAAGACAAAACTCTGGTCTTGAGATATTGCATAAAAAACAATATGTTTTATCTAAATTAGATCTGCATGGAATCAGATAAACTTTTCCATTAATATTTTTGTTCTGGTTCTGCTCTTATAGATTAGTCAAGTTGGGTCATGATGCTTACCATGGAAGATACATACTTTCAGGCTCAAAGAATGTTTACATTCTTAATTAACACAGTTGTAATAGATGGTAAAAATATTTTCTTATGGAATGCAAACAAGTAAACTTTACATATCTGAATCTGATTAAAAGCAGAAACATGTCTCTTTTAGTATTGGTTTAGTTGTTGACCAGTCTTGTGGTGCACACGTGCAGTAGCGCGGAGGGATAAAAATAAGTGTATGATTTTCCTCAGTATCAGCCACAAAATATTTCTCAAAATCCAATATCTATCATTAAACATGGAAATCCAAATATCAAAGGGGAGTAACCTTTATTTGCCATGTAATCACCTAGATAATTGGACACCTTAAATTAAAAATATATTACATCATTGGCCTTTGTTTACCAAAACAACAGAAAAACATATTTTTTTACTAAAAAATATCCACATAACCACGTTTTTTATGCGCCGCACATGTATTTATATTTTATTATAAAAATCATCAGAAAAATAATAAAATAACTACTGGCTACACTAACACCCTCTGGCTAATTTACACGTAAACTGCACCAAGCACACGCGTCTAATGGTGGATGAGCTTTACGATATATATATTGAGAAGGTAGCAGAGACTGTTAGGTGGTGTTATGATGTCAAAATCAATCAACTATAATTATAAGAAGGGCAGTTGGACACACTGTATTTTTATCAGAATGATGGGCACACTATAATAGCAGGATGGGCACACTATAACTATAATTATATAAATAGAAACTATTGAGTGTGTTTTTATTTTACCAGAATAAGTCAGCAGAGAGTGTCAGGAAGATAGATAGAATGAGCAACAACGTAATAGAAGGAAAGTTGGTGTGTGTCACTGGTGCTTCTGGTTACATTGCCTCATGGCTTGTCAAGTTCCTTCTTCTCCGTGGTTACACTGTTAAAGGCACTGTTCGTGACCCAAGTAAGTTCATCTTATAGCTCTTCAATGAATATAACTTCCTTTTTTGCTTTGCATGATGATAGGATAGAAGAGATAGAATAGATAAGTACTGTTTGAATTATTCAAAAGTACTAGTATATATGTATATATATCTTTTGTTCTCTTAGTCTATGTCTGTACGTATGCTGTGCTTATTAGCATGCATTAATAATTTGTTACTTATTTCACAGATGATGCAAGAAAGGTGGATCACTTGCTTAAACTTGATGGTGCAAAGGAGAGGTTGCAACTAATAAAAGCAGATCTATTGGATGAAGGTTCCTTTGATGAAGTTGTTGAAGGGTGTGAGGGTGTCTTTCATACTGCATCTCCCTGTTTCTTTGATACTAAAGACCCTCAGGTTTATTCATGTTTTTTTTATAACAAGGTTTATTCAAGTTTTAATTGCTGATGGATGAAAGTAATTTGTTTCATATGGGTTTAAATTATTTGATGAATCTATTTAGCATTGCTTATGTATTACAATGAGGTTGTTTTTTCTGCATTGTTGTTTGAAAATTAACTATGCATTAGTTCTTATTAGAAAATCTTAAGACCTTATATTAGAAGGGCAAAATATTCAGTATTTCATTTTGTCTTATATTCAGGTGATTAATTTTTGGATTATATATTGAATATCATTTTGAACTATTTCCAAAACCTTGCTCTTTTCTCTGCATTTGGCTAATCATAATGCAACAAAGTTTTTATTGTGTTACAAGTTCTGTATTTCATCTTAGACTTCAAATTGAAGAAGCTCTGTCATATTAATGCAAAAATTTACAAAAAGAATGATGCCCAATTGCCTATACGAAGCATTTGCATATAGTTAAGAGGATGGACAATTGAAAACTGGCATAACTTCACTTGCTTCCCTTGGCCTCTTTAACTGAAGTAATATATTTCTGAACCAGAGAAATGTTTCAAGCTTTGGCATTTGCATCTGAGGTCTATTATGGGCCTCCTTATTTTGATTGTTGTTTCATTGACCAACTCTCCTCATTTTAGAATGAACTTATCGACCCAGCAGTCAAGGGAACTCTCAATGTTTTGAAGTCATGTGCAAAATCTTCAAATGTGAAACGAGTTGTTTTAACATCTTCCACTGCAGCAGTTGTATTTACTGGGAAACCTCTAACTTCTGACGTTGAAGTTGATGAGACATGGTTTTCAAGTCCTGATATATGTAGAGATATGAAGGTAACTACTATCACATTCTACAGACACAGATAGAGTTTGTAATGTGGTTGCGTATCTGATAGTTGTTGTCAATTATATACAGTTTTGGCATATCAAGTTTTCTATTGAGTGACATTTGCATGTGTTGCCACTGCATTGGCTAATCAGAACAGCATGAATTTATGTTTTTGTAATCAAAGAAGTGAACTCCGTGAATGGTGGTTGCTTCAATTTTGTTGAGTTGTGGGACACCTCTAAACTGAAAATGAAGAAATTGACAACCCTTCTCTTTTGCCAATGATGTGATTGTTGAAAAAATGGGAACCTCAAGTTAAAGAGGAAATGAGGAAATTGAAGGATTGTTTATGATTATTACTAGATGAATAAAAGGAATTAATTTATTTATTATCACCCTATGATAGAGTTTAGAAGCTTATTATGCTGTAATGAGGATTTTTTAAATATGAATATGGTTACTTTATATATTAGTTATAATCTATTTTATTTTGAATCTCTTTAAATTGCTGCTACAGCTTTTCCATACAGGTCATGCTATTTTCTGAGCTAAAAGTAATATCATTTTACAGCCAACGCAAAAGAAGTGCATTAAGCGCTATGAACAACTATAGGTGCTATAAAAGGAAAAAAGTTTATTTTTATTTTGAATGAGGTACAGGTGTTGATGATTCACACGAAAGCCCTAGATTTCATGTGATTTGCAGCACAAACCTATGCAGATTGTGATATTTTATTTCTTAAATATTGTATCTGTTTTATTTTATTTAATTTAAAGTGTTTTAAGGTGGAGTCTGTTTATCTTGTCTGAATTAATGTGCAAGATAATACCCTTGATAATGTTGCTAGAGCAGGCATGTTCATCGCCTTTACTATGTATGTTGCTATCTTTAAGCCGCGCTGAATTGGAAACCAGTTCAGGCTAGTTTGTTCACCAAGTTTAAGCTAAATTTCATGGAGAAGACATGGTTAAAATAAACATATCTTTATTTATGGCTATCTAGTGTGGTAAGGCTTGATGTTTACGACCCTCTAGGACTTCTGCTTCAAACCATTGATAAGAAGAACAAAATTATTCCTCTTGTTGCCAATTGTTGTTACAAAAGTTTCTAACCATTAACTCTTAAACATTCTGCTTCAAGTACCGTACTGCTTAATATTCTGTTCTTTCAGCGCTGGTATACTCTTTCCAAGACTTTAGCTGAAGAAGCTGCATGGAAATTTGCAAAAGAAAACAGCATTGATCTTGTTGCTCTCAACCCAGCATTTGTGATAGGGCCACTTTTGCAACCAGTGCTCAATGAAAGTTCTGCTATTATATTTAATCTAGTAAAAGGTAATTGTTACATACTCACAAGGTCCACACTATGGGAATCTTAATTTATAACCTGCCTGCGTCTGGATTACTTGGTGTATTTAACTGAACTTCTTTTCTTGTTAGATCGATTGAAAGGGAAATTTGTTTCAAAATGTTGAAATGGACTTGTGTACATTGTATAAATTTAGGGGGGGGGGGGGGGGGGGATCATACCACTTGGTGGTTTAAGATATCCCATGCGCCTGCAAATAGTTTGATGGTAAACATGCCCTTTAACCATTTAAAATTTTGGTGATCTTTGGATCATATATTTGATATGTTTTAACTTCTGCATCAAGTTTGAGAGCTAAAGATTAAATTTATATTTCAAACCAAGTTAAACACCACAAATGGATGAGCCCAAAGGGGGAAACCTCACAAATGGGGCCTTTGACTCAAATTATTTTTGTGCATGGAAGATAAGTATGCTTTTATCAGAAGTAGACAAGTAAACATTCAAGTGCCAGTTGACAACTATGGTTTCATCTTACATCTTACAAATAATGAGTTATATTCTAAACACCTTTAATTTTGTGTTGTCTTTAAATTTTTAATGTATCAATTTTTTCCAGAAATTGTTGTTGATTTGGATGTGTATTAAAATTTTGTCTTCACCATGGGCGAGAATTGTTATGTTGTTTCTCTTCCCTCACTTTGATACAGGCCAAACATACCCAAACTATAGTGCAGGATGGGTGAATGTTAAAGATGTTGCTAATGCCCACATTCAAGCCTTTGAGATTCCTTCAGCTAATGGAAGATATATTTTGGTTGAGAGAGTTGCACATTACTCAGAACATGTGAAGATTTTGCATGACTTGTTCCCAACCTTACAACTTCCTGAGAAGTAAGTTAACTGTTACTCTCTCCGGTCCTAAATATAAGACCTAATTGACTTTTTCCGTAAAATCCTTAAAAAGCAAAATAAGTTAATTATAAATTGATTCACCTAATTTTTTTCCCTTAAACTAGTTTCTTTAACCTATAATTTATAAACTAATGGATAATCTAAAAATATATCAAATATGTCATCATTTAATAACCTATATCGCAATCTTAATCTCTCCAAAAAAAAGTCAATTAGGTCCTATATTTAGGACCGGAGATAGTATTGTTTATAGTTTCAAATATTTACTAACTCTTGAAATTTTAGCTTTATTTATTGAAACCTCACACATATATTCGTCTTTGTTTCTTCTGAATTATGTCCAAGGCCAATTCTTATGCTTGAAGCACCAAACATTGCCCATTGCTTGGTGTGAACGAAATGGCCTTGTGAAACTGGATGAACAGTGTTTCTTCTCATATTATGCTGATTATTTTTTTTTGGCTTTCCCCAAGAGTTCATATTCTAATCCTTCTTACTGAGCTATACATGAAAAGAAATGAAGATGGTGATTACTTGCTCCACAGACTTGGTGATAAATACTTTTAATGCACTGAAATTAGTTTGATTTACCACCCGTTCAACCATACTTCTTCCATCCAAATTTACTTGTCCTTATTTGATTCTTCATTTTGTCCCTAATCATGTGTCCCGTTTCTTGTTTTAAAGTATAATTACTACTAGTTTTTCAACAATACCCTTGTTAGATGGAGGACATTAACTGGAGTTAATTTGGATATTAAATAGTGCTACATTAGATACAGAGCAAAATTCAAACAGAAAACATAATCCTTCCTTAATACTCCTTCCAGTCCTCAATATAAGACCTAATTGTTTATTTTACCTATAAACTAATGGATAATCTAAAAATATATCAAATATGTCATCATTTAATAACCTATTTCGCAACCTTAATCTCTCCAAAAAAAGTCAATTTGGTCCTATATTTAGGACCAGAGGGAGTACATAGATTTTAATTTTTTTACATGAGTTTTTCCCTATTAGAACAAGTTTATAAGGATCCAGGAAGTACTATTTTAAATGTTCATATTCATCCAAACATATTTGTTGACCAAAATGGCTTGCCCTCTCTCATCTTCTTTGTATTTGTGTGTGTTTTTAGCCAAGTTTTTTGTCTCTAATTTCATGACTATCACTTGTTAGGTGTGCTGACGACAAGCCCTTCTTTCCAAGGTATCAAGTTTCTAAAGAGAAGGCACTGACCTTGGGAATTGAATTTACTCCATTGGAAGTGAGTCTCAAGGAGACAATCCACAGCTTGAAAGAGAAGAATTTCATTAACTTTTAATTGTGATATCTCTCTTTCTCTAACAACAACAAAGTCTTATTCCACTACGTGGTGTCAACTACAAGAATCATACAACACTATTGTGCTCTCTGAGTAGCAATGTTCCTTTGGTATATTATTCAACAAAACAAAATAATTAAATATTGATAAGGTTAAGCATGTTTTAAGTCCGTCTTTGATGTAAACAACTCCATTGCTTATGTTCAATGATGTCAAGCAATAATTATAATACAAAACCTGTATTGAAACCGGACTTCACAGGAAATAGATTCACTACTACTCAAGTGGCTGTTTGGTTTATATTGAAACTGTAATAGTAGGCATTGGAAGTGAGTACAAGGCTTATATTCAATGATAGATTTCTATTCACATGGACTAACAAGGCTCATTCTTGGATCCCGACCTATGTGGCTGTTTGGAACACCTTTTTCTACTTAGGTTTAGGTCCAAAACACTTGTTTGGAAATCTTGGTTTTGATGGCCTGAATTTAGCTTTAGGCTGAACTACAATTTATTATTTTGTGGAAAGCATGGGGTATAAAAGATGGGGACAATTGCACCTAAGACTTAATTTCAAAGAATTCCCAATGATTTGTTACCACTTTTTAATGAATACTATTACAGTTTTTAATAGTAGTTATTAACAACTTCTTGGGACATGTTGATATTAAGTTTCTTATTTGGGACCTAAGTGTCATTATCCCTAAAAGGTGTCATCATATAAATGTCATAATAAGAAACCAAAAACGTCTTTACCTTCTTTCATTTTTAACCCATTTAACTTGAGTTCTTTTTATAACTTTACACAAAATTTTTTTAGGGCGAAGGCCCAAAAATGATACATAACTATTGGCCAAAGAACAAAAATAATACATAACTATTCCAAGGTACAAAAATGATACCCAACTTTTTACCATGTGATCAAAATTGATATTTTCACTAATATGACAATAATATTAGACATCAAATGTCCAAAATGCCCTTAGAATTAAATAAACTTTTATCGGGCGACGACTAATTCATAGGGGCATTTTGGACTTTTCATATCTAATATTATTGTCATATTAGTGAAAATATCATTTTTGATCACATGGTAAAAATTGGGTATAATTTTTGTACCTTGGAATAGTTATGTACTGTTTTTGTTCCTTGGCCAATAGTTATGTATCATTTTTGGGCTTTCGCCCTTTTTTTTATAATAATAAAGGTAAAGAGTTATTTTGCCAAAAGTCATTTTCTCCTAAAGTGTATATATTATATTACAAAATATATTCTCTAAACACACTTTTACAGATTTTTCTATAGAAGTTATTCTCACAAAGCTATGAATACCACACATTATTGAAATTGTATTGAATGAAAGTTTACAATATTGTAGTCCAATAACATAAGAAAAAACAATAAAAATATTGAGAATAATGAAGATAATTGAACAAATAAAAACTACTCTTATGATCCGTAATATAAAAGTATAAAATTTGAATTGTTTGTCTTATTTTACACTCTCTGTTTATTTAATTTAATGTGTTTTTTCTTCTTTGCTCATAACTTTCTTTGATATTTATTATTTCTTATGTAGGTATTTCTCTTAATAATATCATAATAAATATAATAAATATTGAGGAAAAAATTAATTTCAGGACCCAACTAATCCTTGGATGAGTGTGTACAAACAAGGGAAAAAATCCCAATTACATTAAACAATCATAATCAAAACCCAAAATAAGAAAAGGGATACCATTTTTACTCCAGAAATATCCACCTATTAACATTGAATATTTGGATATGCAATATTTTTTTAGGAAAGTGTTTGGAAAAATCCCAAATAAATCCCTCCCAATACCAAAAAGAACAAGTGAAGAACCTAAACTTCCAAAAGGACCATGAAGGAACTAACACCTACCTGCCATTTTAAAATTTTGCGAAAAGACAAAATTGTCCCCATCCTAAAACACAAATTACTACCTCACCCCAAACCCTCACTAACACGACCATCTTCTTGTAATTTGTGTTTTAGGATGAGACAATTTTGTCTTTTCGCAAAATTTTAAAATGACAGGTAGGTGCTAGTTCCTTCATGGTCATTTTAGAAGTTTAGGTTTCTCACTTGTCCTTTTGGATATTGAGAGAGATTTATTTGTCAAAGTGTTTTATGGAAAGTTATTGGACCAAGATCTATCTTGTTTCTTTCCCTTCTATGTTGGTCAAAAATAAAAAATTTGACAGATAACACGTGTCACTGAAATGTTTTGTTTACATGACTGACAGAGTCAAATAAAAATTTTCGATTTTAAAAGCACCATTGTCTCTCATCTTTGCTTCCATGGCCACTCTACACCATTGTCTCTACCCTCCCTTCTCTTATAACTATGCCTCTTCCATTATTCCTTCCCCTCCAAAACTTCAAACCACTCTTAAATACTCACATGTCATCAGAAGAGGCCTTAAGGTCACACCCATCTCAACATTTTCTCCCTCCTTATTCTCTTCTCTTAGTGGTCGTGCCGTGTGTGGAGCTCAACATGCTGCCGTTCAAGGTCTGCTTTCTTTCTTCTATTTTCTTTTGCATGTTTATTCTATTTTGGTTAACTGATTTTAGTATAGTTATTGATTTATTTCTGGATTTTATATCATGGGTATGGAAGTTTGTTCTTTCTTGGATGATAATCAGAAGATGATATAATGAGGGCGGGTATAGAATTTTCTTTTTATTTTTTAATATCTGAATGGAGAGACATAGATTTTTTTTTTTGGACCATCGGAGAGACATAGATTTGATCATTAAAAAAAAGTGAGTGCCTGAAAATTGGAAGAAAGTAGTCGTAGGGGGGAAAAGACTAAAACAGAGATCGAATGTTTTTTTTTTTTAAAAAAAAGTTTCCGTAAGCTGATGCTTCCTCTAGTTCATAGTACTTCATACATTTTGTTGACTTTTTCTATGGGAAAATTGCACTAGGTCACAAATAATAATAAGAGAATTCATTTTAAAGAAGTTCTAACTTGTGAGGAGTAGTTACTATTAATAACTGCAATGCATTGCCTCCATTAATAAGTGATAACTGTTCCTTGTGAAATATTTTGAATTATGTTTCTTATTTAGGACCTTAGTGCAATTGTCCCTCTTTTTAATCTATGGGCACTCACAATAACATATTTTATATATTTATATATCATTAAATTTTATGTTAATTGATAAGTCAAATAAAATGCTAAGAAATTATTAAGGCAAATCAATTTATAAACACTCCTTAATTTTTAAATATAAGATTTAGTTGACTACTTTTTGTAAGGAATTAAAGAAACAAACTGATACACTTAACCATTATATTTGCGGTGTACCCCCCTAACGGCTCGGCTCATGTGGAATAACTACTTTGCATTTGAACTGTGTTGGGCCTTTTCGAGTCGGAAGGCAGACCAAAAATTAGCTTACAACTGGACCAGAATTGTTTTGGGAGAATCAATCGACATATTTTCAACCACCAGAAAAGTATGGAAAAAAAAAATCAAACCCAATATTTTTTCGGCAGAAAAGAGACCAAATCGCAAATCTCAAATTTTTTAAGCATATATTCCACTTCTAATATATATTACTTCTAATAAAAAGTGGAGTATTGTTTAATGTAAATATATATTACTGTAATATATATTATTGTTTATTTTAGTGGGAAATGTTATTTATTGCTTTTTTCCATAGTTAAATACAAAAATTGATTTATTCCCTAAATTTCTAATGACTATTTTTTCTTAGTCAATAATCTATTATTAAAAATTAAGAAATTATGCGATCACAATTTGCTTCTATGTATATAAGATATATTTAAAAGTAGGATATTTTTTTAATTAATACGTCATCGGTCCGACCAAACCGACCGTGCGAACCGTGACTCAAAACTCTCTCTGGTACGTCTTCCGATCCGGTTTTTACAATATTGATTGTATGTTGAGTTATCAATTAATTAAACTATTTTTGAAAAAAAATTAAAATCACTTAATGAGTAACACATCTATCCTTTTTAGGATTTTATAAAAAGAAGATTGAACTACGTGTTATTTTATTTTTTTGGTAAATCACTGCCCAGTTTTAATCCGGACTCGATGGGTAGGAGTGCTGCTCACATTGGCAAGGTTGTCCCCTCTCCCAATGAGAGCGCTTTCCGGGATTCGAACACGTGTTCTCATCCTTACGAGGGTTGTAGCTCACCTACCAATTCAACCAACTATCCATTCAAAACTAAGTGTAATTTTAGGACTAGAAGAGATGCAACTTATTTAATTAACTTAAAACTTTCATGCCTTTTTTTAGATAAAAAAAAACTTTCATGCCTAACTCTAGGTGGCAAAAATAGGACAAAAAGGACCATTCTCCTACTTAAAAAATCCATATTTATGTTCGTGCTCCAGTTATGAATAGGAATACAGATATTAAAATTAAATATAATGTTAAAAATTTCATCGCAATAATATTAGTTGTGCAAATAAAATGGATCAGCACAATCGAATTTCAATTTTTCTAAAAAACAGTAAACTAGATAAAAAAAAAATTGACTTTGGCCAAAAACAAAAATGATAAACAAAATGACAAAGCGATTAGGATTAGTCCAGCCTAATAAAATTTGGTCATCTTATACAATTCTTGGGGAGAAAATGTAGATGTGCTAAATTGTTTTCGAAGTTTCTGCTCAATAGCTATTTCGTCATGAAAGGATTGTTTTTTTCAAAATTATTGTGCATGTTTGAAAACGTACAAATTTTGATTTCTTTTTTAAAATATCAGTTGACCATTAAAAAAATGACATTAACTGTTAATATTTATTATTTATCGGCAAAGTTTAAAATTTCTATCTTTTGAAACTGTTTTTCAAACAACCTGGGTGTGTGGTTGAGTGACAATGACTCATTCACCCTTAACCAATTGTCTGGGGTTCGATCCTTGAAGTTGGGTATGGAGAAGCATTAAAGCCAGCTGTCCTACCCTTTGAGGTGCCTACAAATCAGCGGGGATTAGTCTCTCACTTGTCGAGTGAGGGGATACCTTGATCATGAATAAAAAAAAGAAACTCCTTTTCAAACAAAAAAATATTAGGGACAAAATAGCTCTTAATTGAAAAGCTTAAAGCAAATTTGTAACTTAACCTCTTAGAATATCACTCTTAAAATATTAATGGAAAAATAGCTCCTCATTGAGAAGAAATTCAGATTCCGAAATCCTAGTTGGATAAATAATGATGAGAAGTAACTGTATACTCTTAGAATACCATTGTTATTTGAACTCTAAAGTGAGCAGATCATAACAATTAAACTTGTTTTCATCCTAGTTGGCCCATGATTCACATGAAACAATTCTCATTTTATTTTGTTGTAAAAGGAAACATAACATTAGTATTGCAAATTATGATGCGTTTGTTATTCTTAAAAACAAAATAAACTATGAAATGTTTAAGATGGGTTATCAGCCAACTATGATTAAAATCAGTTTAACTGTTACTCCATCCCGTCCTAAATATAAGACCTAGTTAAATTTTTTGGAAAATTCTAAAATAGCGAAATAAGTTAATTATAAATTGATTTACCTAATTTTTCCCTTAGACTAGTTTATTTTACCCATAAACTAATGGATAATTTAAAAATATATCAAATATGTTATAAGCTAATAATCTACTTTCACAACATTAATCTCTCCAAAAAAAAAAGTCAACTAGATCTTATATTTAGGACCGGAGATAGTACGTTCCAATTGGTTAGAGTTCATATAACGTGGTACTTTGAGTCAGTACGAGATTATTTCTCAATAGTGATAATTCTGGAGGATGACAAGATGATGATGATGATGATGATGATGAGGCTGTTGACTTTTTGACTTTACCAACTGTGGCAACAGGGCCATATTATCGGGAAGATCAAGAAAGTATGTGCAACAAAGTAGGTGAAGGAAAGTTGGTATGTGTAACTGGTGCTTCTGGTTTTATAGCATCATGGATTGTCAAGTTCCTTCTTCAACGTGGTTACACTGTCAAGGCCACTGTACGTGACCCAAGTAAGTTCATCTTAAATATCACCTAAGTGGGTATATGTAAATGATCTTAAGTAACTAATTTATGATGTTTTGTCATTTGTTATAGGTGATCCAAGAAAGGTGGATCATTTGCTTAATCTTGAAGGTGCAAAGGAGAGATTGCAACTGATCAAAGCAGATCTCCAGGAAGAAGGTTCTTTTGATGAAGCTGTTGAAGGGTGTGAGGGTGTATTTCATACTGCATCTCCCTGTTATTTTGATCCCATAGACCCACAGGTTTGTGTCATTTTCTAATTGTTGAAAGATCATAGGATGTGATTTTTTTACTTGATCATAGCATTTTATTTGCTGAATTGTTAGAACAATTGATTTAGCTTGGGAGATGTGTTGCAGTGGAGTGATGTTCTTTTGCATTGTTTGTTGAGAAGTTAGACCCTGTGCTAGGATGGAAAAATGTTTAATATCTGATTGTCTTTGAAGTACGCAATCAATCATTGAATCACACATTGTTTGCCATGTTGAAGCTTTCCAAAATCATGCTCACTTCTCTGCCTTTGGAATTATAGTACAATCATGCCATTAGACTTCATTTATTACAAATCGTGTGAAGTTTATGCAAAACTTACTGTATGGAATAAAAAATCATGCCCAGTTATCTGTCATCCATTAAGAACATAGGGATATCTTTTCTTGCTCCCCTTTGCCTATTTGGGTGAAGAAACAAATTTCTGAATCAAAGAAACAGGCTCAGGCGCATAATGTGTCTCCTTTTTCTGATTATTGCTTTATTAATCAATTCTATCCTCATTGCAGACTGAACTTATTGACCCAGCGGTGAATGGAACTCTCAATGTTCTAAGGTCGTGTGCAAAATCATCCAATGTGAAACGAGTTGTTTTAACATCTTCCTTCGCAGCGGTTTCTCATACCGGCATACCTCTAACTTCTGATGTTGTAGTTGACGAGACATGGTTTTCAAGTCCAGATATTTGTAGGCAGAAGAAGGTAAGTGCCAATATAATTATACTTATACAAATAAAGTTTGTGATTTATTCAGGTTTTTAATTTGATATGGGTTATCGATTCTGCTTAGATTTGTATATGAATTTTTCCTCATGTACCTTTAAATTATGAAATTGTGAATATAGTAGAGAGAAACAAATGTGAGTAGCTTGGAATTCTTACTGTCCCTAGGCCCTTTGTGAAGTATCACAACTTTCTTATGTCTCATGGGCTACAAGATGTACATTTATATAGCTATGGATCATGCTCCTGGCACTAATGTGAATAAGACAACAATTGTGAATATGTACATTTATATAGCGTGGAATTCTTACTGTTTCTGTACCCTTTGTGAAGTATTGCAACTTTCTTATGTCTCATGGGCTACAAGATGTACATTTATATAGCTATGGATCATGCTTCTGGCACTAATGTGAATAAGACAACAATTGTTATTTCAGCGATTTTATATTGTTGAACAATTCAGCATTCACTGACCATGTCAGAACTCAGAAACACAAGAAACTCGCATTCACTAATGATGATGAGAAAATGGGAATCCAAAAGATGAAGAGTAAATTGAAGGATTGCTTAATGGTGATAGATTTGATGAAGAAAAGGAATTAGTTTATTCATCATAAAATCAAGCTTAGTCTTAAAAACTCTGAAATATCTATGGCTTGTTTTTTTTGTGTGGAGCATTGGTATCCTAGACCTATCTCCTTTTAACTCAGAAGACTTATTGAGGGTCTAGAGTAATCTAGATCGAGCCAAGCAGGACCACAAGGTCGGCAAACCTCTATCACCAACTATCTAACACTGGCAGAGCCAAAACTCGAGACCTCTGATTAAAGTGGTATATAACCCCTTAGTAGTTGAACCAAGTACTTGGTGGTTGAAATGTCTATGCCTTGTATAACTCAGATACTTTATGTGTGATTGATAGCTTATCAGCATGTTATTATGAAAGTACCTGGTAACTTTTGGGTGTTTTGTTTCACAATTATTTCTTTTGTTGCCAATTGTTATAACACAAGTTTGTAACCATTTAGTATTCAACATTCTGCTTCCAATTTCTTATTTATTTTCTGTCCTTTCAGCGCTGGTATCATGTTTCCAAGATTTTGGCTGAAGATGCTGCCTGGAAATTTGCAAAAGAAAACAGTCTTGACCTGGTTGCTCTCAACCCAGCATTTGTGATAGGGACACTCTTGCAACCCTCACTTAATGAAACTTGTGCTGTTATATTTAATCTTATCAAAGGTAATTTTATTCAGCGAAGAAGATAATTGTTATGTACACATTAGGATTACAATCTCTGCAAATGTTATAGAATCTGTCTCACGACTGCACCTGGATTGCCTGATTATTTTAACTGCAACACTATTCTTGAATATAGTCAAATGAAAATGAAATTCTTGTTAAAATGTAGGAGAAATAATTTGTTATGTACATTGAAATAAAAATGTGAGGGTAATGATTGTTGAGAACCTTTTGTTGGAGCTGTGATGGATTTGGAGTTTATGTTTATTTAGAGTGAGCCTTAGGTCATTATCATCTGCAGTTATAGAGTTTGTTATTAACTATATGCCACAAACTCAGCTATCCTTAATCATCATTTGATTAGCTTAAGTACCTCATCTTTATCTACAAAAACCTTATGGGCAAATTATTATAAATGCAAAACATTATGATTACAGAATTGTTATAACATCCATGTGAAGTATAGTAAAACCTTATGCCAAGTAATAGTTTGAAGTTTGAACACCTTTTTTGTTCTAAAAAACGATTCCTTCAATTTGTTGTTGTCATAACATCCATGTGAAATATTCTTTCATTCTGTTTTCTTATTTTAATGATTAAAAATTGTTATGCTGCTCCTGATCCCTTGTTTGATACAGGCCAAACATACCCAAACTATAGTGCAGGATGGGTGAATGTGAAAGATGTTGCAAATGCTCATATTCAGGCCTTTGAGATTCCTTCAGCTAGTGGAAGATATATTTTGATTGAGAGAATTGAACACTACTCAGAACACTTGAAGATTTTACGCCAGCTGTTCCCAACATTACCACTTCCTGAGAAGTGAGTTAATCATAGATTTTATAATTTCACGAATGAACTTACTTGTAAATGCCTCTTATTAATTGTGTAAAACATGAAAAGGCTGGCTGAATGTTGATAATAATGATGATTTTACTAGTGAACTAATGTAAATGAGTTTTGATAATTGAGATTCAATTATATTTAATACACAAAATGGCTCACCCTATCAGCCTCTTTTTATGCATGTGAGTATTTTTTTTAAGGTCAAGTATCTTGTTTTCAATATTATATACTATTTTCACATTTTCAGGTGTGCAGATGATAAGCCCCCCATGTCTAAGTATCAAGTTTCTAAGGAGAAGGCAAAGAGCTTGGGAATTGAATTTATTCCATTGGAAGTAAGTCTCAAGGAGACTGTAGAAAGCTTCAAAGAGAAGAACTTCATTAATTTTTAGCTGTGATATTTTTCTCTATCTCTGGGTAGAATGTATGTTGATAAGCTTAAGCATCGAGGTAGAAAATTGATTTATTTGGGATGTTTCACATAAACAAACTCATTTATTGTTCATTTGATACAGAAAGCAGTATTTGCTTTTATTAAAATAATAATTAATAGGAAATGATTTCTACTCTTGAGAGTTTCACTCAATGACAGTCTAGGAATAAGTCTCAAATATGTATGCTGGAATATAACATATTTGAAGTTTTTGTCAATCTTTTCTTTATCTTTCCTTATTGATATTTTCTAAATAATATTCAAATAAGATAGAAGGATATCATTAAAAATGTTTGGGTTGTTTTATGAAAAGCATTTAATACTGAATAAATTTAATAGCATAATCCAGTCAATTTAAATAAATTTGTCTTGAATGAGACATGTAAGTCTACTTACCTATTGGTATGTGGGAAGGGATATATTCATTTGCTGAATTAATAAACTCCAACCTCAATGGAAGGTTAGAACTGGAATTAATCAGCTCATTTTAGTTGAAAGCTTTCACATGTTAAATGAGATTTCTTGAAACCTCTCATGCACAATTATTATTATTTTTTTTTTGCATACAATGATGAATTCCAAGGGATAAACCAAAGGCCTACGTTGAGTTTAGGTATCCAATGGTGAAATGTAATTTCATGATTCCATATAAAGTATAAACAGTACCAACTCCAAATCAAACTATCCATTTAAAAAAAACACTTATCTTGATCTCTTGATCTAAAGTGTGACATGGTTGTCTTTAACAGACAAAGTGTTCAAACAAAGCCCCTATTTACTAAAGAAAATTTGGTTTACAACATGAACAGGTAGAGCATAAGCAGGATCTATTGGTTTCACTCCAGGAAATTCAAGTAGTGATAGTCCAGCCACTCCAAAATAGGTATGATAAATATCCACAGCATCATCAGGTCTGTCTGAAATTCCTCCATTCTCATGCACAAGTATCTTCTTATAGTGTAACAAAGGTGATTGTATTTCCTTAATTGTTTTTATTTAATTCATGTGAAAGTCCCATAACCAATATATTTAAATATGTAATCAAAGATAAATTGAGAGAAATTATTAGTTTTGAAGGCAAAAACAATTGATGGAAGTATTAATTGTATTTTGATGTAATAAAGTTAATTACGTGATACTACTAACATTATATATTTATCCAGAAATTGTATGCATGCATCTTTCTACGAAAAAATCGATAACACAATTGCCTAAATCTAAACGAAAAATAATTGTCGTACTTCACAGTTCACACATTGAAAATAACATTTTTTTTTAAATTCAGTTAAAAAAAAGGACATAACTTTTTTTTAAAGAAAGATTAAAATTACATTAATTGTTTTTAAAAATTTCTTACATAACAGACTAGACTTAAAAGACCAACAATTAAAAAAATTAAAAAGGATGAAAAAGTCATAAAAAATTGTAATACCTAGGAAATAATCCAAATAGAAAAAAAATTATTATCTAGTAATAGTCAATAATGAAAGTAAGTACTCCCTCCCGTCCTTATTATAAGTCACCAATTACCTGTTTCTCTCATACCAATGAGTGGTAGTTGAGTCTTAAAATTTATGCTAAATTTTCCACTTTTTCTAACGTCACCCTTCATTAAATGATGTGTTTTACATTTTCAATTTTAAATCTCCATTAATAACATGGGTAAAGTGGGAAATACATTCAATGTGACGGTTAGTGACTTATATTAAGGACAAAAAATTAGAGGTAGTTTCTAATAAAAAAATTATAGGTAGTTGGTGACTTATATTATAAGGATCGGAGGGAGTATAATACCTTAGTTATTATATTAGATCTCAACATTTATTCAATATTTGATAATGAAATAAAGTGGGGAGGTTGTTTTTTTTATCAAACCAAGACCTTCTATTTTCCATTATCAGCTTAAAGCGAAAAGTTCAAAACACATAGAAAATTCAAAACAGAATGCACAAAACAGAAACAAGAAGCACACTAATACAATAATAAAGCTGATAAAACGTTATAAAACTTTTGTCATTGGTTTAATATATCTTTTGTTACTCAAATTGTTCCACTCATTATACCCTAATCAATACCTCTTATTATAAATTTGATAGACCAAAACCAAATGAAGCATACTTTAAGAACAGATGCACCCTCCGTTCCTAAATAGAAGATCACTTTTAAAACTCAATTTGTTTCTAATTATAAGATCATTTTTTAACTTTTCCCAATTTTTTTCCCAAATTAACCATATAATGTTTATCTATAATAACAAACAAAAGAGGGAGAGTAAAGATAAAAATATATAATTGTAATAAATTGGTAATATCATGTGTAAATAACTAATTTAACCAATTTCCTTAATCTACTCAAATTAGGGAAAATAATATTATATTTAGGAACCGAGAGAGTATCATATTTGGGTAAAGGTGCAAAAATAGCCACCGTAAATTTAAAAATGGGCAACTATAGCTCTGGTAAATTTAAGAGGGCAAAACTGTACATCATAAACTAAAATGGGGCAAAACCATTCATTGTAAACCAAAATGGGGCGAAAGTAAATAGGTATTTTCCAGACGTGGGCAATGACATATCAATTCCAAAATCCACCGTGAAAGCTAAAATGCATCTAGTTGAACCCTAAATCTCTTGAAACGAATTCTAAACCTCCAAATCATTTCGATAAGAAACCAAATAGAACCCCAAATCATGTGAAATTCACATTACTTCTTCGTAATCATCTGAAAAAATAAAGCCCATCTAAAATTATTAAGCCCCATCAACATATTGCACCCTTAAATGTATGACACATCATTTACTGATGGTGGGGCCACATCTGGAAAACGTACGTTTAAATTTACGATGGCTATTTTTGCACATTTGCCCAATTTTGCCCCACTTTGATTTACAGTGTACAGTTTTGCCCCCTTCAATTTACCAGTTATAGTTGCACATTTTTAGATTTACCATGGCTATTTTGGCACATTTGTCCATCATATTTTGATAAAAAAAAAACAAATACTCCCCCTTTGTTTTCTTAAATATAAGATTACTTTCCCTAATTTGAGTAGATTAAGGAAATTAGTTAAGTTAGTTTTTTTTGTCATGGAGTTAAGTTAGTTATTTACACATGATATTACCAATTTAATTTATCCCAACTATAAACCTTTATCCTCACTCTCACTCTCCTTCTCTTGTTATTTTAGATAAGCATGATATGGTTAATTTGGGAAAAAAATGGGAAGAGTTATAAAGTGATCTTATAATTATGAACAAATTGAATTTCAAAAGTGATCTTAAGCAGAGAATGGAGGGAATATCGTATTATTCCAAACTGAGAAACTGTTTAGTTAGTTACACAATAGTTGTTAAAATCAGTTAGGCGCATGTCAGCTGGAGCGTAGACCCCAGTATGACTGTTATTGTATAAATAAAGTCTGACACTCAGAAAAGAGAAAGAAGTACACTAAGAGACTGAAAATCTTGGAGAGTTTGTTCATATTCTTACATTCACTTCTTTGTGTGTTCAGTAAAGAAGACATCTATCTCAACAATGGCGTCTTCCTCTGAAGACCCTCCTTCGTCCCCAAGGCTTCCTCGATCCCCAAGTCAGTAGTAACTATCTATATATCTTCTCTTTCATTCTTCCTAATATATAATTCACTTTCTTCAGTTAATAATATGTTTTCTTCATTCTTTCCGTCATATTAATTCTTACTCTCTCTTTTTAATTTTTGTTGCTTCTCATATTTCTTTTTATAATCTTGGAAGAGTCTTGCTGAATATGTTTTCTTCAACGTGGCATTCATCTAATGATGCTTACATTAATATTTTTTTAGCCCTTTACTGTTTCCTTATGTTGGTAGGTGACAATCACTTAATAATAGGGTCTTATATGTAAATGTATTCAATGCGTAATTTTCTTTGAATAATCCTGGAGGCTTATAATTTAACATGAAAAACTAAATAGTGCTACATCATAATAAAGTTGCTCGTAATTTTGTTGCCTGTCAAAGGCCAACAGACATGGTTATTATGTTATGTGGCTTGTTTTGGCCATTGTCTGTTATTCCATAAATGTCTTCAACATCGGCAGTTCATGATTTCTATTATAGGGATGTACAACCTCAGGAATTATGATATTCCTGATGATTTCCGAGTTCATATGGAAAGGGCTGAAACATGTTGTCACAATGTACTATGGGATGGGGAGGCTGCTCTAGATGCCCCAGTTGCCACAAGAGTATGTTGTCCAACTTCTTTGGTGTGAACTGGATTTTATTATGATCATTGTTTTACTTTTTTCTCACTATAATTGTTTTTCTTCCTCGTATAGGCTATGTTTAGTCTTTCATGGTCTTGCAAAGGCATCGAAAATACTCACAAAGATCATTATATCTGCTTCAATAGAGGAAATATCAAAACTGCTGACCGCACCAAAAAGCAGGCATACCTTTCTTGTGCATGCCACCTTAAATTTAAGTCTTCATTATTGTTGTTATCTTGTTGTCTTATTGTGAATCCATTGATTATAGATCTCCTTGACGTGGGAATCAAAACCAAACACAGTGCTCATATTGATCGAAGACTTAGATACAGATCTAGTTCTCCTTTGTGCGGACATGGTTAGGTGCGAATCTTTCCACACTCACAAACATACAAATGCCTATATTTTCCAATATTGCCCATATTTATTATGATACTTTTAAGAGAGAGAAATACATAAGCGTCAATAAATATGAAAAAGAGTTTGGGGCAAAGTAGGATAAATACATTAAATTAGGAGAGAATTTGAGACGAGTTCTTATATTTTAGACTAAAATATTCAAATACTGGGCTCTTATATTACGGACCACCAAAGGGAGTAATATGCTTTCTTTTTAATATATACTTTATTCTTAAAATTATGTTGCTTTGTCTTCCATTCTCATTCTTAGTGGTATGAATGTGTAACTAGTCATACAACATTGAATTTTCCATCTTTATTTTACATTTCTTTGTGTGCGCCAAAGTTGTTCGATTGATGTTACTTGTGATCTTTTGTTACCACCAGATGGTTGAGGGATGAGCACAACCTTAATGTCTATGTGGAACCACCAGTCAGAGAACGACTCCTTCAAAATTCATCGTATTTTGACTTTTTACAAACCTGGACCTTTAGTAAGCCATGCAATATTAACATTTCATTTATTGTAAAAGGACCACTTCATCCACATGACAAAGATTCATGGCTTTCACTTTGATTTTCTCTTCTGACATGGTGCATCATCTTGCTGCAATTAGTGAAAGGATCTCAAAGTCATAGATGCTTTTGGATAATTTGGCAACCTGTTTTGAACGTCCTGTATATTAATATTGAATGATGGGCATTATTTTAATGCTTCCAGATCGAGAAATCGAGCCGTTGCACACAAAAGTTGACATTATGATAACAGTTGGGGGAGATGACATTGTTCTAACGGTATGTTCACTGAAGTTCACCTTACGTTTTAGTAGATATGAAGTTTTTATGAAAACTACCTATGCTTTATTCATAAGAACTTGTATCAATTGAAGACATACTAGAGGGAAGTCCTTCAGATTTTCAGTTTTCCCCACACACAAGCCTTAAGAACTTGCTTTCAAATGTCACTCGGTTCATATTAATATTCATATTTTTTTGGAGTTACATATAGTGCGAGGTATTCCTTGCAATAACATCAAATATTTGATGGAATATAATGTCTTGCCAAATATTTCATGCAATGGCATCAACATATAGATATAATTTAATAAAAGCTCACCTTTAAACTGTTAATTCTAACCAACAAATGACCGTAAGGTTACTTACTTTCAACGTTACTATTGTGTATGTTCTCTAGATTGCATCTTAACGTTCTTAATCTTATTTTGGCATGAAACATGATTTGTATTGATTTGCAGGCAGCTTCTCTGTTCAATAGAACTGTTCCTCCCATTGTCCCATTTTCTCTAGGCCCTGCTGGCTTTTTGTCTCCTTTTTGTATCCTCCATGCATCATTGTCATCTGAATCAGTATTACTAATTAATTATGAATCCCATTTTACACTTCATTCAAAGCCAAACTTAACTTCTCTCAGCTAGTGAACATTACAGAGAATCCCTTGTTGATATTTTGAAAGGTCCTATTGCCATCACATTAAGGAACCGTTTGCAATGTCGAGTGCTAAGAAATAATGCATCTATCAAAGGAGTATTTCAAAATCCAATTCTTGTTCTGAATCAGATTGTCATTGACCGTGGATCATCTTCCCGTCAAAACTTTGAATTGGAATGTTATTGTGATGGCACTTTCGTCACAAGTGTGGCAGGAGATGGTATGGTCATATCTACAGCAACTGGCAGTACTGGATATACTATGGCATGTGGAGGATCATTGGTACATCCTCAGGTATTGCGTCTCCCTTTTTCCCTCACTAAGTCCTGTAGTTTATCTTGTACTATTATCTCACGTTCATTAAATTTCTAAGCCAAAACTTTTAGCTGATTTTCAATGAAAACAAATATTGTAAGTCTTAAGAGTCAAATTTAGCACTTAACTATTGACAAAATTTCTTTTGACATAAAAAACAATTTCTGTTCTCAAATGTAGCAACAATCCATTACAAAATGGTTCAAATGTAATAACACCATCAATTTTGACGTGTTTAACTGCTAAGTTTGATCTAATCAGCCCACATCAACAGCCAATCCACTTGTCATGTCACTCATTGCGCTAGGTCACATGACACGCTATCTAAACTAAGGGATATGGTGATGGCGTTGTTTTTGGCATGGCTAATGGTTGGCGTGGCAGGTGACATGGCAGTGCCGCGACATGTGAACTGATATTTGTCGTGGCCTAATTGGGTGACGTGGCAGCTGATGTCGCTAATTGGATCAAACTTAACAGTAAACCCCTTCAAAATTGATGAGATTGCTACATTTGAACCATTTTACAATAGTTGATTGCTACATTTGAGACTTGGAATTGTTTTTTATGTTGGGTGAACTTTTGCCGATAGTTACCCTTAACCCATATTCTAAATGTAAAAATGAGACAAATCTCACAGGGTTAAATGTTCATATATCACTCTCACTTTGAATTTTTGAATACATAAATATGTTCTATGTCACAATTACCTTGCTCAACCTATTTTGAAACTTCACAAACATTGTTACATATTAATTTTTTTTGGTTACTCGTTACATACTACTTTTGCTGCAAATGTATGATTGCTTGAATTTATGAGCATCATTCAACTGGATAATTAACGCCTATCTTTCCGAATCAAAAGTATTGGCAAGCACTATTTAAAGTACGTAGATACAATGGAACTTATAAGTTGTGAAATCTGTAGGTTGGAGGAATTTTATTCTCACCAAAAAATGCAAATTCACCGACATTTAGGCCATTGGTAATGTCAGAGGATGTGACTATAAAGGTGCAGGTACCTGAAACAGCGATAAGCCCAGCATGCATAATGGCAACATTTGATGGGATGGAGAGGAAGCAATTGGACGCAGGGGATGCAATTGAGTGCACCTTGGCACCATGGCCTGTTCCTACTGTTTGTTTGGTTGATACCACTATAGATTTCTTGAATAGTGTCAAGCAAGGTGACCCTCAATTAAGAAATATCCAGTCTCATGATGGTCTTCACGATACTTAACATGTTTTTTCACTTAGGGGCAAATGCATGTTCTTTCTTTCTTTTTTTCCCCTTCTATACATTGTCGTTACTTCTTCTAGTGTTTCATTGTGGTAGCCCATATACAAGTGGATTCAAGTCATCCAAGAAATTAGCATGGAGTTGGATGGGAATGTGATAATATTTCAAACCTCCTATGTAAATGTAAAAGGATTACATATGTATGAGTTTTTAATATTTCAATGCATATGTGCTAGTTTATACTATATGACTTCATGCAGTAAACGATGCTCAATGTGCAAATTTGAATTTTTATAGTTATAAGCTACATAATTATAAAATGCAAATTTAGGAAAAACAATTTAGACACAGTCGTACATGTTGGTGATAATTTAGCTTAATTAGCTACATAATTATAACATAAATTTATATATTTTTATATTTTTTGTTAATTTATAAGTCAAACACAACAATTTAAAGAAAAATTTAGGCATATTAATTGGTACTTCCTCATTTTTAAAACTAGTTCAAACTATTACACCAGGAGCACATAAGGGTAACAAGTATTTTGGGCTCAATTCTGGGACTGAAGAATAAATATTGGTGCATTATAGGTAACGTCGTTTGGTTTGACCGTCATTGACTGTTAAAAGATGACATGACGGGAGAAATAAAAAATTTTTGCTGACGTGACGTGCTTATGTGGCAATTATTTTTTGAGTGTATGGGACCACATTATTTAAATTAATAAAAAACTAAACTCTCACCCCCCCACCCAACACCCATCGCCCCCAGCCCCTCACCACTCCAACACCCCCCACCACAACCCATCCACACCCCTTCCGGGCTAGAAACGAGGAAGGACGAAGCAGATATGGTGAAGACGGGGAAGATGATGGTGAAGATGGGGGTAAGATAATGGTGAAGATGGGGGAGGGTGATGGAAGATGGCGGCGGCGGCGTATGGCCGAAGTGGTGGAGGTTTTTTTGGGGCTGGAGGCGAAGTGGCGGTGTACGGCGTTACCTATATTGCACCAATATTATTTATTCTTCAGTACTAAAATTGAGCCGAAAATATTTGTTACCCTACATGCTCCTGGCGTAATAGTTTGAACCTGTTTTTGCACCTTTACCCTTTTTTAAATTGGATGAAAGAGTCAACTAAATATTGTTTTAGTAACAGAGGAGGAGGTAACTTATTTAACTCTATTAAGATTTTCTAAAATAGTTAACTCATCTTATATTTACAAAATAAGACAACTTTATTTTATATTTAGATTACAATCATGCATGCTATTACGATCACACATGTCATCAAGTTGTGTACAGAGTAACCCATAACTTTTTTTTTTATTTTGACATGGTTTACTACGTTGTTAATTATTATATTTTAATCTAACTTTAAATAGTATGTTATTAGAACCTTTAGGGATGGAGAGCTGGTAAAAGGCTGTATGCGTTATGATAGAAAATTTATGCTAGGTTACCAAAGAGGCATCACTACCAAACAATCATCTCAGGTTGGAAGTAAATGAATTCGCCAAGCAAAATAGACTAAGCGGGTGTGGATCGGAGGTGCAATTAAAGACAAGAAGGTAGATGGATTGCTGGTTTTAGATGTAAATTAAATTATCTTCAGTGCCACCTACTATTGCGGAGTTGTTAGGCTTTTAGAATATCCTCTATATATGCTGGCCAAGAGGATTTAAGAATGTTGTGTTGTTCTCTTGAAGCTCTTGGAGTTGTTAGTCTTTTGGAATAACCTCTATATATGCTCGTTTTGGAATAATCTTGAAGCCATATATTTTTGCAACAAGGGTTGTGGTATCAATCACCCCATTAGAGATATTATAGAGGATGTCAAGTTTCTTTTAAATAGAGAGTGACATGTTATACTTATACGAGGGATAAGGAACACATGCATGAGGTGAATTACCTAGGAAAGATAACTCATATTTTATTTGAACCTTTTTGTATCCTTGATCAAGCTCCACTTATTAAGGGATTAGCTATGAAGAGGTTTGAACTTACTGGTTTTTATCATGTAATATAATTATTACTATGGGTAGCAACGTTGCTTCCTTAATGGACAAAGGAAGCTGCTAGAGAGTTTGAATTTTACCAAAACTGAGGCAGAAGAATCAGAGATTACTTATAAGATATAGAGATCATTATTATTATGGGTAGTAAAGTAGGTGAAGGAAAGTTAGTTTGTGTAACTGGTGCTTCTGGCTATATCGCTTCATGGCTTGTCAAGTTCCTTCTTCTTCAAAAGATGAAACTTGAGGGTGAAACTTGAGGGGCAAAAGGTTATGTTAACCTTTAATGATAATGAGTAAATTGAAGGATTGCTAAATGATGATAGATTTGACGAAGAAAAGGAATTAGTTTATTCATTTTAAAATCATCAAACTTTGTATAAAAAAAACTCTAAATGTCTATGAATTTTTTTTTCTGTATGGAGCATTGGTATCGTGGAGCTATCTCCTTTTAACTCATAAGACTCATTGAGGATCTAGATTAATATAAATCGAGCCGGTAAAACCTCTACCACCAAGTATTTAACATAGGCAGAGCTAAAACTCAAGACCCCTAGTTAAGGTGGTACAACCCCTTAATAGTTGAACCAAGTGTTTGGCGGTTGAAATGTCTATGCCTTTTATAACTCAAATACTTGATGTGTGATTGATAGCTTATCATCAACATGTTGTTATGAAAGTATCGGGTAACATCTGGGAGTTTTGTTTCAGAATTATTTCTTATATTGCCAAATGTCATGACACAAGTTTGTTACCATTTAGTATTCAGCATTCTGCTGCCAATTTCCTAGTTATTTATTTTCTGTCCTTTCAGCGCCGGTATGATGTTTCCATGATTTTCTCTGAAGACGCTGCCTGGAAATTTGCAAAAGAAAACAGTCTTGATCTGGTCGTTCTCACCCCAGCATTTGTGATAGGTAAACTCTTGCAACCGTCACTTAATGAAACTTGTGATGTTATATTTAATCTTATCAAAGGTAATTTTGGTCAATGAAGAAGATAATGGGCAAAAGCGCCGATCTGATAATTAACTATTTTAGTTTGGGTAAAAATAACAAATCACTATTTCGCGGTGCATTAATAATAACTAACTTTGTGACCTGGTGCAAAAATGATAAAATCAGTGCTATGTGTTATTTTGTAATTATGTGGAACCTTATCGATATTATTTTTCAAAGTGAAGATACCATTTTACCCCTCTCAAGAAAACTCAAACCTCGTATCTTCTTCCTTCCTCCTCCCTTTCCCAAAAAACACCCACCCTCTTCCTCAACCACCACCAAGACCACCCTTCTCGTCAAAATCCAAAACCCACATAATTACAAGGCTGCCTTATCCCAGTACTCTTCCTTGTCCCTATCAAAATCAGCGCACATCCTTATTAATCAAGTTGGAGGAAATTCCCTAGAAAGTTGATTATTAAATAGAATGATCCGACCAATATTCACAGACACAGAACTTGCACTTGCACAAGGAAATTCCCCAGATATAAGATTATCCTGCAGCTCAACTTGAGTGAGCTTTGTAAGCCCAAAAAGTCCCTTTGGTATTGACCCATTGAGAATGTTTTGTACCATACAAATCCTGGGCAAAGACTCAACTCTCCCCAAGCGACTCAAGAATAGGGCCAAAAAGAAAATTCTCCAAAATAATCAAAGTCTAGAGATGATTCTCAAAACACATGTCAGGAGATGATTCCAAAGCCGCCTCAATTTCTTCCCTCGCTTCTGCAAACTTCATATTAATCATGTCCCCTTCCTTATCCATGTCAAAACCAGCGCCACAACTGTAGTTCCTAAGGTTATTATACTTGTGGGTCATGAAATATGAGCGTGGAATGATTGAAAGAGAGTGAAGATTCGAGGTAGGTATGGTTGACATCGGTGGGTTCGGAGATGAATGTGGGTGTAAAGACGATATTGATAGAATTGATGAAGTGGATTTTGGATTTTGACGAGAAGGGTGGTCTTGGTGGTGGTTGAGGAAGAGGATGGCCATGATGGGTGTTTTTTGAGAAGGGGAAGAAGAAGAGGAGGAGAAAGGAAGAAGATAGGAGTTTTGAGTTTAATTGAGAGGGGGTAAAATAGTATCTTCACTTTGAAAAATAATATTAATCGATAAGGTTCCACATAATTACAAAATAACACATAGCACCGGTTTTATCATTTTTGCACCGGGTCACAAAGTTAGTTATTATTTATGCACCGCGAAATAGTCACTTGTTAGTTTTGCCCAAACTGAAATAATTAATTATCAGATCAGCGTTTTTGCCCGAAGATAATTGTTATGTACACATTAGGTTTACAATTTCCTGAAATGTTGTTATAGAATCTGTCTCACGACTGCACCTAGATTACCTGATTATTTTAACTGCAACACTTTCTTGAATAAAGTCAAATGAAAATGAAATTCGTGTTAAAATGTTGGAGGACTACTAATTTGTTATATACATTGAAATATTAAATAGACAAAATGGCTCACCCTATTAGCTTCTTTTTATGCATGTGAGTATATTTTTTTAAGGTCAAGTATCTTGTTTTCAATATTATATACTCTTTTCGCATTTTCATGTGTGCAGATGATAAAAGCCCCCCACGTATAAGTATAGAGCTGTCAAAACGGGCAGGGCTAAACGAGTCAAGCCCATCAGGGCTTTTTTCCAAAAAAAACCTCTGTTTTCTAAAGCCCGACCCTAGAGCAATCGGGTCAAGGTCGGCCCTCAGGGCTAAGACCCATATAAAAAATATAAAATTTCACAAGTTTTAACTTTTAATACGCAAGTATACTACATAAAACTCAAACTCAAGTATTAATATAAATAAACCAAAACATTAATAAGGAAATAAAAAAACATTCAAATACTAATAATCCACAAGACACAATTACAACTCATAAAAAAATCACAATAAATATCATTCGACAACATTTGATTGTGGTTGGCTATGAGTTGCCTCCTCATCTTCTCCATTGACGAAAATATCAAGTTTTTTCATTTCTTCTTTACACCATAAGCATTATCACCTCCATCATTTGCAAAAAAAAAAGTAGCTAATAATAAATTGTCTTTCAAGTATATTTGAATCTATTAGCAAATAATTAATTGTCCTTCAAGCATATTTGATAAAAAACTCACAATCATATTTAAATTCATGCAATTAATTTCTTGTGCAAATAAAAACCTGAACATTAATTAGATGGATGCAACTTGACACATTTGGCACATTACACTATTACAAACTTACATTGAGACTAAGGACTTTGAGAGTGAAGACCTCTATTTTTTTTTTAGTTTAGGAAAAAGGGTCGGGCGTAACAGGGTCGGCCCTCAGCCCGACCCTCAAAAGCCCTAGCCCTTAAGGGCCGGCCCTTCAGGGCCCACACCCCTATTTTTCCCTCTAAATCCCAAGCCCGGCCCTACAGGGCTTAAGCAAAAACGGGCCGGCCCTACGGGCTCGGCCCATATTGACGGCTCTATATAAGTATCAGGTTTCTAAGAAGAAGGCAAAGAGCTTGGGAATTGAATTTATTCCATTGGAAGCGAGTCTCAAGGAGACTGTGGAAAGCTTCAGAGAGAAGAACTTCATTAGTTTTTAGTTGTGATATTTCTCTCTCTCCCTCTGGATAGAGTGTATGTTGATAAGCTTAAGCATCATGGGGTAGAAAATTGGGTTATTTGAGGTCTTTCACATAGACAAACCCATTTATTGTTCATTTGATACAGAAAGCAGTCGTTGCTTTTATTAAAATTATATTTGATAGACAAACCCATTTAAGTTGAAGCTAGAGGTTAATGAAGGCGGGCCCCACGCCAACACTCACGTCTGTTAGCTTCAATTTAACGGCGTGGCTAAATTTGTCCCATTTTGCTTTATAATGTCCGGTTTTGCACCATCCAGTTTACGGGTGTCAAAGTTGTCCATTTGGAAAATTACGGTGGCTAGTTTTGCCCCTTCGCCTAATAGAAAATGATTTCTACTCTTGAGAGTTTTACTCAATGACAGTATGGGAATAAGTCTCAAATATGTATGGTGGATTCCCATGTTTTAAATATAAAACATATTTTGAGTTTTTGTCAATCTTTTCTTTAAATTTCCTTTTTGATATTTTTTTAATAAAAATCAAATTGCCAAGCATGTTTACACATAGTTAAGGAAAATGTTTGGGTTGTTTTATGAAATGTTTGGGTTGTTTTATGAAATGTATGTCATATTTACATACAATAATAACAAAATATAATAAAATAAAAACACTAAACACTAATAATAATTAAACTAGCACAAATAATAACAAATAAATAAAGCGATAAACAATAAAACAATAATCACAATACAATAAAATAATAACACAATACCATAAAACCATAAAAACAAAATAAAATAATACATAAACAAATGATAAAATAAATAACAATATACAATAAACAATAAAACAGAAGAACCACAATATTCAACAATAAAATAAAATAATAATTAATAAATATACTATGAAAAAAGAACAACACAATGTTCAACAAACAATATACAAAGGTTAAGGTTAAGAGATGCATGAGAAACAAAAGATTTAATAAAACTATGTAAATTTAGTAAAATGCCTTAAAAAGAAAATCAAAATTAATTCATTTTGATAGATTGATGAGAACAAAGATTATAATAAATGAGAGGAAGAAGAGAAAAGATCAAATATGAATGACATAGATAACACGGCGAAGAAAAAAAAAACTGGGTCAAAAACTGCAGTTTCTGCAAAAGTAGGAGAACAGGTCAAAAATTGCAATTTCCGAAAAAAAACTGGGTCAAAACTGCATTTTCCACAAAAGTAGGAGAATAGATCAAAAACTGCAATTTCCGCACTGGGTCAAAACTGCAGTTTCCGCAAAAATAGGAGAATGGGTCAAAAATTGCAATTTCCGCAAAAAAAAAAAACCTACTCCTTGAAATTCTCCTTCATCCACGGCCCACTCCTTAAAATTTTCTGACTATGCCAAACATGAACCCAAACAATCATAAAAATTTGCCTACAATCTTGACACTAATTCCAAATAAAACTCCTAAAAACTAGGAAACTCATCTAACTTCACCATGGACAAATCCTCATTCACATCAGTACATCACAACTCCGGCAACTCATCCTCCCCATTTCCGACCACTTGCAAGCAACAACTACACTTTCTATTATACTACCATTAAAATCCTATTATTAAAAATTAATGTAGTTCATAAAAACACATGTTAAAAGGAATTTCAAAGTCAATTATATAACACCCAAAAACTTGAAACACAAAACTCACACAATAAATATAAAACACACAACATATAAAGGAAGGGAATTAGTAACAAAATGTTACAGTATGGGAATAAGTCTCAAATATGTATGCTGGATTCCCATGTTTTAAATATAAAACATATTTTGAGTTTTTGTCAATCTTTTCTTTAAATTTCCTTTTTGATATTTTTTTAATAAAAATCAAATTGCCAAGCATGTTTACACATAGTTAAGGAAAATGTTTGGGTTGTTCTATGAAATGTTTGGGTTGTTTTATGAAATGTATGTCATATTGAATAAATTAAATAGCATAAAATCCAATCAATTTGCCAAGCATATTTACACATAGTTAAGGCATTTCATAATTAAAAAAAATCCAATCAATTAAAATAAATATGTCTTGAATGAGACATGCAAGTCTACTTACCTCTTGGCAAGTGGAAAGGAATACACTCATTTGTTGAATCAATAAACTCCAACCTCAATGGAAGGTTATTAGAACTGGAATTAATTAGCTCATTTAAGTTGAAATTAAAGTGTTTCACATGTTAAATGAGATTTCTTGAAACCTCGATCTCATGGATAATTATCTTCTTGTAGTGTAACAAAGGTGATTGTATTTCCCTAAATTTTATTTGTTAATTCATGTGAAAGTCCTTTAATCAACATATGTAAATATGTAATCAAAGATAAATTGAGGAAAACTATTAGTTTTGGGGTTAAGATGCAATTTTGTCAATGAACTATTGCCAGAGTTGTAGTTGCCATAATTGACAATAAAAAGGTGTAAAATTACTAACAGACCTTTTAAGTAGGAGAATATTTACCATAACCTTCTATTTTGGGTAACAAATTTAGGGTTTAATTGAAAATAAAATTGATTGAAGTATTAATTGTATTTTGATGCAATAAAGTTAATTATGTGATACTATTAAAATTAAATATTTATTTTCTCTTTGATAAAAACTAGATCCTGATACTTTGTGATTCAAAACATTACTATCCAAAATTAATTAATTAAAACAATATAATATTTTTGCCACTGGCTTAATATGACCTTTGGCACTCAAATTTGTTGTAATTTTGATTATCGTCCTTCAAGTTTCAAACAAAATGCATGTCTCCCAGAATTAATCTCTAGGTAAACAAAAATCCGGACCGTTTTACCATAATCAATACCTCTTATTATATATTTAACAGACCAACACCAAATGAAGCATACTTAAAGAACAAATATTATATTTTGATAAAAAAACTAATTATTCCAAACTGATAAACAGTTTAACCGAATCAGTTAGGCGACATTTGGAAAAATCAGTGAGGCTAGTGCTAGTTGGAGCGTGGGCCCCACTTTGACTGTTATTGTATAACTATAAATAAAGTGTTACACTGAGAAAAGAGAAAGAAGTACTAAGAGACTGAAATCTTTGAGAGTTCGTTCAAACTCTTGGTACATTCACTTGCATTGTTTGTGTGTCCAGTGAAGAAGACAACTAACTCACAATGACGTCTTCCTCTGGAGACCCTCCTTCGTCCCCCAAGCTAGAGGAAGAAGACCATCCTTCGTCCCCCAAGCCTCCTCAATCTCCCAGTCAGTAACTATATCTATCTTCTCTTTCATATTTATTCTTGTTTTCTCTTTCATTTTCATTTTTGTTGTTGCTTCTCACATTTCTTCTTATAATCTTGGAAGAGTCTTGCTGAATATGTTTTCTTGAACATGGCATTAATCTAAAGATGCCTACATTAATATTATTTTAGTCCTTTACAGTTTCCTTATGTGGGTAGGTGACAATCACTTAATAATAGGGTCTTATGTGTATTTTTTTAAGCAAAGACAAAATGATATTATAGATAATATAAAACATTACATAAGTCATAAAGGTGCATGTATTGGAAATAAATTTGCTACAAGAGCATACTTGCAACCTGTAGTGGTTGCAAAGTGTACACTAGAAAAGAAACTAAGAAGATCCCGAGTATCCTGCAAAACCATATTGAGACTAGATGAGTTCATGGTTGATGAGCTAATAATGAAACTTTTACTGATGTTCCACACCATCATAGAAGTCATAATAGGGTCTTATATGTAAATGTGTTCAAAACGTACTTTTCTTTGAATAATCTTGGAGGCTTATTGTTAAACTGAAAAACTAATTAAATAGTGCTACATCATAATAAAGTTGCTCATAATTTTGTTGTCTGTTAAAGGCCAAGGGACATGGTTATTATATTATGTGGCTTGTTTGGGTCATTGACTGTTATTTCATAAATGTATGTCTTCAACATCGCCATAGTTCATGATTTCTATTATAGGGATGCACAACCTCAGGAATAATGATATTCCTGATGATCTCCGATGTCAAGTGGAAAGTGCTGAAACATGTTGTCACAATGTACTATGGGATGGGGAGGCTTCTCTAGATGCCCCAGTTGCCACAAGAGTATGTTGTCCAACTTCTTTGGTGTGAACTGGATTTTATTATGATCACTGTTTTACTGTTTGCTCACTATAGTTGTTTTTCTTCCTTGTATAGGCTATGTTTAGTCTTTCATGGTCATGCAAAGGCATCGAAAATACTGACAAAGATCATTATATCTGCTTCAATAGAGGAAATATCAAAACTGCTGACCGCACCAAAAAGCAGGCATGCCTTTCTTGTTCAATGCATGCCACTTTAATTTTAAGCCTTCACTATTGTTGTTATCTTGTTGTCTTATTGTGAATCCATTGATTATAGATCTCATTGACGTGGGAATCAAAACCAAACACAGTGCTGCTATTGGTCAAAGTCTTAGATACGAATCTAGTTCTCCTTTGTGCGGACATGGTTAGGTGCGAATCTTTCCACACACACACAAACACACAAATGCCTATATTCTCTTCAATAGAGTTTCATTTATTTCTAACCATACTCTCAAATTTCGTAATTGTGCACTGTAATTTTGAAATAGAATTTAGATTAGAGTTCTCCGAGTTATTTTCTGGATACGTTTCCTTATACACCCTCCGGTCACTAATATAAGAGTTCATCCATTAAAACACGCTCCTTAAGAGAACATGTAAAAGTTAGTTGTGTGTCTGGAGTTAATGCATTTTTCCAATATTTCCCATATTTATTATGATAATTTCACGAGAGAGAAATACATATTATATAAGTGTTAATAAATATGAAAGAAAATTAGGGGCAAAGTAGGAAAAATTACATTGAATGAGTATTAGAGATTATGAGATGAGCTCTTATATTTTTTACTAATATCATTCAAATTTTGAGCTCTTATATTATGAATCACCAAAGGGAATAATATAATCTAAATTTTATTCTTAATAATATGCTGCCTTGTCTTCCAATCTCATTCTTAGTGGTATGAATGTGTAACTAGTGATACAACATTGAATTTTCCATCTTTATTTTACATTTCTTTGTGTGCCCCAAACTTGTTCGATTGATGTTAGTTGTGATCTTTTGTTACCACCAGATGGTTGAGGGATGAGCACAACCTTAATGTCTATGTGGAACCACCAGTCAGAGAACGACTCCTTCAAAATTCATCGTATTTTGACTTTTTACAAACCTGGACCTTTAGTAAGCCATGCAATATTAACATTTCATTTATTGTAAAAGGACCACTTCATCCACATGAAAAAGTTTCATGGCTTTCACTTTGTTTTTATCTTCTGAAATGGTGCATCATCTTGTTGCAATTAGTGAAAGGATCTCAAAGTCATAGATGCTTTTGGATAATTTGGCAACCTGTTTTTAACGTCCTGTATGGGTATATTGAATGATGGGAATTATTTTAATGCTTCTAGATAGAGAAATCGAGTCGTTGCACACAAAAGTTGACATTATGATAACAGTTGGAGGAGATGGCACTGTTCTATGGGTATGTTCACTGAAGTTAATCTTACTTGTTAGTAGATATGAAGCTTTTATGAAAACCTCTGATTTATTCATAACTCATAAGAACTTGTATCAGTAACTGACATACCCAGATTTTCAGTTTTCCCCTGACACATGCTTTGAGAACTTGCTTTCAAATGTCACTCGGTTCATATTAACAATCATATTTTTTCGATTCACATCTAGTGTCAGGTATTCCTTGCAATAACATCAAATATTTGGAGGAATATAATGTCTTGCCAAATATTTCAAGCAATGACATCAACATATAGATAATTTAATAAAAGCTCACCTTTAAACTGTTAATTATAACCAACAAATGACCGTAAGGTTACTTACTTTCACCTTTATTATTGTGTATGTTCTCTAGATTGCATCTTAACGTGCTTAATCTTATTTTGGCATGAAACATGATTTGTATTGATTTGCAGGCAGCTTCTCTGTTCAATAGAACTGTTCCTCCCATTATCCCATTTTCTCTAGGCCCTGCTGGCTTTTTGTCTCCTTTCTGTATCCTTCATGCATCATTGTCGTCTGAATCAGTATTACTAATTAATTATGAATCCCATTATATACTTCATTCAAAGATGAACTTAACTTCTCTTAGCTAGTGAACATTACAGAGAATCCCTTGTTGATATTTTTAAAGGCCCTATTGCCATCACATTAAGGAACCGTTTGCAATGTCGAGTGCTAAGAAATAATGCAGCTACCAAAGGAGTTTTTCAAGAACCAAGGCTTGTTCTGAATCAGATTGTCATTGACCGTGGATCATCATCCCGTCAAAACTTTGAATTGGAATGTTATTGTGATGGCTCTTACGTCACAAGTGTGACAGGAGATGGTATGATCATATCTACAACAACTGGCAGTACTTCATATACTATGGCTTCTGGAGGATCATTGGTCCATCCTCAGGTATTGAGTCTCCCTTTTTCCCTCACTGAGTCCTTAAATCCTTTGAAGTAGTTTGTCTTGTAATATTATCTCACGTTCATTAAATTTCTAAGCCAAAACTTTTGGACAATTTTCACTAAAAACAAATATTGTAAGGGTTAAGGATCAAATATAACACTCAACTATTACAAAAATTTCACTTGACATAAAAAACAATTTCTAGTCTTAAATAAATGTAGCAACAATCCATTATAAAATGGTTCAAATGTAGCAACACTGTCAATTTTGATGGGTTTGACTTTTAAGTTTAACCTAATCAGGCCACATTACCCGCCATCCCATTAAGTCAGGTGACTTGCCACGCCATCGAATTAAGTGACGTGGCAATGACGTGGCCTGTGGCATGACCTAATGGTTGGCGTGGCAGGTGACATAGCAATGTCGTGACATGTGACCTAATAGTTGTTGTGGCCTAATCAGGTGACGTGACAGCTGACGAGACCTAATTAAATCAAACTTAATGGTCAACCCTTCTAAAACTGATGGGGTTTCTACATTTGAACAATTTTGTAATATATATCACTCTCACTTTGAATGTTTGAATACATAAATATGTTCTATGCCACAATTAGTTTGCTTTACCTATTTTGAAATTTCATAAACACTATTGTTACATATTACTTTCGCTGCAAATGTATGATTGCATGAATTTATGAGCATCATTCAACTTTAAACAACTATCTTTCCTAATCGGAAGTATTGGAAAGCACTATTTAAAATAGGTGGATACAATGGAACTAATAAATGGTGAAATGTGCAGGTTGGAGGAATTTTATTCTCACCAAAAAATGCATATTCACCGACATTTAGGCCATTAGTACTGTCAGAGCATGTGACTATAAAGGTGCAGGTACCTAAAACAACGATAAGCCCAGCATGCATAATGGCAACATTTGATGGGATGGACAGGAAGCAATTGGACGCAGGGGATGCAATTGAGTGCAGCATGGCACCATGGCCTGTTCCTACTGTTTGTTTGGTTGATACCACTATAGATTTCTTGAACAGTGTAAAGGCAACCCTCAATTAAGAAAGATCCAGTCTCATCATAGCCCTCACGATACTTAACATGATTTTTCACTAAGGGGGCAAATGCATGTTCTTTCTTTCTTTCTTTATTTCTTTCCCCTTCTATACATTGTCATTACTTCTTCTAGTGTTTCATTGTGGTAGCCCATATACAAGTGTAGAGATTCAAGTCATCCAAGAAGTTAGCATGGAGTTGGATGAGAATGTGATAATATTTCAAACCCTCTGTGTAAATTTAAAAAGGATTCATCGTTGGATACTAGACTCAGTTGTAATAGATTGATCAATGCATATGTGCGAGTTTATAATATCTGACTTCATTGAGTGAACGATGCTCAATGTGAAAATTTGAGTTTTTATAATTATAAGCTACTACATAATTATAAAATTTAAATTTAGGCAAATCAATATAGATTCAGTCGTACATGTTGGTGATAATTAAGTTTAATTAGCCACATAATTATAACATAATTTTTACACTGTTATATTTTTCTGTTAATTTATAAGTCAAATACAATGGTTTAAGGAAATATTTAGGCAAATTAATGGGTACTTCCCCATTTTTAAGTATAAGAATCAGTTAACTTTTTTAAGGAATTAAATAATGTAAACAATACAATTAATCATAATACATGGTGTGTATCATTTCATTATATGTTGACTTATAAATTAAGTAAACTAGTTTTAAAAAAATTGAGAAAAATCAATTTATAAATAACTCAAATAGTTTTTTTTTTAAATTGGATGAAAGAGTCAACTAAATGTTGTTCTAGTAATTGAGAGGAAGTAACTTATTTAACTTTGTTAAGATTTTTTTTAAATAGTCAACTCATCTCTTGTATTTACAAAATAAGACAACTTTTGTTTATATTTAGATTACAGTCATGCATGTGATTACGATCACACATGTCATCAAGTTGTGTACAAACTAACCCATATCTTTTTTTTACATGGTTTACTACGTGTCAATTGTTGTATTTTTAATTTGACTTTTAATATATTAGAGCCTGTAGGAATGGAGAGCTGGTAAAAAACTGTATGTTCTATGGTAGAAATCTTATGCAAGTTACCAAGGAGGCATCATTACCAAACAACCATGTCAAGCTGGAAGACCATGGATCCGCCAAGCACAATAGATTAAGCGGGGTGTGGAGGTGCAATTAAAGACAAGGAGGGCAGATGGATTGCTGGTTTTAGCTGCAAGATTTCTTATGTGCCTCCTGCTATCACAACATTGTTAGGCTTTTCGAATGGCCTCTGTATGTGCTAGACAAGAGGATTTAAGAATGTTGTGTTGTTCTCTGATTGTGTTAAAGTCATATATTTTTGCATTAGAGGTTGTGATATCAATCACCCCTTTAAAAATATTATAGAGGACGTCAAGTTTCTTTAAAATAGAGCGTGACAGGTTATAGACTTATACATTAGGATAAGGAACACATGCATGAGGCTGATTATCTAGGAAAGATGACTCATATTTTATCTGAACTTTTTTGTATCTTTGATCAAGCTCCACCTAACCTCAACTGGGTGAATCTTGATGAAGGGTTTTGAAGTCTGTACTAGTTTTTTTTTTTGTGACAACTCTGTACTAGTTATTATCATGTAATATAGTACTACCTCCGGTCCTAAATATAGGATATAATTGACTTTTTTTTAGAGATTAAGGTTGCGAAATAAGTTATTAAATGATGACATATTTGATATATTTTTAGATTATCCATTAGTTTATAGGTAAAATAAACTAGTTTAAGGGAAAAAATTAGGTAAATCAATTTATAATTAACTTATTTTTGTTTTTTTAGGGTTTTCCAGAAAAAGTCAATTACGTCTTATATTTACCGGAGGGAGTAGTATACAGTTTTGCTCCAAAAAAAAAAGTGTAAAACCAAATTCAATCTTTGATGGATTTGGTTCCACATTGCAGCATCAAACGTTATATATGTTTGAACATGAAAGTCAGTCCGTTGACCAAGTCAAAGCTCGCTAAATTCAAAGCAGAATCCAAGTTGGATACGGAAAAACATAAACACTTATTATTATTACGGCTAGCAACGTAGCTTCCTTAATGGATAAAAGGAAGCTGTTAAGACTGTTTGAATTTTACCAATACTGAGGCAGAAGAACCAGAGATTACTTGAAAGATATAGAGATCATTGTTATTATGGGTAGTAAAGTAGGTGAAGGAAAGTTAGTTTGTGTAACTGGTGCTTCTGGCTATATTGCTTCATGGCTTGTCAAGTTCCTTCTTCTTCGTGGTTACACTGTCAAGGCCACTGTTCGTGACCCAAGTGAGTAAATCTTAGTAAATATCATCCCATATACTACCTCCGGTCCTAAATATAGGACCTGATTGACTTTTTGTTTGGAGAGATCAAAGTTGCGGAATAGGTCATTAAATGATGACATATTTGATATATTTTTAGATTATCCATTAGTTTATAGGTAAAATAAACTAGTTTAAGGGAAAAATTAGGTAAACCAGTTTATAATTAACTTATTTTTCTTTTTTAAGAATTTTCTAGAAAAAGTCAATTAGATCCTATATTTAGGACCGGAGGGAGTATGATATATGAATCAAGTATATGCAATCTTGAATGACCAAAATTTGTGGTGGTTTGTAACTTGTTGCAGGTGATTCAAGAAAGGTGAATCATTTGCTTAAGCTTTATGGTGCAAAGGAGAGATTGCAACTTATTAAAGCAGATCTCTTGGAAGATGGTTCCTTTGATGAGGCTGTTGATGGGTGTGAGGGGGTGTTTCACACTGCATCTCCCTGTTTTTTTGACACCAAAGACCCACAGGTTTATTTCATTTATTAATTGCTGATTGAAAATTGGAGGTTTGAAATTCTTTGAATAATCTAATTTAGCTTGGGGATAATGTTTTGCAGTTAAGTTGTCTTCTTTTACATTGTTGCTTGAGAAATTAAGATGTTTTCCTTCGTACAAGTCATATTGGCTTATGTTAGGAGGGCAAAATATTTAACATTTGATTTTGTCTTAAAAGCAGGGAATTACTTTTTAAACTTATAAATTGAATACCATATTGAACCTTTCCAACACTTGCTGCTTTCTCTGCCATTGGTAAATAATGACACAATCAATTACTTAAGATTGAATAAGATTGCTATTTTCTCTTCAATCTAAAGTATATCATAAATCTTGTGAAATTGGTGCAAAAATTACTGTAGAGAATGGAGATGGTGCCTAGTTGTTACCTGTTAACCTTTAAGTATGTGGTTAGCTAAGTGGAAAATTGAACATAGGTGTACCCTCACTTTCTCCCCTTTACCTATTTCGTTGAAGTAGCTAACACATTTTATGAACCAAAGAAATTGCTGTGGCCTAGGCCTTTAGATTCCTGGCTCATTTTGGATCCTCTTATTTTGATTATTGCTTCATTTACCTACTCCATGCTCGTTTCAGACTGAACTTATTGACCCGGCAGTCAATGGAACTCTCAATGTTTTGAAGTCCTGTGCAAAATTATCAAAATTGAATCGAGTTGTTTTAACGTCTTCCTTTGCAGCAGTTTTGTATAATGGAAAACCTCTAACACCTGACACTGTAATTGATGAGACATGGTTTTCAAGTCCAGATATCTGTAGAGACATGAAGGTAAGTGACAGTATATTAATATTGAGCAAAAAAATGAACTTTGCAATTCATTCATGTTTCTTGTCTGATACTAGTAGCTGCCAATTCTGCTCAGATTTGGATATCAAGTTTTTCTCTTGACATCAAAGTGGCTAATCAGAACAGTATGACAACATAATTTATGAATTTAGAACTGGAATCGATGGATGGTTGTTACTTCCATTCTGTTTAGTTGTGGCACATGTTTAAATTAAAACGAATAATTGCAATCCTGGTGGAAAGGAGAGAGATAAATGGGAGTAGCTTGGCAGTTATTCTGGCCTTATGTCATATATGTAATATTGCATCCTGGTTTCTCTGTACATATTAGTTACTACTACCTCCGGTCCTAAATATAGGACCTAGATGACTTTTTTTTGGAGAGGTTAAGGTTGCAAAATAGTCTATTAAATCATGACATATTTGATATATTTTTTGATTATCCATTAGTTTATAAGTAAAATAAACTAGTTTAAGGGAAAAAATTAGGTAAATGAATTTATAATTAACTTATTTTTGCTTTTTTTATGATTTTTCAAAAAAGTCAATCAGGTCTTATATTTAGGACTGGAGGGAGTACTATCTATTATATTTTGAGTCTCTTAAAATTGTTGCTTCATTTCCATTTTGGTTATGCTATGCCTTGTACTAGATTACAGCCTTATCAAAACAAGTGCATGAAGCTCTATGAATGATTAAGGGCGCATTAAAAGGGGAAAAAATAGAATATACCCTTTAAGATTTGGGACTTTTGTTTCAGAATGTTGCCAATTGCTGCAACACAATCTGTAACTGTTTAGCATTTAATATTCTATTTCAAGTTTCTTCTATATTTTCTGTTCTTTCAGCGCTGGTATAATGTTTCCAAGATTTTGGCTGAAGAGGCTGCCTGGAAATTTGCCATGGAAAACAGTATTGACCTGGTTGTTCTTAACCCATCATTTGTGATAGGGCCACTCCTGCAACCGTCACTTAATGAAACTTCTGCTATGATATTGAATCTTATAAAAGGTAATTTCTGTGTACTCATTTGTTTTACACTCCAGAAATCCTTTAATATGATATGTCTACACAGATTATTTGATGTTTTCATTTGGAACTACTTTTCCTGGAATAGTTCAATGAAAAGGGCATTCAAGTCAAAATGTTGAAGTAGACTAATTTGATATGTTCATTCAAAAAATGTTTTCATTTGATTGCATAACAAAATATTTCACTTTACAACAAAAACATTAACAAAACCTTTATTCCAACTAAGTGACATCGGCTACATAGATCACACGACACCATTTTTTCTATCAATAGTCATGTTTGGTGATATATCATTGATCAAAATATCTCTTTGGATAACTTTGTTAAGGGTTATCTTTAATCTTCCCCTCCCTCTTTTAGAAGGACTCCACATTGATCAACTACCCTTATTGGTGTATCTAGTTGTCTTCTTTGGACATGCCTAAACTAAATGCTATTTTAGTTTATATACACTGAGAAGTAAAAGGGATTTTGAAAACTAATGAATGCTAAAAGAATATTTACAGTAAATGTAGAATATTTTCGACAAATGTAGAATATTTCTGCTATCTCTTTTCCACCACACTTGAGATTTTCATAATTTAAATTGATTGTTCATTGCATCATATTTCAGATGTCTTATCTTATACATTAAGTTTTGGAGCTAAAGGATATTTAGTAATTTAAACAAATAAAACAGCACAAATTAATGCACCAGAAGAGGAAGGGAAAAAACCACAAGTGAAGTTGTGGACTAAAATTGTAACATAGTTGTATACAAAGCAGATGAGAACTATATTTTTAAACTCCCTATTTTGTTGTACGTGAAATGAATTAGGGAAACTTCCAAGTGTTGGTTGAGAATTTTGTTTCAAACATCTTACAGACCAAGTAATAGATTGAACATTTTTGGTTTTGAAAACTCCTGTAATTTGGTATTGCCATGAAACTCGTGATAAATATTCTTTTGTTGTTATCACTGAAAAATAAGAATTGTTGTTTTGCTCATCTTCCCTCATCACTTGTTTGTTGCAGGTCAAACATTTCCAAACTATAGGGCAGGATGGGTGAATGTGAAAGATGTTGCAAATGCTCATATTCAGGCCTTTGAGATTCCTTCAGCTAGTGGAAGATACAATGTGGTTGAGAGAGTTGCACACTACTCAGAACTAGTGCAGATTTTGCATGAACTTTTCCCATCATTACAACTTCCTGAGAAGTAAGTTCCTTTTTTTATTATTAGCATGATTCATTTTTTTTATTTTTTATAACCTCACATCTACAATATTCTTATTATTTCCTTCTTAACTGTGTCTGAGGTGAATTCTTTTCCTTTTAAAACTAGAATTGCCCGTATATGGACACTACTTTATGTCACTTTTGGCCTTTTCTTATGTGTCAGGCTTTCCAATCAGTTTCCATTATATATTCTTTCATTAATTTTAAAAGTTTTTTCTCCTAGTACTCTCTTCCTCTTATTTTCATATCACTTTTCCCTCAATCCAAACATAGATGTCTGATCTATGCCCATTTCTCTCATTTTGTTGAGAAAATGTTAATGACTTTTGATTATTGTGGTTCAATCTAATTTAATATTTAAAATAGCTTGGCCTCTCAGCTTCTTTTTATACAGGTAGAAATTATGTAAGGTCAAGTATTTTGTTTTTGATCTCATGTATTCTTTTCCCACTTTTTAGGTGTCAAGATGATGAACCATTTGTGTTGAATTATCAAGTTTCAAAAGAGAAAGTAAAAACCTTGGGAGTTGAATTTCTTCCATTGGAAGTGAGTCTCAAAGAGACTGTAGAAAGCTTGAGAGAGAAGAGCTTCATCAACTTTTGACTCTTATCTCTCTTTCTCAAAAGAATATATGTTGATAAGCTTAAGCATGTTTAAGTCTATCTCTGGTATAAACAACTCTTTTGCTTTTATTCAATGTTACAGAGGGCCATAGTTGTGATACAAGGTCTATATTGTACTAGAAGGCTTTTACTCTGTGATTGGCAGAAAATAATTCTCAAATATGTATTCTATGTTGCTTGGTGGCTTCCTAGTGTCGCATGCATGTATGTCAATTACATGTGAGCTATAATACCCTAATAAATGATACTGAATTAAACTTTAAAAAAACATGATTTGATGACTACTTAGGAATTATAAATCCTATAAATAGCTGGTTCAGCTTCCCAATATCTAGTCAGCGAAGTAGTGAAAGAGTTTCACCTTCTTCAAGAAGACAAGACGTATGGTCATAGCAACACAGATGGCGCTTCCTTATTTAAGTAGTACTCAGGAAAAGCTCAGGAAAATCAGAAGATAGTTAAGGCCAGAGTCCCCTTGCCTTTTTTTTTTGATTAAAAGGCAATTAACTAAGTACATGGTATCATTACAAAGTAAAAAGAAATAGTAAAAAGAAAAAAGAACAGTACCAATCATTTTATATGGGATGAAAAACATGATAGCCATGTATTTCCCCCTTATAAAGTGATTGCGGAATTAAAGTCTTATGACAAAAGTGAAAGAAAGTGTAGCCATTCAGCATTTGACGAATGTCCATGACAAAACCGTGAGTTCCATTGAAGAGTGTGGAAACTTGAGGGCTTGTCAGTGAAGAGGAGGAGGGATTGATTTGAGTGGCGGAGTTCAGTGGAGTCTATCCAGTGCAGAGCAGCCCTTAAACACCTGAGAGGGAAGGATGTAGCTATGTGGGCAGCCCTACGAAAGCACAACTTGGTCAGGAAATGCGATTGGTGATAGATGGTGACAGTATATGCCTTGCTAGAAGGTATGAGGTGCTTTTCCAGGAGGAGAGTCCCCTTGCCTTTTGAGTGCTATAAGATGATAAGTCAACAAACAACCAATCAATCAATAGGGTCAGTTTTAGTAGAATGTGTTAGTCCCTCACAATGTGGTAATTTAAAATTTGAGTCTTTGTTGGGAGAGATGCCCTATAAAAATCTTTAAATCCTAAGACTATAGAAGTGCACATGTTTGAGTATGGAACTTCCATCAACAAATGCATTACAAAGGTGGTACCATTTAAACAGATAACACCATATCTTAGGGTTGTTAGATTTGAGGCAAGCCATTTTAACTCTTGGATATGCACAGGAACATATTAATGTGCTGAATTAATAACCTATGACTTCAAATGGAGGGCTGAAACTGGAATTACATATCATTAACCTACATAATTTGCTCCAACTAACAGCTTTTATATGCTAAATGGGATTGCTCCTTTACTCCATAAATCTTTTTTTGATAATTCCTATTCTCTCATATGTGAATGGCACTTAGTGAAACCAAAGTCTTAATAGAACCATTCAAATAATGGTCGATACTAAGCCAATAATGGCCTTGTTACCTAATGACATGAAATTTCTTCTCCAATAAGAATACAAGATAGCAAGTACGCTAACAAAATGATTCATTCAAATCTGAGCAACCAGTACAAAGGTGTAGCCTATATATTGGCAACAATAGTTCAGCAAAAGAAAACCTAAGAAATAAATGTTATTGATGGTGTCTTAATGATAAATGATTAATCTGATTGGCACCAATCAATCATAATAGATTAGGACATAATTTAAACTTGGTTTGCAAGTAAAACCACCTAGGGAAATAGGAAACTAAGACAAAGTATTTCAGAATAGGAAATAAACAGTTTTCTCAAACAAGCATTGACCAAAAGGCCTTATTCAGTGGAAATAAATTAGGAAACATCCTAAAAAACGTGAATCAATCATTCATACTCCTTAAGCACGCCTTTGAGATGATTATTTCAGTTTCTTGAACGTCAATTATGCTCCTCCTCCAAGGCACATGCGTCTCACATGATATTTTAAGTGAATTCTTCATTTTGGACTGCACATGAGCCTTGTACATCAAGCTGATGGGCTTCTGAAAATGTCACCAACTTTGCTGGGCTCTTCTTGGACATAAGGAAAGATGACTCTTCTAAATAAATAGGATCCATCTCATTAAGCTCTCTAGTCAAGCAATTCAAGGCCTCTTTCATAGCTTTGGTCCTTACTCTTGTCATTGGGCCTCCAATGCCTTGTAATGGATCTCTGTGACTACTGGACTTCCTCCCATGATCTTTTCCTCCTTGTTCAGTGCCTTTCTCCTCCTTTGAAGCTTTCTCACGTTGATCTCCATCAATTATACCCAATAATGCTTCATATTTGAACATTTGTAATTTCATATGGAAAATCAACTTCCCTATCAAGACACAAACCCAAGTCCGCATGGTTCAGCCCAGTATGAAAGCCCAACACTGCAAGTGATACATCAAAACCATTGAATTGTAATCACAAATAGATATAACACGTGTCTTCATCAGATTGTATTACATTAGGGTTTATCCTTCCATTGTAGCCTATATATACTCATGTAACCAACTCAATCATTTCAAGGAGAATATTATCTTTTCAATCATATACTCTTGTTTTTCTGTTATGGTATCAGAGCCACAAGGCCTGTACCACCATGCAGACTCCTTTACACACACCACCAAATTCATCAATATCCACAGCATCTTCATCTACATCATCGGCTATTACACCCAATACCTCTCATTTTGTTTCTGTTAAATTATCCACAGACAATTACCTAGTATGGCGTGCACAAATGCTACCTTATCTCTATGGACAGAGGTTATTCTGCTATATAGACGGCTCAGCACCTGAACCACCACGCAGAGGCCCAGATGGCTCACCTAATCCAACCTACCTCAAGTGGTTTGAGCAAGATCAACTGGTTGTTTCTATTCTCCTTTCTTCTCTCACTGAACGTCTTGTTTCTCAGGTTATTCGTCACACCAAATCTAGAGCTATTTGGCAAGCACTAGAAACCTCCTTTTCCCAACAATCACAAGCCAGAGTTTTATATCTTCAACAACAACTCTCGTCACTCCAAAGATCCAATGAAACCATTATGGAATATTATAACCGAGCCTCTCTTCTTTTTGATCAACTAGCTGCTGCAGGAAGTCCAATATCTGAAACACAGTTTAATGGCTATCTCTTAAATGGAGCTGGTGGTGACTTTGACACTGTAATCACTGCTCTATATGCTCAAAAATCAACCCTAACACCAGAAGAAATTCTCAGTCAACTACTTATTTATGAAGCTAGACATAAAAATACCTCTGAACCATCTTCACTCCAAATCACAGCCAATACTGCCACAACTATGTCACCAACTCACTCCTCTCAACAACACTACTCTGGCCGTCGTGGTGGTGCTCGTGACAACTACTCTGGACGAACATCTCGAGGTGGCCGAACCCAAAACTCATCATATTTTGATCACAACTACAGAGGTGGACGTTATAGAGGTGGTGGTCGCTCTTTTCGTGGTGGACGAAGCAATTTCTTCAACCCTGTGAATGTGTGTCAAGTGTGTGAAAAACCAGGACATACGGCCAAAGTATGCTACTACCGATATGATTACAGTCACCAATCCCCAGGACCAAGCAATTTCTCAACTCATTATTCAGCTCTTTATCCTCCATCAGCGGAAGAAACTCTGTGGTATCCTGATACAGGAGCCACTAATCATATCACCTCTGATTTTGCCAATCTTAATATTAACTCCACTCCCTACACAGGTTTAGACTCAGTCCAAGTCGGTGATGGCACTATGGTTCCCATTCAAAATGTTGGCTCAGGAAACATCAACTCAGCAAATGGCAAATATCTTCTCACTAATCTCTTACATGTTCCTCATATTTCTAAAAATCTTTTGTCAGTTTCTCAGTTTTGTCATGATAATAATGTCTTTTTTGAATTTCATGCAAATAATTTCTTTGTGAAGGACGCAAGAACCAGAGTCACTCTACACCAAGGAGTCAGTCATAATAATCTCTATCCTTTCCAGTGTCTCCCAAATGTCTCTTCTCCATCAGCTCATATAGGTGAAAGAACCTCTTCCGATCAATGGCATCTTCGTTTAGGACACCCCTCACCTCGCATTGTTCAACTTATCATCAACAAACATTCTCTTCCTGTCACTACACGTCTTTCTCACCACCAATGTCCAGCATGTCGCAGCTCCAAAAGTCACCGTCTACCTTCTCCACCATCTCCAAATCGCTCAAATAAACCTCTGAATTTAATTTTCTGTGATGTATGGGGTCCATCCCCTTTAATTTCTGTTGATGGTTTTAGGTACTATGTTAGTTTTGTTGATGACTATTCTCGTTACATCTGGTTATTTCCTATGAAAACAAAAAATGAAGTTTATTCCATTTTCTTATCTTTTCGCACTTTAGCAGAGAACTTGTTCAATTCAAAAATTAAATATTTTCAGTCTGACTGGGGAGGAGAATTTCGTACTCTCAACAAATTATTTCCATCACTTGGCATTCATCACCGTATTTCTTGTCCTCACACTCACACCCAAAATGGAACCGTTGAACGTAGGCACCGCACTATTGTTGAAACCGGTCTCTCTCTCCTATCCCACTCACACACTCCAAACACATACTGGACATATGCCTTTGCTACGGCAGTGTACCTTATTAACCGTCTCCCAAGTCCCACACTAAAGAATAAAAGCCCCTATGAAATATTATATCACACAAAACCCAACTATCATATTCTCAAAACCTTTGGATGCACTTGTTGGCCCAACCTTCGGCCTTATGCTCCTCATAAACTAGCTCCAAGATCCTCCCCTTGTCTTTTTCTTGGATATAGCCCAAATCACTTGGGCTATCTTTGTCTTCATTTGCCTTCCAAAAGAGTCTATGTCTCTCGTGATGTCATATTTGATGAACACTCCTTTCCATTTGCACACCCAAGTCCGCATCGGCCCAATTCTCCAAATCTCTCCTCTCTCCCTTTACTAAACACCGAGCCCAATACTTCCCCAGCCCAATATTCCCCTCCCCTTTTTCCTAATCCTACACCTCATACACCTCCTGCTCACAACTCACCTTCCTCTCCCACACCGTACATCAGTCCCCATCTTCCATCTGTGCCCTCTGACAATGACCGCTCCTCCCCTCACCAACCCATCTCTCCTCCTCATCGCATGGCCACCCGAGCCACACATAACATCACAAGGCCTAAGATCCTTACAGATGGCACCATCCCCTGGCCCCACCCAAAACCGTACGCTGGTCTCTCTCTCCTCACTGTCCCCTCCACTGTTTCCCAAGCTCTTCGTGACCCCAAATGGTGCGATGCTATGCACACCGAATTTCAAGCTCTCCTTCAAACACAAACCTGGTCCCTTGTTCCTCCACACCCTTCTCAAAATGTTGTTGGTTGCAAATGGATTTTTCGTGTCAAACACAACTCCGATGGCTCCCTAGATCGGCTCAAAGCTCGGCTTGTGGCCAAGGGGTTTCATCAACAAGAAGGTATTGATTTTTCAGACACCTTTTCTCCTGTTGTTAAACCTATAACTGTTCGCATCATTCTTTCCTTAGCTGTTTCTCATGGCTGGTCTTTGCGTCAAATTGATATCCAAAATGCCTTTTTACATGGTGTCCTTAACGAAGATGTCTACATGTCTCAACCCCCTGGTTTTGTCAACTCCAAATTCCCTCACTATGTCTGTAAACTTCACAAATCCCTCTATGGTCTAAAACAAGCTCCTAGAGCTTGGTTTGCTCGTCTCAGTTCTACTCTTCTTTCTCTCGGTTTCCGTGCTTCTCTATCCGATCCATCCCTCTTCACATACAATTCCCCTACCTGTCTTCTTTATGTTCTTGTCTATGTAGATGACATCATTGTCACTGGTTCCTCCAACGTTGCCATATCTGAGCTTCTCACCACTCTTGCTGCATCATACCCTGTCAAAGATTTAGGTCCTCTTCACTACTTTCTCGGTGTTGAAGTTGTCTCTCATCCAAATGGTCTTTTTCTATCCCAACAAAAATATATTTCTGACCTCCTTGTCCGTTCAAAAATGTCCAATGCACATCCTGTTCACACTCCTATGGCTGTCAACACTGCTCTCACTAATTCTGGTCAACCTTTTCATGATCCCAGTCTTTTCCGCAGTATTGTAGGTAGTCTTCAATATCTCTCTTTCACTCGCCCTGATTTGTCATTTGCTGTTAATCGAGTTTGCCAATTTATGCATGCCCCCACTGACTTCCACTGGACTGCAGTCAAGCGAATCCTTCGCTATCTCAAAGGTACCCCTCATTTTGGCCTACTCATTCGTCCATCACCAAATCTCCACCTCTCTACCTCCTCAACCTCTCTCACAGCCTATTCTGATGCTGATTGGGGGGGTAATTTACCTGATTCTCGCTCCACCAGTGGTTTTGTAACCTATCTTGGACCAAATGCTATCTCTTGGAGCTCCAAAAAGCAACCTACTGTCTCCCGCTCTAGCACTGAATCTGAATATCGCAGTTTAGCTGTTGCCACTTGTGAACTCATTTGGATCCAAAATCTCCTTGGTGAACTTGGTATCCACCTACCCTCCGCTCCCACACTCTACTGTGACAACCTGGGGGCCACTTACCTTGCTGCCAACCCTGTTTTTCACTCTCGTGCCAAACATATTGCACTAGATTATCACTTTGTTCGAGAACGTGTTGCTGCCAAATCCCTTCACATCTCCTTCATTCCATCCAAAGATCAAATTGCTGATATCTTTACCAAACCACTTATCACAGCTCGATTCCGGTGGTTACGTTCGAGTCTCAATGTTCATTCTTCACACTTGGACTCGAGGGGGCCTATCAAGACACAAACCCAAGTCCGCATGGTTCAGCCCAGTATGAAAGCCCAACACTGCAAGTGATACATCAAAACCATTGAATTGTAATCACAAATAGATATAACACGTGTCTTCATCAGATTGTATTACATTAGGGTTTATCCTTCCATTGTAGCCTATATATACTCATGTAACCAACTCAATCATTTCAAGGAGAATATTATCTTTTCAATCATATACTCTTGTTTTTCTGTTATTCCCTATGAAGTCTCTTCTTATGTGGAAAGCTAATTCATCTAGCGTTTCCAATTGCAGAGGTACTTCTAGAGTATTAAAGTTGTGCCTCCAAGTGCCCTTTTGCTCAAGGCATTTCCACAAAAGTTTTAAATAATCCAATACTTTCATGGATTTTGCCATCAACTTTTCCCTCTAATTAAAAAAACAGACCATTTCCCATTGATTACTCTCTCTAATTAATAACATTTTCTCTAATTTGATTAGATTAAGAATGTTAGTAAAGTTATTTATTATCACATGACATTACCAATTTACCCTGACTATTTACCTTATCCTCATTCTCCCTCTCTAATAGTGATATATCCGAATTCTGTTTCATTAATCTCTTTATTAATCAAACATAATGCCTGTTTCATTTGTTTATTTTATTATGATATAGGGTTATGGTTGTGAGTAATCCGAAATTTGTTGTCAATTTTAGATTTCTATTCAATATCAAGCGATTGAAGTTGGGATTCTATGGTTTCTAGTGTTGGTTTTCAAGAAGCTAAGCATTAAATATCTTTCTCCATCTATACCCATATTTAATAATGGTAGTGAGAGAGAAGCAATTACTCACTCTGTCCCTAAATATAAGGAACATTTTGTGATAAGATGTGTTCGAAAATATATGGTACACTTTTTATTTGTCTTTACATTTATTGTGTTTTTCCTTATTTCCCCTTTGTTGACTATACATGATTGCAATTAAATCGTTTTCTCTTCTTTACCATGCACTCTCATCTTATTTCCCCGTACACTCTCTCTTATCAATAGGCATAAAGTTGAAAAATGACATACTACCGCTAGTCCTAAATAAAAGACGTAATTGACTTTTTATGGAGAGATTAAGGTTGCAAAATAGGTTATTAAATCATGACATATTTGATATCTTTTTAGATTATCCATTAGCTTATAGGTAAAATAAACTAGTGTAAGAGAAAAAAATTAGGTAAATCAATTTATAATTAACTTATTTTGCTTTTTTTAGGATTTTTCAAAAAAATCAACTAGATCCTATATTTAGGACCGGAGGGGTATATTAGAGACACATTATTTGTTTGTAACTGCTTTTGACATTTTTTTCGAATACAATAAAGCGTTTATTTGCACCTTATATTTAGGGGCATGGAGAGTATTATGGTATTTTAGTTTATAGTAATTAGTATGAGTAGTATTGTAAATCACTTGAATTTGAAGATAAAATTAATGTTTTTAACTAATTTTATTGGTATGTTTGTTAGTCAATGCTTTATAATAAGAAATACATGGGGTATGACCACTTAAACTTTTTTGTGGACATTAAATAATAATAAAAAATTAATCACTTAAATTGCATATAATTATATTTTTTACTTAAAACTAATTAATTATTTATAAATTAACTTATAATCTAATTACATATAGTATATGTTATTATGTTATAGCAAACAAGACCTCTTGTGCCAGAAGAATTATTTCATGACTTTTTTTTTCTTTTGTATAAAGACTATAGGAAGATGAGGGAAAACCAATAAGACGTTTAAATTTCACTTGAGACAGTTTGAGACACCAAATTACACAAAGGATTAGTCAGGACATTGTCCCAATTAATTGTCTCAGCAAATGACTGAAATTCCCAATGTCTTAAAACCCAGACAGGACCGGTTCCGGCCGGTTAAACCGGAAAAACCAGCAACCAGTGGCAAGACTGTTCCGGAGGGTGTTCAGACCGGCAAAGAATCCAACCAGAATATTCCAGGGTGGACCCGTCCGGTTTGACCGAAACCCAGATGACGGAACCGGCACCCGGCCTGTTTTAGATGAAGGAATGAAATGTGATGCCTTTTTATATATGCTTTCTCCTCTCCTGCTTATTTTTCTACCCGATGTGGGATTCTCCCATTTCCTTCCCACTTGCCATTTGCCAAAACCTGTTTGTTCTTGTTCTTTTTTTTAATACAAGTTTGTCCTTGTTCTTGTTTGCCGTGAAGCCTTTTGCATTGTTACAAACCACTTCTTTTATACATTACTCCAATTGTTTTATATTTGTTTGGCCAAAAAATAAATAAAATAATTGTATATTTGAATATTTAATATTGGAGTTTTATGTTAAAATTGTTTGTGCAACTTGTAATTTCACCATATACTTAATTTTAATATTCTGAATGATTTTAATTGTATTGATTGAAGGATTGTCAGGAATTATTGATGAACACTCTCCATTTTAATGTATTATATTTTTGAAACATTTAGATTTTTGTTGAATACTCTTATAATTAAATATTAATATTGGTTTGATGTTATTAATTAATATATTTCTTTATTATTTTAATATTTTAATGTGACCGGTTGAACCACTGGTTGACCCTCGGTTGAACCTTTAACCGTTGACCCTCTGCCTTAGCCGGGTCTTTAATACATTGGAAATTCTCTAGGCCAAATTCATTTATTTTTACAAACTAGCATGGTGGAGCCGCGCGGTTCTTCGGAAAGCAAAAAATTAAGGAATCTCTCTTTTCACCGAACCCACGTCTATCCAAGTTCAGTTTGCATTCAAGACAGCAATAAACTCCTGCTGCTGATTCAGAATTCATGTATGACTACCAACAGCAGCAATGGTGTAAACATAATGTGCACCATGTCAATCACTGCCTGCTTCTTGCACAAATTCCACAAACAAAGTTTTAGTATTCCACAAATATAATGGTGTAAACATATCAATATTACTTTATCACATTTTGATAACTAATGATCCATGTAATGTTTATGTGAGGTTTTGAGGTATGTTGGAAATACTTTATTGAATGTTGGAGTTCTCTTTTGATAAGTTGAGATTACTTTAATGTTGAGATCAATCAAGACAATTTTTTAAATTATCCTAGTAAATTTTGGTATTACCAAATTGTGATGATGTATACCAAAATGTCATATGAAATCCAACGTTGAATAAAGTATTCACAACATACTTCGAAACATCTCACCAAAATGCAAAAAGGTTCATTACCAAATTAAAGTTAGGTATTATCATCCAATATGTTATAAGGGAATCTCAACTTTGCATTTCTAAAATATTTAAAAGAATTTGGCCCAAGAGTATTTCGGTCATTTGCTTTTAATTTTGTTTGGACAATTAAGGATAATGTCCTGATTGGTTTTATTGTGTAATTTGTTGTCCCAAATTGTCCAAAATGAAATATGATTATCTTTAATGGTCTTTGAATTTTTTCCCAAGATGATGAAATGAAAATTACGTTGTAGTTAATTGACGTGAGTATTAGAGTAGATAATAGGCGGGCCAACTGCTATCGTGGCAAGTCATGAGCATGCATGCATGCTTGCCATTCTACAAAAGAGGATTCATTAAAACTCTTCACCTTTCTCAGTGTCTTTTTCCCAAAATTGAATCACCCCTTTTTCAGCTCCACCTACTATTTAGATCTTAACCCACAAACTTTGACAAAATGATCCCAAAAGTACCTACGTCCTTATTTCATTTATTGTAACGTTTTGGCCCCCATACATATATAGCCACCCACTAGCATACAATTGTCAGCTATTGATTACACATACTACGTGTGTGTTACCTAGATTTCGTATAATCTAAATAACTTTAATAAAATAAAAATACTATGATTCTAATAACAATTGATTAACATGATATATGAATAAAATATGGACTATCTATTTCGAGGTATAAACCTGACCTAGAATAATCAAGCTTGAGGGCTGGATTCGATAATATAAACAGTAAATGAGAATTAAATAAGATAATCCCGAATTATGAATTAGAATTAACAGGAATAATAATTAAACGTAATGATATTGGATCATGAACTGGAAATAATAAGGGTAAAGCGAATGTTTGGTAAAATCTGATAAATAATGAGAGATAACTGAGATATGATGCAATAAGGATTGGAATAATAAAACATAAAGCGTAAACGAATATTATTAGATAGAACCTGGCGAACTTTATTGAGTAGGATAATCAGAATACAAGATGAATAGCTGGTTACAAGAGATCTCTCAATACAAGAAAGTAAAAAGTGATTGTGTTCTTGCTCTCAGATATTCCGTACCCTAAACCCTAGCTTGACCTATCTTATATAGCCTATGCAGCTCCACTTATTTCTCCCTGACATTATGCCAGGTGTCCATCTCGAAGAGCCGTTGAGCTGCCAGGTCTCTAGCATGGCCGAGTCTTCAGCCCGAGATCTCCGCCTATGATCTCGGGCAGTCGCACTGACTGGGCGCACTTCTAACAGTCTAAGCTTCCACCTTGCCAATTAGCCGTTTATGTGCCTCTTCATCTTCTCCCAATTCATTAGCAGGGCCGGGTCGTCAGCCCGAGACCTTCGCCTGGAATTTCGGACAGTTATGTTGACTTGACTCAGCTTCACCATATCAGGTTTCCACCTCCCGAATTTTGTGCTCCACTAACACCCATTTCGAAATTCAAGTTTCTGTACGTTACTGTTAGTCGTCACGGTGTCCTTCCGTCATCTCATATCGGGCCGAGCCCATATTAATCTTTAGCGAGCCTAGGGGGATACACTACGTGTCAATTAAATGCAGGTTTTATTTGGCAGTTTGTTGAAAATGATGCGTTAAAGACATTAATATTAATATAACAGGCTTGTAACCTCTTTATAAACAATGGGTTCAGTTCCTGAGTTTGAGAAGTGGATTGGGAAGAACGAGAAAGAATGGAAAGTGACACAGGAAAAGGTAAGGTTGTTTGTGTCACTGGTGCTTCTGGCTTTATTGCTTCATGGGTTGTTAAGCTTCTTCTTCTTCGTGGTTATACTGTCAAGGCCACTGTTCGTGACCCAAGTGAGTCTTGTCTCTTTAATCATTCTTTTACTATATACTCCTAATTATAAGATGAAATTTTACCTTTTTTTGGATGAACTAAATCCTAAATAGAAGACATGTTTATATAATATAATTTGAGTAGGTTAAGGATGATACTTATGCTAGTTAATTAGATATGTTATTCCCAAAGCACCCCAATCATAAAGTTAACTCACTCTCTTCTCTCTTACTTCATTACTATTGAGGTGATTGATTATTGAAGAGGGTAATTTTGGAAAAAAAATGGATACAAATTAAAAATAGATCTTATATTTAGGACCAAAATCATCTCTTCAAGTATATCTTATATTTAGGACTGGAGGGAGTAGCTATTTTATCACTTTAGTAAATTAGTTTTGAAAAAAAAAGATAAATATAAAGAATTTGAAATGATTTATTTAGTATTTTCAAAAGAAAAAAGTAATTTGATCTTATATTTAGGAACGGAGGGAGTATTTCCTATTAAGCAACCTAATTAAATAAATTAAAGCAGCATCAAAGTTGATAAAAAAGAAACATAAAATTTAACTAAGAAGTAAACTTAATATATATATATATCTGCATGTCTATATATAAAAATATTTATATATGTGATTATAAGACTTAATAATAATCAAGCTTCTTTCTTCTAGTATAAGGCTTCTCCCAAAATATTAGATTTCTATAGTAAATCATTTATATATATGTAAAAAATCATTCAATGGGTTTTGTTTTGTAACTTCTTGCAGATGATTCAGTAAAGGTTGACCACTTGCTCAAACTTGATGGTGCAAAGGAGAGACTGCATCTAATTAAAGCAAATCTCATGGAAGAAGGTTCTTTTGACCAAGCTGTTGAGGGGTGTGAGGGGGTCTTTCATACTGCATCTCCTGTTGCTATCCATGTCAAAGATCCACAGGTTGACATCACTATGGTCTACTTCATGAAACAATTATGTCAAAGAACATTACCAGTTTAAACTGGAGATTTATGCTAAAGTTACACTAAGCATAGAGTATGATGCCTCAATGCCCATTATTCATAACGTACGCTATAAAAATAAAAGTATGATTGAAACTGCTCGCTTCTAATCTCAAAAGACATTAATTATAGTACTATAGGATATGGTACTATTTGGGCCTTTGGCTGATAGACTCATTTATGGTACTATAGAATTAATGTCTTTTACAAGCAAGGATATGGTACTATAGAATATGGTACTATGTGGGCCTTTGGCTGATAGAGTCATTTAAGATCAACTTATTTAATTACTGTTGGGATTTATAGTCAGTGAAGTGCGATCTGAAATATCATAGCATGTTTTTTTTTATCAGAAAATATCATAGCATGATTAACATCCAAAGAAAGTGTGGAATTCTTGAGTACAGCAGCATTATATGCTTTGATACTTTACTGAATCTATCAGTTGTGGACAGATATTTGTATCAACGTTCAACTATTATTATTAAGGAATTCGTATTGTTTGGTTTGAAATCTGTTAAACCTCCTTGAATTCAAATTAAATAATTTACAAGTCATAATATTTTAAATTACCATTGTGTTGTGTGGTTAAAATTTTTTGGACTAAATTTTAACTGTTTCTTTCTTTCTTTGTTTTTTTTTATTTCAGATTGAACTAATTGATCCAGCAGTCAAAGGAACTCTAAATGTTCTCAAATCATGTGCCAAATCACCAACTTTGAAACGAGTTATTTTAACTTCTTCTGTTGCAGCAGTTTCGTACAATGGAAAGCCTTTAACTCCAGACGTTGTAGTTGATGAGACTTGGTTTTCAAATCCAGAATTTTGTAGGGAACATAAGGTATATTCTTTATGTCGTTGTACTAACATTTTCATCAAAGCTTGTAACTATCACATATTGCATGCGTGATTGTAACTTATGCTGCATTGAGTTTGGATAGCATCTTCTCAATCTGAATTCCATTATCATGTCTTACACATGGCTTATCAGAATAGATGTGGTTATATTTTGTTATTTTGACTGGTAGACTTTATCACCAGTGATTGCATGCATTCGCTTGAACTGTGAGCCACATTCAGACTATGATTGAATGATTGAAGACATTTCTTTTGTAGAAGAGGTACATGAAAGACAATTGCTTGACTATCATCATAGAAATAAAGCTGAGCAAAATATTCCTATGACGTTCTGATTTGAAGTGGTGAAAAAAATTTAAACTCTGCTCATAATCAATTAGGCTGTTATTTCAAAATTAGCTGTTATCACTTTTTCCTGTATCATTGGCAACAACGTGAGTAAATTATGTTGTGGAATTCTTCATTTTTCAATTACATAATTTTAGGTTATCAAAGGAATTTATCTTTCATTTTGTATCATATACTGATCTACTGGTTTCTTCATTTTCCCTCATCAGGGATTTCTCTATATTCCAAGTATCCATGAGTTCTTATCCTTCATTATCCTTTGTCTATTATTTGAATTTCTTTTTTTCCCTGGCACATGTTTCTTCTTGGTTCTTGGCCTATAAATGGGTGCCCCAGTCATTATAAATCAATCATAACGTAATATACAGCTGTCTCTGGCCTCATTTATTTATATATTTCTTATGACTATATTTTGAAATAAAGCTACATGTTTCAATTATGACAAAATGCAGTCCCTTGTAGTCAGTTGTAATGTAATGCAGTGGTTGCCCTTTCAATAAACTGTTTCAGCAATAATTCTGATTAGTTTATTGGGCGAAGGTCCAATTTTGATACAAAACTATTGCCCAATGATAAAATATAGTAAATGACTATTTAAAAGGTCACAAATGATTCTCAACTGTTGAACATTGGATCAACATTTCACTAATATGACAATAAGATTACACTTGAAAAGTCCAAAATGCCCTTACAAATAAAAAAAACAAAACATATTTTCCTTATTCTTCCTCCTTCTCCTTCTTCCTCCATCAACAACAAATTAAAGTAACTGCACATAAGTTAATCTCATTTGTGCAAGAAAAAAGCAACTAAAAAAACATGAAATAAAAGAGGGGGAAATGAATGAAATGAAAAAGAGAAAAGAATTAGCGAGGAAACAGGAAGAAAGTATGTTGTTTTATTTTATATATAAGGGCATTTTGGACATTTCAAGTGTAATTTTATTGTCATATTAGTAAAATAGCATTTTTGACTCAATGCTCAACAATTGAGAATCACTTGTGACCTTTTAAATAGTTATGTTCTACTCCCTCCGGTCCTTATTATAAGTCACCAACTATCAATTTTTCTTGGTCCTTTTTATAAGTCACTTCATGGTTTTCAATGTGCATTAATTATTTTTTTCCACATATACTCATATTTAATAGGGGTAGTAGGAGAGAGTGATAGTTAATAGTTTAGGGAATAAGTATAATTATTGGGGGTAATATTGGAAAGTACTTCAATTATAAGACAAATTAAATGTATTTAAACAATTTTATTGGTATGTGAGAAAATTTTATAATAAGGACCGGAGGGAGTATTTTTTATCCTTGAACAATAATTATGTATCAAAATTGGTCTTCGCCCTAGTTTATTTGATATAGGATCCGTACTTACAAACTTGTATGCTTAATAAAGTTGCTGCTGACTGCCATTGCTAATGTGTATATTCCAAATTCCAATGTCTGCAAATATGGTTTTTGTCACATATAATATTTTCGAGTTTCCTGCTATTTTTATTATGTGATTTCAGATCTGGTATACACTTTCTAAGACTTTAGCTGAAGATGCCGCCTGGAAATTTGCAAAAGAAAACAGCATTGACATGATTGCTCTCAACCCAGCAGTTGTGATTGGACCACTCTTGCAACCATCACTTAACGAAAGTTCTGCTGCAATAGCAAAATTAATTGGTAATTTTCAAAGATACATAATGTTCACTGTATAGAGTATAAAAATAACTGTTGTCTCATTATTTATCTCCACCTGTATTGTCTAATCTTTCAACTCAAATGCTTGTCCTGACTCTATTTAATAGAAACGGAAATTAGGGAACATGATAATTTAATAAAATACTTCATCTTGATTCATTTGATGTGTTTTTTAGTAGCATATTTGATGTGTTTTTTCAACCACTATGCATACCAACATGCTTGATCAGAGACCCAAAATAATAATGCTCTGTGCTATGTCCCTTTTTAATATGAAAGTAGTAAATGAAGATAGAAACAATTTTGATTTCAAAGTTGGAAACATAAATTCAGAGGAATTGTGTCTCTAAACGTCTATTTTTATTCTCAGCATAGAAGATTTACATATAAAGAGTAGTAAACAAAAGTCTCAATCAATCCTAATTATCTAATTCAAAATTTAAGCTCAAGTATATTGAAGAATTAATAACAACCAAAATACATAGATAAGAGTTAGAAGTAGAGTTCAGAAATGCTCAAGCCTCAATTCTACAGCAGGCTTCTCATTCATATACATCTATATATAGTACACTGCAATACAAATAAAGAAGACATGTATGAAGTAAAATAACCGCCTTTGTTTAAGAATGCCGTTTATCAAGTTTTTTACAATGAAAAGTTTATGAACTTGGACATTTTTCATTCAATCATGATGCACAAATAATTTTTATTATAATGCTATTTAAATTTTCTGATAGTAACTTTTTAATTATTTATCAGTTTATTATTACTGTTATGAAAGTTGTTTGATGATATCAATGTGTGAAATAGCTTCTTGTTTTAGTCTCTAGAGAAAATTGTTTGTGTTGCTCCTTTGACTATTCTCCAGCTTGTTTAATGCAGGTGCACAGACATTTCCAAATTTGTCTTTGGGTTGGATTCATGTGATGGATGTTGCAAATGCTCACATTCAAGCATATGAGATTTCATCAGCAAGTGGAAGGTACTGTTTGGTTGAGACAGTAGCACACTACTCTGACGTTGTGAAAATTTTGCATGAGCTATATCCATCATTACAACTGCCAAACAAGTAAGTCAAATCTCCATATGCTCAAATTGATGGGAAAGGAACTTAAATTCAGAAATAATAGGGTTAAAACAAGGGGGAGCTCAACATTCTCTAAAGAAACCCTTAAACAATTAACAAAAATTAATCTGAAGAGTTTATGATGTTGGGTTTTAAGTACATATAACCCTTCATCATTTGCTAATAAACTTGAGGCACTAAAGTGGAACATGTGTATCAGTGTATGGCAATAACTATATTTCCTTCAAAAGATATGTTCTTGTAGAACAAGTGAATGACTTGGAGATTCACTTGGTGGGTTGCTTGTTTGTAATGGATTTATATTATATATTTCCCTTCATGTTTGATTACCCAAGTAGTTAGAACTCTCTTCTTAATCTTACTCATGGTAAAATAAATCCATTTTATTGTTTCAAATATTTGCTCACTTCAGTTCTTGCTTCCTTGATAACTTGCTAGGTGCGAGAACGATAAGCCTTATATGCCAGTGTATCAGTATTCCAAAGAAAAGGCAAGGACCCTGGGGATTGAGTTTATTCCCTTGGAAGCAAGTATCAGGGATACAATGGAAAGCTTGATGGAGAAGAGCTTGATCACTTTTTAATTTTGATATTTCTACCAAAAGTTGGTTGTTGAAAACTTTAGGCTCATTTTAAATATTTGCCTTTGGTGTTAGCAATCAAGCACATCTCCATGTGAAATAATAATTGGGGCTCTTGGTTGTTGAATTTCTCCTTGAGATATTTATGCCTTTGACACATGTCTTGCTTGCATATCAATCTTTGCAAGATTATGATATGATCGAGATGCAAGAGAGCAGTGGCAAAATACCTTTTTTCTTCTTCCTATCTTGCTTGTGGAGTGTGTATGACTGTATATATGATGCTTTAGGTCTAGTGGTCTACACCCCCGTATTGAATATGTTTATTCCTATTTTTTTTGATACATATGTTTATTCCTATTTTATTTAATAATATTATGTGAATAAGTGGCTGTCATATTATATTATTATTATGTGAATAAGTGGCTGTCAATCAAGAAAATAAAAGCCAACCAAATCAAACAACAACAATCACAAACTAAAACATTTTTTCTTTTTGGCATATATATTCTTATTTCCATTTTTTTCTAACTTTCCTATTTTATTTTGGAATAAAAAATTTTAAAATATTCCCAAAATATGTTAAATTAATATCTTATTAAATCCTAATAAATCCCTTACTTTTTTTTGATATGATAACTCCTCAAATACTACAAAATATTTCTAAAAATCTTCTGGGGTAGTTCATTAAGTGGTTATTTATGAATTTATGCCTTAACGCTTTACAAGATAAAGAAGAATATGAAACTAATGCGATAATGAATATGTAGGTGTTATTAGAAATTTGATGAAACTACTCAAACTCCAAGCCCTTTACAGAGTCTGAACACAAAACATATTACTTAATTTTAATTTCATAGTGGCCTCCGTAACACTGAATCAAAATTATAATAAAAGAGCATAACTAATCATTAAATATTTTTTCATTGTCATATTTTAGGGAGTGAACCAAACCATGAAATAGTAAGTGTTGGGACACATGCAATGTTGAACCAAATCATGTTTATCTTTATTGAGAAAGCCACTTTATTTTATGCTGGGGCCCATGCAGTGTTGGACAAATTTTGCAACAGGGAATATTATATGCATACATATAACAAAGCTTCCAAGATTTGCAGATCTAACTTTTCTATTTTTTATTTTCCATACGACGCTTTTATATACCCTTCATCAAAATACGAAACGAGGCCATTATCTCATCCCATAATGGCAACATCAGGTCTCTCCTTCACAGTGCATCGGCGCCAGCCAGAGCTAGTTGCTCCTTCAAAGGTGACACCACGTGAGGTGAAACTTTTGTCGGACATCGACGACCAAGGGTTTGTTAGGTGCCAAATTCCACTTATACAGTTCTATGCTGGAAATCCTTCAATGAGAGGAAAAGATGTTGTTGGAACTATAAGAAAAGCTTTGGCTGATACTCTTGTCTTTTACTATCCCTTTGCCGGTAGGCTCCGGGAAGGGCCTAACCGGAAGCTCATGGTTGACTGTACAGGCGATGGTGTAATTTTCATCGAGGCTGATGCTGATGTCATCCTGGATGAATTTGGTGATCTTCATCCTCCTTTTCCTTGCTTTGAAGAGCTTCTTTACGATGTCCCAGGAACTTCAGATATTCTAAATACTCCGCTTCTTCTCGTTCAGGTTTCTTTTTCATTTTTAGAACTATTTATGTGTATGATTATATTATGTATTACTCGATAAGATCACTTTTCCTAATTTGAGTAAATTAAGGAAGTTAGTTAAGTTAGTTATTTACACATGATATTACCAATTAATCTCAACTATATATCTTTATCTTCACTCCCCTTCTTTTGCTTGTTATTATAGATAAACTCTTATAATTAGGAGCAAGTTGAATTCTAAAAGTGATCTTATATTTAGGAACGGAGGGAGACATTTATAAGTTTATAAGTCATGTTTCTTTTATAAACATAATAAATGTAGGAAAAATAAGATTTAGAATCTTAAGTTTATGGCATTTACACAGTAACAGATTAGAGATAAAAACAACTATATGACTTAACGGCCGTTTCCAGTCTTACCGTAAGCGTATGAGTCGTCAAAATTAGTAGTATAAACGTTATCATCCCACGTAGTCTAAGGTAAAAGTGGATTAATTACTACAATTGTGTTATCAATTAGGTTGGGTAAAAATATTTGAGTTTTAGTATTCTAAATGAATTAAATTAAAAGTAATTAACTAAAACAACTAACACTTAAAATCAATAAAAAGAAAGTCTAGCATTATTTATCAATGTTCCATTTCATGAGACATAATTAAAGCCCTCTCAATTAGTTTATTAATGAAAACATGTATTTGTCTAAGGTTCATAGGCATTTGAAAAAGCTTTCTCAAGTCAAAATCAAATTTATATTTGAATTAATTATGCAATCTCTTACTACAATTAATACAAAAACTCTAATCCCAAACCAACCTTTTAATGACAATGTTAGTTCAATAACTATATCTCTATGTTACTAACAAATCATCCATTTAAAACCATAAACTTCAAGTCTAACATGTTTTTATCCAAGCTCTAAAATAAAATATATTTTCTGTCATATTCCATTTAACTACGTAAGTGGTGATCAAACACTTAAGCAGGTAAAAAGCAAGATAAAAATCATACTTGAAATTCATTAACAACTAAAAGAGGTCTAAAACAAATATCAATTCATGAAATAAGTCAAAATAATCCTAAACCAAATACTACTAGTTACTCATAACTAACAACAAATTCATTCCAACAGTAGCCAGCCAAAACAGAATCTAAAGCAAGAGAAAAGAGCTAATAAACATAGAGTGTGTTTGACTCGACTTATTTTGAGAAATAAGCCAGCTTATTTTGAATAAGTTAGCTTATTTTGGGTGTGTGGCTTTTTATATGTTTGTTTAGACTTATTTTTTACTCAGCTTATTTGAAATAAGCCAGCTTATTCCACTCAAGGTAGCTTATTTCAAAAAATTAGCTAGCTTATTTTTCTACATGACTTAAAAATAAGGTAGCTTAAAAATATGTCCATTTTAAACAAAAAGTCATTCAAACATGTTTATGAGTCAAATAGAAAATATGCCACTTTTTTCAAAGTTCATTCAAACATAAAAATAAGTCAACCAAGAGCTTATTTTTTAACTGACTTAAAAATAACCTAACTTAAAAATAAGTCATTTTTCCACGAGTCAAACACACCCATAATCACATTCTTCCTTCCTTCCTTACTAGAATCAGCGTCCATGCTCAAGGGGAAATGGAAATCAGTTCTTCTCCAACTCTTCTCTTCTCTGACCACAGTGGCTTTGGTGGCGGCGGTGGCTGCTGCTTCGGCTCCAGACTTCTATCCAACTCTCTTCACAGTCCTCCCTCTCCCTCTCTCTCTCTCTCTCTGCTGCCCTTGTGTTGAAGAAGATGGTGTTGATGATGGTGAACAGTCCAAAATGGCTGCCAAATGGCTGCCCCCCTCTCTGTGGGTGTTTGTTCTATTTAATTTAGGTCTTCCAATTCTCCCACTTAACAAAACGCACCGTTTCCTTCTGCATGTAATTCCCATTCAAAATTCCTCCAAACCCACACACCATTTAGCTAGATGCACTAATAAAAGAGAGTGATAATAACCCAAGAGAAATGATGGTTAACAATATAAAAACAAAACCACCACTGCCACAACTTTGACTAAATCTACTTCATCCTCTCTCCCTTTTTTCTTTTATAAAATTCTGATTTCATAATTTATTTATTATATTGCCTCATAGCTATAATTATTTATAGGGCGAAGGCCCAAAAATGATACACAACTATTGACTAAGGAATAGAAATAGTACTTAACTATTTCGAGGTACAAAAATGATACCCAATTTTTCCATGTGATCAAAAATGATATTTTCACTAATATGACAATAATATTAAACATGAAATGTCCAAAATGCCCTTATAATCAAATAAACTTTTACCGGCCGGCGATTAATTTAGGGCGAAGGCCCAAACATGATACACAACTATTGGCCAAGGAACAAAAATGATACATAACTATTGCAAGGTACACCAATGGTACCAACTTTTAACATGGGATCAAAAATGATATTTTCACCAATATGACAATAAGATTACACATGAAAAGTCCAAAATGCGCTTATAAATTAAATAAATTTTCTTCCTCACCCTCTCCTTCCTTAACTTCTTTCTTCTACCAACAGTTCTTTCAATAAATAACTCGTCCATCGGCGGCTTCAACTCTCAACAACTCCTTAGGGCGATCAGGCTGCAAAAACATGAAAACAGATCAGAATTGCTGAGAGTTGAAGCCGCCGGTGGACGAGTTATTTATTGAAGGAAGTGTTGGTAGAAGAAAGAAGTTAAGGGAGGAGAGGGTGATGAAGAAAATTTATTTAATTTATAAGTGCATTTTATACTTTTCATGTGTAATCTTATTGTCATATTAGTGAAAATATCATTTTTGATCCCATGTTAAAAGTTGGTACCATTGGTGTACCTTGCAATAGTTATGTATCATTTTTGTTCCTTAGCCAATAGTTATGTATCATTTTTGGGTCTTCGCCCCTAAATTAATCGTCGGCCGGTAAAAGTTTATTTAATTATAAGGGCATTTTGGACATTTCATGTCTAATATTATTGTCATATTAGTGAAAATATCATATTTGATCAAATGGAAAAGTTGGGTATCATTTTTGTACCTCGAAATAGTTATGTACTATTTCTGTTCCTTGGCCAATAGTTGTATATCATTTTTGGGCCTTCGCCCTTATTTATAAGATCCCCTAGATAATGCAACTATTTGTTATCCCATTAAAATCTTAATAAACTTCTACAATAATTTTTGCAAATGACTCCCCATATAAACCAAAATACATATCAAATATAATAAAAATGGGGAGTCATCACTATATAATACATATTTGACCACTATTTGAGCTTTAATTTTGATAAGTTCACAGCCTTTTTTATAACAAAACTTCTTGGTGTATGACCAAGATGTCATTTTTAAAACGGATTAAAATACACATATTTTAATATGTGTGTGTTTGTGTGGTTAAGGGACTTGTTCACTTGGCACAAAATATGTGTTTCAAACCAAATTAAGATACACGTGAAATATGTTTCATCGAACTTTTGAGAATATTCATTCAATTATTATAAAATAATCATTTTGTTAAATACCACTCGCTAATTCGAAACTTATTAGCAACTGACATATCAGGACTCAAGGAGTAGGAGTACTTCCCACATAGAAAGAGTTATCCACTCTCCCAATGCGATCTCACTTACCAACTTAATGCAATAATATAATTGTTTTGTTTTTCAGCATAACTGCTATTTTAAATAATTAAAAATATCAAGAGAGAATATTATATAATTTTTTTAAAAAAAACTTTAATTCAAAGATGGCAAACTTAAAAATTTATTGAAGGTGCAAAACTATACATAGTAAATTGTAAAAGAGACACTAAGCATCATGATAATTTTGAGGGTGCAAAAATATACATGGTAAACCAAAATAGAGCACCTCACCATCTTTGTTCTTCACTCTTACAGTGTTAGGCGCCTCTTTTACAATTTACCATGTATATTTTTGCATCTTCTAAAATTTATCATGTATAGTTTTGTTCCATTTCGGTTCACCATGTATATTTTTCACCCTCAAAATTATCATAATGCTAAGTGCCCCTTTTAAATTTTATGATTTCTATATTTGCACTGTCACCTTTTCAAGATATGCTAATAACGACGTAATCATGCTTTCTTTAATTGTTTAAATTGAGTTTCCAAATTCAATTCAATGTACGCTATATTTTGTTCCAATCTTTTTTTTTAAATAAGCATTAACACAACTCCTGAATCTATAGGTAACCCGATTGAAGTGTGAAGGTTTTATTTTTGCTCTGCGCTTAAATCATACCATGAGTGATGCAATAGGTCTGGTTCAATTTACAAGTGCATTAGGAGAAATCGCTTGTGGTGCACATCAACCTTCAATTCTACCAGTTTGGTGTAGGGAGCTTCTAAATGCAAGAGACCCACCATATGTAACATGGCCTCATGATTATGCAGAAGCCTTTGAATATGATAGCAAAGAATGTTCAATCCCCATCATGGACAACTTGATTTCTCGTTCTTTCTTCTTTGGACCAAACGAAATTTCTTCAATTCGCTCTCAAATACCTCATCACCTCCTTGAATCTTGTTCTAACTTTGAAATCATCTCTGCATTCTTATGGCGGTGTAGAACAATGGCTATTCAAACTAATGATGATGATAAGGTTCGTATAATATCTCCTATGAATGCTCGCTCCAAATTCAATCCTCCTTTGCCGAAAGGTTATTACGGCAATGTCATTGCCTTACCTGTGGCCATGTCCAGCGCCGGGGAATTACGAAGGAGCCCATTAAGTTATGCTTTGGAGTTAGTGAAGAAAATGAAAGGTCAAGTGACTGAAGAGTACATGCGCTCTTTTGCAGATTTCATGACCATTAAGGGACGACCTTCTATCAATGTGGTAGGGCTGTTTGAGGTGTCAGATTTAACTCGAATAGGATTTGGTGACGTTGATTTTGGGTGGGGAAAGGCTTTGTTTGGCGGTCCGATGTATGCAATCCCCTTCACATGCAATTACACAGCTTACAAGAATAAGCAAGGGCAAGAAGGTATAGTTTTACCGTTTTGTTTACCTAGTGAGGCTATGGAGAGACTTGTGAAGGAGCTAAATAGAATGCTCAAAACAAGATTGCTTAATTCATCTTTATAAGTGGATCTAGTTTAAGAGCTGAGTTGCATTACTTGATCAACTCCCGTCCTTTTCCATTCTTCCTTCCCCGCCTCTCACTCCTCTTTTTCAAGAATAAGCCTCACTCCTCCTAATGGACCTCTCTGGTTTTGTTGTTGCATGTTGGGGTCACTCTTCAAAATTTCAATTCAAGGCAATTAAATGGTTACAATATCGGATAAGAGCCCTTATCTAAGGAGCCTATGTGTAATTTATTGTCTAGTAGTAGCATGTATGTGTAAATGAAGACATTGTATTTGATTTTCTTTATGTGTCAAAAGTTTGTTTGAAATGTGTAAAAGTGCTAATGGCTTGTTTTCATATTTTTCAACGAAAAATGAGATAACTGATGAAAAGTTTGTAAAGTAGTAATGAGACCTCAATGCAGCAATATAATATTCCAGAAATATTAGGCCTAGACCTAGAATATAACATAATTAAAATAAAAAAATGGAAGTAAACTACCCTAACTAAGCTCGTCCCAAATCAAACTCTATCCATTTTTCTTGGAAAAAAGATTTTCATAACACTAAGAATAAGATAGAGGCAGCAACATATGACTAATATGGAGATTGGAAATTAATGGATTTTAGTGGGAATTTGGAGTTGAAGATGAAAGTAGCTCATAGAGAGATTATTGGCTACTGAAATATGAGATATTAACTTAGGAATTCGAGCAAGTAGATGGTAGAGAGATATCTTTTGCAACCAAGATTAGACATATTCATAAAGATATCCGGTTTGATACATATAAGGAAACCGATGGCTTCGAGTGATAAGCCTCCTAGGCCTTTGCAAAGTCCGCTTAGCACTTGGTAGACTAGAAATTCTGGGTGACTACTTATTTAATTATTGTTGATTTTATTTCGTTATTCGTTTAAATTTGACTTGTATGTCATGATTTCTCTATAAATAATTCACAGATAAAATTGAAAATTAAAAAATTAATGATATTTAAAGTTGAATCATTTTGGAATAGCGAAAAACAATTAATTTAAAATACTAAAAATTTTAAAGTAGCATAAATATTATATTCATACTCCTTACATCCCATATTATAAGGTGGTTTTAACTAAATCACACACTCCCAATATTTTTAAAAAACAAAAATTATGTTGGAGATAAAGTTTTGTTTCCAAAAATACCCATATTTATAGAAAAATAAGAGAAAAGTGATTAAAAGGATGAAAGACAATATAGAGAATAGTGATAATAGGAAGTGGATATGTGGGGATAAATGATATGACATGTGAGAGAAAAAAAATTAGTGGTAATATTGGAAAAATGACAATTATGCGGCTAGGCTGTTCTCTTGAGGGAGCTAGCTAGAAAGTATGGTATATTCGCAATTGGTAACTATATTAACCTTTGGTCAAATTGATTCAAACACTATCTTATATTATGGGAAAAAATCATTAAAAAAAGTTCACCTTATAATATGGGGCGGGTGAAAAAAGTAAAAATATTAGTAAAAATAAAAACAACTTAAAAATAATTGAAATTAAGAAATTAAAATTAATTTGATCTTTAAATTGAAATAATTACTATGGTTTTAATAAAAATAATAAATGATAAGACCTAATTGACTTATAAGTCACTTATATTATACTCCCTCCGGTCCTAAATATAAGACCTAATTGACTTTTTTGGAAAATCTTAAAAAAGCAAAATAAGTTAACGTATAAATAGATTTACCTAATTTATTCATTTAAACTAGTTTATTCTACCTATAAACTAATGGATAATTTAAAAATATTTCAAATATGTCATAATTTAATAACCTATTTTGCAACCTTAGTCTCTCTAAAAAAAGTCAACTAGGTCTTATATTTAGGACCAGAGGTAGTATAATTCACACCATATTATCAATATCGGACTGAACCAGATGGTCCGACCTATCGGACCATCACAACGGCTTGACACACATGAAATAACCGTTTTTACAATTCAACCGTGATGAACCGGCTTAAAATCGGGAATCAGAACGGTTGAACTGGCTGACTCATTTTCAGCCACCAGAAAAAGTATGGGAAAAAAATATCAAAACCAATATATTTTTCTGTAGAAAAGAGATCAAATCGTAAATCTCAATTGTGTAAGCATCTATTCCTTTCCTAATATATATTATTGTTTAATCGTAAATATATATTACTGTCATATATATTATTATTGTATCCGCTTTTTTCCATAAGCAAATACAAAAACTTGATTTATTTTTGAAGTTTTGAATGATTATATTTTTTCTTGATCAATAGTCTCTTAGTAAAAATTAAGATATTTAACCATCAGAATTTGCTTCTATGTTTATATGTAAGCTATATTTAAAAGTAAATTAAATTTTCTTTAATTATTACATCATTTATTCGATCATTAGTCTGATCCGATCTGACAGTGCGAACCATGATCCGAAGCCCTCTTCGGTTCTCCTTCCCATCCTGCTTTTTCAACATTGATTCCCACACAAGGAACCTTAAATCTCATTAACTTTCCACTAAAATCCAAGAAATGTCCTACTATACCCATATTTAATACCCACTACATCACAAGACAATAAAGTCAATATATAATAAATAAGGGGCAAATTTATGCATTCAAATGGAAGTGATTTGTACATTGAACCAAGAAAAACCTTCTCTCTCTGCCATATAAACAGGACTAGAGGAGTATACATTAATGGAAATTAGGTCTTTAACGACCATGATTAATGAACAAAAAAGCACTTCGGTCACTGAAAACAAACGTGATGGCAAAGCATGGAGTTTTAAAGTGTAGGTGATACTTTCATCAACCACATTTTCAAAGTTTTGGTCGTTGAAAGTGGATAATAACGACCACAACTTTAAAAGTGTGGTAGTTGAAAATGTGGAAACTTTCAACGACCAAAACTATAAAAGTTTTGTCATTGATTATCCACTTTCAACGACAAAAACTCCAATATTTTGGTCGTTGACAAATCTCCATCCTATTTTTAAGGTAAATATCCAAGAGTGAATGAGATTGTGATGGCCACCATTTGCTTCAATTCTGGATATATTTCAACCAACAAACTTAAGAAATGAGGGGCAAATTAATCTGAAAAAGAATCTGTCCAAAGATTTAAGAAAAGGCCGTCGTATATGTTAACTATCCAAAGATTTAAGAAAAAGAAGTCATATATATTAACTCGTTCACAATATAATACAATATCATATCAACCAATTTCCCACCTTTTCTACTAAGCACCAACAGGAAAAATGTTAAACATATTGGTGCCTACCGAATTTCATTGGATGAAAGTGTAAGGAAAACAACAATAAGAACGGAGAAATAATGTACAGTGTAATCTATATACCTTAGGAGCCATCCATCGGTATATTCCAGTTTCAGTTGTCATCACCCAAGATTGGGATTGCACTCTAGCAACTCCAAAATCAGCAAACTTTACCACCTGTTGAAGAAAGATACAAGATTTTACTATCTGAACAAAAAAGATGTTTTACTTTTACCTAAAAATTAAAACATACTCCAATGCATTTGGTCCCCTAAATTATTTATTTGCCGCCTAAGCATAAGACACGACCACACATAAGAAGGGGTTTTTTCCCGCCAAAGCATAAAACAGTAGTACTTTATGAAATTTAATACACACCTGACCTAATTTCACAAATAACTAATTTGCTTTTCTCAATCTACTCTAATTATTAATTACAATAGCTCATATAAGAAGGAAGATAGTAACAACTTACCGCCTACTAGAGTGCTAATTTTGTTCTCCTTTTGTCTAGGTCTAGTGCGATGAATCGAGTGGGTGACTATTCCTTACTCTTGTGTGGCAAAGATAGAGAGAGCATCAAAGAAGACAAAACACTAACGATTTTTGGTACGGATGGAGAGAACAGACTATACCATGTTTCTCCACAGCTTGATTTGCGAGATTCAGTGGCTGTTTTGGAATGATTGATGAGGAAGAATGTGAAGCATGAACTTAGAATGATGACTTAAAATTAGAATATGGGTTTTGGGTTTTTCTTGCTTGTTTTTGGTCTTTGCACGGGAAATGAGAAAAGGGCATTAAATGATCATGTGCGTGCATAGGAATACAGAAGCACATGACTGAGAAGATTAAGAACAGGCATGAGGCTTTATTAGGTGTGAGTGGAGTGGGAAATTATGCGGGTGATAAATTAAAACACATTATGGGAAATTAAAACACAGTATCTTCTAAACTAAAGCACAAAGGTATGAAACCAAAATAACCTAAAATGGTTCTCAAAAAATATTTCCTGTGGTTTAAACTCAAAGAACTTTAGACAAACCACATAAAAAACCGGTTCACAATGTAAAAGCAAAAAGAGGCTGGGATGAACCTTTAAGGGATATATTGATATATTGATGATTTGTTGTTCTCTTTAGATTTGTGTTCTGAGATAACCAATACTAAGTTAGCGATAAGATTTTGTTACAAGTCCCACATTGGGGAGGTTTCCTCACAAGGGAGACCTTATAAGTGTTGGCGTTTGCTCCTAAATCATCAATTAATTCGCTGAATGTCTTCTACCTCCTCTCATATACATATATCCAGACATCAACTTTGTAAACCATTAGGATTATGATGTGTGTGATCTGAACGGCGTGATCTGAACAGCGTGATCTGAACAGACCCTTCCTGCGTTTCGCAAGGCAACAGAACAGTGAAAGTATATAGTAACTCAAAGGATATTTTGGAGAGGAAGAGAAGGAGGTTGTGCTCTTAGACTCAAGAGTCAAGAGTCATACACATGATGCTCACACTTAGTGTAACATAACTCCTACTAACACATTATTATTCTACTAACTTAAACCCGTTTCAACACATAATCAAACAATCCAAACAAATGGTGTCTAACCATGTTAGTAAAAATACACCTAACATGGTTAGAAAAAGAAAATGATATCAATAAAAATTAGATACCCTAACCATGTTAGTAAAAGATTCACCTAACATGGTTAGCAAAAGAATTTCTCTACTATGAAGAGATTAGAAACATATTCTTAACACGTATCTAACTATGTTAGAAAAGAAAATTTCCTAACATAGTTAGCAAAAGAAACAACATTACATTTAGAAAACATAACCATGGCAGAGAGAGACCCATCTAACATGGTTATATAAAATAACAACACTCGTCACAACAGTAAATCACAATCATATGATACATCTGTATCAAGAAAGAGAAATTGTCTTTCCATTAGCAGACAATTCTCCTATAACGGTCAATTCACCACTGTCACATTCTTTCAATATCAGTGACTAACCAACAATCAACAGAAACAACTAACACAATTCATTTCAAATAATACAAACAAATGCGGAAGCGGATGCAACCTAATAAATGACAATATATATTCCTTATAGATCATCTCCGGCCTACTCACTGTCTTAGTGTGGGTCGACCAATCCTTTCCCCTTCCTCTCTGCTTCCCACTGGGCATGATCACCTGAAAAAAATAAAGGGAATGGGGTGAGACAAAAACCATGTCTCAGTAATCACCTCTTAACTCACTGTGAGACTCAGAAGTGGGGTAGTGGAGCGTCTACAGGGTACCACAGTTTTCAAAACCTGCATAACCACATAATATATACACATATATACAGTACAGATACATCCATCTCTCAATAGACAAAAATAAACGTGATTGACACTGTGCCCAGTCTCAAATCTGAAAGCATGAAAAAGGGACCACTCTAAAATGTGAACAAATCCCTGGTTCCTTTACAATCCGAGGAACCCGTACAATTAACCTATCGATTTGCGCAAATCGATGGTTACATCGGCCGACGGTACTAATAGTCAGTGTCATGCAACAATACAAAAGATTTATATAGATATATATATAAAGTACAGTTCAGTTGAAAGGTACCCTATAGCCCACGTTCAAATATAACATAATCAGAACTCATTTTATTTATATATATATATATATATATATATATATATATATATATATATATATATATATATAAGTAGAAGAAGATGTTAGAAAATCCTCAACTACCATCACCCTCAGTATCACAGTTAGTTAGCGTGATTACCTGTTCAAGCTCCAAAACAGCACTATATATATATATCCTTAGTCATTGCCTTCTGCGAGCTCCACCCGAAGTTTTGCCGACTACAATCGCACCATGAGCTGTTGATGGTCAAGACACAAGATCAGTGATTTTGACCACCAATCCAAACTGATTCTAAAACAATTATTGAAGTAATCAATTACTTCTCGCTTCCATACTTTTCTATATTCTTTTGTACCCCACAATTCCCTTAACCCTTTGTTTATAATTCTTAAAGTATTGACTTTACCATTTTCCCTAACTCTTACAAAAATCAACCAAACATGTAAAACTTACTAAACCTCTTCAAAAAATATTCCTTACGTATTCCAAATAGCTCCCTAACTTTCCCAAAAATAATCCATTAGGAACAAAAGTAATCTGAAGTTTAAAATGCTTTAACAAAAGTCTTCATATCACTAATACAACATTTAATTAACATCTTGATGTTACTGCCTACTCTATCCTCCTAACCAATAAAACATAAATGAAACATGAGAATCCATGAACTAGTTTACTACTCAATTAGTCAGCCAATACAGAACCTAGAGGAAGAGAATCTCAAAATTGACATGCAAATATCATAACATAACTCATCTTGTTTCTCAATCATCACCATCACAGAACAAAAACCTTTATTCCTTTCCAAAAATCAATTAGTCATGGTAGTAGGAAAAATGCAGCAAACATGCATCCAATGCTAACCAAATCATGGATTACTTTACCATCATATATATAAATTAATCATAAGTCTTTTGACTTTGTAACTCCAACCATTCTAAATCCTAACAAGGCTTTTATTCCAAGTCATGCCAATTGAATCTCTTAACATACGGCATTAAACAATTATTGATCACTTTGTCCTTCTATCAAAAGTCTTCTAAAAAGTAATCACAAATCACTTCACAATTTCATTAATCAACTTCCAATATACTCCACTTCATAAATATGAACTTTCAGGTTTAAAACCAAACAACAACCCATCCAATTTCCATTTAACTTTCCATGTTCTTTTTTTTTTCCACGTCATAAACTTGCTAACCTTAATTCCTTGAAACCTGTTCAGATTTTCAGTCATTCTAAAACATCATTTTCATCTACTACATCATGCCACAAAACAGATTTTAAATTAGAGCACTAAACTTAATAGTTTAAAGCTTAAAACTGAAAGATCACCGTCTACAATAATGCCACCATTTAAAATGGTTAAGACACCTTCATGACTTAGGCTATACTTTTCACCAATATCAAAGACAATATTGAAGTAATAATTTACTTTCATTACAATACATCATTTAAGCTACTGTAATTCTATTAATCATCCTTTTATAACCTCTACATCATTGACCTTCACCATTTCTTGAAAACCTTGAAAATTAATCCACCTTATTAATCACCCATTATAGCGCCGCATTTACATTAATTAAGCCACTCACAATGACCTCCATAACATCCAACCACTCTCCCAAACCCAAACAGCCTTTAATCTACCTAAACCACTTCATATCAACACTTTAACTATCCAACTTTCTCCCAAATACCATTCTAGCCAACACTAACATTCCAACAACAATAAACAACCTTAACTAGCACTACATAATCACCAATTTAGTCCAAAGCCTCCTCCTTTAGCTAACACTTACTTAAAGAACCAAAACAATTAGCCAATAATATCTAAACTCAACTTCCAACTTTAATGGGCTTACATACTTCCCAAAAATCTTTACTTTACTACTTATTCTTGCACAAATCCTTGGTTAAAGCTTCAATAATTAACTCATGGCCAAACCCTAACTTAAAAGAGGAAACTTTATGCGAAAAATCAACTTCACAAGAGGCTAGAGGCTTACAAAATACAAGAGTGAAGGAAGAGGAGTTCACCCCACCGTCGGCCGCCGGAAACCCCGCCGGAAAACACCCCCAGATCGCCGGCCGAACTGAAAGGGAGGAGAAGCTTAGGGAAAGATGTTATGAAGTTGAAAAAGGAAGGACAACATGAAAAATCCACCCATTTTTACCTCAAATTCCGACCTCGCCGGAAAACATGGCCGCCGGAAAAATATGGCCGCCGGAGAAGGAAAAGAAAACGAAAATCTCTCAATACTAACAGATCGGCCGCGTGCTTCACTGATCTAAGGAGAAGAGAGTGAGGTAAACCGAAATGAGGAAGCTTTTTGGTGAAGAAGTGGCCGAATGGTAAGGTGTGAGGAAGAAGAAAATGAAGAAAATGGTGAAAGGGGGGGGGGAGTTCGAACGCGCTGCAGAAAATGGAAGGGAGGAGTTCACATGTTTTGTTAAGGGATGGGAGGAGGGGCGTGTTTGGTTGGGAGAAATAAGGGTGGTTTTTGATAATTACAGCCTAAACTTGTCATAGTGTACTCTTTTTGATTTAAAACCACTTAAACCAGCCTCCAATCTCCTTAACTTTCAAAATATTTTTAGCTTTACCATTCCCTCATATTTCAAACTCTTCATTTCTTAATTAATTATAGGGTTAAGGTGCATTTTTAGTACTCTAGAATATAGCAAAGTGCATTTAACATAATACACAATATTGTGGGCCATTTGTGGTAACCAAAAATTATTTTCGTGGCTTATTTAGTAACGGCGTTAAATAAGTTAAGTTTGACCGTTATGTGTCAAATATTGACCGTTAAATTGTGGGGTAAAGGAGCATTTTCAGTACTCTAGAATATAGAAGGAGCACTAAACATAATATACAATATTTTGGTCCATTTGTGATAACTAAGAATTTTTTTCATTGCTTATCTAGTAATTCGTTAGCTAAAACTCACTTTTATAAGATAAAATCTAATGTGACATAATGATGTAATATATGTATATTGAAATGACAATGTAACGAACATTATTTTAAGTTTATAATTATGTAATTAGATAGAAGTAACTCTTCTTCTATTAAATCATAGGGTCATTAATTTGAGTCAAGCCAGTATGACCAACCCGTTTTAATTTATGTCGAGCCAGTATGACCAACCCATTTTAACTCAGTAAGGCCAACCTATTTAGTTTATGATTTTTTGCTTACACTTTTTATATATGTAAAATACTAATGACTTATTAGTTTATACATGCATGATATTAGGATAGTCTATGGATCTTTATAACTTTGTAGTGTTTAATTATTTGACACTTTGAATAATATTGTGACTTAGTTGTTTATGGGGTTTAAATATTGTATATTATGTTTGATGCCCCTTCTATATTCTAGAGTACTGAAAATGCTCCTTTTCCGCACAATTTTAACGGTCAAAATTTGACACATAACGGTCAAATTTAACTTATTTAACGTCGTTACTAAATAAGCCACGAAAATAATTCTTGGTTACCACAAATGGACCACAATATTGTGTATTATGTTAAGTGCACTTTGCTATATTCTAGAGTACTAAAAATGCACCTTAACCCTTAATTATATGCACATTAATTACTCAAAATTTCCAAAATATTCCCAAAAATTCCTAAAAATTCCAAAATTCCTAATTTCTCCATTTATCATTCCTCAAAACTCTCTTTAATCCTGTATTAAATTTTCAGAATGTTACACTTAGAGACACTTATATAGACACCAAAAATAAGAACTTTTCCACCTCACACGTCAATGAATCAATACATAAAACATGACGTTTTTGGTCACCCATGCGTTTGAAACCAAAATGAAATGAAGAGACCAATTTAAAATAATCTTTATGGCATTGATTGGTAATCAAGCTAAGAGGTTACAAAATAAAATATTAAGTAGCATTTAAAATCATAATATGCATTCATCTTGATCCATGAAATTAGCAATTTCATTAAATCAAAATCAATGTCCATTGTACCATAAATAAAGGTCAGAATAAAATATTTTTGAAACAACATTATTCATAAAATATTTTATTCCCACAAAACCTTCTTATTTAAAGTGTCTAATATACTCTTAACTATCACATATAATGATGGAGAATATTGGCCGGATTTGCCTCTAGTGGCCCACTATTATGCAAGTTCATTCCTCCTCTTAACTCATATAGTAATCCAAATTCTCTTATAATTTGGATCACCATAATCCCAAACAATATGGTACTTGTTCCTATGACACACCCACTCAATATTTCCAACAATAAGTCCTTGGCTCCCCAACCTCAACAGCTAGCTTTTGGGGTGTGGTTCTCCCAAGGACTTGTGCTCGTTACAATGGTGCTTTCATTGAAAGTATGCCAAACGGAAAGGGCTACCTGCGGAGGGTTCTGACCGGAGGGGCTGACCAACAAAGGGTTGAGTGAAGCGCCGAGTGAAGTGCCATAGAGTGGAGCCGCCGAGACGCCGACTTGGCCGAAAGACCGGAAAGGGCTACCTACGAAGGGTTCTGACCGGAGGGGCTGATCGGCAAAGAGGCCGAGTGAAGCACCGAGTGAAGTGTCGTAGAGTGGAGCCGCCGGGACATCGGCTCTCGAGGGGGTGCATTGTTACAAGTCCCACATTAGGGAGGTTTCCTCACAAGGGAGACCTTATAAGTCCTTGGCTCCCCAACCTCAACAGCTAGCTTTTGGGGTGTGGTTCTCCCAAGGACTTGTGCTCGTTACAGATTTCGAGTTCTTATTTCTATGTTTGCTTTGTCTGATGTTATGCTCTGTTTTGCTCAGAATAAAGAGTGATACTAAGTGAGTAACTTTGCTCTAATAACTTTGCTTCATGTCTCTGGATTTCATTCCCACTCTCACTGAAACCCATTCACCACTCAGTTATGCTCGGTTTTGCTTAAGATAAATACATGTATGTTTGCTTTCTGTTGTGTGAACTTGTTCTTGTATTCAAATGTTAAGTAACCAAAGCTTGTAACGAAAGAGTTAGCTCATTGGTTCAATTGTCTTCTATTCTTTGTAGTGAAGACAAGTGTGTAGCATGCCCATTTATGGACAAGTTAGCAAGTTAACTTGTCTAAGTTGTTGGAAATGGAATAAGTTCGACAATGAATCGCACTTGGATGGATGTGTTGCGAACTAGTGAAGAGTATCAAAAGGGGATGGAGGAGTTCATTGAATTTTCCAAAAGAAACACACGTAGAAAGAATGGAATGTACCCTTGCCCCTGTGTGAAGTATGTAAATGTTGATTGTATAAGTCTCGAACATATAAAAGATAACCTTATTTGTGACGGGATCAATCGACGATACAAGAAATGACTTTGACATGGGGAATTTGGAACTACCATGCAAGATGTAAGAGCAGCGAAGGTGGATGAATGATATCCCCATTGTTAAATATGTTTCTTCCTATTTAAGTATTTGACAGTTGGGCGCCTCGCTTTTTCTTGGTTCTCAATTTGATAAAATCTAAAAGCAAAGTGGCAAACACCTTTTTGTTTGTTTTGTTCATCCCACTGTTAAATATGTTTCTTCCTATTTTATTTCCAATATTGTGTGAGTAGCTCCCAATAAAAAAAGATCAACTCAATTGTAATACCTACCTTTTTATTACAACACTATTGCATTTTATTTGATTTATAAACACTTTTTCAAAAGTCAAGAGCCCAAAAATGTAACTAAAACCATTTTCTTTTAAAATACCATATCATTTTTTTATTGTCATTTAGTGAAAATATCATTTTTGATATCATGCCCAATAGTTGGGTATCATTTGTGTACCTTGGAATAGTTATGTACTACTATTTTTATTCCTTGGCTAATAGTTATGTATCATTTTTGGTCCTTTGCCCTTAAAAGAATTGAGTCCAATGGTATTTCGGTCATTTGCTTTTAATTTTGTTTGGATAATTTAGACAATGTCCTGATTGGTTTTTCCTTATAATTTGCTATCCAAAATTCTAAATTGTCCAAAATGAAATATGATCATCTTTATTGGTCTTTAATATTTTACAAGATGATGAAATGAAAATTACGTAGTAGTTAATTGACGTGAGTAATAGGCGGGCCAACCGCTATCGTGGCAAGTCATGAGCATGCATGCATGCCGTTCGGCAGAAGAGAATTCATTGACACTCTTCAGATATTCATTTAGTGTAACGTTTTGGCCACCATACATTTCTAGCCGCCCACTAGCATACAATTGTCAGCTATTGATTACACATATTACGCGTCAACTAAATGCAGGTTTTTTTTTTTTTGATAATACTAAATGCAGGTTTTATTTGGCACTTTATTCAAAATGATGCGTTAAAGACATTAATATTAATGTAACAGGCTTGAGGTTCTCTTTATAAACAATGGGTTCAGCTCCTGAGTTTGAGAAGTGGATTGGGAAGAACGAGAGAGAATGGAAAGTGACACAGGAAAAGGGAAGGTTGTTTGTGTCACTGGTGCTTCTGGCTTTATTGCTTCATGGGTTGTTAAGCTTCTTCTTCTTCGTGGTTATACTGTCAAGGCCACTGTTCGTGACCCAAGTGAGTCTTTTCTCTTTAATAATATATACTCCCTCCCTCCGTTCCTAAATATAAGATCACTTTGGCTAATTTGGAGAGATTAAAAAAGGCTTTCCAATGAATTGGAATTACATAATCTTCCCAAAATACCCCTCACTTAAATTTAAAAGACAATTAGGGATTTGAGGGAGAAGTGGAGGAGCTAAGAAGTATAGAGGTAATTTGATCCAAAATTGAGACAAAATAGAAAGTGATCTTATATTTAGGAACTTATCCACTTCCCCAAAGTGATCTTATATTTAGGAATGGAGGGAGTATATAACTAATTATAAGATAAAATTTTACCTTTTTTAGGTTAAGAAAAGATATTAGACCAATAAATAAATTGTACTTGCTCATGTCCTAAATAGAAGACATATTAGTAGATTAAGGATATTAGTTATATTAGTTAATTGGACATGTTTTTCTCAAAGCATCCTCAATCATATATCTTAACTCACTCTCCTCTCTCTTACTTATTACTGTTGAGAGATTAATGATAGTAGTAATTTTGGAAAAAAATGAATACAATTTAGAAATAGGTCTTATGTTTGAGACCAAAATCATCTCCACAAATATGTCTTATATTTAGGATATGTGGGAGTAGCTATTTTATAATTTAAGTAAATTATTTTTGACAAAAAAGGAAGGGTGTGGCTTGGCTCAACGGCTCGCTTGTCGTGTGGTTTGAGGTCGTGGGTTCGAATCAGCCTCTATGTATAAAACATACCTAAAACATAGGTAAGACTGTCTAATATATTCCCTTTATCAGCATGCTCACCAAGTGGAGACTAGAACTGGGTTGACCCTTTTAGTTTTGACGAAAATGATAAATATAAAGAATTTGAAATGATTTATTTTGTATTTTTGATAATTTCAAAAGAAAAAAGTAACTTGATGTTATAATAAGGACTCGAAGGGAGTAATCCCTTTTAGACTGAATGGAAGTTCTGTTTCATTGAATTATTCTTTGTTTTTAACTTGGAGGCGGGAGTGGAGATTTAACACTTGACATGCAATGCAGTCAAATTTTCCGCTAGTGATATTTGAGATGCAAGCTTGTTAGTTGTTTTGTTGTATTGTGATTTTTGGTCATGGCCTTATGGGTGTGACGTGTGAGTATATTGGGAATCTGCTGGATAGTTTACTTTTTAAGGGTTGATTTCTAGTCAATTTCTGTCACCCTTACAGGGAAACCTACAAACCAAAGAATTAGAAAGAGAAAACCACAGGAAAAGATAGCTAAACAATAGTTGATTTCAATTCAACAAAGTCTATCTATTACAGGAGAAATAAACTATTTATACAAGTAGTATTCCTCTTCATTAAGAAAGCTAATGTCTTTCCTATTAAGCAACCTAATGAAATAAATTGAAGCAGTATCAAAAGATGACCAAAAACAAACATAAATTTAACTAAAAACTAAACTTAATATATACACATACATATATATTGTTTTTTTTATTACAACACACACACACACACACACACATATTTATATATACATGTAAAACATCATTTAATGGATTTTGTTGTGTAACTTCCTACAGATGATTCATTAAAGGTTGATCACTTGCTCAAACTTGATGGTGCAAAGGAGAGACTGCACCTGATTAAAGCAAATCTCTTGGAAGAAGGTTCCTTTGACCAAGCTGTTGAGGGGTGTGAGGGGGTCTTTCATACTGCATCCCCTGTTGCTATCCATGTCGAAGATCCACAGGTTGACATCACTATAGTCTACTTCATGAAATAATTCTCTTTCAATGGTTTAACCTGGTCAATGGTTTTTTTTCTAAATTTTAACTGTTTCTTTCTTTCTATCTTTGTTTTTTTTATTTCAGATTGAACTAATTGATCCAGCAGTCAAAGGAACTCTTAATGTTCTCAAATCATGTGCAAAATCACCAACTTTGAAACGAGTTATTTTAACTTCTTCTGTTGCAGCAGTTTTGTACAATGGAAAGCCTTTAACTCCGGACGTTGTAGTTGATGAGACTTGGTTTTCAAATCCAGAAATCTGTAGGGAACATAAGGTATATTCTCTATGTCAATGTGCTAACATTTTCATCAAAGCTTGTAATTACCACATATTGCATGCGTGACTGTAACTTATGCTGCATTGAGTTGGGATAGCAGCTTCTCAATCTATATTCATTATTGATAGGAACTACTTATATTAATGAAAATAACTCTCTTAAAATGTATATATAAGGTCACTGAACCAGTAGAATACAACTCTTCTCAATGAAAATAAAGAAAAGTAGATTGAAAAGATAAAGAAAGATGAACTCAAGACTCATAAAACAAGAAATCTGCAGAAAATAATTCCTACAGCCACTCCTAATATTCGAGAGGTTAGGACACTCTCCTAAAGCCAAGTCAAATTCCAGTCTACCCTCTCTCTAAGACACACAACCCTAAATAACCCCCCTAGCCACTGGTGGGCACCTTCTTCCTTGCTGCCTGGATACTGGGCTGGTCCTTGGTTATGTGCTTTGGGCCTTTTTTGATAGGCACAGCCCCAAAAGGGTGTCGTCGGGTCTCATCATTACTCCCCCTTAAAAGTTCCACCTTGTCCTCAAGGTGATAAGTAAAAACAAGGGTCAGTTTCTATTTTTTGACATCTGAGCTTTTGATCCAAGTCTGTGCCACATTGGGAATGATAATGATCACAAATGCTGCTGTCTTGACCGAAGGAAACATTCCAACAATGATAGTCACTGTGAATCGGCTTACCACAGACGAACAATAAATGCTACATGTTGCAATAAGTGGCATCATTGCATCTGTTTTTCCAGGCACTTGCAAGGTGTAGAGAAGTAGAAGTGTAACAGCAAAGTGTCTTGTTGGGGCCAATTGGTTCTGGGGATGCTTGGAAGGGACCCCTCCATCAATGATAAAGTAATAAAACCCCCACCTGTAGTGCATAAATCTTATCTGCTGCCATTCAACACAGACAAAGCTTAGTAGCAGCAAACGCCTCTCTATTATTGTCATTGCAGCTACAGTAACAGTCAGCCTTATTTGACCAGAAGTTGCGATCGCACAAACACCAATTGCAAGACAAAAGACTCTTGTATCTATCAAGGAAAACAGGAAAGAAATATGTGGGTTATTTCTTCCTTGTGGGGCCAAAATTCTCTCACCATGGCCGAGGGACCCATCCTTCTCATTTGTGTCCGAATTAATCATATAATCTCCATCTTCACTATGCTTGCTAAGCCAGAATAACACATCTACCACGGCAGAACATAAAAATAGAATATTTATATTCACGCAAAGATTTGCTAATACTTCCTGGTGTTCAAATGAAAAGGTCCCATTATTTTTCTCAAACACCCACCAATAATTAGCAATTTTTTCTGTTTCTCTTGGTCCTGATATAGGGTCTGTTTGGATTCAGCTTCTAGAGAATAGCTTTTGCGAAAATAGCTTTTTGAGAATAACTTTTGAGTAGAATAACTTTTCTGAAAAATAGCTTTTGATGAAATAAGAGTGTTTGAATTAAACTTTTTGAGAATAATTTTTTAAGAATAATTTTTTTGAAAAATAGTTTTGATGAATAGCTTTACATGTTTCTCTTATTTGAAATAAATGTTTTCCCTAAACGAGAGATCAAAACTTTCAGTTGGAAAAAGAGAAAAATGTAGTTTTTTCTCAAAATAGCTTTTGGAACCCCAACCTAACTTTTCTTCACAAAATAGCTTATCAAAAAATTGAGTGTTTGGGTGCCTTTGTGTAAAACCTAGGTTTATTAGGAGCCAAAATAGCTTTTAGAAATGTATCCAAAACAGGCACATAGTCAAAGGAAAAACCATACCTAGCTTGCTCAATGCAATTCTAACTTAGAGTAAAATTGGTGTGGGTTTATGCTCACTCCAATAGGTTCCATAAAAATCTTAGAGACCCGAATATTTCTCTAGACAACCCAAGCCCATGAATGGAGAAACATGGCATGCAAAATTGGTTGAGCTGGATACCTCAATGTAGTATAGACTAAATTTGAATTCACTGGTTTTGGCTATATCACCATCAAATAGAAACATAATCCCACGACACTTGCTCCAAATCTCTTCTTCTTCACTTTTGACGATGAACAACAAATGAGCAAGCCTCACTTGTTGAGTTGTTCCTCTGTAGCTTAGGTAAAGTGGATTTATAGAGGCCAAGGCAACTCCTATCTGACCTCTTGTTGTTGTTTCAGCATTCCCCAGGTGACAAAACACCACAAAAATCCTTGATGTTGCAGAGGAGAGTGAAATTACCTTCCTCCCATATGCATCGACATTAAAAAATGGAGAAAGTGTCGCTGGTTTGCTGTACGTTACCGGCTGAAACGGCACAAAAGCATTCCTTTTGCTTCCCAAAAAACCCAACCGTATTACTTTTTTCCTTTGACTCTGTTGTCTTCTCATTGTCTAAACTCACTAAGGTGGAAAGGGCGTCACTATGATCTTCAATCTCATGCCCAGTCACTCTCTTCTTTGTTTTGTCTTGGTGTGATTCTACACATGCCACTCCTTCATTTCTTTCATGCCTTTGAGGAACGCATGAGCGAAAAGGGTGGGAGATGTTTTGGGGCAAGCAGTGATCTTCTTTTTATGAGGGGTCAGAGGTTTTAATTCCACCCCAAGGCCCAAGCCCAAGCCCATTAGCTGCTTCATAACTATGGGTATGAATGTTGGATGCTGTTGTGTCCATCTCCATTCACATACATTATTGGGCTTAAGTAAGTTTCTATTTAATGGGCTTCCTCTAACAGATTTTAACCTAATCCGGCCCAATCTCCATTTTCCCTTTACCCTACCTTGGTGGTACCCTCTCTTTACTGAGTTTGACAGCCACTCCAAGCTTTTTACGATTCTGCCTTTTACACCAAATCTAAATGGCCCTTCTTGAGCGAATTTCTTCTCCCACATCCAATTTCTTTCATCATCATATGACACCCTGCACTTTAATTTCTTTCTTCTTCTTCTATGCTTACCATATCTCTGAGGTTTAATCCAAATCTTTTCAACGATCTCTGTTCCCTTCAAATCTGGTTCAATTATGTACCCGAGAGATTTACTCGCCCCCAACAACTGAACCGTAGCATCAGCATCATCACCACCAGCTTGAATTTCTAAATCATGAGGTCCTTGAATTTTTGTTTCAATTTCCTCTTCTCCTTTCACGCTTTCCTCAGCTTCTTCTAGCTTACTTTCTTTAGATTTCTCTTCAACGCCAGCCCTTAATTTCTTCTTTTCTTTAATTTTTTCCAAATCTGGATTGGAATAGAACAAGCCTTAAAATCTCCTTATTACATCCCTTCTAAAGTGACTCCAGCTATATATGGCTGTTATGGACTCAAACCAAATACACCAATCCATAGCTTCTCCCAAGAGGCAGGCCACATCAACCTCCAACTTATCCTCATCTTCTGAAATGGAGTTCATCAAAAAATATTTCTCCACACGAGAAAGTTAACCAAAAGGGTTATCTCCATAAAACCTGGGAAGTGTTGTGTACCACTGTTCATCCTTCACTACTCCTCTAAAATCCTCTGAAACATCTTCTTTTCTCTCCATTTTACTCTGATTCCCTAGGATCTCACTGCTCTGATTCCAAATTGATAGGAACTGACTTATATTAATGAAAATAACTCTCTTAAAGTGTATATATATGGTCACTGAACCAGTAGAATACAACTCTTCTCAATGAAAATAAAGAAAAGTAGATTGAAAAGATAAAGAAAGATGAAATCAAGACTCATAAAACAAGAAATCTGCAGAAAATAATTCCTACAGCCACTCCTAACATTCGAGAGGTTAGGACACTCTCCTAAAGCCAAGCCAAATTCCAGTCTACCTCTCTCTAAGACACACAACCCTAAATAACCCCCTAGCCACTGGTGGGCCCCTTCTGCCTTGCTGCCTGGATACTGGGTTGGTCCTTGGTTATGTGCTTTGGGCCTTTTTTGATAGGCACAGCCACAAAAGGGTGTCGGGTCTCATCAATTATCAAGTCCTACACATGGCTTATCAGAATAGATGTGGTTATATTTTATTATTTTGTCTGGTAGACTAACTATACCAATGATTGACTGTGAGCCACATTCAGACTAAGATTGAAGACATTTCTTTTGTAGAAGAGGTACATGAAAGATAGTTGCTTGACTATTATCATGGACATAGAGCTGAACAAAATATTCCTATGCCATTTTGATTTGAAGTGATGTAAAAAAAGTTAAACTCTGTACACATAATCAATTAGGCTGTTTTTTGCCTGTTAGGGATATTGTTTCTTCTTGGTTCATATTTATTTTCTTGTGACTATATTTTGAAATAAAGCTACATGTTTCAATTATGACAAAATGCAGTCACTTGTAGTCAGTTGTAATGTAATGCAGTGAATTGCCCTTTAAACTTGCTAAACTGTTTCAGCCATATTTCTGATTAGTTTATTTGATAAAAGATCCGTACTTCCAAACTTGTATGCTTTAGAAAGTTGCTGCTGACTAATATTGCTGATGTGTATATTCCAAATTCCAATGTGTGCGAATATGGTTTTTGTCACAAATAATATTTTAGATCATCAATCCAGTTTCCTGCTATTTTTATTATGTGATTTCAGATCTGGTATACACTTTCTAAGACTTTAGCTGAAGATGCCGCCTGGAAATTTGCAAAAGAAAACAACATTGACATGATTGCTCTCAACCCAGCAGTTGTGATTGGACCACTCTTGCAACCATCACTTAACGAAAGTTCTGCTGCAATATCAAAATTAATTGGTAATTTTCAAAGATACATAACTGCTGTCTCATTATTTATATCCAGCTGATTAGAGAAAATTGTTTGAGTTGCTCCATTGACTATTCTGCAGCTTGTTTGATGCAGGTGCACAGACATTTCCAAATTTTTCTTTGGGTTGGATTCATGTAATGGATGTTGCAAATGCTCACATTCAAGCATATGAGATTTCATCAGCAAGTGGAAGGTACTGTTTGGCTGAGACAGTAGCACACTACTCTGACATTGTGAAGATTTTGCATGAGCTATATCCATCATTACAACTGCCAAAGAAGTAAGTCAAATCTCCATATGCTGAAATAATAGTGTTAAAACAAGGTGGAGCTCAGCATTCTCTAAGAAACCCTTAAACAACAAACAAAAATGAATCCGCGGAGTTTATGATCATGGGTTTTAACTACTCATAATCCTTCATCGTTTGCTAATAAACTTGAGGCACGAAAATGAATCTTAATGTATGGCAATAACTATATTTCCTTCAAAAGATATGTTCTTCTAGAACAAGTGAATAACTTGGAGATTCACTTGAGTTGCTTGTTGGTAATGGATTTCTACTATATATAACCCTTCATGTTTGATTACCCAAGTAGTTAGAACTCTTCTTAGTTTTACTCATGGCCTATTTAATCCATGTTTTTGTTTCAAATATTTGCTCACTTCAGTTATTGCTTCCTTGATAACTTGTTAGGTGCGAGAACGATAAGCCTTTCATGCCTGTGTATCAATATTCCAAAGAAAAGGCAAGGACTTTGGGGATTGAGTTTATTCCCCTGGAAGCAAGTATCAGAGATACAATGGAAAGCTTGAAGGAGAAGAACATGATCACTTTTTAATTTTGGTATTTCTACCAAAAATTAATGGCTGAAAACTTGAGGCGTGTTTTAAATATTTGTCTTTGGTGTTAGAAAGCACATCTCCATGTGAAATAATAACAGACACTTGGATGTTGTATTTCTCTTTGAGCTGCTTATGTCTTTGACACATGCCATACGAGCATGACAATCATCACTAGGGAACATTCTCCATGAGCTTGTAGGATTGCTTCAATATTTCAATGAAAGAAGACCAAATTGTCATTCTCCCTTTCTGATTCCCTAACAAGCGATCATGTGGATATATTTTTGTCATCATGTGGTGTTCATGGGTTTTAGACGCACAGGGTGCTATGTCAAGAATGGGGTATCAACTAACACCAAAAGGATGTTCAATGCATCATTTTGCCTCAAGTAACACCATTAGATTATTTTGAGCACATTTTTATGGTTTGGACTCATAAGTATCTCAAGTGTATGGTTTTGTGTCAACAATTACCAAAAGTATATATGTCAAATAATGTTTCATCATTAACTCATTTAACCTTATTTTCATGTTTTAGCCTCAAAAATAACTCAAGTTTATGGGTTTGTAACTGGGGTCATGACTGCCTCTTCTACATTGTTGTAGAGCTTGTAAGTTGCGTTGAGCTTGTCAGGCCGGCTCTAGCCATGGAGGGTTGAGGTTGATTTGGAGGCTTTAAAAGATAATTGGACTTCCATAGCTGGTCTTGTAAGCCCTCAAGCTTGAAGATCTGGCTCTTTGAGCGAGTGACACATATTTTAAAAACGCAAAAACAAGAAAATAAATCAATTAATCAAAGATCTCGCTGATGCCAAATAATCTTCTCATTTACAGTGATCCAAGCTCCTCCCGTATGGTCCTTATTACGACCCTACTCATGAAAAAGAAACAAAAAACCACGTATAAAATAATCAAATTTTATGCCATACCTTTTATTTTTCCATGAGGAGTTTTTCTGTTAAAGTTCATTTCAACACATTTATATAGATCCTTGCGGAATACAAATTAAATGATTCAAATTAAACATTATTAGGTGTTACAACACCAAAATGACAATAGAAGAAACTAAAATACTAAAAGAGACATTCATCATAGAACTAATCTCCTATTTTAATAATCAAATTATAATGATGAGCTGATCAATCTTGTTTTGAGCATCTTGTCTAACTCCTTCACAAATCTCTCCATGACTTCACAAGGGAAACAAAAAGGTATTAGTATACCTTCTTGTCCTTGCTTATTTTTATAAGGTATGAGACAGGTTGCCAAGGGGTATGCATTCATCGGCCCACCATACAAAGCCTTTCCCCACCCGAAATCCACGTCTCGAAATCCAATTCGGGTTACATCTGACACACAATAGTTCCCTACAATCTTGAGAGGAGGTCGTCCCTTAATTACCATGAAATCTGCCAAAGAGCATATAAACTCTTCACTCATATCCTTTTTCACTTTCTTTACTAACTCTAAAGCATATCCTAATGGGTACCTTCGTAGTTCTCCTGCAGTAGCCACAGCAATCATAGAGGCAAGGGCATTGCCGTAATAACCTTTTGGGAAAGGAGGGTTGAATATGGAACGAACATTCACAGGATATGATATGCGAACTTTATCATCATCATCATTGGGTTGAAGAGCCATTGTATGACACCGCCATAACAATGCAGTGATGATTTCAAAATTAGAACAAGATTTTTGTAGATGTTGAGGGATTTGAGTGCGAAGTGAAGAAATTTCATTAGGTCCAAAGAAGAAAGAACGAGAAACCATGTCATCCATACTAGGGATAATTATAGTTTCCTTGTTTTCATATTCATAGGCTTCTTCAAATTCACGAGGCATACATGTTACACGTGGTGGGTCTCTTGCATTTAGGAGCTCCCTACACCAAACTGGTAGTGTTGAAGGTTCATGTGCGCCACGAGCAATTTCTCCTAATGCACTCATAAATTGAACTAGACCAGCAGCATCACTCATGGTATGATTCAAGCGAAGAGCAAAAATAAAACCTTCGCATTTCAATCGAGTTACCTATACAAATTTTGGAGTTGTGTATTAATGCTTATTTTAAAAAGATGGTAAAGGTATAATTTTGGGAACGAACTATTATCTTAGGAGCACTGAGCAGAACAAAGTGTTTTCGCCTCAATTCTGGGTACGAAAAAGGGAAATAACAAAAAAATTACACTTATTTGAGTTGGATAAAATTGGGTCTCTAATTCCAACTTGGACAAATATGAGATAGTTTCCAATTGTCCTAAATGTAGTTTATGACTTTGTGACAAAAGAGTAGTTACTGACGATTCTCAAGTAGTTATCGGCGATGCATGAGTAGTTACTGAGACACGATGGTAACTTTTCATGTATCGCAGTTAACTACCCTTATATCACTGTTAACTGCGATGTCTTTAGTAATTGCAACTATTTTAAAATCTCAGTAACTATCATGTATCGCTGATAATCACTTGATAATCGCTAGTAACTTCTCTTTTACCACAAAGTCACAAGCTTCATGTATCCAAGTTAGAATTGGATACCCCATTTTTCTTACTCAAATTCAAGTGTCATTATTTTGCCATTTTCCTTAAGAAAATGTAATTTTGTGGTCCAATTTTCCTCTAATTGGACAGACCCACCAATGACCATCGTTCACATGACAACATTTTATTCGTCAGAGGGTAAAATTGGACCACTTTAGTTACTTTAAAGGTGAAATTGTACCAGTGTTACTTTAGGGTGCTTAGTAATTCAGTGTGGTTACTTAAAAGGAAAAATAGAGCTATTACCCTTTAAAAAAAGTTGGAAAAAAACAAGGGCGAAGGCCCAAAAATGATATATAACAATTGGCTAAGGAACAAAAATAGCACATAATTATTCCAAGGTTCAAAAATGATACCCAACTTTTACCATGTGATCAAAAATGATATTTTCACTAATAAGATAATAATATTAGACATGAAATGTCCAAAATGCCCTTATAATTAAATAAACTTTTACCGGGCGGCGATTAATTTATAAGGGCATTTTGGACTTTTCATGTCTAATATTATTGTCATATTAGTGAAAATATCATTTTTGATCCCATGATAAAAGTTGGGTATAATTTTTATACCTTAGAATAGTTATGTACTATTTTTGTTCCTTGGCCAATAATTATGTATCATTTTTAGGCCTTCGCCTAAAAAACAAAGGATATTGAATTGCATTAGGAAACTCAAGTTAAACAATGAAACATGATCAATTGTCATTATTAACTTATATTCAAAATAGAATAAAGGTATAATTTTCTCATATTTAAATGAAATTTTTTATCAAAATTATATTATGGGATCCTCTCAAAACCTTTTTAATGACTCAAAGTATCAGTAATATTTGGGAAAACTCAACTATATTAATGCATTAAGATATTTTGTAATAATCAAATATATGGAAATAATAGGTCAAACATATTTCACGTGTATCCTTATCGGATAAGAAGAAACATACATAATTTTTTTTCGGTAATGGAAACATACATAATTTTTGCTTATGTGAACAAGTGCCTTCAATATATATATATATATATATATATATATATATATATATATATATATATTTAGAACCTCCGGTACCCGACACTCTTTGAGTGGCGACTAATCCGGAGTTTGCCCGGGTAAAGTGCGCCAAATATTGAACTCAGGACCTTGAAGGCGGAGAGATGTCTTATCTCACCTTTAATTTCTAACCATCAAGTCACCGGTCCCTTGACGCCTTCAAGTGTATATTTAATTTGTGCGTGTTGCTAGCTATATATATTCTCTTCCTTCTCTAACCACTGAGAGTTTTTCTTCCTCCATTGATTTAAAAATGTCACACGCTTTTACCAATAAATTGTAGATTATATGTGTAAATGTCATATTTTTAATGATGGTCATTCTTGTACGTAGTGTTACAATGTGAGAATTAAAATTTTTCTTGACAGTTATTATTCAATATTTTTCAAAGGCAATTTATCTCTGACTTATAAAATAATGCATAATCTAATCATATATACACACTTGTAACATAAATAAAAGGTTAAAGCATGTTTTTTGTTCTTGACTTTGGAGAAAGTAATGTTTTAGTCCCTTAACTTTGAAAAGTGTGTTTTAAATCCTTTAATTTTGGACAAAGTCATCTTTTAGTCCTTGAACCTTGAAAAACGTGTTTTTAGTCCTTTCAAATTAGGTTAAAGTATATTTTTAGTAGTTTATGTTAGAATCTTAAGTTTTGATGAAGACTAAAATATGAAAGAACAAGTTAAACACTTAGAAAAATTAGGTTAATATAGAACCACAAGTAAGAGTACAACCGGATGTGGATTTACTTCCGGATGGATTAGGACTAGCGCTCGCGGATGAATGACTCATCCCCCAGCGGAAGCAAGTAATTCACTTAGTCAGAACTCAGTCTAGGAATGTTAGAAGTATAAAATCCTTGAGACTAAGTTAGGACACAACCGGATGCAGAAATGCTTCCGGATGATAAGTGACTAGCGCTGCCTATTGGATTAGGTAACACCGAGCGTCAGTGAATATAACTCTAAGTCATAACTTAAGTCTAGTAGGAGTGCTTCCGGATGTGAAATTGTTTCCGGAAGTAAGAGAGCTTCCTTAGACAAAATGAACTCCCACTGCATGTGACTATGTGTTAATATTGCTAGACTAACGTTCAAGTGCAGCACTGAGTGATGTTGCTTCCGGATGTGGAATTGCTTCTGGTAGCAATCAGAATGTCAGAACGTACAGCAGTGCAGTGTTAGAGTGCTTTTTGGCAGAGCAGAGTTGTCAGAGTTGCTTTTCAGAGTTAAAGCAAAGTCAACCCTGCTGAGCATTGATGGAGCATTAATGTTCAACGGTAACAAGGGAATAACAGCTATATTCAAACGGCATTGTTACCTACCAAGAGAGAGAATACTTGAAGACACTATATAAAGAAGCTCATCTTCATTTATGAAGACAACTTGGAGAAAAACGCAGAAATCTAGAGAGAGAAACTGAGAGCATTCTTCAAGCATTCAAAGCTGCCCAGAAAAGCAAGAGAGCACTTAATACATTGAGAGTTTTATTCATTACTCATCTTGTACTCTTTGTAGTTAAGTCTCTTCATTTATTGAGAGCATTCATTGTACTTAAGTGTGTAACATTATTCGTTCTTAGAGAGAACTAAGTTTAGAAAATCCTTTATTTGAAAGGTTGAACCCTTACAGGTTGTAAGGGGGAGTGAGTCTGTAAGGTTGCAAGTGAACCTAGTGTAAAACTTGTGGTTGTAAGGTTGCAAGTGATCCCGTGCTAAAACTTGCGGTTGTAAAGGTTCCAGGTGAACCCGTTGTAAAACCTGGGGATTAGTGGAACTCAATCTGGGTGATTGAGAACTGGACGTAGGTCAAAAGTTGGACCGAACCAGTATAAAAATCTTGTGTGTTTTTATTGTTTGTTTTATTTGGTAGCACAATTCACCCCCCCTCTTGTGCATCCTCACTTTCATTTGGTATCAGAGCAAGGTCTTTCTGACTTGATTCCAGCGAATCTAGAAAGAAAAGATTCAGTGATGGATGCTGAATATCATTCTCTTCCCGATGTAGCTATGCAGCCCAACAAGCCTCCTGGCTTTGATGGGTATAACTATCCCTTCTGGAAGTTCAAGATGTAGACCTTCATCAAGGCCAGTGGTCTTCGTATCTGGGATGTGATAGAGCATGGTAACAATGTTCCTCTAGATGATGAGGGTTTTGCAAAGCCAAGATCCAGATTCACCAATGAAGATTGTGCCCTAGTAGAACTAAACCACAAGGCCGTCCACTATATTCAGTGTGCCCTGATCCCGAAGGAGTTTCATAGGATAAGCCACCACAAAACAGCAAAAGATATGTGGGAGGCTCTTGAGGCAGCTCATTCCGGAACCAAGGTGTTAGAATCTTAAGTTTTGATGAAGACTAAAATATGAAAGAACTAGGCAAACACTTAGAGAATATTAGGTTAATATAGAACCCCAAGTAAGAGTACAACCGGATGTGGATTTACTTCCGGATAGACTAGGACTAGCGCTCTCGGATGAACGTCTCATCCCCCAGCGACAACAAGTACATCACTAAGTAATAACTCAGTCTAACAACATTAAATGTATAAAATTCCTTGAGACTAAGTTAAGATGCAACCGGATGTAGAGTTGCTTCCGATTGATTAGTGACTAGCGCTGGGTGTTGGTATAGATAACACTGAGCGCCAGTGAATATAACCCAACGTCCAGTAGATTTGCTTCCGATTGCTTAGTGACTAGCGCTGGCTGTTGGAATGGATAACACTGAGCGTCAGTGAGTAAAATGTGAACATAACCCATTGTCCAGTGGAAGTGCTTCCGGATGAGGAATTGCTTCCGGATGTAAGAAAGCTTCCTTAGACCTAGTGAACTCCCACTGCATGTGACTATGTGTTTATATTGCTAGACTAACGTTCAAAGTGCAGCACACTAAGTAAAGTTGCTTCCGGATGTGAATCCGCTTCCGCAAGCAATCAGAATGTCAGAACGTTCAGAGCAGTGCAGTGTCAGAATGCTTTTGGCAGAGCAGAGTTGTCAGAACTGCTTTTCAGAGATAAATCAAGTCAACCCTGCTAAGCATTAATGAAGCATTAAATGGGCAAACGGTAACATGGGGAAAACAGCCATATTCAAACGGCTAACCCACCTACCAAGAGTGAGAATACTTGAAGACTATATAAAGAAGCTCACCTTCATTTATGGAGGTAACTAATATCTTTGACATTTTGAAGAAAGCTAGAGTGAGAAACTAAGAAATCCTTCAAACATTCAAAGCTGCCCAGAAAAGAGAAAGAGCATTTAACGCATTGAGAGTTCTTTTCATCTACTTATCTTGTACTCTTTGTTGTTACTTCTTGTATTAAGAGCATTAATTGTACTTAAGTGTGTAACATTATCCGTTCTTTAAGAGAACTAAGTTTAGAAAATCCTTTATTTGTAAAGGTTGAACCCTTGCTGGAAGTAAGGGGGAGTTAGTTAGCAAGGTTGCAAGTGTGCCTTGAGAAAAACTTGTGGTTGTAAGGTTGCAAGTGATCCCGTCCAAAACTTGCGGTTGTAAAGGTTCCAGGTGAACCCGTTGTAAAACCTGGGGATAGTGGAACTCAACTTGGGTGGTTGAGAACTGGATGTAGGTCAAGAAGACCGAACCAGTATAAACCCTTGTGTTGCTATTGTTTGAATTTTATTAGGTAGCACAATTCACCCCCCCTCTTGTGCATCCATTACTTTCACAAGGGAGTGAAGGCAAGACGTGTTGAGATGCTGGTTGAGGAGTTTCACAAGTTCACAATGCTTCCCAATGAGCCAATCAGAGACTTGGAGCTTAGATTCACCCATCTCATAAACAACCTAGCCTCTCTGGGAAAGGACATTCCTGAGGAAGAACAAGTGAGCAAAATTCTGAAGGTGTTAAAGGGTGACTGGATTACCAAGGTGACCATTCTGCAGGAAGTCCAGGGAGAGTCAACCAGCTCTATCACTGCCTTGTTTGGTTCTCTGGCTGAGTATGAACCAACCCTGTTAGCTCAAAGGGCTCCCCAAGCTGCTGCTAAAGCCAAGAACCTAGCTCTTATTGCTCCCAGCAAAGGAAGAGATGAGGATGATGATGAGAATGATGAGGAAAAGATAGATGATGAAGAAATGGCTATGATGGTGAGAAAATTCAGAAAGTTCTTCAGAAAGAAAGAAGGCTTTCAGAAAGGAGAATCTAGCCATAAGAAGGATTATAAGAAGGAAAGGGCTCCTGTGTGCTTTGAATGTAAGAAGCCTGGTCATTTCAAGGCTGAGTGCCCGAGCCTTCAGAGAGTCAAAGGGAAGGACAAGAGGAAAGCCTTCGTGTCCTCGATCTTGGTGAATAGTTCTGATGAAGAAGCTAGTGATGAGGAAGAGGTTGCAAACCTTTGCCTTGTTGCTAGGGAGGATGGAGAAGAGGCATCTTCAGACTTCGAATCCATCCATGGTGATGAGGTAACCCTTACTGAACTCCAAGAAGCTTATAACGATATTCATAGAGAGTTCTTTCGTTTATGTAAGGCTTACAAGGTGTTGAGAATGAAAAATGAATCACTTGAGTTCTCGGTGAACTCACTAAGTGAAGAGCTAGCGGAAGCCAAAAAGCTTCCGGTAGCAGATGGCAAGGGAGATCCCCTAGCGGAACCCAAGGCCCAACACTAGAGAGCTGCATCAACTGCAGCAAAATCTCTGCTGAAAAGGATAGATTACAAAATGCCCTACAAAAATTTACAAATGGTTCTGAAATGCTGAATGTTATTTTGATGAATCAGAAGGCATATAGAGATAAAACTGGATTAGGGTACAAGCATAAAGATAAAAAGTGGGTGGAACCTAAAGTGAAACCATACTTAAAGTTTTTCCACAAAGCCACTAGTCACAGCTCTACACCCTTTAGCTTCTGCAATTACTGCAACAGGAAGGGACACTCCACGTCCACCTGCAATGCAAAGAAGCATGGAGCTAATAGCTCCTATAGGTGGGTTCCAAAAGGAACCAGAGTAAATGAGGATCCTCCAAGGAAAGAAACTAAGGGAGGACAAGGACCTAGAACTTGGAAGCATTCTCCAAGGGAAGTCCGACAGCCTAGAGCCCACACAAGGCCAGAGGCACGAAGCAATCACAAGCCCAAGGTCAGCACTGGACTGAGGGTCATGGGAACTAATGATAAAGGACCCAATAAAGGTTGGGTACCTAAGCGTGTCTAATCCTTGCAGGTCTGTCTCAAAGCATCCAAGAACAGAAAGTGGTACATTGACAGCGGATGCTCGAGACATATGACTGGTGACAGAGACAAGTTCAAATCCTTGGTGATCAAAGATGGAGCCAAAGTGAATTTTGGAGGGAATCAAAGCGGAAAGATCATTGGGGTTGGAGAAGTTGGACCTGTCAAAGATGTCTATCTGGTTGATGGTCTCTGTCACAACCTGCTGAGTGTGAGCCAGAGCACTGACAAAGGAAACTAGGTAATTTTTGATTCACATGAGTGCATGATAGTAGACAAGCATGATCTAAATCTAGACAAGGTCAATCTAAAATGCAAACTTAAGGCAAGTAGGAATGGAAACCTATACACCCTAGATTTATGTCAACAACTAGATGAAAAATGTTTAATATCTAGTGATGAAAATAGTTGGCTTTGGCATAAACGGCTAGCGCATATTAACTTGGACAATGTTTCTTCCCTCCAAGCAAGATGCTTTTGATGCTTTTGTTGTCCTGGCTAAGAAAGTGCAGAACGAGAGAGATCTTAAGATTGCAGCCATAAGAACAGATCATGGAGGAGAGTTTGAGAATCACAGCTTCTCAGAGCTGTGTGAGGAGAATGACATTGATCACAACTTCTCAGCTCCCAGAACTCCTCAGCAGAATGGCGTGGTTGAGAGAAAGAACAGGGTTCTGACTGAGATGGCCATGAGCATGCTCAATGAGAAAGAGGTTTCTCAAGTGTTCTGGGCGGACGCTATGAGCACTGCTTGCTACATCTCTAACAGAGCCTATGTTCGCAAGGGCTTGGACAAGACTCCCTATGAGCTGTACAAAGGTAGAAAGCCCAACATCAGCCACCTCAGAATCTTTGGATCAAAATGCTATGTTCATAACAATGGAAAGGTAAATTTGGGTAAGTTTGATCCAAAAGCTGATGTAGGTGTTTTCATAGGGTATTCCCTTAAGAGTAAGGCTTATAGAGTATACAACATGAGGACTAGAACTGTAGAAGAATCAATGCATGTTGTATTCGATGAAAATCCTACATGGGAACAATCCACAGAAGATGATGGGATACTAAACTTTCCAAAACCACCATCATCTTCACCACCAAAAGAAACACCAGCAAGCAATCCCAAGGAAGAAGATGAACCCAGTGATGAACCTAGAGTGCAGACGGTGCCTGATGAGGTACAGTTGCCAACAGCTAGGAGACATCACAGGGATCATCCTCTTGATCAAGTGTTTGGTGATGTCTCTTCTGGTGTCAAAACCAGAAGACAAGTTCAGTTGAACAAATTGAACCAAGTGCTTGGTGATGTCTCTTCTGGTGTCACAAATTGAACCAACTTCAGTTGAACAAGCTCTTGAGGACTGTGATTGGATTATTGCCATGCAGGAAGAGCTTAATCAGTTTGAAAGAAGCCAAGTATGGGAGCTAGTCCCTAGACCGTCTCACCAATCCATAGTTGGGACCAAATGGGTCTTTAAGAACAAGCTGGATGAGACTGGTCAGATCACTAGGAACAAAGCCAGACTGGTAGCAAAAGGGTATAACCAAGAAGAAGGCATAGACTATGAAGAAACCTTTGCTCCAGTTGCAAGACTTGAAGCAATAAGGATTCTTCTAGCCTTTGCATCCATGAAAGGTTTTAAATTATATCAGATGGATATGAAGAGTGCTTTTCTTAATGATTATATTAAAGAAGAGGTTTATGTTGAGCAACCTCCTGGCTTTGAGGATCATAAGCACCCTAAGCATGTGTATAGACTAAAGAAAGCATTGTGTGGCCTGAAACAAGCTCCACGAGCTTGGTATGAGAGACTCAACAGCTTTTTGCTGGGAAAAGGTTTCTCAAGAGGCAAATTAGATAATACACTGTTTATTTTGCATAAGGATAGAAACATGCTAGTTGTCCAGATTTACGTTGATGATATCATTTTTGGGGCAACTAATGAAAAACTCTGTGAAGAGTTTTCTAAGACTATGCAGGGGGAATTTGAGATGTCAATGATGGGAGAACTAACATTCTTCCTAGGCCTGCAGATTAAGCAAAAGAAAGAAGACATCTTCATCTCCCAAACTAAGTATTGCAGAGAGCTTCTGAAGAAGTTTGGGATGGATGAATGCAAGGAATATGACACTCCTATGAGCACCACTGCCGCTCTGGATGCTGATGTAAAGGGAAGTTCGGTCAGCCTGCCAATGTACAGGGGAATGCTAGGTTCTCTGCTGTACTTGACGGCTAGCAGACCTGATATTCAATTTAGTGTAGGCATGTGTGCTAGATTTCAAGCCAACCCCAAGGAATCACATCTAACTTGTGTTAAGCGTATTTTAAGATACCTTGAGGGAACTCAAGAACTTGGTCTCTGGTATCCCAGAGGTAACCAAGAGTTCTTGTGGGCTTATTCTGATGCTGACCATACAGGTTATAAGACAGATAGAAAGAGCACCAGCGGACAATGTGCCTTCCTTGGAGGTTGTCTGGTCTCTTGGGCTAGCAAGAAGCAAACCTGCGTGTCACTCTCATCCACAAAGGCAGAGTATATTGCTGCCGCAAGCTGTTGTGCACAAGTGCTGTGGCTGAAGAACCAACTGAGGGATCTTGGCCTGGAGTTTCCTGAGGCTCCCATTCTCTGTGATAACACAAGCACCATCAGCCTTGCCAAGAATCCTGTTCAGCACACAAGAACAAAGCACATTGACGTCAGACATCACTTCATCAGAGATCATGTTCAGAAGAAGGATGTCAAGGTGCAGTTTGTTCCCACTCAACATCAGCTTGCGGATATCTTCACCAAGCCTCTGGGGGTAGATCAATTTACTTTTATTAGAGGAGATTTGGGAATGGTAAACCCAAATGAAGTTTAATCTTCAAAATAAACCTGTGCTTAATTGATTTAAACCTGCAACTATACTGACTTAGGCATCGGAGTGCCAATCTTTAGTTTTGCAGGTCCCCAATGTTAAATCTTAAGTAAGTCCAACCGGAAGCAAATCCTCTTCCGGATGCTCTCTTGCTGCCGCTTGGTGATGACTCTAAGCAACCGGGAGCGCCAGTGTCTGAGAAGAAGAAGGACACGTCACTTCACAAAACGTTTCATCTTCCTCCACAGGAAGTAGTGCCTCCTCTGACATTGTGAAGAGACACGTGTCAAAAAGGTGCGCCGCTCCAATTTAAATGTGTACATTTTCCCATAAACAACGCATGTTTTCAATGTAGAGTCATTATGTGCATCACATCGGTTACCACATGCATAAATAGGCATCAACAGTCATTCTCACTTCTCACACAAATTTCTCACCACCAAATTCTCTGAACTTATTCATCATCTTCATCGCATTGTTCATTGTTCATCTTCATCTTCATCTTCTTCTTCTTCTTCTTCTTCATCTTCTGCATTTCTGGGCATTCATCTCATACATCAATATCTCATACCATTCATTTCATTCAACCCTAAACCACTACACACAAAATGGCCGGCTCTCATGAATCAAACCCCAACACACAAATAGCCACCTCTTCGAAGAAGTCCAAATCTGGGAAATCTGGGCATCACTCCAAATCTGGGAAATCTGGGCAACATGAACAATCTGGGAAAAAGCATAAGAAGAGGGTCCGTTTTAGCGAAGAACCTTCTTCAAAGCGCCAGCGAGTTGAGGATGATCCCTCAGTTTACATTGATGGGCCACTGGAAGCAATTTCTCCTGCATTTGAGAACAAGAATCCTTACTTCAACAATGGAATGTTTCTTGATATGAAGAAATTGGAGGATCTGGGTTTCGATCATTTGAAGGATCATCTCCAGGAGTATATGTGCTGGCTGGGGATCAACAGTGAATACAACGTCAATGTCCTCAGGGTGTTCTATCAGTCTCTCACGGCCAAGCCCAAGTACAAGAAAGTGATGAATGAGAAAGAGACCATTGGCCGAGTTGACTTCAAGGCCACAGTAAGGGGGAGGAAACTCAAATTCACTTGGAGAGATATCAACCGTTCCCTCGGGGTCACTGACGAAGGTATGAACCAGTGGATTCACCCTGAGAAGCTGAGTCAGGAGGAGCTTGAGACTGTCTATGAGACCAAGGGGAAGAAGGTATCTGCTATGCCTGACCCAAAGAGAGTGCTCCAATATATCTACTCGCGTTTGATGACCAACAAAGGAGGGAACTTTAATGAGTTCACCCAGCTGGACAACCCCTGGCTCCCCAGGTTCCTCACCAAGCAGCCTATCAACCCTGAGCAACTCATAAGTTTGGAGTTGAACCGATGGTGTGAAGTCAAGGAAAAAGGGGGGAAACTTGCTTATCTTCCATACCCTCAAGTCATCGCCTTCCTCCTGGAGAAGTTCATGATCAAATCCACTGAGGAAGCTGACAATATCAAGTGCCTGCCCATCGGATCGATGAACTTGGGAAAGATGGGAATCAAGTATGACAAGCCAGCGAAGCCCACTCGGTCTGGCTCTCAGGCTGGGAGTGCCTCGCATACAACTGTTCCCTCTGTGTCTGGAGCAGGGGATCAAGAAGTGGATTCCCATGTTGGACCAAGCCGTGCTCCAAGACTGTCTGCTGCCCAGAAGTCTATGATTGCTGAGTTGCGCAAAGAGATACTTCACAAGCTGCCTGAACCCTTAATGGCCCCTCTGAGAGTCGAGTGTGATGCAGCATTTCAACAGCAAGAGCAGAGGATCCAGGGCTTGACCTTATACTTAGACCTTATACTTAGCCACTTCCAGATCCCTCAACCTCACCCTAACCTACCACCACCACCTCCTCCTAACCCACCTCAACCACCTCCTCAGAATGACCCACCTCCACCTTCGCCACAAAATGACCATGACACTCACCACTCACCCTCACCTCACAACACCCCTCAAAACTCACCTCAAAATTCCCCTAACAACTCCCCTAGCCACTCTAACACCTCCAACCACCAAAACTCCCCCAACCATTCACAATCTCCCAACCGTTCACCATCCCTCAATCACTTACAATCCATCCACCAACCAAATCCTTCACAACCTTAGCTCCTTCACTTCCATTCACCCCTTCAGTTCCATATACCTGAGAGATATACCTTCACACCTTCAGAGGATACCTGAGAGAAATATCCCTTCCTCACCCCTTCCTGGCCTATTCTCAGATTCAATTCCCTTCTTCTTCCCAAGCCCCACTCCTTCACCTGAAAACTCACCCCCTTCCTCACCTGAGAACTCACCACCCAGAAAATTTGGCCCTGAACCTCCACCCTCCACTTCACCCAATCCTTCCTCCCTAGTCCTCGCCCTTCTTGATGATGCCAAAAGGGGGAGAGAAATCCTAACTCAACCCTCCTTATGGTTAGATGAAGATATTGCTGCTGCACTCCGCCGAGCCATGGATCATCAGAGATTGGGTAGAGCAGAAAGTCTTATCCGTGGGGAAGCCATCAGGTTCATGCAACAGCAGCGCTCAGACAGCCAGAGGTCAAAATTGGAAATGGTATTGTATAATCCGCCTGCTGATGCATCTCCACCTGAGCTTGAGCCTGATCCCGAGTCTTCTTCTGCTGAGCCTCCTCCCTCTGTGCCTGCCCTGAACATACTTGAAGAAATTCTGATGAAGTATGGGTTAAAGAGGCAAGATCATCCACCTATTGTGATAGCCAAGCCAATCCCTCCTTCTGAGCCATTTTCTGCACCTTCTCCTCCAGTGGTCAGCTTCAGCAAGTCTAGGAAAAAGCATGTTGCCAGAAAGGGTACTGGTACTTCTGAGCCTACTGAAAGTGAAGAAGAGGAGTCAGCCGGTCACACTGAGCCTCCTGAGTTAGAAAGAACCTCTCAACCTGGGGAAGCATCTGATCCTCTATCAGCGCCACCATATGTTCCTCCACCACTAGTGGAAATCAAGTTAGAGGTGGAAGATATGACTCCAGAAGAGTTTGAGCGGTATGGCAATACGGATCGGCTCACCTTTGATCAGTTTACCCATCTTGATGCTGAGAGGGGACATGCTAAGCATCCTGATAGCCTGAAGAGGAAAGGGAAAGGCAAGGGAAAGGGGAAAGGAAAGTCAAGTGAAGGTGATGACTCCAGCTATCCTGTGTGGAATGTCAAGGTCAGACCCATCCATTATCCCTTTGGATCCATGCCTATCTCTGACTCGCCTTTTGGAGAATTTGCTGGGCTTACTGAAGTCAATGACCTGAAGAAGGCCATTGAGGAATCCCTTGAGTCAGAGAGACTGAGAAGAGCTAGAGCCGAGGCAGAGCTTCAAGATATGCTTGCTCAGATTGATCAGAGTGAGAAGGATGCTCAGTTGGCTAAGATGCAAGAAGAGTGTAATCAGAAACAATTAGAGAGAGAGAGGAAAAAGAGACACCAGCTCTGAACCCAAACCCCTCATGGATTTAACTTAGAATTTTTCTTTTCATATTTCTCATGCATAGTTATCTGCTCACTTGTAAATCTGACTGCTTATTATATTTCTATCTTGTAATTGATTTACTTATTACTAATGAAATTTGCCTTTGAGTTTAACTGTGCATTTTATTTGATTAATTCTCTAATATGAACTTAATTAGATAACTTAGTTTGTCATCATCAAAAAGGGGGAGAATGTTAGAATCTTAAGTTTTGATGAAGACTAAAATATGAAAGAACAAGTTAAACACTTAGAAAAATTAGGTTAATATAGAACCACAAGTAAGAGTACAACCGGATGTGGATTTACTTCCGGATGGATTAGGACTAGCGCTCGCGGATGAATGACTCATCCCCCAGCGGAAGCAAGTAATTCACTTAGTCATAACTCAGTCTAGGAATGTTAGAAGTATAAAATCCTTGAGACTAAGTTAGGACACAACCGGATGCAGAAATGCTTCCGGATGATAAGTGACTAGCGCTGCCTATTGGATTAGGTAACACCGAGCGTCAGTGAATATAACTCTAAGTCATAACTTAAGTCTAGTAGGAGTGCTTCCGGATGTGGAATTGCTTCCGGAAGTAAGAGAGCTTCCTTAGACAAAATGAACTCCCACTGCATGTGACTATCTGTTAATATTGCTAGACTAACGTTCAAGTGCAGCACTGAGTGATGTTGCTTCCGGATGTGGAATTGCTTCCGGTAGCAATCAGAATGTCAGAACGTACAGCAGTGCAGTGTCAGAGTGCTTTTTGGCAGAGCAGAGTTGTCAGAGTTGCTTTTCAGAATTAAAGCAAAGTCAACCATGCTGAGCATTGATGAAGCATTAATGTTCAACGGTAATAAGGGAATAACAGCTATATTCAAACGACATTGTTACCTACCAAGAGAGAGAATACTTGAAGACACTATATAAAGAAGCTCATCTTCATTTATGAAGAGAACTTGGAGAAAAACGCAGAAATCTAGAGAGAGAAACCGAGAGCATTCTTCAAGCATTCAAAGCTGCCCAGAAAAGCAAGAGAGCACTTAATACATTGAGAGTTTTATTCATTACTCATCTTGTACTCTTTGTAGTTAAGTCTCTTCATTTATTGAGAGCATTCATTGTACTTAAGTGTGTAACATTATTCGTTCTTAGAGAGAACTAAGTTTAGAAAATCCTTTATTTGAAAGGTTGAACCCTTACAGGTTGTAAGGGGGAGTAAGTCTGTAAGGTTGCAAGTGAACCTGGTGTAAAACTTGTGGTTGTAAGGTTGCAAGTGATCCCGTGCTAAAACTTGCGGTTGTAAAGGTTCCAGGTGAACCCGTTGTAAAACCTGGGGATTAGTGGAACTCAATCTGGGTGATTGAGAACTGGACGTAGGTCAAGAGTTGGACCGAATCAGTATAAAAATCTTGTGTGTTTTTATTGTTTGTTTTATTTGGTAGCACAATTCACCCCCCCCCCCTCTTGTGCATCCTTACTTTCAGTTTAACTTTGCACATGTTTTAGTCCCTTAACTTAAAAATCGGAAGGGACCAAAAACATATTTTGGCCTTTGTTGAAAAGACTAAAAACATCACTTTGTCCAAAGTTAAGGGACCAAAAACAAAATTTTCAAATTTAAAGGACAAAAACATGACTTTATATAAAGTTAAGGAATCAAAAACACACTTTTTAAAGTTATAGGACTAAAACATGACTTTCAACAAAATTAAGGGACACAAAATATACTTTAACCAAAATAAAGGCAAGGTAAAGGTTCAAAAATGGTAACGAACTATTACAACCTGGCGAGTTGGCGTGAGTGGTAAGTACTCTTATCCCTTAAGCAAGTAGTTGGGGGTTCGATCCCTAACTCTTGTGAGTGGAGCAAATTCACAGGAAAAAGTGTTTTCGTTCTCAATTCTGGTGATGAAGAATAAATTTCGTTTCAATTTAGGTCCACCCACCCCACCCCACCTTGATACCACCCCAGCCCCCCTGGACGACACCGCCCCCACCCACTCCAGTCTTCCTCACCACCGCGGAGAATGAATCCTCCAATTGCTAATAATTTCAAAACACTCCCCAACCTTCTTTTACGATTTCGCTGGGATTGCTTCCCTCTTCCACTATCTTCGAGGACTTTGTATAGGCTGTCGAGACTTCATCGTGCCTTGGACAATATTTTCAAACTGGCTTTTGAAAACTTGCACACTATTGAAAAGGATATTCAGTATTGCGAGCATACAACAGAGGTTAGTTAGTTTTGTTCCTTTCAACATTTAGTCTCTTCATTCGTTTTAAGCTTAATTTCTCACTTGTTTTCAAAGAGATCAGAGAGGAGGTCTGTGTGTTGGGGGTTTTTTCTTTCTTTTTTTTTTGAATTTGGATAATGTGGTCCCACACACATTCAGATTAACTTTTGATACATGAGTGCGCTGGGTTAGTAGAAAATTTTATTTTCCCCGTCATGTCAGCTTTTAATGATTAACATCGGTCAAACTTGACGGTGTTACCTAAATTGAAACGAAATTTATTTTCATTACCAGAATTGAGAACAAAAACACTTTTTTCCCCTGAGTGCTCCTGGCATAATAGTTCGTTGTCATTTTTGTACTTTATCCCCAAAATATAACTAGAAAAAGAAGAAACCTGTATGAGAAGAAGTGGAGTATTAACAATATCTGAAGTTCCCGGTACATCATAAAGAAGTTCTTCAAAGCAAGGAAAAGGAGGATGAAGTTCACCAAATTCCTCAAGGGTGATGTCAGCATCGGCCTCAATGAAAATGACGCCATCACCAGTACAGTCCACCATGAGCTTCCGGTTATGCCCTTCCCTAAGTCGGCCGGCAAAGGGATAGTAGAACACAAGAGTCTCAGCCAATGCTTTTCTGATAATCTCAACTGCATCTTTTCCTCTCATTGAAGGATTTCCAGCATAGAACTGTATAATTGGAATCTGGATCCTAAGGATCCCTATGTCGTCGATGTCAGACAAACGTTTCATTTCACGCGGTGTCGGCTTTGCCGGAACAACTAGCTCCGGCGGACGACGATGTACTGTGAAGGAAAGAGCTGGTGGTGCCATTATGGAATATGCAAGGCTTTCTTTGGTTGATTATGTTGAAGAGTATGCTTCTTTAGTAAATGTTAAAACTGCTATGTGTGGTTGTATGTAATAGTCAACTAAGTATACAAGTTGGGCACGCAACTAAAATAAAAAACCAACCAAGAAATTAGTCTGTTTAGAATTCTTACGAAACTAATTATCATAACAATTTGATTATACAATTAACTACTTGCATCTAGATAGGCAAATAAATTTTAGAAAATTACACTTACGTCATATGAAAAATAATAAAACTTAAAATACCTAAAATACCTATAGAAGCATGTAGAGTATGCTTCTATAGTAAAATTATAAAATTGCTAAGTGTGGTTGTATGTAATAGTCAACTAAGTATACAAGTTGGTCACGCAACTATAATAAAAAGCCAACTAAGAAACTAGGCTGTTTAGAATTCTTACGAAACTAACTATCATAACAATTTGATTGTACAATTAACTACTTGCATGTAGATAGGGAAATAAATTTTCGAAAATTACACTTACGTCATATGAAAAATTTTAATAATTAAAATATCTCAATTTATAATTCATGGGTGAAATTGACACAATTGTCTTGTGAACTTATGAATTATGAGTAAAAGTGACTATTAAGATGTGAACGAGGAAGAACTATCAACTTTGGAGACTTAATTTTTTTTTTTGCATAGATTGTAGCGTGATTTAAAAAATGTTAAATATAACTGACAAATCACAAGATTTTTATGAATTTATTGTGATATCATAAGGTTATTTACATTGCAAAAATGCAATATTAACCCCTTATGATAAAATAAAATATTTTAGCTTAGGTAATAAATAAATAAAGAATTGTGTGAAATGTAAAAAAAAAAAAGTTGTGTTAGTAGTATGGTAGTAGTTGTTATTGTTGTTGTTGTTGTTCTTCTTCTTATTATTATTATTATTATTATTATTATTATTATTATTATTATTATTATTATTATTATTATGATCATTATTATTATTATTATTATTAGTATTATTATTATTATTATGTTATCTTTTATGCAATTTTAAATTTGTTTTTGCTTATAACTTTCCCCAGATTTTCAACGAGGGCCAAAGAGAGCCATTGGTCTTGATTGGATTTAATTGCAATGGATCAACGAGGAGTAATGGACCAATTGGAGATTTTTGAGGATGAACAAGAGGGAAAAGAGAGAGCACAAAATGTTAAAATTAAGGGAGCAAAACCTGGTGGAAAAATCTTGATAAAAAAACTTGATGGAAAAAGAAGAAGGGAATAATCAAGTGAGAGGCAGAAAGAGAGTGGCAGACTTGAGGGACTTATTAAATCATCTTTCTTTCGATAAAGTAGCTGGACCGTCCCGTTCATTCTTCATCTAGACATCTTTTTTTTCTTCACAATTTCATAATGAATTCCATTTCCTCTCCGTTTCTTTTCTTCATTATTGTTCCTTTCTGCCATTCCATTTAGCTGTTTCCAATTTGCCACATTCCGTGTTTAATGCTGCTGTCACTACGTAACAGCCTCCACCGACCTTCTGTTCAATTTAATCTCGTGTTTATATATCTACCATAATAGTATATCATCTCATTGTGTTTTATTTCCAATGTTCTAGGTTTCCACTGTATCGTTCTCGATTTTGCTCCGTCCTGGTCTGTTAATTATTTTAGTTGATTTTGTGAGTTTCCTTTAATTATTTATTTAGAAAGAAGTGTTACCGTGGGTCATACCTATCAAGTTCACGAGAGTCACTCATACCCTTGATGATCACTAAAACATTATGCCAAGAGAATCTTTCAACTTAATGAAACCAGGTGAAAGTAGTGAATGAAACCAAGTCGGAAGAGATTGTTTAAGTTTATAGATTGCATTCTTCAAACTGCAATTAAACAAGAGGTTACCAGCCTTACTTCTGCCATATAAGATGGGATTCAGGCGCTTCTTCATATTGAACAAATGAAGTAGCTAGGTGAGAGTAGACGGAAACATTCACGCAAATAAAGAATAGAATATAATAATCAAGTTTTCTGCTGTAGCTTTTATTTTCCCTTGAGAGTCTCAGTGTTAACTTTCTTTGATTTCAATACAAATAAATACCTTCATGAATGCCGCTTACAAATTAAATGATTCAAACATTTCTAGGCACTATAATACCAAATTGACGACTGAAGATGAAACTACAATACTGAACTAAAGTGATATTTTACATGCGACTCAACCAACAACAACAACAAAGTCTTATTCTAACTAGGTGGGGTACCGCATGAACTAAAATCTATTTATAATGATGAAGTGATCAATCTTGTTTTGAACATTTTGTCTAACTCTTTCACAAATCTCTCCATGACTTCGCTAGTGAAACAAAAAGGTACAAGACTGCTTGCCAAGGCGTATGCATTCACCAGACGACCATAAAAAGCCTTTCCCCATCCAAAATCCACCACACAAAATCCAATTCAGGTCAAATTAAATCCGACGCAGCATATTACGGCATTTTAGTAAATGTTGGTGTGTATCTGGAATTTTTTTAAAAAAAATAAATCAAACCGGCGTTTTCAAAATGCCGATAAGTTTTGATTTTAATTAAAAAATAATACTACCTCCGGTCCTAAATATAAGATCTAGATGACTTTTTTTGGAGAAATTAAAGTTGCGAAATAGGTTATTAAATTATGACATATTTGATATATTTTTAGATTATCCATTGGTTTATAGGTAAAATATACTAGTCTAAGGGAAAAAATTAGGTAAACCATCAATTTATAATTAACTTATTTTGTTTTTTAGCATTTTCCAAAAAAGTCAATTAGGTCTTATATTTAGGACCGGAGGGAGTATTACATACCGGCATTTTAAAAACTCTAGTATGCACGATTATAATATTAATTACGCACCGGCATTTGAACAAACGCTGGTACGCCTAATTATAATATTAATACCTACTAGAGTTTTAAAATGCTAGTACGCTCCTTGACAACCTAAATATCCCACCAAACTTACCTATGTTTACTGGGTTAAAGATCAAATTTGCCTCAAAAGTTTTCACCAAGGATCAAATTTTCCCCTAAAGTTTTTTTAGGATCAAGTTTGCCCCTAAAGTTTACAAAATGAATCAATTTTACCCTCCAGTTACCCAAAGTTAATTTTGACTGTTAAGTTGGTCAAATATCCCACATATCATGCCACATAATCAGCCACCTCATACTTAATTGCCATCTCATCATCTCCTTCTTTTTCAATCCAAACAAGGCATTCAGAAACCAAATCTCTCTGCGACTATTCCTCCTCCTCAACCACCACCAACTCCGCCAATACATCCTCCTCCGCCGCCGCCTCTCCGCCGCGGCCGCTGCCTCCACCCCAAATCCCTAACCAAGAAAAATCTATTTTGTTTGTTATAATCTCACTTTGTAGCAACTTTTCTTGTAATCCCATAACAGTTTTTGTTAGCTTTGCACCCAGCATCATCATCTATGGCAAATACTGTTAATGGGAATAAACCAGAAAAATAAGATAAGGATTAAAAAAAAGATCTTTAATTTCTTTTATGTGTTTTCAATTTAGTTTTCTGTAATGAGCAAGAGGAAAAGGCATAGTGTCACACCTAACTTTTTATTTACTATAATATAGCAATTTAATCAATTTATAACCACTTTATAATGTTAGAAGCCCAAAAATATGAATGAATTAAAACTTTTCTCTTTGAAACTTGAATAAAATATTTTCCTGCGTAAACTTGGGCTTCTACACAACTTTGAAAAAAATATACTTGTTCCTTGAAATCCGCAGCGGTTTATAAATTCATTAAATAGCTAAATTAGTATCCACTACTTAGTTTTTACTTTATCTACAACTGAACAATCTAATATAACTACATACCTGTCATATTGAAATCTAACTATTACAATTCTGTTTAAATATTATTTGACTATCACAGGTGATAAACTTTACCTAATAAATCACAAGCTATGAGCTTGTATAGTACAAAATATCTCACAAAATATATCTCACTTAGGTTCTTCGGGCCTATCGAGCATCCTTCCTATCCTCAACTATCTTCTCCCTGCTTATCTGCAAAAACTTTGTTTGAAAAACAGTGAGATTCAAAGAATCCCAATAGCAGTTATCATTTATTATCATGCATAACAATTCATGAACTCAAATAAAAATGATGATTTAGTTCCCTTAATCCTGCTGCTCACACAACAATCACTACAAAAAAAGCCTCACTTTTTAGCGGGTATTATTACAAACATTTCAGCGGTCGCGACCGCTGAAATGGCACTACAGCACGCACACCGGCCGCTGGGATTTAGTGCGTGTCAAACAACGTCCCAACGGTTAAAAACGACCACTGTAGAGTTGGTCAAACCCGCTGAAATGCATAGCAACAACGCATCTCAACGGTCGGATGACCATTGAGATGCAAATAATTTTTTTTCAAAAAAATCTTGCATCTCAGCGGTCGAGCCGACCGCTGAGATGCAAGATAATTTTATTTTTTATAATATATAGCATCTCAACGGTCGGGTTGACCGCTGAGATGCACATATATGGTTAAAAAAAACCTGCGAGCTGGCTACATTGCATATAAGAAAATTTAAAAATAAATGTTAGTCAAAATATTAAAATAAAATAAACGAAAATGTTAGGACACATTGTAATTAGTAAAAAAAATGTAACAATAGCTCAAATAATCTAATCAACAAAATAAAAAGGAAAGCATTTACTTAAATGAAGGAAGAACAATTATTAAATAACTACAATACAATTTAAACTATTTAACAAAAAGAAGAATAAGGTAAATTTAGGTTGAGAGAACTGTGAGAAAAAACTCATTGTAGGTAAAGGAAGAGAGAAAACTGCAATTGATACAGAGAAAACTGAGGATGGAAGAGAGAAAAGAGTTGAAATGAGCGAATAGAATGTAAGGGAGAGTGCGGTATTTATAAGATACAAATGTACACTTCAGCGGTTGAACACCCGCTGAAATATGTTCATATCAACGGTCAGTCATTAAAAAAATAAAATAAAATGATTTTATATTTTTAAATTAATTGTTTTAAAAAAATAAACACATGTCAGCGGTCATTTTAACCGTTGAGGTGTGTTTTTTCTTTTGAATAATACATTTAATAAAATTTAAAAACGAAAATAACTTTTTGAAAAAATAATTTTCAAATTTAAAATCACACCCCAACGGTCAACCGGACCGTTGAGGTGTGATTTTTTTAAAAATAAAAAAAATATTAATTTTAAAAAAATAATTTCATATATATTTAAAAAATCAAAGCACACCTCAACGGTCATCTTAACCGATGAGGTGTGTTATTTTTAAATAAATACATTTTAAAAAAATTAAAAAACGAAAATAAAATTTTTAAAGAAATAATTTAAAAAATTAAAATTACACCTCAACGGTTCAAGTGACGGTTGAGGTGTGATTTTTTTAAAAATAAAAAATAATAATTTTTTAAAAAATTAATTTCATAAATATTGAAAAAATAAAAGCACACCTCAACGGCCAATTTAACCATTTAACCGTTGAGGTGTGATTTTCAAAAAATTAAATTTTAAAAAAGTTAATTTAAAAAATAAAATCACACCCCAATGGTCAATATGCCCGTTGAGGTGTGATTTTAAAATAAAAAAAAATTGGAATATCACCCCAATGGTCATCTTGACCGTTGAGGTGATTTTATAAATATTTTATACCCACCCCAGCGTGTGCCCACCCGTTGAGATGTGTATTTTTTTGGAAAAACAAAAAAAGTACTTTGACTCACGCTTACATTCCAGCGGGATCTTATTACCCTTTGGGATGTGCTCACATTCCAGCGGGTTTTTGGCGACCGCTGAGATGTTGCCGTTAGAAGTAAGACTCTTTTTTGTAGTGAATTTGAATTTATTTTCCTGATTGTGTGGCATATGAGACTCAACCTCCGATAAACTAGAAGTAGCGAACCTCTAGTCATGGAGAACTCCGATAAACTAAATGTTCTCTCAATCTCGACTAAATCGCTAGAAAAGAAAGAGAAATAGAGAAAGGGCTTCACCTAAACTCCAATATGATGTCACATGTCAGATTTGGCTGTCATCCGCCGGAAATCGCCACTGGTGAGGGTGGAGTGCGCAGACGATCGAGAGAGAGAAGTGAGGGAGTAAAAATGAAAATAAAATAAGCAAGAAGGAGTGTTGAAAGGTGAGAAATTTGAAAGAGTGAGGATGGTGCTGTGAGATTGAAGATGACGAAGAAAGAGTTATGTTTGAGCAGTGAGAGAGAGATGGGAAAGTGAGTGTGAAGGAGATGATGGTGGGGGTGAGGAAATGGTGATGATAATCATGATGGAGGGGGGGTGACGAAACAGAGAAAGTGAGAGTGATTAAGAGAGAGTGGGGTTTTAATTCCAGGCTCATCGCCCCCACATTCTCATCCTTCTCATGTCTAAAACACTGTCGTTTTGTGTAAGCCCACGTGCGTGCCTTCATCCTTTGGGAGAATTTTATCTAAGGACCAAATTTGGGAATTAATTTCTGTGAAGGACCAAAACATTCTGAAAATTCTGTGGAGGACCTAGGTCCTTGGGTGAAATAAAATGTATGTTTGAAAAGACTAAAAGGCCCTAAGTTTGGTCCTTAAGTGAAATTAAATGGAAGCTAAGAGCTTTGGGGAAAAACCAACGAAAGCATGCTTCTTCTTCATTCTTCTTCTTCTTCTTCATGAAACCCAATTGCTCATTTCTTCTTCTTCTTCTCAATTGGGTAGACCCATGAAGGAAGAAAAATGAATCTTTGATAACCAAACATATAAAAAACTTCTTCATTCTTCTTCTTCATCTTCATACAACTCATTTCTCATTTCTTCTTCTTCTTGTCAGACGAGGCAGACCATTCATCATTGATGAAGCTCGAACTCCCCTTACCTCAAGAAGCACACACAAGAAGGAAGAAGAATGAAGCCAACACACTTCTTATTTTATTTCCTGGAAGTTTAATCGGTTTTAGAAGAAGTGATTATTAATGTTTGGGTGAGGTATATTTTTGGGAATCTGTCATTCTCTCTATGTATTTGGTTTAGTTTATCTCTATCGGGTCTCTCTGTGTGTATTTGGTCTCTGATATGATATGCTTTTTAAGACCAATTATTCATTATTGTTGACAAGAGCTTTTATTTGTTTAGAGGAGGCTTTTTCGTTGTTGATAGAGTCAATTACTTGTTTGAGGTCTGACATGTGTTGCTCTTTAAGACCAATTATTGAGTGTTGTTGAAAGGAGTTTTTTGTTGTTTAGACAAGGCTTTTCTTTGTTGATAGGGCCAATTTTCATGTTTGGGGTCTGACATTTGTGTGATTATGAAATTAATTTTGTAGCTGTTCATTCAAGCTATTCTGTTTTGATATTTGCATTCTGATGTTTGTGGTGAGGAATGTGTTTGATTTTGTAAATTCAATGCATATTTCATGTCGGGGGTGAATGTGTGGTATTGTTAATTTGCTGATGGAATGTATATGATGGAAGTTGATTGTGTTCTAAGGTCTGGTGATTTATGGATTCTTTCAGGTCCCCCGATTAATTGGAAAGTCAATTACAAAGCTTAGCAGCAGGCAAAGGAGGAGCATAAAGAAGAGCAAAGAAAGATTGAAGAGTACGCTAAGCTTCTTTGTTAGGAGAAGAAGTCTGAGAAGAATGAAATGACCATTTGGCAGAAAATTGTAGACTGGAATGAACTTTAAGCTTTCATTTGATTTAATGTGTAAAGAGTCATTATTATTAAGTGTCATTATATAGATTGTTTATGTAATTAAGTGTCATTAAGCTATCATGTACTTGTAGTGGTCATTATATGTATTTTTGAATGAGTTGTATGATAGATAGTTATGATTCTGCAATCTAATTGTTACTAGATGAACAATTTCAGGATGGTACTTGGTGGAACAATGTGTCAAGTACCAGGATGAAATTTTAATGAATAAAATGGTAGAAAGTTATTGAATGTGTGTGTGTAGTTTATTTTATTGTTTTGCATTAGACCTTGAACAAGTGAAGTGCCCTTTTCAACAACAGAAACTCACATTTGAACAAGTAAAATAACCATTTGAGCAAGTAATAGTTATTGTCATGGACATGTTTTGCATCAGACCTTGAACAAGTGCAATACCCTTTTCAACAACAGAAACTCACGTTTGAACAAGTGAAATGACCATTTAAGCAAGTAATAAGTTATATAGGACATGTTTTACTCCACACCTTAAACAAGTGCAATGCCCTTTTCAACAACAGAAACCCACATTTGAATAAGTAAAATGATCATTTGAGCAAGTAATAGTTATTGTCATAGACATGTTTTGCATCAGCACCTTGAACAAGTGCACTGCATTTTTCAACAATAGAAACTCACGTTTGAACATGTGAAATGACCATTTGAACAAGTAATGGTTCATATCCATTTCACCTGTTCAAAAGCAGGTTTCTGTTATTCACAATGGTCTTTCACTTGTTCAGGGTGTGATACATGTTTTTCCTGCCATGGCCATTTCACTTGTTCAAAAGTCCCTTTCTCCTGTTCAGAAGTGGCATTCTGTTGTTCAGAATGACAGTAAACTTGTTCAAGGGTCTGATGCATGTTTGTGAATGTCATTAACCATCTTACTTGTTTAAATGACCTATTCCTTGTTGAAATATCATTTGGTCCTGTTCAAATGACTCTTTCACTTGTTGAGAATCTGGTATATTTTTGTCCAATACTTTAAACCTTTCACTTGTTCAAATTGCTATTTCACTTGTGTAAACACGGGATTTACTTGTTTAAAAGAGCTTTTACTCGTTCAACGGCATCTGATGCTTATTTATCTTTTCAATTCATTGCTAATTGAATTACAGGATATTTAAACATAAAATGTTGTAAAAGTAAAAAATTTCATGTGGTCCCTGATATATTGACATAATAATAACAGTCTACACATAAGTGTTTGACTCGTTTCAATAGTAACGATGTCAATTATCCACAAAAAAACAAATACATTTACATATTTTTCAATTCTTCAGTCTTTCTACCCCTTGAATTCTTCCAACTCTTGCTATATTGTAATCTTTGGGGCATTCTTGTCGTGGTTCACAAGCCACCACACCAAATCCTACCTGATGTCCATCATTTTATGCACAACAAGAGGTCACGTGGTTAGGTAAAGCAGCCTATACAATACTTTCACTTCTGTAGCTTCCTGTACATGCTGCTACTATAGGTATAAACCTGTAAATAGAAATAATTAAGTCTTGAAATTGGTGAAGGACAATGTCGCTCCAGTGGGGAATTTATTATGATTGAAATATTGACTTACATCACAACAGCAAGAGGTGGCTTGAGCTGTTTATCATGTAAATCAACTCTATATCCCTACTTCCAGGCAAACAAAAAATGGAATTAATGTTACATAAACTTTGCACCACATAATCCAAATTTAGTTGGCAAAAATATAAACCTGGTCCTAAACTCGATATTTATAACCCATGATATTAGTTGTTACTGTTCCAAGGAAACTGTCAACAAAATTGCAGAAGAGGCCTTTTACATTTTGAGCTACAATGAACTAAGACCTCCCATTTTTCCTCTTGATAAGCAACATTTAGTTTCTTATTCTAGCGACCCTGACCTTCCTGTAATTTGGATACTCCTTGAAGGTAAGGCTTTTCCGACCCACAAAAAACAAGGCATTGATGTATATAAAAAACAAGGCATTGAAAGCAATAACAATTATACGTCCTTGATCAATAACTTCATTTTACATAACAAATCAAGTTAGTGGTATTATTGACACAGATATCTATATGTAATGAACATGATACACACATTGTTATATGGTCATTATCCATTAGATAAGATTTAATTAGAAACATTGTTAGTTAATTATACAGAATTTTTAAGTCTTAACATAAATGAAGGATCATTGAATGTCTAAGGGTGTATGGGGAAATCAAATACATTTTCTTTTACTTTTCACAAAACAAATCATTGATGCACCTTTAACAGAATAATTGAAGGAAAATGTATTTGAAATTAATAGTCATCTCATTACAGTCATTGATACTCTACTTATACTAGCTAGTAGTCCTCTCTAGCCAACTACAAGCCTCATAACTAACTCTAAATCTTAATATAGTCCTAAGGATGTTTCCAAGCATTTTTCAGTTTTAAGCTAAGTTCTTACTCTTTGTCAATGTATTAAAGGTTCCTAAGACATGCAAATATGACAGCAGTCACTTCAATTCATAAATATCAGCTTGTAAGGGAGGAGAATATAGAACTATTTATAAAGTTCACATGGTTTTGGAGTTTAATGGTATTTTGCTTTGCAGTCATATTGTTTGAAAAAGATAACCAAGTAGTGCAGAAATTCACCACAATGCAGCAACTTAAAAGTTCAGATATTCAAATTTTCTGCCAATAAAACATAGAACACAGAATTATAGAATCTAAAACTATAGCTACAATTAACTTTTTTCCTTTTCCAAGTTAGATATGAAGAACCATAAACATATAGATTCGCCTGTATTTATGAAAGTATGCACCCATGCATGGCCATGACCATTATCCCATACATTATCCCAAAGATTATCCCATTCATTGCATCCGATCCACCAAAAACTTTTTTCTCAGGCATTGGATGATTGAAATCATCAAATGGAATTTTCATTATGCATTGGATGCTTGAAAGCATGTTTACATTAAGCAATAGATAATCAGTACTCCCATGTAATTTGTTGAAAACATGTACTCCCATGTTTACATCATTCACAGTGGGTCACAGTGAATAAAAATGTATAAGCATGAACACTCCATAGTTTCAACAGATTTCCTCACTTTCCTCACCAAAACAACCAAACCCCAATTGGATTTTCTCTCATTCTCGTCCATAAATAGTAGAGAAAGGTAGGAGTGAGAAAAGAAAGGTCACCTGCGTTCAAAGGGAGTCCTTCAATCTTCTCAACTCGCCGCCTTCTAACCGCTGGAGACCGAGAGGCACAGTGAAGACAAAGAGAGAGCTTGGAAAGGGGGGATGTCGGGTGAGAGGGGAGAGTGCAAAGTGAAGAACACAAAGTGGAGAGTGAGGTTGAGGAAGGAGAGCGATGAAGATGAAGGAGGAGAGTGTTAGGGGAGGGTACTTTGGTCTTTGCACTTCCTCATTTAATTTCAGTTTGCCCCAAGGTCCTCAACTGATGTTTCAATTTTATTTGGTCCTGCTTTTTAATTAATTCTCCATTTTGGTCCTTAGATGAAATTCTCCCTCATCCTTTTCGCGAAAAGCAATAAACTCCACCAATTATGTCACCATCCCACTCTCTCTCTCTTTGGCCCCACCAATCCCCAATGACCATCCTCCCCCCTCATTGCCTTCAGCCCTTCATGCTCCCACTATTATTTAGTATAATTAAGATTTAATTCATCAAAATACCCTATTTTATCTCCTTATTATCTTCAAATAATCAATTAACTCCTATATTCAAGATATGAGGAAAATATAATTTGATGTTATGAATTATTAAATAAATTTGAAAATCAATTTATAGGTTGACTATTTTCTTATGATTTTATTAAAAAAGTCAATCAAATCTTATACTAAATACTAGTGGGAAAAATATTATTGATAGGGTAGGGTGATAGATTTTCATACACAATTATAAATACATTTAATTTTCATTCATAAATCCTGTTCTTATTTATTTTTAGGAAAATCCCAAATAAATCCCTCCCAATATCCAAAAGGACAAGTGATGAACATAAACTTCCAAAAGGACCATGAAGGAACTAGCACCTACCTATCATTTTAAAATTTTCCGAAAAGACAAAATTGCGAGAAGAGAGTGGGTGTTAGAATGGGTTTAGGGTGGGGTAGTAATTTGTGTTTTAGGATGGGGACAATTTTGTTTTTTCGCAAAATTTTAAAATGACAGGTAGGTGCTAATTTCTTCATGGTCCTTTTGGAAGTTTAGGTTCCTCACTTGTCCTTTTAGATATTGGGAGGGATTTATTTGGGATTTTCCCTTAATTTTTTTTTAAAAAATATTTATATATTATTATGAATTTCTTCTGTAAATAGTAAATGCTCTTAAAAAATAAAAGTGTGAGTGAGATCAAGGGGAGGGTGAAGGGCTGAAGGCAATGAGGGGGAAGGGTGGTCAGTGGGTATTGGTGGGGCCAAAGAGAGAGAGAGTGAGATGGTGAATTTTTTAATTGGTGGAGTTTGTTGCTCTTTTATGAAAAGGCTGAAGGAACGCACAGGCTACACAAAACGGCAGTGTTTTAGAGATGAGAAGGATGAGACCAAGAACGTGTTAGCTAATAAGACCAAGAACAAAATAACAATCTCTTCAAACAGAAGAAAGAAATTCGGGAACTTAAGAAGTAATCAAAATCTTAACATGCAACAATTACATTTATATTGTAATGACCTAGAAATTTAAATAAAATAATCATATTATTTATGTGAAAATATGGTACTTATGTTGGATGAACATTTGTTGATATGGTGTAACACCCTTAAAAAAATGGAATATTAATTAGATTAGTTCTAAATAATAATTTTCATTGTTGTTATTGTAAAAAGACTCAAAAAAAAAAGAGTGAGAAAACTTTTAGTGCTTGAAGTTATTATTATATGGCATTATTTTTATTATATTATGAATTTAGTCAATTACGTACTATGCTGGACTCGTGCCTAAGGAAAGGAAAAAAAATGAAAATGAATACAAAATGCTAGGTATTTTTGATTACTCACATTAACATTGAAACAATATGGAAAGGAGTAGAAGCTTCAAGAAAAAAAAACATTCCTTATGCCAAAATAAACTTTCACCGCCATTAGCCCTTTATATGTATAAATAGGTCGGTAAAAAAAAAGGAGGGGGCAGGGAAGAAAACAAATGGAGATCAATAGCAAAAGGATTATTCTAGAGCATCATAGATACATATGTACCTTCAATTTAATGATACTTGGGGGAGGAATTTCGGAACCTACAGTGGCGTGGTATGACTTCAAGCATGAACACTATCACTTCCTTCATTTGTTCAAGAAATAAAGGCTACGAGTAATTTCCATTCACTCCATGTTCAATATTTGAATTCTTTCTAATATTTATTAAATATGGGTATGTTGACATTAAATTTTGTTTACCTTAAACCTTGTTGCAAGTATAGTTCGTTTCCTTCTGATGGTGTACGTGTTGTTTTTCCTCTTCTCCTGTTTAATGACTTACACATATACGTGGGTGGGTGTGGTGGTTTTATTCAAATGTTTATTTTTATATTGATGCCTAGAAGGTATGATTTATAGTTGTTAAAGTGAGAAATATTCCTATTGAGTAAATTTGGGGATTTCTTGAGTTTTCACATTAACAAATTTGGGTGCTCCTGGTTTCGACGGCTGCTGGTGGAATTGAGAGTTGAAGTTCTAATAAACTCGATTAGGAGTTTATTGGAATTGAATTTTATCATTTTTATGTTGATGGGTTTGAGTTTTACTGACTTACGATTTCAAATGCCTTTTCCTTTCTCTATTTGAATGGGGTTTCCTGCATTGTTATATGAGATTGTGTTTGCTCTTTTTCTTTCTCACCTTGTTTGTTGGATTAATAAAGGTTTAGGATAAGGAAAAGAAAAACTTTGGAAATTGTGTGTTACCTTTGTCCTGGCCGAATCAGTTTGGGTTTGAGTATATATAATAAGTGATTAAGGCCTTATATATGGATGATTACAAATGACTACAATCTTATTTGTTGAATTGTTGGCTGGTGAGAGATTATTATCAACTCTCAGCTTTAGTGCTCCGTTTGACATGTGCTTGGTAATTAATGAGGAGAAGAATAATTCAGTAATTTTAATCTCATTCACATCCTTAGTGAAGTTGGATTGAATTTGCTCTACTTCTCAATGGAATAAGAATAAAACTGATCAGTTTGAAAAGTTTTATGGCATTTGAGAATTTCATATATGTGATATATTGACAACATAATCAAGCTATGGTTCAGCATTGAATTCTAGTGTTGTTTTATGAGCCAGCTTTAATGACCTATAAAAGGTTTGATGAAATGTATGAATGAGAATTTCAGTATATTTCATAGTAATTTCTTTGACTTTACTTTTCTTAAAAACAATGTTAAACAGGCTTTGAAGATGTTTTCTTTTAGCTTTCATGCTGGGGTCAGATATTGTAAATGTTCTTTAAAGCTTTAATTACTAAGTGATGATTTTACTTGTTGAAAGTTAATGACCCCATGCATGCTTGGAAGAAAAAAATGGTTTATGTGAGGACTAAATACAGAACGCTGGTTACTAACAGCAGTACTGTTAGTCCTTGGTGCACCATGGTCAATTTCGAGCTCGCTTGGAATTCGCGGGTTTTGTACCTGCGCTTGTTTCGTGGCTTTGCCACGCTTGTTTCATGGTGATAAACCACGTTTGGTTAATTACCCTCGTGGACTGTGTGTCCACGCTTGTTTTCGTGACTTTGTGTCACGCTTGTTCGTGGCTTTGCCACGCTTGTTTCGTGACTCTGTCACGTTTGGTTATTTACCCTCGTGGACTGTGTGTCCACGCTTGTTTCCGTTCTGTTGAAGTCCTCCAAATTTTGAGATTTGATTTCAAATTGATTTTTTTTTTCAAATATAACACCACTTGGTCTTGTTTATTAAATGTTATTTATATACTTATATTTACATTACGATTGTATAAATTAAAGATTGAGATAGAATTTCTCTTTATTATTCATACTTTGATCTTCTTTAGTTATGCCTATGATAGTTTTATTGGATGGTGTGTTATTCATAAGAAGCAATATGTTTTAATCTCAGATAATTTAGCTTATTCAGTGTCTCCTGAAGAATTAAAGATATATAGGTTGTTGAATTTCTAGGTGATATGCAATTCAAACGTGATGATGTATAAGTTGAAATTATATTTTAGTAATTCCACATAAACTGTAATTAGAGTCCATGACTTACATGAGTACGAAAAAATATTTTGTGTATATATCAATTTAAGCTTCTCATGTTAGACTATTTTGTTTTATATTTTATTCTTGAGAAACTTGTAGGAGGTCATATTCATGGGGTAGGGCCAGACATGTTTAAATTTACTCAAGTAACTTTTGTTTAGTTTATAAAAGATATATCAGAATTTATATGTGGTGTAGTACGTTTATTAACATAGTGGAGAAATTTATACATGGTTAAGACTTAAGGGATATGGGTTTCACATATTCCTAGCCGGTCATGCGTAAATGTTGGGGTGTGACATATATGCTCCATCAAAAGCCATCCAAACATACACCATAAACCATAATCATTTGGTCACTTCAGAACATAAAGCAAGTGAAATCATACTGTTTTGAAATCATCCATTGGAGTACATGAAAACTACATAATATCACTAATCTTCACTTTATGAAATTCAAATTGCCAAATGACACATTCCAATTTCAAGGGCCCAATCAGCCAGAACATGGAAATAAGTCAATAACCAATTCCAACAAAATATTACCACTTCCCAAATATTTAACATGTAAGCTTGGTAATATTAACAATCTTCCCTTCAATGTCCTTGATCACAATCACAAGATAGCACATCAAAATCTAGAAATCAAACTGAACAGGAAAAGAAAGGGAAACTGAAAAATAAACCAACCAAATCACAAAGAAATAACAATATAAGAACATAAACTTTTCTTAAAACCTTTCCCAGAATACAAAAATATAAGCTAAAGTTTCATAATTTATGAGATTAATAACCATAAATCAATCCAATACCCAAAATGATTTCCCCCTTTCCTCAAACCTTACTCGATCTCGTTCAGAAATGAAAGAAGAACAAAGGGAACTAAAGCTCACTAAAGGGCCTCCGTACGTTTCTGCCATTGGCCGCTGCTGTTCACCGTCGCCGGGGAGAGAAAGGAAGGAGAAATGGCTGGAAGAGAGAAGAGTAGAGCGAACATGAGGAGGTTGAAGGAGAGAAGGGAATCGGTGGTGATGGTGATGAGAAGAAAAATGATATTGATGGTGGTGAAGTGAGAAAGTGAGAAGAGAGTTGAGTGAGAGTGGAATGTGAGGGTGATGATACGGGAATGAGTGATAGTGAGGAGCATATGAATGGTGGAGGGAAGGAGTAATTATGTGAAGAAAATTAAAAGGATAACAATGAGAGGTAAAAGATAAGAGTGGATTGATATTTTGACAAGGAAGTTTACCATTTTAACCTTCTCTAACATTTTTATTTACTTTCCACTCATTGTGATCTAAATTTGATTCCAAAATAATTTGGGTGAAAGCTCAAAAATGATACATACCTATTGGGTGAGGAACAAAAATAATACATAACTATTTTAAGGTACAAATATGATACCCAACTTATGCCATGAGATCAAAAATGATATTTTCACTAATAAGACAATAATATTATACATGAAATGTCCAAAATGCCCTTATAATTCAATAAACTTTTATTAGGCTGCGATTAATTTATAAGGGCATTTTGGACTTTTCATGTCTAATATTATTGTCATATTAATGAAAATATCATTTTTGATCCATGGTAAAAGTTGAGTATCATTTTTGTACCTTAGAATAGTTATGTACTATTTTTGTTCCTTGACCAATAGTTGTGTATCATTTTTGGGTCTTCGCCTAAATAATTTCTCAAGATATGTTTAAATTCCCAAATTTATTTCTGAAAATTTTTAAATACTAAATAATACATCAATATTCTAAATATTACCTTATTTATTCAATTTCAAAATTTGGGGTGTTACAGGGGGCTCTTTAAGCTAGTGACATTTTAAAAACATAAAAACAAGAAAATAAATCAATTAATCAAAGATTTGGCTGATGCCAAATGATTTTCTCACTTACGGCAATCCGAGCTCCTCCGGTATGGTCCTTACAACCCTACACAAGAAAAAAACACAAAACCATGTATAGAATAATCAAGTTTTTTGCCATACCTTTTACTTTCCCAAGAGGAGTCTTTCTGTTAACTTTTTTGTTCATTTCAACACATTTATATAGCTTCTTGTGGAATACAAATTAGATGATTCAAATTAAACATTGTTAGGTGCTAAAACACCAAAATGACTATAGAAGAAACTAAAATACTAAAAGAGACATTCATCATGGAACTCATCAAATTATAATGATGAACTGATCAATCTTGTTTTGAGCATTTTGTCTAACACCGTCACAAATCTCTCCATGACTTCACTAGGAAAACAAAAAGGTATTAGTATACCTTCTTGGCCTTGCTTATTTTTATAAGGTATAAGACTGCTCGCCAAGGCATATGCATTCATCGGCCGCCATACAAAGTCTTTCCCCACCCGAAATCCACGTCTCGAAATCCAATTTGGGTTACATCTGACACACAATAGTTCCCTACAATCTTGAGAGGAGGTCGTCCCTTAATTACCATGAAATCTGCCAAAGAGCGTATAAACTCTTCACTCATATCCTTTTTCACTTTCTTCACTAACTCTAAAGCATATCCTAATGGGTACCTTCATAGTTCTCCTGCAGTAGCCACAGCAATCATAGAGGCAAGGGCATTGCCGTAATAACCTTTTGGGAAAGGAGGGTTGAATATGGAACGAACATTCACAGGATATGATATGCGAACTTTATCATCATCATGGTGTTGAAGAGCCATTGTACGACACCGCCATACGAAAGCAGTGATGATTTCAAAATTAGAAGATTTTTGTAGATGTTGAGTGCGAAGTGAAGAAATTTCATTTGGTCCAAAGAAGAAAGAACGAGAAACCATGTCATCCATATTGGGGATTATAGTTTCTTTGTTTTCACAATCATAGGATTCTTCATATTCATGAGGCATACATGTTACACGTGGTGGGTCTCTTGCATTTAGAAGCTCCCTACACCAAACTGGTAGGATTGAAGGTTCATGTGTACCGCGAGCAATTTCTCCTAATGCAGTCATAAATTGAACTAGACAAGCAGCATCACTCATGGTATGGTTAAAGCGAAGAGCAAATATAAAACCTTTGCATTTCAATCGAGTTACCTACACAGATTTTGGAGTTGTGCGTTAATGCTTATTTAAAAAATGTTGGAAAAAAATAAAGAATATTGAATTGCATTTGGAAACTTAAGTTAAACAAAGAAAACATGATCAATTTTCATAATTAGTTTATCTTGAAAATAGAATAGAAGTGTAATTTTCTCATATTTAAATGAAATATTTTCTCAAAATTGTATGACATCCTCTCAAAACTTTTTTAATGACTCAAAAAATAAGTAATATTTGGGAAAACTCAATTATATATATTATTGCATTAATATATTTTATAATAATCAAATAAAGGTTATAGAAATAATAGGGTCAACCATATTTCACGTATATCTATCCTTATCCGATAAGAAATATACATAAATTTTGCTCAATTGAACAAGTGCCTTCACAAAAAAAAGTGCCTTCAAGTATTGGTGAAATATGATTTTTATGAAATCATTATTTGATGGGATTCTCTATAATTATCATGGAAATCAGGAAATTTCTATGTGATATAATTTTTATTTTGATTTCATAGTTCTCAATCAGCCTTAACTATGTTTAACATTTAATTTTTTATTTTCTAGAATATTCTATTATTAATTAATTTGGTTGAGCAGCCTATATAGCCCCTCAACTATTTGTTTTGCAAACACTTTTTTCTATCTTCCTCTCTTCCGTGCTCCATTTCTTCTAAATTCTCTATTGTCTATTTTCTTATTCCACCTCTTGATTTCCGTAATTCTCATACATCCTCTTTATTCTCTTATCATTCTGCATCAATCGGTACTAGAGTCGGTTTCACTTCCCTTCTGCTTGCATAAGTGTTATTTGTCAAAATTTTCAAAGTCTTCTAATGATGGAAATCACTCATGCTAATGAGGTTACCCAACCCGAACTTATTCCACAACAAACACTATTAGACGCTATTTCAACTAAGATGAATCATTCTCATATTGTAACCATCAAGTATCAGACTGATCATATGACTGGAAGTATTAATCATGTTGGTTTCAACTATGAATAGTTTATTTTTGTTGAATACTTCAGTTACTCCATACCAGTGAAGATAGCTTTTTCTTTAATTAGGATTATGAGAATGCAAGATTAACAAACTAAAAATTCATTTGCCAAATTCACTACTTCTTTGTTGAACAAGTTACTTCAACAGTACCTTGTTTGTTGGAAAGGATTTCCAAATACTTTTACTGATCAAACTAGCCACTTTATCAGGGATTCTCTCTTTTGGTATCTTATATGTTGGAAATTAAATGACTCTCAAATCAAAGTTCCGCATTGAAGTTTTTGCAAGTTGCTCACTCTTTTTTGGGTTTCTCTTTTACTATCTCATCTATTGAAACAGTTTTCAGAGTTTTATTGTTATCAAGTTATTTGTAATGATTCCATTTTCAAGTACTTCACTTATTGGAAGGATTTCCCAAATCAAAAAACCACTTTCATGATGATTTAGACTGTTAATTCCTTCTAAGAATTACACATCTCTATCAAATCGTCGGGAGCCAGTTTTTCATGATGAAGAGAAATGATGGGATATGATAGTTATGAAATTATTATTTGATTGGATTGTCTATAATTTCATGGGAATCAGGAACTTATCATGTGATATGATTTTATAAAGAAATAGGTAGTTTTATTTTGATTTAATTCTTCTCAATTAACATTAATTATGTTTTACATTTAAGTTTTATTTTCAAGAATATTTTGTCATTAATTCCTTAACTATTTGCTTTGCAAACACTTATGATTTGAATACTATAATATTGAGTTTCTGTCTTCTTCCATTTCTTCTAAATTATCTTTTCTCTTTCTTCTTATTTTACCTCTCTATTTCTATGATTCTCATACACTTTCTCTATTCTCTTACCATTATGCATCAAGTGCATATTTGTGTGTCATTTTCCCTATTTATATTCTGACGTAATTGTTAAGTTTGTTTTTTGTTATGTATGACGCCTGTATATAATAAGGATGGGTTATATAACTCATGCTATTAAGAAAAGGAATAAGAAATTCATTTTGTGCCCTCCTATATTTAATTTCTCTCTGTTCAGCAACCTTCTCACCACCACCACTGACACTCTTCTCTCCCTTCTCTCACCACCACCAACACTTTTCTCTCCCTTCTATCACCACTTAGATTTTTCTTCCTCCATTGATTTCAAAATGTCACACATTTTTACTAATAAATTATAGATAAATTTTGTAAAATGTCATATTTGTAGTGATGGTAATTCTCATATATAGTGTTACAATTCGAGAATTTTAAATTTGTTCTTGACAGTTAATATTAATTATTTTTCAAAGGCAATTTACATCTGACTTATAAAATGATTCATAATCTAATCATATACACACACAAGTGTACCAAAAACAAAACAAGAAAAAGAAGAAACCTGAATGTGAAGAAGTGGAGTATTAACAAGATCTGAAGTTCCTGGGACATCGTAAAGAAGCTCTTCAAAGCAAGGAAAAGGAGGATGAAGTTCACCGAATTCCTCCAGAGTGATGTCAGCATCGGCTTCAATGAAAATCATGCCCTCACCTGTACAGTCCACCATGAGCTTTCGATTATGCCCTTGCCTAAGACGGCCGGCAAAGGGATAGTAGAACACAAGAGTCTCAGCCAATGCCTTTCTGACAATCTCAACTGCATCTTTTCCTGTCATTGATGGATTACCGCCATAAAACTGTATCACCGAAACATGGCCCCTATAGGTCCCTTGGTCGTCGATGTCTGACAAAAGTTTCACTTCACGTGGTGTCGCCTTTGCCGGAACAACTAGCTCCAGCGGACGACGATGTACTGTAAAGGAAAGAGCTGGTGGTGCCATCATGGAATGCAAACTAAAGCCTCATTTTGTTGAGATTATATATGTTTAAGATTATGCTTTTATATTACATGTTAAAACAACCAAGTGTGGCTGTATCTAATAGTAAACTAAGTATACAAGTTGGTCACTCAACTATTTAAAAAAAAAAAGCAAACTAAGAAATTTGGCTGTTGAGTTCTGACCAAACATTTTTATCATAAAAATTTTATTATAGAATTAACAACTTGCATCTAGATAGGGAATAAATTTGAGAAAAGTACACTTACACTACTACAAATTGTCCCTCTACCAGCGCACCTTTACATGCGCTTAGAAGAAACGCATGTATAGAGGGTCCTTTACATGCGCTTTAAGCACATGTACAGGTAAGAATCTATACATGCGCTTAAAGCGCATGTAGAGGCCTTATCTCTACATGCGCTTTAAGCGCATGTATAGAAATGTGCATCAATTAAAATTCACTAAAACAATGACTAGAAAAGGATTTAAGTATTTAGAGATAAAATATAAAATAAACTTAGGTGAAGAGCTCAAAATTATATGGAAACACCGCACAAACACCCTTTAAATGCGCTTTAAGCGCATGTAAAGGCACTACTGAAGTGCAAAACATGGAGTCATTCATAAGAGGTCCTCCTCAGACCTCATAAGGTGTCCCTGCTTGTGGACTTAGTGTTTCAAGGCTCCATTACCACTTTTGGGTGCTATGGAATTGGTGAAACACCCTTTACATGCGCTTTAAGCGCATGTAGAGGTAGAAACACCCTCTACATGCGCTTTAAGCGCATGTAAAGGCAGTATTGGAGTGAAAAACTTGAAGTCATCCATAAGAGTTCATCCTCAGATGTCATAAGCTACTCATACAAGTGTTTATAAGCTAGAGCACCCCATTGGGGTGTTATGCTTTGGTTATACTACATCTACATGCGCTTAAAGCGCATGTAGAGCCTCTACACGCGCTTAAAGCGCATGTAAATGTAGTAAGTCAATTTTATAAATAAAGAAAGAAGGGCAATTTTGTAATTCCCCCCTAAACCCTAACATCTACATTACCTCCTCCCTTCTCCAAATTTGCAGCCACACCCCCCTCTCAAACCAAATCCCTTCGTCCTCAAACTTAAATTTGGGCGCGATTTACTCCTTTCCTTCAAGCTTGAGCAGAGAAGAGATCACATTCACATTCACATTCACATTCACATTCACGCCTTTCTCTCTCTGTTTCTATTTCATGTCCTCTGCTCACAACTTGTAGGGTTTCACAATCACAATCCTTCCAATTGCTTATTATAATGATGCCCCATCCTATCGCTTCTTCTTCTTCTTCTTCGAGGACTGCAATAACTGATCTCAACGTGGACTCTCTCGTCCACGCTGCTTCCTATCTTAGCCTCCAAGATGTTTGCAATTTGTCCATCACCTGTTCTTCTCTCAAAACCCTTGCCTTTTCCGATCCCATTTGGCTACGCTTTTTACGGTTCTTCCCTTCTCTTCCTTCCTTTTTTAATTTCTTGGATTGGTTCTGAGATTATATAGTTAGAGATTCACTAAGCTAAATGAGTCACTTAATCATAACAAATTTTCATTATGTAGTTATACATATCATACTTCCTGCCGCCTTAAATATAACACCATTTGACTTTTTTGGAAAATCCTAAATAATTTCTTCTAAATAGTTTATTTAGCTTATAAACTAATAATAATATATTAGATATGTTATGATTAGTTAGCTATTTTGCTTCCTTGATCTCCAAAAGAAAGTCAACTTGAGCTTATATTTAGGAATATCTTATAAGTCATATATACTAGGTTTGAGAGAAAAATCGGGCATAACTTTATAGTACTCTCTAGTGTTAAATGTAAGATCCATTTATTTCATTTGATTGGAATAAAGATTTTAGTTGAGATAGTTAAAATCACATTATATTGGTGATGTACTGTAACCATTAACATTCATTTTACCTTCACCATCTTACTTGTTTGTTATTGAGAATCAATAGGACAATTTTGAAGGAAATACATTGGAAACAATTGGATGGATGACTTATATGCTGCACCAAATCCATCTCACCTGCATTTTGAACTGGAGGGAGTGTTACATAAGACAACTTTATTGTTGTTCTTCATGATAATTTTAGTTGCAATGTTTGTTTGTTTTTTTTCTGGGTTATACTGAACTTTGGAAGCCTGTCTTGTTTCCCGTATTTTCCTGTTTTATGAATTGATTCATTTGTAGGGAGCATTGGCCGCAACACCTATCTTCTAGCTCTTTACAATTGCATTCATGTGGAGCGAGGGAGATGTATTTGGCAAGGCGTACGGCGGTTCGGCAATTTAAGTTTTCTGATCCCTTTGTTGCCAACTTCTATAGTGATTTGAAACCTTTCTACCATTTGCAGTTGAGTGGAAATGATATCTTTTTCACACAGGTATTCCTTTTGCTGAAGTTTTTCATTTTCTTTTATTTGTTGGGTCATTTCATCTAAATTAGTTTTTGTTTTCATCCTTCATTTTTATCCCTGGCGGCTTTTAAATGGTTAGGGACTAGAATTTGAACATATATTTTGCCCACAATCATTTTGACATGCATTCTGCTGATTGTTATTAATATGAAATGATGACTAGGGGTCTCATTTACAAATGGTGAATATGGATCGGGATCTATGTGGAGAAGACCATGTAACTACATTAATTGATCACAATGCAAGAATTACTTGTATGAGGTAAGATTTTTTGTAGGCTACTTCAAATATTTGATTTCTCATTTTTATTCCAATACTCTCCCCATAATACAGAGGAATAGGAAGGGAAAAGAGAAGTAAAAAATGAAAAGAATAACACATAGATGCTTAATGAACAGTCAAATTTTTGACAGCTCAAAGTTTGAAATATTGAAATGATGGTAAAGTGAAATCAATATCTTTAAGGGCATGTGTTCATCAACTGCCCTTCCCTTTAGTTGCTAAAAGAGCAGTAAATTTAAAATGAAATCCCATTTATTGTTTTCAGGGTTTTACTATGACAGATAATTCAAATCTATCCAACCTTAAAACATGGCTGCATGAACATGGAAGAATTTGCTTGCGTTTGAATACTAATAATAAAATGCAGGTTGTTTCCCCTTAATGACATGTCCTTGTTTCGAGATGAATTAGAAGGGGATCAAAAAGTTTTGGTTACCTCGAGCTGTGATCACTCCATTCGTCTATGGCAAAAGGTATATCTCACTACCAATGTATGAAGCCTTCATCTGTGTATAGATGGTTGAATGGTTATATTTATGTTTTTGTTTGTTTTCATTTTTAGGATCTGTCCACAGATTCACTAATAGCTCTTTGAAATCTTTTTCGTTTTCTTTCTTTCTTTTTGCCTTCTGCACTATTGTTCATTGTATACTCATTGCACTACCTGAAAGTGGACTAAAACTAAAGTTTAAAAACATCCGAGCAAGTGGTATATACAAACAGCTTAAATGTCTAGTTATACTGGACCCTCACCCACACAAAAGAAAATGAAGCTCCTTGGAGAGTTGATGTGGCACTCCCTGAAGAGGGTGGGGTCCAAGTTTTATGTTCCACTACGATTTCAGTGATAGATATATAGACTAATTGAATCAGTGATAGTATAATTTAGCTAGTTATAAGATATCATTTTGAGTATTTGGTGGCAATTTTCTTTTCTATGGCCTGCCTACACTTGATGAAATAACTTGCAAAAGATTTTGTAGGATAAGTTACAGACTGTGCATCATCAAGCCTATTTGATGATACCCCTCTAGCTCTGACTGACAGAAAGTTTGTGGATATTAGTGTCCGCATCTAAACATGTCTGTTAACTTTTCTTCTCTGAATATGTTGAATATAATCCATTTAACACTCCCATCAAAACATTTAACTTTTTATGCTGCAGATGATGAGGAATCTGATAAATCAGTTTCTGACATTGTGAAACTTGAGGTACTTCACTATAAATGCAAGATTTATTTGATTTCTTTCTATTATCCACGTTGTCTAATCGTTCCTTAGAGTGATCTTTCACATAGGATGAATCTTAACAAAGTTGAGGAGTTGAATATTTATTACTTTGTTCTGAATCATTTCCTGTTTTGTCAATATTTTTAGTATAGATTAACTTGTGAACAACTATGATGCACATGGTTCTTTTTGCTTATGTATATATAAAAAATGAATCATACATTGTTATTGTTTTGATATTGATATATAATTCATTTTTGAAGATATTAAGTAATTGACTTTTTCTGGTAAATTCTTTTGATATAATGCTAGTTGGTTCTATGAACTACAGCTAGTATTGGTGGTTATATTGGGAAATAATGTAAATTTATAATTATTTTTTTTTAAAAAAAAAAACATTCTATACATGCGCTTAAAGCGCATGTAAAGGGGCCACCTGTACATGCGCTTAAAGCGCATGTAGAGGTACATACCTCTACATGCGCTTAAAGCGCATGTAGAGGCACATCTACATGCGCTTTAAGCGCATGTATAGCCCCCCTCTACATGCGCTTTTTAAAAGCGCATGTAGAGCCTTTACCAGCGCCCCCCTCTACATGCGCTTTATAAGCGCATGTAAAGGCCAAAATAAGCGCATGTAAATGGGGTAATCTGTGGTAGTGTTACGTCATATGAAAAATTATAATATCTAAAATATCTCAACAATTTATAAATCATGGCTGAAATTGACACAATTGACCTGTGAACTTATGAATTATGTGTGAAAATGACTATTGAGATGTGAATGAGGAAGAACTAACAATTTTTTAGACTTAAATTTTGTTTTGTTTGCTTAGACTGTAGTGTGATTTAAAAAAAAGGTTAAATATAACTCACAAATCACAAGATTTTTATGAGTTTATTGTGCTAACTTAACGCTATTTACATAACGAAAATGCAATATTAGCCCCTTATGATAAAATAAAAATGTTTTCATTTAGGTACTTAATAAAGAATTGTGTGAAATGTAAAAAACAAAAAAAGAGGTGTTATTAGTAGTATAGTAATAGTAGTACTAGTTGTTGTGAATTAATGTGTTTATAAAAAAAAGTTGGAACTTGGAACAGAATATAAAGATAATTGAATTGAATCAGTTTTGGAAACTCAAGTCATAATAAAGAAAATAGTCAAGTCATTATTATTGACTTATCTTAAAAATAGAATAATAGAAGTCGTCTTTTACATATGTATTATAATGAAACTTTTCTCGAAATTATATGACATCCTCTCATAATCTTTTTAATGACTCAAAATAACAATAACATGAGGAAAACTCAATATATTGTTGCATTAAGATATTTTATAACAATCGAATGAAGGTTATCGAAATAATAATTGGGTCAAACATATTACATATATCCTTATTAAATGAGAAATATCTATTAAGTGAACAAGATACCTTCAAGTGTATACATGTACGTATAATTATATATTATGGCTCAACATGTATATTTTCTTCCATTTTAAAAATGATATTTTTGGAATGCACCAAAAAATTTTGTTCTAGATAGTGATGCGAACATCTGAGACGAAAAGTTTTAGATTGACCCCAATCGATAGGAAGGAAAGAAATTGATGCAATATATGTAAAAAATCATCAAAAGCTTGACTCATGTCAAATACGTATTTTACATCGGTCTTTCTATTGTGGAAATGACGTAAAAAATGTCACACCATTCTTACCAATTCAATAAATTCTAGAAGACTCGGTGTATAAAATGTCATATTTGTAGTGACGGTGATTCTAATATTAATATATAGTTTTGCATTCATCTTAAATATATATAATAAATTAATTTAATTTTACATTTATTATTTTTTTAACAAAATGATGTGTGAACTTGTGAATTATTAGTAAAGTTCACCAAAGTCATCAAGGGAGACATTAGCATTGGCCTCAAAGAAAACGACGTCATCATCAGTACATTCCACCATGATTATGTGCCCTTGCCTATGACGGCTGGCAAAGGGATAGAACACAGGAGTCTCAGCCAATGCTTTTCTGATAATCTCAACTGCATCTTTTCCTCTCATTGAAGGATTACCACTATAGAACTGTATCACAGGAATTTGGAACCTAAAGTTCCCATGGTCGTCTATGTCAGACAATAGCTTCATTGCACGCAGTGTCGCCTTTGCCGAAACAACTAGCTCCAGTGGACGATGATGTACTGTGAAGGAAAGAGCTGGTGGTGCCATTATGGAATATGCAAGGTACTATTTGGTTGATTATGTTGGAGTATGCTTTTATATTACATGCTAAAACAGTTAAGTGTGGTTGTATGCAATAGTCAACTGAGCATACAAGTTGGTCACGCAACTATAATTAAAAGCCAACGTAACTAAGTATACAAGTGTATGATTTTTTATAATTCTGATAAAACTAATTATCATAACAATTTGATTATACAATTAGCAAATTGCATGTAGATCGGGAAATAAATTTGAGAAAATTACACTTACGTCATATGAAAAATTATAGTATCTTAAATATCTCAATTTATAAATCATGGATAAAATTGACATTATTGATGTGTGAACTTATGAATTATTAGTGAAAGTGACTATTGCGATGTGAACGAGGAAGAACTAACAAGTGGTGGTGGTGGTGACCAATTACTATACGGGCAAGCCTCAAGTTCATCTCCGAAAGCTCTAGTTCCACTTGACTCAACTAATAAAATGACTTGAGTCTACAAATCTTGCATATTTTTATTAGATAATTCCTGGTATGCAAAAGATTCAACAGGACTTAAAAGCCACTAATCTCGCAATGATTCTAGTATTGCATACTATTGAAGAAAAAATATGGGGCAATGGGAGACTAGAGCTACTAATTTGCAATCCTTTCCCGGACCATGCACTTATGTGTATTTCTTAGCATTTTTACCAACAAGTCAATTAAGATCACCACCAATAAAAACTTTTCTAAATGTAGGTTTTCGTTGAATCAATGCCTCTAATTCCTCTTAAAATTGCTACTTTAGATGTTCATCTGCCCCAACATGAGGAGCATAGACACTAATAATATTTAATAGTCTCCTATCCTCGCCTACTACCATTTTCATGGTTATGATTCTATCTTCAGTCCTATTAATTTTGACCACAATTTTCGTCAAGTATTCATCCACATAGATGAACCATTCTTAGAAGTCACTTTACTCATGTGCCAAAGCTCATATTTGCCAATGTCCTTAGTTATTGCTATGATCCATTTGATTTCATGTAGACATAGGATGTTTATGTTTCTTTTATTCATGACTCCTACTACCTTCTAAAATTTATCTTCCAAAGTAGTAATGTTCTAAGTATTACATCTAATCATACTCTTATCAACTAGCTTCTTTAGCCGCCTTCATCCTGGAGAGAGGGTTACCTTTTGTTCATTTTACACTACACATCCGGACAATGATGTAGCGGTCCTCGTTCACTTCTCACTCTATGCGAGCCATAGAGTGTGTTGCTATCAGCTAGTGACCTATTGTTACCACAACTCTCTTCCTTTGCCTATGCTTGAGGTCAGCTATAATTATTATAGTTAGAGTATTCCTCACAAAATATTAAATGGACATAATTTTAAAATTTTGGCACAAAATAGTTGGAATCAAACAAAAATAATGATACAAGAAGGTGGCAAAGCAACGAATATTAGGGATATATTAGGGATAAAACATCGTAAGAAATTTGAACTAGTTGATAATTGAGAGAAGCACAATAAAATCTGGAAAAACAAACAAAAATAAGAATTTTTTTAACAATAAAATAGAAGTTGGATAACAATTAAATAAGTAACACTCTAATAAGTTAGAGTGCGCATACTAAGTAACTATGTGGAGCTTCTAAGTAAATGTTTATCCTAAATAAAAATAAAAATTTAATTAGTAACACTCTTATTTGACTATGTAGGCTAAAAAAGATTTTCTTTTCGGCATATATATTCTTATTTTCCATTTGATTTCTAACTGTCCTATTTTATTTTGAATTAAACCCCCTCTCTCCACCACTGAGAAGACCTCTAACCCAAATTCTGCTCTCATCCCTTTTCAGTGGGGCAAGAAGAGTTGTTTATTTTAAAGGAGAAGTGCCAAACCAGAGATATGAGAAGAATCTTTGAGCATTTTAGAGAGATCATATTGGCAGCAGCAGAAGAGAGGAATCGGAAATAACTTCTTTGGTCAAATTTATGAATTTGTCTTAACCCTTTACAAAATAAAAAAGAATTTGAAACTAATGGGATAATGAATATGTAGGTGTTATTAAAAATTTTATAAAACTACTTAAACTCGAAGACCCTTTACATTCTTAACCTCAAAACATATTATTTTATTTTAGGTTCAAAATTAAAAATTATAAAAAAACATATTAAAATTTTATGAAACTACTCAAACTCGAAGACCCTTTACATACTTAACCTCAAAATTATAAAAAAAGAGCACAACTAATCAATAAATATATTTTCGCTGTCATATTTTATGGAGTGAATTAAATCATGAATTACTTTTTTTAGCTGAACCAAATCTTGAGGGTTCTTGCTTATTAAATCATTTTTAGCTGAACCAAATTTTAAGAGCCATCCAATTTATTAAATGTTTATCATTATTATTGGAGAAATCGACTTAATTTGCGCTGGGGCACATGCGCTGTTGGACATATATTTGGCAATAGTGAGTATTATATGCTTACATAAAACTAAGCTTCCAAGCTTTGCAGATCTTTGGTAAAATCAAAAAGATTTGCAGATCTGACTTTTATTTTTTTTTTTTATTTTCCATAGGTGTTTTTTATATAATTTTGAGTTTAAAATAAAAAAAATGTAGTGTTCAAACCACTTAACCATAATTAAAACGAATTAACCATGATTGCAGATCTTATAGCGAAAGGTCAACTATAATATATCATTATCAGCTATATCATCCATTATTTCATAAAGTACTCCATAATATAACATAATTAACCACAAATCATCATTCAATTTGTTAAATTAGCAGTTAGCCTCTAGATTAAAATTTGAGACGTTTGAATGGAAGAGGATAAAAGTAAAGATGAAAATGGAGTGAAGAAAGTGTGTGGCACTGTGTGCAACTGAGGTAGGGTGCGCTTTGACAAAATGGAGTTAGGTTTGGAGGTGTTTAAGTACAGTTGAATGCATATTCATAATTACGTAGTGCAGAATCACGCGTGAATTTTGCTATGGATAGCCACTAGCAAGACAAAATAGTTTGTAAGGGAAAACTTACTAAGCAAGCTAAGTATATACAATAACCCTACTTTGTATCACAAAATGCGTGACAAAATATTTCCATAATACGTCTCCAAAGTTGTCCATGCTTCTTCTTTCACTTATCAATGGTGCCGCAAGCACTGGGAATTTTACAGGCTAGATATATTTATTTGAGATATTATAATTTTGGGAGACTTAAGTGTGCTTTTTCCTAATTGCTTTTCCTGCACTTAAATTTTGTTAATTGCATAATCAAATTGTTTTCCGTCAGAATATTAAAAAAATCCTCGATTTCTCTTAGTTGCTACTCCTATTTCCTAGTTGCGTGGCCCAACTTGTGTATATAAAAAATCCTCGAAACTTTGCTGCCTCTTAGCTATTTAATCTAAACGAGTCAAGATCAAGGCGTATAGCCTTCATCGTAACCAAACAAAACGAGACGATCATCCCATAATGGCAACTTCAGGTCTCTCCTTCACAGTGCATCGGCGCCAGCCAGAGCTAGTTGCTCCTTCAAAGGTGACACCACGTGAGGTCAAACTTTTGTCAGACATCGACGACCAAGGTTTTGTTAGGTGCCAAGTTTCGCTGATACAGTTCTATGCTGGAAATCCTTCAATGAGAGGAAAAGATGTAGTTGGAACTATAAGAAAAGCTTTGGCTGACACTCTTGTCTTTTACTATCCCTTTGCTGGCCGCCTCCGGGAAGGGCCTAACCGAAAGCTCATGGTTGACTGTACAGGCGATGGTGCAATTTTCATCGAGGCTGATGCTGATGTCACCCTGGATGAATTTGGTGATCTTCATCCTCCTTTTCCTTGCTTTCAAGAGCTTCTTTATGATGTCCCAGGAACTTCAGATATTATAAATACTCCGCTTATTCTCATTCAGGTTTCTTTTTAATTTTTAGAATTATTTATTTGTATGATTATATTATGTATTAATTTAAAAGTTTATAAGTCATGTTTCTTTTATAAAAATAATAAAAGTAGGAAAGATAGAATTTAGAATGTCTTAAATTTACGTCGTTCATACAATAATAAATCAGAGATAAAAACCGTTGTATAAGACGTATTTGACCACAATTTGAGCTTTTGATAAGTTCACAGCCTTTTTTATAACAAAACTTCTTGGTGTATGACCATGATGTCATTTATAAAACGGAATAAAATACACATATTTAAATGTGTGTGTGTGTTTGTGTGGTTAAGGGACTTTTTCACTTGGGCAAAAATAATTGTGTTCCGAACTAAATCAAGATATACGTGAAATATGTTTGATGGAACTTTTGAGAATATTCATTCGATTATTATAAAATAATTATTTTGTTAAATAAAACTCGCTAATTCGAAACTTATTAGCAATTGACATATCAGGACTCGAGGGGTAGGAATGCTTCCCACATAGAAAGAGTTATTCACTCTCCCAATGTGATCTCACTTACACACTTAATGCAATAATATAAGTGTGTTATTTTTCAACATAACTGCTATTTTAAACCTTTAAAAATATCAAGAGAGAATATCATATAATTTTTTTAAAAAAAGCTTTAATTCAAAGATGGCAAACGTAAATATTTATTGAAGGTGCAATACTATAGATAGTAAATTGTAAAAGAGGCACTCAACATCATGATAATTTTGAGGGAGCAAAAATATAGATGGTAAACCAAAATGGAGCACCTCAGCATCTTTGTTCTTCACTCTCATAGTGTTGGTTGCCCCTTTTACAATTTACCATATATATTATTCCACCTTTTACAATTTGTTTTATATATGAATCTTTTACAATTTACCATGTATTGTTTTGTTCCATTTTGGTTTACCATGTATATTTTTGCATCCTCAAAATTACCATGACTATAAGTGCCCCTTTTAAAATTTACGATGTCTATATTTGCACATTCACCCTTTCAAGATATGCTAATAAGGACATAATCATGCTTTCTTTAATTGTTTAAATTGAATTTCCAAATTCAATTCAATGCATGCTATATTTTGTTCCAAGTTTCTATAAATAAGCATTAACACATCTCCTGAATCTATAGGTAACTCGATTGAAGTGTGAAGGTTTTATTTTTGCTATTCGCTTAAATCATACCATGAGTGATGCTATTGGTATGGTTCAATTTATGAGTGCATTAGGAGAAATCGCTCGTGGTGCACATCAACCTTCAATTCTACCAGTATGGTGTAGGGACCTTCTAAATGCCAGAGACCCACCATCTGTAACATGGCCTCATGATTATGAAGAAGTCTTTGAATATGATAGCAAAGAATATTCAATCCCCATCATGGACAACTTGGTTTCTCGTTCTTTCTTCTTTGGACCAAACGAAATTTCTTCAATTCGCTCTCAAATACCTCATCACCTCCTTGAATCTTGTTCTAACTTTGAAATCATCACTGCATTCTTATGGCGGTGTAGAACAATGGCTATTCAACCTAATGATGATGATAAAGTTCGTATACTATATCCTATGAATGTTCGTTCCAAATTCAATCCTCCTTTGCCGAAAGGTTTTTACGGCAATGCCATTGCCTTACCTGTGGCCATTTCCAACGCCGGGGAATTACAAAGGAGCCCATTACGTTATGCTTTGGAGTTAGTGAATAAAATGAAAGGTCAAGTGACTGAAGAGTACATGCACTCTTTTGCAGATTTCATGACAATCAAGGGACGACCTTCTATCAATGTGGTAGGGCTGTTTGAGGTGTCAGATGTAACCCGAATAGGATTTGGTGACGTTGATTTTGGGTGGGGAAAGGCTTTGTTTGGCGGTCCGATGTTTGCAACCCCGTCACAAGTGTTTACATAGCTTACAAGAATAAGCAAGGGCAAGAAGGTATAGTAATACCGTTTTGTTTATCTAGCGAGGCCATGGAGAGATTTGTGATGGAGCTAAATAGAATGCTCAAAACAAAATTGATTACTTCATCATTATAAGTGGATCTAGTTTAAGAGTTGTGTCGCATGACTTGATGATCTCCCGTCCTTTTCATTCTTCCTTCCTCGCCTCTCACTCCTCTTTTTCAAGAATAAGCCTCACTCCTTAAGGGACCTCTCTAGGTTTGTTGTTGCATGTTGGGGTCACTCTTCAAAATTTCAATTCAAGGCAAAATGGTTACAATATCGGATCAGAGCCCTTCTCTAAGGAGCCTATGCGTAATTTATTGTCTAGTAGTAGCATATAATGTATAAATGAAGACATTGTATTTTTATGTCCAAAAAAAAAAAAGAAGACATTGTATTTGATTTTCTTTATGTGTCAAAAGTTTGTTTGAAATGTGTAAAAGTGCTAATGGCTTGTTTTCATATTTTTCAACGAAAAATGAGATGACTGATGAAAAGTTTGTAAAGTAGTAATGAGACCTCAATGTTATGCAGCAATATAATATTCCAGAAATATTAGGCCTAGACCTAGAATATAACAATTAAAATAAAAAAATGGAAGTAAACTACCCTAACTAAGCTCGTCCCAAATCAAACTCTATCCATTTTTCTTGGAAAAAAGAAGATTTTCATTACACTAAGAATAAGATAGAGGCAGCAACATATGACTAATATGGAGATTGGAAATTAATGGATTTTAGTGGGAATTTGGAGTTGAAGATGAAAGTAGCTCATAGAGAGATTATTGGCTACTGAAATATGAGATATTAACTTAGGAATTCGAGCAAGTAGATGGTAGAGAGATATCTTTTGCAACCAAGATTAGACATATTCATAAAGATATCCGGTTTGATACATATAAGGAAACCGATGGCTTCGAGTGATAAGCCTCCTAGGCCTTTGCAAAGTCCGCTTAGCACTTGGTAGACTAGAAATTCTGGGTGACTACTTATTTAATTATTGTTGATTTTATTTCGTTATTCGTTCAAATTTGACTTGTATGTCATGATTTCTCTATAAATAATTCACAAATAAAATTGAAAATTAAAAAATTAATTATATTTAAAGTTGAATCATTTTGGAATAGCAAAAAACAATTAATTTAAAATACTAAAAATTTTAAAGTAGCATAAATATTATATTCATACTCTTTACATCCCATATTATAAGGTGGTTTTAACTAAATCACACACTCCCAATATTTTTTAAAAAACAAAAATTATGTTGGAGATAAAGTTTTGTTTCCAAAAATACCCTTATTTATAGAAAAATAAGAGAAAAGTGATTAAAAGGATGAAAGACAATATAGAGAATAGTGATAAGAAGTGGATATGTGGGGATAAATGATATGACATGTGAGAGAAAAAAAATTAGTGGTAATATTGGAAAAATGACAATTATGCGGCTAGGTTGTTCTCTTGAGGGAGCTAGCTAGAAAGTGTGGTATATTCGCAATTGGTAACTATATTAACCTTTGGTCAAATTGATTCCAACACTATCTTATATTATGGGAAAAAATCATTAAAAAAGGTTCACCTTATAATATGGGGTGGGTGAAAAAAGTAAAAATATTAGTAAAAATAAAAACAACTTAAAAATAATTGAAATTAAGAAATTCAAATTAATTTGATCTTTAAATTGAAATAATTACTATGGTTTTAATAAAAATAATAAATGATAAGAAAGTTATTTTTTATTGCATTCTGGAATTTCTTTATCTTTTTTATTTTTCAATACTAACATTATTATTAGTTTATTATTAATTTGATAGTTGTCATCAGTTGATTTGATTTGTCAAACTTTTTTGATGCTGGTGTACAAATATTTTCAAATATTTCTTTAGGCTGGATTCACGTGAAGGATGTTGCAAATATTCATATTCCAAGCGTTTGAGATATCTTTTACTAGCTAAAGATATTTATTGGTTGAGATTTCTTTCACATTTTGAAGATTTTGCATGCGCTGCAACCAACAATACAATTTCCGGAGATGTATATGTTAATTCAATCTCCATGAGCTACCCCTAGCTACCCCTCTCTCTCACATGTTAATTTCACTTGTCTTAACTATGCCTCTTTGATATACTATCCGTCCTATTTATAAGTCACTTATATTATACTCCCCCCGGTCCTAAATATAAGACCTAATTGACTTTTTTGGAAAATCCTAAAAAGCAAAATAAGTTAACGTATAAATAGATGGGAAAATGACATATAAAGTCTGCCCAATTGGAAAAAGGACAATTGAGGTGGGTAAATTGTGTAAATGACAAGTTGGGTCATTTGAACTTAAAACAAATTACCACATTTGGGGAAAAGACTAAAGTGTCCTTTACTAATCTAATATACTAAAACACAACCAAACATGAATCCCACACTAAACAAAAAGAAAAAAACACCATGCCCACACCCACTAGAAAGCAAAAATGAAACAGAGAATGAACACAAAACCCTAACGGTGACGGTGAAGGTGACGGAGCTAACGGCGGTGGACGTTGGGTGACGGAGCTAAGGTATTTATCCTTCTTGGGTGGAGGTTAGGAGGTATTTACACATCAACAACTTTGTTTTCTTCTTCCTTTTTGGGTTGAAAATTGTTGAGGACTATAATAATTCATGATCAAAAGAAAAGCTAATACAAGATGAAGATTGAAAAACTACTCTCTTCAAGTTTATTTGGTCATTGTGTCTTTTAGGGTATGAAATAGAAAAATTATGTATATGTATTGTATAACCCTAAAACCTTGTCTGGAATTTAATGGTGGAAGAAGAAGTTCAGGTGGACTTAGATGTAATGAAGATGATGAAGTAGATGTTCATTCACTGTTGCATTGATTAGGCTTTGGAAATAAAAATGCATGTTTCTATGGTTAAAATGCATGCGACAGTGGTTAATACTCATGTTACTGTGGTTATTCGGCATGTTATAGGGAAGCAAAAATGGCACATCAAGGTAAAGGGGAATTGGTGTGGTTATTGTGGACGATGCAGTGGTTAAAATGGAAGCGTAATTGGTTAAATCATTCCACGTCCACAGGCGCCTGACAACCCCACCAAATACTCAGGGAAGTTAACGTGGGTAAAGGGGAAGCTGATGTGGTTATTTTGGACGATGCAGTGGTTAAAGTGGAAGCGTAATTGGTTAAACCATTCCACGTCCACCTGGACCAAACTGTAAAAACAAACCCACAGCCGACGGTGAGGAAGAAAGGAGTTGGAGGATGACTGAGGCTGTGGACGGAGGAGATCGAAGAAAGATTTGGAGGCTGGCGGTGTGAAGTGAGCTTTATAAGAGAAAGGAATGGGGAGAAAGATATAGTGAGTCGGCGGATGGCGAGGCCGACGGCGAGGAAGCACCAGAGATTGGCGACGGCGGCTGCGCGAGGAAGGAGTAAGATGTGGGGTTTCAAAGAGATTTAGGATGATGTGTGAGGCAGGAAGTGGGAGCTTGATGAAGGGACTGGCTGGCCGGCGGAGTGGAAGGGTTGCCGATATGGTGGGTTTTGAAGTGAGAGTGAGGTGAGATGATGGAGAGATGAGGAAGACAGGGAGGGAGACCGATGATGGGTGGGGGTGGGCTAGTTATGGTTTGATTGTTGTTTTGAGAGGGAGGATGAGTAAGTGAGATTTTAAGGGTAATTAAGTCTTTTCACCAAATGTGGTAATTTGTTTTAAATTCCAATGACCCAACTTGTCATTTCCACAATTTACCCACCTCAATTGTCCTTTTTCCAATTGGGCTGTCATTTTCTCTAAATAGATTTACCTAATTTATTCATTTAAACTAGTTTATTTTACCTATAAACTAATGAATAATCTAAAAATATTTCAAATATGTCATAATTTAATAACCTATTTTGCAACCTTAGTCTCTCTAAAAAAGTCAACTAGGTCTTATATTTAGGACCAGAGGTAGTATAATTCACACCATATTATCAATACTGGACTGAACCAGATGGTCCGACCTATCGGACCATCACAACGGCTTGACACACATGAAATAACTGTTTTTACAATTCAACCGTGATGAACCGGCTTAAAATCGGGAATCAGAACGGTTGAACTGGCTGACTCATTTTCAGCCACCAGAAAAAGTATGGGAAAAAAATATCAAAACCAATATATTTTTCTGTAGAAAAGAGATCAAATCGTAAATCTCAAATGTGTAAGCATTTATTCCTTTCCTAATATATATTATTGTTTAATCGTAAATATATATTACTGTCATATATATTAGTATTGTATCCGCTTTTTTCCATAAGCAAATACAAAAACTTGATTTATTTTTGAAGTTTTGAATGATTATATTTTTTCTTGATCAATGGTCTCCTAGTAATCATTAAGATATTTAACCATCAGAATTTGCTTCTATGTTTATATGTAAGCTATATTTAAAAGTAAATTAAATTTTCTTTAATTATTACATCATTTATTCGATCATTAGTCTGACCGATCTGACAGTGCGAACCATGACCCGAAGCCCTCTTCGGTTCTCCTTCCCATCTTGCTTTTTCAACATTGATTCCCACACAAGGAACCTTAAATCTCATTAACTTTCCACTAAAATCCAAGAAATGTCCTACTAAACCCATATTTAATACCCACTACATCACAAGACAATAAAGTCAATATATACTACCTCCGGTCCTAAATATAAGACCTAGATGACTTTTTTTGGAGAGGTTAAGGTTGCAAAATAGTCTATTAAATCATGACATATTTTATATATTTTCAGATTATCCATTAGTTTATAAGTAAAATAAACTAGTTTAAGGGAAAAAATCAGGTAAATCAATTTTATAATTAACTTATTTTGCTTTTTTTAGGGTTTTTCAAAAAAGTTAATTAGGTCTTATTTTTAGGACCGGAGGGAGTAATAAATAAGGGGCAAATTTATGCATTCAAATGGAAGTGATTTGTATATTGAACCAAGAAAAACCTTCTCTCTCTGCCATATAAACAGGACTAGAGGAGTATACATTACTGGAAATTAGGTATTTAACGACCATGATTAATGAACAAAAAAGCACTTTGGTCGCTGAAAACAAACGTGATGGCAAAGCATGAAGTTTTAAAGTGTAGGTGATACTTTCATCAACCACACTTTCAAAGTTTTGGTCGTCGAAAGTGGATAATAACGACCACAACTTTAAAAGTGTGGTAGTTGAAAATGTGGAAACTTTCAACGACAAAAACTATAAAAGTTTTGTCGTTGATTATCCACTTTCAACGACAAAAACTCCAATATTTTGGTCGTTGACAAATCTCCATCCTATTTTTAAGGTAAATATCCAAGAGTGAATGAGATTGTGATGGCCACCATTTGCTTCAATTCTAGATATATTTTCAACCAACAAACTTAAGAAATGAGGGGCAAATTAATCTGAAAAAGAATCTGTCCAAAGATTTAAGAAAAGGCCGTCGTATATGTTAACTATCCAAAGATTTAAGAAAAGGAAGTAATATATATTAACTCGTTCACAATATAATACAATATAATATCAACCAATTTCCCACCTTTTCTACTAAGCACCAACAGGAAAAATGTTAAACATATTGGTGCCTACCGAATTTCATTGGATGAAAGTGTAAGGAAAACAACAATAAGAACGGAGAAATAATGTATAGTGTAATCTATATACCTTAGGAGCCATCCATCGATATATTCCAGTTTCAGTTGTCATCACCCGAGATTGGGATTGCACCAACTCCAAAATCAGCAAACTTTACCACCTGTTGAAGAAAGATACAAGATTTTACTATCTGAACAAAAAAGATGCTTTACTTTTACCTAAAAATTAAAACATACTCCAATCCATTTGGTCCCCTAAATTATTTATTTCCCGCCAAAGCATAAGACACGACCACACATAAGAAGGGGTTTTTTCCTGCCAAAGCATAAAACAGTAGTACTTTATGAAATTTAATACACACCTGACCTGATTTCATAAATAACTAATTTGCTTTTCTCAATCTACTCTAATTATTAATTACAATAGCTCATATAAGAAGGAAGATAGTAACAACTTACCGCCTACTAGAGTGCTAATTTTGTTCTCCTTTTGTCTAGGTCTAGTGCGATGAATCGAGTGGGTGACTATTCCTTACTCTTGTGTGGCAAAGATAGAGAGAGCATCAAAGAAGACAAAACACTAACGATTTTTGGTACGGATGGAGAGAACAGAGTATACCATGTTCCTCCACAGCTTGATTTGCGAGATTCAGTGGCTGTTTTGGAATGATTGATGAGGAAGAATGTGAAGTATGAACTTAGAATGATGACTTAGAATTAGAATACGGGTTTTGGGTTTTTCTTGCTTGTTTTTGGTCTTTGCACGGGAAATGAGAAAAAGGCATTAAATGATCATGTGCGTGCATAGGAATATAGAGAACTAAGAAGAATAAGAACAGGCATAAGGCTTTATTAGGTGTGAGTGGAGTGGGAAATCATATGGGTGAGAAATTAAAACTTACTATAGGAAATTAAAACACTGTATCTTCTATACTAAACCACAAAGGTATGAAACCAATGTTAGAATCTTAAGTTTTGATGAAGACTAAAACATGAAAGAGCATAATGAACACTTAGGAAGAATTAGATGAAAGTTAGAAATCCCAAGTTAGAACACAATCGGATGTAAAATCACAACCGAATGACTTAGAGCAAAAACAACGTAAGTAGCGCTTGCGGATGTAGTACGCATCCCATAGCGGAAGTCAATTGAACACTAAGTCTGATCCTAGTAAACCGAGTCTAAGTAGAATAGCTTCCCATAGCAAAAATGCTTCCCATTACACTTGATTATATTACTCTGTTGGACTAACATTTGAGTGCAGAACTTAGATTCACTTCCGATGGCAAATGAGCTTCCGATAGTGAACACTCTTTGCATTACACATACATGGACTAGCACTTGCAGAACGAAGCTCTTACTTCCGGTAGCCAAAATCCATCTGATAGCAAGTACAAGAGTCAGAGACCGTACAAGTGCTCAGATGTCAGAATTGCTTTTGTCAGAGCAGTATTGTCAGGACTACTTTTCAGAGCTAAAGCAAGTCAACCCTGTTAAGCATTAATGAGTATTAATGAGGACAACGGTAACAAGGGTTTAACGGCTAGATTCAAACGGACTTATTGCCACTCAAGCTTCTGGTGTATTAGAGGCCACTATAAAAGGAATAACTTCATCATTTATGAACTAGACATCTCTCACCAACCAAGAACAACACACGCAGTTATTGAGAGAGAACTAAGAGCCTTCAAGCATAATACCCAGAGAATATTCAGAAAGCTTTAAAGTCTAAAGAGCACTTAATACCTTGAGAGTTATTCTTATTGTTATCATCTTGTACTCTTTGTATTTAAGTCTCTACATTTATTGAGAGCATTCATTGTACCTAAGTGTGTAACACAATCTGTTCATTAAGTGAACTCTGTAGTAAATCCTTTGTGTAAAGGTTGAACCCTTGCAGGTAGTAAGGGGGAGTGAGTAAGGTTGCAAGTTAGCCCGTAAAACTTGTGGTTGTAAGGTTGCAAGTTAGCCCGTAAAACTTGTGGTTGTAAAGGTTGCAGGTGAACCCATTGAAAACCTGAGAATTAGTGGAACTCAATCAAAGGATTGAGAACTGGACGTAGGTCAAGAGTTAGACCGAACTAGTATAAAAGAATTTGTGTTAGTGTCTTTATTTTGTATTGTTTTTGTAGCACAATTCACCCCCCTCTTGTGCATCCTCACTTTCAACCAAAATATTCTAAAATGGTTCTCATAAAATATTGCCTATGGTTTAAATTCAAAGAACTTTAGACAAACCACATTAAAAACAGGTTCACTGTGTAGAAGCAAAAAGAAGCTGGGATGAGCTTTTAAGGGATATATTGATGATTTGTTGTTCTCTCTAGATTTGTGTTCTGAGATAACAAATACTAACTTAGTGATATGATTTCGAGTTCGTGTTTCTATGTTTGCTTTGTCTGATGTTATGCTCTGTTTTGCTCAAAATAAAGAGTGATACTAAGTTAGTAACTTTACTCTAATAACTTAGCTTCATGTCTCTCGATTTCATTCCCGCTCTCGCTGAAACCCATTCACCACTCAGTTATGCTCAGTTTTGCTTAAGATAAATAGATGTATGTTTGCTTTCTGTTGTATGAGCTTGCTCTTGTATTCAAATGTTAAGTAAACAATGCTTGTAGTCAAAGGGTTAGCTCATAGCCAAAGGGTTAGCTCATTGGTTCAATTGTCTTCTATTCTTTGTAGTGAAGACAAGTGTGTAGCATGCCCATTTATGCATAAGTTAACAAGTTAACTTGTCTAAGTTGTTGGAAATGGATTAGGTTTGACAATGAATCGTGTTTGGATGGATGTGTTGCGAATTAGTGAAGAGTATCAAAAGGGGTGGAAGAGTTCATTGAATTTGCCAAAAGAAACACACCTAGAAAGAATGGAAGGTATCCTTGCCCCTGTATAAAAGTGTGTAAATGTTGACCGTAGAAGTCTCGAACATATAAAAAATAACCTTATTTGTGACGGGATCAATCGACGATACAAGAAGCTAAGTAACTTTGGCATGGGGAATTGAGAACTACCATACAAGATGTAAGAGCAGTGGAGGTGGATGAATGATATCCCCATTGTTAAATATGTTTCTTCCTATTTAAGTATTTGATAGTTGGGCGCCTCCCTTTTTCTTGGTTCTCAATTTGATAAAATCTAAAAGCAAAGTGGCAAACACCTTTTTTTGTTTGTTTTGTTCATCCCCATTGTTAAATATGTTTCTTCCTATTTTATTTCTAATATTGTGTGAGTAGCTCCTAATAAAAAAAGATCAACTCAATTGTAATACCTACCTTTTTATTACAACACTATTGCATTTTATTTAATTTATAAACACTTTTTTAAAAGTCAGGAGCCCAAAAATGTAACTAAAAAGATTTTCTTTTAAAATACCATATCATTTTAGTGAAAATATCATTTTTGATCTCATGTCCAATAGTTGGGAATTATTTGTGTACCTTAGAATAGTTATATACTATTCTTATTCATTGTCTAATAATTATGTATCATTTTTTGTCCTTTACCCTTAAAAGAATTTAGCCCAATGATATTTTGGTCATTTGCTTTTAATTTTGTTTGGACAATTTTAGACAATGTCCTGATTGGTTTTTCCATGTAATTTGCTATCACAAATTGTTCACAATGAAATATGATTATCTTTATTGGTCTTTAATTTTTTCCAAGACGATGAAATGAAAATTACGTAGCAGTAATTGACGTGAGTAATAGGCGGGCCAACCGCTATCGTGGCAAGTCATGAGCATGCATGCATGCCATTCGGCAAAAGAGGATTCATTGACACTCTTCAGTTATTCCACCTACTATTTAGATCTTAACCCACAAACTTTGACAAAATGATCCCAAAAGTACCTACGTCCTTACCTCATTTATTGTAAAACGTTTTGGCCACCATACATATATAGCCGCGCCCACTAGCATTCAATTGTCAGCTATTGATTACACATATATACGTGTCAATGAAATGCAGGTTTTATTTGGCACTTTGTTCAAAATGGTGCGTTAGAGACATTAATATTAATATAACAGGCTTGTGGTTCTCTTTATAAACAATGAGTTCAGTTCCTGAGTTTGAGAAGTGGATTGGGAAGAAGGAGAGAGAATGGAAAGTGACACAGGAAAAGGGAAGGTTGTTTGTGTCACTGGTGCTTCTGACTTTATTGCTTCATGGGTTGTTAAGCTTCTTCTTCTTCGTGGTTATACTGTCAAGGCCACGGTTCGTGACCCAAGTGAGTCTTTTCTCTTTAATACTCCCTCCATTCCTAAATATAAGATCACTTTAGGGATGAGAGCTTGTTCCTAAATATAAAATCACTTTCCAATTTAATTCAAGTTTCCCCCAAATTACCCCTATACTCCCTTCGCCCAAAAAATAGTGGATTGAAGAAGGTGAGAGGATATTTTTAAAACTTAGGTGAAGGGTATTTTGGAAATTTCATGTAATCCTAACTCATTGGAACGTCTTCCTTAATCTCTCCAAATTTACTAAAATGATCTTATATTTAGGATCGAAGGGAGTACTATATAACTAATTATAATATAAGATAAAATTTTCCTTTTTTTAGGTTAAGAAAAAATATTAGACCACTAAATAATTTGTACTTGCTCATGTCCTAAATTGAAGACATGTTAGTAGATTAAGGATATTAGTTATGTTAGTTAATTAGACATATTTTTCTCAAAGCACCCTCAATCATATAACTTAACTCACTCTCCTCTCTTTTACTTATTACTGTGGAGGAGATTAATGAGAGTAATTTTGGAAAAAAATGAATATAATTTAGAAATAGGTCTTATGTTTGGGATCAAAATCATCTCCACAGATATGTCTTATATTTAGAATATGTGGGAGTAGCCATTTTATAATTGAAGTAAATTATTTTTGACAAAAAAAAGGAAGGGCTTGCTTGGCTCAACGGCTCGCTTGCCGTGTGGTTTGAGGTCGTCGATTTGAATCAGCCTCTATTTATAAAAATATTCCATTTACCAGCACGCTCACCAAGTGGAGACTAGAACTGAGTTAACCCTTTTAGTTTTGACGAAAAAGATAAATATAAAGAATTTGAAATGATTTATTTTGCATTCTTAGTAATTTCAAAAGAAAAATGTAACTTAATGTTATAATTAGTACTCGAAGGGAGTAATCCCTTTTATACTGAATGGAAGTTCTGTATCATTGATTTCTTTGTTTTTAACTAAGAGGCGGGAGTGGAGATTTAACACTTGACATGCAATGCAGTCAAATTTTCCCCTGGTGATATTTGAGATGTATGCTTGTTAGTTGTTTTTGTAGTATTTTGATTTTGGGTTATGGCCTTATGGGTGTATATTGGGAATCTGCTGGATAGTTTACTTTTTAAGTGTTGATTTCTAGTCAATTTCCGTCACCCCTACAGGGAAACCTACAAACCAAAGAATTAGAAAGTGAAAACCACAGGAAAAGATAGCTAAACCATAGTTGATTTCAATTCAACAAAGTCCATCCATTACAGAAGAGAACTAAACTATTTATAGAAGTAGTATTCCTCTTCATTAAGAAAGCTAATGTCTTTCCTATTAAGAAACCTAATGAATTAAATTAAAGCAGTATCAAAAGTTGACCAAAAACAAACATAAATTTAACTAAAAAGTAAACTTAATCTATATACTGTTAGAATCTTAAGTTTTGATGAAGACTAAAATGTAGAGGATTAGACCAAGTGCCTAGGAAGCAATAGGATAACATAGGATCCCAAGTAAGAGTGCTTCCGGGTGAAGATCTACTTCCGGATAGATTAGGACTTGCGCATGCGGATGAATGTTTTCATCCCCCAGCATCAGCAAGTAAAATCACTGGGAAATAACTTAGTCCATGAGAATTAGGTACACAAAACCTTAAGACTAAGCTATGTTTCAATCGGAAGTGAGTTTGCTTCCTGTTAGACTTAGACTGGCGCAGAGCGATAGAATAGATATTACTCCAAGCGACAGTGAGTCTACTTCCCCAAGTGAAAGCGCTTCCTGTTAGAATTAGACTGGCGCAGAGCGACAGAATAGATATTACCCCAAGCGTCAGTAAGTCTACTTCCCCAAGTGAAAGCGCTTCCTGTTAGACTCAGACTGGCGCAGAGCAATAGAATAGTTATTACCCCAAGCGTCAGTAAGTCTACTTCGCCAAGTGAAAGCACTTCCTATTAGATTTAGACTGGCGCAGGTTGATAGACTAGATATAACCCCGAGCGTCAGCAGAAATGCAACATCAAGTGAAGTTGCTTCCTATTAGATCTTGACTGGCGCAGACTGATAGAATAGATTTCACCCTGAGCGTCATTGAGTTCACTACGTCAAGTAAAAGTGCTTCCGATAGCTTAGTGACTAGCGCTGAGTGTTGAGATGAAATACACTAAGTGTGAGTGAGTTATAGTGAACAAAGATCCTTCATCTTGTAGTTCTACTTCCGGATGTAAAAATGCTTCCAGATACATCATAGACCAAATCAGAACACAGTCTAAGTAAACTACTCCCCATAGCAAATAAACTTCCCACAGCATGTACAATTCTTATATATATTGCTATGTTGGACTAACCAGTATGTGCAGAACATGGTCACGCTTCCGGATGCAAATGAGCTTCCGGATGGAAAGACTCTTGACATTGGGACTCAGAGCTTAACACTTGCAGAGCAAGATTACCACTTGCGGATGAAAGATGATCATCCGTCAGCAAGAGTGCAAGAGTAAACATCACATACTCAGAAGTCAGAATGCTTTTGTCAGAGCAGAGGTGTCAGGACTACTTTTCAGAGATAAAGCAAGTCTACCCTGCTAAGCATTAATGAAGATGTACTTCTCAACGGTAACATAGGATTAACGGCACTATTCAAACGTTCATATTCAACTTGCCACCGAAGCCTATGAAGCCAAGTATAAAAGAGACATTCATTCAGAAGAGAAGATATGGAAGAAAGAGAGAGAACAGAGCAAAGTATCTGATATATCATATTCTTCATCCTATACATCTTCTACTACTCTCAGATCCAGATTTGTGATATTTTTCCGAGAGTGATTTTATTGTACTTAAGTGAGTAACATCATCCACTCTTAGAGAGAGTTAGTTTTGAGCTTAAGTGTTTAGCACAATCAGTTCATAGAGTGAACATAGTGTAAACTTACAATGTGTAAGGGGGAGCATTTAGAGGTTGTCTAAATCTCCATAGGTTGCAAGTTAGCCCGTAAAACTTGCATTTGTAAGGTTTGCAGGTGAACCCGGTGTAAAACCTGTGGGTTGTTAGGTGAACCCGTGCTCGTAAAACCTAAAGTGTAAAGGCTTCTCTTGTGCCCGGTTTAAACAAGAATAGTGGATTGAAAATCTCAGGTGGAGCCTGGGGACTGGATGTAGGTCTGGGTGACCGAACCAGGATAAATTTATGTGTGCATAAATTTACATTCAAACATTCTATTTTGCATCACATAACATACTGACTTGTGCATATCACTACTTCGTAAATATTATCACCAAGCACAAGCAGTCTTTCGAAAAGAAGAATCAAAAGATTTAATTTATTCTCTCACCCAATTCACCCCCCCCCTCTTGGGTGACAGCCACGTTTATCATTTGGTATCAGAGCAAGGTCACTTGTTTAAAGGATCCAACGATCTCAAGTGCAAAGACCTAGGCTGATTTGGGTTACAAAATGTGTTTTGAAGGTTTTGATCATACAATCCCACCCGTGTTAGAAAATGCTGATTTTTACTTATGGAAGGGAAGGATGAAAAGTTTTATACTATCCACTGATTTCAAAATGTGGGATGTTTTTGAAAAGGACTCTGATTTCAAACCAAAAGTAAATTGGACAGAAGAGGACAAAAGCTTATTTTACTTAAACCTTAGAGCAATGCAAATTTTGCACAAAAGTTTATCTGACAATGATTATCAGAAAATTAAACATTGCTCTAGGGCTATAGATATTTGGAACACTCTTGATACTATGTATGCTTCTAACCAATTTCTTGATGATAAGGCTGTCCAAAGCTCACTATGTGCTCCTTGTGAATCCACCGTTGATGAGCTACTGGATGGTGATGTAGTAGAAGCTAGTATCAGCAAAGAGAGAGTGGATCTCCGCCTAGTAGATTCAGAAGCTGAAGAAAATGAGGTACCTAAACTTGAAACTTCTGAATTGCAAGATATGTATAATGAGCTACATGTTGAATTCTGTAAACTTGCAAAAGAAATTCTAGGCTTAAGAAAAAGGAATAGGGAACTTGAGGAACTTATTCCTTCTTCTACAACCAAGGAGTCCAAAGTCCCAATCATAAAAGAAGACTTTTCGAAAGACCCTGAGATTTCAAAAGTTAATAAACATAGAGTCTTTGAAAAGAAAACTGACCACCATAATAGTGATAAGAAATCTGATTCTGAACATCATCCCATTATCTGTCATTATTGTGGTAGAACTGGTCATATTTCTCACACATGCAATTTTAAGAGAAATTTAAATGTGAGAAATAAATATATATGGATCCCCAAAGGACAAGTAAGGTCCAGCGCTAACTATGTAGGACCCAAGTACAAATGGGTACCAAAACTCTCTTCTAGTGCCTTACCTGTGCAGGAAAGATCAAGAGTTCCTCTTGTCCCAAAGAAGAGAACTCGTGGTGATGTCACTACTGCAACTACCTGGTTCAATCATAAGAAGCAGTGCGCTACCACAAGGAACAAAGACCTTGTCTCAGGGATAAGCTATCACAGAGTTCCATTCAACTATCCTGAGAAGGACAAAAGAGAGAGGATGTCTCAACTCACATGGAGAAAACCTGCGAATCCTGTCTCTTCTAAGAAAGTGCTTCAGGCCAAGGATAAGTATAAAAGATCTCCTTGGGTAAGCAAGGGATTATTTAAGGTTGAAGCATGCAACAGTAAAATCTCCTATGCAAATGTAAGATGGACTTATTGAGATTTTACATTAAGCATCATAAGCATGAACATGATATGGCTTATAAGATATTTCACACAATGTTCATACTCTATATGCTATCTATGACTATCATTATCAGAAGCCATGTGCATATAGTCATAGTTGATTCGCAATGCTATATCCATAGTGAATAATTCTTAAGTGCATAAGAATCACATACTTCCTACAAACTGACCAGTCAGATCCAAGTTTGGAGACTGAAAAATGGGAAAGAGAAATCATTTGCTATTTTGTAGGAAAGAAGGTACGAAGGAACAACAATTTTCATGATCATACCTGATCAGAGCAATGTATCAAATCTGAATGAGTTGTTGTTCATACTGGGCTCCGAGAGCTACTGCTCCTGAAATTAAGAAGATCAAACAAACTCTACTTGACGCAAATATGGCTTTAGTTATGAAAGCTTGATCGCTGTGGATGCACAAGAGAGAACATCAACGAGTCACTCAAAGTTAAATCTTAAGTAAGTACCATCGGAAGCAAAACTACTTCCGGATGCTCTCGTGCTGACGCTGAATGACTACTCAAGGCAACCAGGAGCGTCTGTCCAACCGGAAGCAAAATCACTTCCGAATACTCTTTTGCTAGCGCTGGATGATAATTCAATATGATCACGAGCGCCAGTGTCAGATCAAGGGACACATCACTTCAGAAAACGTTTCAACTTCCTCCATGAAACGCTGTGCCTTCTCTGAAGCAACACGTGTCATCAGGTGTGTCGTTCCAACTTAAAAACTTACGTTAACCAATGTGTGAAAATTTGAAAGAGTATGCCCATTCTATCCTCAGAAGTTTTACCTATAAATAGAAGTCATTTTCCACTTTTCACTTTTTACTACATCTTTTTCACTCGCATCATTTTCTCAGAAAAGTCTTTTCATCTTCTCCATTGTGTTCTTTATTTTTCACACTTCTTGCATTTCATCTTTATTTACACAACATTCATACAAAAATGGCCGGTACGAATGAATCCAACCCAGTCATCCAGAAAACCTCTTCTTCCAAGAAACTTAAATCGAAATCTGGGAAATCCACTCACAAGCATTCTGGTAAATCTGGGCACTATGAAGAACAACATGAAGAACTTCATGAACGCCAAGAAGGTTCTGGGCAATCACGAGGACAGGGTGAAGACATTCAGGGTCAGCCTGAAACCTCTGGTAGAATAGAACTGGCAGTGGGTTCTGAACAAGAGCGGGATGCTCAGAGAAAGGGAAAGAAAAAGAAGGTTCAATTTTCTGAGGAGCCTTCCTCCAAGAGGCAGAGGGTTGAGGAAGAAGATGATCCCACAGTCTATAGAGATGGGGCATTGGAGGGTGTATCCGCCAAATTTGAGACATCCATTCCCATCTTCAATCATGGCCTGTTCATCAATCTGGACAAGTTGGATGAACTAGGGTTTGCTCATCTGCGCCCTTACTTGGAAAAGTATATGCCTTGGCTGGGCATTAACCAGGACTACAACGTCAACGTCCTGCGAGTCTTTTGCCAATCCCTCTCAGGCAGAGCAAAGTACAGGAAGGTGGATGGGAAAGAGCAAGTCCACAAACTCTCCTTCACTGCCACTGTAAGAGGAAGAACCTTCAGGTTCACTTGGAGAACCTTGAATGAGATGATGGGAATCACAGAAGAGGATATGAATGAATGGATCTACCCTGAGTCTCACAAGTACAGCAAGGAGGAACTCGAGGAGTTGTATGGCACCAACAGCAAGAAGGTGTCCAAGATGTCTGATTCTAACAGGCTCTTGTACTACGTCTACTCCCGGATAATGACTCATAAGGGAGGCAACTTCAACGAATTCACACTGCTGGACAACCCTTGGTTCCCTAGACTCCTCTCGCTCAAGCCTTTCAACCCTGGGCAGTTGATATGCCTAGAGCTTCAGCGCTGGTTAAGCAATGACAAGTCAGGGTATCTTCCCTATCCCACCATCATTGCCTTCCTTCTTGAGAAGCATCTGATCAAGGCTACATCTGCTGTGGAAGAAGAGAATGTCAAGTGTAGGCCTGTAGGAGCAACCAATGTGGCAAGGATGGGGATCAAGTATTTCAAGCCTCCTAAGCCCACTCGCTCACGCTCACAAGCCAGTAGTGCTTCTGGTACTTCAGCTCCCTCTGCATCTGGAGCAGGCGATCAGGAAGTTGACTCTCATGCTGGGCCAAGCCGTAGTGCAAGGGTTCCAGCTTCTGTTAGGGCCTTTGCAGAGGACATAAAGGAAGAGCTTCTGTTTAGACTGACTGATTCCTTGGTGGGTCCTCTCCGTGTTGAATGTGAAGCTGGCTTCCACCACCAAGGGGAGCGAATCCAACGACTTGAGGACAGAGTAGGACAACTCGAGAATCACCTTGCCAGGGTGGATGCAAAATTAGACCTCATCCTCCAGCACCTACAAATTCCCCAACCCTCATCACAAGGTAACTTACCACCTCCTCCTCCTCCTCCTCAAAACCCTTCTCCTCCTCCGCCCAACACTCAACAACCTCAGCCTCCACCACAAAATGACCAACAAGCCCCACCATCACCCAACAATGACCAACAATCCCAACCTTCACCTACCCATGACGACCAAACCCAAGACTCACCTCACAACTCTCCACGCCATTCTCCTAGAAACTTCTCATCCTCACCTTCCTCATCCTCATCCTCACCCATTCCCACACGACCAGGTGCCCCTACACGCTCTCCACTCCGCTTCTCCAACCCTACCCATCCAAGCCCTAGACCCATAGGATCTGAAACAGCCATTCACCCCCTCAGCCAACCATACGGCGAGTATCCCCGCCTTCAACCACTCTCCGATGACCATTTACCCTTTACCCCTGACTCCGCCAACTACAAAGAATACTCCTCCACTCATCCTTATGGGGATATCTTTGTCACCACCAGCTGCTTCCCCGACCCTCCTCAAACTCCTGAACACCTATCTTCTCCCACATCCTCCACCTCTACCCTCTCACCCTCCCCTCCCAAGCAATTTGGTCCTGAACCACCTCCATCCTCCTCCACATCCACTCCATCCCTGGCACTCACCCCTGTTGATGATGACAAAAGGGGGAGAAATGTTATGTCTACTCTTCGCCTAAGTATGGCCACAAGGGATGTTCTCAGCCAGCCTTCACTCTGGATTGATGAAGATATCACGGCCGCCCTGCGTCGTGCATATGAGTCTCAGAGGCTGAGTGGTGCAGAGAGCCTTATAAGAGGAGAGGCCCTCCGTTTCCTGAAGCAGAAGAGAACAGCTGAGCAAAGATCACATTTGGAGATGGTTGTGTTTGGGCAGAATGAACAATCCTCACAATCTGAGTCATCATCAGAGCCTCCTCCAAATAAAACAAGTAGAGAGATGGTTGAGGAGATCATAATGAAGTGGGGACTGAAGAGACCCAACCATCCTCCCATTGTGATAGCCAAGCCTGTTCCTGCATCCTCTGGGCAAGAGTCTGAGATCCCTTCATCTGAGCAATCTTCTGATCCTCCTCCCTCGTCTGAGCCAGCTGCCAGATTCAGTGCACCCAGAAAGAAGGCCGTTGCTAGGAAACGTGCCAGAAAGTTAATTGCCACCACTGAATCTGATGAGTCTGAGGAGGAGACTCCATCTGACCTACCTGAGCAAGGAACTTCATCTGCTCAGGTTGTGCAAGAAAATCCAGTGGTCCAAGCGGTTCCAATTCTGAAGGAAGTCAAATTGGAAATTGAAGACATGACTCCTGAAGAATTTGAGAAGTATGGATTCACTGACAAACTATCCTTTGGTCAGATGGCTTGCCTCGATGCTGAAAGAGCAAGTGCCATGCCCACTCCTCCAATTAGCAAAAGCAAAGGGAAGAGCAAAGGGAAAGGGAAAAGGAAAGCCCAAGAAGTTGAAGAGGATTCCAACTTCTCTGCATGGAATGTAAGAATTCGGGCTGTACACTATCCCAATGGAGAAGTCTGCTACTTCGACGATGCTACAGGTTTCCCTGGGTATGAAGAAGTGGAGAACATGAAAAGGGCATACGAGGAGTCCATTGAATCAGAAAGGCTCAGAAGGGAAAAAGAGGAAAAAGAGCTTCAAGAGATCATTGCCCAGATAAACCAGAGTGAGCGTGAGGAAAATGAAGAGAGACAGAAAGAGAGGGAAAAGAAAAAGAGACACAGACTCTAACCCCCAATCCAAATATTTTTGTTGATTTTGTTTTCATGCATATCTTCATTCATACTTAGTGAAATTTATTTGTATACATTCTTTACTTGTATATGTTATTTGATTGTATAACTCTGACTTGTAACTTCTGCTTGTCAATAATATTTGTCTGAGTTACTTGCTCTTAACTATTGCTTTTATTCTTCAGCTAATCCTTTCATATGAACTTAATTAATAGAACTAGGTTTGTCATCATCAAAAAGGGGGAGAATGTTAGAATCTTAAGTTTTGATGAAGACTAAAATGTAGAGGATTAGACCAAGTGCCTAGGAAGCAATAGGATAACATAGGATCCCAAGTAAGAGTGCTTCCGGGTGAAGATCTACTTCCGGATAGATTAGGACTTGCGCATGCGGATGAATGTTTTCATCCCCCAGCATCAGCAAGTAAAATCACTGGGAAATAACTTAGTCCATGAGAATTAGGTACACAAAACCTTAAGACTAAGCTATGTTTCAATCGGAAGTGAGTTTGCTTCCTGTTAGACTTAGACTGGCGCAGAGCGATAGAATAGATATTACTCCAAGCGACAGTGAGTCTACTTCCCCAAGTGAAAGCGCTTCCTGTTAGAATTAGACTGGCGCAGAGCGACAGAATAGATATTACCCCAAGCGTCAGTAAGTCTACTTCCCCAAGTGAAAGCGCTTCCTGTTAGACTCAGACTGGCGCAGAGCAATAGAATAGTTATTACCCCAAGCGTCAGTAAGTCTACTTCGCCAAGTGAAAGCACTTCCTATTAGATTTAGACTGGCGCAGGTTGATAGACTAGATATAACCCCGAGCGTCAGCAGAAATGCAACATCAAGTGAAGTTGCTTCCTATTAGATCTTGACTGGCGCAGACTGATAGAATAGATTTCACCCTGAGCGTCATTGAGTTCACTACGTCAAGTAAAAGTGCTTCCGATAGCTTAGTGACTAGCGCTGAGTGTTGAGATGAAATACACTAAGTGTGAGTGAGTTATAGTGAACAAAGATCCTTCATCTTGTAGTTCTACTTCCGGATGTAAAAATGCTTCCAGATACATCATAGACCAAATCAGAACACAGTCTAAGTAAACTACTCCCCATAGCAAATAAACTTCCCACAGCATGTACAATTCTTATATATATTGCTATGTTGGACTAACCAGTATGTGCAGAACATGGTCACGCTTCCGGATGCAAATGAGCTTCCGGATGGAAAGACTCTTGACATTGGGACTCAGAGCTTAACACTTGCAGAGCAAGATTACCACTTGCGGATGAAAGATGATCATCCGTCAGCAAGAGTGCAAGAGTAAACATCACATACTCAGAAGTCAGAATGCTTTTGTCAGAGCAGAGGTGTCAGGACTACTTTTCAGAGATAAAGCAAGTCTACCCTGCTAAGCATTAATGAAGATGTACTTCTCAACGGTAACATAGGATTAACGGCACTATTCAAACGTTCATATTCAACTTGCCACCGAAGCCTATGAAGCCAAGTATAAAAGAGACATTCATTCAGAAGAGAAGATATGGAAGAAAGAGAGAGAACAGAGCAAAGTATCTGATATATCATATTCTTCATCCTATACATCTTCTACTACTCTCAGATCCAGATTTGTGATATTTTTCCGAGAGTGATTTTATTGTACTTAAGTGAGTAACATCATCCACTCTTAGAGAGAGTTAGTTTTGAGCTTAAGTGTTTAGCACAATCAGTTCATAGAGTGAACATAGTGTAAACTTACAATGTGTAAGGGGGAGCATTTAGAGGTTGTCTAAATCTCCATAGGTTGCAAGTTAGCCCGTAAAACTTGCATTTGTAAGGTTTGCAGGTGAACCCGGTGTAAAACCTGTGGGTTGTTAGGTGAACCCGTGCTCGTAAAACCTAAAGTGTAAAGGCTTCTCTTGTGCCCGGTTTAAACAAGAATAGTGGATTGAAAATCTCAGGTGGAGCCTGGGGACTGGATGTAGGTCTGGGTGACCGAACCAGGATAAATTTATGTGTGCATAAATTTACATTCAAACATTCTATTTTGCATCACATAACATACTGACTTGTGCATATCACTACTTCGTAAATATTATCACCAAGCACAAGCAGTCTTTCGAAAAGAAGAATCAAAAGATTTAATTTATTCTCTCACCCAATTCACCCCCCCCCTCTTGGGTGACAGCCACGTTTATCATATACATACATATATATATTTTTATAAGACATAAAAATCAAGCTTCTTTCTTCTAGTATAAAGCTGCTCCCAAAATATTAGATTTCAATAGTCCATCATTTATATATATATATATATATATATGTAAAACATCATTTAATGAATTTTGTTTTGTAACTTCTTGCAGATGATTCAGTAAAGGTTGAACACTTGCTCAAACTTGATGGTGCAAAGGAGAGACTGCACCTGATTAAAGCAAATCTCTTGGAAGAAGGTTCCTTTGACCAAGCTGTTGAGGGGTGTGAGGGGGTCTTTCATACTGCATCTCCTGTTGCTATCCATGTCAAAGATCCACATGTTGACATCACTTTAGTCTACTTCATGAAACAATTCTCTTTCAATGGTTTAACCTGGTCAAAGAACATTACCAGTTTAAACTGGAGATTTATGCTAAAGTTACACTAAGCACATAGTATCATGCCTCAATGCACACTATTCATAACGTAATGGACCATAAAAATAAAAGCATGATTAAAACTGCTCGCTTCTGATCTTTAACTATAATTAATGTCTTTTACAAGCAAGGATATGGCACTATAGAATATGGCACTATGTGGGCCTTTGGCTGAAAGACTTATTCAACATCAACTTATTTAGCTACTGTAGGGATTTATAGTCAGTGAAGTGCAATCTAAAATATCTTAGCATGATTAACATCCAAAGAAAGGTGGGAAATCTCGATTACAGCACCATTATATGGTTTGTTAATTTACCGAATATATCAGTTGTGGACAGATATTTTTATCTACTTTTAGCTATTATTATTACGGAATTCGTATCTTTTGGTTTGAAATCTGTTAAGCCTCCCCGATTTCAAATTAAATCATTTACAAGGCATAATATTTTAAATTACCATTATGTTGTGTGGTTAAAGGTTTTTTTACTAAATTTTTACTGTTTCTTTCTTTCTTTCTTTTTTTTTATTTCAGATTGAACTAATTGATCCAGCAGTCAAAGGAACTCTTAATGTTCTCAAATCATGTGCAAAATCTCCAAATTTGAAACGAGTTATTTTAACTTCTTCTGTTGCAGCAGTTTTGTACAATGGAAAGCCTTTAACTCCAGAAGTTGTAGTTGATGAGACTTGGTTTTCAAATCCAGAAATCTGTAGGGAACGTAAGGTATAATCTCTATGTCAATGTGCTATCATTTTCATCAAAGCTTGTAATCACCACATTTTGCTTGCGTGATTGTAACTTATGCTGCATTGAGTTGCGATAGCAGCTTCTCAATCTATATTCCATTATCAAGTCCTACACATGGATTTTCAGAACCGATGTGTTTATATTTTACTCCCTCCGTTCCTAAATATAAGATCACTTTCCCTAATTTGAGTAGATTAAGGAAGTTATTTAAGTTAGTTATTTACTCATGATATTACCAATTTATCCCTACTATATACCTTTATTCTCACTCTCCCTCTTTTGCTTGTTATTATAGATAAACATTGTAAGGTCAATTTGGGAAAAAATTGGAAAAAGTTAGAAGTGATCTTATAATTAGGAACAAGTTGAATTTCAAAAGTGATCTTATATTTAGGAATGGAGGGAGTATTATTTTGTCTGGTAGACTTTATAATACCAGTGATTGCATACATTCAATCTAACTGTGAGCCACATTCAGACTAAGATTGAAGACATTTCTTTTGTAGAAGAGGTACATGAAAGACAGTTGCTTGACTATTATCAAGGACATAGAGCTGAACAAAATATTCCTATGCCATTCTGATTTGAACTTTGAAGTGATGAAAAAAAGTAAAACTCTCTGCTCACTATCAATTAGGCTGTTATTTCAAAATTAGCTGTTATCACTTTTTCCTGTATCATTTGCAACAAGGTGCATTAAGACAAGGTTGAGAAGCGGAGCTTTTTCAATAGCTTACTGGCCCTATTTTAGTTTGATGTAGGGTGAAGGCCCAAAAATGATACATAACTATTGACCAAGGAACAAAAATAGTACCAAACTACTCCAAGGTACACAAATGATACCCAATTATTGGGCATGTGATTAAAAATGATATTTTCACGAATATTACATAAGATTAGACGTGAAAATTCCAAAATTCCCTTATAAATTTTTATTCGTTTTAAATATTTTCCCTAATTTAGAAGGGGTATTTCGGACTTTTCATGTCTAATCTTATGTCATATTAGTGAAAATATCATTTTGATCTCATGCCCTATAGTTGGGTATCATTTGTATACCTTGGAATAGTTATGTACTATTTTTGTTCCTTGACCGATAGTTATGTATAATTTTTGGGCTTTCACCCTTTGATGTATTCCAATTATTCATTCAAGCAAAAAATGATATTGTGGAATTCTTCATTTTTCATCAAATAATTTTAGGCCATCAGAGGAACTTCTCTTTCATTATGTAATCATGTACTGATCTACTGATTTCTTCATTTGCACTCATAAGGGATTTCTATATATTCTAAGTATCCACGAGTTCTGATCCTTCAATATCCTTTGTCTATTATTTGAGTTTCTTTTTCTTGTCTATTAGGGATATTGTTTCTTCTTGGTTCTTGGCCCATAAATGGGTGTCCCCAGTCATTATGAATCAATCATAACGTAATCTACAGCTATCTCTTGGCTCATATTTATTTATTTACTTGTGACTATATTTTGAAATAAAGCTACATGTTTCAATTATGACAAAATGCAGTCACTTGTAGTCAGTTGTAATGTAATGCAGTGATTGCCCTTTAAACTTGCTGTTTCAGCCATATTTCTGATTAGTTTATTTGATAAAATATCCTTACTTCCAAACTTGTATGCTTTAGAAAGTTGCTGCTGTCTAATATTGCTGATGTGTATATTCCAAATACCAATGTGTGCGAATATGGTTTTTGTCACAAATAATATTTTAGATCATCATTCGAGTTACCTGCTATTTTTATTATGTGATTTCAGATCTGGTATACACTTTCTAAGACTTTAGCTGAAGATGCCGCCTGGAAATCTGCAAAAGAAAACAACATTGACATGATTGCTCTCAACCCAGCAGTTGTGATTGGACCACTCTTGCAACCATCACTTAACGAAAGTTCTGCTGCAATATCAAAATTAATTGGTAATTTTCAAAGATACATAAGGCTCATGCCCTATAGAATATAGGGTAATGACTCTAATTTGCCCTTTCATGTAACCACTGTGGACTACTGGGCACCCTAAATTAACAACAGGCCCCAATTCACCCTTCAAGTAACTAAAGTGGTCAAATTTTACCTCACCTGAGTTTAATAAGGGGCAAAAGCGCTGATTTGATAATGAACTTCTAGCTTATTAAACGTTGACTTTGTGATCCGGTGCAAAAAATGATAAAACCAGTGCTGGATGTTAATTTGTAGTTATTTGGAACATTTCTAATATTATTTTCAAAGTGAAAAATACATTTTTGTCCCTCCCAATTAAAACCTTGCTGATACTAATTAGCATGGGAAGATGAAGGGTGGAAGGAAGAAGAGTTGAGTTTTAATTATGAGGAGTAAAGAGGTATTTTTATTTTAGAAAATAATATCAGAAATGTTCCACAAAACTACAAATTAAGATTTAGTATCGGTTATATTATTTTTGTACTAGGTCACAAATTTAGATATTATTTATGCACCGCAAAATAGTCATTTATTAGTTTTGCCAAACTGAAATAATTAATTATTAGATCAGCGCTTTTCCCCTTTAATAAGACTTGAATATGGGTTAACGGTGTTAAATATGCTGACATGTCAGTGACGATGTTAATCATGATGACATTACTTGATGACTAAGAGATTGTTGTGGCCAAATAAAATACAAAATTTTTACTTTTTTTTAATATCCGAAATTTATATTTTGAAACTATAGTGACTAACTATGCTAACGGAATCAAATTTGAGGACCTAAACCTTTTGTTTTAAACTACAGGGACTAGAATGAAAATTGAAGGAAGCTAGAAGGACTAAAATATAAATAAGAATAATATATGGGGAAAATATGCAATTTCGCGAATTTTTTAAATGGTTAAATGTCATTGACCATCAGGTTAGGGTAAAATTGGACTACTTTGGTTACTTGAAGGGCAAATTAGGGCTTGTTGTTAATTTAGGGTGCCCAGTGGTCCACCGTGTTTACTTGAAGGGCAAATTAGAGGCACTACCCTAGAATATAAAAATAAATGTTGTCTCATTATTTATCCCCACATGTATTGTCTAATCTTTCAACTAAAATGCATGTTCTGATTCTAGTTAATAGAAAAGGGAATTGGGGAACATGATGATTTTAATCATATACTTCATCTTGATTTATTTGATGTGTTTTTTTCTTGTAGCATATTAGATGTGTTTTTTCAACCACTGTACATATATGCTTGATCAGAGACCCAATATAATAATGCTCTGTGCTATGTTCCTTTTTAATATGACGTTAGTAAATGAAGATATAAACAATTTTGATTTCATAGTTGGAAGCACAAATTTTGCACTTGGAAGAACAGAAGTTCTAGTTGACAACTTTTTAACAGTTATAGTTGTAAATTTATTTTCCCTTCAACCTTAAATTCATATAATATTTAAATTCTGTAATAGTAAGCTTTATAATTATTTATCAGTTTATTACTATTATGAAAGTTGTTTGCTGATATCAATGTGTAAAATAGCTTCTTGTTTTAGTCTCTAGAGAAAATTGTTTGTGTTGCTCCTTTGACTATTCTCCAGATTGTTTAATGCAGGTGCACAGACATTTCCAAATTTTTCTTTGGGTTGGATTCATGTGATGGATGTTGCAAATGCTCACATTCAAGCATATGAGATTTCATCAGCAAGTGGAAGGTACTGTTTGGCTGAGACAGTAGCACACTACTCTGACATTGTGAAGATTTTGCATGAGCTATATCCATCATTACAACTGCCAAACAAGTAAGTCAAATCTCCATTTGCTGAAATCAATGGGAAAGGAACTTCAATTCAGAAATAATAATGTTAAAACAAGGTGGAGCTCAGCATTCGCTAAAGAAACCATTAAACAACAAACAAAAATGAATCTGCAGAGTTTATGATAATGGGTTTTAATTAACATATAACCCTTCATCATTTGCTAATAAACTTGAGGCACTAAAGTGAAACTTGTGTATGGCAATAACTATATTTCCTTCAAAAGATATGTTCTTCTAAAACAAGTGAATGACTTAGAGATTCACTTAGGTTGCTTTTTGCTAATGGATTTCTATTATATATAATCCTTCATGTTTCAAATATTTGCTCACTTCAGTTCTTGCTTCCTCGATAACTTGATAGGTGCGAGAACGATAAGCCTTTCATGCCAGTGTATCAATATTCCAAAGAAAAGGCAAGGACTTTGGGGATTGAGTTTATTCCCTTGGAAGCAAGTATCAGAGATACAATGGAAAGCTTGAAGGAGAAGAACATGATCACATTTTAATTTTGGTATTTCTACCAAAAATTAGTGGTTGAAAATTTGAGGCGTGTTTTAAATATTTGTCTTTCTGTTAGAAAGCACTTCTCCATGTAAAATAATAACTGCGACACTTGGTTGATGAATTTCTCTTTGAGCTGTTTATGTCTTTGACAAATGTCTTACGAGCATATCATTCACTAAAGAATATTCTACATGAGCTTGTAGGATTGCTTCAATTGATCACAACATTCATTCACAAAATCCATCAAAAAACTTTTACTCCAAACTTATATCAAAAAGTGTCTTCTCTATTGAATAAGATTAGGAGAGGAACAAGAGTGGAACAAGCACAAAAAAACAGTGTCTTCTCTATTGGATATAATATTAATAGCACCAGAAACCACACAGGCATCAAAAGATGGGCTAAAAGAGCTAAAGAGAACAGCACAACCACTCAACCATATCAACAACAAAATTCCAATTCATTCACACATCATTTATTAAGCGTTAAAGCTATCTTGAGTTCACGATGAAATTGTACTTCCCTTTGGAGATCACTTCATGACTTCCAAGACCGTATGCTCCACTATCAATATCCTCTAGCCATCAAAATAGGAAAGGTAGCCTTTCTTCCTAAAAGAACAAAGGCAAATCTACCAAACAAAATTAAAATAAGATACAACAAGGAAATGACTTAGAACTTAGTTGTCTCCCTAGAAACACTTGATTTATAATCCTCAAATAGGCTCTTTTACACAAATAAGATACAAGGAAATGGTTTAGAACTTAGGTATCAAAAATTAAGATTACTTTGTCTTCATTTCTTTTAAGGGCGAAAGTCCAAAAATGATGCATAATTATTGGTCAAAGAACAAAAATAGTACATAACTATTCCAAGGTACACAAATGATACCCAACTTTTACCATGTGATCAAGAATGATATTTTCAATAATAATATGCCAATAAAAGTAGACTTGAAAAGTCCAAAATGTTCTTATGAAATAAATAACAATAACAAAAACACACTCAACCCCACATTTCTTTCTACTCTTCCTCCTTCCTCTTCCCCGACAACTCAACCCCACGGCAGATACGGGTCAGCGACGACCTCCTCGATGGCCAGCGGCGGACTACTAGAGAAGGAAGAAGGAAGAAGAGGGTGAGGAAGAAGGAGAAAGAAAATTTATTTAATTTATAAGAGCATTTTGAAATTTGTATATCTAATCTTATTGTCATATTAGTGAAAATATCATTTTTGATCCACATGTAATAGTTGAGAATCGTTTGTGTACCTTGGAAAAGTTACATACTATTTTTGTTCTTTGGTCAATAGTTATGTATCATTTTTGGGTATTCGCCCTTCTTTGAAAATGACAAGGTTTCTATGACAATGAGAATTCATTCATACCGATCCGCGGCGGGTTTTTTTGCACCGTACCGGCGGTCCCGACCGCCCCTAAGGCGCTACGGCGGGCTCTTTTTACGCGGCAGAATTTACCGTGGGGACGTCGCGTGGGGGCGGTAAACGTTCCGCTGTAGCTCCTCCCTCACCGCCGGCACGCGTAGGCGCGGACTTAGGGGCGGGCACATACGCCGCGAAGTTTAATATTTTAATATCTAGTTGCCACGGGCGTAGGCGCGGTCGTATACGCCTCTACGGGGGGCGGTTCGACCGCCCCCAGAGTTTTAACATTTTAAATAATCGAAAAGCGGGGGGCGGTTAGACCGCCCCCAAAGCTGCATTTAATTTACAAAATTGAAGAGCGGGGGGGCGGTTCTACCCGCCCCCATGCTCTTGTCGAATTTTGATTATTTTCGTAATACCATGCCGACCGCCGCTAAGCAAATGTTTTTTTTTAAAAAAAACAACCCGTTGCGGCGTGCCTGACCGCCGGCGGGTTGCTAAATTGTTAAAAAAAAAACAGTGCTCCAAGAATACAGTTTAACATGACAATTTATTGGGATAAACATAATAACAAAAACAAGAAAACATACAATATTATCAAAAATGAAATTTACATAATATATTTGAAATTTATAAACAATAGATATGAAATTTACATAATATACCGGACCGCGGCAACGTGACCGAGGCGACGCAAGGGAAAAAAAATAAAATCCCATTTGCCTCGCAACGTGGCCGCGGATGCTAGCAACCGCCGGAAAAGCATATTCTCGGGGGCGGTTTTCACCCTTCCGCAGGGACGCGTGCGCCGCTAATCACCCCTTCTTTTGTAGTGTAATCTCTCAATCAAAAGTAATTTTACCTTCAATATGGTATATATTAGGCTCTAATTCAATTGTGTCAAAATTATCCTCAATAGCCCCAAATTATTTTGAAAACTCAAAGTAACCCACTTGATTGTCATCAGTAAGGGTCAAAAATTCAGTAGAAGAATTTTGAAAATAAATTGTTGAGATTTCTACTATCTTCTCTTGTTAATACTAACATGAATTAGGCTCCAAACTTGAAACCTCAATTGCACATTTAATATTGTTCTCTCCCTCTTTAACTTTTAATTCACAATCACCCACGAAATTATCAAAACCATTGATAACGCATAATCACTTCCTATGATTAATTGTCCACTTAAAATTATATCTTCTACACAAGAGTCATTTGATGCATCCATGAAAACACATTTTTGCTTTAAAGAGTCAACGCTAGAAACCATTTCCTTTGCTCTAAATGCTATATTTTTAAGTTCTAATGCATATTCATTTTGCTTCTCAAGAATACACTCAAGCATCTGCTTATTCTCATGATTGGGAATGGTTTCAGCTACATGATTTATTGTTGTTTGAAATTATGGTGCATGTGAAGGGAAAGGATAATTTGGATCCCAAAACAAATAATCTTCATGATTCCAACTAAGGTTAAAAGAATTATCATGAAAATTAGCTTGAACCTTATCAACAAAATCATCCTCTACATAATCCATAGTTGAGACATGAGGGCATTGCTCACTATATATAGTGATTACCTCTACAATAATTACAACAAATGTACTCATATTGAGTTTCAAAAGCATTAAGGTCATAATAATTATTTGGATAATCATCATGTTCAAATCCACCACTTGCCCTATTAGTCCTCCAAGGATGATCTATTTACAAAAGTTCAAAGAAAAAAACCTAACTAACAAAAAGACACTCAAGGGAACAATTGTACACATGAACAAAAAAGTATACAAATTCAGGAGTTCAGAACACCTGGTACAAAACACCAATTGATTATAAGCGAATTCATTAGAGACAAATATGCACCTGAACTCTTTTTTTAAATCATACCAATGTCTCACAAAAAAAGTATCTGACAAGTTATTATATATATTAGAAAGAATTCATTTACTCCCTCTGGCCCTTAATATAAGATATAAGGAGGTAAAATCACACAGATTAAGACAATGGTTGAGAGAAATAAATATGTCTGAAATAATTTCATTTTATCAATTTCGCTCATATTTATGATTATGATTGAGTATAAAAGAGAGAGAAATTAAATGTTATAATAATTTTATTAATAAGTATGAAAGAAAATGTAAATAGGGAAAATATTGATCGGTAAAGTGTGAAAAAATTCATTAAATACTTTAACTAATTCAGCTAGACTCATATAAAAAGGACAAAATAATTCAAATTTTTTGCTCTAATTCAGCTAGATTCATGAGCTTGTAGGATTGCTTCAATAAATCAATGAAAGAAGACCAAATTGTCATTATACCTTTTTGATTCCCTAACAAGCGACCATGTGGATATATTTTGTCTTCATGTGGTGTATGTTCATGGGTTTTAGACGCACTTGGGGTGCTATGTCAAGAATGGGGTATCAACTAACACGAAAAGGATGTCCAATGCATCATTTTGCATCAAGTAACATCATTAGATTATTTTGAGCACATTTTTATGATTTGGACACTTAAGTATCTCAAGTGTATGGTTTTGTGTCAACAATGACTAAAACTATGTCAAATGTTTCATCATTAACTCGTTTTGAGCTCATTTTCATGTTGTAGCCTCAAAAGTAGCTCAAGTTTATGGGTTGGTAATTGGGGTCGTGGCTGCCTCTTCTACCATAGTAGAACTTGTAATAAGTTGTGTTGGGCTTGTCAGGCCGGTTCTAACCTTGGAGGCTTGAGGTTGATTTGGAGGTTTTAAAAGATAATTGGGCTTCCCTAGCCGTTCTTGTAAACCCTCGAGCTTCAAGAGCCGGCTCTTTAAGCTAGTGACATTTTAAAAACACAAAAACAAGAAAATAAATCAATTAATCAAAGATCTGGCTGATGCCAAATGATCTTATTGCTTACGATGATCCGAGCTCCTCCCGTATGGTCCTTACAACCCTACACATGAAAAAGACAAAAAACCACGTATAGAATAATCAAGTTTTCTGCCATACCTTTCATTTTCCCATGAAGAGTTTTTCTGTTAACTTTTGTTCATTTCAACACATTTATATAGCTGCTTGTGGAATACAAATTAAATTATTCAAATTAAACAATGTTAGGTGCTACAACACCAAAATGGCTATAGAGGAAACAAAAATATTAAAAGAAACATTCATCATAGAACTAATCTCCTATTTTAATAATCAAATTATAATGATGAGCTGATCAATCTTGTTTTGAGCATCTTGTCTAACTTCTTCACAAATCTCTCCATGACTCCACTAGGGAAACAAAAAGGTACCTTCTTGTCCTTGCTTATTTTTATAAGGTATGAGACAGGTTGCCAAGGGGTATGCATTCATCGGCCCGCCATACAAAGCCTTTCCCCACCCGAAATCCACGTCTCGAAATCCAATTCGGGTTACATTTGACACACAATAGTTCCCTACAATCTTGAGAGGAGGTCGTCCGTTAATTACCATGAAATCTGCCAAAGAGCGTATAAACTCTTCACTCATATCCTTTTTCACTTTCTTTACTAACTCTAAAGCATATCCTAATGGGTACCTTCGTAGTTCTCCTGCAGTAGCCACAGCAATCATAGTGGTAAGGGCATTGCCGTAATAACCTCTTGGGAAAGGAGGGTTGAATATCGAACGAACATTCACAGGATATGATATGCGAACTTTATCATCATCATTGGGTTGAAGAGCCATTGTATGACACCGCCATAACAATGCAGTGATAATTTGAAAATTAGAACAAGATTTTTGTAGATGTTGAGGGATTTGAGTGCGAAGTGAAGAAATTTCATTAGGTCCAAAGAAGAAAGAACGAGAAACCATGTCATCCATACTAGGGATAATTATAGTTTCCTTGTTTTCATATTCATAGGCTTCTTCAAATTCACGGGGCATACATGTTACACGTGGTGGGTCTCTTGCATTTAGGAGCTCCCTACACCAAACTGGTAGGGTTGAAGGTTCATGTGCGCCACGAGCAATTTCTCCTAATGCACTCATAAATTGAACTAGACCAGCAGCATCACTCATGGTATGATTCAAGCGAAGAGCAAAAATAAAGCCTTCGCATTTCAATGGAGTTACCTATACAAATTTTGGAGTTGTGTATTAATGCTTATTTAAAAAAGATGGTAAAGGTACAATTTTGGGAACGAACTATTATCTTAGGAGCACTGAGTAGAACAAAGTGTTTTCGGTCTCAATTCCGGATACGAAAAAGGGAAATAACAAAAAATTACATTTATTTGAGTTGGATAAAATTGGGTCTCTAATTCCAACTTGGACAAATATGAGATAGTTTCCAATTTGTCTTAAATGTAGTTTATGACTTTGTGACAAAAAAATAGTTACTGACGCTTCTCAAGTAGTTATCGGCGATGCATGAGTAGTTACTGAGACACGATGGTAACTTTTCATGTATCATAGTTAACTACCCTTATATCACTGTTAACTGTCATGTCTTTAGTAATTGCAACCATCTTAAAACCTCAGTAACTATTCATGTATCGCTGATAATCACTTGATAATCGCTAGTAACTACTCTTTTACCACAAAGTCACAAACTTCATGTATGACAAATTGGGGATTATCCCTTATTTGTCCAAGTTAGAATTGGATACCCATTTTTCTTACTCGAATTCAAGTGTCATTATTTTGCCATTTTCCTTAAGAAAATATAATTTTGTGGTCCAATTTTCCTCTAATTGGACAGACCCACCAATGACCGTCGTTCACATGTCAGCATTTTATTCGTCAGAGGGTAAAATTAGACTACTTTAGTTACTTCAAAGGTGAAATTGTACCAGTGTTACTTTAGGGTGCTCAGTAATTCAGTGTGGTTACTTAAAAGGAAAAATAGAGCTATTACCCTTTAAAAAAAGTTGGAAAAACACAAGGGCGAAGGCCCAAAAATGATACATAACTATTCAAAGGTACAAAAATGATACCCAACTTTTACCATGTGATCAAAAATGATATTTTCACTAATAAGACAATAATATTAGACATGAAATGTCCAAAATGCCTTTATAATTAAATAAACTTTACCGGGCGGCGATTAATTTATAAGGGCATTTTGGACTTTTCATGTCTAATATTATTGTCATATTAGTGAAAATATCATTTTTGATCCCATGATAAAAGTTGGGTATAATTTTTATACCTTAGAATAGTTATGTACTATTTTTGTTCCTTGGCCAATAATTATGTATAATTTTTAGGCCTTCGCCCAAAAAACAAAGGATATTGAATTGCATTAGGAAACTCAAGTTAAACAACGAAACATGATCAATTGTCATTATTAACTTATATTTAAAATACTCCCTCCGTTCCTAAATGTAAGATCACTTTGGGGATATGGATAAGTTCCTAAATGTAAGAACACTTTCTCTTTTTTCCCAAGTTTTACCCAAAATACCCCCATACTCCTTTTACAATTGAGTTGTGGGGTTGAATTGGAAGCATGAAGGGGTATATTTGTGTTTTCAATTTAATTGAAGGGTATTTTTGGAACATCAGGTAATTTGACCACCTTCCTTAATCTCCCCAAATTATGGAAAGTGATCTTACATTTAGGAACGGAGGGAGTATAATTTTCTCATATTTAAATGAAATTTTTTATCAAAATTATATTATGGGATCCTCTCAAAACCTTTTTAATGACTCAAAGTATCAGTAATATTTGGGAAAACTCAACTATATTAATGCATTAAGATATTTTGTAATAATCAAATATATGGAAATAACAGGTCAAACATATTTCACGTATATCCTTATCTGAGAAGAAGAAACATACATAATTTTTTTTTCGGTAATGGAAACATACATAATTTTCGCTTATGTGAACAAGTGCCTTCAATGGTATATTTTTTTTAGAGCCTCCGGTACCCGACACTCTTTGAGTGCCAACTAATCCGGAGTTTGTCCGGGTATGGCGCGCCAAATATTGAACTCAGGACCTTGAAAGCGGAGAGATGTCTTATCTCACCTTTAATTTCTAACCATCAGGTCACCGGTCCCTTGGCGCCTTCAAGTGTATATTTAATTTGTGCGTGTTGCTAGCTATATATATTCTCTTCCTTCTCTAACCACTGAGAGTTTTTCTTCCTCCATTGATTTAAAAATGTCACACGTTTTTACCAATAAATTTTAGATTATATGTGTAAATGTCATATTTGTAATGATGGTCATTCTTGTACGTAGTGTTACAATGTGAGAATTAAAATTTTTCTTGACAGTTATTATTCAATATTTTTCAAAGGCAATTTATCTCTGACTTATAAAATAATGCATAATCTAATCATATATACACACTTGTAACATAAATAAAAGGTTAAAGCATGTTTTTTGTTATTGACTTTGGAGAAAGTAATGTTTTAGTCCCCTAACTTTGAAAAGTGTGTTTTAAATCCTTTAATTTTGGACAAAGTCATCTTTTAGTCCTTGAACCTTGAAAAACGTGTTTTTAGTCCTTTCAAATTGGGTTAAAGTATATTTTTAGTACTTTAACTTTGCACATGTTTTAGTCTCTTAACTTAAAAATCGGAAGGGACCAAAAACATATTTTGGCCTTTGTTGAAAAGACTAAAAACATCACTTTGTCCAAAGTTAAGGGACCAAAAACAAAATTTTCAAATTTAAAGGACAAAAACATGACTTTATATAAAGTTAAGGAATCAAAAACACACTTTTTAAAGTATAGGACTAAAACATGACTTTCAACAAAATTAAGGGACACAAAATATACTTTAACCAAAATAAAGGCAAGGTAAAGGTACAAAATGGTAACGAACTATTACAACCTGGCGAGTTGGCGTGAGTGGTAAGTACTCTTGTCCCTTAAGCAAGTAGTTGGGGGTTCGATCCCTAACTCTTGCGAATTGAGCAAATTCACAGAAAAAGTGTTTTCGTTCTCAATTCTGGTGATGAAGAATAAATTTCGTTTCAATTTAGGTCCCCCACCCCACCTCATGATACCATCCCAGGCCCCCCGGGCGACACCGCCGCCACCCCCTCCAGTCTTCCTCACCACCACAGAGAATGAATCCTCCAATTGCTAATAATTTCAAAAGACTCTCCAACCTTGTCATCTCACTTCTCTTTTTCGATTTCGCTGGGATTGCTTCCCTCTTCCACTATCTTCGAGGACTTTGTGTAGGCCTTCGAGACTTCATCGTGCCTTGGACGATATTTTCAAACTGGTTTTTGAAAACTTGCACGCTATTGAAAAGGATATTCAGTATTGGGAGCATACAACAGAGGTTAGTTAGTTTTGTTCCTTTCAACATTTAGTCTCTTCATTCGTTTTAAGCTTAATTTCTGACTTGTTTTCATAGAGATCAGAGAGGAGGTCTGTGTATTGGGGGGTTTTTCTTTCTTTTTGTTTTGAATTTGAATAATGTGGTCCCACACACATTCAGATAAACTTTTGCCACATGAGTGCGCTACGTTAGTAGAATATTTTATTTTCCCCGCCATGTCAGCTTTTAACAATTAACGTCGGTCAAACTTGACGGTGTTAACTAAATTGAAACGAATTTTTTTTTCATTACCAGAATTGAGAACAAAAACACTTTTTCCCCCAAGTGCTCCTGGCATAATAGTTCGTTGCCATTTTTGTACTTTACACCCAAAATAAAACTAGAAAAAGAAGAAACCTGTATGAGAAGAAGTGGAGTATTAACAACATCTGAAGTTCCTGGTACATCATAAAGAAGTTCTTCAAAGTAAGGAAAAGGAGGATGAAGTTCACCAAATTCCTCGAGGGTGATGTCAGCATCGACCTCAATGAAAATGATGCCATCACCAGTACAGTCCACCATGAGCTTCCGGTTATGCCCTTCCCTGAGTCGGCCGGCAAAGGGATAGTAGAACACAAGAGTCTCAGCCAATGCTTTTCTGATAATCTCAACTGCATCTTTTCCTCTCATTGAAGGATTTCTAGCATAGAACTGTATAATTGGAATCTGGATCTTAAGGATCCCTATGTCGTCGATGTTAGACAAACGTTTCACTTCACGCGGTGTCGGCTTTGCCGGAACAACTAGCTCCGGCGGACGACGATGTACTGTGAAGGAAAGAGCTGGTGGTGCCATTATGGAATATGCAAGGCCTTATTTGGTTGATTATGTTGAAGAGTATGCTTCTATAGTAAATGTAGATAGGGAAATAAATTTTCGAAAATTACACTTACGTCATATGAAAAATTTTAATAACTAAAATATCTCAATTTATAATTCATGGGTGAAATTGACACAATTGTCTTGTGAACTTATGAATTATGAGTAAAAGTGACTATTAAGATGTGAACGAGGAAGAACTATCAACTTTGGAGACTTAATTTTTTTTTTGCATAGATTGTAGCGTGATTTAAAAAATGTTAAATATAACTGACAAATCACAAGATTTTTATGAATTTATTGTGATATCATAATGTTATTTACATAGAAAAAACGCAATATTAACCCTTATGATAAAATAAAATATTTTAGCTTAGGTAATAAATAAATAAAGAATTGTGTGAAATGTAAAAAAAAAAAAGTTGTGTTCAGCTGTCTACGCTATATGGGACTTCAGAACAGCGAGAGATTAGTCTCACTTGACACTGCGGGTGGGATACCCTTGAGTAATCAAAAAAAAAAAGTTGTGTTAGTAGTAGTGGTGGTAGTAGTAGTTGTTATTGTTCTTCTTCTTCTTCTTCTTATTATCATCATCATAATCATCATCATCATCATCATCATCATCATCATCATCATATCTTTTATGCAATGTTAAATTTGTTTTTGCTTATAACTTTCCCCAGATTTTCAACGTGGGCCAAAGAGAGCCATTGGTCTTGATTGGATTTAATTGCAATGGATCAACGAGGAGTAATGGACAAGAGGAAAAAAAGAGAGCACAAAATGTTAAAATTAAGGGAGCAAAACCTGGTGGAAAAATCTTGATAGAAAAACCTGATGGAAAAAGAAGAAGGGAATAATCAAGTGAGAGGCAGAAAGAGAGTGGCAGACTTGAGGGACTTATTGAATCATCACAATCTTTCTTTCGATAAAGTAGCTGGACCGTCCCGTTCATTTTTCATCTTGACATCTTTTTTTCCTTCACAATTTCATAATGAATTCCATTTCCTCTCCATTTGTTTTCTTCATTATTGTTCCTTTCTGCCATTCCATTTAGCTGTTTCCAATTCGCCACATGCCGTGTTTAATACTGCTGTCACTACGTAACAGCCTCCACCGACCTCATTGTGTCAATTTAAGACCTAATTCCTTTGCTCTAAATGTTAATCCCTCTGATCCTAACAAATTTACCTAATTGACTTTTTCCAGAAAATCTTTAAAAAAGCAAAATAAGTTAATTATAAATTGATTTACCTAATTTTTTCCCTTAAACTAGTTTATTTTACCTATAAACTAATGGATAATCTAAAAATATATCAAATATGTCATCATTTAATAACATATTTCGCAACCTTAATCGCAACCTTAATCTCTCAAAAAAAAAGTCAATTAGGTCCTATATTTAGGACTGGAGGTAGTATGCTATTAAATGATGACATGTTTGATAGGGTTTATTTCTGCATTTATATTTTACAAAATAAATATAATTATAAAAATACTCCAGATGTTGATAGGGTTATTTCAGTCATAAAAAATAGCATGCTATAAATGATTATAAATTAATTACTGCTTCAGATGTTGATAGGGTTTATTTCTGCATTTATATTTTGGTGGAGTACTCCAGACATGAGGAGGGTCGCTCCCCCCATGCCATATTGTTGAATTTATTTTTCCTATAAAATCCTGGCAGGTGTTGCCTACTACGAACGGCGAAAATATTGCTAGTAGTAGTTGGTGGTGCAATAGGCACATGCAATAAAATATTCTACATGTAACAAATATATTGTTAAGGTAGAGGGGCCATGTATGAGTGTTATACTAACAGGTAGTATGACACCAACAGGTAGCGTCACTATCATTATCTGAGCAGGTTTAAAAGATATATGAATAAAATAAATGTTATCACCCGTTTTTCAAAATGTTTTAAAAAAAGATATATGAATGAAATAAATTGCTATTGAGATTCTTTGAATCTCACCCATTTTTCAAAATGTTTTCAGAGATGCAAGGAGAAGGTTAGGTTGAGTAGCAGAGAAGCTTTCTAGGCCCTATGAATGCTATAAATAAATAGGTTGTAGTAATTTGATTTTGTTTTATTAATATGTAATAAGCGAAAAACTTGTGATATACATAAGTAGGAAGCTATCACCTGAGATAGCCAATTTGTATTAATTGTAATTTTAGTAATAATTGTATTTAATTAAATAATCAAAATGAGATTCTAGGACTAATTAAGAAACCTGATAGAATTTAGTGATAGATTTAAATTTAGTCATCTAATTAATTTATATCCACATGAGTTTTCATAACTATGTAATTTATTTATTGAAGCTCATTTTACAAAAGAAGGATTTTAAATAGTTTTAAATGAGAAAAATATTTATTTAACTTTCAAAATAAAGAGTTTTAATTTATTCGTATTTTTTTTAGGTTTTCATAATTGTAGTATAAATTGATTAAATCACTATTATATAGTAAGAAAAACCTAGGTGTTACAAACATCAATTGTGGAGTATTTTCCTTCCTTTTTATAAAAAAAAATCAATTGTGGAGACAATGGTAGAAAGTCACTTAAGGTGGTTTGGGCACGTTCAAAGAAGAGAATTAGATGCACCAGTTAGAATAGTTGATCTAATGGTTTGTAGTCCTTACAAAAGAGGGAGAGGGAGACTAGGAGAACTGTTAACGACATTATCTAACGAGGTCTTTTGAGTAATAATATATCACTAAGCATGTCAATTAACTGAACACAATGGCGTCATGTGATCATATGATTCATGTAGCTAACCTCACCTAGTTAGGATAAGGCTTTGTTGTTATTGTAATGTTGGGCAGCGAAGGGTGCCACCTGCACTGGAAATTTTACAGGCTAGATATATTTATTTGAGATCATATATAGTTGACATTTTGCAGCCTCCTAGCCGTTTAATTAAACAAGTCAAGTAGAGGGGTCCGGTTTCTCTCCAAATCCTCCCTCTCCTTTTCCCTCCTTTTCCTTCTTTTCCTTTTGAGACCATTTGGATATTTGATCAAATGGTCCATAATTAATATTTTACAAAATAAATATAATTATAAAAATACTTATAAATCTCATAAATAAATTTGATATGTCAAAATTTGATATCAACAGTTTATGACTGAATTGAAAAATGAAAATTATAATTTAAATTTGCAATAGTAGTCTACAGTTTTAGACAGTTTACATAAAATTGTGACAGATAAAATTTATTTATTAGATTTTAAAATTTTATTATAATTATATTATTTTTATGAAAATATTAATTCTGAACCGTTGGATCAAAAATCCAATATGGTTATCAAATGGAAAATGAGGGAAAAAGAGAGGGAAGATTTTGAGAATATCTACATTCCAAGATAGAGGCGTATACCATCAATCAAAAAACGTAACCAAACGAGGGTTTTGATTCTAGGCTCATCACCCCCTCCTTCTCATCACATCTCATCACCAAAACTGTGCCGTTTTGCGTAGCACACATGCCTTCAGTCTTTTCACAAAAAGTAACGGATCAAACCCCACCAATTCACCATCCCATCTCATATTAAATAATAGTGGAGAATTATTGATATAAAATAAATTTAAAAATTTTAATTTTTAATTTTTAAAACTTTCTAGCATAAAAAATTTCAACTACCTAGACCTATTTCATTTCAACAGAAGGACCTATATGATATACAGACTTATCCAGTTAACTGTAAATTTTTTTACAGTTAACTAGATAAGTTTGTATCTATTATAGGTCCTTCTGTTGAAATGAAATAGGTCTAGCTAATTGCAATTAATAGGTTTAGATAGTTGAAATTTTTTATGTTAAAATTATTTTATATTATAATTGTTATGAATATTGTGATTATATGGATGTCCATACCTCCACAAACTCTTGGCTTTTCCTTTTCTCAATAACCTCTCTAATGAATTGTCTTGAAGAGTTGTTATTGTCATAATTCAAGGGTTACAATATTGACACTTTATGAGGATTGAATTTGTCATTTACTTTCTTGTAACTTAGTTGAAGTTGGTGGCCTATAAATAAGAGACATTGTACTACATGTGATGTACCCATAGATGAATAAAGATTTCTCTTATTTCTCTCCAAATTCCTCTTCCAATTTTCTCTCTTCTTCATCACTAACATTTGCTACTTATTCTTCTTCTTCTCAAGCTTCTATATTTTCTTATTTTCACAACACGTTATCAGCACGAGTTTGCTCCAAAATATTAAGGTACGTTCTTTACATTTAATTTTAGTGTTGTTGATAATACACATACATATACTATTCATATATTATATTATATTATACTTCTTTGATAATACACACACATACTACTCATATATTATATTATATATTATATTTCTTTCATACTCTTATATAGTACTCCCTCCGGTCCTAAATATAGGACCTAGATACCTTTTTTTTGGGAGATTAAGGAAGGCTTAATTTTAGATGTCTTTCCAATAATACCCATCCTTAATTAGTTTAGTTACTTAGTAGCCCTTTCGCCCCTATCAAAGGAGTTGTTAAGAAGAAGGGTAATTTAGGAAAAAGGTGACAAAAAATGTATCTAGGTCTTATATTTAGGACCAAAATGAAGTCTCTATCTAGGTCCTATATTTAGGACCGGAGGGAGTATATCATGCCATTTAATTATTATTATTATATTATATATATATGATTATAATTTGTTATATTATTTGTTATTATTCATATATTCAATCATTATGGGATAAATATCCATGATATATTATAATTAATGTCACTTTATCCAATGGCTTGAAGCCATGACACTCCCAAATTTGTTTTATTAGATGACTTAAAGTTTTATCGCTTTGATAAAGTTTGTTGGTATAAGGTCGTAAAGTTTGTTGGTATAAGACCATATTATGGTTTTGTATTTAAAAAAGGGGGCATGAAAAGGATGAGTGAAAATTTGATGCTTTGATGCTCAAAATATTATTATCTAGCCTTGAAGGCCAATGATGAGAAATGACTTAAGCATCAAGTGACATAAAATAGTTTTATATCTTTGGAAGATATTTGATGTGGTCTTAAAGACAAATATTATGAGAAAATGTGAAAATATGACAAGAAGTCATATAGAAAAGAGAAAATTTTACAAAATAATGAAATGCCATAAGAATAAGTATATGACCAGAAGTCATAAGAATAAGTATATGACCAGAAGTCATAAAAATAAGTATATGACCAGAAGTCATATGAAAAAGAATTTTACACAATGACTAGATGTCATATGAATAAGTATGTATCAATTTATGATTATGATACAACTAAATGAAATATTGATAACCCCCGAAGGGTCATTGTTGTAAAGCATAAAAAATATTGATAACCCCCGAAGGGTCATTGTTGTAAGGCATAAGAAAAATTGATAACCCCCGAAGGGTCATTGATGTTTATTTTCAGTTATAATTTAATGTTGATATTTATTTCATTATTTATGTAAATTAATTATCTTGTTATTTCATATATATATATATATATATATATATAAGGATATTTACATATTGCATATATAATTTGATGACATTATATCCAATATTATATTTTCATAATATGTTCATTTGATGACATTATTATTGTTATTTCATTTGATATGATTAATTTGTGGGAGAAATACGTTAAAAAAAAGACCTGAAGACTGATTAGCATATTTTGCTATAATCACACATGAGAATGACCATGTTGTGAATTAAGGACACCAACATTTGGTGATATAAAAATATAAGATTTTGATGGTAAGTCTATATGACTAAGAAGTTATAGTCAATAACACAATGGTATGGTCTTGAAGACTAATCAATATTTGGAATATTAATAATATGAAAAATGAATGTGAGAAATATAGTGATAATGATTTGTGGATTTCCAATAACAATGATCTTTACTATTATTGTTTAAATTTATTGTTGTTGAAATTTATTGTGATTAATTTGTAAAAGAGAAATAACTAAAATTATTATTTGATATTGTTATAGTAATAAGTGTGAAAATTATATATGAAATCTAATACTAAAAGTATACTTGAGTTTGCATTGGAGATAAGCGATGCTATAGCAGACCTTTTCCACTACATTTATTGACCAGGTTTGGAGAATTTTATGACTTATTTTTTCAATAGTTTATGATTGATAAATTGTTTAATTTTATTATTGAATTTCTCCAACAATTTTATCTCTTATAAAATAATTAATTTTATTTTATTATTTTATACATTTAATTATGATGTTGATATGAGTATTAGGATAAATTGATTTTATGTGAAATTTTGTTGAGTAAAAGTTATATGATTAAAAGTTATATGAAATTTTGTGAATGTTATATGATTATGATTATCTCATATTGTAATTGAGTGAAACAAATTTATTTTATACAAAACTCACTAAGGAAGGTGGTGGTGATATTAGTTTATGTAGAGTTTATGGGTGCTTAATAGAAGTATGGGTATTTAATTAGATTGAACATTGAAAATTTCTTATAGTCATTGATTCTTTAGCATTATAATTTGTTTTTGAGTTTCTATTGAATTAATGTTATTTATTCTATTATAACCCTTCATTTTTGTAATCATTATGAGTTTTGATTAGATCTCTTCATATTTCTTTATATAGAGAAAACTTTTGAACAATTCATACTTCAACTATCAAATGAAGCAATTTGAAGAGAATTATTGGTAATGAAATATAGATGAATGCAATAATCTCATGTAGTTCTTGGATAGTTTTTGATGAAAATCAAGACTCATATTTTGATACTAGCTTAGGACTTTAGTCCATATGCATAAGAGAAAAAGAAAAAGAACTTTGGTTCATCAAAACTATGAAAGAGAAATAAAAATTTCAATTGGATTGAAATCCAAATTTGTATGTGAGTAAGTAAATTTGTTATCTTCTACATGAAATGTAGGTTATTATATTACTAAAGTAATCTTTAAATTATATGAATTTGTTGTTTTTTTTGTATGACTACTCACAATTGTGGGGGAGATTAATTGTTATCTTCCACATGAAATATAGGCTATTATATTACTAAAGTTGTCTTTGAATTACATGAATATGTTGTTTATTGGTATGACTATTTACACTTGGTATGAATATGTTGTTTATCAGTATAACTCACACTTGAGGAGGAGATTATTAGAGTATAAGTGTGAGTTAAATGTTCAACACTTACATAGTCAAATCTCCCAAAATATGGAACAATGGATGTCATACTATGATACTATATAATATGAAAGTTGAAAAGTTCAATGTTGGTTAAGAAATATGATACAGTAAACCAGGAGTTTACTAATATGAATAAATTTATTGTTGGCTTGACTTGTTTGATCATCCAAGTCAAATGTATGAACTATTAAATATTGATATCAAATATTGACATCCATAGAAGAACCAGAAGATTCTTCCAAAAGAGTTTTGTTGTGCTGCTTGTTCTCAAATATTTATATTGAAAATATCACTGATTGTGATTTGGAATAGATCTATATTTCTGGAAATATATCATACTGATGGGCCCATCCAAATAACATGCAAACCAAATAAGTATATATACAATAAATTTGATAGATGCATCTACAAGATGGTTACATGTGACATTATATATTAGCTTGCAACCTGAAGTTTGCAGCATTGTCTAAATAAGACATTATATTGAGTGCACAATTTCCAGATTATATGATCAAACAATCGTAGTTTAAAGCCTCCATGAATAGCTACATCAATGCTTATGAGAACATTGTTTTTATTTCATTATTATGTTGCAGCACTTATTAACTTTAAGCCAACGAAATTCTCCCAGTAAAATCGGTTTTTGGTCAGGAGCCAGATAATTTCCATATAAAGAGTTTGAATATGCTCTGCAAATGCATATTAGAGTTTGAATGTGCTCTGCAAATGCATAATAATCCACCACAATGTCACAATGTGCATAGATGAATAATTATACAAAGTTGATAAAATTGTTGGATAAGTGACTCCTTCATGTTTCTAAATGAATGATGTTTCAAACAGAAATAAATCAATTTAGGAGACTTATACCACATGATTATTTGTTATTCAACATTTAACTAAAGTTATGCAAATATGAGGGGGAGAAAGTGTGTAGCTGGAAAGAAAATTCATTGAATGCATTATGATTATGAAATGTAGATCCTTAAATGTAGCAGTATGAACCAGAAGTTCATCAAATTTTACATTCCTAATATAGTACAAAGTGTATGAACAGAAGTTCATCAGATTTTGAATTCATGAAATATTACAAAGTGTATGCCAGTTATAATTACTGACCCAAATGAGAATTATTGAATCTCATATATTCCAGCAAAAAATGCTCCTATAAATGTGACATGCCTGAAGCATAATAAAATCAATCGATTCCAAATGTAAATACTTTATATAAATAGGAGTTTATAAGTATGATGATCATATTGGAGAGGCAGACATTCCAGAAGAGTGTCAAGATATAACTAATTGAAAAACCTCAAAGGGGGTATAAGTACCTAAAAAAACAAGGAGATCTTAATAAGTTATGTCACAAATGGAATCGAAAGGAATAAAGTAGTCGACAAGAATTTTGATAATGATATCACGTGATTGAATGAGGATCTTACACATAGATATGTCATGAGAAGTAGACATAAACATGATTGGCCAAAAGAAAATGAAAAGAAGTGAAACTTTGAATATGTTTCAAAATACGAAAATTATGGGCCAGAAGCTCGGAAGTTCCAAATTCAGGAATATATAGTTATTGTGGGATATAAATATTTGTGTGAAATATAGCTTATAACAAAGCTTATAAAGATTGTCATAAGACGTATTATTTTGTGGTGGATACAAGTATGCTACAAATTTTATTTGTCTGACAATATATGAAAAGAAAAAGTGCATCAATACTAGTATATATCCCACTTGATGATGAAATTTACATGAAATTCTTGAATTATGGAAAAAAATGCCAGAAGCATATATTAGAAATCAAACAAAATATTTTGTCATTTAGAAAATATGAGTTATATATAGAGGACTCATAGTCTTATTGCTCTTACATATCACAATTTGTAGATGAATTTAGATGTTGCAGGTTCACAAATTGACAATGACTTTGGATAAATATGTGGATGAAAAGTATATCATGGAGATATGTTAGAGGAATACATTTTTGCAGGATTTGTGATGATAATATGATTCAGTCAAATGAAAATATGTTTAAATAGCTTTGGAAGGAACACGATCGATTACTCAATGGAGACAAAAGTGATGTTGTCATGAGGGGGAGTAAAATTGACCTTATTATGCGAGAAAGTGAAAGTGATTCTATTTTCAAGGGGAGATAGTATCATGTTGTACTCTTTTTTCCTTAACCAAGGTTTTGTTCCACTGGGTTTTCCTGGTAAGGTTTTTAACGAAGCAACATTGATAATTATTGTGTACTCTTTTTCCTTCACTGAGTTTTTATCCCAATGGGTTTTTCTTAGTAAGGTTTTAATGAGGTACAATAATATTTGTTATGGACATCCAAGGGGGAGTGTTATGAATATTGTGATTATATGGATGTCCATTCCTCCACAAACTCTTGGCTTTTCCTTTTCTCAATAACCTCTCTAATGAAGTGTCTTGAAGAGTTGTTATTGTCATAATTTAAGGGTTACAATATTGACACTTTATGAGGATTGAATTTGTCATTTATTTTCTTGTAACTTAGTTGAAGTTGGTGGCCTATAAATAAGAGACATTGTACTACATGTGATGTACCCATAGATGAATAAAGATTTCTCTTATTTCTCTCCAAATTCCTCTTCCAATTTTCTCTCTTCTTCATCACTAACATTTGCTACTTATTCTTCTTCTTCTCAAGCTTCTATATTTTCTTATTTTCACAACAATAATACAGTTTTTTAATTTTTAATGGGACAAATGGTAAATTATGAGCTCTTAGATGAATCTCGATTGCCAAAATGAGACCCAGATGAGATTATGAGGGATTATGAGAGGGTGGGGTCACGAGAGAATCCCAACCAAGGGGACGGGGTCAGTGGGGATTGGTGGGGCCAAAGAGAGAGAGAATGGGATGGTGAATTGGTGGGGTTTAAGCCGTTGCTTTTTGTGAGAAGACTGAAGGCATGTGTGCTACGCAAAATGGCACAGTTTTGGTGATGAAATGTGATGAGAAGGAAGGGGTGGTGAGCCTAGAATCAAAACCCAACCAAACGAGGTCAATCCATAATGACACCATCATAATGACACCATCAGCTCTCTCCTTCACAATAAATCGGCGTCAGCCAGAGGTGGTCTTCACCCCCATATTGAATTTGTTTATTCCTATTTTTATCTATCTATCTAATATAATTATAAGTTTCCCGTATGGCATCTTTTTGGTGTGTTCACACTATAGCCAAATTAAATTGCCCATTGAATGACCCCAATGATTCAAATGCTTAACCTCTTTTGGAAGCTAATATCGGTTACCCATCACCCTTCATGACCATATTAAATTGCCCATTTACTTCATGGTCATATTCATCTTATCAATAATTCCAACACAGAATATATGTATTTTATAATGTTTAGAACCACATAAATTTCTTCCACCTCCTTTAACAGCATAGGCCATTGGCATCTACACAAAACACCTAAGAACATTATCTATATTAAAAAACCACGATACTAAGAAAGGATACAAAAAAAAAAGAAAAGGCAGATAAAATTTAACTGCAAAATTAAATAATTAGGTGCAGAAGGTAACATTAGAATAGCCCAAACACATGTAATCTCATTTAATTAGGACACAAAACTTAGCAACTTGAGAAATTGAGAAAAATAAAAGAAAAAGAAATTACATAGGATATATTGGTAGTTCTATCAATCCAATGAAAATTAATACTCCCTCCGGTCCTAAATATAAGACTTATTTGAGTGGATGAATTTGGTCCTAAATATAAGACCTATTTCTAACTTTTACCAATTTTCCCCCAAAACATCCTTATCATCAATGCCCCCTAATAATAAACAAGAAGAGAGGGAGGGTGGAGTCAATGTTCCCTAATGGTAAAAAAGAGGGGAGGTAGGGTGAAGTCAATGTTCCCTAACTAATAGTAGATAAGAGGAGAGGGGGTGGAGTCAATGTTCCTAATGTGGTAGACAAGAAGAGAGAGAATGTTAGGGTCAAGGTGGATAGTTAGGGTATATTGGTAATATCATGTCACTTTAACTAACATCCTTAATCTAATCAAATTAGGTAAATAGGTCTTATATTTAGAACCGGAGGGAGTATTTTTTATTGTTATTTTTTCTGTTCTGACTCTTTTATTCTTAACCTCCATGCTGTGAATTTAAAAGCCAATATCGGTTACCCATCACCCTTCATCACCATATTAAATTGCCCATTTAATTCATTGCCATATTCATCTTATCCATAATTCCAAGTTCTAACACAGAATATGTATTCTATGATGTTTACAACCACGTAATTTTCTTCCAGCTCCTTTAACAAAATAGGGCATTGCCATCTACACCAAAACACCTATGAAAATTATATATTAAAAAACCACGATACTAAGAAAGGATACAAAAAAAGGCACGCACAATTTACCAAAACACCTAAGGTTTATTTGATATTAATGATGTGTTAAAAATTCAAAAAAAAAAAACTGTGATGGGCATTCTTGCCCCAATTTTGAAATTGGATTGCTAGTTTTGCTCCAAAAATTTTAACGTGGGCATTTTCGCCCCTTCGTGATAATTACGTGGGCATTTTTGCACTTTAACTCTAAATTATATTTAGTGCTAGGGATGAAGGCATGTTTTGGCATTTGCTTCATTGTTATAGAGCCTTTAGTTAATTTGTGTTGTTATGATCAAATTTTGCCACGAGGAAAAACATGGTTGAAATGAAAGGTGATCCATGTGAGTATGCCCATTATAAAATTTTATAGTTTATTAATTTACATGCTCTTGATTTTTATTCATTCTCGATCAAAAATTACTATGCATGCATAATTACATAAGGAAATTCAATCTTGATCTTTTATCCACCACAACAAAAATGGAATAGCAGTTTATAACTTTATATTATTGACATGCAGGTCTTCCAACTGTGTCAAACTTTAGTGATGCAATAACACTGAACATTGGCCCACCCATCTTAAAACAAAAGATGATTGATGCTTGATTAAAATTTACCCCTTGATATATTAATGTATTTTAACTTTCATTATTAGTTGAATTGTAGCTTAATGTTGTTACATCTTATTTGAATTAAGTAGCTTAGCAATCAATTAATTGGGAAGTTACAATGAATCCATGCTCAATTAAAGATCTGCATAATATATGTGTTTAACACCAAGTTCTATCTTTTGACTAATATACAAATGACACTCTAAGAATTTGTATGAAAATGCTTTTTAAATTTACCGGCATTTTTGACCTCATATTGATGGCAAACATTTTATAAATTACATAATTTATTTTAATGTTGCCTACCTTTTTTATCTAATAAAGGACTGTCATTGACACCTTTTGTGATTTACAAGGGTGTATATGTACCACTTTTTATAATATGGTGTTTGGTAACAAATGATTTCTCAATGCATGTTTTAGTTTACATAGGTATATCAGGAGATATTTTAATATATATATATATATATATATATATATATATATATATATATATATATATATAATTTTACTATTCAATATAGATCCATATATGGCACGAAAAAAAAACAATATACATATATGCATAAGTTTTTTACTAATTTATTTGTTGAGTAATAAGAAGTTGCAAACAATCAGGAAAATTCGAGTAAAGGACTTAATTATGAATATTTATATAGCAAGAGGATCTTATAAATTGAAATTATTTGAAAATATAAACCACAAATTTTAGTCTAAGTGACCTGGGAAATTCAGTTTTTTTTTTGTGTGTGGGGTGGGAGGTTTGGATGAGGAAGGTTGTGGATGGAGTTTGACTCTTCTTTTGTTTCATTATACATAAATGAGTTCGATTATTGACCAAGTTTAAAAATATTATATGTAATATAAATTGAAATTATTTGTAAATAATTGACACGACAAAATTAAAAGTTATTTTTATGAAAATATAATTTTTGATTAAACTAATTTATTTATCAGAAAACATCTTATTTGGAAGATAACAAAATGAACTCTTGCAACACACGAGTTTATTTAGTTCAAGCGAACTTTTGAATGGGGAAGATGCCCGGAGGAATTTAATGTTATTGTTTTGGGGGGGGGGGGTTTGGATAAGGAGGTTGAGATGGAGTTTAGCTCTTACATTGTTTTTATAGTATTTTAAATACTTTTTTTATAACAATGGTAGTTTAAATACTATGCATAATATAGCTTCGATTTTTTAATAACAATTCAATTTTCCCACCAAATGATTTTCCCCTCAAATTTGCTTTATCTGTTCCATTGATTTGTTGTTGCGTTTTTAATTTTTTAATTTTTCTTTTTAAGGGGAGTACTTCTAATGAAAAATCTACTATTTACAGACATTAAGATATGTCATTGGATTAGTAGTAAACACAAAATTCAAATATCCTATTTTCAGTATAATTACCAACAACAATATCCAAGAAAATAAATGACGTAAAAATACATAGTGAAAAAAAAATTATAAGGTTGTAAAAATATAAAATAAAACATAGATTTTGGAAAATTCCTAATATCGGTATAATTCACTTTTATTGGAAAAAACAAAATTAAACTATGTTTGAAAATAACTAAAAGCATCACGTAATTAAAAATACACTTCAATGATCATATAGGCATTTTTCTAAGACTAATAACTATGTTATAATACCTAACCTAAGTTCAAGTGATATAAACTTATTTGTACATGACGTTTATTCCTGCCAGTTGTTCCTATCATTCACAAATGAAAGATTATATTAGTGTTTCCAATGGTGAATTGTGATTACAAAATCCATTACTAGTAAAAGAAATAATAAATGACATAGTAATACATTGGGAAGTTAGAAAGAAGAAGGTAAAATACCGTGTATCCACCAGGTCATAGGTTTGAACCCTTGCGAAGTCGTCACCCCTAAATGGGGAATCCCGACGGCGACTTCAGATTAGTCGGCTTCCGGAAGTGGGGCCTGTAACATCCTGAAAATTTAATACAGGATTAAAGAGAGTTTTGAGGAATGATAAATGGAGAAATTAGGAATTTTGGAATTTTTAGGAATTTTTGGGAATATTTTGGAAATTTTGAGTAATTAATGTGCATATAATTAATTAAGAAATGAAGAGTTTGAAATATGAGGGAATGGTAAAGCTAAAAATATTTTGAAAGTTAAGGAGATTGGAGACTGGTTTAAGTGGTTTTAAATCAAAAAGAGTACACTATGACAAGTTTAGGCTGTAATTATCAAAAACCACCCTTATTTCTCCCAACCAAACACGCCCCTCCTCCCATCCCTTAACAAAACATGCGAACTCCTCCCCTCCATTTTCTGCAGCGCGTTCGAACTCCCCCCCCCTTTCACCATTTTCTTCATTTTCTTCTTCCTCACACCTTACCATTCGGCCACTTCTTCACCAAAAAGCTTCCTCATTTCGGTTTACCTCACTCTCTTCTCCTTAGATCAGTGAAGCACGCGGCCGATCTGTTAGTATTGAGAGATTTTCGTTTTCTTTTCTTCTCCGGCGGCCATATTTTTCCGGCGGCCATGTTTTCCGGCGAGGTCGGAATTTGAGGTAAAAATGGGTGGATTTTTCATGTTGTCCTTCCTTTTTCAACTTCATAACATCTTTCCCTAAGCTTCTCCTCCCTTTCAGTTCGGCCGGCGATCTGGGGGTGTTTTCCGGCGGGGTTTCCGGCGGCCGACGGTGGGGTGAACTCCTCTTCCTTCACTCTTGTATTTTGTAAGCCTCTAGCCTCTTGTGAAGTTGATTTTTCGCATAAAGTTTCCTCTTTTAAGTTAGGGTTTGGCCATGAGTTAATTATTGAAGCTTTAACCAAGGATTTGTGCAAGAATAAGTAGTAAAGTAAAGATTTTTGGGAAGTATGTAAGCCCATTAAAGTTGGAAGTTGAGTTTAGATATTATTGGCTAATTGTTTTGGTTCTTTAAGTAAGTGTTAGCTAAAGGAGGAGGCTTTGGACTAAATTGGTGATTATGTAGTGCTAGTTAAGGTTGTTTATTGTTGTTGGAATGTTAGTGTTGGCTAGAATGGTATTTGGGAGAAAGTTGGATAGTTAAAGTGTTGATATGAAGTGGTTTAGGTAGATTAAAGGCTGTTTGGGTTTGGGAGAGTGGTTGGATGTTATGGAGGTCATTGTGAGTGGCTTAATTAATGTAAATGCGGCGCTATAATGGATGATTAATAAGGTGGATTAATTTTCAAGGTTTTCAAGAAATGGTGAAGGTCAATGATGTAGAGGTTATAAAAGGATGGTTAATAGAATTACAGTAGCTTAAAAGATGTATTGTAATGAAAGTAAATTATTACTTCAATATTGTCTTTGATATTGGTGAAAAGTATAGCCTAAGTCATGAAGGTGTCTTAACCATTTTAAATGGTGGCATTATTGTAGACGGTGATCTTTCAGTTTTAAGCTTTAAACTATTAAGTTTAGTGCTCTAATTTAAAATCTGTTTTGTGGCATGATGTAGTAGATGAAAATGATGTTTTAGAATGACTGAAAATCTGAACAGGTTTCAAGGAATTAAGGTTAGCAAGTTTATGACGTGGAAAAAAAAAAGAACATGGAAAGTTAAATGGAAATTGGATGGGTTGTTGTTTGGTTTTAAACCTGAAAGTTCATATTTATGAAGTGGAGTATATTGGAAGTTGATTAATGAAATTGTGAAGTGATTTGTGATTACTTTTTAGAAGACTTTTGATAGAAGGACAAAGTGATCAATAATTGTTTAATGCCGTATGTTAAGAGATTCAATTGGCATGACTTGGAATAAAAGCCTTGTTAGGATTTAGAATGGTTGGAGTTACAAAGTCAAAGGACTTATGATTAATTTATATATATGATGGTAAAGTAATCCATGATTTGGTTAGCATTGGATGCATGTTGAACGTAATGGATGCACAAGAGGGGGGGGGGTGAATTGTGCTTCAAAAATAAATACTCAAAGTAAATGACACAAGATTTATACTGGTTCGGTCTACCTGACCTACGTCCAGTCCTCAACCACCCAGGCCGAGAGTTTCACTATAACTCAGGTTTTAAATCGGGTTCACCTGAAACCTTACAACCGCAAGTTTTACGGGCTCACTTGCAACCTTACAACAAGTTTTACACTGGCTCACTTGTAACCTATCTAACTGTCTCCCCCTCACACCAAGCAAGGGTTTGAAGTTTACACTTGAAGGCTTTTCTGACTAAGTTCTCTTACAGAACAAATGATGTTACACACTTAAGTTCAATAAATGCTCTTTTAACAGAAAGAGACTTAACTACTGTGAGTACAGAATAGGTAGGTGAAAAATCACTCCAAGTGTTAAATGCTCTTCATTTTTCTGGGCAGCTTGAATGAATAAGGATTTTCTCGCTCAAGAATATTTGAAGATCATTAACTCCTTCATAAATGAAGTTGAGCTTCCTTATATAGTCTTCAAGCATTTTGAACTCTTGGTAGGTGGGCTAGCCGTTTGAATATGTCCGTTTTTCCCTTGTTACCGTTCGCCCATTTAATGCTTCATTAATGCATAGCAGGGTTGACTTGCTTTATCTCTGAAAAGTAGTCCTGACACCTCTGCTCTGACAAAAGCATTCTGACACTGCATCTCTTTGAACGTTCAGACATTCTGATTGCTTGCGGAAGCAACTTCTCATCCGGAAGCAACCTTACTGAGTGTGCTGCACTTGAACGTTAGTTTAGCAATACAATCATATAGTCTCATGCAGTGGGTGATCCTAAGTCTAAGGTGTATCCGGAAGCACTTCTACATCCGGAAGTAAATTCACTTGATGAGGGATTTAGTTCACCATGACTTGCTCTCGCTTAGTCTATTTCATTCCACCACTCAGCGCTAGTCACTGAGCTATCGGAAGCACTTTTACTTGACGTGGTGAATTCACTGACGCTTAGGGTGAAATCTATTCTATCAGTCTGCGCCAGTCAAGATCTAACAGGAAGCAACTTCACTTGATGTTGCATTTCCGCTGACGCTCGGGGTTATATCTAGTCTATCAACCTGCGCCAGTCTAAATCTAATAGGAAGTGCTTTCACTTGGCGAAGTAGACTTACTGACGCTTGGGGTAATAACTATTCTATTGCTCTGCGCCAGTCTAAGTCTAACAGGAAGCGCTTTCACTTGGGGAAGTAGACTCACTGACGCTTGGGGTAATATCTATTCTGTCGCTCTGCGCCAGTCTAATTCTAACAGGAAGCGCTTTCACTTGGGGAAGTAGACTCACTGTCGCTTGGAGTAATATCTATTCTATCGCTCTGCGCCAGTCTAAGTCTAACAGGAAGCAAACTCACTTCCGATTGAAACATAGCTTAGTCTTAAGGTTTTGTGTACCTAATTCTCATGGACTAAGTTATTTCCCAGTGATTTACTTGCTGATGCTGGGGGATGAAAACATTCATCCGCATGCGCAAGTCCTAATCTAACCGGAAGTAAATCTTCATCCGGAAGCACTCTTACTTGGGATCCTAAGTATACTATTGCTTCCTAGGCACTTGGTCTAATCCTTTATATTTTAGTCTTCATCAAAACTTAAGATTCTAACATTCTCCCCCTTTTTGATGATGACAAACTTAGCTTTATCGATTAAGTTCATATGAAAGGATTAGCTGGGGAATAAAAACAATAGTTCAGAATAAGTAACTTAGACAAATATTATTGATAAGCATAGGTTACAGGTCAGAGCATATAATTAGATAACATTTACAAGCAGCGAGCATATAGTAGGCAGATATGAGAACATGCATGAAAAGATGAACATTTCTAAGTAAACAAAAAAAAATTTTGGGCTGGGGGTTGTTTCTTTGTTTCTTCTTTCTCTCCCTCTCGCTGAAGCTCTTCTTCATCAAGGAACTCCCAGGGTAGCAAGGCTAGTGGTCAATGCATCTCTCCCCCTTTTGGCATCATCAAAGAGGGTTTTCCATATTTGATCGCCGCAGCCTCCTCCTTAGGGATGGACTTCCTCTTCTTAGAACCCACTAACAGTTCTGCCATTCTACCAGAAGTTTCAGGCTGACCTTGAATATTTTCATCCTGCCCTAGAGCAATTTGCCGAGAAACTTCATGATGTTCTTGATGTCTTTCACGATGCCCAGATTTTCCAGAATGTTGATGGCTTGATTTCCCTGATTTGGACTTGTGTTTCTTAGATGAGGAGGGTTTCCTCGAAACTGGGTTTGCTTCAGAGGGTTCGGCCATTTTTGTGGGGTTGATGAAATGTTTATATGAAGAACATAGATGAAAATGAAGAATGTGTGAAATGAGATGTCCCTTTTATAGGTAAAGTCACTAAGGGCAAAAAGGTCATGCTCCTTCACATTATCACACATTGGGTAGCGTAAACGCCTTAAGTTGGAACGATATACCTGATGACACGTGTCGCTTCATATTGTCAGAGAAGTCGAAACGTCTCATTTGGAAGTTGAAGCGTTTTCTGAAGTGACGTGTCTTCTTGGACTTGTGCTGGCGCTCTCTTGGTTTGATCATCCAGCGTCAGTGTGTAATCATTCGGAAGTGGTTTTGCTTCCGGTTGCACTTACTTAAGATTCAACATTGAATACCTGCAAGGACATATATTGGCACTCCGATGCCTAAGTCAGTATTGTTGTAAGTGATAAAAAAAAATAATTACACTTCATTTGGGTTTACCATCCCCAAATCACCTCTAATGAAAATAAACTGGTCAGTCCCAAGAGGCTTGGTGAAGATATCCGCAAGCTGTTGTTGTGTGGGAACAAACTGCACCTTGACATCCTTCTTTTGAACATGGTCTCTGATGAAGTGATGTCGGACGTCAATGTGCTTTGTCCTTGTGTGCTGAACTGGATTCTTGGCGAGGCTAATTGTGCTTGTGTTATCACAGAGGATGGGCGCCTCAGGAAACTCCAAGCCAAGATCTCTCAACTGGTTTTTCAGCCATAGCACTTGTGCACAGCAACTTGCAGCAGCAATGTATTCTGCCTCAGTGGATGACAAGGACACGCAGGTTTGCTTCTTGCTGGCCCAAGACACCAGACAACCACCAAGGAAGGCGCATTGTCCACTGGTGCTCTTTCTATCTGTTTTATAACCTGCGTGGTCAGAGTCAGAATAAGCCCACAAGAACTCTTGGTTACCTCTGGGATACCAAAGACCAAGTTCTTGTGTTCCCTCAAGGTATCTCAGAATACGTTTAACACATGTCAAGTGTGATTCCTTGGGGTTGGCTTGAAACCTAGCACACATGCCTACGCTAAATTGAATATCAGGCCTGCTCGCCGTTAAGTATAGGAGGGAACCTATCATTCCCCTGTACATGGGCAGGCTGACACTTTTACCCTTGGCGTCAGCGTCGAGTGCAGCTGAGGTGCTCATAGGAGTATCATACTCCTTGCATTCATCCATCCCAAACTTTTTGAGTAGTTCTCTGCAGTACTTGGTTTGGGAGATGAAGATTCCGTTCTTCTTTTGTTTGATTTGCAGGCCTAGGAAGAATGTTAGTTCTCCCATCATTGACATCTCAAATTCACCCTGCATAATCTTAGAGAAATCTTCACAAAGCTTCTCGTTAGTTGCCCCAAAGATAATATCATCAACATAAATTTGGACAATTAACATATCTCTATCTTTGTGAAGGATAAACAGTGTATTATCTAATTTGCCTCTTGAGAAACCCTTGCCCAGCAAAAAGCTGCTGAGTCTCTCATACCAAGCTCGAGGGGCTTGTTTCAGGCCATACAAAGCTTTCTTTAATCTATACACATGTTTGGGGTTCTTATGGTTTTCAAAGCCAGGAGGTTGTTCTACATATACCTCTTCCTTAATATAACCATTAAGAAATGCACTCTTTACATCCATTTGATATAATCTGAAACCTTTCATGGATGCAAAGGCTAGAAGAATCCTTATTGCCTCAAGTCTAGCGACTGGAGCAAAAGTTTCTTCATAGTCAATGCCTTCTTCTTGGTTGTATCCTTTAGCTACCAGTCTGGCTTTGTTTCTAGTGATTTGATCTGTCTCATCCAGTTTGTTTTTAAAGACCCACTTGGTTCCTACTATGGATTGATGAGATGGCCTTGGGACTAGTTCCCACACTTGACTTCTTTCAAATTGATTCAGCTCTTCCTGCATGGCAATAATCCAGTCGCAGTCCTCAAGAGCTTGTTCAACTGAAGTTGGTTCGATTTGAGATAGGAATGCTCCAAACTCAACTTCATTTTGAACCTGTCTTCTAGTTCTGACACCAGAAGAAACATCACCAAGCACTTGATCAAGAGGATGATCCCTGTGATGTCTCCTAGCTATTGGCAGCTGTGCCTCCTCAGGCATGGGTTGCCCACTAGGTACATCACTGGGTTCACCTTCTTCTTTGGGATAGCTTGTTGTTGTTTCTTTTGGTGGTGAGGAAGATGATGGAAGATTTGGAAAGTTAAGTGCTTCATCATCTTCTGTGGATTGTCCCCATGTAGGAGTTTCATCAAATACAACATGCATGGACTCTTCTACAGTTTTAGTTCTTATGTTGTATATCCTATATGCTTTGCTCCTAAGGGAATATCCTATGAATATACCTACATCAGCCTTTGGATCAAACTTACCCAAATTTACCTTCCCATTGTTATGCACGTAGCATTTTGATCCGAATATTCTGAGATGGCTGATGTTGGGCTTCCTTCCTTTATATAGCTCGTATGGAGTCTTATCCAAGCCCTTGCGAACATAAGCTCTGTTGGAGATATAGCAAGCAGTGCTCATAGCGTCCGCCCAGAACATTTGAGAGACTTCTTTCTCGTTCAGCATGCTTCTAGCCATCTCCGTCAGAACCCTGTTCTTTCTTTCGACTACTCCATTTTGTTGAGGAGTTCTCGGAGCTGAGAAGTTATGTTCAATGCCGTTTTGCTCACATAGCTCAGTGAAGCTATGGTTCTCAAACTCTCCTCCATGGTCTGTCCTTATGGCTGTGATTTTGAGATCCTTCTCATTCTGCACTTTCTTAGCCAGGACAACGAAAGCATCAAAAGCATCTTGCTTAGAGGCAAGAAACAAAGTCCACGTAAACCTTGAATAGTCATCCACCACCACTAAAGCATATAGGTTTCCTCCCAAGCTTTTTACTCTTGCTGGCCCAACCAAATCCATGTGGATTAGTTCCAAGGGCCTGCTGGTGGAGACTCTCTTCTTGGTTTTAAACGAGGATTTTGTTTGCTTTCCTCGTTGGCAGGATTCACAGATAAAATCATGCTTAACCTTAAAAGGGGGAATACCTACAGCTAGCTCCTTTTTAATTAGCATGTCCAATTGAGTAAAGTTAACATGAGCTAGTCTCTTATGCCAAAGCCAGCTATTCTCGTCACTAGATATTAGACATTTTCCTTCTAGCTGTTGACATAAATCTAAGGTATATAGATTCCCATTTCTAATTGCCTTAATTTTGCATTTTAGGTTGGCCTTATCTATATTCAGATCCTGCTTATCAACTATTAAGCACTCATTTGAATCAAATATTACCCAGTTACCTTTGTCCGTGCTTTGACTTACACTTAGCAGATTGTGACAGAGACCGTCCACTAGATATACATCTTTGACTGGTCCGACTTCTCCAACTCCAGTGATCTTGCCACTTTGATTTCCTCCAAAGGTCACTGTGGCTCCATCTTTGATCACCAGAGACTTGAACTTGTCTCTGTCTCCAGTCATATGTCTCGAGCATCCGCTATCGATGTACCAATTTTTGTTCTTGGATGCCTTGAGACACACCTCATGTTCTTCATTGGTGAGGTCAAGATCTGAAGATGCTTCCTCATCCTCTTCTCTAGCTACCAGGCAGAGGTTGGCAACTTCTTCATCATCACTTGCTTCCTCATCTGAGCTGTTTACCCAAATGGAGGAAACGAGTGCCTTTCTTTTATCCTTGCCTTTGGACCTCTGCAGGCTGGGACACTCAGCCTTGAAGTGACCAGGCTTATTGCATTCAAAGCACACAGAGACCTTCTCTTTCTTGTATCCCCTCTTCTGGCTGGTGTCACCTTTCTGATAGCCTTCCTTCTTCCTGAGGAATTTCCTGAACTTCCTCACCATCAGGGCCATCTCCTCATCGTCCATCTCATCGTCGTCATCCTCATCATTGTCCTTGATCTCTTTGCTGGGAGCAACGAGAGCAAGGTTCTTACTCTTGGATGAGGTTTGAGGAGCTCTCATAGCCAGCAAGGTTGGCTCATATTCAGCAAGTGAGCCAAAAAGAGCGGTGACGGAGCTGGTTGATTCTCCTTGCACTTCTTGCAGAATAGTGACTTTGGTGATCCAGTCACCCTTCAAGATTTTCAGAATCTTGCTCACCTGCTCTCTTTCAGGGATATCCTTACCAAGCAAGGCTAGATTATTGATGAGATGGGTGAATCTGAGCTCTAGATCTCTGATAGGCTCGGTGGGGCTTAGCATGGCGAATTTGTGGAATTCTTCCACCAGCATCTCAACACGTCTTGCTTTAACTCCCCTGGTTCCGGAGTGTGCAGCCTCAAGAGCCTCCCACATATCCTTTGCATTTTTGTGGTGGCTGATCCTGTGAAACTCTTTGTAACTGAGAGCACACTGGATGTAGTGCATAGCTCTATGGTTGAGTTGGACTAGAGCATAGTCCTCAGCAGTATATCTGGCTTTTGCCTTAGCAAATCCTTCCTCATCTAAGGGAGTTTGATCCCCATGTTCGATCACGTCCCATAGTCTGATATCGCTTGACTTGATATAGGTTTCCATTCTGAACTTCCAGAATGTATAGTTGTGCCCATCGAAACCTGGGGGCTTGTTGGGTTGTACAGCAACATCTGGCAGACCATACTCCGTATCCATTACTTAGATCTTTGCTTTCCGGATTCGTTGGAATCGAGTGAGAAAGACCTGCTCTGATACCAAATGAACGTAATGGATGCACAAGAGGGGGGGGGGGTGAATTGTGCTTCAAAAATAAATACTCAAAGTAAATGACACAAGATTTATACTGGTTCGGTCTACCTGACCTACGTCCAGTCCTCAACCACCCAGGCCGAGAGTTTCACTATAACTCAGGTTTTAAATCGGGTTCACCTGAAACCTTACAACCGCAAGTTTTACGGGCTCACTTGCAACCTTACAACAAGTTTTACACTGGCTCACTTGTAACCTATCTAACTGTCTCCCCCTCACACCAAGCAAGGGTTTGAAGTTTACACTTGAAGGCTTTTCTGACTAAGTTCTCTTACAGAACAAATGATGTTACACACTTAAGTTCAATAAATGCTCTTTTAACAGAAAGAGACTTAACTACTGTGAGTACAGAATAGGTAGGTGAAAAATCACTCCAAGTGTTAAATGCTCTTCATTTTTCTGGGCAGCTTGAATGAATAAGGATTTTCTCGCTCAAGAATATTTGAAGATCATTAACTCCTTCATAAATGAAGTTGAGCTTCCTTATATAGTCTTCAAGCATTTTGAACTCTTGGTAGGTGGGCTAGCCGTTTGAATATGTCCGTTTTTCCCTTGTTACCGTTCGCCCATTTAATGCTTCATTAATGCATAGCAGGGTTGACTTGCTTTATCTCTGAAAAGTAGTCCTGACACCTCTGCTCTGACAAAAGCATTCTGACACTGCATCTCTTTGAACGTTCAGACATTCTGATTGCTTGCGGAAGCAACTTCTCATCCGGAAGCAACCTTACTGAGTGTGCTGCACTTGAACGTTAGTTTAGCAATACAATCATATAGTCTCATGCAGTGGGTGATCCTAAGTCTAAGGTGTATCCGGAAGCACTTCTACATCCGGAAGTAAATTCACTTGATGAGGGATTTAGTTCACCATGACTTGCTCTCGCTTAGTCTATTTCATTCCACCACTCAGCGCTAGTCACTGAGCTATCGGAAGCACTTTTACTTGACGTGGTGAATTCACTGACGCTTAGGGTGAAATCTATTCTATCAGTCTGCGCCAGTCAAGATCTAACAGGAAGCAACTTCACTTGATGTTGCATTTCCGCTGACGCTCGGGGTTATATCTAGTCTATCAACCTGCGCCAGTCTAAATCTAATAGGAAGTGCTTTCACTTGGCGAAGTAGACTTACTGACGCTTGGGGTAATAACTATTCTATTGCTCTGCGCCAGTCTAAGTCTAACAGGAAGCGCTTTCACTTGGGGAAGTAGACTCACTGACGCTTGGGGTAATATCTATTCTGTCGCTCTGCACCAGTCTAATTCTAACAGGAAGCGCTTTCACTTGGGGAAGTAGACTCACTGTCGCTTGGAGTAATATCTATTCTATCGCTCTGCGCCAGTCTAAGTCTAACAGGAAGCAAACTCACTTCCGATTGAAACATAGCTTAGTCTTAAGGTTTTGTGTACCTAATTCTCATGGACTAAGTTATTTCCCAGTGATTTACTTGCTGATGCTGGGGGATGAAAACATTCATCCGCATGCGCAAGTCCTAATCTAACCGGAAGTAAATCTTCATCCGGAAGCACTCTTACTTGGGATCCTAAGTATACTATTGCTTCCTAGGCACTTGGTCTAATCCTTTATATTTTAGTCTTCATCAAAACTTAAGATTCTAACACATGTTTGCTGCATTTTTCCTACTACCATGACTAATTGATTTTTGGAAAGGAATAAAGGTTTTTGTTCTGTGTTGGTGATGATTGAGAAACAAGATGAGTTATGTTATGATATTTGCATGTCAATTTTGAGATTCTCTTCCTCTAGGTTCTGTATTGGCTGACTAATTGAGTAGTAAACTAGTTCATGGATTCTCATGTTTCATTTATGTTTTATTGGTTAGGAGGATAGAGTAGGCAGTAACATCAAGATGTTAATTAAATGTTGTATTAGTGATATGAAGACTTTTGTTAAAGCATTTTAAACTTCAGATTACTTTTGTTCCTAATGGATTATTTTTGGGAAAGTTAGGGAGCTATTTGGAATACGTAAGGAATATTTTTTGAAGAGGTTTAGTAAGTTTTACATGTTTGGTTGATTTTTGTAAGAGTTAGGGAAAATGGTAAAGTCAATACTTTAAGAATTATAAACAAAGGGTTAAGGGAATTGTGGGGTACAAAAGAATATAGAAAAGTATGGAAGCGAGAAGTAATTGATTACTTCAATAATTGTTTTAGAATCAGTTTGGATTGGTGGTCAAAGTCACTGATCTTGTGTCTTGACCATCAACAGCTCATGGTGCGATTGTAGTCGGCAAAACTTCGGGTGGAGCTCGCAGAAGGCAATGACTAAGGATATATATATATAGTGCTGTTTTGGAGCTTGAACAGGTAATCACGCTTAACTAACTGTGATACTGAGGGTGATGGTAGTTGAGGATTTTCTAACATCCTCTTCTACTTATATATATATATATATATATATATAAATAAATAAAATGAGTTCTGATTATGTTATATTTGAACGTGGGCTATAGGGTACCTTTCAACTGAACTGTACTTTATATATATCTATATAAATCTTTTGTATTGTTGCATGACACTGACTATTAGTACCGTCGGCCGATGTAACCATCGATTTGCGCAAATCGATAGGTTAATTGTACGGGTTCCTCGGATTGTAAAGGAACCAGGGATTTGTTCACATTTTAGAGTGGTCCCTTTTTCATGCTTTCAGATTTGAGACTGGGCACAGTGTCAATCACGTTTATTTTTGTCTATTGAGAGATGGATGTATCTGTACTGTATATATGTGTATATATTATGTGGTTATGCAGGTTTTGAAAACTGTGGTACCCTGTAGACGCTCCACTACCCCACTTCTGAGTCTCACAGTGAGTTAAGAGGTGATTACTGAGACATGGTTTTTGTCTCACCCCATTCCCTTTATTTTTTTCAGGTGATCATGCCCAGTGGGAAGCAGAGAGGAAGGGGAAAGGATTGGCCGGCCCACACTAAGACAGTGAGTAGGCCGGAGATGATCTATAAGGAATATATATTGCCATTTATTAGGTTGCATCCGCTTCCGCATTTGTTTGTATTATTTGAAATGAATTGTGTTAGTTGTTTCTGTTGATTGTTGGTTAGTCACTGATATTGAAAGAATGTGACAGTGGTGAATTGACCGTTATAGGAGAATTGTCTGCTAATGGAAAGACAATTTCTCTTTCTTGATACAGATGTATCATATGATTGTGATTTACTGTTGTGACGAGTGTTGTTATTTTATATAACCATGTTAGATGGGCCCCTCTCTGCCATGGTTATGTTTTCTAAATGTAATGCTGTTTCTTTTGCTAACTATGTTAGGAAATTTTCTTTTCTAACATAGTTAGATACGTGTTAAGAATATGTTTCTAATCTCTTCATAGTAGAGAAATTCTTTTGCTAACCATGTTAGGTGAATCTTTTACTAACATGGTTAGGGTATCTAATTTTTATTGATATCATTTTCTTTTTCTAACCATGTTAGGTGTATTTTTACTAACATGGTTAGACACCATTTGTTTGGATTGTTTGATTATGTGTTGAAACGGGTTTAAGTAAGTAGAATAATAATGTGTTAGTAGGAGTTATGTTACAACTTGGTATCAGTTTTATGGTAAACGATACCCTGCCTGTTGCATTGCATATAGAATGGCAATATATATTCTTTTCCCTTCCCGATGTGCATGATCACTAACCTTTGTTTCGAGGATTTGTACAGTGAATTTTGCGGACAAAATTCCTATGGTGGGGAGAGTGGTTGCTTCGTACTAAGATTTATTGAAATTGGAATTGGAATGATTAGAATGAGGTAAGTAAATGTATTTTGGGGAAATAATTTAGAAAATTTGTGTTTAGAAGTAGTGGGTTTATATCAAGACTTTTGATCATGGAAAGATTAAAGGACTCAAATGTATGCAAAGTTTATTTTCATGATGTGGTACGGATTCTCAAATGTGCAATTTGGTGATATAGGTTGTAGGGTAAGTGATGGCATTTGTTGATAAAGTAGCAAAAGAGGGATGAAAAAATTGAATATTTTGGAGCTAAGATAGGATTGGGAGGAAATGTGTCTCAGGTGTTATGAGAGACGGCAAAATTCTGTATTGGTTTTTGGATTCAAGGATTCAATTTGTTTTATCTTATCTTTCTTAGAAACTTATTCTATTCTATAGCCTTATTTTCCATTACATTTAAATTGTCTAGTGATTGATCAAGTGGTTTTAGATTACAATTGTGAGTTGATAATGAATCAAAGAGTGGTTAAGATGTGAAGAACATTGTTGGAGTATGGATTCTTATTAAGAAATAGGGAAGGTATATTATGTCTATGAGAAATGAAAATAAACCTTGTAAGGGGATTGATTTGAGTCGCAATTGGACTATACTTTGAGAGATTTGAAATTCTAAATTAGGTTATAATTGTTGTTTCATTAAGGAGTGAGGATCCCTTATACAAGTGTAGTTTAAGGGATGATCATAGGGAATGAGAAGCATTTGAATATAAAGCTAGTTATGACATTTTAGTGGAGATTGGGAAGAAGTGTTCCAATTACTCTATTGTAATACTGTAGTAATATGATGAATGTAGAATTGGTCGATTTATTTAGTATAGGTGATTGACGTGCAATACTGGAATTGGTCAATTTATTTAGTATAGATGATTGACGTGCAATACTGGTTTTATATTAAGAAGTGAAATTTTTGTAGTGCTAAGAGTTGTATTTTTAGTCAAATTTATAATTAAACATGTGGATTAAGCGATAGTTGATTGGAGTTGGATATTGGGAACTTATTATGTTGAATATTTTTTTTTCTAGAGGAAAGGGTTGAAACTATTGGATACTAACACATCAAGGAAGAGGATATGTAGTTATGTTTTAGTGATACAAATCCATTAGAACAATTTAAGTCCAATATGATGTTTATGTTAGGATTAATAATAGGAGAGGAGGTTATGAGATGAAAATAAGTCGGTATGAATTATTCAAAAGAGAAAATATAATAGTGATTGATGATTATATTTGCTAGGTTAACAACATCCTTGTCTTGAAAGTCTGATTATGAACGACATTAAGGAACTCTTATTGTTGGAGGGTTATTCTAGGCTTGCAATTTTATTTGTGTAGTAGAATTTTAAGGCAATGTTTTAAATTTAGGATGTTCAATGGTAGTTATGTTCTAGAAGAAGGTGGAGTTCAACAGTAACTTTGGGTTGAAATAAATTGGTTGGGATTAGATTAGGATGTGATTTTTGAAGAAAAAAAAGTGTCTTTGGAAGATGTAGTATGTCGGAATCTTTACTAAGGATGGGTAATAATCAAACGGATAATGGAAATACGATAGTGGGATTGTGTTAAGGCTGATTGAGAAATGGTAAAATTAGGAATAACGGGAGTAATTTGGGATTTGGTATGTCGGACAAATTGTGACTTAAAGGAGTATTGGTGATTTTGAAATATGAACTGTTGAGGGTTTCATTGGTTTAGTCAGAGTTAAATAAGTTTAATGCAAGATGGTGCAATTTTATTGGAATCAAATACAACTTATGTGGTAAAATGTTACATTAATGGTTGGGAAGACTTGTGAGGTCCTAAATAGATTTATTCTCGGACTTTAATGGTATTGGATTCTAAGGTTTAAATTGTGAAAAAGAAAAGGGGGTTGGATTATGATCTTTTATTAAGTTGGACTTATGATTTTATACATATTTAGGAAATAAGTGAAGAGGACACCTATAGTTAGTTGTTTCCAGGTGGGAACTAGTTTGTGTGAAGTTGGATGTGAGTTTGAACTTTCTCTTGACTGTTACCTAAGCTTGATTTTCATTTGAGATATTTTAATTATGGACATTTGAATTATGGTTGTTATGTAAGGGTTTATCTAGGTTTAATGATTATACTTGAAGAGGTTATTTTGGCTAGTTTTGTTGTAGACCTTAAGTGAGAAATTGAAGACATCTTTTGTCTTGAAATTGAGTTAATTGTGCTAGGAAGGTGTGAGCAATTAAATTTGGCTAATATTTAGAAAAGTTGGTGCATGGACGCAAATTGAGTAAATGGAGTTCCTTTTGACTTGGAATTTAAATTAGCTAGAGTGGTAATGCTTTTGAATTCTCTTTGATAATGAGGTTTCAATGGTTCCTATATTATTCAGGGTAAGTATGGACATGAAATTAATGAATTATTAGGATAGTGTTTGAGTTGATTTTTGGTTGTTCAAAGGACATAAAATATGTGAGAGACTTAGGAAATTGATTGAAAGAGCACTTTTAGATTGTGATTCATCGATTATATTGAGTTTGCATATAAAATATAGATGACAGACTTTAGGTAATTATAATGGAGTGGTGGTGATATCTGAAATTGAGGAATGATGATGGTTGGGGTAATAAATAGTAAGATTTGTGTGAATTGTTGTGATTACCATCTTGAGTGGCTAGGTTTAAATTTATTTTGATGGAAGTGAGAGGATAGGAGCATAATGGAAGCAATTATTAGATATATAGTTAGGCACACCATTTAGTAGTGGGACTCTATTTTTGAATGACCCGTTTGAATAAGGGGAGAAAACCGGTTTAAGTAGCAAACTCAAGATTTTGTGGACAGGAGGAAAATAATTTGGAAGCTTTATTGTTTTAGGATTGAATTTAAGAAAGTTTAAGTGTTGATATAGATTGTTGAAGCGTTGTTGGTTAGATAGTGACGATTTTCAATGTGATGGAATTGTCCCTATAAATGAGAAGATACCCTAGAAATTGGACTAAGGAATTGACCATGTATAAGTATTTGGAGGAAATATTTTGATAGATGACAAAGGAATGACTTTCGTTGTCCTATAAGTTAAGGAAAATAGCAAAATTAGGGTGTAGTAAAGTTGAAATATGACTTGAAAATCTATGATCAAGAGAAATGATGTGTATTAATTTGGTTAGAATCAGAGTTCTTCTTCACTAATCCAAGTTTTAGGAATGCATTTTTTTTTTGGATCAAAAGTTTTAGGAATGTATTGAGTAAACTACGTTTTGTATTATCTGTCAGAGTTGTTGGATAGGGCGAATTTTGAGGGCAAAATTCCTAAAAGGTGGGGAGAATTGTAACATCCTGAAAATTTAATACATGATTAAAGAGAGTTTTGAGGAATGATAAATGGAGAAATTAGGAATTTTGGAATTTTTAGGAATTTTTGGGAATATTTTGGAAATTTTGAGTAATTAATGTGCATATAATTAATTAAGAAATGAAGAGTTTGAAATATGAGGGAATGGTAAAGCTAAAAATATTTTGAAAGTTAAGGAGATTGGAGGTTGGTTTAAGTGGTTTTAAATCAAAAAGAGTACACTATGACAAGTTTAGGCTGTAATTATCAAAAACCACCCTTATTTCTCCCAACCAAACACGCCCCTCCTCCCATCCCTTAACAAAACATGCGAACTCCTCCCCTCCATTTTCTGCAACGCGTTCGAACTCCCCCCCCCTTTCACCATTTTCTTCATTTTCTTCTTCCTCACACCTTACCATTCGGCCACTTCTTCACCAAAAAGCTTCCTCATTTCGGTTTACCTCACTCTCTTCTCCTTAGATCAGTGAAGCAAGCGGCCGATCTGTTAGTATTGAGAGATTTTCGTTTTCTTTTCCTTCTCCGGCGGCCATATTTTTCCGGCGGCCATGTTTTCCGGCGAGGTCGGAATTTGAGGTAAAAATGGGTGGATTTTTCATGTTGTCCTTCCTTTTTCAACTTCATAACATCTTTCCCTAAGCTTCTCCTCCCTTTCAGTTCGGCCGGCGATCTGGGGGTGTTTTCCGGCGGGGTTTCCGGCGGCCGACGGTGGGGTGAACTCCTCTTCCTTCACTCTTGTATTTTGTAAGCCTCTAGCCTCTTGTTAAGTTGATTTTTCGCATAAAGTTTCCTCTTTTAAGTTAGGGTTTGGCCATGAGTTAATTATTGAAGCTTTAACCAAGGATTTGTGCAAGAATAAGTAGTAAAGTAAAGATTTTTGGGAAGTATGTAAGCCCATTAAAGTTGGAAGTTGAGTTTAGATATTATTGGCTAATTGTTTTAGTTCTTTAAGTAAGTGTTAGCTAAAGGAGGAGGCTGTAACATTCTGTTACTAATTATTAAATTAACCAATAATATCCATTTTAGATCTAATAACCTCTTTACTAACTATGATAGAAAAAGGATTTCCATAATAACAATGTCCTATCATAGTTAGAAAAGGAATTTCCTAATGATTAAATACTATCCATGATAGAAAAGAATGAACTAATACAACACAGCTGCTATCATGGATAATTTATTGATAACCATGTTAGAAAGAATTTGTCTAACATGGTTAATAAACAAAACTAATTGATATTAAAAATAAATAGATATATATACATGCGGAAACGAATGCAGGCCTATACAAATTGGCAATATACAATTCAAAATAGTCTATATAACTACTACTACCTAATTCCCTTTCCTGATGTTTGCACCTGTGCATGAATACCTGCAAAAATGTCAGTAATCGTGGGATGAGACAATTTGTCCCAGTAATCACCGCTTAACTCACTATAACAGTGAGATGTGCGGTAGCGAGGGCGTCTAAAGGGTACCACATTTAAAACCAATAATATATATATAAATGTCAAGTCTTTCATTCATCATTCAAGTCCCTCCGTCTAAATCAACTCAAATTCATCATCTCTACTTCCCACATATCACTCAAATCCCTCAGTCAGTTCCAAGTCAACTCAACAGACGAAAATAAACGTGATTGACACTGTGCCCAGTCTCAAATCTGAAAGCATGAAAAAGGGAGCACTTTAAATAGTGAAAACGTCCCTGAAAAAGGGAGCACTATAAAAAGTGTACACATCCCTGGTTCCTTTACAATCCGAGGAACCTGTACAATTAACCTATCGATTTGCGCAAATCGATAGGTTACATCGGCCGACGGTACTAATAATCAGTGTCATGCAATACTCACAATCCCTATTCTATATTCCATCAACATAACTCTCAACAATCTCAACTCAACATGTAACTCTCTTTTCTATCCTCATCACCTCTTAAACCACTACCCAACACTATCCCTATATACATTTCACGCCATTCCAGATCAATGGCCACCACCAGGCAGGATAATAGGTATACAGAGTTTCAAATTTCTTTATATGAAAATAATCGTGTTTGAAAGGCACCCGATAGCCTATTTTGTATAAAAATACCTTTTAAAGATAATATATATATATAGAGGGTGAGAAGGGATTTTACAAAATCCCTAACTAACGTCACCCTCAATGTTATAGCAAGGTTAAGTGTGATTACCTGTCGCCCTTTAACACTTTGCTGCCTTTTCCTTATCGTTTCCTTGTAGATTTTACTTCAAGTATCATCACCATTATATGCCCCTATAATGATATGATATACAATGATGAATTAATGTCATTTCAACTTTACAATATTTTGACGTCTCTCTTGTATCCCATATTACTACCCATTTTCCCCTCTTCTTAGTTATATTATTTTAGGAAGTTAGGGAATTCCTAAGTATACACACACACAAGTCAGCACAACTCATCAATTTAAAGAGTGTAAAATCTTTCAATCCTAATAATCATCATTTATATCAGTTTGGCAACCGAAGAAAACCAAAGACCATCTTAAATCAACATGGGAACCATCACAGAGCTTCTTAATTCAATTTCAGCATCAACACTTATTTACTAAACTTGAAACACCACATTAGATGCTCATTAAAGCATTAACCCTTCAAAAAATAAGAAACTTTCAGTAAACCAATTCAACCATATTGTTCTGAATTATTTAACTCAAAACAAGACGTTTGTAAGCCAAAACATCCACTCAGCCATTAAGAAAAGAAATCATCTCATATAAAACTTCCTCTTAATTATGGTTTAGTACTTTCGACATATGTGTTATTGATTCATCATGGGAATAATCAAATCAGTACAAGGACTTCCAAATGTCATACATTCCGTTGTTTGCTTTCGTTTATCACATTCAATTCAATAATTTCACAAACAAGCATCAACAACAAAACAAAACATTCCAAACAAGGCAAGAGAGCAATGTAGCTCAAGACAAATTAGGATTAACTAGCTCTTTGTACTCTTTTAGCCATTTGGATAATTGAGAAATAAAGAACAAAACGATGTTAACCACATATGTAAACACATTTCAGCCACCTGCATAAATTAATGACACATGCCTCACATTTCCCTTCATGAATGTTCATATACATTTTTTTTTCAACCCATTTCAACTAAGAAATTTCCAAATAGAGTTCCTGTTTCTCCAAAGACCATGCCATATAAAATTCCAATCAAACCAAAAGAAATGCATTCAGCCATGGCAAGAACATGAGACAAAATTAAGTAACCATCACCTATTTCACAGAATTTGGCATACAAACATTCAAAGCTTCATAATGCCGTTTGGTTAAAAGAGATGCAATAAGCTACATCACTTAAATTCAAGAACTCTACATACATATCAAAGAACTACAAGTCCAATCCTTAATGCTTCACAATTTATATAAGTATAGAATCAGTCATTATGCCTATTAACTCAATCAATGCAATTATACACACACACACACACGCAAACCAACAGAATTGGAAAAAGAAGAATCACAACCTCTAATTCAAATTAATATCAATCACCCAATTATTTATTCATTTCCAACCAATACCCTTGATTTCATTGAAGAATCACAATAAAAGCTTAGAAAGATATAATCTCAAGATTGGTCAATTATTCGCCAATTCATTAATCTCTCAATAAATTCATCACCCAATATAAAACAAGCAACACATATTTCGCTCTAGCTATACCTTAGACTCACATGCATTAGCACCATTCAGCTTTACCCATTTACAAAACTTTGGAATACAACATTATACATTCTATTTTAGAAACTAGTTTGGCAACAAAACTATTTTAACTCTAGACATGCACACACTTAAATACCTCACATCATTTACAAGCTTAGCATACAACAGTTAAACAAACGCTCAAACCAAGCAAATCAGACTTAAACAAAAGAAAAGCATAAGAGCAAAACTTGCATCTTAGCAATACAAATTCCATGTGATCAACATGCATAAAGAACAATTCAGCAGCACCACTAATAAAACATACATGCATAATTTCCCATTACCAATCATGAACAACCAGAAACGTGGCCCATACATGACAAGAATCCCCATTTCTTTTCAATACATAATATATTTCCATCTTCCCCTAAATCAGTTCCCAAAACCGACAGATCCTAGGAAAATTAGAAATTTGTGAAACATGAAACCCCAAAAAAAAATTAAACAAAGAAATGAAGCCTTCAACTCTAAAACCAAAGCTTACACATCATTTTAAGTGGATTGTTGCTCCCAAATCCCTAACCCAAACTCGGCCTCTCATAGGAACAGAACAAAATCGAAGAAAAAGAAGTGAGAACAAATAGCAGAGACTCACCGGAGCTTGCATCCGGTGTTCCACCTCAGAATCGAACTCGCCGTCGCCGGAATCCGCTAGGCTCGCCGGAGAAACAGGGAGAACGAAAGACAGTTGAGCGGAGGCAGTGAGAAAAAGAAGCCGAGTGAAGCAAAAGAAGAAAAGAGAAGGAAAAAGCTTACCCATGAAGCTTTCACCTCTGTGCGCCGCCGGACTCTCAACTGCTCGCCGGAAAACGTAACACCTTTGTGTGGGCCGAAAAGAACCCAAAAGAAAAAGGAAACTATGAGGAAATAACATCAAAATAATAGCACAACTCGAGATAGGCTAGAAAGGTTGAACCTTTACCTACTCTCGCCGGAAACACGAAGAGAAACGAAATGAACGGCCTTCACCTCTGCCGTGACTCGCCGTCGACCACTGCTGGGGTTCGCCGGACTTGACGAAATGAAGGAGGAACGGTTGGAAGTGAGGCAATAAAGAAAAGGCGAAGAAGATGCAGAGAGGGAGGCCGAAAATGAGGAAGGAAGGAGGGAGGGGTCAAAATCGAAGGAAGGGCAGGAGGTGAGGGAGGCCGACGGATGATGATGATGATGAAGGAGAACACGAAGGGGAAGAAGGGTTTGAATGAAAAGGGTGAGAGGATTGGCCACGGTGGTCCGGCCAGTCTTGGCCGCCGCGCCGATCGAGCAAAGGGGAGGGAGGAAGAAAACGGAGTCGGTGAAGAAGAGGAAGGAGAACGATGAAGATGAATGATTTTGGAGGTGGGAGTCCGATGTTTTTTATAGTAAAGGGGGAGGGGCGCGTTTGGTTTGCTGAAATAAGGGGGTTCTCTGATTATTTGTAGTCCAAACTTGCCATAGTGTACTCTTTTAATTTTAAAACCATTTAAACCAGTCTCCAATCTTTTTAAACTTCAAAATATTTTTAGCTTTACCACTCCCTCATATTTCAAACTCTTCATTTCTTAATTAATTATATGCACATTAATTACTCAAAATTTCCAAAAAATATCCCAAAAATTCCTAAAAATTCCAAAATTTCCCAAAACACTCTCTAATCCTGAATTAAATTTTTCAGGATGTTACAATTCTCCCCACCTTTTAAGAATTTTGTCCCCAAAATTCGCTACACATACCCCTTAACATGTAAGAAATACTCATTTCAACCCTGCACTTCACATATAAACCCCAATATTTATAAAACTCACTCACTATTAAATTGCAACTTAGTACACTCAACATCATTTTTCACCATATATTCTTCATTCATCCTGTAAATCAATTATCAATCATCGCCCTACTTTCCTTAGCTATCCATGTTTTCCCCTAGTATTTAACAAAATTCTCTTCTCTAACACTTCATAAACTACCAACCTTCTCATTATACATGGTCTTAATAGTCTTCATAATTATCTCACAACAACCTATTGTTCTTGACATTTTTATTCAACAAATCTTGCTTTCAAACACACACCATATCTTAATTATAATTAGTAATCGAACCCATGTACCTAGCGTAAGTCATTTAACATTTTGAACAAGATTTCAATCAAATTTCAATAAGATCTGTTGATACTACATACCAAAATCATACTTGTAACCTAGAATGGCTAACAAACTTTACACCATCTTGCTACTTAACAATGGCTCTAACTTTAATATCTCAACATTTATTACTACTCAAACCTAAATTTATTCTAATCTCGTTTATTATTTAAGCCACATCAAAATCTTGGCGATTCCAGAATTCTCTAACAACCACATTTCACATCATTGCACAATCAACCAATATCACCAGCCAATGACCAACCATCAACTCAATCTTAACCACACGATTTAACCCCCTTGCCTTAACAAGCATAAACACATAAACATCACCCTTAATCATATATATAATCGTACATTATTTCTACTTGTTCCTGGACATCCTTTAAACATATAAACAATAACATAAGCTTTTGTTTCAAGGAAAGTGTGCCCAACAAGATCTAAATCAAAAATATAAAAGAAATATATTATGCTCTTAAATCAGTCCAAACTTCAAGGTTACAATAATTCCCAATACATCACTACTTCATTTGATCCTGCCATATTAATCCTTGATTATCTAAATCTCAATTCACTCCATTCATTGCCAATACCTATGCAAATTTCACAACATCATCATTGTAGATAAATACTAAGGCAATCGTCATATGTTTCCTAACTAGCTATCTTGTATTTCCTCATTCTCTATTCATGCTTCAAAACACATTTATCCCTCTCGTAGAACAAGGAAAACTAAGCAGCCAAATACATAAAAGAGTCTAAATTATAACCTATTTGCATACTCCATTTATTTATTTATTTTTTTTTATTTTTTTTTATTTTTTTATTTTATTTTATTTTATTTTTTTTTTAAGCCATACACTTAAGTAACCACACATGAATTGCATCTTCATATCTCATTTATCTCAATCAAATCCCTATTACATCACACTTTCCAATTCAAAATGTGATTCAAGAGCTTTCACCAACCATACTACTCTAAATGACCTCATATAGCATATTCTTCTTTCTCTAATTCAAAATCCAATACAAACCATCTTTAACTTATATTCAAATATCATTTCATTCATCTATTACAAGCATCCACATTTAGAAATCAAACAAGAGACAAAACAGATTTTAATTCCCTTTAAGGCAAGAATTGCAACTAGACAAATCAACTCCAAAACCTTCTAAACAAAACCCATGCTACATTCTATAGATTTAAAATTTCCTAAACCCCAACAACCTAAGTCATTTAGAATTCTCTCTCATTTAACTTACCAAAATCCACAACAAAACATCCAACTATCACTTATTTGCAGTTCACACACAAAAAGATATTAAATAGGCCAGTATCAACCACCTTTAAACCCATCATACAAGTATATGTTTCATTATAAATCAAACTTCAATTATATATTCATGCAAAATCACATGTATTAGCAAATCTCAAAGTATAGGAAAATAACCACAATCAATTTACAATTTCACTTGATGAACATCATAGCATTTCATTATACCTTTCACTAAATGTCCAAATAACACTCGATAAAAATTTACCTTAATTAGGTTCTCTTTATATTTTTAACTCAACTTGGATGCTATTATTCATTGTAAAACACCAAACACATCAATGTATTACAATTTAGTATCATCATACTCACATACCAACATCTTAATAACATATAGACAAGTGAGAAATTTCATCATCAAGTATTCATATATCACTTTTAAATCCCTAAAGTTCAATATCAATGACAGAATTTAATCAGTTATAGAACAAAAGAGAAATCTCACAACCTGAAATTTGTTTCACTAATTCGTAGATTCATCTCCAATCAACTTTATTATAGTTTTAACAGTAGAGAGTATGATAACAAACAACAAATTCTGCTAATGAAATCACAAAATCCAATTTAATTCACTCTTAAAACAAACACATAAGCAATATTTACTTTAACAACCATCGAATCACAATTAATCATCAACAATTTCTCAATTAATTAAAATCATAAACACACCTAAACAACAACAGCAAGGTCAACAATTCTTATCTCATTTTTTTTTATCCATTATCAATTGTTATTTTTCAATTTCTTTAATCCCTTAACCCAATAAGGTATCTCATGATGCCTCGACTATGATTATGGCCGGCACATAACTATATTCGAGACCCCAGAGAAGCATCCTTATTTCATCATTCTTCCTAAATTCTTATACATATCAATATTATTTCGTTATTCTTTCTATGTTCATCTGAATCTCTCCACAATACCTATTCAATTGCTCTTATCACTCTCTCCCCACCACGGGATGAGTGATAATCCTCTCAAAAGGCGAGATATTCATGCACAGAAGGAAGGGAATACTAAGAATGTATATTGCCAATCTACATGCAATGCAGCACAGTCCTAGGTTATCGTATACCAAATACTGATAACCAAGTTGTAGCATTCTGTTACTAATTATTAAATTAACCAATAATATCCATTTTAGATCTAATAACCTCTTTACTAACTATGATAGAAAAAGGATTTCCATAATAACAATGTCCTATCATAGTTAGAAAAGGAATTTCCTAATGATTAAATACTATCCATGATAGAAAAGAATGAACTAATACAACACAGCTGCTATCATGGATAATTTATTGATAACCATGTTAGAAAGAATTTGTCTAACATGGTTAATAAACAAAACTAATTGATATTAAAAATAAATAGATATATATACATGCGGAAACGAATGCAGACCTATACAAATTGGCAATATACAATTCAAAATAGTCTATATAACTACTACTACCTAATTCCCTTTCCTGATGTTTGCACCTGTGCATGAATACCTGCAAAAATGTCAGTAATCGTGGGATGAGACAATTTGTCCCAGTAATCACCGCTTAACTCACTATAACAGTGAGATGTGCGGTAGCGAGGGCGTCTAAAGGGTACCACATTTAAAACCAATAATATATATATAAATGTCAAGTCTTTCATTCATCATTCAAGTCCCTCCGTCTAAATCAACTCAAATTCATCATCTCTACTTCCCACATATCACTCAAATCCCTCAGTCAGTTCCAAGTCAACTCAACAGACGAAAATAAACGTGATTGACACTGTGCCCAGTCTCAAATCTGAAAGCATGAAAAAGGGAGCACTTTAAATAGTGAAAACGTCCCTGAAAAAGGGAGCACTATAAAAAGTGTACACATCCCTGGTTCCTTTACAATCCGAGGAACCTGTACAATTAACCTATCGATTTGCGCAAATCGATAGGTTACATCGGCCGACGGTACTAATAATCAGTGTCATGCAATACTCACAATCCCTATTCTATATTCCATCAACATAACTCTCAACAATCTCAACTCAACATGTAACTCTCTTTTCTATCCTCATCACCTCTTAAACCACTACCCAACACTATCCCTATATACATTTCACGCCATTCCAGATCAATGGCCACCACCAGGCAGGATAATAGGTATACAGAGTTTCAAATTTCTTTATATGAAAATAATCGTGTTTGAAAGGCACCCGATAGCCTATTTTGTATAAAAATACCTTTTAAAGATAATATATATATATAGAGGGTGAGAAGGGATTTTACAAAATCCCTAACTAACGTCACCCTCAATGTTATAGCAAGGTTAAGTGTGATTACCTGTCGCCCTTTAACACTTTGCTGCCTTTTCCTTATCGTTTCCTTGTAGATTTTACTTCAAGTATCATCACCATTATATGCCCCTATAATGATATGATATACAATGATGAATTAATGTCATTTCAACTTTACAATATTTTGACGTCTCTCTTGTATCCCATATTACTACCCATTTTCCCCTCTTCTTAGTTATATTATTTTAGGAAGTTAGGGAATTCCTAAGTATACACACACACAAGTCAGCACAACTCATCAATTTAAAGAGTGTAAAATCTTTCAATCCTAATAATCATCATTTATATCAGTTTGGCAACCGAAGAAAACCAAAGACCATCTTAAATCAACATGGGAACCATCACAGAGCTTCTTAATTCAATTTCAGCATCAACACTTATTTACTAAACTTGAAACACCACATTAGATGCTCATTAAAGCATTAACCCTTCAAAAAATAAGAAACTTTCAGTAAACCAATTCAACCATATTGTTCTGAATTATTTAACTCAAAACAAGACGTTTGTAAGCCAAAACATCCACTCAGCCATTAAGAAAAGAAATCATCTCATATAAAACTTCCTCTTAATTATGGTTTAGTACTTTCGACATATGTGTTATTGATTCATCATGGGAATAATCAAATCAGTACAAGGACTTCCAAATGTCATACATTCCGTTGTTTGCTTTCGTTTATCACATTCAATTCAATAATTTCACAAACAAGCATCAACAACAAAACAAAACATTCCAAACAAGGCAAGAGAGCAATGTAGCTCAAGACAAATTAGATTTAACTAGCTCTTTGTACTCTTTTAGCCATTTGGATAATTGAGAAATAAAGAACAAAACGATGTTAACCACATATGTAAACACATTTCAGCCACCTGCATAAATTAATGACACATGCCTCACATTTCCCTTCATGAATGTTCATATACATTTTTTTTTCAACCCATTTCAACTAAGAAATTTCCAAATAGAGTTCCTGTTTCTCCAAAGACCATGCCATATAAAATTCCAATCAAACCAAAAGAAATGCATTCAGCCATGGCAAGAACATGAGACAAAATTAAGTAACCATCACCTATTTCACAGAATTTGGCATACAAACATTCAAAGCTTCATAATGCCGTTTGGTTAAAAGAGATGCAATAAGCTACATCACTTAAATTCAAGAACTCTACATACATATCAAAGAACTACAAGTCCAATCCTTAATGCTTCACAATTTATATAAGTATAGAATCAGTCATTATGCCTATTAACTCAATCAATGCAATTATACACACACACACACACGCAAACCAACAGAATTGGAAAAAGAAGAATCACAACCTCTAATTCAAATTAATATCAATCACCCAATTATTTATTCATTTCCAACCAATACCCTTGATTTCATTGAAGAATCACAATAAAAGCTTAGAAAGATATAATCTCAAGATTGGTCAATTATTCGCCAATTCATTAATCTCTCAATAAATTCATCACCCAATATAAAACAAGCAACACATATTTCGCTCTAGCTATACCTTAGACTCACATGCATTAGCACCATTCAGCTTTACCCATTTACAAAACTTTGGAATACAACATTATACATTCTATTTTAGAAACTAGTTTGGCAACAAAACTATTTTAACTCTAGACATGCACACACTTAAATACCTCACATCATTTACAAGCTTAGCATACAACAGTTAAACAAACGCTCAAACCAAGCAAATCAGACTTAAACAAAAGAAAAGCATAAGAGCAAAACTTGCATCTTAGCAATACAAATTCCATGTGATCAACATGCATAAAGAACAATTCAGCAGCACCACTAATAAAACATACATGCATAATTTCCCATTACCAATCATGAACAACCAGAAACGTGGCCCATACATGACAAGAATCCCCATTTCTTTTCAATACATAATATATTTCCATCTTCCCCTAAATCAGTTCCCAAAACCGACAGATCCTAGGAAAATTAGAAATTTGTGAAACATGAAACCCCAAAAAAAAATTAAACAAAGAAATGAAGCCTTCAACTCTAAAACCAAAGCTTACACATCATTTTAAGTGGATTGTTGCTCCCAAATCCCTAACCCAAACTCGGCCTCTCATAGGAACAGAACAAAATCGAAGAAAAAGAAGTGAGAACAAATAGCAGAGACTCACCGGAGCTTGCATCCGGTGTTCCACCTCAGAATCGAACTCGCCGTCGCCGGAATCCGCTAGGCTCGCCGGAGAAACAGGGAGAACGAAAGACAGTTGAGCGGAGGCAGTGAGAAAAAGAAGCCGAGTGAAGCAAAAGAAGAAAAGAGAAGGAAAAAGCTTACCCATGAAGCTTTCACCTCTGTGCGCCGCCGGACTCTCAACTGCTCGCCGGAAAACGTAACACCTTTGTGTGGGCCGAAAAGAACCCAAAAGAAAAAGGAAACTATGAGGAAATAACATCAAAATAATAGCACAACTCGAGATAGGCTAGAAAGGTTGAACCTTTACCTACTCTCGCCGGAAACACGAAGAGAAACGAAATGAACGGCCTTCACCTCTGCCGTGACTCGCCGTCGACCACTGCTGGGGTTCGCCGGACTTGACGAAATGAAGGAGGAACGGTTGGAAGTGAGGCAATAAAGAAAAGGCGAAGAAGATGCAGAGAGGGAGGCCGAAAATGAGGAAGGAAGGAGGGAGGGGTCAAAATCGAAGGAAGGGCAGGAGGTGAGGGAGGCCGACGGATGATGATGATGATGAAGGAGAACACGAAGGGGAAGAAGGGTTTGAATGAAAAGGGTGAGAGGATTGGCCACGGTGGTCCGGCCAGTCTTGGCCGCCGCGCCGATCGAGCAAAGGGGAGGGAGGAAGAAAACGGAGTCGGTGAAGAAGAGGAAGGAGAACGATGAAGATGAATGATTTTGGAGGTGGGAGTCCGATGTTTTTTAAAGTAAAGGGGGAGGGGCGCGTTTGGTTTGCTGAAATAAGGGGGTTCTCTGATTATTTGTAGTCCAAACTTGCCATAGTGTACTCTTTTAATTTTAAAACCATTTAAACCAGTCTCCAATCTTTTTAAACTTCAAAATATTTTTAGCTTTACCACTCCCTCATATTTCAAACTCTTCATTTCTTAATTAATTATATGCACATTAATTACTCAAAATTTCCAAAAAATATCCCAAAAATTCCTAAAAATTCCAAAATTTCCCAAAACACTCTCTAATCCTGAATTAAATTTTTCAGGATGTTACAGAGGCTTTGGACTAAATTGGTGATTATGTAGTGCTAGTTAAGGTTGTTTATTGTTGTTGGAATGTTAGTGTTGGCTAGAATGGTATTTGGGAGAAAGTTGGATAGTTAAAGTGTTGATATGAAGTGGTTTAGGTAGATTAAAGGCTGTTTGGGTTTGGGAGAGTGGTTGGATGTTATGGAGGTCATTGTGAGTGGCTTAATTAATGTAAATGCGGCGCTATAATAGGTGATTAATAAGGTGGATTAATTTTCAAGGTTTTCAAGAAATGGGGAAGGTCAATGATGTAGAGGTTATAAAAGGATGGTTAATAGAATTACAGTAGCTTAAAGGATGTATTGTAATGAAAGTAAATTATTACTTCAATATTGTCTTTGATATTGGTGAAAAGTATAGCCTAAGTCATGAAGGTGTCTTAACCATTTTAAATGGTGGTATTATTGTAGACGGTGATCTTTCAGTTTTAAGCTTTAAACTATTAAGTTTAGTGCTCTAATTTAAAATCTGTTTTGTGGCATGATGTAGTAGATGAAAATGATGTTTTAGAATGACTGAAAATCTGAACAGGTTTCAAGGAATTAAGGTTAGCAAGTTTATGACGTGGAAAAAAAAAAGAACATGGAAACTTAAATGGAAATTGGATGGGTTGTTGTTTGGTTTTAAACCTGAAAGTTCATATTTATGAAGTGGAGTATATTGGAAGTTGATTAATGAAATTGTGAAGTGATTTGTGATTACTTTTTAGAAGACTTTTGATAGAAGGACAAAGTGATCAATAATTGTTTAATGCCGTATGTTAAGAGATTCAATTGGCATGACTTGGAATAAAAGCCTTGTTAGGATTTAGAATGGTTGGAGTTACAAAGTCAAAGGACTTATGATTAATTTATATATATGCTGGTAAAGTAATCCATGATTTGGTTAGCATTGGATGCATGTTTGCTGCATTTTTCCTACTACCATGACTAATTGATTTTTGGAAAGGAATAAAGGTTTTTGTTCTGTGTTGGTGATGATTGAGAAACAAGATGAGTTATGTTATGATATTTGCATGTCAATTTTGAGATTCTCTTCCTCTAGGTTCTGTATTGGCTGACTAATTGAGTAGTAAACTAGTTCATGGATTCTCATGTTTCATTTATGTTTTATTGGTTAGGAGGATAGAGTAGGCAGTAACATCAAGATGTTAATTAAATGTTGTATTAGTGATATGAAGACTTTTGTTAAAGCATTTTAAACTTCAGATTACTTTTGTTCCTAATGGATTATTTTTGGGAAAGTTAGGGAGCTATTTGGAATACGTAAGGAATATTTTTTGAAGAGGTTTAGTAAGTTTTACATGTTTGGTTGATTTTTGTAAGAGTTAGGGAAAATGGTAAAGTCAATACTTTAAGAATTATAAACAAAGGGTTAAGGGAATTGTGGGGTACAAAAGAATATAGAAAAGTATGGAAGCGAGAAGTAATTGATTACTTCAATAATTGTTTTAGAATCAGTTTGGATTGGTGGTCAAAGTCACTGATCTTGTGTCTTGACCATCAACAGCTCATGGTGCGATTGTAGTCGGCAAAACTTCGGGTGAAGCTCGCAGAAGGCAATGACTAAGGATATATATATATAGTGCTGTTTTGGAGCTTGAACAGGTAATCACGCTTAACTAACTGTGATACTGAGGGTGATGGTAGTTGAGGATTTTCTAACATCCTCTTCTACTTATATATATATATATATATATATATATATATATATATATAAATAAAATGAGTTCTGATTATGTTATATTTGAACGTGGGCTATAGGGTACCTTTCAACTGAACTGTACTTTATATATATCTATATAAATCTTTTGTATTGTTGCATGACACTGACTATTAGTACCGTCGGCCGATGTAACCATCGATTTGCGCAAATCGATAGGTTAATTGTACGGGTTCCTCGGATTGTAAAGGAACCAGGGATTTGTTCACATTTTAGAGTGGTCCCTTTTTCATGCTTTCAGATTTGAGACTGGGCACAGTGTCAATCACGTTTATTTTTGTCTATTGAGAGATGGATGTATCTGTACTGTATATATGTGTATATATTATGTGGTTATGCAGGTTTTGAAAACTGTGGTACCCTGTAGACGCTCCACTACCCCACTTCTGAGTCTCACAGTGAGTTAAGAGGTGATTACTGAGACATGGTTTTTGTCTCACCCCATTCCCTTTATTTTTTTCAGGTGATCATGCCCAGTGGGAAGCAGAGAGGAAGGGGAAAGGATTGTCCGGCCCACACTAAGACAGTGAGTAGGCCGGAGATGATCTATAAGGAATATATATTGCCATTTATTAGGTTGCATCCGCTTCCGCATTTGTTTGTATTATTTGAAATGAATTGTGTTAGTTGTTTCTGTTGATTGTTGGTTAGTCACTGATATTGAAAGAATGTGACAGTGGTGAATTGACCGTTATAGGAGAATTGTCTGCTAATGGAAAGACAATTTCTCTTTCTTGATACAGATGTATCATATGATTGTGATTTACTGTTGTGACGAGTGTTGTTATTTTATATAACCATGTTAGATGGGCCCCTCTCTGCCATGGTTATGTTTTCTAAATGTAATGCTGTTTCTTTTGCTAACTATGTTAGGAAATTTTCTTTTCTAACATAGTTAGATACGTGTTAAGAATATGTTTCTAATCTCTTCATAGTAGAGAAATTCTTTTGCTAACCATGTTAGGTGAATCTTTTACTAACATGGTTAGGGTATCTAATTTTTATTGATATCATTTTCATTTTCTTACCATGTTAGGTGTATTTTTACTAACATGGTTAGACACCATTTGTTTGGATTGTTTGATTATGTGTTGAAACGGGTTTAAGTTAGTAGAATAATAATGTGTTAGTAGGAGTTATGTTACAGGGCCAGACACCAAAGACTCTAAGCAAAATAATAAAAATAAATGACATAGTACTACATTGTAAAATACTTTTTAAAAAGTTTTAGAAAAAATAAAACATAGATTAAAAAATTTCAAAAATCATTATAACGCAATAAATGACATAGTAATACATTGTAAAATACTTTTCAAAAAGTTTTAAAAGAGAAAAATAAAACATACATTAAAAAAATTTCAAAAATCACTATAACAAACTATTACTTAACCTAATATCAAGTGATTATGTTAGATCGCATAACACAACAGCGTCCCCGTGCATCGCACGGGGTCAGCCACTAGTTTAATAATATTATGTGTGTAAGCGGCTGCCAATCAAGAAAAAAAATTCAATCAAACAACCAAAACAATAATATTTTAATACGTCTTTCCTTTTTGGCATACACACACATATATTTATGTGTGTATATATATATATATATATATATATATATATATTCTTATTTTTCTTTTTTACTTTCCAATTTTATTTTGAATTAATTTTTTTAAAAAGAAATATCCCCAAAAAATATGTTAAATTAATATCTTATTGAACCTTAATAAAATATCCTTTTTATTTGAAATGATAACTCCTCAAATACAACAACATATTTCTAAAATCTACTGGTTCATCAAGTGGTTATTTCTAAATTTATGCCTTAAACCTTTACAAAATAAAGAAGAATATGAAAACTAGTGGGATAATGAATATGTAGGTGTTATTAAAAATTAGATGAAACTACTCAAACTCGAAGGCCCTTTAAATTCTAAACCTCAAAACATATTACTTTATTTTAAGTTCATAGTGGCTTCCGTAACACTGAATCAAAATAAGAAAAAAGCATAACTAAGCAATAAATAAATTTTCTGTGTCATATTTTACGGAGTGAACCAAATGATAAAATATATTTTTTAGCTGAACCAAATTTTAATAGTTCATGATTATTGAATCATTCTTCAATATAAATTTAAAGTGTCAACCAAATTATTAAATATATATCATTATTGGAGAAAGCGACTTATTTTGTGCTGGGGCATATGCAGTGTTTTTTTTTTTTGCCAATAGGGAGTATTATATGCATATAAAGTTGGCAATAGGGAGTATTATATGCATACATATAACTAAGCTTCTAAGCAAGTTTTGCAGATCTAACTTGTACTTTTTTATTTTCCGTACGCGCTTTTTTATATAATTTTGTGTTCAAATAAAAAAAATGCATATAGTTGACTACTCTTATTAAAAAATCCTCGATTTCTCTTAGTTGAGTACTCGTATTTATGTCTTAGTTGTGTGGCCCAACTTGTATATACATAGTTGACATTTACAACCTATAAAGGCTTATACCCTTCATCAAAACACCAACGAGGCCTCGACCAAAAAAAACTCGACAAAAAAAAAAAACCAACGAGTCCACATCATTCCAAATGGAACCATCAGGTCTATCGTTCAAGGTACATCGGTGTCAGCCAGAGCTAGTTGCTCCGGCAAAGATGACACCACATGAGGTGAAACTTTTGTCGGACATCGACGACCAAGGGAGCCTTAGGGTCCAAATTCCTTTGATACAATTTTATGCTGGAAATCCTTCAATGAGAGGAAAAGATGTAGTAGAGATTATAAGAAAAGCTTTGGCCGAGACTCTTGTCTTTTATTATCCCTTTGCCGGCCGCCTAAGGGAAGGGCCTAACCGAAAGCTCATGGTTGACTGTACTGGCGATGGCGTAATTTTCATAGAGGCTGATGCTGATGTCACCTTGGATGAATTTGGTGAACTTCATCCTCCTTTTCCTTGCTTTGAAGAGCTTCTTTATGATGTCCCAGGAACTTCAGATCTTCTAAATACTCCGCTTCTTCTCATTCAGGTTTCTTTTTTATTCTGTAATTTTATAAGTAAAGCGTTTTGAAAAAAAACGTAATAAAACGTATCAGAGATAGAAAAATAAAATTTAGAATGTCTTAAATTACGCCATTTATACAATAACATATCAGAGATAGAAAAAAAATTGTATAATATTTATTCGACCACAATTATAGCTCTTGATAAGTTCGCAGTCTTTTTAAAACAAAACTTGTTGGTGCATGACCAAAATGTCATTTTTAAAATGGAATAAAATACACATATTTAACCACACACATATATACAAGAAACTTGTTCACTTTGACACATAATCTTTTGTTTAATACCACTAGGTAATTTGGTGCTTATTAGCAATCGATAATTCGGGACTCGAAGGGTAGGAGTACTGTTAAAATAGGCAGAATTGTCCCCTCTCCCAATAAGATTTCACTTGTCAACATTCTGCAATACTATAATTGCGTTGTTTTTCAATATAACTGCTATTTCAAACCATAATATCCACAAAGAATATCATATAATTTGTTTTAAAAAAAGCTTAAAATTGATTGAATTTTCAAGATAAGCTTATAAAGACGTAATAACCATGTTTTCCTTAATTATTCGAATTGAATTGCCAAATTCAATTCAATGTATGCTATATTTTGTTCTAGTTTTTCTTTAAATAAGCATTAACACAACTCCCAAATCTATAGGTAACTCGATTGAAATGTGAAGGTTTTATTTTTGCTATTCGCTTAAATCATACCATGAGTGATGCTGCTGGTCTGGTTCAATTTATGACTGCATTAGGAGAAATAGCTCGTGGTGCACATCAACCTTCAATTCTACCAGTATGGTGCAGGGAGCTTCTAAGTGCAAGAGAGCCACCATGTGTAACATGGCCTCATGATTATGAAGAATTCTTTGAATATGATAGCAAAGAAACTTCAATCCCCATCATGGACAACTTGGTTTCTCGTTCTTTCTTCTTTGGACCAAACGAAATTTCTTCAGTTCGCTCTCAAATACCTCATCACCTCCTTCAATCATGTACTAACTTTGAAATCATCACTGCATTTATATGGCGGTGTAGAACAATGGCTATTCAACCTAATGATGATGATAAGGTTCGTTTAGGATTTGCTATGAATGTTCGCTCCAAATTCAATCTTCCTTTGCCAAAAGGTTATTACGACAATGCCATTGCCTTACCTGTGACCATGTCCAGAGCCGGGGAATTACGAAGGAGCCCATTACGTTATGCTTTGGATTTAGTGAAGAAAATGAAAAGTGAAGTGACTGAAGAGTACATGCGCTCTTATGCAGATTTCATGACAATTAAGGGACGGCCTTTTATCAAGATAGGGTCGTATGGGGTGTCAGATATAACACGAATGGGATTTGGTAACGTTGATTATGGGTGGGGAAAGGCTTTGTTTGGGGGTCCGATTAATGCAAACCCCTTCACAAGCATTTACGTACCTTACAAGAATAAGCAAGGGCAAAAAGGTATAGTAATAACATTTTGTTTACCTAGTGAAGCCATGGAGAGATTTGTGAAGGAGATAGACAAAATGCTCAAAACAAGATTGCTTAATTCATCATTATAAGTGAATCTAGTTTAAGAGTTGAGTTGCATGACTTGATGAGCTCCTATCCTTTTCCATTCTTCATTCCCTGCCTCTCACTCCTCTTTTTCTAGAAAAAAGCCCCACTCCCTAAGGGGCCTCTCTCGTTTTGTTGTTGCATATTGTGGTCACTCTTCAAAATTTCAATTCAAGGAAAGTAAATGTTTACAATATCATATCGAAGTGTCACTCTAAAGAGCCGATGCATAATTTATTATCTAGTAGTAGCATATATGTAAAAATGAAGACATTGTATTTGATTTTCTTTGTGTCAAAGTTTGTTTGAGATGTGTAAAAGTGCTAATGGCTTGTTTTCATATTTTTCAACGAAAAGTGAGATGACATAAGAAAATTTTTTAAGTACTATTTCCTTTTCTAAATGTAAGAGCGTTTGGAGAATCCTAAGAAAGCTAAATAAGGTAATTATAAATTAATTTTCCTAAATATTTCTCTAAAATAGTTTATTTTACTTATAAGTTAACATATGATCTAATAATATACAAAATATGTTATGATTAGGTGATTCATTTCACTTTCTTAGGATGCTCCAAAAAATTCAACTATCTCTTATATTTTGGAACAAAAGGAGCAGTAAAGAGACCTCAATGCGACAATCAATATAATATTCTAGAAATATTAGACCTAATACTAGAATATAACATAATCAGCATAAAAATGGGAGTAAACTGCCCTAACGAAGCTCCCAAATCAAACTCTATCCATTGTTCTTGGAAAAAAGAAGATTTTCATAACACTAGGAATAAGATGGAGGGAGTCACATATGTCTAATATGGAGATGGGAAATTAATGGATTTATGTGATAAATTGGAGTTGACAATGAAAGTAGATGGTAGAGAGATATTATTGGCTAACGAAATATGAGAAATTGACCTAGCAATTCAGGCAAATCGATGGTAGAGAGAGATCTTTTGCAACCAAGAGTAGACATATTTAGAAACATATTTTGTTTGATATACATATAAGGAAAGTGATGGCTTCGAGTATTAAGAGTAGGTTTGGATGGAAGGAAAGTGAAAGTGTTGGAAATTCAAGGATTTTCGGTAATTTAAATATTTACCGTGGCCCACAAGCTTTCTCTCTCATTCTCACACTTTTTCTGGGCCCAAAAAAATTTACATCTCATCATTACCTAGTTTACCTCTACTTTCCATCTTTACTCCCTTACACTCAATTCCATTTTCATTTCTATTTCCATTACACATTACATTTTGCGTCCAATTAAACGGGCCTTATGTCCTAGGCCTTTGCAGAGTCTGCTTACTGCTTAGCATTTGGAAGACTAGAAATTCTGGGTGACTTCTTAATAAATAGTTAAGGATTTTATTTTGTCATCCCTTCAAATTTGACTTGTATGCCTTGATTTCTCTATAAATAATTCACAAATAAAATTGAAAATTAAAAAAATGAGATTTAAAATTGAATCATTTTGTTAGCGAACAAAAAGTTAATATAAAATACTAAACATTAATTTTAAAGTAGCATAAATATTAGTTTCTTTCTCACTACGTCCCATATTATAAGATACTTTTAACTGAATCATAGACTCCCACAAATTTGTAAAAAGAAATAATTATGTTAGAGACAAAAATTTGTTTGGGAAAATTAATTTGAGGTCCCCCACAAAGGACTTAATACAAGAAAAGTCCTAAAAGTTGGGAAAATTAATGTAGGGTCCCAAGGGACCTCACTTTAAAATATTTGAAAAGTGAAAAGAGAGTTTTGCCCCTAGCCTATTAACACTTGTCCCATGTACCCAGTAACTTGTCAAGGTGTAACAACTTATTGGGCACGCTTAACAACTCTTTGGACAAACCTTAACAAGTTATTTGGGCACATGTGACAACTAGTTGGGCATGTGTAACAACTTAATGGCCAATACTCTTTAAGTTAATGGGCGGGGCAAAATGACAAATTACAGGGCACGCTTGACAACTCTTTGGGCAAACCTTGATAAGTTACTGGGCACATGTGACAACTATTTGGGCATGGGTAAACAATTAATGGTCAATACTATTTAATTTAATGAGCAGGGCAAAATGACAAGTTACTGGGCACGCTTGACAACTCTTTGGGCAAACATTGATAAGTTACTAGGCATATGTGACAAGTAGTTGGACATATGTAACAAGTTAATGGCCAATACTCTTTAAGTTAATGGGCAGGGCAAAATGACAAGTTACTGGGCACGATTGACAATTATTTGGGCAAACCTTGACAAGTTACTGGGCACATGTGACAAGTGTTAATAGGCTAGGGGCAAAACTGTCTTTTCACTCTTCAAATATATTAAAGTGAGTTCCCTTGGGACCGCCTACATTAGTTTTCCCAACTTTTGGGACTTTTCTAGTATTAAGTCCCTTGTGGGGGACCTCAAATTAATTTTCCCAATTTGTTTCACCAAAATGCTCTTATTTAGAGAAGAATAAGAAAGAGAGTAATAATAAAAAGGTGGAAAGACAATACAGAGAATAATGATAAGAAGAAGAAAAGTAGATATATGGGGATAAATGATATGACATGTGAGAGAAAAAAGTTAAAGGAAATATTAGAAAATAAAAATTATTATACTAATTAACTCAAGCACCATCTTATATTATGGGAAAAAGTCTTTGAAAAAACTTCACCTTATAGTATGGGGTGGGCAAAAAAAGTAAAAATATTAGTAAAAAAATAAAAATGACTTAAAAAGAATTGAATTAAGAAATTCAAATAAATTTGATTTTTAAATTGAAATAATTAATATGGTTTTAATAAAATCAAGGGCAATGGCCCTATTTTATCCTTCTAGTAACCACCCTGGACCACTGGGCACCATAAACTAACACTGGGTACAATTTTATCCCTAAAGTAACCAAAGTGGTCCAATTTTACCCCTGAAGTAACCAAAGTGGTCCAATTTTACCCTCTGACGAATGTAATGTTGACACGTGTCGTCCACATGTCAACATTACATCCTACGTGTCAACATTACATTCGTCAGGGGGTAAAATTGGACCACTTTGGTTACTTCAGGGGTAAAATTGTACCCATTGTTAGTTTAGGGTGCCCAGTGGTCCAGAGTGGTTACTTGAAGGGCAAAATAGGCCCATTGCCCTAAAATCAATAAATGATAAGAAAAATATTTTTTTATTTGCAATCTGGGATTCCGTTTTTTAATCTTCAATACTCAATTATTTATTTGTTTATTATTAATTTGAGAGTTGTCATCAGTTGATTTGAATGTGTTAGGTTTGTTTGATTCAATTGTACAAATATTTCCAAATCTTTCTTTAGGCTGGATTAATGTGAAGGATGTTGCAAACTATCATATTCCAAGCATTTGAGATATCTTCCGCTATCTAAAGGTATTTATTGGTTGAAATTTCTTCCACATTTTGAAGATTTTGAATGTACTGCAACCAACATTACAATAAAGACATGTATATGTACCCCTTCGATCTGTAAATATAAGAGTTCAAAATTTATGATTTTGGTCTAAAATATAAGAGTATGCTCGTCGCCTTACTTTATCTATCGATTTAATGTGTTTTCCTACTTTTTTTTATAACAAAATTTTAGGAAAAGGGTTGGGCTCGCCCACAATCCAAGGGAGGGAAACTAACGTATGGCCGTCTGACCCAACCCAGCCTAGCACTGTAGGTTTGAACTGAGATATTTTTACGGTATGCAACCTGCGCTGCGAATATGCCTCGCTCCCCAAGCGCCGCGATGGAGGCACACCTAAGTGCCACTTCCCAAAATCGAACTCGCGACTAGGTTGACAACCCGACGCTCATTGTTCAATCTCTTTGTCGCTGAACCCACGGGACGATGGGTTGCTTTCCTACTTTTCTCATGACTCTCTTTCATATTTATTGAATTTTATGTATTTCTTTTAATAGTGTTATAATAAATATAGACAATATTAAAAAAATGCAGGCACCTAACTAACTTGTATATGTTTTCTAAATAAGCGTGTTTTTATGGTTGAGCTACTCTTATATTATGAACTGGAGGGAGTAATTCAATTTCCATGATCTATCATATTTATAAGTAACTTATATCATGTTTCACACATACCGTGAAGATACTCCCAAAATGCACCCTCTCTGCCAATTTCTTCGCTTGAGGTTTGCGGTTAGCGAACGAGCAGCCAACCTGTGAAAAAGAGTTCGTTGAACGTTAGCCATCAGCGCACGAACAACGAACCTGCGAAAAAAATGAAACTCTGTGTTTTACACCATTCTCACTCGAAAATTAGGGTTTTAAAGAGGCAAAACAGAGGGATCTCGACATTCTTGACTTCTTGGACTTCTTGGGGAGCTTTGTGGTGTGCTAGGACATGGATCTTGGTGGAGATTGAGTTGGGCTTTGAAGTTTTGAAGAGATTTGAGTATCACATCTTGGTTTTTCTTCTCCAGTCTCCTTCCCTTACTCTTGTTCAATGTTTATGACTATTATTGTATATTTTCCTTAGAGATATTGTTGAACATGAGTAGCTAAACACTTTGCTTTAGGATTATTTTAAACCCTTGTATGGATTAACTCTTGATTTTTCCTCTTATTTTGTGATTAATGTTATATATGTGTTTATTTCACTCTAACCCTATTGCTTCTAAATGCTTGATCACCATTTAGTTGATTTGTTCATTTGACTTATGACTTGATAGAGCTAGGTTAAGTGTAGAACTGAGTGAAATAGTGTAAGAATTTGAAGTTTACATGATAAATGAATGGTTTTGTTGATAAGATAAAGATATACTTATTGACCTTGCATTGCCACATTAGGGTTTAAAATTTGAGCAATTAATGGGATTAAACACTTGTTCTTGACTCGACGGAGCGTTTACAAGTACATTATGAACCTTAGGTTAGCACATATATAGTTATTAAAAGCAATTGTGAGAGGAGACCATTTTAAGGTTAGGAAATACAAGGGGATAAATAATCTTAAGTCTCAATTTACCCTTGAAGTTGGAGAATCACTTATTTATAGTTTTTCTTATTTTTTCATATATTTACACTTCACTCTTGACAATTGGATCACTCAAATTGAGCGAGAGTGCAATAATCTCTACTTGACCGGGTTTTGGAACCAAATCCTCGTGGGAACGATACTCTACTTATCATTTTATTACTTGGCGCGACCCGTGCACTTGCGGCGCAAACTAAAGTTTTATGCCATACCTTTAATTTTCTCATGAGGAGTCTTTCTGTTAACCTTTGTTCATTTCAACACATTTACATAGATGCTTCTGGAATACAAATTAAATGATTCAAATTAAACAATGTTAGGTGCTACAACACCAAAATGACTATAGAGGAAACTAAAATACTAAAAGAGACATTCATCATGGAACTCAACTCCTGTTTTAAAAATCAAATTATAATGATGAACTGATCAATCTTGTTTCAGCATTTTGTCTAACTCCTTCACAAATCTCTCCATGACTTCACTAGGGAAACAAAAAGGTAATAGTATACCTTCTTGCCCTTGCTTATTTTTATAAGGTATAAGACAGCTTGCCAAGGCGTATGCATTCACCTGCCCTCCATACAAAGCCTTTCCCCACCCGAAATCCACGTCTCGAAATCCAATTCGGGTTACATCTGACACACAATAGTTCCCTACAATCTTGAGAGGACGTCATCCCTTAAGTTCCATGAAATTTGCCGAAGAGCGTATATACTCTTCACTCATATCCTTTTTCACTTTCTTCACAAACTCTATAGCATATCCCAATGGGTACCTTCGTAGTTCTCCTGCAGTAGCCACAACAATCAGAGAGGCAAGGGCATTGCCGTAATAATCTGTTGGGAAAGGAGGATTGAATATGGAACGAACATTCACAGGATATGATATGCGAACTTTATCATCGTCATTGGGTTGAAGAGCCATTGTATGACACCGCCATACGAATGCAGTGATGATTTCAAAATTAGAGCAAGATTTTTGTAGATGTTGAGGGATTTGAGTGCGGAGTGAAGAAATTTCATTAGGTCCAAAGAAGAAAGAACGAGAAATCATGCCATCCATACCGGGGATAATTACAGTTTCCTTGTTTTCACATTCATAGGCTTCTTCAAATTCACGAGGCATACATGTTACACGTGGTGGGTCTCTTGCATTTAGAAGCTCCCTACACCAAATTGGCATACATGTTACACGTGGTGGGTCTCTGGCCACGAGCAATTTCTCCTAATGCACTCATAAATTGAATTAGACCAGCAGCATCACTCATGGTATGATTCAAGCGAAGAGCAAAAATAAAACCTCCGCATTTCAATCGAGTTACCTATTTAGATTTTGGAGTTGTGCGAAGAGCAAAAATAAAACCTCCGCATTTCAATTATACTTATTTAAAAAAAGGATAAAAGTACAATTTTGGGAACCAACTATTACCCTAGGAGCACTGAGCGGAACAAAGTGTTTTCCATTCTCCATTCTGGGTATGAAAAAGGGGAAATGATAAAAAAAATGACACTTGAATTTGAGTTGGATAAAATGGGGTCTCCAATTCCAACTTGGACAAATAAGGGATAGTCCTCAGTTTGTCCTAAATGAAGTTTGTGACTTTATGACAAAAGAGTAGTTATTGACGATTCTCAAGTAGTTATCGGCGATATATGAGTAGTTACTGAGGCACGATTGTAACTACTCATGTATCAAATTACTACCCTTATATAGTTGTTAACTACCCCTTGTATCGTTGTTAACTACCATTGTATCGCTGTTAACTGCCATGTTTTTAGTACTTGCAACCATCTTAAAACCTCAATAACTACTCACGTATCACTGATAACTACTTGAGAATCGTCAATAACTAATCTTTCAACACAAAGTCACAAATTTTATGTATTGTGATTGGGGACTATCCCTTATTTATCCAAGTTAGAATTGGAGACCCCATTTTGTCCAACTCAAATTCAAGTGTCATATTTTTCCTATGAAAAATATAATTTTGTGCGATTTTGGTAGGGTCGTTAAATTTGACCGTTAGTTTGACTAAAATGCTAATGTGTACCAAAATTTTACTCATGGTCCTCGTCAGTATTTTAGTCAAACTAATGGTACACATCAGTATTTTAGTCAAACAAAAAGTCAAATTTAACAGCATTTCCAAAATTGTACCAAATTTTATTTTTCATGCCCAAAATTGAGAGAGAAAATACTTTGTTCCGCTTAGTGCTCCTGGCGTGATAGTTGGTTCCCAAAACTGTACTTTACCCTAAACAAAAAGGGAAATGACCCTATATTTTGCCTTTCAAATAACCACCTTAGACCACTGAGCACCCTAAATTAATACCGAGTACAATTTCACCTTTGAAGTAACCAAAGTAGTCCAATTTTCCTCTGATTGATTTAGGGTGCCTAGTGGTTCAGTGTGGTTACTTGAAGGGTAAAATAGAGCTATTACCCTTTAAAAAAACAGTTGAAAAAAAACAAAGGATATTGAATTGCATTAGGAAACTCAAGTTGAACTAAGAAACCATGATCAATTGTCATTATTAACTACTTATCTTGAAAAAAGAATAAAAGTATAATTTTTTAAAGGAAATTTTTCTCAAAATTATATTATTATGGGATCCGCTCAAAACCTTTTTAATAACTCAAAGTATCAGTAATATTTGGGGAAACTCAACTATATTAATGCAATAAGATATTTTATAATAATCAAATAAAGGTTATAGAAATAACAGGGTCAAACATATTTCACGTATATCCTTATCAGATGAGAAACATACATAATTTTCGCTAATGTGAACAAGTGCCTTCAAGTGTATATTTGTGTGTGTTGTTAACTATGTATATTCTCTTCCTTCTCATCACTGAGATTTTTTTTCCTCCATTTCAAAATGTCACACGTTTTTACCAATAAATTGTAGATTATATGTGTAAAAAGTCATATTTGTAATGATGGTCATTCTTGTACGTAGTGTTACAATATGAGCTATTTAAAAAAAATTTCTTGACAGTTATTATTTATTATTTTTCAAAGGCAATTTACCTCTGACTTGAAAAAACCTTTAACTTATAAAATAATGCATAATCTAATCATATACACACATGTGTAACAAAAATAAAAGGCTAAAGTTTGTTTTTTTTCTTAACTTTGGAGAAAGTCATGTTTTAATCCATTAACTTTCAAAAGTTTTTTTATTCTCTTAATTTTGAACAAAATCATCTTTTAGTCTTTTTACTTTGAAAAGTGTGTTTTTAGTCTTTTCAAATTGGGTTAAAGTATATTTTAGTCCCTTAACTTTAAAAAGGGAAGGGACTAAAAACATATTTTAGCCTTTGTTGAAAGGACTAAAAACATCACTTTGTCCAAAGTTAAGGGACCCAAAACAAAATTTTCAAATTTAAGGGACTAAAACATGACTTTATCCAAAGTTAAGGGATAAAAACACACTTTTTAAAGTTATGGGACTATAACATGACTTTCTACGAAGCTAAGGGACAAAAAATATACTTAAGTCAAAATAAAACTAGAAAAAGAAGAAACCTGTATGAGAAGACGTGGAGTATTAATAACATCTGAAGTTCCTGGTACATCATAAAGAAGTTCTTCAAAGCAAGGAAAAGGGGGATGAAGTTCACCAAATTCCTCCAGGGTGATGTCAGCATCGGCCTCAATGAAAATGACGCCCTCACCGGTACAGTCCACCATGAGCTTCCGATTATGCCCTTCCCTGAGTCGGCCGGCAAAAGGATAGTAGAACACAAGAGTCTCTGCCAATGCTTTTCTGATAATCTCAATTGCATCTTTTCCTCTCATTGAAGGATTTCTAGCATAGAACTGTATCATTGGAATCTGGATCCTAAGGATCCCTTGGTCGTCGATGTCAGACAAACGTTTCATTTCACGCGGTGTCACCTTTGCCGGAACAACTAGCTCCGGCATTCTGACTACAGAAGAACTAGAACGTCAGAGGAAAGAAGAAGAAGATCAGCATTTTGAGAACCTCCGAAGGCGAGGAGAAGAGGAGGACGAAATTCCAGAGGAAGTCTACCGCCATCACATCCGGGAGAACCCGATTGACGACGTTGTTCTCCCCCAAAACATTCCTGGCACAGATATCAACATTTACGACCGGGATAGTATCGACCCATCTCATTTCTTTATGTTTCTCGACGAAGATGGCAACCCTCGAGTTGTTACAGACCAAGAGGGTCAGAGCGGGCAGCCTCAAGAAGAAGAGTATCATCGCCTTGGGGTGGATCAGGAGGGCGATCAGGATAATGATGAGGAGGAGGAGTTTGTCGTCCCACAGCCTCGTATCAGGTTGCGGAGAGGGAGGAGGGAGAAGTCTGGCACTGGCTTCAGTGTTAGAGTGAGGAGTAAGTATTTTTATACTAAATTTAGTGTCAATTTTATATTTTTATTTATTAATTTATTATTTTTAAGGTAATAAATTTTTTCATTTAATTTATAGATACTGAGGGGCAAGAGTTCACCAGAAGGCTGACGGTGCAGCAGACACATCACTTGCCCGATAATGAGAGAATTGTGTTGGATTATTTTGACGCTACTGGGCAACCGATAAACAACGAAGGCGTGTTGTTCGATCGCTTCTGCCTCATTATAGGCGAAATGACAAACTTGTTCGCGATCGACATCAAAGACTGGAGAAAGGTGGATGACCGCTTTAAGGAGCAAGGATGGGAGATGGTGACGGTAACGATGATTTATATATATATTTCTTATTAAATAAGTTGATTTATGTATTAAAATTAACTAATTATTAACGATGGATTATATATTTGTTTTTGCAGAGAAGATTTTTTGTTCCCCCAGACCCAAAAGTCAAGTCATTCGGGTGGAAGAAGATGGGTGCGGGGTGGAAAGCGCAGAGGAACAAAATGTTCAACGACAGGTGTAACATCCCAAATTTTAAATTAGGAATAATTGACAATTAATTAAGGTATTAGGATGTCATTATTAAATTAATAGGCATTGTAAGTAAGTAAATGATGATAAGTATATTTTTAAGAAAATAATATGCCTATTTTTCTTGGAAATTAAAGAGAAATAGTTAGTAATTTAACTTTTGATTGAAGAAAAACATATATCTTAGTGTATGGAGTATTTTTATAATTTGTTTTGAGACAGGAAATTAAAAATGGGAGAAGTAAATAAGTATGGAAAGAAGGACACTTGGGTAAAGTGCCCCAAAACCCTAATATATTTTTACAAACCAAACACTTCCTTCTTCCCTTTCCATATACCAAACCCGCACCCCCTCAACTTCATCATCATCATCGATCTGATCCGCCTCCTCCCTCTGCTTCTTCGTTCTTCATCTTCGGCGAGCTCCGGCGGCCAAAGCACGGCGACGCGCCCCACTGTCACCAACCTTCTTCTTCGTCCTCTCCTCTCATCTCTGTCTCTCAATTTCATTTCTTCCTCACTTTTTAGCCTCACCTCCGTCTTCTTCTTCATTTTCCGGTGAGCGATTGACAGTCCGGCGGCGCACGAACGGTGGAGGCTTCATGGGTAAGCTTTTTCCTTCTCTTTTCTTCTTTTGCTTCATTCGGCTTCTCTTTCTCACTGCCTCCGCTCCCCTGTCTTTCGTTCTCCCTGTTTCTCCGGCGAGCCTAGCGGATTCCGGCGACGGCGAGTTCGTTTTTGAGGTGGAACACCGGATGCAAGCTCCGGTGAGTCTCTGCTATTTGTTCTCACTTCTTTTTCTTCGATTTTGTTCTGTTTCCTATGAGAGGCCGAGTTTAGGTTAGGGATTTGGGAGCAACAATCCACTTAAAATGATGTGTAAGCTTTGGTTTTAGAGTTGAAGGCTTCATTTCTTTGTGTAGTTTGGAGGATTAAAACTATAATGTGAAGATTTTAAAGTTTGTATAAACCCTAGCTTTTGCGGATGTTGATTGGGGATGTTGAATCTGAGCTGGGTTGGGGATTTCGAAATTCCTTATGTTTGTCTTTGATTTTGCTTGATTTTTATGGCTTAGGTGGTTGTTGGTTGATCTATGAAGTTAGGACATGAGTAGAATAAAGTTAAGAAATGATTTTGCAAGTTGAGAAATAGTGTTGTGGTGATTTTTGGTGTTTCATATGCATGTGTATTAAGCTTCAGGTTCTGTTCTTTTCTTCCTTGTATTGCTTGATTAAATTTTGTTTGATTGTACATAAAAGATGTTGCTCTTTTGCATGAGTATTATTGTGTTTTTGTAATCTAACCTTTAATTCTGATTTTGTGGATGTTTGAGATGGGAATTTGTACTGGTTTGTAGAAATTTGCAGGTATGAAGGGGGTAAACTGAATCTGATTTTTTAAATCTTGATTATCCTTATTTTTGATAAAACTTGTGTAGTTTTATTCAAGAGGAATTTGTATGGTGTTGGTTATATATAATATAATATAGGATTATATCCAAGTAGACTGAAATTGAGAAATGTCAAGTGAGGGGCTGCTTGGTTCTAGACTTGAAATTAGGATCTTGATGAGATTGTGTTACATAATAGAATCAAAAGGAAATGTGTTTGCCTTACTTTAGTATTAACTTGATGTTTGCTCATGATTTGTGTTGAGGAATGAATGGAAGTTTTGGCTTATGTAATTGGTAGTTTTATGTTAGCTATGATTTGGTAAAATGAAAGATGATGCATGTTGGTGTTTACAAGTTTAATAGGAATTTTTGCTGTTATAAGTGCATTGGCTGATTGCTTGTTAATTATAATTGATTTTGAACAATGATTAGGAAGGATAAAATAAATGCAAGAAGGCTTAATGCTTAATGATAGTTGAATAGCATTGTTACAAATGTAGTATGAAATTTGCTGTTTGTTTTTCCTCTTCTTCTTACTATTATGGCAGAATGCATAGGAATAATAGAGCATCTAGTGTTTTGATGTAAACTAATCGAATGATTAGTGGGAGAGTGTATGATAAATTGTCGTTGTGTGTGATTGTTGTAAGTTTCCGCTGAATTATATTGGATTCCAAATCTGGGGTTTAGGTTCATAAGTTCTTGATCATTTCTGTTTGATTGTTGGCAACATTGCGGGTATATATGTGTGTGTTTGATATAGACAATGAATTTCAATGTGTGAAAAGGTTTAAAATAGGAATGGTTGTCGCAGGTTTATGTATAAATGTGTGCATTTCACTATTATGGCTGAACTTCATGTTTTGATCACTTATGAAATGGTCTTATAGTATATCAGAAATCAGTAAAGGGTTGGGTAGTAATATATCATATGAGAGAGACGTCAAAGTGTTATAAAGTGAAATGATATTAATTTATCATTTTGTATCCTATCATTATAGGAGGAACTAAAAGGAAAATATTTGGAGAACATCTTCAAGAAATGGTAAGGAAGAACATCGCAGTGCTAAGGGCGACAGGTAATCACACTTAACCTTGCTATAACAATGAGGGTGACGTTAGTTAGGATTTTCTTAAAATCCTTTCTCACCCTCTATATATATATATATTATATTATCTTTGAAAAGTTATTTTCATATAAAATAGGCTATTGTGTGTCTTTCAAACTGGATTATTTTCGTATAAAGGACTGTGGCACATTTTGTATACATATACATAAATTATGTTATCCTGGTTGGTTGTGGTGGTAATTCATGGATAGTGTGATAGATATATAGGTACTGAATTATGATTGTGATATTAAAGGGAATTGTGATGGAGATGTTGAGATTGTGGATGAGATATTGATATGGAAGAGAATTGTGATGGAGATGTTGAGATTGTGGATGAGATATTGATAGGGATATTGTGAGGATTGCATGACACTGATATATTCTTGTACTACCGCGCGATGATAACTGTCGATAGGCCAATCGACAGTTATTTGTACTGATGATCCTTTTCGGATTGATTAGACTGGGGATCATAGGTCAACTTATTGAGAGAAAGTGACCTACGGTTGTTTGGCATTGGAGAGCCCAACCGTTCCCGTTCTGTAATGGAAACAGAATTGGGGTTCCCTCTCTGGAGATTGCCAGAGAGGGAAATTGTCCCCTCATTATGGAGAGGGACACAGTGTCAAATCATATAGTGAAGATTAGATGCTTGAATGCACCGTGATGGCACAATGCATCTGTAGGTGAGTGTGAGAGTTGTTGTGGTAGTATTAGTTGATTGGAGTATGGAGATGATGAATTGATTTGGTTTGGATGTGATTGTTGGACTTGAGTGAGCATGGAAGAAACCTTTATATATATATTACATTCTGGTTTTTATATCTGTGGTACCCTTTAGACGCCCTCACTACCGCACATCTCACTGTTATAGTGAGTTAAGCGGTGATTACTAGGACAAATTGTCTCATCCCACGATTACTGACATTTTTGCAGGTATTCATGCACAGGCGCAAGCTTCAGGAAAGGGAAATTAGGTAGTGGAGGTGATATAGTTTATTTAGAATTGTATATTGTCAATTTGTATAGGTCTGCATCTGCTTCCGCATGTATATATATTTATTTATTGTTAATATCAATTAGTTTTGTTTAATAACCATGTTAGGCGAATCTTTTATAACATGGTTAGTTATTAATTATCCATGATAGTGTTCAGATTGTATCAGGAAATTCTTTTCTATCATGGATAGTATTTAATCATTAGAAAATTCCTTTCCTAACTATGATAGGACATTGATATTATGGAAATCATTCGACTCATTCGACTTAAATATAAATATTCTGGGCTAACTTGCAACCTTTGCAACCTAACTAGCTCCCCCTTACAACTAGCAAGGGTTCAACCTTTACTCAAAGGATTTACTACTAAGTTCACTTGATGAACAGATTGTGATACTTACTTAAGTACAATAAATGCTATCAATAAATGTAGAGACTTAAATACAAAGAGTACAAGATGATAACATTATGAATCACTCTCTAGGTATTAAGTGCTCTCTTGAACTTTTAAAGCTTTCTGGGTATTCTCAGTATGATGCTTTGAATGCTCTTGGCTTTTTGTAAATTATGCCCAGTTGTTCGCTCGGTTGGTGTTAGGTAACTTCATAAATGAAGAAGTTGTTCCTTTTATAGTGGATTCTAATACTCCAGTTGTTTGAGGGCAATATGTCCGTTTGAATATGTCCGTCAATCCCATGTTACCGTTGTCCTCATTAATGCTCATTAATGTTTAGCAGGGTTGACTTGTTTTAGCTCTGAAAAGTAGCCCTGACAATTCTGCTCTGACAAAAGGCAATTCTGACTTTTGAGCACTTGTACGGACTCTGACTCTTGTACTTGCTATCACATGGATTTTGGCTATCGGAAGTAAGTGCTTTGATCTGCAAGTGTTAGTCCATCTTTGTGCAATGCAAAGAGTGTCCACTATCGGATGCTCTTTTGCTATCGGAAGTAAGTGCTTTGATCTGCAAGTGTTAGTTTAAGAAAACGCAGTGCAAAGAGCGTTCACTATCGGAAGCTCATTTGCTATCGGAAGCGAAACTAAGTTCTTCACACAAATGTTAGTCCAACAGAGTAATATATAAGTAAGCGCAATGGGAAGCATTTTTGCTATGGGAAGTTATCCTACTTAGACTAGGTTATCTAGGATCAGACTTAGTGTTCAGTTGACTTCCGCTATCGGATGCATACTACATCCGCAAGCGCTAGTTACGGTGTATTTGCTCTAAGTCATCCGGTTGTGATTTTACATCCCATTGTGTTCTAACATAGGATTTTTAACTTCATCTAATTCTTCCTAAGTGTTCATTATGATCTTTCATATTTTATTCTTCATCAAAACTTAAGATTCTAACATTCTCCCCCTTTTTGATGATGACAAACCTATAGTTAACTATGAAAGCATAATTAAAATCACATGTATTCATATAAGTGAACTTCATTGATAAGCAGAGAGTTACAAGTGTGATAAACAGTCAAAACATTACAAACATGAATAAAGCAGAATGGTTAGTACAATGAAAATATTACAAGTATGATTGACAGAATAATAAGTATGATATGCAATGTATGAGGGTTTTGGTTCTAAAGCCTATGTCTCCTATTCCTCTCTCTTGTGAGTTGTTCATGCTCCTCATCAACCTTATCCCACAGTTCTTTCAACTTAGCTTCCTCTGCCTCTCTGACTTTGGCCAAGTCCTCTTGAAACTCTCTCTCAGCCCTTTCCCTTTCTTGCCTTGCGAGCTCAAGAGATTCCTGAATAGCTCTTCTCACATCCTCAGCTTCATCCATTCCAATTGACTGTTCTTGTCTTGATGATGAGGCATCACCAGGAGGATGGAAATTTCTGACTTTGAAAGCCCAGGGTGAGTACTCTGACTGATTTGCCTTTGCTTTTCCAGCCCGAGCGTTTGCTCTCATTGCATTCAGCATTTGAGTTTGGGCGAAGGTAAGGTTGGTGGTCCCAAAGTAGTCAAACTCCTCTTGAGTCATTTCTTCTACTTCAACCTTGACTTCAACTTCATCTGGTATGGCTTCAGAGGCCTTTAGAGCTTTCTCAAATAAGGAAGGAGTCTGAGATGTCTGAAAAGATGATCCTGCTTGTTCTTTCTCCTGATCAGGCACAGACTCATCCTCACTCTCATTCTGTACAGAGGCTCTGGGAGGAGGAGGGACCCTTTTCCTAGTTGTTCTCTTGATTCTTCCTCGAATGAAGGTAGAGCCAGGAGATGGATCTGATGGGCTTGAGGCAGCAGTAGGAGCAGATGGACTTGGGACAGGTGTAGCAATGACAATCGGTGGACGCGTCCTGTACTTCACCCCATACTTCTGACTGAGATGTGCAAGCCAGTCGTCTGAGGAGGCAAACTCTGGTGGTAGTGCAGAATAGTGAGACCTAAGGGGAACGTACTCAGCCTCAGGGGTTTGACCAGCCAGCACTACTTGCATATGAGCTTGTTGGCTTGAGGATGCTGCTGCTTGTTGGCGCATGAAATGAACAGCTTCGCGTCGGATGAAACTCTCAGCAAGGCGAACTTGTTCCATATTCATTGCCCTTCTGATTGCAGCCTTAATGTCCATATCTAACCATAGAGAGGGCTGTCTCAGTGTATCTCTCCCCCTTTTGGCATCATCAAAAAGAGTAAGTGCCAGGGAGGTGCTTGGAGAGGAAACAGATGAAGGTGGTTCTGGGCCAAATTTTGGTGGAGGAGGTGGTGGTGGTGAGTCATGGTCATCGTCAGATGGATGGTCTGAAGATGAGTGGCTGGAGGATGGGGAGGAGTGGTGAGATTGGTTGTGTGGAGGTGATTGATGGGTATCTTGGTTAGGTTGATCTGAGTTAGGTTGATCTTGGGGTAGTGAGTCTGGGTTTGATGGCTGGTGGTGGTCTGGGGAGTCATGTAGTAGTGGATCTTGGTGTGGGGGACTTAGTGGGTTTTGAGGGTTAGGAGGGTTATTATCTGGGTTGATTGGAGGGTTTTGGTAGGCCAGCAGCAGGTCCATCCTTGCTTCAACCACAGCAAGTCGATCTTCGACCTTTCTGATCCGATGGTGCACCTTGCGAAAACTCCGTCCAAATTGCTCTTGGAACGAAGCCTGAAAAGCATCAGCGAGTCTGAAGCAAATTTCATCGGCCAGGGCGCCCAAATCAGCAGCGCTTAGACCAGTAGCAGCCGCACTTGGACCAGCAGCATTACTTGGACCAGGTCGACGGTGGGAGTCCACTTCCTGATCGTCAGCGCCAGAGGTGGAAGGCTGAGTGTTGTGAGATGCACTGCCACCTCTTGAACCGGATCCAGCTGGCCTTGGGGGTCTGAAATAGGACACACCCATCTTACCCAAATTCTTCGAGTCCATGGGTAGGCACTTCCGGTTGTCCACTCCCTCAGTGGACTTGATGTTGAACTACTCTAGTAGGAAAGCGATCAACTGGGGGAAGGGAAGAGAGGAATTGTCCTTCTGATTCTTTCCATCTACCCATCTGAGAAGCTCCATGGAGATGAGTTGCCCAGGGTTTATGGGTTCCTTGAGCAGAAGACGAGGGAGCCAGGGGTTGTCGAGTTGGGTGAACTCAGAGAAATTCCCACCCTTGTGAGTCATTATTCTTGAATAGATGTACTGAATTACCCTGTTGATATCAGACATCCCAGAGACTTTATTTCCCTCAGTCCCATAGGCATCATTCAGTTGAGTACTGGTGAAGCGCCTGTGGTACTTCCACTTGTTGAGGTCTGGATTTGTAATACCCAGAAGTTGATTGATGACTTTCCAATCAAACTCAATGTGTCTCCCCCTCACTGTGGCAGAGAACGAACACCAGCAACCAGTGTTTAGTTGTCCTTCTCCCTTCTCTTAACATGTGTAGAGAGCGATTGGTAGAAGACGCGCAGAACACTCACACTGTAATCATTTTGGATCCCCAGCCAGTTCATATATTTACCCAGATGGTCGTTCAAGTCAAAAACCAGTTTCTGCAGAATTTCCAGATCTACATAGATGCCATTTGTCAGATATGGGTTTCTGTGCTCGAAGGCAGGAGAGATTGGCTCTAGAGGACCGGATCTGTAAACGGACATGTCATCTTCCTCTTGAACTCTCTGGCGTTTAGAGGAAGTGGGCTCTTCGGCAAATTGGACCTGTTTGCCCTTGCGTTTCCCAGATTTGGCAGAGGAAGAGGGGTTTGATGGATTGGGGTTTGTCTCACTTGACCCTACCATGTTGTATGTGGATGGTGATGGCGAAGGTATTGGAGAGGGTTTGGAGAGGATTAAGTGCAGAGAAAGATGAAGATGAAGATGAAGATGATGATGATGATGCAGATGAACAGTTGAGAGAAAAGGAAGGTTGAAAGAGTTGAGAAGTTTTGAATGAAAAGTTATGAGTGAGTAAATGCCTATTTATGTGAAGAGACGTTTTGATGCGAGGAGTCATAATGAAAAGGTATGGGAAACATAAACCTTTAATGGGAAACGTAAACTTTTAATATTGAAACGGCGCACCTTTTTGCCACGTGTCGTTTCAGAGTGTCAGAGAAGACATAACTGTTGACAGAGAAGATGAAACGTTTCAGAGGTGACGTTTCACTTTCTAGTGTAAGTGCTTCCGGTTGCTGAGCAGCAATCGCAAGCGGTAGGATCCCACACTGAGTAGAAGAAATGGAGTCCAGCCACTCTACTCCTTCCAATTTTCAATAGCTGTCTTTGCTATCGATAGCAAAATTACTTGCGAAAGCTATCTTTGCTCAGGTTGATGGTTTGTTCCTGTAGATGCTAGCGGAAGTGGATCCGCTTCTGGATGTGAGAAAACTTAAGATTTAACATTGTAAGTTCTCATGATCTTTTCACAAGGGAACCTGCAAAACTAAAGATTGGCACTCTGATGCCTAAGTTAGTACAGTTTGCAGGTTTTAACATTTAAGCACAGGTTTATAATGAAAAGTTAAACTTCATTTGGGTTTACCATTCCCAAATTGCCTCTTATGTAGGTAAATTGATCAACCCCCAGAGGCTTGGTAAAGATATCTGCAAGTTGATGCTGGGTTGGAACAAATTGCACCTTGACATCTTTCTTCTGAACATGATCTCTAATGAAGTGATGTCTGACATCAATGTGCCTTGTTCTTGTGTGCTGAACCGGATTCTTGGCTAGGCTGATAGTGCTTGTGTTGTCACAAAAAATGGGAGCCTCTGAAAATTCTAGGCCAAGATCTCGAAGTTGGTTTTTCAACCACAGCACCTGGGCACAACAACTTGCAGCAGCAATATATTCTGCCTCTGTGGATGACAGTGACACACAAGTCTGCTTCTTGCTTGCCCATGACACCAGACCGCCTCCAAGGAAAGCACATTGGCCACTAGTGCTCTTCCTATCTGTTTTGTAACCTGCATGGTCAGCGTCAGAGTAAGCCCACAAGAACTCTTGGTTACCTCTGGGATACCAGAGACCAAGTTCTTGAGTTCCCTCAAGGTATCTCAGAATTCGCTTAACACATGTTAGATGAGAATTCTTGGGATTGGCCTGAAATCTAGCACACATGCCAACACTAAATTGTATGTCAGGTCTGCTAGCAGTTAAATATAACAGGGAACCTATCATTCCCCTATACATTGATTGGCTAACAGAACTTCCCTTTACATCAGCATCGAGAGCGGCAGTGGTGCTCATGGGAGTATCATACTCCTTACATTCATCCATCCCAAACTTCTTGAGAATTTCTCTACAATATTTGGTTTGGGAGATGAAGATGCCATCTTTCCTCTGTTTGATCTGCAGGCCTAGGAAGAAGTTCAATTCTCCCATCATCGACATTTCAAATTCTCCCTGCATTGTCTTTGAAAACTCCTCACAGAGTTTCTCGTTAGTAGCTCCAAATATGATATCATCAACATATATCTGAATAACTAACATGTCCCTATCTTTATGCAGTATGAACAGTGAATTATCCAGTTTGCCTCTTGAGAAACCTTTCCCTAGCAAGAAGTTGCTAAGTCTCACATACCAAGCTCGAGGAGCTTGTTTCAGGCCATATAAAGCTTTCTTTAACTTAAAAACATGTTTAGGATGTCTAGGATCCTCAAAGCCAGGAGGTTGTTCAACATACACCTCTTCTTTAATATAGCCATTAAGAAAAGCACTCTTTACATCCATTTGATATAATTTAAAACCTTTCATGGATGCGAAGGCTAGAAGAATCCTTATGGCCTCAAGTCTTGCGACTGGAGCAAAGGTTTCTTCATAGTCTATGCCTCTTCTTGGTTATATCCTTTTGCTACTAATCTGACTTTGTTTCTAGTAATTAGGCCAGTCTCATCCAGTTTGTTCTTAAAGACCCACTTGGTTCCAACTATGGATTGGTGAGACGGTCTAGGTACTAGTTCCTAGACTTGACTTCTCTCAAATTGATTGAATTCTTCCTGCATGGCAATGATCCAATCACAGTCTTCTAGGGCCTGTTCAACTGAAGTTGGTTCAATTTGAGACAGGAATGCTCCATATTCAACTTCATTTTGAACTTGCCTTATAGTCTTAACACCAGAAGAAACATCACCAAGTACTAGGTCTAGAGGATGATCCCTGTGATGCCTCCTAGCGGTTGACAACTGTACCTCATCAGGTACCGTCTGCACTTTAGGCTCATTAATGGGATCATCCTCCCCTTTTGGATCCCTTGTTGATGTTTCTTCTGGTGGTGAAGATGATGATGGTTTTGAAATTTTTAGGTTTTCATCATCTTCTGTGGATCCTTCCCATGAGGGGTTTTCATCGAAGACAACATGCATAGATTCTTCTACAGTCCTAGTTCTCATGTTGTACATTCTGTATGCTTTGCTTCTGAGAGAATATCCTATGAAAATTCCTATATCCGCTTTCGGATCAAACTTACTCAAGTTTACCTTTCCGTTGTTGTGGATGTAGCATTTTGATCCAAAGATTCTCAAGTGGCTGATATTGGGCTTCCTTCCCTTGTACAGCTCGTACGGTGTTTTGTCCAGGCCCTTGCGAACATAGGCTCTATTGGAGATGTAGCAGGCGGTGCTCATGGTGTCAGCCCAGAATACTTGGGAAACTTCCTTCTCATTGAGCATGCTTCTGGCCATCTCAGTTAGAACTCTGTTCTTCCGTTCGACCACGCCATTTTGTTGTGGAGTTCTGGGAGCTGAGAAATTGTGATCAATTCCGTTTTCTTCACACATCTCTGAGAAGTCATGATTTTCGAACTCTCCACCGTGATCTGTTCTTATTGCTGCTATCTTGAGATTTCTCTCATTCTGCACTTTCTTAGCAAGGACAACAAACGCATCAAAAGCATCATGCTTCGAGGGAAGAAACATAGTCCAAGTAAACCTTGAATAGTCATCCACTACAACTAGAGCATAAAGGTTTCCACCTAGGCTCTTAACTCTTGCTGGCCCAACTAAGTCTATGTGGATTAGTTCTAAGGGCCTGCTTGTGGAGACTTTCTTCTTGGCTTTGAACGAGGCCTTTGTTTGCTTACCTCGTTAGCAGGATTCACAGATAAAATCATGCTTTACTTTAAAAGATGGAATCCCTATAGCTAGCTCCTTTTTAATGAGCATGTCTAGCTGTGTAAAGTTCACATGAGCTAGCCGTTTATGCCATAGCCAACTGTTTTCATCACTAGTGATTAGACATTTTTCGGTTTATTGTTGGCATAGGTCTAGGGTATATAAATTTCCATTCCTAATAGCCTTAAGTTTGCATTTCAGATTGGATTTATCTATGTTGAGATCATGTTTATCAATTATCAGGCATTCATGAGAGTCAAAGATTACCCAGTTACCTTTGTCTGTGCTTTGACTCACACTCAGCAGGTTGTGACAGAGACCATCTACAAGCTAGACATCCTGGATAGGGCCAACTTCACCAACGCCAGTGATCTTTCCACTTTGGTTCCCACCAAAGTTGACTTTGGCTCCATCCTTGACAACCAGTGAATTGAACTTGTCCCTATCTCCCGTCATGTGTCTCGAGCATCCGCTATCGATGTACCACTTCCGGTTGTTGGATGCCTTGAGACAAACCTGCACAGATCAGACAGATTTAGGTACCCAACCTTTATTGGGTCCTTTTTCATTAGTATCCGGAACCCTTGGTCCAATGTTGTCCTTAGGTTCGCGAGTGACTTGTGCCTCTGGCCTTGGTTGGGCTCTAGGCGTTTGAGTTCTTTTTGGGACAGGTTTCCGTGTCCTAGGTCTATGATTGACTCTAGGCTTATGTACTCCCTCAGCCTCTTGCCTTGAAAAGGTCTTAGGCATATTAGTTCATTTTGGAACCCACTTATAGGAGCTATCGGTACCATGCTTCTTAGCATTACAGGTGGACGTGATGTGTCCCTTCCTGTTGCAATAATTGCGGAAGCTGAAAGGTGAAGACATATAGCCAGTGGCTTTATGAAAGAATTTTAAATAGGGGTTCACTTTGGGTTCCACCCACTTTTTCTCTTTATGTTTGTAGCCTAAACCAGTTTTATCTCTATATGCTCTTTGGTTCATTAAAATAACATCTAGTATTTCAGAGCCCTTGGTGAACTTTTGCAAGGCATTGTATAGCCTATCTCTTTCAATAGAGATTTTGCTACAGTTGGCGCAGCTCTCTGAGCTTGAGATGTTGGGTTCCTCTTGGGGATTTCCCTGGATGTCCGCTTTCGGTAGTCTCTTAGCTTCCGCAAGGTCATCACTCAGTGAGTTCACAGTAGTCTCAAGTGATTTGTTTTTTCTTTTTAAGACTAGAAATGCTTTGGTCATTCAGTTAAACTCTCTATGAATATCATTGTAAGCTTCTTGAAGGTCAATCATGCTTACTTCATCACCATGGACGGATTCGAAGTCTGAGAGAGTTTCTTCTTCACCATTCTCCTTAGCAACAAGACAGAGGTTAGCAACCTCTTCCTCATCGCTAGCTTCTTCATCGGAGCTGTTGACCCAGATAGAGAACATAAAAGCTTTCCTTTTGTCCTTTTCTTTAAACCTATAGAGACTTGGGCATTCAGCCTTGAAGTGACCCGGCTTCTTACATTCAAAGCAGACAGGAGCTTTTTCTTTTCTGTAGCTCGATACTCCTTTCTGGAATCTCTCTTTCTTCTTGAAGAACTTCTTGAATCTTCTCACCATCATGGCTATCTCCTCATCATCAATATCTTCCTCATCATCATCTCTTTCTCTGCTGGGAGCAATTAAGGCGAGATTCTTTGCCTTTGTGGTTGCTTGAGGAGTTCTTTGGGCCAACAAAGTAGGCTCATACTCAGCCAAGGAACCAAATAGTGCGGTGACAGACCTAGTTGATTCTCCTTGGACTTCCTGCAAAATAGTAACTTTAGTAAGCCAGTCACCTTTTAATACCTTCAGGATTTTATTTACCTACTCCTTCTCAGAGATGGTTTTTCCTAAGGCAGCAAGGTTGTTATGAGGTGAGTGAATCTGATGTCCAGGTCTCTGATGGGCTCATCAGGAAGCATCGTGAACTTGTGGAATTCCTCAACGAGCATTTCCACTCTTCTATCCATGACCCCAGAGGTCCCCTCATGAGCTGTCTGAAGGGCATCCTACATCTCTTTTGCAGATTTGAGATGACTTATTCTGAAGTACTCCTTCTGACTTAAAGCACACTGAATCATTAGGATAGCCTTATAATTCAGTTCTACTTTGGTGTAGTCATCTTCAGAGAATTGGGCCTTAGTCTTTTCATTGCCCACAGCATCTCTTGGAACATTGTTCCCACTTTCTATAACATCCCAAACTCGAAGGCCATGAGCCTTGATGTAGTTCTCCATTTTGAATCTCCAGAATTTATAGTTGTAGCCATCAAAACCAGGAGGCTTGTTGGGAGAAGTTGATATGTCCGGAAGAACATTCTGTTCAGCATCCATCACTGGATCTTTTCTTTCCAGATTCGTTGGAATCCAATAAGGGAGACCCGCTCTGATACCAAATGAAAGTGAGGATGCACAAGAGGGGGGGTGAATTGTGCTACAAAATAAAACTTATAAAATAAAATACTAACACAAATTCTTTTATACTGGTTCGGTCCAACTCTTGACCTACGTCCAGTTCTCAATCCCTTGACTGAGTTCCACTAATCTACAGGTTTTACAAACGGGTTCACCTGCAACCTTTACAACCACAAGTTTTCTGGGCTAACTTGCAACCTTTACAACCTAACTAGCTCCCCCTTACAACTAGCAAGGGTTCAACCTTTACTCAAAGGATTTACTACTAAGTTCACTTGATGAACAGATTGTGATACTCACTTAAGTACAATAAATGCTCTCAATAAATGTAGAGACTTAAATACAAAGAGTACAAGATGATAACAGTATGAATCACTCTCTAGGTATTAAGTGCTCTCTTGAACTTTTAAAGCTTTCTGGGTATTCTCAGCATGATGCTTTGAATGCTCTTGGCTTTTTGTAAATTATGCTCAGTTGTTTGCTCGGTTGGTGTTAGGTAACTTCATAAATGATGAAATTGTTCCTTTTATAGTAGCTTCTAATACTCTAGTTGTTTGAGGGCAATATGTCCGTTTGAATATGTCTGTCAATCCCATGTTACCGTTGTCCTCATTAATGCTCATTAATGTTTAGCAGGGTTGACTTGCTTTAGCTCTGAAAAGTAGCCCTGACAATTCTGCTCTGACAAAAGGCAATTCTGACTTCTGAGCACTTGTACTGACTTCTGATTTTGGCTATCGGAAGTAAGTGCTTTGATCTGCAAGTGTTAGTCCATCTTTGTGCAATGCAAAAAGTGTCCACTATCAGATGCTCTTTTGCTATCGGAAGTAAGTGCTTCGATCTGCAAGTGTTAGTCTAAGAAAACGCAGTGCAAAGAGCGTTCACTATCGGAAGCTCATTTGCTATCGGAAGCGAAACTAAGTTCTGCACACAAATGTTAGTCCAATAGAGTAATATATAAGTAAGCGCAATGGGAAGCATTTTTGCTATGGGAAGTTATCCTACTTAGACTAGGTTATCTAGGATCAGACTTAGTGTTCAGTTGACTTCCGTTATCGGATGCATACTACATCCGCAAGCGCTAGTTACGGTGTATTTGCTCTAAGTCATCCGGTTGTGATTTTACATCCGATTGTGTTCTAACTTAGGATTTTTAACTTCATCTAATTCTTTCTAAGTGTTCATTATGATCTTTCATATTTTAGTCTTCATCAAAACTTAAGATTCTAACAGAGTGTATGGTAGATATTTTTGGTGATGTGAGATGGGTTTGAGATTGGGAAATATGAGGAGAAGGTGATTGTTGTGGTGAGTGATGTGGTGAATGCTGAGAGGGTGATTTGTGAGGAGAGGGTGATTTCTGGGTTGTTGGTTGAAGTGAGGGGGATTTTGGTGGAGGAGATTTCTGGGGTGAGGATTGATGTGGGGAGGAATGATGTGAAGGTGATTGAATTGGTGGTGGCTCTGGGTGTGTGGAGGATGTGGGTACGAGGTTGTGAATGTAGGAGTTAAGTGTCTGGTATTGGGTGGAGAGGTCAGAGATGACAGATTCCAAATGGGATATCCTCCCATGAATGTCTTTGTCAATGGAGGTGAGCTTCTCCAAGAAAGTTTCAGCAGTGGCTTTAAGTCCTTCAAAGTAGAACTTTGACATCTTGTTGTAGTTCTTTTTAAACTTCTTGTGAAGTTTCTTGACGAGCTGATGGATGGCATCATCAGAGAGGAGAGAGTTCTGAGTGGATGAGCTTGGGCCTGAGGCTTTGGGAAGTGATCGCAGCTCTGCATATGACATTTTCCTTGATGATCGAAGCTCCTCAACATTGGTTGATGATCGGATGGGTTCCTCACATGTGATAATATCAATGTCAGAAGAAGAGGATTCTGAATCAGAGGCATGATCAATTGGAGGTGGTGATCGGATGGGTGGTTCTGGAAGCACAAAATCTTCTTCGATCACTGGAGACTGAACATGAGTCTCATCTTGCAAGGGTGTCTTAGATTCGATCAGAGGTTCTGGAACTGCTTCGATCACAGGTTGTTCAATTTCAGGAGAGCTTAGCTTTCTCTTCTTTGAGGCTGGTTCCTCAGATTTCTTCTTTGGGGTCTTAGCCTCTGTGGAGAAATCATCCTTGAAGTTCTTTAGCTTCATTTTCCGCAGATTGGTCACATTGAATTTTGTGACTGTTCTTGGGTCCGATTGAGTAGGCCAGATACCTTCCATCTTCAATAGGCAAGAAATGATTTGAAGATAGGGAAAAGTAGTTTTCACTGAGGCTGCTTTCTTGGACTTGCCCTTGACCTTAGACAGAAACCTCCTCATCTCCTGAATAATGATCATTCCTGGATTAATTGGCATCTTCCCAATGAGCCTGCCTAGAGTGGGGTTATCTACCTCAGTCAGATTGGTAAAAGTTCTAGCTTTGTTGAACACCAATCTACTGTACACCATATGAATGAGTCTATGCTCATCACACATATCAGCAGTACTCTTTGGACCTTTGCCTTCTAGCCCCAAGAGTTCACAATATCTTTCCTCAGAGAAACTCTCATATTTTTCCCAGATTCTGAATTTGTCCTCCTTGATTCCCAGAGCAGTATTCAGGCTACCATCATCATACTGAATTCTCTGACCTCTGACTTGACTTGTAAAAGATATCCCTGTCACATTCCCTTTATCGTCTGTAATGTCAGCCACAGAGAGGTTGGAGTAGAAGACCCTGATCACCTCCATATCATAATCATCATTTATGCTCAACCACGAAGCATATCCCTTGAGCCACTCATCAAGATTATATCCCCAATTCTTCAAATACTTAAGGTCAATGAAAATGGCAGTGCAGTTATTCTCTACCCTTGTAGCAAACTCTTTAGATGGGGTTTCCAGAACGTTGGTGTTGAACCCTTCTTAGGAGATAGAGGAACAGTTTCCTTCCCCGTTTCTGAGACGTTTGAGGCTTGTGATTTCTTCCCAGATTTTGTCATTTTTTTTGAAGTATATTTTGATAGTAGAAGAAATTTGAATGAGAATAGAAGAGAAGTTTATGCAGCAAGACTTTTGATATGATGAAGTAGATTAATGCAGAGGAGAGATTATACATGCATTTATGACTGACAATGAATGCAAGCACAGATATCAAAACTGAGAAAAGAGGTATGACGTTTGATTAGTGGGTGTGTCAGAAAGTTGTACCCGGCACTGCGATCAGGCAAGTGATGATCGCAACGTTTCAAATTCAAAATTTCTAACCGTGATCGGAATAGAAGAGATGATCGGAGTGTCGCGGCATTTAAAAGTGACGTGGCTTCATAACTTCAATCAGGTTGTTTTAATGATTGTTGTCCTCGAGGCCAGTCCCTGATCGAAGTGTCGTGATCGCAAGCCTGTGATTGATATATTCATATTTTGAAGGTCCTGCACACACTTAAGATTTACACTCTGATGCCTAAGTTAGTATAGTGTTGAAAGTATAATAAGAAAAAAAATATTCTTTTATAGTTTATCTGGGTTTACCATTCCCAATTCTCTCCTTATAAACCCAAATTGCTCTGTAGCAATAGGCTTAGTGAAAATATCAGCAAGTTGAAGATAAGTAGGGACAGAGTCAACCTTTATGTTTTTCTTCTGAACATAATCTCTGAGGAAGTGATGTCTCACATCAATATGCTTAGTCCTCTGATGATGAACAGGATTTTTTGCTAAGCTTATAGTACTTGTATTATCACAAAGGATTGGAATTTCTGAGAATTCCATACCTAAATCACTTAATTGTTGCTTTAACCAGAGAACTTGTGCACAACAACTGGCAGCAGCAATATATTCAGCCTCTGTTGAGGATAAAGATACACAATTTTGTTTCTTGCTGGCCCATGAGACTAAGCATCCTCCTAGAAATTGGCACTGATCACTAGTACTTTTTCTGTCAGTTTTATAACCTGCATGATCGGAGTCAGTATATGCAATTAAATAAGCTTCTGTACCCTTAGGGTACCAGATACCAAGTTCTTGGGTTCCAATCAGATATCTCAATATTCTTTTGACGTTAGTCATGTGAGATTCCTTGGGATTGGCCTGATATCTAGCACACATGCCTACACTAAACTGAATATCAGGTCTGCTAGCAGTTAAATAAAGTAATGAACCTATTATTCCTCTATACAGTGTCTGATTTACGGGTTTACCAGTCCCATCATCATCTAAACTAGCAGAGGAGCTCATTGGGGTGTCATCTGACTTAGTCATGTCAGATGCGAATTTTTTCAACAATTCTTTGCAGTACTTTGCTTGAGAAATGAATGTTCCTTTTTCTTTTTGTTTGACTTGAAGTCCCAAAAAGAAATTCAGTTCTCCCATCATGGACATTTCAAATTCACCCTGCATCAATTTTGAGAACTCTTGACAGAGTTGTTCATTAGTAGCACCAAAAATAATATCATCTACATAAATTTGTACTATAAGCATATGATTAGTTTTATGTAGAATAAATAAAGTAGTATCTAATTTTCCTCTAATGAATCCTTTCTCAAGTAGAAAGTTGCTAAGTCTTTCATACCAAGCTCTTGGTGCTTGTTTGAGACCATATAAAGCTTTATTTAATTTATATACATGGTCTGGTTTATTCATTTCCTGAAAACCAGGTAGTTGTTCAACATAAACTTCTTCCTTGATATAACCATTAAGAAAGACACTTTTTACATCCATTTGATATAACTTGATGTTATTGATGGATGCAAATGCGAGAAGAATCCTTATGGCCTCCAGTCTTGCAACTGGAGCATAAGTTTCTTCATAATCTATCCCTTCTTCTTGATTATACCCTTTAGCAACCAATCTTGCTTTATTTCTAACTATCTGACCTGTCTCATCAAGTTTGTTTTTGAAAACCCACTTAGTACCTATAATTGATTGATTTTTAGGTTTTGGTACTAAATTCCAAACTTGATTTCGTTTGAATTGGTTAAGCTCTTCTTGCATAGCAATTATCCAATCGCAGTCATTAAGAGCTTCCTCAACACAGGTCGGCTCGATTTCAGAAATAAAAGCAGAGAATTCTACCTCATTTTGTAGTTGACTTCTGGTTTTGATTCCAGAGTGCATATTACCAATTATTTGCTCTGGAGGGTGATCTTTGAGATGTCTTATAGTTGTAGGCAGGCCATCTCTTTCCCTACGATCATTCTGAGATTCTTCCTTGATTTCATTTTCTGATCGAAGTTCAGGGTGATCGGAAGGGCCTGGGTGATCTGAGTTTCTTTCGATCACTTCTGGCATCAGATCATCCTCTGATCGCTTCTTCGAAGTTACCTCATCAAAAACAACATGAACAGATTCTTCAAGAGTTTGATTTCTTTTATTGTAAACTCTGTATGATTTGCTACGGTTAGAATATCCAATGAAAATACCAATATCAGATTTTGCATCAAATTTTACTAAGTTTGTTTTGTCATTATTATGTATAAAACATTTTGAACCAAAAATTCTAAGATGACTGAGGTTAGGCTTTCTTCCCTTATATAGTTCATATGGAGTCTTCTCCATTTCTTTCCTGATGTAGGCTCTGTTGGATACGTAGCAAGTTGTACTCATCGCATCTGCCCAGAATATTTGAGGAACTTCCTTCTCATTTAGCATGCTACGAGCCATCTCTGTCAAGACTCTATTCTTTCTTTCAACAACACCATTTTGTTGAGGGGATCTAGGAGCAGAGAAGTTGTGATCAATTCCTTTCTCCTCGCAAAGCTCCTTGAAATCTTTGTTCTCAAATTCACCACCATGATCTGATCTTATTGAAACAATGCTTTGATCCTTTTCATTCTGCAATTTCTTAGCAAGTACACAAAAGGCATCAAAGGCTTCATGTTTGGAGGAAAGAAATACAACCCACGTAAATCTTGAATAGTCATCCACTACAACCAGAGTATAAAGATTGCCTCCAAGACTTTTAACTCTAGCTAGTCCAATTAGGTCCATGTGAAGTAATTCCAATGGCCTGGAAGTGGAGACTTGCTTCTTAGATTTAAATGAATTTTTTGTTTGCTTTCCCTTTTGACAGGCTTCACAAATAGTATCATGCTTAAATTTAAAGCTGGGAATACCTATCACTAAGTATTTCTTAACTAATTTTTCCAATTGAGTGAAATTTACGTGAGCTAACCGTTTGTGCCAGAGCCAACAACTTTCATCATTTGAAATAAAACATTTTTCTTCTAGATTTTGAGTTAATTCTAGAGTATATAGATTTCCATTTCTCTTTGCCTTTAGCTTACAGCTCAGATTACTTTTATCTAAATTTAACTTTTGTTTATCCATGACCAGACATTCATTTGAATCAAAAATGACTCAATTACCTCTGTCAGTACATTGACTGACACTTAATAAGTTGTGGCATAAACCATCTACCAGATAAACCTCCTTGACTGGACCTACTTGTCCTACACCAGTGATTCTGCCACTTTGATTGCCTCCAAAGCTTACTTTGGCTCCTTCTTTAAATTCAAGGGAATTCAATTTCTCTTTATCTCCCGTCATGTGTCTAGAGCATCCACTGTCAATGTACCATTTTTCTTTGTTTGATGCTCTAAAACATATCTGCACAATTTAAACACACTTAGGTACCCAACATTGCTTGGGTCCTTTTGAGTTAGTCAAAGACCACTGATCTGAAGAGATCTTTTTGGTAGATGTCCCTTTGGGGACCCATTTATAGGAATTGCTAATCCCATATTTTCTATGGTAGCAAGAAGATTGTGTGTGCCCCTGTTTGTTGCAATAATTACAGAAACTATAGGATGAGGAAGGATAGTACAAGTTTCTTTGAAAAGATGCAAATCTTGTTTTCTTCTGAGACTTTGGCTTAGGGTTGTATCCTATACCAGTTCTATCCATATACCCTTTTTGCTCTTGAAGGATAACTTTCAACATGGTTGATCCTTTAGTAAATTTTTCTAGAGCAGTTGTAAGTCTCTCTTTTTCCTTGGTTAGAATTTCACAATTTGAGCATTGAGTGATATTGACTTCATGTTCTTCCTTTGATGTGATCGCGATATCAGACTCAGGGCTGATCGCTATCTCAGGTCTAATACTGATCGGACTATTAGATTTAGAGCTGATTGCAGTATCAGATTTAGGACTGATCGCAATATTAGATTTTTCTTTTAACCTTTTATTTTCTTTTCTAAGAACAGAAACTTCTTTGGCTATTTTATAAAATTCAGTAACTAAACTATTATATTCATCTTGTAAATCACATTTTTCAAAATCATTTACCTCAGTACTTTCATGATCGGAGTCTTCTGATCTCTCTTGAGCCACCAGACACAAGTTGGCAACTTCTTCTGCTTCCTCTTCATCTTCTGAACTATCTCCCCAGATAGCTCCTACATAAGCTTTCTTTTTATCACCATACTTCTCCTTCAGTTTGTCCTTTTCTTTGAATCTCTGAAGACTTGGACATTCAGCTTTGAAGTGACCAGGCTTTTTGCACTCAAAACAGACATGAGCTCTATCCTTTATGTAGCTGGAATCTCCTTTCTGAAATTTTCCTCTTCTTTTGAAGAACTTCTTAAACCTTCCTACCATCATAGACATTTCCTCATCATCAATTTCTTCATCATCATCATCTTCTTCCTTACTTGGTGCAATAAGAGCTAGATTCTTTGCCTTTGTGGTTACTTGAGGATTTGTTTGAGCCAATAGAGTGGGTTCATACTCTGCCAGGGAACCAAACAGGGCTGTGACAGATCTTGTTTATTCTCCTTGAACTTCCTGCAAGATAGTGACTTTTGTGAGCCAATTACCTTTTAATACTTTTAGAATTTTATTTACCTGTTCCTTCTCAGTGAAGGTTCTTCCTAGAGCAGCAAGATTATTTATGAGATGAGTGAATCTGATCTCTAGGTCTCTGATGGGTTCATTTGGCAGCATAGTGAATTTGTGAAAATCTTCAACAAGCATTTCAACTCTCCTATCCTTCACACCAGATGTTCCTTCATGAGCAGTTTGAAGAGCATCCCACATTTCCTTAGCAGATTTGAGATGGCTAATTCTGAAGTATTCCTTCTAACTCAAGGCACATTGAATCATAAGGATTGCTTTGTAATTCAACTCTATTTTGGCACAATCTTCATCAGTGAATTGATCTTCAGTCTTTGGACTACCATCAGCATTCTTAGGAACAAGGTTTCCATTTTGTATAATGTTCCACAGTCTGAATCCATGAGCTTTCATGAAGTTCTCCATTTTAAATCTCCAGAAGGTATAGTTGAGGCCATCAAAGCCAGGAGGCTTGTTGGGAGGAGTTGAGATATCTGGAAGCACATTCTCTACAGCATCCATCACTGGATCTTTACTTGCCAGATTCGTTGGAATCTATTAAGGGAAGACCTACTCTGATACCAAATGTAAACGAGGATGCACAATAGGGGGTGAATTGTGCTACACTTAAAAACTTAAACAATTGAAAAATGAATCACAACACAGTTTATACTGGTTCGGCCAAACTCTTGCCTACGTCCAGTTCACCAACTCCTCGTTGGGTTCCATTAAGTTCAGGTTTTACAACAGGTTCACCTGAGAACCTTTACAAGTAAAAGACTTTCTCTAACAGTCCCCCTTACTACCTGTAAGGTCACAACCCTGTTCTAAAGCTCCAAGCTTCAGAACAACCTCAAAACAGAAAAGGATTTAATTAATCTCACTAAGTTCACAGATGAACAGATATTGTTAAACACTTAGGCTTGTAATTGCAGCGACTTAAATGCTCTAAAAAGATTTTGACAGAGAGTAGGTGCTTGTTCAGAATATTCGGTAAGGAGCAATAAATTACACTTTGCTATTTATAGTCTTCAAAAGGATGATATACCCGTTTGACACAGAGGGATGAAGACTTGTATCCGTTGAGCTCCATTAATGCCTTGTACTTCTTGTTCTTCTCATGTAGCTTGAAGAGGATGATAAACATTAATTGCAGCTTCAGTCTTTATCTGCATATATGCCCATTGTAGGAGAGAAGTTGCCTTGAGTACTTGTATGGCAGAGGGATGTGTCCAACGTCTTCTAAAAAGGTGTTCTGAATATGGCAGAGTACTTTTGTATTTGATCTGCTTTATACTCGACACTTCGAACAGGCATTAAATGCGCTTGCTTCGATCAGCTACTGCACACTCAAATCACAAGTTAAGAGCATAACAAATTTTCAACCACTCGACACTTCGATCATAATATGGACAATGGTTCCGATCATCAGCTTCTGATTGATATTCCAATCACTAATTTAACTTAGAAATTTATCCTTTATTTATTTCATGATCGCTTGGTTCTAAGTTATTTATGATCGCAATTATATGGTGATTGCTATGTCTAGTGATTACTATGTCTTATCCTGATTGCAACGTCTTATGATTGATATGTCTATACGATGATTGTAATGTCTTATGATCGCCATGTCTATCTCTGTTTGCAATGTCTTATGATTGATATGTCTATATCTGATTGCATTGTCTTATGATCGCTATGTCTATATCTGATTGCATTGTCTTATGATCGCTATGTCTATATTATGATTGCAACAACTTATGATCGCTATGTTTATGATCTTAATTAGTTATCATCAAAACTTAAGATTCTAACAGAATAATATAATGATGAGGCATAAGAGTCTTTTCATATCTAAATTTTATTTTCCTTAGGTGAAAATATTATATTTGCACATGGACCGCAAATTGGGTATTATTTTTGTACATCGCCAAATTTTAGTATTACAAACGCACTTTTGGGTAAAGTTTAATATCCTTTTTTTGCACCTTCGCCCAAATTATAATATCTAAAATATCCCAATTTTTAAATCATGGGTGAAATGGACACGACGTGTGAACTTATGAATTATGAGTGAAAATGACTATTGAGATGTGAAAGTCCACTGTTAATTACTTTCTTTTTCATTAAGCGTGTTTTCCTTAATCATTTATTAAAAAAGAAGTGTCACCATCAGTCATATCTATCGGATTCACGAGAGGAGTGCAAATTAAAACTTAGGAAAGAGTAAGCCGAAGATTTACGAGTGTCATCATACCCTAGATGATCACAAAAACATTATGCCAAGCGAATCTTGGGGAAGGAAGAGACAGAGTGAGTCTTTGATATCCAAGTGAAAGTAGTGAATGAAACCAAGTCGGAATAGATTGTTTAAGTTCATAGATTGCATTCTTTAATCTGCAAATAAAAAAGAAGTTGCCAGCCTTACTTCTAGCCATATGAGATGAGATTGAGGCGCTTCTTCATATTAAACAAATGAAGTAGCTAGGTGAGAGTAAACGGAAACCTCCCACATAAATAAAGTATAGAATAATCAAGTTTTCTGCCTTAGCTTTTATTTTCCCTTGAGGAGTCTTTTTTTTAACACATTTTTCGGACCAAACACAACAGCAAAACCAACTAACGCGGTTGGCAAGCTGAAGTGCGAATGTCCTACTTATATACTCACACACACACACATTTCTGGTCGATGTGGGACTAAGAGATCCCACAGGAGTCTTACTGTTAGCTTTCTTTGATTTCAATACAAATAAATAGCTTCATACCAATGGGTAGTTGGTTGAGCTGATAAGTGGGCTACAATCCCCGTAAGGATGAGAATACGTGTTCGATTCCCCGGAAGCGCTCTCATTGGGAGAGGGAACAATTTAAGTGATCTAAAGAATTTAACTAAGATATATCAAACTTTCTCAAACTCATAAGGTCTAAACCATCCTATGTGCAAAAGTAACTTGGAGAGGGAGGTAATTCCATCTTGATTTCTTCTCACTTAATTCGGTTATACTTGTTTCTTTTAGTATTAATTGTAGTTGTTCGTTAAAAACCAACATTCTTACTTCTTGTTAATTTGCGTGACTTGTTAACCTAGTACTTGCAAGATTTTGAACCAAATTGAGAGACAGACCCTTACTCATCACTTTACAAAAGTGAGTTTGAGTATTGTATTCATTTGTTTAATCTTTTAGGGCGACATAAAGAGTCCGGATTAAACCGGACGGTGATTAACAAAAAAGAAAAAAATAGCTTCATGCATGCCGCATAGAAATTAAATGATTCAAACATTTTTAGGCACTACAATACCAAAATGACGACTGAAAATTAAACTAAAATGCTGATTTATTAAAGTGACATTTATCATGCAACTCAACTCATGAACTAAAATCTATTTATAATGATGAAGTGATCGATCTTGATTTGAGCATGCTGTCTAACTCCTTCACAAATCTCTCCATGACTTCACTGGGTAAACAAAAAGGTATTAGTATACCTTCTTGTCCTTGCTTATTTTTATAAGGTATAAGACTGCTTGCCAAGGCGTATGCATTCATCGGCCCGCCATACAAAGCCTTTCCCCACCCGAAATCCACGTCTCGAAATCCAATTCGGGTTACATCTGACACACAATAGTTCCCTACAATCTTGAGAGGAGGTCGTCCCTTAATTACCATGAAATCCGCCAAAGAGCGTATAAACTCTTCACTCATATCCTTTTTCACTTTCTTCACTAACTCTAAAGCATATCCTAATGGGTACCTTCGTAGTTCTCCTGCAGTAGCCACAACAATCAGAGAGGCAAGGGCATTGTCGTAATAACCTTTTGGGAAAGGAGGGTTGAATATGGAACGAACATTCACAGGATATGATATGCGAACTTTATCATCATCATTGTGTTGAAGAGCCATTGTACGACACCGCCATACGAAAGCAGTGATGATTTCAAAATTAGAAGATTTTTGTAGATGTTGAGGGATTTGAGTGCGAAGTGAAGAGATTTCATTAGGTCCAAAGAAGAAAGAACGAGAAACCATGTCATCCATATTGGGGATTATAGTTTCCTTGTTTTCACATTCATAGGAATCTTCATATTTACAAGGCATACATGTTACACGTGAAGGGTCTCTTGCATTTAGAAGTTCCCTACACCAAACTGGTAGGATTGAAGGTTCATGTGCCCCACGAGCAATTTCTCCTAATCCACTCATAAATTGAACTAGACCAGCAGCATCACTCATGGTATGATTATAGCGAAGAGCAAAAATAAAACCTTTGCATTTCAATCGAGTTACCTACACAGATTTTGGAGTTGCTCGTTAATGCTATTAAAAAAAAGTTGGAAAAAAATAAAGAATATTAAATTGCATTCGGAAAATTAAGCTAAACAAAGAAAACATGATCAATTGTGTCATAATTAATTTATCTTGAAAATAGAATAAAAGTTTAATTTTCTGATATTAAAATGAAATATTTTCCCATACACCCTCTCTATTTTCTTATCATTCTGCATCAAGTGTATATTTGTGTGTGTATTGCTAAACATGTATATTTTCTTCCCTTTCAAAAATGATATTTTTGTTGTGCACTAAAATATTGGGTAATGACCCTATTTTTCCTTTCAAGTAAACCAACTTAGATCATTGGGCGCCCTAAACTAACATTGGCTATAATTTTACCCTTGAAGTAACCAAAGTGGTTCAATTTTACCCTCTGGCAAATATAAGGTTGACACATGGAATGTAATGTTGACACGTGGATGACACCTATCAACATTACATTTGCCAGAGGGTAAAATTGGATCCTTTTGGTTACTTCAAGGGTAAAATTGTACCTGATGTTAGTTTGGGGTGCTCAGTGGTCCATGATGGTTACTTGAAGGGCAAAATATGGTCATTGGCCTTAAATGTTTTGTTCTAAAAAGTGATGTGAACGTGTGACCAGAAAAGTTTTAGACAAATCCAAATCGATAGAAGAAAAATAATTGATAATTCAATATAAAAAATTATCAAAAGTTTATGGGTTATGGGTCATATTGCCCGCGGAGAATCATATATGCTTCTAAAGTATTTTTTGGTCCAAATATGCCATGAAAGTTTGCACTACGGATCATATATGCCCCTGAGATATATATAGAGAGTAATATATGCCACGGAAGTATAAAAGAAGGGTAATATTTTCAGTATTATATTTGACCATTAATATTTTATAGGAGTGTTTATTTCTTTGTTATTTGAAAATGACGTAAAAATGTTATAGAAAATGTAAAGAGCCAGGAGGTTAACAATTTTGTTAAGTTTGCTTTGTATTTGTTGAGAAGTTATTTATATTCTTTTTTTGATTTCTCAAGGGTATCCCACCCGCGTGTCAAGTGGGACTAATCCTTCGCTGTTCTGAAGTCCCATGTAGGGGGTAGACAGCTGGCCTGTGAATTTGCTCCATTCGCAAGGGCTGGGGATCGAACCCCCAACCACTTGTTTAAGGGACGAGAGTACTTACCACTCACGCCAACCCGCCAGGTTGAAGTTATTTATATTCTGATATATTTGTTAAGTTTGTTTTTGTTGTGCATGACGCATGTATATAAGGATGGGTTATATAACTCATGCTATGAAGAAAATTAGGAATAAGAATTCATTTTGTGCACTCCTTTATTTCTATATGTTCAGCAACCTTCGCATCTCCCACCACCACCGACGCTCTTCTCTCCCTTCTCTCACCGCTTAGATTTTTCTTCCTCCATTGATTTCAAAATGTCACACAGTTTTACCAATAAATTATACTACCTTCGGTCCTAAATATAAGATCTAGTTGACTTTTTTTGGAGAGATTAAGGTTGCGAAATAGATTATTAAGTAATGACATATTTCATATATTTTTAGATTATCCATTAGTTTATAAGTAAAATAAACTAGTCTAAGGGAAAAAATTAAGTAAATCAATTTATAATCAACTTATTTTGCTTCTTTTAGGATTTTCTAAAAAAGTCAACTAGGTCTTATATTTAGGACCGGAGGGAGTATATAAAATGGGTAAAATGTTATATTTGTAATGATGGTAATTCTCATATATAGTGTTACAATTTGAGAGTTTTAAATTTTTTTCTTGAATGTTAATATTTATTATTACATCTGGTCCTTAATATAAGACTTAATTGACTTTTTTAGATAATCCTAAGAAAGTAAAATAAGTCACTCGTAAATTGATTCACCTAATTTTTCCCTTAAACTAGTTAATTTAACCTACAAAATAATAGATAAATCTAAAAAATATCAAATATGTCATAGTTAACTAGCCTATTTTGCTTTCTTCATAACTTCTCTAAAAAAAGTCAATTAGGTTTAGGACCGGAGGAAGTATTTTTTAAAGGCAATTTTCGTCTGACTTATAAAATGATTCATAATCTAATCATACACACACATGTGTAACAAAAATAAAACGAAAAATAAGAAACCTGAATTTGAAGAAGTGGAGTATTAACAAGATCTGAAGTTCCTGGGACATCGTAAAGAAGCTTTTCAAAGCAAGGAAAAGGAGGTTGAAGTTCACCAAATTCCTCTAGGGTAATGTCAGCATCGGCTTCAATGAAAATGATGCCCTCACCTGTACAGTCCACCATGAGCTTTCGATTATGCCCTTGCCTGAGACGACCGGCAAAGGGATAGTAGAACACAAGAGTTTTAGCCAATGCTTTTCTGATAATCTCAACTGCATCTTTTCCTGTCATTGATGGATCACCGCCATAAAACTATATCAACGAAACATGGCCCCTATAGGTCCCTTGGTCATCGATGTCTGACAAAAGTTTCACTTCACATGGTGTCACCTTTGCCGGAACAACTAGCTCCGGCGGACGACGATGTACTGTGAAGGAAAGAGCTGGTGGTGCCATTATGGAATGCAAGCTAATGCCTCATTTTGTTGAGATTATACATTTTGAAGAGTATGCTTTTATATTACATGTTAAAACAACCAAGTGTGGCTGTATCTAATATGATAGTCAACTAAGAATACAAGTTGGTCACGCAACTATAAAACAAAAAAAAGCAAACTAAGAAATCTGGTTGTTTAAAGTTCTGACCAAACTAATTATAATAAAAATTTTATTATAGAATTAACAACTTGCATCTAGATATATAGGGAATAAATTTGAGAAAAGTACACTTACGTCATATATGAAAAATTATAATATCTAAAATATCTCATCAATTTATAAATCATGGCTGAAATTGACACAATTGACCTGTGAACTTATGAATTCTGTGTGAAAATGACTGTTGAGATGTGAACGAGGAAAAACTAACAACTTTTGAGACTTAAATTTTGTTTTGTTTGCTTAGACTGTAGTGTGATTTAAAAAAAGGTTAAATATAAATGACAAATCATAAGATTTTTATGAGTTTATTGTGCTAACTTAAGGCTATTTACATAACGAAAATGCAATATTAGCCCCTTATGATAAAATAAAAATGTTTTAACTTGGGTACTAAATAAAGAATTGTATGAAATGTAAAGAACAAAAGAAAAAGAGGTGTTATTATTAGTAGTATAGTAGTACTAGTTATTATTATTATTATTATTATTATTATTATTATTATTATTATTGAAGGACCGGCTTAACTCAACGGAAAGCTCACTTGCCGTGTGGGTATGAAGTCATGGGTTCGAATCAGTCACTCTGCAGAAAGCATAGATTAGGCTACCTAATATATTCCTTTTCCCAGCACCCTAAGGTTACTTAGTATATTCCCTTCCGATCCCCAACACTCTCACCAAATGGGGACTAGAACTGGGTTGACCCTTTTTTTATTATTATTATTATTATTATTATTATTATTATTATTATTATTATTATTATTATTATTATTATTATGTGATGCTACATTTGTTTTTGCTTATAACGTTTCCCGGATTTTCAACGTGGACCAAAGAGAGCTATTGGTCTTGATTGGTTTTAATAGCAATGGATCAGCAAGGAGTAATGGACCAACTGGACATTTTTTATTAAAGCCATGGGCTTTGATTAGCATGGATCAACAAGAAGAAAAAAAGATCGCAAAATGTTAAAATTAAGTGAGCAAAACCTGATGGAAAAATTAAGATAAAAAAACCTGATGGAAAAAGGAGAAGCGGATTATCAAGTGAGAGGCAAAGAGAGAGTAGCAGACTTGAGGGACTTGTTTAAATCAACACAATCTTTCTTTCTATAAAGCAGCAGGACCATCACTAAGTAACAGCCTCCATCGACCTTCTGTTCAGTTCAATCTCGTGTTTAGATATATACCATATTATATCATCTCATTGTGTTTTATTTCCAATGTTCTAGGCTTCCACTGTATCGTTCTCGATTTTGCTCCGTCCACTGTATCGTTCTCGATTTTGCTCCGTCCTGGTCTGTTAATTATTTTCTTTTTCATTTTGTGATCTTTCTTTAATTATATTTTGAAAAAGAAGTGTCACCGTCGTTCATACCTATCAGATTCACGAGAGTCATTCATACCCTTGATGATCACTAAAACATTATGCCAAGAGAATCTTGGGGAAGGAAAAGACAAAGTGAGTCTTGGATATATATCCAAGTGAAAGTAGTGAATGAAACCAAAATGAAGATTTAGTGATAATAATCATGCGACTCAACTCATGAACTAAAATCTATACAATGATAGAGTGATCGATCTTGATTTGAGCATTCTGTCTAACTCCTTCACAAATCATGGCTTCACTGGGTAAACAAAAAGGTATTAGTATACCTTCTTGTCCTTGCTTATTTTTATAAGGTATAAAAGACTGCTTGCCAAGGCGTATGCATTCACTGAACCGCCATACAAAGCTTTTCCCCATCCAAAATCCACCTCACGAAATCCAATTCTGGTGTCACCTTTGAAGGAGCAACTAGCTCTGGCTTGCACCGATGTACTGTGAAGGAGAGACCTGATGGAGCCATTATGAAATTTAAGTTTAAGTTCAAAACGTATTATTTAATTTTAAGTTCAAAATTAAAATTATAAAAAAACATATTAATAATTTTATGAAACTACTCAAACTCGAAGACCCTTTACATACTTAACCTCAAAATTATAAAAAAAGAGCACAACTAATCAATAAATATATTTTCGCTGTCATATTTTATGGAGTGACTTAAATCATGAATTACTTTTTTTAGCTGAACCAAATCTTGAGGGTTCCTGCTTATTAAATCATTTTTAGCTGAACCAAATTTCATGAGTCATCCAAATTATTAAATGTTTATCATTATTGGAGAAATCGACTTAATTTGCGCTGGGGCACATGCGCTGTTGGACATGTTTGGCAATAGTGAGTATTATATGCTTACATAAAACTAAGCTTCCAAGCTTTGCAGATCTTTGGTAAAATAAAAAAGATTTGCAGATCTAACTTTTATGTTTTTTTATTTTCCATAGGTGCTTTTTTATATAATTTTGAGTTTAAAATAAAAAAAATGTAGTGTTCAAACCACTTAACCATAATTAAAACGAATATAAAGTTGTTATTAACCATGATTGCAGATCTTATAGCAAAAGGTCAACTATAATACTACCTCCGGTCCTAAATATAGGACCTAATTGACTGTTTTTTTTAGAGATTAAGGTTGCGAAATATGTTATTAAATGATGACATATTTGATATATTTTTAGATCATCCATTAGTTTATAGGTAAAATAAACTAGTTTAAGGGAAAAAATTAGGTAAATCAATTTATAATTAACTTATTTTGCTTTTTAAGGATTTTCCAGAAAAAGTCAATTAGGTCTTATATTTAGGACCGGATGGAGTATATCATTATTAGCTATATCATCAATTATTTAATAAAGTACTCCATAATATAACATAATTAACCACAAATCATCACTCAATTTGTTAAATTAGCAGTTAGCCTCTAGTCTCTAGATTAAAATTTGTTGAATGGAAGAGGATAAAAGTAAAGATGAAAATGGAGTGAAGAAAGTATGTGCAACTGAGGTAACAAAATGGAGTTAGGTTTGAAGGTGTTTAAGTACAGTTGAATGCATATTCATAATTACGCAGTGCAGAATCACGCGTGATTTTTGCTATGGATAGCCACTAGCAAGACAAAATAGTTTGTAAGGGAAAACTTACTAAGCAAGCTAAGTATATCCAATAACCCTACTTTGAATCACACAATGCGTGACAAAAATATTTCCGTAATACATCTCCAAAGTTGTCCATACTTCATCTTTCACTTATCAATGGTGCCGCCAGCACTCGGAATTTTACAGCCTAGATATATTTATTTGAGATATTATAATTTTGGGAGACTTAAGTGTGATTTTCCTAATTTCCCCAAATCCGAGGCCTCTGAAGCGGTCAGGATGATCACGCGTCCCTAGCTGCTCGTGGAGGGCAATTACCTCAGTGAAAGGGTACACACTCTCATCCTGTGTTTCAAGTGGCGCCACCGCTGCTGCCCGCTCTGCTGCATCATTGATTCTAACCATCTCCTTTAATTTGCAGCCTTCTGGGTGACAGGAGTGTCGTCCACGTGCGAGTAGACAGATAAGAAGAAATCTTGATAGATGTTCGCCTGTATCCCGTTCTCGGTGGCCTCTTCCAGCTGAAAAGTATAGCAAAGTCAACTCATTAGTTAATTAAATAATGCTATTAAATCATTAAAAACAAAAACAAAGAACAATTAATTACATATCATCTCATCCTATAATACTATGAAAGGTCTGTTGTCGCCGGTGTGATTTACATCTTGATGATATCAGGCATTAACACCGCGCGCTGCTCTGACCCTCCCCACAGGACGGTCTAGCCCTCCACTCCACAAATCTCCTCCACTCAGTTGGATCAACTTCGTCAGGAACATCCTCAAGATGCTCAGCCATCAGTCTTGACCCCAATCAGTCCCTATCATTGAAGAGGTCATTCCTGTGCTCCTTCCATGATGCGTCCCCAATCTAACCGATAGCACATTTTTGCAGATCATTCAACGCCAAAAACTTTGCCTACCATATTCAAACAATATTAAAATATTATTTAAAAACTGTGATTATAGCATAACAATAAAAATTTAAATAACATACTATATAAGAATTATAAAAAATAATAACTCATAAATTTTGGTATTACCTTAACCGTTTCCCATGCGGCGGCAGTTTTGAGGGAGTAAGGGACTAGTCTCCAATCAAGAAGGTCAATCGGGAAGCGACCTTCCTATAATGCACACTTGTTTTAAAAAAAGTAATACTCACTTACCCGCCGGCACACGTTTGTTTTTTAAAAAAACCTGTTTTTTGAAAAATATAATTTTATATTTTCTGTTTAGGAAAAATAATTTATCTACGTTCCAACGGATATATTTCCGCCGGAACGTTAATTTCCTTTGTTTTTTACTTTTTTAAAAATATTATTATCCTTTTTTGGAGAAAAGATAATTTATAAAGTTATCGGCCGGAATGTTTTAAATATATCTTTTACTTTTTATAACTATTTTTGCGTTCTGGCGGTTTTTTTATGTTGGAACCTCGGGAAAAACCCAAAAACAATTTGGCCACGTAACGTGGCCACGTATGCTCCATAACCTCCATAACCGCCGGAATGCTAATTTGCTTTGGCGGTTTTTCATAAACCACCGGAATGCTTGCGTGGCAAATACCCTTTTTTTTTGTAGTGTGAAATGATAACTCCTCAAATACTACAAAATATTTCTAAAAATCTACTAGAGTTCATCAAGTGGTTATTTATGAATTTATGGCTTAACTCTTTACAAAATAAAGAAGAATATGAAAATAATGGGATAATTAATATATGGGTGTTATTAAAAAGGGTAAACTAACTTTTGGTCCTCATAGTTTCCCCTTTATTTAGGTTTTGGTCCCTCAAGTATACTCAGTTTGTGATGGTTAGTCCCTAGTGCATTGAATTTGCTTATGTATCACTAACAGTGTTAAGTATGCTCATGTGTCACTAACTGTTAATGTCTTGGAATTCATACTTTTTAGTATGATTCACTTGCTTTTATATACACTTTTTGGATATTTTGTATTTATTTTAGAGGATAAATTATAAGAAGGAAGCATGACACTTTTGGTTACACATTTGTTTCTTGTTTCTGTCAAAGTTGTTATTTTGCAAGGTCTTTTTGTATTAGGAAATTGAAGGCAAAACATTGGAGAAGTTAGAGATGATTGAAGTGATGTGAAAGCATGAATGAAGCATTCTTGACCTGAAGGAATTGAGCCATGACCCAGACTTTTGAGCCGCAGCTTAGTTTTAGTCTAAACAGAACCATGCCGTGGCACAATTGTTGCCTATATTATCATGCCGCGGCACAGTCGCATCAGCACTTTTGCAGCCCAATTTTTACTTCGAAAATTAGATTTAAAAGGGGCAAAATAGAGGGAGCTCACCATTCTTGACTTCTTGGAGCACTTGGGAGGATTTGGCTATGCTAGGGCTTGCTTTTTGGTGGGGATTGAGCTAGGGTTTGGAGTTGCGAAGAGATTTGGATTTCCTTTCTTGGTTTTCCTCTCCTTTTTCATTCTCTACTCATGTTCATGTTTGTGTTAATGTATATTCTCATGGATTTGTTGAACATGAGTGGCTAAATACTTTTATTCTAGGATTAGTTTTAACCTTTGTATGGATTAACAATAGATTCCTCCTTTTATTTTGTGATTAATGACATATGTGTTTATTTTACTCTTTACCAAATGCTTCTAAGTGTTTGATCACCATTTAGTTGTTAAGTTCACTTGATTGATGCTTGAGAGGGCTAGGTTGAGTGTAGAACTTGGGTAAAATAGTGCAAGAACTTGAAGTTTACTTGATGAATGGATGGTTTTGTTGATAAGATAGAGATATACTTATTGACCTTGCATAGTCACATTAGGATTGGAGCTTAAAATTGGGTTTTATTAATTGTAACAAGAGATTGAGCAATTAATAAAATTAAACACTTGTTCTTGACTCGACGGAGCGTTTATAAGTACTCATTGTATCCTAGACTAGCACATGCGATAATTGATGGCATCCATAAGAGGAGGTTAATCAAATGTTATGAAATACAAAGGGGAAAAATAATCTTAGAACCCATTTCATGCTTGAAGTCAATGAATCACTTGTTTATAATCTTTCTTATTTATTTTTATGGTTACCCTTCACATCTTGATATTTGAATCACTCAAATTGGGCGAGAGTGCGATAATTTTTACTTGACCAGGTTTTGGAACCAAATCCTCATGGGAACGATACTTTTCTTATCACTTTATTACTTGGCGCGACCCGTGCGCTTGCGGTGCGAACACTAACGGTGTTAGGTTAGTACTGTTTAATGGAGCTTAGGTGACAACTTGTGCTTACTTGGACAATGATAATACTTATTAAACAAAAAACTTTTCCTAAAATTTTTAAAGCCCCTCTCTCCACCACGTCGAGTCGCCGACGCCGCCCCCACTAAGAAGACCTTCAATCCAAATCCCGCTCTCATCCCTTTTCAGTGGGGCAAGAAGAGTTTATTTAAAGGAGAAGTGCCAAACCAGAGATATGAGAAGATTCTTTGAGCATTTTAAAGAGACCATTGGGAGCAGCAGAAGAAGAGGAATCAGAGATAACTTCTTTGTCCAAATTTATGAATTTGTCTTAACCCTTTACAAAATAAACAAGAATTTGAAACTAATGGGATATGAATATGTAGTTGTTATTAAAAATTTTATGAAACTACTCAAACTCGAAGACCCTTTACATTCTCAACCTTAAAACATACTCCCTCTGGTCCTAAATATAAGACCTAGATAACTTTTTTTTGGAAAGATTAAGGTTGCGAAATAGGTTATTAAATCATGACATATTTGATATTTTTTTATATTATCCATTAGCTTATAGGTAAAATAAACTAGTCTAAAAGAAAAAATTAGGTAAATCAATTTATAATTAACTTATTTTTTGCTTTTTTTAGGATTTTTCAAAAAAGTCATCTAGGTCCTATATTTAGGACCGGAGGGAGTATTACTTAATTTTAAGTTTATAGTGGGGCTTCCGTAACACTGAATCAAAATTATAAAAAAGCGAGCACAACTAATCAATAAATATATTTGGGAAAATTAATATGAGGTCCCTCACAAGGGACTTAATACTAGAAAAGTCCCAAAAACTTCATATATTAAAGTAGGGTCCCTAGGGACCTCACTTTAATATACTTCAAATATCAAAAGACTCTTTTGCCCCTAATAGATTTAAAATACGTTGTGGTTGATCAGAAAGCTTTGAACCCTAAGCCCCTACCATGTTCATCTTCTCTTGAGCTTCCGTGACAGAGGAACCAAAGCCTTTCTTCATCATTTGCAGAGGCAACTATCAGAGTAGCCTCATATTCTCCATTCACTCTTCCTTCTTCTTTCTCACATTATTCACTGAACAAGAAGCTTGCGAACATTTTGAATCCCGATCAAAAACTTCCCTTACAAAAACAAAACAAACAAAAAAATAATTCAACATTCAATATAATTAAATCCTTCTCATATCTCATTCCCAACCCCCAAAGTTTGCAACTTTATCAAAAATAACACTAACCCTTTTGCTTCCACTTCATCAATTCGATGTGATGCTTTGGATTCATCAATTTCATCCTAAAAGGAGAATGCACCATTGTCTCATGATGGAGACGGAGGAGAAGAAGAGTGGGTCCTGCCCTGGTGGGATGGGTCCCTACACTGGAAGAGACCCAACTGTGAAGAAGTCAACTTGGCTGAGACTAAAAGCTCCTCAAGGTGAAAGGTTTGAGGAGATTAAGGAATCTTTGTCCCATTTGAAACTTAATTAACACTGTTTGTGAGGAAGCTAGGTGCCCCAATATTGGAGAGATTTAATCATTGCTTAATCTCATTTTATCACTTTTCTTTGTGCTTTCCATGTTCAATTTCATATCACACTCTCAAATGACATGCATTTTCATTTTCATTTTCCGTTTCAAACTCTTAATATTCAACTAACATCCTCCTGGTCATATAAGAACTTGAGCAGAATCCCAACTAGTCTACATAATGTTGTGTATGCATCTGTTGTATGCATTTTGCTGCATCAATATGTTTGTGAGGGAAAAATGTAGCACTTTTTTACTTGCCTGTGCTTAGCTCATTGTTATGAAGGTTTTTATTCTAGTTGCACTCTGGTGTTTTTGTTCTGAAATCTATTTCGTGAAATTGGATAGGTTAAGTTAAAAGATGGTGTTCAATGATATTGTTTTTATTGCTCTTTTTTTAAACCTAGAGTATGGTTCTTTAAAGCATTCATTCACAAATGAGGAGAGCTTTATTTTATTGACAATTCCCCCTTCCCACTTTTGCTGTATGGCATTATAGGCATCATTTAGATAGGAATGGAATTGATCAAATTGTGCTTCGGAATTCACAAGTTGCATCAGCAAAGATGAGTGAAAATCTATTGATTTTGGCATTTGCATCTATTTGAATGATTTATAAAGATATTGTTTAACACTTTTGTTTTGTGTATTTTATACATCGTTTTTGTATAATCAGTTAACTTTTATATATCAATCCATGGTAGGAAAACCTATTTCATATTGAAATTTTTTGTTTTGCTTGAGCCTTGTGCTGGGGCAATTTGGGATTGACTTTCTTTTCTTGCCAGGTAAGCTTGCAAGTAGCACAAGTCACTTCATGGAGGAATGAAAAAGATGAAGAACTTTTATTCACCAGCACTAACTTATTTATTTCCCTTCTATTCTCATCATCTTTATTTTACCAATTTTAGCCCGTGTTTTGTTCATTGTACCCACATGCTTTTTGTGCCGGTTTTCAACTGTGACCAATTTTACTTGTTAAAGAGTCAAATTTCATTAGTTGCTTCTTTAATCCTATTTTTCAATTGATTGTAGGCAATCCCCAAGACTCCTAAAACAACACCAGGAAGTTATGAAGCTTGACAACTGAAGGCTCTTAATTTTTTGGAAAAAAATGGATGTGCTTATAATTATAGTTTCTCGAATTGCCTCATGGAAGTGGTTTTTTCTGACTTGTTTTGAAAAGCATCACAAGTCCCTACAGATCCATTTCATCTCTATGCTGCTGAAATTGAATGAGTAGCTTCATAATTTTCACGGACCGATTTAGTTTTCATTGGAAAATGGAAAAGGGAATCAGCACACAATTGTCATGTACTCTCCCTCCACTGAAGCCATCACAGTTGTTGAGCCAAATATGACGTAGTTTTTTAGTGATATTGTGTTTTATAGTGATATTGTATTTAGAACATCTTACAAATTTATGAGCGCCTAGTTCACTACGTAGTGCACATTGTAAATGTTGTTATGCTTGGAAAAGACATGCAAGTGGTCATGTGGATTTTATTATGCTGTATCAAATTTACTGGCATAACTGTTGTTATATTTGCCCATCACATTGTTATTCTTGCTCATTCACTTGTTATTGACAAGTCCTCAATTTTGAGGCATTTACTATATTTACAAGTGTAATACATGTTATTGTTAATGTTTTGCATTTTGTAAACCGTGACAATGTTACAGTTGATTATTACATTATTGTCATACCTGAGTATGAGGTTGTTATAGCAGGGCATGAACTTGTCATTTTTTGCCCAGTGAGTTGTTACGCGTGCCCATTAACTTGTCAAGTTTTTCCCAAAGAGTTGTCACGCCAGCCCATGAACTTGTCAAGTTTTGCCTACAGAGTTGTCACTTCTGCCCATTAACTTGTCATGTTTTGCCCAAAGAGTTGTCACGCCTCCTACCCATTAACTTGTCAAGTTTTGCCCTGCCCATTAACTCAAAGAGTATTGACTATTAGCTTGTTACACCTGCCCAACTAGTTGTCACACGTGCCCATTAACGTGTCAAGTTTTGCCCAAAGAGTTGTCACTTCTGCCCATTAACTTGTCATTTTCCCTGCTCATTAACTTATATTGGTCATTAACTTGTTACACCTGCTCAACTAGTTGTCACACGTGCCCATTAACTTGTCAAGTTTTGCCCAACGAGTTGTCACGTCTGCCCATTGACTTGTCAAGTTTTGCCCAAAGAGTTGTCACGTCTGCCCATTCACTTGTCAAGTTTTGCCCAAAGAGTTGTCACACCCGCCCATTAACTTGTCATTTTGCTCTGCCCATTAACTTAGAGTGTTGGCCATTAACTTGTTACACCTGCCCAACTAGTTATCACACGTGCCCATTAACTTGTCAAGTTTTGCCCAAAGAGTTGTCACGCCTTCCCATTGAATAGTTATCCAAATGTGGTTCTTTCCCTCAATGCTTCATAATCTTTCAAAGAAGCAACAACTTTATTGAAGTCTGTAATTCTGATATTTTTTGCAAGTTGTCCACATATTTCACAGATAATAGATCCATGATTGACTAACCATTTAAGAGCACAAGCATAATGTACTGCAGCAAGGTCATTTTTACAAGAGCAGGCAAGTTCAATAAGTGTGTCTCGATGAGAAAGACCTATCTCTACATCAGTTTTACAAATAAATACCTCTCCATCAGGGCTTACAAATCAGGGCTTACAAACTCCATAAGCCCAGATTTACTTCCTGCATTTCTCTAATAAGAGATGTATTTTTGGAAATTTCCTCACAATCTAATCTTTCTTCAACTTTACTTGCATCAGTTTCTAAAACTGGAGTGATCCCCAAATATTCTAGAGCGATATCTCCCCTCTAATCAGACTCAGCATACTGGCACACACGACAATTCATCCTTGTGCTGCCCGTCTCCTTCTAAGGACTATGTTGAGAGTGAGATTCTAAATACCCAGTCTCAACATTTGAGGAACTGTCATTGTTGAATTCTTCCTTTCCCATTTCTCACAAACTTTCAATGCCCAGTTTCAAGGCCGAGACAGAGTGCTTAAATACAAATGAACAATTTGTGATTTAAGATTGCTGGACCATTATGTTACTCGATATCTAGTCCAGGATAGACTCAATCTAAGCATACATGGTTGTGAATTGAACATCACTCCCCTTTTCTTCTCTCTCTGACTCATCATCTACCATGATAGTAAAACTCCAAGTTATATGGTTCATAATGGTTTTAGTCTTGATCTGCACATGTAAGTATCAACATATAATATCCTTATCTGTAGTTTTATATGCTACTGGTGATTTGCTCACGGTTAAGATTGAACCAACATGATACTAATATATAGATGAAAAAGTCTCTTTTTTGGTGACTGATAGTGGGATCTGCATGTTGTGCAACTTGTTGCAATTTGTGATTCTAAATACTCGGTCTCAACATTTGAGGTAAGGGGTTATGCTTCAACAGGATTCACTTACTCAACTACTCAAGCTCACAAGACCAGCTAAAGCTTAACCCCTTACCTCTGCTTTCAGTCAGGTCCGACCCTAATAAGCAGCGAGAAGTAAATGGGTTCCTTTAATCTTCACCAACAAACATTTGGAAGCCAAGAAAGTTTCCTCTTTTTCTTTGGCCGAAGAGAAGGCTGAAAGTAATGGATGCACAAGAGGGGGGGTGAATTGTGCTATAAAAATAAAAGCTCAAATAAAACAACACAAAAGTTTATACTGGTTCGGTCTTCCTGACCTACGTCCAGTTCTCAACCACCCAGGCCGAGTTCCACTATCCCCAGGTTTTACAACGGGTGCACCTGGAACCTTTACAACCGCAAGTTTTGAACGAGATCACTTGCAACCTTACAAGCACAAGTTTTACTCAGGCTCACTTGCAACCTTCCTAACTAGCTCCCCCTTACTTCCAGCAAGGGTTCTACCTTTACAAATAAAGGATTTTTCTAACTAAGTTCTCTTAAAGAACAGATAGTGTTACACACTTAAGTACAATCAATGCTCTTATAACACAAAGAGACTTAACTACAAAGAGTACAAGATATGTAGATGAAAAGATCACTCAATGAGTTAAATGCTCTTTCTCTTTTCTGGGCAGCTTTGAATACTTGAAGATTTTCTGAGTTTCTCGCTCTAACTTCTCTCAAGGATGTCAAAGATAATTAGTTCTCTTCATAAATGAAGTTGAGCTCCTTTATATAGTCTTCAAACATTCTGACTCTTGGTAGGTGGGTTAGCCGTTTGAATATGGCCGTTTTTCCCTTGTTACCGTTTGCCCAATTAATGCTTCATCAATGCATAGCAGGGTTGACTTGCTTTATCTCTGAAAAGTAGTCCCGACAACTCTGCTCTGACAAAAGCATTCTGACACTGCACTTCTGAACATTCTGACATTCTGATTGCTTGCGGAAGCAGGTTCACATCCGGAAGCAATTCTACTTAGTGTGCTGCACTTTGAATGTTAGTTTAACAATATAAGCACATAGTCACATGCAGTGGGTGTTTACTTAGTCTAAGATGACTTCCTTGGATCCGGAAGCACTTCTACATCCGGAAGCACTACCACTGGATGAAGGGTTATAATCACTTTTACTCACTCTCGCTCAGTGTCATTCAATCCAACAGTCAGCGCTAGTCACTAAGCTATCGGAAGCAATTCTACTGGACGTGGCTTATGTTCACTGACGCTTAGTGTCATCTATTCCATCAGCCAGCGCCAGTCTAAATACAACAGGAAGCAAAATCACTTCCGGTTGAATCCTAGCTTAGTCTTGAGGTTTTGTATATCTAGTACTTATGGACTAAGTTATTTCCTTAGTGAATTACTTGCTCTCGCTGGGGGATGAGTCATTCATCCGCGAGCGCTAGTCCTAGTCTATCCGGAAGTAAATCCACATCCGGTTGAATCTTACTTGGGATTCTTTGTTAACCTATTGCTTTCTAAGTCCTTGATTCATTCTTTCATATTTTAGTCTTCATCAAAACTTAAGATTCTAACATTCTCCCCCTTTTGATGATGACAAACTTAGTTTTATCGATTCAGTTTATATGAAAGGATTAGTAGAAGAATAAAAGCAATAGATAAGAACAAGTAACTTAGACAGATATTATTGATGAACAGGGATTACAAGTTAGAGTATACAAGCAAATAACATGTACAAGTAATGTACACTAAGCAAGAATAAAATATGCATGAAAACAAAGAAAAATTTCTAAGTTAAAAGTGTTGGATTGGGGGTTCAGATTTGGTGTCTCTTTTTCCTCTCCCTCTCCTTCTGTCTCTCTTCACTCTCTTTCTGGAGTTTGGCTAATTCGGCTTCATGCACATTCTGGTCAATCTGAGCAATGATCCGTTGAAGCTCTTCTTCATCCCTTTCCCTTCTGAGTCTCTCAGACTCAACAGACTCCTCAAAGGCTCTCTTCATATTTTCTACTTCCTCATAGCCTGGGAATCCTGTTGCATCTGAGAAGTGGGTGACCTCGCCATTAGGAAAGTGGACAGCCCGAATCTTCACATTCCATACAGGGAAGTTGGGATCCTCCTCAACTTCCTGGGCTTTCCTCTTCCCCTTCCCTTTGCCCTTCCCTTTGCCCTTGGGTATTGATGGAGCGGGCTTGGCACATGCTCTCTCAGCATCCAGGCAAGCCATCTGACCAAAGGATAGTCTGTCCGTGTACCCATATTTTTCGAATTCCTCAGGAGTCATGTCCTCTATTTCCAACTTGACTTCCTTCAGAATTGGAACTGCTTGTACTACTGGGATCTCTTGCTCAACTTGGGCAGACGAAGTTTCTTGCTCAGGTTGGTCAGATGGGGTCTCTTCCTCACTCTCAGCAGGTTCAGTGGAGGCAATAACCTTTTTGGCACGCTTCCTAGCAACGGCCTTCTTCCTTGACTCACTGAATGTCACTGCTGGCTCAGATGGAGGAGGAGGGGCAGATGATTGCTCAGAAGTAGGCATCTCAGACGTTTGCCCAGAGGATGTAGGGATTGGCTTGGCGATCACAATGGGAGGATGGTTGATCTTCTTCAGCCCCCACTTCATCATGATTTCTTCAACAATGTTTTTACTCTTCTTAGTTGAAGAAGGCTCTGATGAAGATGACTCAGGCTGTGAGGGTTGCTCATTCTGCTCAAACACCACCATGTCCCATTTAGATCCTTGCTCTTCCGTCCTTTGCTGCTGCATGAAACGGATAGCTTCTCCTCTGATTAGGTTCTCAGCACCACCCAATCTCTGGGACTCCAAGGCTCGGCGCAGGGCGGCCGTAATATCTTCATCAAGCCAGAGAGATGGCTGGCTGAGAACATCCCTTGAGTTCATGCTCTGGCGAAGGGTGGACATAGCATCTCTCCCCCTTTTGTCATCATCAACAAGGGCGAGGGCCAGGGATGGAGTGGATGAAGAGGAGGGTGGAGGTTCAGGGCCAAATTTCTTTGGGGGTGAGGGTTCAGGAGAGGATGTAGGTAAGGTAGTTTCTGGGGATGCGGGTTGGTTGGGGAACCAAGTAGGATCTACGAATAGACCTTCGAATGGGTAGGTGGAGGAATATTCAGTGAAGGCAGTGGAAGAGTGTGGGGTAAATGGGATAAATGGTAAGTGATCCTCAGGGATTTGCTGAAGGCGGGGGTAATCTCTCAGATAGATGTGGCTGAGGGGGTGAATGGCAGTTTTGAAGCCAAGGTGCTCGGCCAAAGGATTGGATCTGGGTCCAGAGTTGGGATTGGTAGAGTTAGGTGGGATGGTCCAGCAGAGAGGTTGAGTGGTGAGCGAGTAGGGGCGTTGGGTGGTGTGCGAGTGGGGGAGTTAAGTGGAGATGGGGAGTTGAGAGGTGATTGGCGAGGAGATTGTTGAGGTGAGTCTTGGGTTTGCTGGTCATGGTCAGGTGAAGGTTGGGATTGTTGGTTATTGTTTGGTGATGGTGGTGGTTGTGGTTGTTGAGTATTGGGAGGAGGAGGTGGGGGAAGTTGAGGGTGATTAGGAGGAGGAGGAGGAGGATTTTGAGGAGGGGGTGGTGGTAGGTTACCTTGTTGTGGTTGGGGAATCTGGAGGTGTTGGAGGATAAGATCTAGCTTGGCATCCACCCTGGCAAGCTGAGTCTCAACCTGACCCACTCTGTCCTCTAAGCGCTGGATGCGCTCCCCTTGCTGCTGGAACCCAGCATCACATTCGTTCCGGATAGGAGCCACCAGGGAGTCAGTCAGCCTAAATAGGATTTCCTCCTTTACTTCCTCAGCAAAGGCTTTGACTGTAGCTGGTACCCTTGCAACTCTGCTTGGGCCGGGATGTGAGTCAGCCTCTTGATCCCCTGCACCAAATGTAGAAGGGGCTGAAGTCTGAGAGGCACTGCCTGCCTGTGATCCTGAGCGAGTGGGCTTAGCAGGCCTCAGGTACTTGATGCCCATCTTGCTGATGTTAGTTGCCCCCGCTGGAGCACACTTGATATTCTCTTCCTCCATGTCAGATGTGGCCTTGATCAGTTTCTTCTCAAGGAGGAAGGCAAGGATGGTAGGGTAGGGAAGAAATCCAGCCTTGTGGTTAACTATCCATCTGTGAAGTTCAAGGCTGATCAACTGCCCGGGGTTGATTGGCTGATGGGAGAGAAATCTGGGAAACCACGGGTTGTCCAGCAGGGTGAACTCGTTGAAGTTTCCTCCCTTGTGTGTCATCATCCGGGAGTAAACATAATACAAGAGTCTGTTGGAGTCAGACATCTTGGACACCTTCTTCCCTTCGGTGCCATACAGCTTCTCGAGTTCCTCCTTGCTGTACTTTAGTGACTCGGGGTACAGCCACTCATTCATGCCCTCTTCTGTGATCCCCATCAATTCATTTAAGTCCCTCCAGGTGAAACTGAAGGTTCTTCCCCTGACTGTGGCAGTGAAGGTGAGTCTGCGGATTTGCTCCTTCCCATCCACCTTCTTGTACTTGACTTTCTCAGAGAGGGATTGACAGAAGACTCGCAGGACGTTGATGTTGTTGTCCTGTTTGATCCCCAGCCAGGGCATGTATTTTTCCAGATATGGGCGCAGATGAGGGAACCCAAGGTCATCAATCTTGCCCAGATCGATGAACAACCCATTGTTGAAGTAGGGCTTTATCGTTTCAAACTTGGAGGAGACAGCCTCCAAAGCCCCATCTCTGTAAATCAAAGGGTCATCCTCCTCTACCCTTTGTCTCTTGGAAGAAGGCTCCTCGCTGAATTGAACCTTCTTCTTCTTTCCTTTCTTCTGGGCTTGCTGTTCTTGTTCATGCACAGTCTCTTCTGGCTGTTCTGCCACTCGCCCAGAGTGTCCAGGCTGGTCCTGGGCTTGCTCATTTACTTCTTGTGTCTGCCCAGAAAAAACATGGCGATCTTCATGATGTTCATCGCGTTGCCCAGATTTTCCAGAATGTTTATCCCCAGATTTCCCACTTTTGGACTTTGATTTCTTGGAAGAGGTTGATTTCTTTGTGTTGGGGTTTGTTTCATGTGAGCCGGCCATTGTTGTGAGGGTTTAAGGTTTGTTTGTGGTGAAATGCGAAGAAGAAGATGAAGAAAATGAAGAACAAGATGAAGAAGATGAAGAGAGTATTCAGAGAGAATGTGGGTGAGAAAAATTGATGCAAGTAAAAAGTGAAAGTGAAAATGACACCCTATTTATATGCAAAGTTACTGAGGGCAAAATGGTCATGTCTTTTCATATGAAAGCAAACGTTTACACATTGGGTAACGTAAACATTTTAATTGGAATGACGCACCTTATGACATGTGTCGCTTCACATTATCAGAGAAGGCACAACTTCTCATGGAGGGAGATGAAACGTTTTCTGAAATGACGTGTCCCTTGGTCTGGCACTGGCGCTCTCTTGGTTTCAACATCCAGTGTCAGCGAGTGATCATCCGGAAGTGGTTTTGCTTCCGGTTGCAACATCTTAAGATTTAACATTGAGGACCTGCAAAAACACGTATTGGCACTCCGATGCCTAAGTTAGTATGGTTGTAGGTTTTAAACAATCAAGTATAATAAATAAAAGGTTACACCTCATTTGGGTTTACCATTCCCAAATCACCTCTTATGAAAGTAAATTGGTCAACCCCTAGAGGCTTGGTGAAGATGTCAGCAAGCTGTTGTTGAGTGGGGACAAATTGCACTTTGACATCCTTCTTTTGAACATGGTCTCTGATGAAGTGATGTCTGACATCAATGTGCTTTGTCCTTGTGTGCTGAACTGGATTCTTGGCGAGGCTGATTGTGCTTGTGTTGTCACAGAGGATGGGTGCCTCAGGGAACTCCAAGCCAAGGTCTCTCAGTTGGTTCTTTAGCCACAGCACTTGAGCACAACAGCTTGCAGCCGCAATATATTCTGCCTCAGTGGATGACAAGGACACGCAGGTTTGCTTCTTGCTAGCCCAAGACACCAGACAACCACCAAAGAAGGCGCATTGTCCACTGGTGCTCTTTCTATCAGTCTTATAACCTGCATGGTCAGAATCAGAGTAAGCCCACAAGAACTCTTGGTTACCTCTGGGATACCAAAGACCAAGTTCTTGTGTTCCCTCAAGGTATCTCAATATACGTTTAACACATGTTAAGTGTGACTCCTTGGGGTTGGCTTGAAATCTTGCACACATGCCTACACTAAATTGAATATCAGGCCTGCTTGCCGTTAAGTATAGGAGGGAACCTATCATTCCCCTGTACATGGGCAGGCTGACAGATTTACCCTTTGCGTCAGCATCGAGTGCGGCAGTGGTGCTCATGGGAGTGTCATATTCCTTACATTCATCCATCCCAAACTTCTTAAGTAGCTCTCTGCAGTACTTAGCTTGGGAGATGAATATCCCATTCTTCTTTTGCTTGATTTGCAGGCCTAGGAAGAACGTTAGTTCTCCCATCATTGACATTTCAAACTCACCCTGCATAGTCTTAGAGAAATCTTCACAAAGCTTTTCATTAGTTGCCCCAAAAATAATATCATCAACATAAATTTGGACAATTAACATATCTCTGTCTTTGTGAAGGATAAACAGTGTATTATCTAATTTGCCCCTTGAGAAACCTTTGCCCAGCAGGAAGCTGCTGAGTCTCTCATACCAAGCTCTAGGAGCTTGTTTCAGGCCATATAAGGCTTTCTTTAGCCTATACACATGCTTGGAATACTTGTGATCCTCAAAGCCAGGAGGTTGTTCTACATAAACCTCTTCTTTAATATAACCATTAAGAAAAGCACTCTTTACATCCATTTGATATAATCTAAAGCCTTTCATGGATGCAAAGGCTAGAAGAATTCTTATTGCTTCAAGTCTAGCGACTGGAGCAAAAGTTTCTTCATAGTCAATGCCTTCTTCTTGGTTATATCCTTTGGCTACTAATCTGGCTTTGTTTCTTGTAATTTGACCTGTCTCATCCAGTTTGTTTTTGAAGACCCACTTGGTCCCCACTATGGATTGATGAGACGGCCTTGGGACTAGTTCCCAGACTTGGCTTCTTTCAAATTGATTTAGCTCTTCCTGCATGGCAATAATCCAGTCGCAGTCCTCAAGAGCTTGTTCAAATGAAGTTGGTTCGATTTGAGATAGAAATGCTCCGAACTCAACTTCATTTTGAACTTGCCTTCTGGTTCTGACACCAGAAGAAACATCACCAAGCACTTGATCAAGTGGATGATCCCGGTGATGTCTCATAGCTATTGGCAACTGTGCCTCATCAGACAAGGTCTGCACTCTAGGTTCATCACTGGGTTCATCTTTTTCTTTAAGACTGCTTGCTAGTGTTTCTTTTGGTGGTGAAGAAGATGATGGTGGTTTTGGAAGATTAAGTATTTCATCATCTTCTGTGGATTGTCCCCATGTAGGAGTTTCATCGAATACAACATGGATTGATTCTTCTACAATTCTAGTTCTCATGTTGTATATTCTATATGCTTTACTCCTAAGGGAATATCCTATGAATATACCTACATCAGCTTTTGGATCAAACTTACCCAGATTTACCTTTCCATTGTTATGCACATAGCATTTTGATCCAAAGATTCTGAGGTGGCTGATGTTGGGCTTCCTCCCTTTATACAGCTCATATGGAGTCTTATCCAAGCCCTTGCGAACATAGGCTCTGTTAGAGATGTAGCAAGCAGTGCTCATAGCGTCCGCCCAGAACACTTGAGAAACCTCTTTCTCGTTGAGCATGCTTCTCGCCATCTCTGTCAGAACCCTGTTCTTTCTCTCGACCACTCCGTTTTGCTGAGGAGTTCTAGGAGTTGAGAAGTTGTGTTCAATACCATTTTGCTCACATAGCTCAGAGAAGCTATGGTTCTCAAACTCTCCTCCATGGTCTGTCCTTATGGCTGTGATTTTGAGCTCTCTCTCATTCTGCACTTTCTTAGCCAGGACAACAAAAGCATCAAAAGCATCTTGCTTAGAGGCAAGAAACATAGTCCAAGTGAACCTTGAATAGTCATCCACCACCACTAGAGCATACAGGTTTCCACCCAAGCTCTTCACTCTCGCTGGCCCAACCAAATCCATATGGATTAGTTCCAAGGGCCTGCTGGTGGAGACTCTCTTCTTGGTTTTAAACGAGGACTTTGTTTGCTTCCCTCGTTGGCAGGATTCACAAATAAAATCATGCTTTACCTTAAAGGATGGAATACCTATAGCTAGCTCCTTTTTAATTAGCATATCAAGTTGAGTAAAATTAACATGAGCTAACCTCTTATGCCAAAGCCAACTGTTCTCATCACTAGATATTAAACATTTTTCTTTCAGTTGTTGACATAAGTCTAGAGTATATAGGTTTCCATTTCTATTTGCCTTAAGTTTGCATTTTAAATTGGCCTTATCTAAATTCAGATCCTGCTTATCAACTATTAAACACTCATGTGAATCGAAGATTACCCAATTTCCTTTGTCAGTGCTCTGGCTCACGCTCAGCAGGTTGTGACAGAGACCGTCCACCAGATAGACGTCTTTCACTGGTCCAACTTCTCCAACTCCAGTGATCTTTCCACTTTGATTTCCTCCAAAGGTTACTGTGGCTCCGTCTTTGATCACCAGAGATTTGAACTTGTCTCTGTCTCCAGTCATATGTCTCGAGCATCCGCTATCAATATACCATTTTCTGTTCTTGGATGCTTTGAGACACACCTGAAGGAATCAAGTAAGCTTAGGTACCCAACCTTTCTTGGGTCCTCTGTCATTAGTTTTCAGTGCCCTTGGTCTAGTGTTAGCCTTGACTTTGGGCTTATGATCATTCAGTGCCTCCGACCTAGTGCTGGCTCTAGACTCTTGGGTTTTCCCTGTGGATTGTTTCCAGGCTTGGGATCCCTGTCCTCCCTTAGTTTCCTTTCCAAGGGAAGGATCCTTTGTAGCCTTGGTTCCTTTAGGGACCCATTTGTAAGAGCTACTTGCTCCATGCTTCTTGGCATTACAGGTGGACGTGGAATGTCCTTTCCTGTTGCAATAGTTACAGAAGCTAAAAGGTGAGGAGCTGTGACTAGTGGCTTTGTGGAAGAATTTTAAGTAGGGCTTTACTTTTGGTTCCACCCACTTTTTCCCTCTAGGAGTATATCCTAAGCCAGTTCTATCCCTATATGCTCTTTGATTCATTAAAATTATATTTAACATTTCTGATCCATTTGTAAACTTCTGCAGGGCATTTTGCAGCTTGTCTTTCTCCGCTGAGATTTTGCTGCAATTAGGGCAGCTCTCAAGTGTTGGGGCATTGGGTTCTGTTTGGGGAGAACCCTGGCCATCCACTACCGGAAGCTTTCTAGCTTCCGCTAGTTCCTCACTTAGTGAGTCCACCTTGGACTCAAGTGATTCCTTTTTAGTTTTTAACACTTTATAGGCTTTACATAATCGAGAGAATTCTTCATGAACCTCATTGTAAGCCTCTTGTAGTTCAGAGAAAGTTACCTCATTGTTTTCGTGGGTGAGATCAAGATCTGAAGATGCTTCCTCATCATCTTCTCTGGCTACCAGGCAGAGGTTGGCAACTTCTTCCTCATCACTTGCTTCGTCATCTGAGCTATTCACCCAGATAGAGGACACGAAGGCTTTTCTCTTGTCTTTCCCCTTTGATCTTTGCAAGCTTGGACACTCAGCCTTGAAGTGGCCAGGCTTTTTGCATTCAAAGCACACCGGGGCCTTTTCCTTCTTGTAACCCTTCCTCTGACTGGAGTCACCTTTCTGAAAGCCTCCTTTCTTCTTGAAGAACTTTCTGAACTTTCTCACCATCATGGCCATCTCTTCTTCGTCCAGTTCCTCCTCATCATCCTCATCATCATCATCATCAATCTCCTTGTTGGGAGCAATAAGGGCAAGATTCTTGGCTTTGGATGAGGCTTGAGGAGCTCTCTGAGCCAGCAATGTTGGTTCATATTCAGCCAAAGAACCAAAGAGTGCAGTGATGGAGCTGGTTGACTCTCCTTGGACTTCCTGCAAGATCGTTACTTTGGTGATCCAATCACCTTTCAGGATTTTTAGGATCTTGCTAACTTGCTCTCTTTCTGGAATGTCCTTACCCAAGGAGGCCAAGTTGTTGAAGAGATGAGTGAACCTCAGCTCCAGCTCTCTGATTGGCTCAGTCGGACTAAGCATGGCGAACTTGTGAAATTCTTCCACCAGCATCTCTACTCTTCTTGCTTTCACTCCCCTGGTTCTAGAGTGAGCAGCCTCAAGTGCCTCCCACATATCCTTAGCATTTTTGTGGTGGCTGATCCTATGAAATTCCTTAGGGCTGAGAGCACACTGAATGTAGTGCATGACCCTATAATTCAGTTGGACTAGAGCATAGTCCTCATTAGTGTACCTGGATCGCTGCTTAGCAAAACCTTCCTCATCTAGTGGAGTGTGATCCCCACGTTCGATTACATCCCAGAGTCTGATGTCGCTGGATTTGATGTACGTCTCCATTCGAAACTTCCAGAATGGATAGTTATACCCATCAAAGCCTGGAGGCTTGTTGGGTTGAATAGAGACATCTGGCAGGGAGTAATCTGTATCCATTAATAGATCTTTGCTTTCTGGATTCGTTGGAATCGAGTGAGAAAGACCTGCTCTGATACCAAATGAAAGTAATGGATGCACAAGAGGGGGGGTGAATTGTGCTATAAAAATAAAAGCTCAAATAAAACAACACAAAAGTTTATACTGGTTCGGTCTTCCTGACCTACGTCCAGTTCTCAACCACCCAGGCCGAGTTCCACTATCCTCAGGTTTTACAACGGGTGCACCTGGAACCTTGACAACCGCAAGTTTTGAACGGGATCACTTGCAACCTTACAAGCACAAGTTTTACTCAGGCTCACTTGCAACCTTCCTAACTAGCTCCCCCTTACTTCCAGCAAGGGTTCTACCTTTACAAATAAAGGATTTTTCTAACTAAGTTCTCTTAAAGAACAGATAGTGTTACACACTTAAGTACAATCAATGCTCTTATAACACAAAGAGACTTAACTACAAAGAGTACAAGATATGTAGATGAAAAGATCACTCAATGAGTTAAATGCTCTTTCTCTTTTCTGGGCAGCTTTGAATACTTGAAGATTTTCTGAGTTTCTCGCTCTAACTTCTCTCAAGGATGTCAAAGATAATTAGTTCTCTTCATAAATGAAGTTGAGCTCCTTTATATAGTCTTCAAACATTCTGACTCTTGGTAGGTGGGTTAGCCGTTTGAATATGGCCGTTTTTCCCTTGTTACCGTTTGCCCAATTAATGCTTCATCAATGCATAGCAGGGTTGACTTGCTTTATCTCTGAAAAGTAGTCCTGACAACTCTGCTCTGACAAAAGCATTCTGACACTGCACTTCTGAACATTCTGACATTCTGATTGCTTGCGGAAGCAGGTTCACATCCGGAAGCAATTCTACTTAGTGTGCTGCACTTTGAATGTTAGTTTAACAATATAAGCACATAGTCACATGCAGTGGGTGTTTACTTAGTCTAAGATGACTTCCTTGGATCCGGAAGCACTTCTACATCCGGAAGCACTACCACTGGATGAAGGGTTATAATCACTTTTACTCACTCTCGCTCAGTGTCATTCAATCCAACAGTCAGCGCTAGTCACTAAGCTATCGGAAGCAATTCTACTGGACGTGGCTTATGTTCACTGACGCTTAGTGTCATCTATTCTATCAGCCAGCGCCAGTCTAAATACAACAGGAAGCAAAATCACTTCCGGTTGAATCCTAGCTTAGTCTTGAGGTTTTGTATATCTAGTACTTATGGACTAAGTTATTTCCTTAGTGAATTACTTGCTCTCGCTGGGGGATGAGTCATTCATCCGCGAGCGCTAGTCCTAGTCTATCCGGAAGTAAATCCACATCCGGTTGAATCTTACTTGGGATTCTTTGTTAACCTATTGCTTTCTAAGTCCTTGATTCATTCTTTCATATTTTAATCTTCATCAAAACTTAAGATTCTAACAAAGGCTTGCTCTGATTCTTTGGGTTGTGAGAGAGAAATTGAGAATCAGATAAAGATATTACTATTATTATAAGGAGGGCAGGATAGTCTTTTGTTATTTGAAATATATTAAAGTGAGGTCCCTTGGGACCCTACATTAATTTTTCCAACTTTTGGGACTTTTCTAATATTAAATCTCTTGTGGGGGACCTCAAATTAATTTTCCCAATATATTTTCGCTGTCATATTTTACGGAGTGAACCAAATCATGAAATACGTTATTTTAGCTGAACCAAATTTTGATGGTTCCTGCTTATATTTTATTAGTAAATCATTTTTATCTGAACCAAATTTCAAGGGTTATCCATATTATTAAATGTTTATCATTATTGGAGAAATCGACTTAATTTGTGCTGGGGCACATGCAGTGTTGGACAAATTTGGCAATAGTGAGTATTATATGCATACATATAACTAAGGCTTCCAAGCTTTGCAGATCTTTGGCAAAAAAAAAAAATTTGCAGATCTAACTTTTATTTTTTTTATTTTCCATACATGCTATTTTATATAATTTTGAGTTTAAAATAAAACAATGTAGTGTTCAAACCACTTAACCATAATTAAAACGAATATAATGTTGTTATTAACCATGATTGCAGATCTTACAACAAAAGGTCATCAACTATTATATTCTATATCATCATTAGCTATATCATCAATTATTTAATAAAGTACTCCATAATATAACATAATTAACCACAAATCATCACTCGATTTGTTAAATTAGCAGTTAGCCTCTAGATTAAAATTTGAGACGTTTGAATGGAAGAGGATAAAAGTAAAGATGAAAATGGAGTGAAGAAAGTGTGTGCAACTGAGGTAGGGTGCGCTTTAACAAAATGGAGTTAGGTTTGGAGGTGTTTAAGTACAGTTGAATGCATATTCATAATTACGCAGTGCAGAATCACGCATGATATTTAGTTATGGATAGCCACTAACAAGACAAAATAGTTTGTAAGGGAAAAATTACTAAGCAAGCTAAGTATATACAATAACGCTACTTTGTATCACAAAATGCGTGACAAAATATTTCAATAATACGTCTCCAAAGTTGCCCATGCCTCTTCTTTCACTTATCAATGGTGCCGCCAGCACTGGGAGTTTTGCTGGCTAGATATTTATTTGAGATATTATAATTATAATTTTGGTAGAATTAAGTTTGATTTTTCCTAATTGCTATTATTTTTGTTTTTCCTGCACTTAAATTTTGTTAGTTGCATAATCAAATTGTTTTCCATCAGAATATTAAAAATTCGTCGATTTCTCTGAAGGACACCGAATTTGCGGTCGGTGTAGTGATGCTTTAGTTTTAGTTCTTCAAGAAATATTTAGAACCAAGGGATTAGTGGAAGCCAACCCCCGGGTGTCGTTCTCTTGAGGAACCTAACACAAAAGAAACCCTAGTAACTATGCTAAAATTATAAGGTGTGAGAAAATGCATTTAATTGGACTTTTTCAATAAGATAATTAATATGATCTGAAAAGTATATTTTCAAACGCGATTAAAGATTGGGAAAAAGAAAGAGAAGATTTAATCAAATAAAATGGACTTACTCATGGGGAATGATTGGGAATAACTATCCTAGCTCAATTAATATATTTGGGAAGTCAATTTTGTGCTAATTCACTAATTTATCAAACTTCATCAACCCATGAGTCCAATTACCTAATTAGTGGAACCCAACTAACTAGAAATTGTTAAACCCCTTAGCACTTTTGAGTTTTCTCTAGGTTTCCTAAAATACCAAACATCACTACCAACCAGCAAGTCTAATACCTAATCTTATGAACTCATTCAATTAGATATTATTAATTACCCTAGAGTGTGATTAGTGATTACAATGCGTTAGGTTCAATTACAATTCAATTCAACAAACTATCTACCAATACCATGAGTAAATAAAGATATCTAATGAATTATAAAGAATTAACATATGTATGACCATACATATTTTTGACTCCAAATTCCTCATTATTATAAATCAAAATCACAATCAATTTCAAATAAACATGATAATCTAAATCTCAAAGTATAAATGGTAAACCTAAACTTAGGAAAATCATAAATACAAGAGAAAGTTAAAGAACAAAACTCCCTTATTAAGCATGAGAGCTCAAACTATACTCCATCATTCCCAAGAGTAAAGAGGACAGGCGGGTCAAAAATATTTGGGAGTATATATAGTGGTCAAATCAATAAAATCCCTAGAGAAACCGCTCTAGGCTAGGCTTAGATCAATATAATTAATGTCGGAACCCCTAACTTTAATTATCTTAATCTAAGTTGATTACTCCATATGTTCAATAAATGAGTATCATTTGTACACCTCGTGAAACTTGGGTATTAGAAAAGCTCCTATGACCAAAGTTTAGTATGAGATTTACACCTTTACCCTATAAAATATTAAGTGTCAAACCAAATTATTAACTGTTTATCATTATTGGAGAAAACAACTTATTTTGTGCTGGGGCACATGCAGTGTTGGACACGTTTGGAAATAGGGAGTATTATATGCATTCATATAACTGTGTTCAAAATTAAAAAAATGTAGTGTTCGACCCACGTAACCATAATTAAAACGAACATAAAGTTGTTATTATAGTTTTGGGAGACTTGCATGTGATTTTTCGTAATTGCTTTATTTTCATTTTTCCTGCAATTGAATTTCGTTAATTGTATAATCGAATTGTTCAGAGTATTAAAAAATCCTCGATTTCTCTTAGTTGAGTACTCTTATTTTCTAGTTGCGTGGCCCATCTTGTATATATATAGATGACATTTACTGCCTATAAAGGCGCATACCCTTAATCAAAATACCAAACGAAGCCAATAATCATCCCATAATGGCACCATCAGGTCTCTCCTTCACAGTGCATCGGGGCCAGCCAGAGCTAGTTGCTCCTTCAAAGGTGACACCACGTGAGGTGAAACTTTTGTCCGACATCGACGACCAAGGGTGTGTTAGGTTCCAAACTCCGCTGATACAGTTCTATGCTGGAAATCCTTCAATGAGAGGAAAAGATGTAGTTGGAATTATAAGAAAAGCTTTGGCTGACACTCTTGTCTTTTACTATCCCTTTGCCGGTCGCCTCCGGGAAGGGCCTAACCGGAAGCTCATGGTTGACTGTACAGGCGATGGTGCAATTTTCATCGAGGCTGATGCTGATGTCACCCTGGATGAATTTGGTGAGCTTCATCCTCCTTTTCCTTGCTTTCAAGAGCTTCTTTATGATGTGCCGGGAACTTCAGATCTCATAAATGCTCCGCTTCTTCTCATTCAGGTTTCTTTTTCATTTTTAGAATTATTTATGTGTATGATTATATTATGTTATTATTTATAAGTTTATAAGTCATGTTTCTTTTATAAATATAATATAATAAACGTAGGAACACTAAAATTTAAAATGTCTAAATTTACGCCATTTACACAATAACAGATCCGATAGAAAAATCGTTGTATAATACATATTTAACCACAATTTGAGCTTTTGATAAGTTCACAGCCTTTTTTATATCAAAACTTCTTGGTGTATGACGAAGATGTCATTTTTCAAACGGAATAAAATACACATATTTAAATATGTGTGTGTGTGTTTGTATGGTTAAGCTACTTCTTCACTTGGGCACAAAATATGTGTGTTTCAAACCAAATCAATATAAATACACACACACATGAAATATGTTTGATTGAACTTTTTTTTTATTACAATGTTTGATTGAAGTGTAGAGAGAATATTCATTCGATTATTATAAATAATTATTTTGTAAAATACCATTCGGTAATTCAAAACTTCTTATCAACTGACAAATTAGGACTCGAGGTGTAGGAGTGCTTCTCACACAGGCAACATTGTCTCCTATCTCAATGCGATCCCACTTACAAACTTAATGCAATAATATAATTGTGTTATTTTTCAACATATATAACCGCTATTTTAAACCATTAAAAATATCAAGAGAGAATATCATATAATTTTTTTTGAAAAATTTTAATTCAAAGATGGCAAATGTAAAAAATTGTTGAAGGTGAAAAACTATACAGGTAAATTATAAAAGGGGCACCCAGTATCATGGTAATTTTGAGAGTGCAAAAATATGCATGGAAAACCAAAATGGAACACCTCACCATCTTTGTTCTTCGCTCGCATAGTGTTGGGTACCCTTTTTACAATTAATGTTGGGTGCCCTTTTTACAATTTACCATGTATACTTTTACACCTTTTACAATTTACCATGTATAGTTTTGCTTCATTTTGGTTGACCATGTATATTTTTATACCCTCAAAATTAACATGATGCTAAGTGACCCTTTTAAAATTTACGATGTCTATATTTGCACCTTCAACCTTTCAAGATATGCTATAAAAATGTAATTATGCTTTCTTTAATTGTTTAAATTGAGTTTCCAAATTAAATTCAATGTATGCTATATTTTGTTCCAAGTTTCTTTAAATAAGCATTAATACAACTCCTGAATCTATAGGTAACCCGATTGAAGTGTGAAGGTTTTATTTTTGCTATTCGCATAAATCATATCATTAGTGATGCTATTGGTATGGTTCAATTTATGAGTGCATTAGGAGAAATCGCTCGTGGTGCACATCAACCTACAATTCTACCAGTATGGTGTAGGGAGCTTTTAAATGCAAGAGACCCACCATGTGTAACATGGCCTCATGATTATGAAGAATTATTTGATTATGATAGCAAAGAATATTCAATTCCGATCATGGACAACTTGGTTTCTCGTTCTTTCTTCTTTGGACCAAACGAAATTTCTTTAATTCGCTCACAAGTACCTCATCACCTCCTTGAATCTTGTTCTAACTTTGAAATCATCACTGCATTCTTATGGCGGTGTAGAACAATGGCTATTCAACCTAATGATGATGATAAAGTTCGTATAGTATTTCCTATGAATGTTCGCTCCAAATTCAATCCTCCGTTGCCGAAAGGTTATTACGGCAATGCCTTTGCCTTACCGATGGCCATGGCCACAGCCGGGGAATTACGAAGGAGCCCATTACCTTATGCTTTGGAGTTAGTGAAGAAAATGAAAGGTGAAGTGACTGAAGAGTACATGCACTCTTTAGCAGATTTCATGAAAATTAAGGGACGACCTTCTTTCAATGTGGTAGGGTTGTATGATGTTTCAGATTTAACCCGAGTAGGATTTTGTGACATTGATTTTGGGTGGGGAAAGGCTTTGTTTGGCGGTCCGATGTATGGAAGCCTTGTTACAAGTATTTGCATACCATACAAGAATAAGCAAGGGCAAAAAGGTATAGTAATAACGTTTTGTTTACCTAGTGAAGCCATGGAGAGATTTGTGAAGGAGCTAGACAAAATGCTCAAAACAAGATTCCTTAATTCATCATTATAAGTGGATCTAGTTTAAGAGTTGTGTCGCATGACTTGATGAGCTCTCGTCCTTTTCCATCCTTCCAATTCCCCGCCTCTCACTCCTCTTTTTCAAGAATAAACCCCACTCCCTAAGGGGCCTCTCTGGTTTTGTTGTCTCATATTCGAGTCACTCTTCAAAATTTCAGTTCAAGGAATGTAAATGGTCACAATATCGGATCAAAGCCCTTCTCTAAGGAGCCAATGCGTAATTTATTATCTTGAGGTAGTATATATGAATCAATGAAGACATTGTATTTGATTTTCTTTATGTGTCAAAATTTTTTTGAAATGAGTAAAAGTGCTAATGGCTTGTTTTCATATTTTTCAATGGAAAGTGAGTTGACTGAAGAAAAGTTTGTAAAGTAGTAAAGAGACCTTAATGCAGCAATCAATATAATATTCCAGATAGGCCTAGAATATAACATAATCAAAATAACAAATGGAAGTAAACTTCCCTAACTATGCTCCCAAATCAAACTCTATCCATTGTTCTTGGAAAAAAAGAAGAATTTCATAACACTTAAGAATAAGATAGAGGCAGCTACATATTTTTTTTATTGAAAGAGGCAGCTACATATGACTAATATGGAGGTTGGAAATTAGTGGATTTTAGATGGGAAATTGGAGTTGAAGATGAAAGTAGTAAAGAGATTGGCTACCGAAATATGAGAAATTAACTTAGGAATTCGGGTAAGTAGATGGTAGAAAGAGATCTTTTGCAAGCAAGAGTAGACATATTCAGAAAGATATTCTGTTTGATATGTATAAGGAAAGTGATGACTTCAAGTGTTAAGCCATGGGCCTTTGTAGAGTCCGCTTAGCACTTGGAAGCCTAGAAATAGAAATTCTGAGTGACTACTTATTTAATTGTTGTTGATTTTATTTTGTTATCCCTTCAAATTTGACTTGTATGTAATGATTTCTCTATAAATTATTCACAAATAAAATTGAAATTAAAAAAATAATGAGATTTAAAGTTGAATCATTTTGGAATAGCGAAAAATAATTAACTTAAAATACTTAATTTTAAAGTAGCATAAATATTACTGTCATACTCCCTACATCCCATATTATAAGGTGGTTAAATTTTAACTAAATCACAGGCTCCCTGTAACATTCTATATCTAAATCCCTAATTTAACAATAATAACACTTTCAATCCAATCATTTACTTTACTAACTATGAGAGAGAAAGATTTTTCCATGATTTCAATATCACTATCACAGTTAGAAAAGAAATCCTAATATAACTTATATGCATTATCCATGATAGAAAATAATTTCCTAATACAATGCTAATGCTATCATGGATAATTAATGACTAACCATGTTCGTAAGAATTCGCCTAACATGGTTAGAAAAAGAAAAACATCACTATAAGATATAATCCTAACACAATAACAATAATCTAACCATGTTAGAAAAGAATCACCTAACATGGTTAGAAAAGAAACCAATCAAATACATAAAAAGGTAACCATATTAGAGTGGGACCCATCTAATATGATTATATACAGAGACCACATAAAATCAAATAATACATCTTCAACATATCACATAATCATGTTAGGAAAATTATTTCCTAAATATAATCCATCCAAGACAACACCTGTTTCCATGAATCCACATCCTTTCCACAAGTAATCATCACACTAAACAGTGTAATTCAGCAATAACAGACATATTAGTCAGAATAGTCCCTATCGCAGTAGCAGGGACAATACCACAAATCATCAACACTTCCAAATTAAATCACCAGATCAAATAAAACGTTCATTCAATAATACAACTCATTCAAAATAACATTCATAAATGCGGAAGCTGATGCAGCCTAGTGAAATGACAATATATATATATTTATATTCCTATATGGTCACCTCCGGCCTACTTACTACATCAGTATAGGCCGGACGGCCCTTCCCCTTCCTCCTCGCCTCCCTCTGTGCATGATCATCTATAAAAAAAAATAAAAGGAATGGGGTGAGACAAAACTATGTCTCAGTAATCACTACTTAACTCACTGTGAAACTCAGATGTGAGGTAGCGGAGTGTCTACAGGGTACCACAGTTTTCAAAACCTGCATAAACCACGTAATGTATAGTATATATACAAAATAGATACATCCATCTCTCAATAGGCAAAAATAAACGTGAATGACACTGTGCCCAGTCTAAAATCTGAAAGCATGAAAAAGGGACCACTCTAAAATGTAAAAAATCCCTGGTTCCTTTACAATCTGAGGAATCCTGTACAATTAACCTATCGATTTGCGCAAATCGATGGTTACATCGGCCGACGGTACTAATAATCAGTGTCATGCAGCATACAAAAGATTTATATGAATATGTATATATATAAAGTACAGTTTATTAAAAAGGGCGAAGGGGCAAAACTAGCCACTGTAATTTTCCAAATGGACAACTCTGGCACCCGTAAATTGGATGGTGCAAAACCGTACATTATAAATCAAAATGGTATAAAGTTAGCCACACCGTTAAGTTCACATACACATTAACGAAGGTGGGCCCCACGCCAACACAAACGGCTGTTAGCTTCAACTTAACGGCGTGGCTAACTTTGTACCATTTTGATTTATAATGTACGGTTTTACACCATCCAATTTACGGGTGCTAGAGTTGTCCATTTGGAAAATTACGGTGGCTAGTTTTGCCCCTTCACCCTTATTAAAAAGGTACCCTATAACCCACGTTTAAATATAAAGTAATCAAAACACATTTCATTTATATATAAAGTAGAAGAGAATTTTAGAAATTCTCAACTACCGTCACCCTCAGTATCACAGTCAGTTAAGCGTGATTACCTGTTCAAGCTCAATAACATCAAATCCTAGCAGCTATCGTTTTCCTCGTGCTCCACCCGAGTCACTGTCGTCTACAATCGTACAATGACCTACTGTTGGTCAAGACATAATATCAATGACCTAGACCTACTATTCAAACTAATTCTAAAACATATATTGAAGTAATAAATTACTTCTAACATCCACAATTTTCTATATTCTTTTATACCCCACAATTCCCTTAACCATTTATTATTAACTCCGAAAGTATTAAACTTCACCATTTTTCATAACTTTTGCAAAACTAACCCACCATGTTAAAATCCATTAAAACACCTCGTTTATATCAATTTGGCCTCATGTTGGCCTCCTGAACTCCTAAATATTTTACCACAACTCACACCTACCTTCACATAACTCAAATCTCTTTTAATCCAACACTTTAGTTATTGAACTTTTCCTTAAACACTAATACAATCATTCTATCACTCTACCATCTTCATAATACCTGAATAAACATTTTCTAACCACCAATTCAATTAATACTGCTCAAATAATTAAACCTAACTTTAAAGAAGCCAAAAATGCTCCCAACTTGCCAATTAACTACCAACCACCAAAACATTTCATTTTAATATCAAATTTACAACTAAATGTGGCCTCCCAACATCACAAACCTTCCACCACAAACAAAACATACCGTTACCTAACTAATTTGCTCTTCATCCAAAACTTTAATTATTAAACTTCTTCCTAAACACCAATTCAATCAACTCCAACATTACAATACCTTTGAAACACCTTAGTAAGTATTTTTCAATCACCAATTTAGTCTATACGTCACACATCACCAAACCTTAATTTTAAAGAGCCTAAACAAATGTCCCAAAATCAATTCCCACCTTCAATAAACTCAATTACCATTCAAAAATCCTCAATTAACCATTTAAATATTCACAAATTTTTGTTTATAGCACTAAAGATTTAAATATGGCAAAACCCTAACTTCAAAGAATCCCAATCTTCACCAAAAATTCTCAAATGCTTAATCTCCTTTAGAAAATCCAATTGCTCCCAAGAATACTCAAATTCCATGTCTCAATTTCAATATTAAAGCATTAACATTCCAAAAATCACCATATAACCAAAACCTAACTTTAAAGAATCCTAAAGTATTCCCCAAAAATCCTAAGGTAATCTCCCACTTTAAGAAAAACATCAAATACTCTCCCCAAACTTCAATTAACAACTAAATAAACACTATTGTAGCTTGTAAATCCTAAAGTCTCAATTTTTCACAAAACCCTAACTTCAAAAGAGGGAACTTTATCCAAAAATCAACCTCAAAAAGTGCAGGAAAGCTTACAAAGTTCAAGAATAAAAGGGGAAGGGTGTTTCCACCGCTGGCCGCCGTTGGAGTTGCCGGAAATCGGCCTTTGAAGGTGGGGCCGAACTGAATCTCAAAGGAAAAAGGAAGGAGGTGAGAAAAATAAAGTTGGGAAGGAGTATAAGCTTAGATAACCAAAGGAATGTCACTACTCACTCTCGCCGCCGTTCGCCGTGAATACTCGCCGGAAAAACGACGAGTTCGCCGGAAATAGAAGCAGAACAGAATAGAATGAAGAGAAGCTCGTGGCCACTGTTCCTAGCTCGGTTTACACGGATTTGAAGAGAGTAGAAGAGAAGAAAAATGAAATGGGTGTGATTTGGTAGGTAAGAACTTGATGTGGGTGGGTGTGTATGTGAAGAATCGAAAATGAGAGGGGAGGAGGAAGAGCTCGGCCACCACATAAAGAAAGATAAGGGAAGGGAGTGTTTGGTTTGAATTTTATGTATGTGTAATGTACATATGTCTTGGGAAAATTACCGGAATACCCTCCTTTAATTTTAACTTCACTAAATCAAGTCTTCATCTCCTTAACCTTCAAAATATTTTGGATTCCATAATACTCTCATATTTCCAATTCTCCAATTGCTTAATTAATTATTTGGACACTTATTATCCCGAAACTTCTAAAATACCTCCAAAAATTTAAAAATTCCAAAATTTCCATTTATTATTTTCCAAAACACTCTCTAATCCCGTATTAAATTTTTCAGGATGTTACACTCCCAAAAATTTGTTTAAAAGCAATAATTATGTTGGAGATAACATTTTGTTTCCAAAAATACCCTTATTTATAGTGATGAAAAGGAGGAAAGACAATATAGAGAATAGTGATAAGAAGAAGTGAATATGTAGGGATAAATGATATGACATGTGAGAGAAAAAAAATTAATGGTAATTTTGGAAAAATGACAATTACGCGGCTAGGTTGTTCTGTTGAGGGAGTTAGAAAGCGTCGTATATTTGCAATTGGTAACTATATTAACCTTTGGTCTAATTAGCTCAAACACCATCTTATATTATGGGAAAAGATCATTAAAAAACTTCATCTTATAATAAGGGGCAGGTAAAAAAAAGTAAAAATATAAGTAAAAATAAAAATGACTTAAAAATAATTGAAATTAAGAAATTCAAATTAATTTGATCTTTAAATTGAAAAATTTACTATGGTTTTAATTAAAATAATAAATGATAAGAAAATTATTTTTCATTGCAATCTGGAATTTATTTTTATTTTTTATTTTTTATTTTTTAAACTCAATTTTTTATTATTTTATTAATTTGATAGTTGTCATCAGTTGATTACTTGATTTGATGTGTGAACTTGTTTGATGCAGGTGTACAAATATTTCCAAAATCTTTCTTTAGGCTGGATTCACGTGAAGTATGTTGCAAACTTTCGTATTCCAAGCGTTTGAGATATCTTCTAGGGTTAAAGATCAAATAGGTCAACAAACAATTAAGCATGTATCAATTTGGCCAACAAACAATAAATGGTCTCAATTTGGCCAAAGAACAATAAAAAAGTCTCACATTAGCCAATGATACTTAAGAGCAAAATAATTCAACTGTGAAAAGTCTCTACTACCCCTCACTAAAACAAATAAAAATAAAACAATGTCCCTCTTCCTCTTCCTCACATCATAAAACTAAAAAACCAAAATAAAGATATGAAAAGTCTCACATATCTTCATAAAACTAAAAAAATCTCCCTCTTCCTCACATCATCTTCTTCTTCACAAATGCATCATTCCCAGAAAAACCCAAAAACCAAAATAAAAAAATCTTTATCATCAAAACAACTTCAAGCTAGAACCCATTCTTCCTCCTTCCCATCCTTCTTCGGAATACTTCCAACGCCGAGCTCAGCAGCAGAAGCAACATCAAGCTAGAACCCAGTCTTCCTCTCATCATCACTTGGATGATGAAGATGGTTCTGAATATGAGGAAACTGAGAGATCCGAGTACGATTTCTTTAACCCGAAGAAGGAGCATGTTCAAGCTCAAAAGCTTCATCTTCATCAGCATCAGCATCAGCACGACGAGATTCTTCATGATCAGGAGTACACTGAGACGGAGAGGGAGGAGGTGCAATGTAGTGAGTGGGGGGACCACTATAGCACGGCGAGCTCTTCCGATGAGGAGGGAGGGGAATGGGAGGTTGTTCCATGCCCAAAAGATCATGAAGAATAAGAACTTGAAAAATCAAAAGGATCATACTAATATACGTACTAAGACTGAGGCGGATATATTATCTCCTTTTATTGTTGATTTCATTTTTGTTTTTTGGTTTTCTGGGAATGATGTATCTGTGAAGAAGATGATGTGAGGAAGAAGAAGATGATATGAGGAAGTAGGATATATTTTTTGTTTTATGAAGATATGTGAGACCTACAGATTTCTTTGTTTTTATTTGTTTTAATGAGGGGTAGGAGAGACTTTTCACAGTTGAATTATTTTGCTCCTAAGTATCATTGGCCAATGTGAGACTTTTTTATTGTTCTTTGGCCAAATTGAAACAATTTATTGTTTGTTGGCCAAATTGATACATGCTTAATTGTTTGTTGGCCTATATGATCTTTAACCCTATCTTCTACTAGCCAAAGGTATTTATTGGTTGAGATTTCTTTCACTTTTTGAAGATTTTGCATGTGATGCAACCAACAATACAATTTCCAAAAAAGTATATGTTAATTCTATCTCCATGAGCTACCTCTCTCTCTCACATGTTAGTTTCACATATCTTTTTTTTATAAAAATTAATTTCACGTATACTCCCACGTCCTCTTTAAAAGTCACTTATATCATAATTCACACCAATGTTATCAAAACCGGACTGAGCCAGATGGTCTAACCAAACAGACTGTCACAATGGTTCGGCTCATATGAAATAACCGTTTTTACAATTCAACCGTGTTGAACCGGCTTAAAACAGAGAGAATTAGAATGGTTGAACTGGTGGCCGGCTCATTTTCAGCCACCAGAAAAGTGTGGGGAAAAAATAATAAACCCAACATTTTTTTCAGCAAAAAACAGATCAAATAACAAATTCCAAATTTTTAAGCGTCTAGTCCTTTTCTAATATATATAATTGTTTATTTTATTTTTTAATCGTAAAGATATATTATTGTCATATATATTACTACCTCCGGTCCTAAATATAGGACCTAATTGACTTTTTTGGAGAGATTAATGTTGCGAAATAGGTTATTAAATAATGACATATTTGATATATTTTTAGATTATCCATTAGTTTATAGGTAAAATAAACTAGTTTAAGGGAAAAAAATTAGGTAAATCAATTTATAATTAACTTATTTTGCTTTTTAAGTATTTTCTAGAAAAAGTCAATTAGGTCTTATATTTAGGACCAGCGGGAGTATTATTTATTTTACTAAAAATAGTATTTATTCCGCTTTTTTCTATAGGCAAATACAAAAACTTGATTTATTTTTAAAGTTTTTATTTTTTTAATGACTATATTTTTTCATGGTCATTGGTTTCACTAAAAATTAAGATATTAAACCATCACAATTTGCTTCTATATTTGTTTATATGTAAGGTATATTTAAAAGTTAGATATTTTTCTTTAATTATTTTTTTAATATGAAATGTCTTAGTTATGTGAAAACCAAGCTTGACATTTTTCTTTAATTATTATGTCATTTGTTCGACCATCTATCTGACCATGCGAACCATGATCCGAAGCCCTCTTCGGTTCGCCTTCTGGTCTGGCTTTTTTAACATTGATTCACGCACAATAAGGAAACCTTAAATTTAATTAACTTTCCAATAAAATCCAAGAAATTTCCTATATACCCATATTTAATATCCACTACATCACAAGACAATAAAGTCAATACATTATAAATACGGAGCAAACTTATGCATTCAAATGGAAATGGCTTGTATATAGAACCAAGAAAAACCTTCTCTCTACCATATAAATAGGACTAGAGGAGTATAAAACTAATGTAAGAAAAGCTGCGGAACTTTTAAGGGCAATGACACTATTTTACCTTGCAAGTAACCACCTTGGACTATTGAGCACCCTAAACTAACATCGGGTAACACTATATCCTTGAAGTAATCAAACTGGTCCAATTTTACCCTTTGACGAATGTAATGTTGACATGTGGAGGGTAAAATTAGACCACTTTGGTTACTTCAAGGGTAAAGTGTACCCGGTGTTAATTTAAGGTGCCCATTAGTCTAGGTGGTTACTTAAAGGGCAAAATAAGGTCATTACCCAACTTTTAAGTATTTGACAGTTGGGCACCTCCCTTTTTCTTGGTTCTCAATTTGATAAAATCTAAAAACAAAGTGGCAAACACCTATTGTGTGAGTAGCTGCCAATAAAAAAAAAAGAATAACTCAATTGTAATACCTACCTTTTTGTTACAACACTATTGCATTTTATTTGATTTATAAACATTTTTTCAAAAGTCAGGAGCCCAAAAATGTAACCATTTCATATGACACCTTTCTCAGATAACCCAACTCCAAGTTCCAATTTGTTGTTGGTGGGCCTCCATGACACTCTTCAATGGAGACACCTTCATTTTCCTCAAAATCATGAATCTCGGCTGCCCATTCCCAATGGACACGGTCGAATTCCACTGTATATGTTCTTCCTCTGCCTCTTGCTTTTTGGCTTCTCCATCTCCTCTGCTACTACTATTGCAAGAAATTAAAATCTCAAACATGAAGTCACAACGCGTAGAAAGTAAAAAATAAGGCGGTGGAATAATGAACTAGTTTAGTGTATAAAAAGAAAATATTAATATATAATAACCTGTGGAAAGTTGAAGACTTTGGAGGGGACCGGAGAAGTGTTGTTTTCGAAAGTGTGAGGCCATATTTCGGAGGGGGTAAGGCGGTGATTATCGTTGCTTGGGATAAAGTCGGAGAAGATGAGTGGGATTTGGTATGTTGATGATGGATCACCGTATAATTGGGATTTGGTGGGTGGGAAGAGGAAGGAGAGTGGGGTCCAACATAATATGACAAAAGAAAGTTATATTATTTAATGAGATGGACACACTTGTTCCAATTTTGAAATTTCTTGGGTAGTTTGTCTAAAAAAAATTACATGAGTATTTTTGTACCTTCGTGACAATTACATGGACATTTTTGCACTTTATCCCTAAAATGACAACAGAAGTTACATTATTTAAAGGGATGAACACTTTTACCCCACTTTTGAAATTTCATAGGTAGTAGTTTTACTCCACAAAATTTTACATAGGTATTTTTCAACTTTGTGACAATTACATATGCATTTTTGCACTTAAGCCTTATTAATACATATGATTTTAATTTGTTTTAGTTTTCATTTCCATTAACCTGTAGTTGCGTACACCACTTTGCCATTGAAATTAACTTTTGATGATTTGACATGAAAGGGATTAAATTGGAAAGGGAAAAATCAAGACCTAAAAGCAAATATAAGAGAAGGCACACACATAGAATCGGCATAGTAGGAGCCGAAAAATCATTGTTAATTATCATACGCACTTCTTCATCCTCTTGCCTGGACTGATAGTGAGAGGTTGACACTACAAAAAAAGTCCCTAAATGGGACGCTTCCATTTCAGCGATTACATGGAAACCGCCGAGATGTGTCTACATCTCAGCGAGTTTTTGTTAACCGCTGAGCAGGAAATGTCAGTCAGCGCAATTTTTTTTTTTTGCAAAAAAAACTGCAACCGCCGTTTAGTATACAAATATGAATAAAATAAATTAGGAATCTAATTTTTTTAAAAAACAATTAATGGTTTATTACTCCATGGAGGTTGAACCCCCGAATAGTATTAACTTTTTGGAAAATATCCGAAAAGAGTGAAGAAGCTTCTAGAGAATTAAATTTTGGTTAACTGTGAATTACTAAACATCGGTTCTAAACGTTGTAATGCTTTTAATAATTTTTTAAATATATGTCAGATCAGAAATTGCAGTCGACCGTTGACAGATTTTAACATTAAAATATCATATCGACGACGGTTACAACCGCCGATATGCGCCTCGTAATTGCAGTCGACTGTTTACTCCTCGAACGTTACATAGCCTCGAAAAAATAAAACTTAACTAACGCATGAAGGACACCGATTTAGCGCTCGGTGTAGTGTGCCTTGGGTCTAGTCCTTCAAGAAATTTTAGAACCTCAAGGTAAGCGAAAGCTACCCCGGGTATCGTTCGCAAGGAGCCTTGTTCAATCTAACTATCCTAGTAAATTAAATGCAATGCAAGATGAATTTGGGTAATGAAAATATATTTTTGTTGATTTTTAAATATGAGAATAAGGATGCAAAACAAATATATATTTTTGGTATTTTTGGATAAAAGGGTGGAATGAAAGTGAAATGGATAAATATTATTCTTGATGGATGGGTGCTTAAGAAATCTTCACTTCAAAATATTTTTCGGGGGGTTTTAATGTTGTTGGCTTCCAAATTAGACCTTAGAGGGACCCCTCTAGGCTAGGCTTAGATTAACTTAATTAATGTCGGAACCCCAAACATTAGTTAAATTAATCTAAGTTGATTAAGCTCTAAGCCAAAGGATTAATTAATTATGAAGGACTTGTAATCCACAACTTGGGTCACCCCACAAATGCTCTAAATTAATCTTAGCTTGAGCTTCAATTTATTAATGGCCACCCAAAATAATAAATTGAAGCTAGTCACAGTTTATATCCAATGCCACAACATAGTCAATAAATCCTATTATCATTTCATGAATGCAAATAACTTGACTCACAATTCCACTAGCCAAGCCATCTTGTACTAGCCCAAAATATTCACCAAGAGAAAAAAAAAAATGAACCCATAAATTTCATTAATCTCAAAGTTAAATAGCACCAAGTCAAGTATTTAACAAGAACAAAATGACAATAACAACATAAAAGTAGTTTTAATCCCTAATACAACATACACCATATGAAGTATTCAACCAAACATCACAAGTATACTCCTAGAACCCTAGAAAAGCATAAATGTAAGAATGGAAGAGGGATTAGAACTACAACTCCCCTCATGAAGATTCAAGCTCCTTCTTTGTTTGCTCCCACCATCAAGAATTATGGAGTTTAGATGCTCATATGCAAGGAAGGATGGAGGAATTTGAGGGGAGATGAGAGAGGAATGAGTGAAATCAAAGAAAATAAAGAGAAGAGGGGCTCTGTTCAGCCGCCGCCCCCTCCCTTTATTTCTTCCTTCTACTTCTTCGCGTGTCCTGCCTCCTCAGCCCTCACTTCTTCTTTTCTTTTTATTCATTCTCTTTTCTTCCCCCTGCACGTGATCACTTCCCTTTGTCTTTATCCAGCAGCTCCACTTATAATTCCTATTCTTTTCTTTTGTTCCTTTTTCGCCCCTGCAGATTCTATTTTCATTTCTTCTTCTTTTTATTACATTATATCATTTAGTTGCCAAAGCTCAAAAGCCCAAAACATGATACCATGATAAAAGCTGCAGAAAATTTTCAACAATTGGATTACTAAATCTCAACAATTCTCTATAATTCTGTATATTGACTCCCAAATATGACAAAATATATATATAATCCACAATGAAGAGCTATTATGGAAATATTACATTTTAATCATGTCCATTGCTTCAAATTTAGTATATAAAACCATGCAAATCCAAGGATTTGTCAATGCACCCACATTCAATGCACCCACATTCTTCTCAATGTGCATGAACTCATTATGTTTCCAGTAAGGTAAATCGAAGAATATGCTTCTCTCTTCCACTGCTAGGCTGATCCAGTAGTTTTGCGTGGCTTTCTACGACCACCATTATTGCGATCTCCATCTTCTTCATCTGAAGACGGTTCCTTTCCAAATTCAACCTCCAAATTACACACTTGTTCATAGATTCAACACCAGTCAACAAAAGGGGCGGGTCTCTGCGCTCCTGCTCCCGTTGAATTTATTTCGCTCATGCCTAAACCTATGACCTGGAGGGAGAAACCGTCGATAACCTATGAAACACGACTTCTTGCTCTGTATCAAGCGAAGAGGTTCTTGATCAAAATTACAGTATGGGCACTCCATTCCTGTGTGAGTATTCCAACCCGATAACATATTAAGCCCTGGGAAATCACTGATTGTCCACATCAATGCTGCGCGCAGCGTGAAGAGCGAATTGGTCCGAATATCAAAAGTCTCTACACCGTGAGTCCAAAGTTCTCTCAGCTCCTGTATCAAAGGTTGAAGATAAACGTCTATGTCATTTCCAGGAGACTTTTGACCGGGAATAATTGTTGAAAGAATGAATGAACTTTGTTTCATACACATCCACGGAGGCAAGTTGTAAGGTATTAAAACAACAGGCCATATGCTGTGTTTTTGGTTGCACACGCCAAATGGATTGAAACCATCAGAAGCGAGACCTAATCTCACATTTCTAGGTTCGACAGCAAAATCCGGAAATTCATTATTGAATGCTTTCCACGCATCACCATCTCTAGGATGTCTCATCTTCCTGTCATTATTGGGTTCTCTATGATGCCAACATATGTGCTCAGCTGTTTGACGCGACAAAAATAACCGTTGCAATCGCTCTCGGAGTGGAAAATATCGCATGCTTTTCCTTGACAATTTCTTGCTACGACTACTACCCTCTTTTTGCTTCTTGTACCGACGCGTGTTGCATCTTTTACATCTGTCCAGCTCCGCATCTTGCCCCCAATACAACATACAATCAAACTCAATTTTAATGTAATTCGACCCCAACTTTGTAATTGTTTTCTTTGCCTCATAAATGTAGGTGGGATTTGAACTTGCATTTTTGAAAATGCATCTGACAACAGTTCAAAAACATCTGACATCCCAACATCACTGAAACCTTGTTTACACTTGATTCTATATAATTTTGTAAGAAATGATAATTTAGTGTAATCAGTGCAACCTGTTTTCAAGAAAAACATGTTTCAAATTAAAGAAAATAAAAAATAATATATATATTCAAAACAAATATTATATATATATATATATATATTGTTATGTTATAAAAAATGCATATATATATACCAAAACCAATATAAATTTTAATATGACCTGGATATAACGACACATCATCCTTTATTAGATCGAAAAAGTCTTTGGCGATATCATTTTGGAGAATACACGATTCTGGCCCAATCACATCTTCTTCTTCATTATGACCTTCCTGAATAGCCAACAACTCGTCATCTTGAACATTTTCATTGGCCTGGTATTCTTCAACATTCTTGTTAGTACCACCAATCTCCCTTCCGATGTGAGAACTTGAACCAATTTCAAGATTCGCAAAATAATCATATTCACCATGTTGCGCCCAAAAAAGGTATTTGCATGGGAATTGCCTTATTATGCAGTGTTCATACACAACACTTCTAACTTGCCACTTTCTAAATTTACATTTTTGACATGGACAAGCTATTTTTCCATTCACACTCGACCTCGCAAATGCAAAATCTAAAAACTGCTGGAGACCGATCTTGTATTCGGTGGTTGAAGGTGGCAATGATATCCATGATTTATCCATATATATAGATGGATATATATATATATATATATATATATATATATATATATATATATATATATATATATATATATATATATATATATATATTTGAGTGAGAAAGGAGATAGAGATGAATTTATATTATGCATATGCCTGGTTGAAGGTATGTGTATGCATATATAGGCCAGCAGAAGGGTGGGAAGCGTATAACTGTTTTAATATTTTTTTAATAACACTATGGCGGTCAAAACCGCTGATATAAGGGGGTTTTTTGAAAATAACATTATAATATTGCGCCTAGGAAGATGTAATACAAAATAATAATATCGCGCTACGGCGGTTCTAACCGCCGTTCTGTAAGAATAAAAAATATTATATTTTTCAAAATGTATTTAAAAATAATACATATTTTAATTGATACACGACGGCGGTTAGAAGCGTTGTAGTGAGATAACACACACACTACGGCGGTTGAAACCGCCGATCTGGTATGGTTTGCCTATAAATAGAGCACCACCCCTCCTTCATTTGAGATCTCTTTCATTTTCCCTCCCTGAAGCTACGCCTTTTTCTCTAATTTTGCTCCAAATTTCCAGTCTTCTCCCACCTTCTTGCTCTTCGAATTTCCAGTCAAGCCCATAGTTCTCACTCAAATATAATGTAAGTTTAGCTAAGTTGCTCATATTATTCATTCATTCTTATTACCTTATTCTTATTTATATATACTTGTTCACATTATTCATTTATATATACTACTTGTTCTCACTTGCTTGTTCCTACATTCTTCCCACACCCTTATATATATATATATATATATATATATATATATATATATATATATATATATATATATATATATATATATATATATATATATATATATATATGCTCTCAAACCCAGTTACCCTTACTCCTGTTTAATTTGTGAAAAAATTGATTCTTTTAGTTAATGCATTTTGCATTTCCTAGAAGAATCAAATTGTTTTGTCTATTTTTTTTTTAATATTTTGTAGCACATCAGCGGTTATAACTGCTGACATGCTAGTAAATATTCTTTAATATACATAAATCACCATTGAATTTCTATTATTTATAAAAAAATTATCTTAGCACTTCGGCGGTTGGTATGACCACTGAAATGTGTGACTATTTTAAAAAAGTTTGAATTTTTCGCGCCAGGATTTTTATAATAAAAAATATTATATTGCATTTCAGCGGTCGATCTGACCGCTGAAGTGCACTATGATAAAAAAATTTGAATTTTTCATTTCAGCGGTTGGCGTAACCGCTCAGATGCTTCGTGGTTTCACAATACGGTGGTTTGACCAATGCTACAGCGGTTTGCTATACCCGCTAATATGTAATTTACCACGAACTGAATTACAGCGGTCGAAGGAAGCGCTATAGCACCACATCGGTGGTTTTGTAAACACCTAGATTTTCTACTACTATATTAAAAGATTTAATTGAATTATAACAACTTGAATAACTTATTTTAAGAAAACATGTGCTAAAAAAATCTGAATGAATTAAAACTTTTCTTTAAAAAGGGTTTTTAACAAGCATTTCATCCAAAAGGAACTTCAAATGTCAAGTGGGAATTTAACAAGTGGTTATAAAACAATTAAAACCATACACATACTAATTGCTAAGGTCACTCACAACTATAATAGTATATCTAAGACTAGGTTGAGTTATAACATAGGTTTAAATAGAATAACAAGGGAAAATAATTATGTTTACTACTTAAGGTAAAGATAGGATGTTTCTTTACCTATTACAAAATACTATCAATGTATCTTCAAAATATACTACTAAGTTACCCTAATTCTACCCTACTCAAAAATTAGGGAAACTTTCAAAAATATAAGCTCCCAAAATACAACTTCAAGCATAACAGTCAGACAAGCGTTCCCGTCTTTTCTCCACCACTACCTTTCCAAAATATGTTCGTCCAACTACCTGAAACCAAAGAGTACATTGCAGTTTACTTCTATACAGGCAGTAATAATTTTTAATATAAAAGTATAATCATGATAATATCCTCCTCTTTCCAATCTCTTATTGGAACCTGCCTCTTTCCAATCTCTTATTGGAACCTGCCTCTTTCCAATCTCTTATTGGAACCTGCCTCACTATACCAACCATTTTTAACGATATGTTCGTTAATTAATGGAGGTATTCTTTACCTGCAGGGTTTCTGTAAAAATTTGGCATAGGGGGTGCGACCCTCCTGATGCCTAGAGTACTCTACTTTCTTATTTATCTATCTGAGATAAATATCCTTCCTCCTCTTGGATAAACATTATCATGTTTTGAAAAATAAATACTACAATATACATGCGGATATAACAACTTTCATTTATAATATGAAGTAAACTGCTACCTGTACTTTGATCACTACTTATCCTTCCTTTCTTGCTCACGACCTTGCTGCCTAGCACGAGCGCCAATGGACTCTCCTATGAGTACACATCATGTAAGAGTGAGATTAAGTAGTTACATTATATAGTAACTGTTAGAATCTTAAGTTTTGATGAAGACTAAAATATGAAAGAACTTAGAAAGCAATAGGTGAACATAGAATCCTAAGTAAAAGTACAACCGGATGTGGACTTACTTCCGGATAGATTAGGTCTAGCGCTCGCCGATAAATGTCTCATCCCCCAGCGGCAGCAAGAAATTCACTTAGGAATTAACTTAGTCCATGAGCACTAGATATACAAAATCCTAAGACTAAGTTAAGATTCAACCGGAAGTGAATTTGCTTCCTGTTAGACTTAGACTGGCGCTGGCTGTTGGAATAGATATCCCTAAGCGTCAGTGAAAATGAGCAACGTCCAGTAGAAGTGCTTCCGATAGCTTAGTGACTAGCGCTGGCTGTTGGATTGAATAGACACTGAGCGAGAGTGAGTAATAGTGAACAAAATCCTTCATCCAGTGGATTCACTTCCGGATGTAGAAGTGCTTCCTGATGCAAGGAAGACCTCTTAGACTAAGAACACTCCCACTGCATGTGACTATATGTTTATACTGTTAGACTAACACTCAGTGCAGCACACTCAGTAGAATTACTTCCGGATGAGAATCTGCTTCCGCAAGCAATCAGAATGTCAGAAGTTGCAGTGTCAGAATGCTTTTGTCAGAGCAGAGGTGTCAGGACTACTTTTCAGAGATAAAGCAAGTCAACCCTGCTATGCATTGATGAAGCATTAATTGGGCAAACGGTAACATGGGAAAAACGGCCATATTCAAACGGCTAACCCACCTACCAAGAGTCAGAATAGTTGAAGACTATATAAAGGAGCTCAACCTCATTTATGAGGCTAAGAATGATCTTTGAATACTCTTGAAAGAAGTTAGAGCGAGAAACTAAGAACATCTTCAAGCATTCAAAGCTGCCCAGAAAAGTAAAGAGCATTTAACACATCGAGTGATCATTCTCATCTACATATTCTGTACTCTTTGTTGTTAAGTCTCTTTCTGTTATAAGAGCATTGATTGTACTTAAGTGTGTAACACTATCTGTTCTTTAAGAGAACTTAGTTAGAAAAATCCTTTAGTTGTAAAGGTTGAACCCTTGCTAGGTGTAAGGGGGAGCTAGTAGAAAGGTTACAAGTGAGCCTTGTGTAAAACTTGTAGTTGTAAGGTTGCAAGTGATCCCGTCCAAAACTTGCGGTTGTAAGGTTTCAGGTGAACCCGATTTAAAACCTGAGATAGTGGAACTCAGCCTGGGTGGTTGAGAACTGGACGTAGGTCAGGAAGACCGAACCAGTATAAATCTTGTGTTGGCTTTATTTGAGCATTTATTTTTGTAGCACAATTCACCCCCCCCTCTTGTGCATCCATTACTTTCACTTGGTATCAGAGCGGGTCTTTCTCACTAGATTCCAACGAGTCCAGAAAGCAAAGATCTTGTAATGGATACTGACTACTCTTTACCAGACGTCTCTATTCAGCCCAACAAGCCTCCAGGCTTTGATGGGTACAACTATCCATTCTGGAAGTTTAGAATGGAGACTTATATCAAGTCAAGTGACATTAGACTCTGGGATGTAATCGAAAGTGGGGATCACACTCCCTTAGATGATGATGGCTTTGCCAAGGCGAGAAGCAGTTACACCCCTCAGGACTATGCCCTAGTCCAGCTAAACTATAGGGCCATGCACTACATCCAGTGTGCTCTCAGTCCCAAGGAGTTCCACAGGATCAGTCACCACAAAAATGCTAAAGATATGTGGGAGGCTCTTGAGGCTGCCCATTCTGGAACCAGGGGAGTGAAAGCAATACGTGTTGAGATGTTAGTGGAAGAATTCCACAAGTTCGCCATGCTTAGCCCCACTGAGCCTATCAGAGAACTAGAGCTCAGATTCACTCATCTCATCAACAATTTGGCCTCGCTGGGTAAGGACATTCCTGAAAGGGAGCAAGTGAGCAAGATTCTAAAGATCTTGAAAGGTGACTGGATCACCAAAGTGACTATCTTACAGGAAGTCCAGGGTGAATCAACTAGTTCCATCACTGCTTTATTTGGCTCCCTGGCTGAATATGAACCTACACTGTTAGCTCAGAGAGCTCCTCTAGCCTCATCCAAGGCCAAAAATCTTGCCCTTGTTGCTCCCAACAAGGAGACTGAAGATGATGATGAGGATGATGAGGAGGAAATGGATGATGAGGAGATGGCTATGATGGTGAAGAAGTTCAGAAAGTTCTTCAGAAAGAAAGGAGGCTTTCAAAAGAGTGACTCCAGCCAAAGGAGGGGTTACAAGAAGGAAAAGGCTCCTGTGTGCTTTGAATGTAAGAAGCCTGGCCACTTCAAGGCTGAGTGTCCCAGCCTGCAGAAGTCAAAAGGCAAAGACAAAAGGAAGGCCTTTGTATCTTCTATCTGGGTGAATAGCTCGGATGATGAAGCAAGTGATGAGGAAGAGGTAGCCAACCTCTGCCTTGTAGCCAGAGAAGATGATGAGGAAGCATCTTCAGAACTTGACCTCACCCACGAAGACAATGAGGTAACTTTCTCTGAACTGCAAGAGGCTTACAATGAGGTTCATGAAGAATTCTCTAGATTGTGTAAAGCCTATAAAGTGTTGAAAACCAAAAAGGAATCACTTGAGTCCAAGGTGGACTCACTGAGTGAAGAGCTAGTGGAAGCTAGAAAGCTTCCGGTAGTGGATGGCCAGGGTTCTCCCCAAACAGAACCCAATGCCTCAACACTTGAGAGCTGCCCCAATTGCAGCAAAATCTCAGCTGAGAAAGACAAGCTGCAAAATGCCCTGCAGAAGTTTACAAATGGCTCAGAAATGTTAAATATAATTTAAATGAATCAAAGGGCATATAGGGATAGAACTGGCTTAGGATATACTCCTAGAGGGAAGAAGTGGGTGGAACCAAAAGTAAAGCCCTACTTAAAGTTCTTCCATAAAGCCACTAGTCATAACTCCTCACCCTTCAGCTTCTGCAACTATTGCAACAGGAAGGGACACTCCACGTCCACCTGTAATGCTAAGAAGCATGGAGCAAGTAGCTCCTACAAATGGGTCCCTAAAGGAACCAAGACAACAAAGGATCCTCCACCTGCAAAGGAAACTAAGAGAGGACAAGGATCTCGAGCTTGGAATCATTCCAAAGGGAAGACCCAAGAGTCCAGAGCCAGCACTAGGCCAAAGATTCTGAATAATCACAAGCCCAAGGTCAAGGATGACTCTAGACCAAGGGCATTGAAAACTAATGATCGAGGACCCAAGAAAGATTGGGTACCTAAGTTCACTTGATTTTTCCAGGTGTGTCTCAAAGCATCCAAGAACAAGAAATGGTATATTGACAGCGGATGCTCGAGACATATGACTGGAGACAGAGACAAGTTCAAATCTCTGGTGATCAAAGATGGAGCCACAATAACCTTTGGAGGAAATCAAAGTGGAAAGATCACTGGAGTTGGAGAGGTCGGACCAATAAAAGATGTCTACCTAGTGGACGGTCTCTGTCACAACCTGCTAAGCGTCAGCCAGAGCACAGACAAAGGAAATTGGGTAATTTTTGATTCACATGAGTGCATAATAGTTGATAAGCAGGATCTAAATTTAGATAAGGCCAACTTAAAATGCAAACTTAAGGCAAATAGAAATGGAAACCTATATACTTTAGACTTGTGCCAACAACTAGAAGAAAAATGTTTAATATCTAGTGATGAGAATAGTTGGCTTTGGCATAAGAGACTAGCTCATGTTAATTTTACTCAACTCGACATGCTAATTAAAAAGGAGCTAGCTATAGGTATTCCATCGTTTAAAGTAAAGCATGATTTTATCTGTGAATCCTGCCAAAGAGGAAAGCAAACAAAGTCCTCGTTCAAAACCAAGAAGAGAGTCTCCACCAGCAGACCCTTGGAACTAATCCACATGGATTTGGTTGGGCCAGCAAGAGTGAAGAGCTTGAGTGGAAACCTATATGCTCTAGTGGTGGTGGATGACTATTCAAGGTTCACCTGGACTATGTTTCTTGCCTCTAAGCAAGATACTTTTGATGCCTTTGTTGTCCTGGCCAAGAAAGTGCAGAATGAGAGAGAGCTCAAAATCACAGCCATAAGGACAGACCATGGAGGAGAATTTGAGAACCATAGCTTCTCAGAGCTATGTGAACAAAATGGCATAGAACACAACTTCTCAGCTCCTAGGACCCCTCAACAGAACGGAGTTGTCGAGAGAAAGAACAAGGTTCTAACAGAGATGGCTAGAAGCATGCTCAATGAGAAAGAGGTTTCTCAAGTGTTCTGGGCGGACGCTATGAGCACTGCTTGCTATATCTCTAACAGAGCCTATGTTCGAAAAGGCTTGGACAAGACTCCATACGAGCTGTATAAAGGGAGGAAGCCCAACATCAGCCACCTCAGAATCTTTGGATCAAAATGCTATGTGCATAACAATGGAAAGGTAAATCTGGGTAAGTTTGATCCAAAAGCTGATGTAGGTATATTCATAGGATATTCCCTTAGGAGCAAAGCATATAGGGTATACAACATGAGAACTAGAATTGTAGAAGAATCAATGCATGTTGTATTCGATGAAACTCCTACATGGGGACAATCCACAGAAGATGATGAAATACTGAATCTTCCAAAGTTATCATCATCTTCCTCACCACCAAAAGAAACACCAGCAAGCAATCCTAAGGAAGAAGATGGACTCAGTGATGAACCTAGTGTGCAGACCGTGTCTGATGAGGCACAGTTGCCAACAGCTAGGAGGCATCACAGAGATCATCCTCTTGATCAAGTGCTTGGTGATGTTTCTTCTGGTGTCAGAACCAGAAGGCAAGTTCAAAATGAAGTTGAGTTTGGAGCATTCATATCTCAAATCGAACCAACTTCAGTTGAACAAGCTCTTGAGGACTGCGACTGGATTATTGCCATGCAGGAAGAGCTAAATCAATTTGAGAGAAGCCAAGTCTGGGAACTTGTCCCCAGGCCGTCTCATCAATCCATAGTGGGGACCAAGTGGGTCTTCAAAAACAAACTGGATGAGACAGGTCAAATTACAAGAAACAAAGCCAGACTAGTAGCTAAAGGATATAACCAAGAAGAAGGCATTGACTATGAAGAAACGTTTGCTCCAGTCGCTAGACTTGAAGCAATAAGAATTCTTCTAGCCTTTGCATCCATGAAGGGCTTTAGGCTATATCAAATGGATGTAAAGAGTGCATTTCTTAATGGCTATATTAAAGAAGAGGTGTATGTAGAACAACCTCTTCGTTTTGAGGATCACAAATATCCAAAACATGTGTATAGATTAAAGAAAGCCTTATATGGCCTGAAACAAGCTCCTAGAGCTTGGTATGAGAGACTCAGCAGCTTTCTGCTGGGCAAAGGTTTCTCAAGGGGCAAACTTGATAATACACTGTTTATCCTTCACAAAGATAGAGATATGTTAATTGTCCAAATTTACGTTGATGATATTATCTTTGGGGCAACTAATGAAAAACTTTGTGAAGATTTTTCTAAGACTATGCAGGGTGAGTTTGAGATGTCTATGATGGGAAAACTCACATTCTTCCTAGGCCTGCAGATTAAACAGAAGAAGAATGGAATCTTCATATCCCAAACTAAGTACTGCAGAGAACTACTCAAAAAGTTTGGGATGGATGAGTGCAAGGAGTATGACACTCCCATGAGCACCTCTGCCGCACTCGATGCTGACGCAAAGGGTAAATCTGTCAGCCTGCCCATGTACAGGGGAATGATAGGTTCCCTCCTATACTTAACGACAAGCAGGCCTGACATTCAATTTAGTGTAGGCATGTGTGCTAGGTTTCAAGCCAACCCCAAGGAGTCACACTTAACATGCGTTAAACGTATTTTGAGATACCTTGAGGGAACACAAGAACTTGGTCTTTGGTATCCCAGAGGTAACCAAGAATTCTTGTGGGCTTACTCTGATTCTGACCATGCAGGTTATAAGACTGATAGAAAGAGCACCAGTGGACAATGCGCCTTCCTTGGTGGTTGTCTGGTGACTTGGGCTAGCAAAAAGCAAACCTGCGTGTCCTTGTCATCCACTGAGGCAGAATATATTGCTGCAGCAAGTTGTTGTGCTCAAGTGCTGTGGCTGAAGAACCAGTTGAAAGATCTTGGCTTGGAGTTCCCTGAGGCACCCATCCTCTGTGACAACACAAGCACAATCAGCCTCGCCAAGAATCCAGTTCAGCACACAAGGACAAAGCACATTGATGTCAGACATCACTTCATCAGAGACCATGTTCAAAAGAAGGATGTCAAAGTGCAATTTGTCCCCACTCAACAACAGCTTGCTGACATCTTCACCAAGCCTCTGGGGGTTGACCAATTTACTTTTATAAGAGGTGATTTGGGAATGGTAAACCCAAATGAAGTGTAAATACCATTGGTTATACTTGATTGTCTTAAAATTTACAAAAATACTAACTTAGGCATCGGAGTGCCAATATGTGTTTTTTTGCAGGCTCACAATGTTAAATCTTAAGTAAGCACAACCGGAAGCAAAACCACTTCCGGATGATCCCTCACTGACACTGGATGGTGAAACCAAGTGAGCGCCAGCACCAGTCCAAGGGACACGTCACTTCAGAAAACGCTTCACCTTCCTCAATGAAACGTTATGCCTTCTCTGATAAGATGAAGCGACACGTGTCATCAGGTGTGTCGTTCCAACTTAAATTGTTTACGTTACCCAATGTGTGAAAATCTGAAGAGACATGACCATTTTTGCCCTCAGTAACCTTTCCTATAAATAGGGTGTCATTTTTCACTTTCACTTTTTACTTGCATCATTTTCACTTTCACCATTTCCTCTAAAACCTTCTTCATCTGTTCTTCATTTTTCTTCACACGTCCCTTCGCATTTCATCTCCTTTTACCCCCAATCCATACACAAATGGCCGGATCTCATGAATCCAACCCAGTTACCAAGAAACACAAGTCAAAACATTCTTCATCTAAGACACACAAGTCAAAATCTGGGCAATCTCATCATGAACGTTCTAAGAAATCTGGGCAAAATGAAGAACATCATGAACATCGTGAAATTTCTGGGCAGACACCGGGGCAGGAGGAAAATGTTCAGGGTCAGCCTGGAACTTCTGGCAGAGTGACTGAACAGATAGTGGTTTCCGAACAAGAGAGGGAAGCCCTGAGAAAAGGAAAGAAGAAGAGGGTGCATTTTGCTGAAGAGCCGTCTTCAAAGAGGCAGAGGGTTGAAGAAGATGACCCTACAGTGTATAGAGATGGGGCCTTGGAGCCTGTTGCCTCCAAATTTGAAACCATTAAGCCCTACTTCAACAATGGCTTGTTCATCGATCTGGCCAAGATTGATGAACTAGGGTTTCCTCACCTGCGGCCTTACTTAGAAAAATACATGCCCTGGCTGGGGATCAAACAGGCCTACAACATCAACGTCCTGCGAGCCTTCTGCCAATCCCTCTCTGGCAAAGTGAAGTACAAGAAGGTAGATGGAAAGGAGCAAATCCACAGACTCTACTTCACGGCCACAGTCAGAGGAAGATCCTTCAGTTTTACCTGGAGAACGCTGAACGAGTTAATGGGGATCACTGATGAGGGGATGACTGAGTGGCTATATCCTGAGGCGCTCAAATACATCAAGGAGGAACTAGAACAGCTGTATGGCACCAAAGACAAAAAGGTGTCCAAAATGTCTGACTCCTACAGGGTTCTGTATTATATCTACTCCCGGATGATGACACATAAAGGGGGTAACTTCAATGAATTCACCCAGTTGGACAATCCATGGTTCCCCAGACTCCTCTCCCAGCAGCCAATCAATCCAGGGCAGCTGATCAGCCTTGAACTTCAGCGATGGTTGGCTAACGACAAGACTGGGTATCTTCCATATCCCACCATCCTTGCTGCCCTTCTGGAGAAGAAACTGATCAAGGCCACATCTGACGTGGAGGAAGAGAATGTCAAATGTGCTCCTGTGGGGGCAACGAACATCAGCAAGATGGACATTAAGTATCTAAGAGCCCCTAAGCCCACTCGCTCAGGATCACTAGCGGGTAGTGCGTCTGGGACTTCAGCCCCCTCGACATCTGGTGCAGGGGATCAGGAAGTGGACTCCCATGCTGGGCCAAGCCGTGCTGCCAGAGTGCCAGCTTCAGTAAAAGCCTTTGCCGAGGCAGTTAAGGAGGAACTTCTCTTTAGACTGCCTGAATCCTTGGTAGGCCCTCTCCGTGCTGAGTGTGACAATGGCTTCCAGCGGCAAGGGGAGCGCATTCAGAGGCTCGAAGATAGGGTAGGCCAGCTTGAAAACCACATTGCCAGGGTGGACGCAAAACTTGACCTCATTCTCCAGCACCTACAAATTCCCCAACCATCACAAGGTAACCTTCCACCACCTCCTCCTCCCCAAAATCCTCCTCCTCCTCCTCCCTCAGGTCACCCTCAACTTCCCCCTCCTCCTCCACCTAACACTCAACCACCACAGCCACCTCCACAAAATGACCATCAATCCCCTCCATCACCAAACAATGCTCACCAATCCCAACCTTCACCCAACCATGAACACCAAACCCAAGACACACACCAACAATCTCCTAGTCAATCACCCCTTCACTCCAACAACTCCCCATCTCCACAAAACTCCCCATCTACACCTCCCTCATCCACTCGCACACCAACCAACCCCTTAGCCGAACACCTTGGATTTCAAACTGCCATTCACCCCCTTAGCCATATCTATCTACGAGATTACCCTCGCCTTCAGCAAATCCCTGAGGATCCTCACGTACCCTTTACCCCATTTACCCCATACTCTTCCACTACCTTCCCTGAATATTCCTCCACCTACCCATTCGAAGGTCTATTCGTAGATCCTTCCTGGTTCCCCAACCAACCCACATCCCCAGAATATACCTTACCTGCCTCTTCCCCAGAATCCTCACCCCAAACTCCACTTAACCCTGAACCTCTACCCTCCTCTTCATCTACTCCATCCCTGGCACTCGCCCTTGTTGATGATGACAAAAGGGGGAGAAATGTGATGACCTCTCTTCGCCTCTCCATGAACACAAGGGATGTGCTCAGCCAGCCATCCCTCTGGCTTGATGAAGACATCATGGCTGCCCTTCGCCGCGCCATGGAATCCCAAAGGCTGAGTGGTGCTGAAAGCCTAATAAGAGGAGAAGCCATAAGATTCATGGAGCAGCAGAGGACGGCTGAGCAAGGATCACAATTGGAGATGGTTGTCTTTGAGCCAAATGAACAAACTTCACAGCCTGAGTCATCTTCATCAGAACCTCCTCCAACTAAGATAAGTAGAAAGGATATTGAGGAGATAATGATGAAGTGGGGACTGAAGAAGATCAATCACCCTCCTATTGTGATAGCCAAGCCTATCCCCTCATCCACTGGGCAAGAGTCTGAGATCCCCTCGTCTGAGCAATCATCTGCCCCTCCTCCCTCATCTGAGCCAGCAGTCACCTTCAGTGAGTCTAGAAAGAAGGCCGTTGCCAAAAAGCGTACCAGGAAAATTATTGCCTCCACTGAACCTGCTGAGAGTGAGGAAGAGACTCCATCTGACCAACCTGAGCAAGAGACCTCATCTGCTCAAGTTGAACCTGAAACCCCAGTAGTTCAAGCAATTCCTATTCTAAAGGAGGTCAAGTTGGAAATTGAAGACATGACTCCTGAGGAATATGAAAAGTATGGGTTCACGGACAAACTCTCCTTCGGTCAGATGGCCTGCCTCGATGCTGACAGAGCAATTGCCATGCCTACTCCTCCGATTAGCAAGAGCAAAGGGAAGAGTAAGGGAAAAGGGAAAAGGAAAGCCCAGGAAGTTGAAGAGGATCCCAACTTCCCTGTATGGAACGTAAAGATTCGGGCTGTTCACTATCCCAATGGAGAGGTCGCCTACTTCGATGATGCTACAGGGTTCCCTGGGTATGAAGAAGTAGAGAACATGAAAAGAGCATTCGAGGAGTCTATCAAATCAGAAAGACTCAGACGAGAGAGGGATGAAGAAGAGCTTCAGCGAGTAATTGCCCAGATAGACCAGAATGTGCATGAGGCTGAGATCGCCAACCTTCAGAAAGAGAGTGAAGAGAGACAGAAGGAGAGGGAGAGGAAAAAGAGACACAGACTATGAACACCCTCATTCCAATTTTTTTTAACTTAGAGAATTTTTCTTTGTTTTCATACATCTCTCATTCTTGCTTAGTGTAGATTACCTGTATATGTTTTACTTGTATACTCTAACATATAATCTCTTTTTATCAATAATATTTGTCCAAGTTACTTGTTCTTATCTATTGCTTTTGGTTTCTTGCTAACCCTTTCATATGGACTTAATCGATAAATAGTTAAATACTGAGTTTGTCATCATCAAAAAGGGGGAGAATGTTAGAATCTTAAGTTTTGATGAAGACTAAAATATGAAAGAACTTAGAAAGCAATAGGTGAACATAGAATCCTAAGTAAAAGTACAACCGGATGTGGACTTACTTCCGGATAGATTAGGTCTAGCGCTCGCCGATAAATGTCTCATCCCCCAGCGGCAGCAAGAAATTCACTTAGGAATTAACTTAGTCCATGAGCACTAGATATACAAAATCCTAAGACTAAGTTAAGATTCAACCGGAAGTGAATTTGCTTCCTGTTAGACTTAGACTGGCGCTGGCTGTTGGAATAGATATCCCTAAGCGTCAGTGAAAATGAGCAACGTCCAGTAGAAGTGCTTCCGATAGCTTAGTGACTAGCGCTGGCTGTTGGATTGAATAGACACTGAGCGAGAGTGAGTAATAGTGAACAAAATCCTTCATCCAGTGGATTCACTTCCGGATGTAGAAGTGCTTCCTGATGCAAGGAAGACCTCTTAGACTAAGAACACTCCCACTGCATGTGACTATATGTTTATACTGTTAGACTAACACTCAGTGCAGCACACTCAGTAGAATTACTTCCGGATGAGAATCTGCTTCGCAAGCAATCAGAATGTCAGAAGTTGCAGTGTCAGAATGCTTTTGTCAGAGCAGAGGTGTCAGGACTACTTTTCAGAGATAAAGCAAGTCAACCCTGCTATGCATTGATGAAGCATTAATTGGGCAAACGGTAACATGGGAAAAACGACCATATTCAAACGGCTAACCCACCTACCAAGAGTCAGAATAGTTGAAGACTATATAAAGGAGCTCAACCTCATTTATGAGGCTAAGAATGATCTTTGAATACTCTTGAAAGAAGTTAGAGCGAGAAACTAAGAACATCTTCAAGCATTCAAAGCTGCCCAGAAAAGTAAAGAGCATTTAACACATCGAGTGATCATTCCCATCTACATATTCTGTACTCTTTGTTGTTAAGTCTCTTTCTGTTATAAGAGCATTGATTGTACTTAAGTGTGTAACACTATCTGTTCTTTAAGAGAACTTAGTTAGAAAAATCCTTTAGTTGTAAAGGTTGAACCCTTGCTAGGTGTAAGGGGGAGCTAGTAGAAAGGTTACAAGTGAGCCTTGTGTAAAACTTGTAGTTGTAAGGTTGCAAGTGATCCCGTCCAAAACTTGCGGTTGTAAGGTTTCAGGTGAACCCGATTTAAAACCTGAGATAGTGGAACTCGGCCTGGGTGGTTGAGAACTGGACGTAGGTCAGGAAGACCGAACCAGTATAAATCTTGTGTTGGCTTTATTTGAGCATTTATTTTTGTAGCACAATTCACCCCCCCCTCTTGTGCATCCATTACTTTCAGTAACCTATTGCTTTCCTCTTAGTCCTAATAATACTACCCTTTGACTTTACTTAATTATAATGCTAAATAAGAATTCTATTGTTTCACTAGCCTATTATCAATCACAAGTATTCACATAATTCAATCACAATTCAAAAGAGTATAAGAACAGCCCCTTTAAGTCTTTAATTTGATGTATGAATATACAACCAACATATTTAATAAAAGTCAAATTGAAAGGCAACAAGTTAAGTCCAGCCCAAGCATATAATCGAAAATCATCCCCAATTTCAGCTTGTAACATTCCCTATATACATGTGTCTAAAGGAACTTAATTCACTTCATTTAATTATTTTAAGCATATGGATATGATCAAAAATAGCACAAGATGGAAAAGAAAAGAAAGAATTAGCAATCAGCGATATATGTTATATATATCAATCCAAACAACATTTTACACAACACCTAAACTCTACAATTCATTTCACACGTTTATCCTCCAAATTACCTTAATTGTAATCAACCCTCCTAAGTTTTGTTTAACATTACATAAACCAAACATACATATCTAAACATTGTTCATTTCAAAGTTGAAAATGATTTAAACCAGTAGCAGAATCCAAAATTCAGTCATAGCCCGTAAGAACCCAAACAAAGCTTCACATGCACACACACAAATCACCATACAATAATTTACAAATTATGCAAACATCACTCAATTCACCATATATTAGTTCAGCCATTCTCAAAATTTGGAACAGAATTTCCCAAACCAACATGCCACATCTAAACATATATAATCTCAATGATCAACTCAACAAGATTCAACTTGCAAGCACTAAACATCATAACACAACTTCACAATTCACACACACATGCATTACAATTCATGTAATTTCTTCATTTCCCAATGATAATTAAAAAAAACAGAGAAGAATAATCTTGGTACAAAAATTAGTGAGCTAACATAATTTATTTTCTCTATGAAGCATTTTAACAAACACCTTGCCTACATGATATATACACATTAGTTATTAGAGTACCCTTCATCAACACTCTAACCTATGCACCATTTCAGCAGCACCCATTATTAAAACACACATGCATGACCATTTAAGTTCATTTTCATATGCGAAAATTGAAAATTTCAGTTTAGTTAATATAGATTCAAGAACCAAAAATCTAAAAACTAACATGCAACACTCTAGCATACATTATCTCACTACTTAAATCATAACACAACTAAAACCACACCCACAAGAACTATTATTTTGTTTCTTCCCAAACCCATTCAGCCTTAACATTCTTAGTTGCAGAAAATTTACATGAAAGGATCAAACATTCGCATAAACAATCACACCTAGAAGATGAATCCGAAAAATAAGGAGAAAAATGAATAGAAATCTCAAAACTTTTAGAGAATCATCATGCATGAAGAAAACCCAAATTATTTCCCTTAAATCCCTCACCTCCAACTTGTTTCTCTCACCAAACTAAGAAAAAATTATATGGGAATGTGAGGAATTTTTACCTGAGTCTAAATCACCACTTGCATGTGAGATTGAATCAAGATTTCGCCCAATTTTTGACCAAGGAAGTGCTGGAAGTGAAGAGAGAACAGTGGGGAAAGAAAGAGAGGGAAAAAAAACGATGCAGAGAAGCTTTTTGAGAGGGGCAATAAGGCATATGGTGTGTATATATATGATTAAGTAAAAGAGGGGGTATATGTGTCATTCTATAATACCAACCTTAAATACTAATAATAATACCCTCAAAATTTATTTTCTTTCATTACTCCTATATTCCATAATTAATTTATATACCCAATTTCTAAAATTCCTAATTTATAATTATAATCCTCATTTAAATTTTTGGGGTGTTACAGGTTTCAACCGCCAAAATGCATATTATTAAACACGCCGAAATGAGGATGTTTTTTTGTAGTGTGATATCTTGATTGAGAGAGAAGAGAACTTCACTTCAACATCTCCTATCATTTTCTTCAGCGAGAAATAACAGGAGAGAGGCGAGATCCATAATAGAGCAAGGAAGATAGAGATAAATTTGGGGCTTGAGGAAGGAAAATGATTTAAGAATTTCAAGATACCTTTGTGTTTTCCTCTCCTTACTTCTCATTTCCCATTATTTTCTCTTGTCTACCTCTTGACTCTGGTGTTAATTTTAGTTATGAGTAGTTAGTTAATTTCTCTAGATTTATTTTGAAGCTTACATGGATTGATACATAAACTACATTCCATTTTATTAATTAATTATATTATTTTGTGGATTTAATTTGAGCTTTATTTTCTCTCCATTCTGTTTTATTAATTAATTATATTATTTTGTGGATTTAATTTGAACTCTATTTTCTCTAGGTGGATGACCAACATTTAATTTGTTAACTTAATTAATGGAGTGAGAGAAAACATTAATTAGGAAAAGAACATTTAATTTGACCTTTATTTTTAAGTGCTGGACATCATTTAGCTTGTTAGCTTAATTACTGGCTTAAGAATGCATTGGTTAGGTAACAAACTTTGTTAGATCCAAACTTGTCTTTCAATTTTATTTTAAAATTGGGAGTTTGTTAGTGAGATAGAAATATAAACTAAACAAGTGTTGTGAAATTGAAGTGATTTGTTTAAAAACACTAATTAGAAATTGTATGTAGTAAGAGATTATGCATATTAATTTCAATTACGATTTGAATAGGCTTGAGAGAACTCTTTGAATACAAGAGACTTCATATAACAACATAATAGAAATTAATTAGAAAGGGAAAATTGGGTCTGATGAAATACAAGTGGATAAATAGGTCTAGATTTTTTCCCATTGTGTTTATTAAATTTTAAAAGGGCATGGACTCTATTTTGCCCTTCAAGTAATCACCATGGACCACTGGGCACCCTAAACTAACAACGGGTACAATTTTACCCTTAAAGTAACTAAAGTGGTCCAATTTTACCCTCTGACGAATGTAATGTTTACACGTGGATTGTAATGTTGACACGTGGACGACACGTGTCAACGTTACATTCGCCAGAGGGTAAATTTGGACCACTTTAGTCACTTCAAGGGTAAAATTGTAACCGTTGTTAGTTTAGGGTGCCTAGTGGTCTAGGGTGGTTAATTACTTGAAGGGAAAAATAAGACCATTGCCCATTTTAAAAAGATCTTTTCTTACTTTTATTGCAATTTTGTAAACATTAGACAAATCACTTGATTTTAACCCAAAGATAATTTAGATTATAATGTGTTCAACGAATTTGCTTATAACCTAGTGCTAGTGGAACAACATTTTATTTAGCACTTTACTATTAAACTTGACCCATATACTTGCAGTGACATTTTTGTGAACACTTAGAAAAGAATACAAGATATGTATGATGAAGTATTGACTAATGTTATAGAATGCCAAGAGATGAAACAAAATACTTTCCTATAAAGGTTGGGCTACATCATGGATCATCTTTAATTCCATATATATTTGACTTAGTGGTACATGCTTTAACCGAAAGTACGAAAGAGGAGGTACCTACGTGCATGCTTTTTGTTGATGATCTAGTACCTTTGGTGGAATCAAGAGAAGAGATTAATGCTAAATTAGAGATATGGAGAAATACTTTAAATCAAAGGGTTTTCGTCTAAATAGGAGTAAGACAAAATATATAATTTGTAAATAGACATCTTAGAGGCGATTTGATCTTAAACTGGAGATCAAATAATTTCTTAAGTGATGATGTTTAAATGCTTATGATCTCTCGTAGGACAAGATGATGGAATTGATGATGATGTCAATTTTAAAAATCAAATTGGGTGGTGTAAGTGAAGCAAAATAATTGAAATTCTTTGTGATAAAAAAGTACCCGTATAATGTAAAATGAAACTTTTATCGCGTTACATTTTGACCAGCAATATTTTATAGTAGTTAATGTTGGGCAATGAAGGGTGCCGCCTGCACTGGAAATTTTACTGGCTAGATATATTTATTTGAGATATAGTTGACATTTTGCAGCCTCCTAGCCGTTTAATTAAACAAGTCAAGATAAAGGCGTATACCCTTATCAAAAAACGTAACCAAACGAGGTCAATCCATAATGACACCATCAGGTCTCTCCTTCACAGTAAATCGGCGTCAGTCAGAGCTGGTCTTCACCCCCATATTGAATATGTTTATTCCTATTTTATTTAATAATATTATGTGTGTAAGCGGCTGCCAATCAAGAAAAAAAAAGTCAATCAAATCAAATCAAACAACCACAACAATAATATTCTAAAACGTTTTTTCTTTTTGGCATATATGTGTGTGTGTTATAAAAATTTTAACAAATGTTAAATTTTAAAATATCCCCAAAAAATATGTTAAATTAATATCTTATTGAATCTTAATAAAATATCTTAAATTTTTTTAAATGATAACTCCTCAAATACAACAAAATATTTCTAAAAATCTACTGGGTTCATCAAGTGGTTATAACTGAATTTATCCCCTAAACCTTTACAAAATAAAGAAGAATATGAAACTAGTGGGATAATGAATATGTAGGTGTTATAAAAAATTAGATGAAACTACTCAAACTCGAAGACCCTTTAATTTCTCAACCTCAAAACATATTAAAATTCATAGTGGCTTCCGTAATACTAAATCAAAATAAAAAAAAAAAGCATAACTAAGAACTAAGAAATGAATAAATTTTCTGTGTCATATTTTACGGAGTGAACCAAATTTTGATAGTTCATGCTTTTATTTTATTATTAAATCATTCTTTAATATAAAATTTTAAGTGCCAACCAAATTATTAAATGTTTATCATTATTGGAGAAAGCGACTTATATTGTGCTGGGGCATATGCAGTGTTGGACAAAGTTGGCAATAGGGAGTATTATATGCATACATATACGTATATAACTAAGCTTCCAAGCTGTGCAGATCTAACTTGTACTTTTTTATTTCCATACGCGCTTTTTTATATAATTTTGTGTTCAAAATAAAAAAATATACATAGTTGACTACTCTTATTAAAAAAATCCTCCATTCTCTTAGTTGAGTACTCTTATTTATTTCTCAGTTGCGTGGCCCAACATATACATAGTTGACATTTACAACCTATAAAGGCTTATACCCTTTATCAAAAAACCAACGAGGCCACATCATTCCAAAATGGCACCATCATGTCTATCGTTCAAGGTACATCGGCGTAAGCCAGAACTAGTTGCTCCGGCAAAGATGACACCACATGAGGTGAAACTTTTGTCGGACATCGACGACCAAGGGAGCCATTAGGATCCAAATTCCTTGGATACAATTCTATGCTGGAAATCCTTCAATGAGAGGAAAAGATGCAGTTGAGATTATAAGAAAAGCTTTGGCCGAGACTCTTGTCTTTTACTATCCTTATGCCGGCCGCCTCCGGGAAGGGCCTAACTGAAAGCTCATGGTTGATTGTACTGCGATGGCGTAATTTTCATCGAGGCTGATGCTGATGTCACCTTGGATGAATTTGGTGAACTCCATCCTCCTTTTCCTTGCTTTGAAGAGCTTCTTTATGATGTCCCAGGAACTTCAGATCTTCTAAATACTCCACTTCTTCTCATTCAGGTTTATTTCTTCTTATAATTTTATAAGTCAAGCGTTTTGAAAAAAACATCATAAAACATAAGAAAAATAAAATTTAGAATGTCTTAAATTTCACCATTTATACAAATAACATATCAGAGATAGAAAAACAATGTATAGTAATATGTATTTGACCACAATTATAGCTCTTGATAAGTTCGCAGCCTTTTTTAGAACAAAACTTGTTGGTGCATGACCAAAATGTCATTTTTGAAATGGAATAAAATACACATATTTAACCACACACACACACATATATATATACAAGAAACTTGTTCACTTTGACACAAAATATGTGTATTTCCGACCGAATCAAGATATAGGTGAAATATGTTTGATCAAACTTTCAAGAATATTTATTTGAATATTATAACATATTTTCTTTTTTTAAATACCACTAGGTAATTCAGTGCTTATTGGGAACCGATAAATCGGTACTCGAAGGGTACGAGTACTGCTCACATAGGCTGAGTTGTCCCCTCTCCCAATAAGATTCCACTTGACAACATTCTGCAATACTATAATTGTGTTGTTTTTCAATATTACTGCTATTTCAAACCATAATATTCAGGGAGAATATCATATAATTTGTTTAAAAAAAAGCTTAAAAATTTATTGAATTTCCAAGATAAGCTTATAAAGACATAATAATTATGTTTTCTTTAATTGTTTAAATTGAATTTCCAAATTCAATTCAATGTATGATACATTTTGTTCCAGTTTTTTTGTTCAAATAAGCATTAACACAACTCCCAAATTTATAGGTAACCCGATTGAAGTGTGAAGGTTTTATTTTTGCTCTTCGCTTAAATCATACCATGAGTGATGCAGTTGGTCTGGTTCAATTTTTGAGTGCGTTAGGAGAAATAGCTCGTGGTGCACATCAGGAGCTTCTAAATGCTAGAGACCCACCATGTGCAACATGGCCTCATGATTATGAAGAATTCTTTGAATATGATAGCAAAGAAACTTCAATCCCCATCATGGACAACTTGGTTTCTCGTTCTTTCTTCTTTGGACCAAACAAAATTTCTTCAATTCGCTCTCAAATACCTCATCACCTCCTTGAATCTTGTTCTAACTTTGAAATCATCACTGCATTCTTATGGCGGAGTAGAACAATGGCTATTCAATCTAATGATGATGATAAGGTTCGTTTAGGATATCCAGTGACTGTTCGCTCCAAATTCAATCCTCCTTTGCCGAAAGGTTATAATGGCAATGCCATTGCCTTACCGATGGCCATGGCCAATGCTGGGGAATTACGAAGGAGCCCATTACATTATGCTTTGGAGTTAGTGAAGAAAATGAAATGTGAAGTGACTGAAGAAGAGTACATGCGCTCTTTTGCAGATTTCATGACAATTAAGGGACGGCCTTGTTTCAAGATAGGGTCGTATGGGGTGTCAGATATAACACGAATGGGATTCGGTTACGTTGATTTTGGGTGGGGAAAGGCTTTGTTTGGTGGTCCGATTAATGCAAACCCCTTCTCAAGCTTTTACATACCTTACAAGAATAAGCAAGGGCAAGAAGTTATAGTAATACCATTTTGTTTACCTTGTGAAGCCATGGAGAGATTTGTAAATGAGCTAGACAGAATGCTCAAAACAAGATTGATTACTTCATCATTATAAGTGGTTCTTGTTTAATCGCGTGACTTGATGAGCTCCTGTCCTTTTCCATTCTTCCTTCCCCACCTCTCACTCCTCTTTTTCAAGAATAAGCCCCATTCCCTAAGGGGCATGTCTGGTTCTGTTGTTGCATGTTGGGGTCACTCTTCAAAATTTCAATTCAAGGCAAGTAAATGGTTAAAATATCGGATCGAAGTCCTTCTCTAAAGAGCCGATGCGTAATTTATTATCTAGTAGTAGCATATATGTAAAAATGAAGACATTGTATTTGGTTTTCTTTGTCTCAAAAGTTTGTTTGAAATGTTCAAAAGTCCTAATGGCTTGTTTTCATATTTTTCAACGAAAAGTGAGATGATAGATGAAAAATTTGTAAAGTACTCCCTCCATTCTTAAATATAAGAGTTTGTTGATGTTTTTTTGGAGAATCCTAATAAAGCTAATTAAGGTAATGAAAATTGATTTTCCTAAATTTTTATTGGGTAATGGACCTAATCTGTCCTCCAAGTAACCACCCAGGAGCACTGGGCACCCTAAACTAACAATAAGCCCGTATTTGCACTCAAAGTAACCAAAGTGTTTAAAAAATACCCCCAGTGGACGGTCAGTCACGTTTGATCGTTAATTTGCTTATGTGGCCGCCACGCGGGTTAAATTTTTGCCACCCGTTGCCACGTATGATATATTCATGTGGGCCCACATATAATAAAAAACAATTACCTCTCTCCCTCTTCATCACTTCCAAACACACCCCAACCTCCACAGCCCCGCCACCCCCTTCACCTCCACAGCCCCGCCACCACCCCCTTGCACCTCCACAGCCTCGAAACCACTTCACAGCCCCTTCGTCGCTGCCAACGGCTTCACCAACAACACCAACATCGGAGTTGTGGAGAGGCTTCTCCCTCCATGTTTTCTCCACCGTGAAAGCTTTCAGATCACTCAAAATACTCGCAACCACTCTCTCTCCTTCCTCTTCTTCTCCACACACCAAAAATCTCTCCCTTTCAAGCCTTCATTTTTGTGCAGACTTTACTCTGCTGAACCACAACAAGAGGATTTAACACAAACAAGAAGCTACCCAGATTCTGAAAATGACTCAGATTCAGTTTTTGATAGTTCCCATTACGAAAGTTTCATTCTTTTGCACTCTAGTGGTTGACCCAACAACAAGAAGCCATGTGGGATCATAAGTAAAGGGCTAAAGCTGATGAATTGAGGTTTCTAAAACCACTACCCGTTGGGGGGAGGGGGCTGTGGAGGAGAAGGGGATGGCGGGGCTGTGGAGGTGAAGGGGGCGGGGGCTGTGGAGGTTGGGGTGTGTTTGGAAGTGATGAAGAGGGAGGGAGGTAATTGTTTTTTATTATATGTGGGCCCCACATGAATATATCATACGTGGCAACGGGTGGCAAAAATTTAACCCGCGTGGCGGCCAAATAAGCAGATTAACGGTCAAACGTGATTGACCGTCCACTGGGGGTATTTTTTAAACACTTTGGTTACTTTGAATGAAAATACGGGTCTCTTGTTAGTTTAGGGTGTCCAGTGCTCTTGGATGGTTACTTAGAGGGCGGATTAGGTCCATTACCCATTTTTATTTGAAATAGTTTATTTCACTTATAAGTTAACATGTGATCTATTAATATACAAAATATGTTATGATTAAGTGATACATTTCGCTTTCTTAGGATTCTCTAAAAAAGTCAACTAGCAAGTCTTATATTAAAAAAACAGAGGGAGCAGTAAATAGACCTCAATGCAACAATCAATATAATATTCCAGAAATATTAGACCTAGACCTAGAATATAGCATAATCAACTAAAAAAATGGGAGTAAATTACCCTAACGAAGCTCCCAAATCAAACTCTCTAACCATTGTTCTTGGAAAAAAGAAGATTTTCATAACAGTAAGAATAAGATAGAGGGAGTCACATATTGCTAATAAGGAGTTCGGAAATTAATGGATTTTGATGAGAAATTGGAGTTGAAGATGAGAGCTGGTAGAGAGATATTATTGGCTACCAAAATATGAGAAATTAACCTAGGAATTCATGCAGATAGATGGTAGCTAGAGAAAGATTGTAACATATTGTTACTAAATCCCTAATTAACCTGTGACATCTCTTTTAGTTCAATAATATCTTTACTAACTATGATAGAAAAAGGGATTTCAATAATATCAAAATCTCTATCATAGTTAGAAAAAGAATATCCTAATGATTAAAATATTATCCATGATAGAAAAGAATAAACTAATACATCACAGCTGCTATCATGGATAATTTATTGCTAACCATGTTAGAAAGGATTTGTCTAACATGGTTAATAAACAAAACTAGTTGATATTAAACAATAAATAGATATATACATGCGGAAACGAATGCAGGCCTATACAAATTGGCAATATACACAACTAACTTATCTAAATAACCTTTGAAACCTAATTCCCTTTCCTGATGCTTGCGCTTGTGCATGAATACCTGCAAAAATGTCAGTAATCGTGGGATGAGACAATTTGTCCCAGTAATCACCGCTTAACTCACTATAACAGTGAGATGTGCAGTAGCGAGGGCGTCTAAAGGGTACCACAGTTTTAAAAACAATAGTAATATATATATATATATATATATATATATATATATATATATATATATATATCCAGATCTTCTTTCATTCCTTACTCAAGTCCAACAATCACCGTCAAACCAAATCAATTCACATCTCCATACTCCAATCAACTAATACTACCACAACAACTCTCACACTCACCTAGAGATGCATTGTGCCACCACGGTGCATTCAAGCATCTATTCTTCACTATATGATTTGACACTGTGTCCCTCTCCATAATGAGGGGACAATTTCCCTCTCTGGCAATCTCCAGAGGGGGACCCCAATTCTGTTTCCATTACAGAACGGGAACGGTTGGACTCTTCAATGCCAAACAACCGTAGGGGCGGTTGGGCTCTTCAATGCCAAAACAACCGTAGGTCACTTCTCTCAATAAGTCGACCTATGATCCCCGATCTACTCAATCCGAAAAGGATCATTAGTACAAATAACTGTCGATTGGCCAATCGACAGTTATCATCGCGCGATGGTACATATGTATATCAGTGTCATGCAACGCTCACAATATCCATCCCTATCCATCCATTTCAATCTCAAACTCCACATCTAATTCCTATCCCCATAACCTCTCAAAGTTACAGTCAGAACTATTCCAGCATATGTATCACATAGTCCCACAACAATAATCCAAAATACCTCTCCATATCCCTGTCAAAATAACAAGATTCCAACACATATACGCTCACATACACAGATTATCAATTCCACCAACCAGGATACTACATATAGTAATCAAATTCTTTATACGAAAATAATCGTGTTTGAAAGGCACCCGATAGCCTGTTTTGTATAAAAATAGTTTCCAAAGACAATATGTATATGGAGGGTGAAAAGGGATTTTGAAAATCCCAGCTAACGTCACCCTCAATGTTATAGCAAGGTTAAGTGTGATTATCTGTCGCCCTTTAGCAATCCACTGCCTTTTTCTTTTACTTTACCATACCTTGAGGAAACTATGCAAATCACCTCCTTTCCTATTATCACACCATGTAATAATAGTAAGTTAATAATTATTTTAAGTCATAAATTAGCTAACGTCTCTCTCTCGTTCGTATTACTACCCATTTTCCCTTTTCTTAAATCAAATACTTTAACCAATTTAAATCGTGAATCACATGAATCAAATATAAACACACCATCACAATTACACATTCCATTTCTGAATTCAAGTAGTTTAAGCTACTCCAATCATTTCCCCCATGAATTCCGTCACACATAGAGAAAGAAAGAACCTCATGTTGTAGCAATCACATCAACAACTAAGTATACTTCCTTACAACAAAACATTCTATACACATACTTTAACCTTTTTGCACCCACCAAGTCATTCCACTTTAGGAATCAAATAACAATAGCAATGATCACCAACCATAAAGTAGAAGAGAAACAATAAATCTAGGAACTCACCTATATAGTTAAAGTCATTCATGCTTACTTGCATACCACACTTTAATTAACAATTTAAATTACTCTCATTTAATCAGCCATTCAAATAACATATTAATTACAATTTGAAGCACTCTTATTTCAATTCCTGAACATCAATTCCACTCATTAACTCCTTTTGCCATTTGGTTATTTATGAAACAAGGAACATACATGCAAACATATAGCAGCCACACTCTCCAAACAATTAAAATTTCTAGATTAAACTCCCTCAAATCAGATTTACAATTTAAGTGATAAAACAAGGTTCAAGTTAAAGAAAAACTATAACAATTAGAGCATAAATCCCATCAAAAAGGGTACAACACCATTCAGTCATACTATGGTGCAAAATAGAATATAGACACAAAATTAATAACTTAACACATTCATCCGTCAAGATCAGTTTGAATCAACATTCAAACTTCATTACCAACTTAACAACCTCAAACCACAATTTATACACCACTACACTTACATGTAAATCTCAATCAACGTAGAAAACAACATGAGAAACTCGTGGAGATGGCAGAATCAAAGAGGCACAATTGAGGATTCCATTACTTCAACAAATTTCCAAGACTTAAGGTTTTATCCAATTTCTCAAAACTTCAAATCAATGTATGAGTTTCACTAAAACCAATTTAGTAAGCCCTAAAGCTTCAAATCCGTAACCCAATTCATTAATCTTCCAATAAATTCATCTTATACTTGAATAATGACTTAAATTGCAAATATGAACACTCCCCACCACAATAATCAATTCGGTCAAAACAAACTGAGAAGCGAGAGAATCAACATGCTTGAGTCTCAACTTTCTCAATACTCATACACCAAACACACAAAACAAGAACAAAGCAGAGGCATACGAAATCAACTTCAAAACCCATTATATACAAATTAAGCAAAAACCAGAAACTTTAAGCAAAGAAAATATATAATCTAGTTTAATCGGTTCGTCAACATCAAACACCACAAACTAAAGATCAATCACTCTCTTAGTTTTCCAAACCCAAAATCCTAAAACACATTTGGACCCTCACAGCCTCACACGACATCAAAGGGAAAAGGGCATGAAATGGGAAAATGAAATTTACCTAAGCTTAAGTGGGGAGTTGCAGATTTGAGCGGCGGTTATCTTCGTCGGTTTTTCTTATCGGAAAACGCCACAGAAACCGAGAAACAAAGAAGAAATCAAAGAAAAACATATATGAGAAATCAAACTTCAAAGAACTTAGCTCGAACACCACAAAGGCCGAAACTTTACCTCTTTCTCACCATCATACTCCAACGAACTTGCCACTGCTTCGCCGGAAACGCTGAACACGACGAAGACAAAGGAAACTGAAGATGAGGAGTGAAGACCGCGAGGAGAAAGGAAGAATAAAGAAGAGCCACGCGATTTCGAGGATACTTGCACTCGCGCCGTCCACCGCGAACCGTCGCCGCCACAGCCGTTGTGGTCTTGCCGGGAAAGAAGAAAAGAGAAGTGTGAGGGATGAAGGAAGAGAACAAAGATGATATTTGGGAAGGGGAACCACTCACTGCTCCGCCGTCGGAGCTCGCCGTCGCCGGAGGAGAGGACACGGAGGAGAGTGAAGGATGGGAGAAGGATCGAAGGTTTTTTTTGGGAAGGAGGAGGGTCGGCGGGCGGGTCTTGAGGGGACGGAGGGGTCCGAATGAAGAAGGAGAAGGAAGGAGTTGGTATTTATATATATGTGTGTGTGAAAATTACCACTAAGTACCCTATCATTCATTCTGAATTATATTTTTAGCCCAAAAGTTTGTATATATTACTATATCTCCTTCTTTCCATCATAATATTATCTACTATCCCAAATACTTATTCATGAAAGTTTCTAACTCCAAATAATTATTTTAACTATATTTCCTTAAATTCCAAAAATTAAGATTTAATAACAATAAATCTCCATAAATTTCTCCCTAAAACTTAAATTTCCTAAATAACACCTCAATAATTTCCAATTAACCTTAATCAAAATTTGGGATGTTACAGAGATCTTTTGCAACCAAGAGCTAGAGAGAGATCTTTTGCAACCAAGAGTAGACATATTCAGGAAGATATTTTGTTTGATAAGTATAAGGAAATCGATGGCTTCGAGTATTAAGTCTTGGGCCTTCGCAGAGTCCGCTTAACACTTGGAATTGGAATTAGTAAAAAAAGTAAGAATATTAGTAAAAAAAATAAGAATAAATTGAAATTCAAATTAGTAAGAATATTAGTAAAAAAAATAAAAACGACTTAAAAAGAATTGGAATTAAGAAATTCAAATTAATTTTTTTTTAAATTGAAATAATTACTATGGTTTTGATAAAAACAATAAATGATAAGAAAAATATTTTTTATTGCAATCTGGAATTCCTTTTTTTTAATCTTCAATACTCAATCACTCAATCATTTATTTGTTTATTATTAATTTGAGAGTTGTCATCGGTGATTTGAATGTGTGAAGCTTGTTTGATGCAGGTGTACAAATATTTCCAAATCTTTCTTTAGGCTGGAATAATGTGAAGGATGTTGCAAACTCTCATATTCCAAGCATTTGAGATATCTTCTGCTAGCTAAAGGTATATGTTGGTTGAGATTTCTTTCACATTTTGAAGATTTTGAATGCACTGCAACCAACATTACAATCTAGAGAGGTATATATTACTCCCTTCGATTTGTAATTGTAAAATCCTAACTTTTTCAATTATATTGATAGCCCTCTAATCAATTTATAACCACTTTCTAATGTTAGAAGCCCAAAAATATGAATAAATTAAAACTTTTCTATTTCTAAAACTACATTAAAAGAATTTCCAACATAAACTTGGGCTTCTAAACAATTTATGAAATTATAATTGTTTATTGAAAGTTGCAGCGGATTTTAAATTCATTAAATAGCTAAATTAGTAGCCACTACTTAATTTTATTTTATACACCTGTACTATCTAATGTAACTAAATACTTAACATATTCAAGTATAACTATTACAATTTTATATAAATATAATTCGGCTATCGCAGGTGATAGCTTATACCTATATACATCATAAGTTATGAACTTGTATAGAATATATACAACAACTAACATATACAAATATATATCACTATTGAGCTTCGGGCCTAACAAGCATCCCTCCTACCTTCCACTAGAGCTTCCCACAGAATCTACTTCTCCCTGCTTATCTGTAAAAACATTTTGAAAAACAGTGAGATTCAAAGAATCCCAATAACAGTTTATTTCAATAGTTTACCTTTAAATCATGATAATATTCTCCTCTTTCCAACCTCTTGTTGGAACCTGCCTCTTTCCAATCTCTTATTGGAACTTGCCTCACTATACCAACCACCATTAACGATATATTCGTCAAATGATGGAGGTATTCTGTACCTGCAGGGTTTCTGTAAATGTTTGGCATAGGGGGAGCGACCCACCTGATGCCTAGAGTACTCTACTTTCTTATTTATCTATCTGAGATAAATATCCTTCCTCTTCTTAGGATCAACATTATCATGTTTTTTTAAAATATTCATGCGCGCTTATAACTATTGAATTAAACTGTTACTTGTCCTCCAACTATATTCTCTTCATTTCACTATGCTCCGAGTACTTGTCTCCTAGCTTCTCCTATTATTACATTAAGTAATAATGACTATAAATAATTATTCCATATAATAAGCAATGTTTCTCTCGTATCCTAAGTTGGATTCTACCCAACCCCTTGTCTATATTTCATATTTTATAAATCTATTTACAATCTTAGTCATTCCTCAACAATTAACTAATGTAATCAAAAGAAAACATCTTCAGCAATCATGAACAAAAAGGAGAAGAAATAAACATTTTTAAATCATCAAGAACTAAAGTCAAACAACAAGCCAAGAGTTTCCTAATCAAACAATCCAAACATATATAATTTCACTTCATAAATCCTAAACCAATTGAAACTTTAACTAATAATCACTTTCTTCCATACACACATGCACACTAATCTTATAAACACAATATTCTTCACCATTTCCTTTAGAAATCAGCATACACGTAGCACTAAATTTCATTACAATGAAGTTCTATTTCTCTTTGATTACATTTAGTTTTGTTTTATATAAGAAACATCAACACCATATTTATATAATGCAGCAAAGCAAATCATCTTCCAAAGTCACAAAGACACTTAAATCTCCTCACAAATACTTCTCAATTTCACAAACTTTCCTATCCTAAAGCCAATTCAGTTTTTGGTAGTAAAATGATGCAAAAATCCTAACTACACATATAACAATTTACTTCTAGCCACAAACATAATTCAACATCCCTATATTACACTTGCTTTCCTCTATTCATTCCTACATATTCTCAATTAAAACAGAAAGGTTGACAGCCAAATAAAGCTTCTCATGCAAGCACTTTAATTACCACATAACACTTTTTAACATGCACAACATACCTCCATCCTAATTACAATTTCAGCCATGATAGAAAAATTCAGAAACTTATAATTACTCATGTAACTTCAATAACCAACAATTCAACAACATAGCAGAAAATTCACAAGTAAAACATGAGATCTCACCATCACAACTACCTTAATATATTAATAACATGCATAGCTATCTATTTTAATACACACAAATCACCATAAACAACATCAAGAGTCATAATATCAACAAAATAATCAACATAAGGTTCATTTCACTTTCCCAAATCATATACCATGTAGAATCATACCCAAATGAAAGACAAACTATCACTACTTACTAAAAATTTCTTTTAGGCATTTTAACAAACACCTTATGTGCAATGATATTAAAACATTAATTTTTAACTTCCCAATTGTCAATACTCTTTCCCAACCATTTCAAAACATCATTCAAACAACTAAAATAATCAACCTCAAACACTCATATCAAAAATGTGTTTGACCATAGAAAAGGGAAAATACTAAAACTTGTAAATCAACAAAACTTTGATCAATCAAACATGCAATACCATATTAACATTAAAATGAACTCCTATAACAACAAATTGAAGGTTTCAAACCCCAAACACCCCTAAAGTCATCGGATTTGATATTCTAAAAATTAGGGTTTTTACACAAACTTCACAAAACACCTTAAATCTTCAAATTAACAACCAAAGTCTCTCTCTCAAACACTAAAATCGAAGTTTAGCTTCTTTCTAAAGCATTTATACAACCTAAAACTCAAACCCAACTCGGCCTCCCCTCTCTACTCGCGAAAAATGAAGGAAAAATGGTATAGAAATGGAGAGGAAGATCACCTGAAGCTAAATCTGGACTTGCATGTGAGATTGGGGCCAAAAGTTGTCATGAATGGACACTAGAAGAGGAAGACTTGAAAGAGAAATGAAGAGAGGAGGGGGAACACGTTTTTTTTTAGAGAAAGGGATGGAAATGACAATGAAAAGGATAAAGAGTAGTGACATAAAGTATTTGTGCAGGAATTACCATTTTACCCTTCTTTCTATATATTATTATTTACATTCTTACTTTAAATCCCTACCTTAAAACAATTTGTAAAATTATTCTACCCACCAACTTACATACTTTCTCCCACCATAATTTTATCTAAGCTCTAAACTATCTTTCATAAAATTTCTAATGAATAATTTAGTCTCTAACTATTATTTCTTTAATTTCTAACAAAAATAGGTATAGTAAATTATTAAAATATATTTATCCTCATTTAATTTTTCTAAATTGCTTTGTAATTCTCTAATGATATACTGAGACCTTAATTAATTATTTACTATCCCTAATTTGAAAATTGGGGTGTTACAGTAATAGAGTCCGAAATTTGAATGACTTTGGTCCAAAATATAAGAGCTCACTCACCTTACTTTATCTCTCCATTTAATGTGTTTTACTACTTTACACATGACTCTCTTTCATATTTATTAATGCTAATGTATTTCTCTCTCTTAATAATGTCATAATAAATATGAATGATATTGGAAAAAAAGAATTAAATGCAGGCAACCAACTAACTTTTATATGTTTACGAAAGAAGTTTGTTTTGATGACTGAACTCTTATATTATGAATTGGAGCGAGTAATTCAATCTGCATGAGTAGCTCTTATATTACGAATTGGAGGGAATAATTCAATCTCCATGAGCTATCTTATTTATAAGTCACTTATATCATGTTTCGCACATACCAAGGAAACATTGAATCTCATGAATGTTCAACTAAAATCCAACAAAATTCATATTCTTCTCATATTTAATATCCACAAAAATCACATGACAACAAAATCAACATATGATAAATAAGGGGCAAACACATACATTCAAATAGAAGTGACGTAGACCTGGCGGGTTGGCGTGAGTGGTTAGTACTCTCGTCCCTTAAGCAAGTGGTTGGGGGTTCGATCCCTATCTTTTGCGAATAGAGCACGTACACAGGCCAGTTGTCTACCCCTATATGGAATTTCAGAACAGTGAGGGATTAGTCTCACTTGACACGCGGGTGGGGATACATACCCTTGGGTAACCAAAAGGAAAATAGAAGTGACCCAGACACAGACCAAGAAAACCTTCTCTTTGTGTCATACAATAAAACTAATGTAAGAAAAGTTGTGGAGCTTTACGTATTTGACGGGCGCCTCCCTTATTTTCTTGGTTCTCGATCAATTTGATAGTGTGCGATTATGATCAGATCGAAAAGCAAATATCAGTGGCAAAACACCTTATTTGTTTCTTTTTTGTGTGGAACGTGTATATATGATGCTACCTTTAGGTCTTCATCCCCCTTATTGAAAATGTTTCTTCCTATTTTATTAGAGTTCACGACTTCCCCTGATCGCATAGGAGTTTAATAGTTTAATACTAGTAAGAAGAAGAACAATAATAGTAGTAATAATAATGTAAACAACTGTTTATTTATGTATTTGTATACTTAAAGCAAACTATTATTTTTTAATTTTACATGAAGACATTCATCTTCAAATCCCCAAATTATATACATCAATTTCATATCCAATAAAAATCTAAATCAAATCTTTTAATTTTGTCATCAATGATTCCCCAAATATGCTTAGAATATATAACAAATCTAATAAAAATAGCAGAGTCATGATCTACATCCATTAAATATTCTTAGATGAAACAAATATAAACTGTCCAGATGAATGAATTACATATGTTTAGCTCTCTCTGTACCAATTTTTTAAAAGTAGAAAGCGGTTTCGTTAATGACAACTTGCTTATTAATTAATTATGACCCGAAAACGGGGCTTGATTTTAAAAGAAATGAACTGGAAACCTTGATTAATTATTACTTGGTTTCAAAGAATCTTGATTTCTATCCAATCTTTTATTCCCCTGCACTAAGATTTTAATCTGGTCGTTCCTTATATTTATACATCCAGCCAAGTAAATCATTTCATAAGCCAAATTAATTACTAGTATGCATGTCACATGAGTTTATTATACGCATTTTATAATAATGATCTGCACGCCATATTATTCTATTGTTCAAGAACTGTCCTTTATTTTAATTTTGAAAAACAAAACTCACATGAAGCTAGTATTATTCTTGCCCATCCTTCTATATAAAACTATGTAGGCACATAGTCTCCAACTAACAACCAACAAAATACATTATAACTTAAGCTTTAGTTTCTATACAAATTCCATAATGTTGGCATTGGCACCATCAAGTCTTTCATTCAAAGTGCGTCGGTGTCAGCCGGAGTTGGTGGTTCCTGCGAAGGCCACGCCACATGAGGTGAAGCATTTGTCGGATATTGACACTCAAGGAAGCATTCAACATGTAGTTCCGGTGATACAGATCTATCGTGGAAATTTATCAATGAAAGGGAGAGATCTAGTTGATATCTTAAGAAAAGCTTTGGCTGAGACTCTTGTGTTCTACTATCCCTTCGCCGGCCGGTTCCGGCAAGGGCATAATGGGAATTTCATGGTGGAATGTACTGGAGAAGGCGTTGTTTTTGTTGAGGCTGATGCAGATGTTACTGTGGATGAATTTGGTGATATTTATCCTCCTATTCCTTCCTTTGTCGAGCTCATTTACATGGTCCCAGGAACTTCAGATCTTCTAAATGCTCCACTCCTCCAAATTCAGGTATGCTCATCAAGTTTTAACCTAGTCTATTAAATTTATGAAGTAAAGTCTACTTTCAGTGCATTACTGTTAACACTATTAGTATAAATGTGTGATAATGTATGGTTAACAGAAAATGAAAACGTAAATTATGGTGAGCGTGCAACTAAATGCAGATACTCGAAATTTGATCATTAAATATATTGTTTCCTTATATATTTTGAAAGTTGAGTCGTACTTTGATGTTCAAATGCTAGAACATACAGATGACATCTTTGTTAGAATTTCTTTATTAAAATTGCAAAGTAAAGATTATTACATATTGGTGCTTAATTATATTGCAAAGACGGCATTTAAATTTGCTGGATAATACTAATAATGTTAAGTTATTTTTATCAAGGGTGTAGTAGAAACACACTTTAAAATGAATGCAAGGGATCACATTAAAACATTATGTGAGGTAATAGGAAAGGCGTGTTTTAGGTTCTGTAACCTCTGTCAATTCACTATTCATACTATTCGCAAAATCTGAAAGTATGCCTTATCACTTTAATTCCCCAACATTTAATTATTACCTCGCCAAAAAAAAAAGATTTTAAATTTCAAATTTAGTTAGTTGTTTTGTTGAGATCAAAGAAAGACAAATTATAGACTATGTAATTTTATTTTATATGTAATACATAAATAGGTTATGAGATAATTTATTAGAGTAGTGAGTTAATTTTGAGGAAATAATAAACATCATAAAAGTAATTAATTTTAATATTAAATTTCTCAAACAGAAATCAACTTAATTTTATAATTAGAATAGTGTTTAGGATTTCTATGCACAATGTAAAAGTAAGTTATTGGGAGAGCCAGTCCATTTTTATAATCTTTAGACATTGAATAAATAAAAAATAAAAACTAGTTTCCAGCTGTTGGTTGGATAATATAGATGCACACAAAAGGATGCTGAACCTTCCTAGCGGTTGACCAAAAATGGAAGAGGGAGAAGAGCCAAGAGAGGAGAGGGCCGAGGGGGAGGGGGAATAAAATGGAGAGCTCAGGACATGCATACAAGTACAACTATTCTCTTTAATTAGTTTTAAATTTAATTATTGGAGGAAAGCTGACCTTATTATACTTTGAAAATTGGGAAAATCTCACACATAAGTGACAATAATATTTTAAAATCATTTTTACTAGTTGAGTGGAGACATTTACTATCAAAATCAACTTTCTAAGATTTTGAAATTCAATTGCCATTTATTTAGGATTTCTCTTGAAAATTCATGCTACTTAAACAATTAAACCGCGTTCCAAAAGCTAAGGCTCATTAATATATGGAGTCAAATTGATCCGATCTTATTAGAGTTATTTTATTCGATTGTATATGAGTAAGTTGACGATTTAGAACATGCATGAAAAAAAATTAGAAAATTCGTATCTCTGTGGCTAGCCATTAAATTATTTTAGCATATTACCTTTTGCTACGAAGTATGTTATTATTATATTTAAATATCATGCAAAATACTTACCCTAATTATAAGACATTTTCTAGAGAACATGGATTTCCAATATTATAAGCTAGTTGATGAAGTATTAATTAATTTTATACAATATCATTCATATTTAAAATCAATATAATAGAAAATGTAAAACAAATTAAAATATGAACTTTCGCAAATTTTATTTTAATATGGGTAAAATTGTAGCTTTATTTCACTTCCATATTTAATTGGCTTACTTCCATTAGAGTTTCCAATTTATATTTTAAAACTAAATTCGATTTATAATATTTAAAAACAAACATTAATAACTCTCAAAATCTACTATAGGTGACACGCCTCAAATGCGGTGGTTTCACCATCGCTATGTGTTTAAATCACACCATGTGCGATGGCATTGGTTTTGTTCAATTTATGACTGCGTTAGCCGAAATTGCTCGTGGTGCGCGTCAACCTTCAACTCTACCAGTCTGGCGAAGGGAGCTTCTAAACGCAAGGGACCCACCACGTGTAACATGCTATCATGGTGATTTTGAAGTTTGTAATGATGATAGATCTATACTCCTTATGCCAAATATGGTTTATCGTTCTTTCTTCTTTGGACCTAATGATGTTGATTCTATTCGATCTCAAATCCCTTATCATCTACGTGGAGCTTATTCTAAGTTTGATATTATAACTGCATTCTTATGGAGGTGTCGTACAATAGCACTACAATTTAATGATGATGACAAACTACGTATTACATATGCTGTGAATGCTCGTTCCAAATTCAACCCTCCTTTGCCGGATGGTTATTACGGTAATGTCCTCGCCATGCCAATGGCTGTCACCACTGCTGGGGAACTACTAAGGAAGCCATTGGAATATGCTTTAGAGTTAGTGAAGAAACTTAGAGGAGATGTGAATGAGGAGTACATGCACTCTTTGGCAGATTTCATGGTAATTAATGGAAGACCTACTATGAGTACAGATGGGTTGTTTCTTGTGTCAGATATGAGTCAAGTTGGATATGGCGATGTTGATTATGGATGGGGAAAGGCTGTGTTTGGTGGACCCCCAAGTGTAGGTAGAAGAGGAATATTTTATTTTACTTATAAGAATGCTCAAGGACAAGAAGGTTTGGCAGTACCTTTATGCTTGCCCGACGATGCCATGGAGAGATTTGTGAAGGAATTAGATAGAATGCTCAAACCAAGGCGAATCACTTCTTCTTTATGAGTAGATCCTCTCAAAGATGAGTCACTTGAAATAATTCAATAAGGCTTCAGTACATTTTGGTTATTTATTGAAATTTCATTTTAATCCTTTTTGTTACAAAATTTCATTGTAATTCATTATATATGGAAAGTAAACTTTTGTTAGAACGGCTATAATACTTTCACTAAATGAAAAGTGTCAACTCAACAATTTTAAATGGGGAATTTAAAATTAAATATTGGTAAAATATTCTTAAGTTAAAATCCTTTAGTGTTATTATTCTTATTTTAAAAATTTTCACTTTTATCCCCATTTAATCATAAATTAATCCTTTAGATTTTATGAGTCATCATTAACTGTTAAGTGAAACTAATTTTGTTGAAAGGACTAAATGTATACTTTTTAAAAATAAAGGAGTGGATTGAAATCTGATGTAAATATAATGGACCAAATACATACTTTAACAATTCAAAAAGTATTCGAATTTGAATATGTAAGTCCAGTGAGGTTTGAGCAGTGTCTCTTTAATATTTAGTGTTGTAATTTATTTATATTTATGTGGTTTTTAATTTTTAATTTTTTTTTTGCAAACTCGTAAGTTTTAAATCATCCACTATTGAGTTCTGACTTAAAAAACTTAATTAATTACGTAAAGAATACAAAAGAATTGTGTTTTTAGTCAATTGTTTTGTGATTCTATAGTGTGTCAAAAAGAAAATAAAGTTTCACATTGTACTCAAGTGTTTTGAATCGACCGTCGTCGTATATAGCCCTTGGGTCAATTGCAAAAGATATTTATTCGGATAAGGGTGTAGCAATAGGGTGCAATCCGAGTCGTTCGCAATGAGCCTTTTTAATTTAACTATCCTAGTAAACTAAATGCAATGCAAGATGGATTTGGGTAAAAATAATATATTTTTGTTGATTTTTGAAGATGGAATGAAGGATGTAAAACAAATAAATATTTTTGGTATTTTTAGTATAAGGGTGGAATGGAAGTGAGTTGCTCTTGGAAATGAATTACAATGATAATCATAGCTTTCTAAGGATTTTTGGGAGTTTAATGCACTAATTTCCTAATTTACCAAACCTCATGGACCTATGAGTCTAATACTTAATTGTTGGAACTCATCTAATTAGGCATTGTTAATCCCTTTTAGTGCTAATGGACTTATTGCTTGCAAAGAACTATTAACCCTATGACCTGCACTCCGTATCGCCACTTAATTAATCCTATGATTTTAATTCATTATTGGAACCCACATAATGAAATAAAACCTAAGGATTGAAGTTCAATATTACTCAAGCAATCAATAAGTTTACTTTGAATTTCTCTAAGTTTTCTAAAATACCAAACATCACCAACCGGCAAGTCTAACAACTAATCTCATGAACCCATTCAACTAAGTGTTATTAAATATCTTAGAGTGTGATTAATGGTTAGTAATGGTTTAGGTTCAATCGCAATTCATCTAAATCAACCAATTTATCATAACCATACATAAATAGCAAGAAATAAATGAAATTGCAAATGAACATATATAGAACCCTATATATTGAAGAGAACAATTTCACATTATAAATTCACATAATCATAACACTCCAAATTCTCAACCAAATCCAATATATCTTAAAGCATAAATGATTAACCTAAACCTAGGAAATCAAAAATACAAAGAGAAAGATAAAAAATTGAGACTCTCATTTGTAAAACAAAGCTCAAGCCACTTTCGATCAAGTCCAAAAGCAAGTAGGGACCTTTATTGAGGCAAGGATGAAGGAAGGAAAGTGGGAGGTGAAAGGGAAATGTGAGGAAAATAAGAGTGGAATGGAGGAAGAGATGGAGAAGATGAGAGAGCTAGAGTTAGGGTTTTGGGGGAGCTTCCAACCCCAAAACTTGGGTTTCTAAACCTAATTTTGCACCTAATATGGATGGGGGCTTGGGCTTAATGTTGGGTGTAATTTTGGGTCCAATTTAAGCTTAAAACAGTCAAAAATCAATGAAAACCGAGTCTGCAATGCATCAGTTCGTAGATGGGGCCAATTCGTAATTCCTAAGAGTGTTGGGCCAGTTTATGTAATTTTCCCAAGACTGTTCTGAAGTGTTTTCAGGATTCTGGGTCATTTCTGTAATTTCTGAAAATATTCAGAATCACCATTTCAGACCATTTTTCCTCATATTCTGCAAGGGAAAATTTACAATGACATAATACCTTTCATCCCAAAAATTAATCGCTTAAGATAAACAATTAAATATGACGATTATGCCCCTTATTTGACCGTTTTCATACACAATCATTTTTAATTTCAATTCAATTATAATCAATGCATTTTAATTTAATATTGCATCTTTGAAATGTTAATAACTTCAATTTAGCACACTAAAAACATACAAATCCAAATATTTGTCATGTTTATACCAATATATGAGTTTGAACTATCAATAGGTATTTGGTTGAGCTCGTAGGTGAACTACAATCCTCGTAAGGGTGAAAACACATGTTCGAATCTGGGAAACGCTCTCATTATGAAAGAGAACAACTAACCTTACCAATGTGAGCAACACTTCTACTCCTCAAGTCCGGATTAGTTAATTGTCAATAGGCGCCAGATTACTGAGCGGTGCTTAACCAAAAAAATTATCCTCATATGTATGATAAGAATGTCTTTATCTGTAAGAAAACTAATTAGGAACATGCATACAATAACATTCTTAACTTCTTACCATAAAGAACAAGGCCTACACTTATTAATATGATTTAAATGTATTACATAATCATTCAATATGATTAGGTCAATTATGTTAATTAAGTTAATTAGTATGATGTGATATTTCTAAACCACCCTAACCTTCCTCGATTATATCCTCCCTTCCTTACTTTATTATTATCAGGGAAATTAATCAATATGTATAATATGGAAGAAATTAACAAAATTTAGAAATATGTATTATATTTATGATTGGACCGAGTATATTTTGTTAGCAAAGACGCAGTATCTTTATACCAACCTAAGAATGTGTTTGAATGGAAAGAAAAGTCGGGGGCTAAGATTTGTATTAGAAGAGGAGAATATAGGAGAAGATACAAGTGAGAGGGAAAAAACAATCATGTGGGCCCCATACTTACCTCTGTTGTAACACCTTAACTTTTTACTACTATACTATATCATTTTAATAAATTTTGAAATCCATTTCTTATTGTAAAAGACCCAAAAATATCAATAATTTAAAACTTTTATTTTCAAAATATATTTCTAGCTATTTATTTATCAAAATAGAATAAATTACTTTTATACTTTTTAAAAATATCTCATAGTCTCCTCTTACCTACCCTTTTATTAACTATTATATTATTATATGTATTAATTATTAATATTTACTACTACTATACTTTAAACAAAATATAGGCTGCCCAAAATGACCACCCCAATATCTGTGTTGAGGTTTTATCCCTAGGTCTTATATTTACATCATAAACTACCACTAGGCAAGATCATGCTCACTTATATACACCAAAAGTATTTCTAGGTTTCATACAGTTATCCAAAAATATTTACACGGTGTTCTTATCGTGCTATTCCCTTATATGCACTCCAAAAACATCCTACCTTATTTCCTCCTTCTCACCAGCTCCTCGAGTCTCTGAAAAACAGCAGTTAAACCAGTTTACTTCGTATACATGCATAATATAATAATAATAAACATAAATATACCTTTTTTCATGAAAATGATAATAATAACCCCTCCAGCCTATGTTGGGGCCTCATTCGCCTCAATGACCAGCCACTAATAACGAAATATACGCTAAATAGTGGAGGTACCTTTACCTGCAGGATTTAATATAAGCTCTGGTATAGGGGGAGCTACCCACCTATACCTTGGACTACTTCACTCAAACATTCCTCAAACATTCCTCAATAATGCTCAATATTTCTCGATGTTTCCTCAATATTCCTCAAATGATCAAATATTATCATGATCATAAAACAAATAATTTTCATGCAAATCTACGAACTTTTATCATAATATATATGAAGTAAACTGCTACCTTTAACTGCTACTAGACTTCCTCTTTGCCTTCCTGTTGCTGCCAACTAACAGATCCACTTGCTTCTCTTGATTTCACATAATTAACACTACTCATTAATCCTTTATATCCATATACATATTTAATGTCTCTCTCTCAATCCTAATTCTAAGCTTGATGCTACCCAACCCCTTATTTATATTCACTATTATAGGAATATATTCAAATTCTAACAACTTAGCTATTTACATATTCATAGTTTTCTTAACAAAATTCAGACATTCTTTAAGAAACACAATACTCATTGTTGAACAATTATCAAACAAGCATCACAAATAAACAAACAAACACAAACATCATTTCCTTTATCTAATATAAAATTCCAATAAGACTATTCATCATGTTAACCCAAACATTAATCTAAGCAACTATTAATCACATTTTACTACTATTAAAAGCTTCCCAACTTGAGAGGTGGAGCAAAACAGCTCCTTAAACCCAACTAATATATCCAAACAACACCTTAATTATTTCTAAAGTCTTCAAACAACAATACATCTCACACTTTGTTCAGCACATTTAGTTCTTAAGCATCATAGTTCTTCTAATCACCATACTACTTATCCTATATTCTCATTTCAGCCATATAAAACATAATCTCCTCAAAACCATACCACTTCACAGCCATCTAAATTTTTATTTGATAACTTCACCTAATTAAATTTACCTTTACATAATCATCATTCAATCCCACAACTTAGCTCTTACATTAACAGCCTCAAATAAAACTACTTGGAGGGTTTTATTAAACATCTTAGCAACTTTTAATATCTCCATAAAATTCCCAAATCCGAACACCTGAACATACATTTATTAATTATTTAATCAGATTTCAATTGTTAATAGTGACTAAACCAAAAATAAAATTAACCCTTAGCAATGCAATAACCTATTCTCCAATCATAATGAACTACATAATCACTCTTTGAACATCAATTATCCTCAAAACCATTATTCTTCTTTCTCCCTTTGCACAAACACATCTCAAAACAGTATAGAGAGTAAGTTAACCTCTCCCTTGTCAATCATCATAAATCCTCAAACAAATTTATACTCTAATTGGTACTAAACCAAACAGATTAGGTTATTCCAAAAATGCAAACAACCAACTATACCATCGAATAAACAAAGCAACTAAGATTACATAGACAAATACCAACATTTCCTTTATGCTTATTATAATGGAAAATCATCTGAACACTATATATTCAAAACTGAAAATTCCAGGGGCTAACATCATAAGACACACATTTTTTTTATTCCCTGTTGCCTAACCAATAATCAAAGAAAAGAAGTATCATGCTTTAATCATACCATCTCAGCTTTTCTTCAGCATAACAACCAAGACATAAGGCCATAAAAATCAAACAAAACTTCACATACCAATCATAAATTAACCCACATAACTATATATCAGTTTTGCTACATCTCCAATCACTTAATCATTAACAAGGAACAACAAATCAGAAAATTAAACCAAACATAGCATACCAAAACCCCAAAAATAAGAAACCCCATGATTTTCGAATTACACAAGACCCTTCCCCAAAATCTCACTTAACTCAGCCAAAGTGAGAAGAACAGAGAAAAAGAAACTCACCTAAGGCTAACCCAATCTCCTTGTGCTTTCCAGTCGTCCCTAGCCACTGTAAATTACTTCCAATTTCTAGAAGAAGAAAAGAAAAATGATCAAGTTGGAGAGTGAAGTCGAAGGACGGGTTTCAACCCAATAATCCCAAAACACAACTTCAATCTTCTCAAGGAATCATTTTAATCAAGGAATAAGAGATGAAAACCGAGTAGGGAGGCTTACCTCGGCTTAACTATGGCTAGCCACACAAATTTCACAGAGAAGAAAGAAGAGGCGGACAGAAAAACGTGAGCAGGCAAAGAAGGGAGTGAAGATGAGAGTGAGAATGAGAGTGAAGATGAAGAGTGGTGGAGGAATGAAGAGAAAAAGTGCTATGGTTGAGAGGGAGATTATAAGCGATGGTGATGGAGATGAAGAGAGTGAGAATGAAGAATGAAAAGTGAGAAGATGAGAACGCAGAGATGATGATGATGATGATAGATCATATAAATGAATAAAGGTGTGGTTGGGGAAATTTGAAGAAATAAAATAGAAAAGAAAATAGGAGATATTTGTAATTGAGTAGATGGGATTTAAAAGGAAAAATTGGATTGGATAAACATAAATTTGGGAAAGATATTTTGAGTCCTAATATGATTTCTCTAGATATATTTTAGTTCCCAAATTTATTTCTAAAATTTCCTAAATACTAAATAATACCCCAAGATTCCAAATATTGCCTTATTTATTCTCTTAGAAATTTGGGGTGTTACAATTCTCTCCCCCTAAAATAATTTCGTCCTCGAAATTAAGAGAAGTTACCTTGAATCATATGGTTTGGAAATTGCTGCTTCATTTCTTCTTCCAATTCCCAAGTTGCTTCTCGTGGAGAGAATCCCTTCCAAACCACTTTCGCAAAAGGAATAGTTTTGTTACGAAGGTTCTTCTCTTGTCGGTCAATTATCCTATCCGGTTCGACTTTGAAAGTAAATCTTCTTGTACTTCTACATTCTCGTGCTCAATCACATGCTCAGGATCCGGCTGATATTTCTTCAATTGCGAGACATGAAATACATCATGTAATCGACTAAGATGTGGTGGCAATGCAATCCGATAGGCTACAGTCCCTATCTTCTTAAGTATTTCAAATGGCCCAATAAACCTGGGATTCAGCTTCTTCTGTTTGATTGACCGACCAATCCCTGTAGATGGTGAGACTTTCAAGAAAACATAATCACCTTTTACAAATTCCAAAGATTTTCTTCTCTTATCAGCATAGCTCTTTTGTCTACTTTGAGCCGTTAACAACCTTTTCTTAATCAACTTGACCTGTTCCGCAGTCTGATCAATCATTTCAGGACCATACAATGCTCTTTCCCGTAACTCCGTCCAGCATAACGGGGATCTACATCTTCTCCCATATAAAGCTTCAAATGGAGCCATCTGAATACTCGCATGATAATTATTATTATATGCGAACTCTGCATATGGAAGCATTTCCTCCCAACTCTTCTTGAAATCCAATACACAAGATCTTAACATGTCCTCAAGTGTCTGAATAGTTCTCTCTGATTGAGCATCTATTTGAGGATGATAAGCAGTGCTAAATTTTAATTGAGTTCCCAAAGCTTGATGTAAAGAGCCCCAAAACCTTGATGCAAATCTTGGATCTCTATCTGAAATAATGCTCTTTGGCACACCATGCAATCTTACAATTTCTTTAATGTAAATCCTCGCATATTTTTCTAAAGCATAATCACGTCTAACAGCCAAAAAGTGATATGATTTTGTTAACCTGTCTACGATTACCCAAATGGTATCTAACTCAGTAGAGGTTCTTGGTAAGCCACCTACGAAATCCATGGTATTGCTTTCCCATTTCCACTCAGGAAATTTGATGGGCTGCAAAAGACCTGAAGGCCTCTGATGCTCCGCTTTTACTCGTTGACAAGTTAAACATCGAGCGACAAACTTTGTGACATCACTTTTCATTCCTGGCCACCAGTACATAGCTTTCAAATCATGATACATCAAATCATGATACATCTTAACCATTCCCGGGTGAATAGTATAACGACTCTTATGTGCTTCCTCAAGAATTCTTATTCTAATATCAGCTTTTAGAGGAACATAAATTCTCTTCTTGTACCGTATCATTCCACTCTGTGTGAGATCATACTCGGTGCTTTCATTCTTCTCAACTTTACTTCTAATTGCTTTAGCAAAATCATCAAGTTTCTGAGCATCTACGATATCAGCTATCATATCGCTTTCTATTTGGAGCATGTGACATCCCGACAGCAACATTTTATTTGTCAAATTCAAATCCCGAAATCTTTCTATCAACTCGTATTCATGGATCATTAAGGAAGCTACATGCATTGATTTTTGACTCAAAGCATCAGCTACTACATTTGCTTTACCAGGATGGTACTTTATCTCATAAGTGTAATCTTTTAACAACTTCATCCACCTTCGTTGCCTCATATTTAGCTCCTCCTGGTCTTGCAGATACTTGAGACTTTTATGATCACAGAATAATTGAACTTTAGCACCAAAAAGGTAATGCATCCATAACTTAAGAGCAAATACAATTGCTGCCAATTCCAGGTCGTGGGTGGGACAATTTTTCTCATGGGGCTTTAACTGTCGTGAAGCATACGCTACTACTCGACCTTGCTGCAATCCTTGTTTACTCGCATCACTATAGACCATATAGGTCTCATGGGGTTCAGGAATAATTAGAACAGGAGCAGATGTAAGCTTTTGCTTTAAAGTTTGGAAACTAGCTTCACATGCATCATCCCAAACAAATGCTTGATTCTTCCTGGTAAGCTTAGCTAGTGGCAAAGCAATCTTGGACAAACCTTTATAAATCGTCTGTAATAGCCGGCTAAACCCAAAAAACTTCTAATTTCGGTAACTGATTCTGGTCTTTTCCATCCAAGTACCGCTTCTACTTTGCTGGGGTCTACAGAAACACCTTCATGGGATATAACATGACCAAGGAATTGGAGTTCGGAGAGCCAGAACTCACATTTACTGAGTTTGGCATACAACTGTTTTTCTTGAAGAATAGTCAACACTATCCTCAGATGTTCTTCATGCTCCTTTTGACTTTTGGAATATATTAAAATGTCATCAATAAAGACGACCACAAATTTATCTAAAAATTCCCGAAAGATTCTATTCATGTAGTCCATGAATACGACAGGGGCATTTGTTAACCCAAAGGGTATAACCAGAAATTCGTAATGCCCATACCGAGTTCTGAAGGCGGTCTTTAGAATGTCTGCTGCTTTCACACGTAGTTGATGATAACCAGATCGTAAATCAATAATGGAGAATACACTAGCTCCAATCAATTGATCTAGTAAATCATCAATCCGTGGCAAAGGGTACTTATTCTTCACAGTCTCCTTGTTTAACTCCCTATAATCGATGCATAAGCTGAGGCATCCATCCTTTTTCTTCACAAATAATACCGGAGCACCCCATGGAGAAACACTGGGGCGAATAAATCCCTTCTCTAACAATTCTTCTATCTGCTTCTTTAGTTCAGCCATTTCATTTGGAACCATACGATAAGGTGCTTTAGAAATTGCTCCGGTACCCCGAACTAACTCGATAGAGAATTCGACTTCTCGCTCAGGAGGTAAACCACTAATATCGTCTGGAAATACGTCAGGAAACTCCTGAACTATTGAGATATCATCTAATCTGACTTCAGCTTCGGCTTGAACCGAGAAAAACACCATGAACCCCTTACACCCTTTTCTCAAACTTCTTTCAGCTTGAGCAATAGATCAAAACATTATTAGCAGTCAACCAACTAAGACCCATTATCACTACTAGGGTTTTGTTCCCACAATCAATCAAAACATTATTAGTAGTCAACCAACTAAGACCCATTATCACATCAATTCCTTTAAAAGGCAAACATATAAGATCCGTAGTATCACTAAGTTGTTCATATTGTATCACACAGTTTAAGCATGCTTTATGAGTAACAACCTTAGCACCCATAGGAGAAAAAACACAAACATCATATGACAATTCATCTACCCTGAGGCGTAACTTCTCAGCACATGAATCAGAAATAAAGGAATGACTAGCTCCAGTATCAAACATTGCATAAATAGGATTCTCATTAATAAGAATCACACCTCTAATCATTTCTCAGGACTCTTGTACTTCTTCATGAGTCATAGCAAACACCTTGCCTTGCTAAGTCATTCTAGATGAATATTGCCTCTTTGGACACTGGTTAGCATAGTGACCTGGCTGTTGACAGAAATAACAGACATTTTGCCCTGCCATACATGGTTTCTTACCATGTTGCCTACCACAAAACTTACAAGGTTGTGATTCAGGAGTTTGTGGGCCCTAAATTTCTGCTGAGGCTATTGGTGTTGGAAATTTCGTTGTTGTGGAGCTTGTGGCCTAAACTGTTGCTGCTTAAAGAAACTCACCTAAGGCTAACCCAATCTCCTTGTGCTTTCCAGTCGTCCCTAGCCACTGTAAATTACTTCCAATTTCTGGAAGAAGAAAAGAAAAATGATCAAGTGAGAGAGTGAAGTAGAAGGACGGGTTTCAAACCAATAATCCCAAAACACAACTTCAATCTTCTCAAGAAATCATTTTAATCAAGGAATAAGAGATGAAAACCGAGTAGGGAGGCTTACCTCGGCTTAACTATGGCTAGCCACACAAATTTCGCAGAGAAGAAAGAAGAGGCAAAGAGAAAAACGTGAGCAGGCAAAGAAGGGAGTGAAGATGAGAGTGAAGATGAAGAGTGGTGGAGGAATGAAGAGAAAAAGTGATATGGGTGAGATGAAGATTATGAGCGATGGTGATGGAGATGAAGAGAGTGAGAAAGAAGAATGAAAAGTGAGAAGATGAGAACGCAGAGATGATGATGATGATAGATCATATAAATGAATAAAGGTGTGGTTGGGGAAATTTGAAGAAATAAAATAGAAAAGAAAATAGGAGATATTTGTAATTGAGTGGATGAGATTTAAAAGGAAAAATTGGATTGGGTAAACATAAATTTGGGAAAGATATTTTGAGTCCTAATATGATTTCTCTAGATATATTTTAGTTCCCAAATTTATTTCTAAAATTTCCTAAATACTAAATAATACCCCAAGATTCCAAATATTGCCTTATTTATTCTCTTAGAAATTTGGGGTGTTACATCCCTCATTAAATAAATTTAATGAAAAGACTCTTAAGCCCTCTAAATTTTATTTTCCTAAAGTGAAAATACTATATTTGCACTTGGACTCTAAGTTGGGTAATATTTTTGCAATTCGTGAAACTTTAGTATTAGAATCGCAATTTTAATTAAAGTTTAGTATTATTTTTGTACTTTCACCCAAGATATAAATGCATTTTATATATTTTTAAGTAAAGGAACAATTCCCTCACTGGCCTCACATGCTTCCAGACTCTGGCCGACAAATTCTGGCTTCTAGTGAGTGATTGACCGACGACTAACATAGCTCTCTTGTGAAATTTATTAGGGTTAAACTAACTTTTGGTCCCTATAGTTTTCCCCAATTTGGATTTTAGTCCCTATAGTTTCAAAACTGAGGTTTTGGTCCCTGTACTTTCCTCCAGTTAATAGAGTTAGTCCTTGTAGTTTTAAAAGGACCAAAATAGAGCCCTAACGGTGTTAAATATGATTATGTGATGTTAATTCCGTTAGTTTTGCTTACGTGGCTATTACTGGATTAGAATACATGGAAAAATAATTTGAGGTGGATAAATTATTTTTATCTATGAAATAATATATTTTAGAAATAAAAAAATAATCTCCTCTCTCACAAATCGCACTTTCCTTAGCCCTCCTCCGAATCCAATCACACCTGAAGAACAATCCAATCACAGCTTCGTCTCATTATCTTCTCACAACTGAACTGCGCCTTCGTCCCCTTCTCTCAATCTCCTCTGTCATCCCGGCAATTTGTAGAAAGGACACTCTTTGATTGTAATCTACCACTCGTACTTCAAACCCTAGTCATTCCTCATTCCCTCGCTTTCCCAAATCTTCCTTCCTCTCTCTGATGATGTTGTAATCTATTCCTCTTCTGCCATGCTTCTTTTACAAATTAAATGACTTGCCATTTCCCCCAATTTTCTCAGGATTTTGATTTTTCCAGGAGTTTGGTGTTCATAATAAAATGGGTTCATGAAGATTTTAATTTTCATGAACTGTGTCAGGGCCCTACTATTGCTATTTGCTCTGTGTGTATCATTATTCATTGGTTGTATTTTGCTCAGCTTTTCCATCAACTAAACAAATGAACAATACAAAATCCTTTTGATGGAGTTTTTGATGGCATCCAGTGAGTTGGAAGAAGAAGGAGTCTGCCACTCTGCCTTGAAATTTGATGTTTTGAACGTGAGAAGGGGTGAGGAAGGTGCGATTTGTGAGAGAGATGAGTTTTTTTATTTTTAAAATATATTCTTTCATAGATAAAAATAATTTATCCACCTCAAATTATTTTTCCAAGTAATCTAATCCAGTCATAAGCCACGTAAGCAAAAAAAAACGGAGTTAACGCCACGTAATTATATTTAACACCGTTAGTGCCCTATTTTGGTCATGTTAAAACTATAGGGACTAACTCTATCAACTGGAGGAAACTATGGGACCAAAACCTCAGCTTTAAAACTAGGATTTAAACCCAAATTACGGGAAATTATAGGGACTAAAAGTTAATTTAACCCTTTTGTGCCGAAAATACCGTACCGTTATGGATTTCATTAAATAAGATGCAAAAATATTCTGAATAATTACTTCAATTTTAAAAATGACAAGTTGATAAACTCCATAATTGTACCACACATTTCATCTGAATTTCCTCATTTATCACATGTTTTTGGTAAATAAATAGATAGAAATATAGCAATACTCATATGGTAAAGAAAAAATGATAAGAAATACATGTGCATGAGATTATGAGTTGAAATTGCTTAATTTTTTATATATATGTGTTGAGGAGCTCATCATCCCCTTCTAGTTAATGTGAGTAGGAACAAATGGACAAGCATAGGTACATCAAAAGAATGGAAGCAATAAACAAAAGAAGAGAAAAATGGAAGAAAAGGTTCGCTGGAAGTTAACCCTCAGCGAACGAACCGCAAATCTGCCCCAAAATGCATCCATTCTGCCAATTTCTTCGCTTGAGGTTCGCAATTAGCGAACGAATAGCCAACCTACGAAAAAGGCGTTCGCTGTACGTTAGCACCCAGCGAATGAACAGAGAACCTGCGGAAAAATGAAACTCCGCGTTTTACACCATTCTCACTCGAAAATTAGGGTTTAAAAGAGGCAAAACAGAGGGAGCTCGACATTATTGACTTCTTGGAGCACATGGGAGTGTTTGGCTATGCTAGGGCTTGCTTTTTGCGGGGATTGAGCAAGGGTTTGGAGTTGCAAAGAGATTTGGACTTCCTTTCTTGGTTTTTCCTCTCCTTTTTCATTCTCTACTCTTGTTCATGTTTGTGTTAATGTATATTCTCATGGATTTGTTGAACATGAGTGGCTAAATACTTTTATTCTAGGATTATTTTGAACCTTTGTATGGATTAACACTAGAGTCCTCCTTATATTTTGTTATTAATGACATATGTGTTTATTTTACTCTTTACCTAATGCTTCTAAGTGCTTGATCACCATTTAGTTGTTAAGTTCACTTGATTGATGCTTGAGAGAGCTAGGTTGAGTGTAGAACTTGGGTAAAATAGTGCAAGAACTTGAAGTTTGCTTGATGAATGGATGATTTTGTTGATAAGATAGAGATATACTTATTGACCTTGCATAGTCACATTAGGATTGAAGCTTAAAATTGGGTTTTATTAATTGTAACAAGAGATTGAGCAATTAATAGAATTGAACACTTGTTCTTGACTCGACGGAGCGTTTACAAGTAATCATTGAATCCTAGACTAGCACATGCGATAATTGATAGCATCCATAAGAGGAGGTTAATCAAATGTTATGAAATACAACGGGGAAAAATAATCTTAGAACTCATTTTATGCTTGAAGTCAATGAATCATTTGTTTATAACTTTTCTTATTTATTTTTATGGTTACCCTTCACATCTTGATATTTGAATCATTCAAAATGGGCGAGAGTGCGATAATCATTACTTGACCGAGTTTTGGAACCAAATCCTAGTGGGAACGATACTCTACTTATCATTTTATTACTTGGCGCGACCCGTGCACTTGCGGTGCGAACACAAGTGAATTTGGATTTTTCACTTGATAACTAAAACTGATAATATCTGAATAAATGTGGGGAATTCCTTAACAAAACTTGAAACTGAGTTGGATTCAACTAATCAGTCGTTATATTAGTTGCATATATATATATATATTAAAATGTGTTCGAGGAAAATAAATGATTGGGATGGAATCCCAAATCATCTGATCTACTTTGCTATCAAAACAATTTCCCCGGACCACCTACGTTGGCGACCATTAACCGTAAGGGAGGTTGTTCCTTAAAATATACTACTATAATTTATTTTAACATTTATGGTGAGAGTGGTTCCTTTTTTGATACATGGTGAGAGTTGTTCCATTTTTTGATACATGGTGAGAGTTGTTCCTAAACCTTAATATAAAAATTTTCTAGAGCACATGGACTATATAAATCATTGCTATGAGTTATTTGATGAAGTATTAACTGAGTTTTTATAATATTACTCTTATTTTAAAGCATTGGGAGATAATGTAATAAAAACATTTTAGAGTAAAAGCAACAAAATCCAAATTAATAAGGAGAAAATCAAGAATATTTCATTTGATCTTCCACATGTAACATGTTGGCATGGTGGTTATGAAGAAATCTCAAATGCCAAAAGAAATACGAACCCTTTTTTGATCAGTTTGTTTTTTTTATCAGAAATACGAACCCTTTACCAAACGTAGTTCATTCTTCTTTCTTCTTTGGACCTACTGAAGTTGCTTCACTTTGCACGCAAATCCATCATCATCATCTTCATGAATCTTGTACTAACTTTGATATCATCACTGCACTGTTATGGCGATGTCATACAATAGCTCTAAAAGTTAATGATGATGTCAAAGTTAGTATTGCATGCATGCGCTCTTAGTGCTCATTCCAAATTCAACCCTCCTTTGCCGGATGGCTATTATGGCAATATCCTCGAAACTCAAAGATGGTGAAGAAACTCAAAGGTGATGTGAATGAGGAGTACATGCGGTCTTTGGCAGATTTCATTGCAATTAAGGGAAGACCAGATTTCAACCGTCGAGGGCTGTTAATTGTTGCGGATAATACCCGTGTTGGATACAATGATGTCGATTATGGGTGGGGGAAGCCTATGTATGGTTGTGCGCCAAATACATACAGAAATGCACTCCTTTATTTTCCTTACAAAAATTCCCAAGGACAGGAAGGTAGAGCAGTATCCTTATGTTTAGCTGACAAAGCTAGCCCTAGATAATTGCGAAGGAGTTGGGTAGAATGCTCAAACCAAGACCTATTACTTCATCCTTAAAAGTGGATTTTCTATAATATGTGTTTATGTAAGACCTAGTGTGACTGTGTGTTGACTGTTGAGTTGTATGAAACCATTCGATAAAATATTTCAATATTTATGGCGGTGAGATATTAGTGTTTCTTGTTGGGAAAATTGAGAGTGGATGTGTCAAAGAAAGAGTATTTAAGTAAGATTTAAATGTCTTGAAATAGAGAGATATATTTGAGAAGTTATGTCGTTATGAATTAAGAAATTTATGTTGGTTCATAATAAATATATTCGGGGTCCGGGGATCTAGTATGAGGTTGTGACATGTTAATTTAAAAGACATAGTGATTCGTCACTTCAAGATATCTCTTCACCCTTTGTAAATATCCACTACTATGACACTATTAAATACTCTCTAGCTCCAATTCTAAATATAGGACCTATTAATACAAATCTAGCGATTTTTCGGTAATTGACTACCTACTACTATATGCAATGCAATAAATTGTGATTTGTTTTTCTTAAATGTAAAAAATATGATCACATGTTGAAAAACAAATTACTGATTTTATATTTTCATACATAAATATGATCACATGTCACAATATTAATACGTATATGAAGATTCTTCACGATCATGGCCTTATAATCACATGTCAAAATAAACGTACATAAACATTTTCAAAACATATTAAAATTTTAAAAAAAATATACAATGTTATTATGATTCTATTGTATAAAAAATATTTGTTTGTGTATATAAATATTTGAATAACTCTAGAATATTGGTTGTCACTTATAACAATCAATTAATGAATTAATAGATGGAAAGGAATTTTAAGATATAAAAGGGATTCTTATGTAAAATAAATTTTTATATTAGGGAAACATACATATAGATGATGTTTTAAAAATTGAAAAGATTTTTGTGATATAGATAAAATATTAGAGTCATCTATTTATTTAGCTCTAATTTTGAATGACAACTCATTTACTCATAGCTTGACCAGAAAACCGCGCCTAATATTAATAACATTAATATTGGCTGCAATAATTATTACTACCTCCGGTTCTAAATATAAGACCTAGATGATTTTTTTTTGGAGAGGTTAAGGTTGCAAAATAGTCTATTAAATCATGACATATTTGATATATTTTTAGATTATCCATTAGTTTATAAGTAATATAAACTAGTTTAAGGCAAAAAATTAGGAAAATCAATTTTATAATTAACTTATTTTGCTTTTTTTAGGATTTTTCAAAAAAGTCAATTAGGTCTTATATTAAGGACCGGAGGGAGTACTTAGTTTTAAAGTATATATCTTGATTACTTTCCTAATTTTTTGTGCACGCTTTGTTCTGTTAATTTAATAAGAAGTATTACTCCCTCCAGTCCTAATTATAAGTCGTCAACTAGCCATTTCTCACATACCAAGGAATGGTAGTTGGCTCTTAAAATTCATGCTTGTTTTTTCACTTTTTCCAACTTCACCATTCATTAAATGATGTGTTTCACATTTTTAATTTTGAATCATCATTAATGATAGGGGCAAAGTGGGAAAAAGCATTAAATGTGACGATTAGTGACTTATATTAAGGACCAAAAACTAGAGGTAGTTGGCGACTTATAATAAGGACCGGAGAGAGTATATACTCCCTGCGGTCCTTATTATAAGTCACCTAATTAATTTTCTCACATACCCATAAAATTGGTTAAATACATTTAATTTGCCTTCCAATGCAAGTACTTTCGAATATTACCCCTAATAATTACACTTATTTTCTAAATTATTAACTATCACTCTCTCCTACTACCCCTATTAAATATGAGTATATGTGGAAAAAATAATTAATGCACATTGAAAACCATGAAGTGATGACTTATAAAAAGGATCAAGAAAAATTGGTAGCTGACGAGTTATAATAAGGACCGAAGGGAGTAGTGGTTACCAATCACAATCTCTTCCAACATGTTTCATAGAAACAAACAAAAAAAAATCAAACTCATTAACTCTACCTTAAAATTGAATACTTTTTTAACTGTTATCCCTATTTAATATCAAAATTTTTTTTTGAACTAAACATTTAATATCAACTTTGTACAACATAAAAACAAATCAATATATAATAAGGAATGGTAAAATTATACAATGATATAAAAAATTAAATGATATCACTTAACTGTTTTCTATGTTTGTGCGTAGTGCCAGGGGAGCATTCATTTATATACAGCATCCAAATAAATAATCCGATCGGCCAAATTAAATACTATACGTGTGACATGTATGTGTCTATATTTTATGATGATATGCATTTTTCGATAACTGTCCATTTTGACTTTATAATTCTCCTGCTTCTTCTCTCCCTCTCCTCATGTCATTCAAACCGCAACCAAGTGGGAGCACATTTGCTCAAACACACCAACATTGCCACATGGGTCGTGATTACTGACACTGTCCATTTTGACTTTATGTTGTCTTAGAAAAGTTTGAGTTCGGCCCTAAACGGCCAATCCTTCACTGATCCGATCTCATTAATTAAAATTATTTTATTTGATTATTCATTATATTTTGAGTTGGTTGAAAGATCTAGAATATGAAACAAAATATTTGATCCGTGTCTCCGTGGCTTGATATTAAATTATTTAGTGTGGTACCACTTTCTGACAAGTATTATTGTATTCAAAAAATGAGGAAAATGTGGGTCTTGTACTAATGCAAGTTACTGATTATTCTATAATATTTTAGAGAGCACATGGTTTATAAATATTACAAGTCATTTGATAAATTATCAATAAATATTTCCTATAATATTACACCTGTTTAACATCTATATAATAAAAATTTAACGAGTTTTTATTATAAATATATGTAAATTCATAAATTCATTTGGATTTCAGTCAAAGTAAATAGCTTAGTTCAAAAAAAATATAGCTTAGTTCGATGGGAAATGCCAAATCCAATCTGATTTATACTATATTTTATCCCACTAATTTTTTTTCTTTTTGAAAAATGATCATTATTAACAACTTTCCATCTACTAGCTAGGTAACACACCTAAAATGCGGTGGTTTCATCTTGGCTTGGCGCCTCAACCACACCATGTGTGATGCCTTGGTTTGTCTCAATTTATGAGCGCATTAGGAGAAATTACTAATGGTGCATCTCAGTCTTCAACTCTACCAATTTAGAGAAGTGAGCTTCTAAATGCAAGAGACCCACCACATATTACGTGCTTTCATGCATGGTGACTATGGAAAAGTCTCTAATGCCAAAAGAACTATTATTATTAAGCCTTCAAATTCATATAACATGGTTTCTCGTTCTTTCTTCATCTAATGAAATTGCCTCCATTTGCACTCAAATCCCTAATCATCTTCATAAATTTTCTAAGGGCAAATGTGTAAAAATAGTCATCGTAAATTTAAAAATGGGCCACTATAACTCTAATAAATTTAAGGGGGCAAAACTGTACACTTTAACTCAAAATGGGGCAAAAGTGACCCCTCTGTTAGGTAGAGTTAAACATATGTTTCCCAGTCATGGTCCCACCATCAGTAAATGATGTGTTATAAATTTAAGGGTGCAATATGTTGATATGACTTTATTTTTTCAGATGGACTTTATTTTTTTCAGATGATTACGAAGAAATAAGGTTAATCTCATATAAGATGTGCTGTCAATGCTCGACCAAAATTCAATCCTCCTTTGCCAGATGATTATTACGGAAATGTCCTTGTCGTGCCGATGGCCATGAGCACCGTGGGGGAACTACGAAAGAAGCCACTAGGATATGCTCTAGAGTAGGTGAAGAAAGCAAAAAATGATGTGAGTGAGGAGTACATGAGATCTCTAGCTGATTTCATGGTAACTAACAGAAGACTTGATTTGAATGGTGTAGTGTTGTTACTTGTATCCGATAATAAACATGTCGGATATGATGTTAATTATGGTTGGGGGAAACCTGTGTATGATTGTCCGCCAAATGCATTCAATAAGGGAATCTTTTATTTTCGTTACAAGAATGCTCAAGGAGAAGATGGTATATATAGCAGTACCTTTATGTCTAGCCCAAGAAACCATAGAGAGATTTATGTAGGAGATAGATTGAAGGCTCAGAACAAAACTCATCACTTCATCCTTCGTCATTTCTTCCTTATAAGTTTGTTTTCTATAGAATATAATGTAAGAAATAGTTTAAGAGTTGAGTCATGAAACAAAAATAGTTAGATGTCACGCCTGGAATTTTAAACGTGACCAGCACGAAGTTTAAAGTATCTAAACTTCGTAAGTCATCTCCATTAAATAATATTTCTAAACATTTATCATTTCACGCATTTAACTATATCATTTTCGTCTTAATGCATACAAAGATAAATACACAAAGTAATTGAATGTATAGATAAGTATTATTGTTTACAATAATAATAACAATCAGTTTTCTTTATACAGCTAATTATTAATTAATTATACCTTCCTTTATCTTAAAGTTTGAAGTGTTAATCCACATTTTCACTCTGGAATTCAAAGCAATATATAAATACGTGCAATCTCATTACATAACTTTTTATTTAAATCTTCTAATGATGGATAAACGAATAAATAATATAATTTTGGCCAAAAATAAACAGTAAATAAATATAAGAATACAGAAACTTCACCTTATTATCACCACACTTGTATTTGAGAATAAAACCCAAAAAGGCAAAATCAGCTCATAACATAAAAGTATTTCATTCCAAGGTTTATAAAGTAAATATGAAAACTCATAATTATGAAAAACTTGTTTTCTATAGAGGAACTGACACAAGCGAATAACAAGCGCAGCTCGAAATCTACAAGTCAAGCGCAGCCCGAGGGCCACAAAAAACTAGCGTAGCTCGAGACTACGAAAACAAGCGTGGACACACAGTCCACGAGGGTAAATAACCAAGCGTGATAAAACCACGAAACAAGCATGACACGAAGTCACGAAACAAGCGTGGACACACAGTCACACGAGGGTAAGTAACCAAGCGTGGTAAAACTACGAAACAAGCGTGACACGAAGTCACGAAATAAGCGTGGACACACAGTCACACGAGGGTAAGTAACCAAGCATGGTAAAACCACGAAACAAGCGTGACACGAAGTCACGAAACAAGCGCAGCTCGAGATTACGAAAACAAGTCAAGCGTAGCTCAAGACTACGAAAACAGTTTAAGCGTAGCTTGAGACTACGAAAACAGATCAAGCGTAACTCGAGTCTACGAAAACAGTTCAAGCGTAGCTCGAGTGTACGAAAATAGTTCAAGCGTACCTCGAGTCTAAGAAAACATTTCAAGCGTAGCTTTAGACTACGAAAATAGATCAAGCGTAACTCGAGTCTACGAAAACAGTTCAAGCATAGCTCGAGTGTACGAAAACAGTTCAAGCATGGTAAAACCACGAAACAAGCGTGACACGAAGTCACGAAACAAGCGTAGCAAAGCTACGATACAAGCGCAGGTATATAATCCACGAGAATCAAGCGCTTTGTGTCTAGTTTCTCAAAAATATATATATTTGTTCAAGAACATTTTCTCATTTTAAATCAACTCACAACCTCTAATAATACATATGTAGCAATATTCAAAATACCAGTGAATAGATTCAAGTTCTCCTTATTAGACAAAAATCAAAACTTTCAAATCTGCAATCAATCCGCTTCCAATAAAACCACAACCATTCAAATCCAAAATGAATTAAATACTTACATTGTTCCAATTAGTAAAACAAGTTAAGATCTAGAAAATAAGTGAATATAAATTGATTGGCAACCCATATCTCACCACCCATGCCAAGAGAAAACAAATTTAAGGAGAACCACACCCAAATAAAATGTCAAAGTAGGCTTAACCCATTTCATAGGCTTTACAACTTGAATTCTATAGTGCTAATCAAAATCCCTTTTTATCCATTAGAAATCTAGTCAATAAGAGAGTGTATAGAAAATCTCCAGCACCCAGAATTTCACATACATATACGTGTGCGTCATCCTAATAAGAACTCCAATCAATCATCAATCATTGATATCCAAACTAGAAACAGAACAAAAAATTTCCTAACTTACACAACTCATACAAACTCAATATACATGAATCCAAACCTATAGCCAAATCAGCAAAGTATAAGAGAAATATTCAGAATTGAATAATAACATATGAAGCGCCTGAAAACAGAATTTTAAAAAATTCAACGGGGTTACTATCATAACAGAATTCGCCTTTGTCAAATGAAACTCCAATGAGTCATTTGGGAATTCATAGCTTCAACTTATTGTCTTAACATATCATGTTCCTATTTAGTTAACTCAACACCAATAGTTCTCTTTCATCATTACACTTGTGCCATTACAGGGCAAAAACAATTAATATTCAATTTAACACTCTACTTCCAGATTTGAAGTATTCTAAAACACCATTTACTAAAACATCAATAACCAACCACAAAGTCAACAATACTTATACTTCATCAAGAATGGTAAGAAGAATCAAGTCATTTTCAATTAGATTAGTCCAAAAACCATTAGTATCTCAATTACATTTGTAACACCTTAAGTCACCTAGCAAAAACCATAATTTTCAAACAATTCCTTCTCATTGGCATTTTATCAAACACCTAAGTGCTTTCCAAAATCAAATGATACTCCCTCCGTTCCTAAATATAAGATCACTTTGGGGATATGGATAAGTTCCTAAATATAAGATTACTTTCCATTTTGTCACAAGTTTTACCCAAATTACCCTTACACTCATTTCAAACTACCCCCATGCCTCTTGAATTTTATCTTTCAACAGTGTCACAGTCTCCACATACCTCGTCTTCCTCTTCCCCTCTTCCAAATGCGACACAATCGTTCTTCCTCTTTCACTCTTCTTTCAGTTTCTTCATTCTCTTCTCTCTCTTTCTCCACATATCTCATCACCGGAATCTCATTAACGGAGACCAGCGACGGCGGCAGCGGACGGCATCAGGACAGCTCGGAAGAGCCAGAGCCACCGTCGGAAAAGACGATGTAAGGCGGAAGGGAGGAGCTGAGAGATGATTGAAGGCATAATGAGAAATTGAGGAATTAATTAATGAGACTTTTATTGCGATTCAATTCAAAGATTGCAAAGAGTTGAAGAAGCAAATGAGCTGATGGAGGAACTTCTTGTCCACTGTACGGCTTCATAATGCTCCTCCCCTCCTTTTCTTTGTTTTCTGTAACTTTTCCCTTTAACTTTTTCTTTACCCAATTTATTAAGTGAGGGTATTTTGGGGAGATCATGTAATTTTAATGTTTTCCTTAATCTCTCCAAATTAACTAAAGTGATCTTACATTTAGGAACGGAGGGAGTATTATTAATCTTTTTCCCTGCCACCCTCTTGCCAATATTCCAAAATTTCAGTTCACATTTATAACATACTCAATTCATTATAAATTATAAAATAGAGAAACAATATTGAATCCAAAATACCTCATTCATATGCATTACTCTCTTATAAATCTAACATGCATCCAAGGACATTTACAAGCTTTTTCATGCACGTTCAAACTAATATCCAAAACATGACTTTATCAAGCTTTACTTATTAACAATTTAATTCATAGATCCCTAAAAACAACCTAACTCATAGGTATGCCAAAACTCAAGGAATCAAAGGGACTTTAGAAATTCCTAAAAGAAACCTAACCTATCAACACTTTCAAACACTAATAAGTATAGAACTGCATAGAAAGTTTTGGTATAGAAATTATCATAAGGAAATCTAAATCAGCAAAATCAATTCTATTATAATTTTAAACTTCATTATTCACATTGCCACTTGCCTCATATACAAAATCATTACTCTTCATGGCTGAATACATACACATGTTTCATGCGTGCACCAAAAATCACTCATTATCAAATTTTCCAAACATAAAACTAATCCCCACCTAAATACCAATTCGGCCAGAGAAAGTAAGAGAACAAGAGAGGTCTCAAAATCAAAAACAAGCACTCAAATCACTTTCAAACAGTGTCTATGATTTGCAAACATCAAAACATAATCAAATCCAACCTCAAATAACACTCAAACCACCACGTTGACTGATTAACAAATAAAAAAAACAAACACAAACCCCAACTCTCAAATCAAACCCTCTCATAATCGGACAAAAGCGAGCAAAAAGAAAAAAGGAAAGAATCACCTACTTGATTCCTGAGAGGCATATCTGAATCAAACTCACCATCACCAATATCGGCATCCTCTCGCCGGAAGCCGCCGCTTGAAACCGAAGACAACAAGAATCAAAGAAAACAGGGTATAAATATAAAGGATTAGAGTTGCCTAAACTCGCTTATGATCTTGCATGCTTCGTTGAAGCATCGCCGTCGCCGGAAATGGCCAGTGAGGCTGCCGGAATGAAGGAAAAACGAAGAGTGAAACAGAAAGGGAGAGAGCGTGAGAGAAGAAGAAGCTTCTGGAAAAATTTTTATAAAGGGTCCGAGGCAAAATGACAATTTTGCCCATCTGTCTTTATATTATTTACATTTCCATCTTAATTCTCTATCTTAAAACAAATGGAAAAATTATTCTATAAACCAACTTAAATATTTATTCCCACCATAGTATTACCTAAGTCTATGAATATTTTTCATAATATTCATAATTAAAAACTCAACCTCTAACTATTTTTCTTTAAATTCTAAAGAAAATAAGCATATTGATTCCCCTAAAAATGAATCTATTCTCAATTATTTATTAACAATGCTTTTTATTTACTAATAACATCCTAAAACAAGAATTATATTCTTTTTATCCTTTATGTAAAAATTGGAGTGTTACCTTAGATATGTATTATACGTTCATTGAGGCATAGTGGGTATCTCTTTATTTCAAAGGTTGTAATTTCTGCAATTGTCATCACCTTTTGGGGTGTTTAGTGATTATTAAATAATTTATATGGGTCATGCAATACTTGTATTCATTTTTCAAACACTTATTTCTAATTGCGAACAGGTTCTTATATTATAGACTGGAGGGAGTGCTATCCTTACTCCATATAGTTTGATGGGATCGGAGGTTTTTATAGCATCCATAGCTGTATAATTTGATTTGGTTTTGACGAATTATACCTAAACTTTTTAATGAGTTTTTCTGTTGATTACACTCAAAAGTTTGATGGAGATTAAGAATAAAGGTAGATGATTAGAGTGTTTTAGTAATATCATGTGATTTTAACTAACCTTAATTTTGTTATTTGATAAATTAAGGTTTCATTTCTAAACAATTGTTTTGCCCAAAGAATTCAAAATCAATTCAATTTATAAGATGTATGTTTATTTCCAAAATTCTCAACACATACAGCTCTCCAAATCTTTAGGTAACACGTCTGAAATGTGGTGGCTTTGTTTTCACCCTACGACTGAATCACACCATGGGTGATGCTACTGGTTGAGTTCAATTTATGAGTAGGTTAGGAGAAATCACTCGCCGTGCGCGTCGGCCATCAACTCTTTTATGTGTGTGTCTATATATGTAGTTTTAAAAAGATGGGTGAAATGCGTGGCTGTCACCCAAGAGGGGGGGGGGGTGAATTGAGTGGCAGAATAAAACTTATAAAATTCTCCCTTTTAAAACTTTACTCCTTGTGCTTGATGAGAGTGACGATGTATTACCCCAAGCACAAGTGAGTATCTAGTGGTGTGGTGCTTGATGTGTAGATTAAAACAACCAGAATGAGCACACACGAGTTTATCCTGGTTCGGTCACTTCCAGACCTACATCCAGTCCCCAGGCTCCACCTGAGATTTTCAATCCACTAAACCTCTTGTTTGAACCAGGCACAAGAAAGCCTTTACACTATAGGTTTTACGAACACGGGTTCACCTAACAACCCACAGGTTTTGCAACGGGCTCACCTGCAAACCTTACAACCACAGGTTTTACAATGGGATCACCTGCAACCTTACAACCACAAGTTTTGCGGGCTAACTTGCAACCTATGGAGATTTAGAAAACCTCTAAATGCTCCCCCTCACTTTTGCAAGATAATAATTCTGTTCGTCAAGCACAAGCTTTAGAACAGCCTCTATCAATTAGAGGATTTGATAAAATGTTCACTCAATGAACTAATTGTGATAAACACTTAAGTACAGATGATTCTCTCTAAGAATAGATGATGTTACTCACTTAAGTACAAATGAATTACTCTCTAATAATGTTACAAATCTAGATCTGAGAGTAGAAGATGAGAGGAATGTAGAATATAGTTTCTCAGATAATATGCTCTGTTTTTCCAACTTTTCTTCTGAATGTAGATGTTCCTTTTATACTCGGCCTCAATATCCAGGCTTGGGCGGCAGATAGGATATGTCCGTTTGAATATAGCCGTTAATCCCATGTTACCGTTGAGAGGTACATCTTCATTAAAGCTTAGCATGATTGACTTGCTTTATCTCTGAAAAGCAACTCTGACAACTCTGCTCTGACAAAAGCATTCTGACTTCTGAGTGTGTGACGTTGGCTCTTGTACTCTTGCTGACGGATGATCATCGTTCATTCGGAAGTGGCAATCTTGCTCTGCAAGTATTAGTCTATGAATCTCAGTGCCAAGAGTATCTTTCATCCGGAAGCTCATTTCCATCCGGAAGTACAACCAAGTTCTGCACACACTTGTTAGTCCCATCAGAGTAATATATATAATCACGTGTAGCAATAAGAACTATACATGCTGTGGGAGGTTTGTCTGCTATGGGAAGTAATCTTACTAAGACTATGTTCTGACTTAGTGTTTTGTCTACTGACGCTAGGGGATGTCTAATCCAACAGTCAGCGTGAGTCTCGTTATGTTACTCTAACTCTTAAGTCTCCCCAAGTGACTTGGTGTGTCATTTTCTTAAGCTATGGGATGTGTAGTATAACAACACTTAATCACATGCAGTGGGAGTTCATTTAGTCTAAGAAGCCTTTCTTGCATCCGGAAGTACTTCTGCATCCGGAAGCACTACTACTGGATGAAGGATTATAATGACTTTTACTCGCTCTCGCTCAGTGTCCTTCAATCCAACAGTCAGCGCTAGTCACTAAGCTATCGGAAGCAATTCTACTGGACGTGGCTTATGTTCGCTGACGCTTAGTGTCATTTAGTCCAACAGCCAGCGCCAGTCTAAATCTAACAGGAAGCAAATTCACATCCGGTTGAACCTTAGCTTAGTCTTAAGGTTTTTGTATATCTAGTGCTTATGGACTAAGTTATTTCCCTAGTGAATTACTTGCTCTCGCTGGGGGATAAGTCATTCATCCGCGAGCGCTAGTCCTAGTCTATCCGGAAGTAAATGCACATCCGGTTGTACTCTTACTTGGGATTCTATGTTAACCTATTGCTTTCTAAGTACTTGATTCATTCTTTCATATTTTAGTCTTCATCAAAACTTAAGATTCTAACATTCTCCCCCTTTTTGATGATGACAAACTTAGTTTTATCGATTAAGTTCATATGAAAGGATTAGTAAAAGAATAAAAGCAATAGATTAAATAAGGCACAAATAACAGACAAATATTATTGATAAGCAAAAGATTACAAGTTAGCAATACACAGATAGATAAAATATACAAGTAATCAAAACTGTGCGAGTAGAGCTTATGCATGAAAACTATGAAGGAAAAAAAAGTTATCATAGTAAGCAAATTTACAGAGTGCGTAATAACAACACAAAGATGAAATGCTATGTTATGATAGATGCATGAGTGTAAGGGGGTTAAGGCTTGCGCTTGTTATTTTTCCCTCTCTGATTCTTTTGATACTCTTCTTCCACTCTAGCCCATGCTTCGTCCATTTCCTGCTGATCAATCTGAGCAAGGATCTCTTGGAGTTCTCTAGCCTCTTTTTCCTTTCTAATCCTTTCTAGCTCCAAGGACTCCACAATTGCTCTTCTCAGATCATCGGCCTCACTTAGCCCAGAAGAGGAAGAACCAAGTGATGTCTCGTTGATGGGGATGACACCATGAGGAAGATGAATGTTGGAGATCTTTACATTCCAGACCGGAAAGTCAGGGTCCTGGGCCAAGCTTGCCTTGCCTTTCCCTTTTGCTTTCTCTTTAGCCAAAGCATTAGCCCTATCAGCATCCAGAACTGTGAATTGCTCGAAGGTGAGTTTGTTGTTTCCATTAAACCTCTCGAGTTCCTCAGGGGTGAGATCTTCCACCTCAAGCTTTACCACTACTTCTGTTGGGATATCATCCATCACTTTCTGAGCTTGTTCTCTGACGGAGGACTGAAACGTTGACGCTTGATTCTCAGACTCTTCCTCACTGTCTGCAGGCTCAGAGATGCCTGTCCCCTTTTTGACAGCACGCTTTACTCTTGTTTTGCTGGATTTAACCACTGGAGAAGCAGGAGTAGAAGTTGGGGCTGAAGAAGGAATAGGAACAGCTCTCACTCTCACAAGTGGCTCAGACCTTGTGTACCCATATTTTAACATAATCTCCTCATGTACAGTGAGTGCAGGTGCTGAGGGAGAAAGCTCAGAAGAAGGAACCTCAGGCTCAGGCTCAGGCTGTGTGAGTTCATCAGGTTGCTCAACCAACACCATTGCCAGTTCTGACCTTTGCTCATCTGAGCGCTGCTGTTGCATGAATCGGATGGCTTCCCCACGAATCAGACTCTCAGCATCGCCCAGTCTCTGAGACTCCATGGCTCGACGGAGGGCAGCCGTGATGTCTTCATCTAGCCAGAGGGATGGCTGAGTCAGAACATCCCTTGTGTCCATGGTCTGGCAGAGGGCGATAACAGCATCTCTCCCCCTTTTGTCATCATCAACAAGGGCGAGTGCCAGAGATGGAGTGGATGAAGAGGAGGGCGGAGGTTCAGGGCCAAAGCTCGTTGGGGGTGAGGGTTCTGGGGAAGAGGCAGGTAAGGTATTTTCTGAGGATGTGGGTTGGTTGGGGAACCAGGTGGGATCTACGAATAGACCTTCGAATGGGTAGGTGGAGGAATATTCAGTGAAGGTAGTGGAAGAGTGTGGGGTAAATGGGGTAAAGGGTACGTGAGGATCCTCAGGGATTTGCTGAAGGCGTGGGTAATCTCGTAGATAGATAAGGCTGAGGGGGTGAATGGCAGTTTGAAATCCAAGGTGTTCGGCTAAGGGGTTGGATGGTGTGCGAGTGGATGAGGGAGGTGTAGATGGGGAGTTTTGTGGAGATGGGGAGTTGTTGGAGTGAAGGGGTGATTGGCTAGGAGATTGTTGTGGTGTGTCTTGGGTTTGGTGTTCATGGTTGGGTGAAGGTTGGGATTGGTGATCATTGTTTGGTGATGGAGGGGATTGATGGTCATTTTGTGGAGGTGGCTGTGGTGGTTGAGTGTTAGGTGGAGGAGGAGGGGGAAGTTGAGGGTGACCTGAGGGAGGAGGAGGAGGAGGATTTTGGGGAGGAGGAGGAGGTGGTGGTAGGTTACCTTGTGATGGTTGGGGAATTTGTAGGTGCTGGAGAATGAGGTCAAGTTTTGCATCCACCCTGGCAATGTGGTTTTCAATCTGGCCTACCCTGTCTTCGAGCCTCTGAATTCGCTCCCCTTGCTGCTGGAAGCCAATGTCACATTCAGCACGGAGAGGTCCCACAAGGGAGTCAGGTAGCTTAAAAAGAAGCTCTTCCTTTACTTCCTCAGCAAAGGCTCTGACAGATGCTGGCACTCTTGCAGCTCGGCTTGGCCCAGCATGGGAGTCCACTTCCTGATCCCCTGCTCCAGATGCAGAGGGGGCTGAAGTCCCAGAAGCACTACCAGCTAGTGATCCTGAGCGAGTGGGCTTAGGGGCCCTCACATACTTGATCCCCATCTTCCCAACATTGGATGCTCCCACATGTTTACATTTGACATTTTCTTCCTCCACAGCAGATGTGGCCTTGATGAGCTTCTTCTCAAGGAGGAAGGCAATGATGGTGGGATAGGGAAGATGACCAGACTTGTCACCAGTTATCCAGCGCTGAAGCTCTAGACAGATCAACTGGCCGGGGTTGATTGGCAGGTGGGAGAGAATCCTGGGGAACCATGGGTTGTCTATGTTGGCGAACTCATTGAAATTACCCCCCTTGTGAGTCATCATCCGGGAGTAAACATAGTACAGCAGCCTGTTGGTGTCAGACATTTTTGACACCTTTTTCCCATCAGTCCCATACAACGTTACAAGATCCTCCTTGCTGTACTTGAGCGCCTCAGGATATATCCACTCATTCATGTTCTCCTCTGTGATCCCCATGATCTCATTCAGTGTCCTCCAGTTGAACCTGATGGTTCTCCCCCTTACAGTGGCAGTGAAGGAGAGTCTGTGTATTTGCTCTTTCCCATCAACCTTCTTGTACTTCACTTTTCCAGAGAGAGATTGATAGAAGACTCGCAGGACATTGACATTGTAGTCCTGGTTGATTCCTAGCCAGCCCATATACTTCTCCAGGAAAGGACGCAGGTGGGGAAACCCTAGTTCATCAATCATGGCTAAGTCAATGAATAGGCCATGGTTGAAGTAGGGTTGAACTGTTTCAAACTTGGCGGCAACTGGCTCCAATCCCCCATCCCTGTAAACTGAAGGGTCATCCTCTTCAACCCTTTGCCTTTTGGAAGAAGGCTCTTCAACAAATTGAACCTTCTTCTTCTTCCCTTTTCTCTGGGCTTCCCTCTCTTGCTCATACCCAGAAACGTCTGGCTGTTCTCCCACTCTACCAGAAATTCCAGGCTGATCCTGGACATGTTCACCCTGCCCCTGGGTTTGCCCAGAAACTTCATGGTGTTCATCACGATGTTCATCATTATTCTCAGATTTCCCAGAATGTTCATGGCGAGATTTCCCAGATTTTGACTTGTGTTTCTTGGATGAAGAATGTTTCTTTGTAACTGGGTTTGATTCATGTGAGCCGGCCATTGTTGTGAGGGTTTAAGGTTTGTTTGTGGTGAAAAGCGAAGAAGAAGATGAGGAAGATGAAGAACAGGATGAAGAAATGAATGAATGTATGCAGAGAATATGTGGGTGAGTAAATTTGTGCAAGTAAAATGTGAAAGTGAAAATGACAACCTATTTATATGCAAAGTTACTAAGGGTAAAATGGGCATGACTCTTCAGATGAAAACACATGGGTAATGTAAACATTTAATTGGAACGGCACACCTTTTGACATGTGTCACTTTGCTTTGTCAGAGGAGGCACAACTTCTCATAGAGGAAGATGAAACGTTTTGTGAAGTGATGTGTCTTTACACTGGCGCTCCCTGTTGATTTGAATAATCACCTAGTGCCAGTCAAAGAGTATCCGGAAGTGGTTTTGCTTCCGGTTGGTCTTAACTTAAGATTTAACATTGTGGGACCTGCAACAGCTAAAGATTGACACTTCGATGCCTAAGTTAGTGCATTTGGCAGGTTTTAGCAGTTAAGCACAGATGTTTACTGAAGATTTAAACTTCATTTTATCATTCCCAATTTCTCCTTATAAGACTAAGTTGATCAACCCTCAGTGGTTGTTTGGTAGCTATGTCTGCAGTTGGGAAACCATTCTTGCACATGCTTCCGGAAGTGTATCCGCTTCTGGATGGTCAGTGGAAAACTTAAGATTTAGCCTTAGTATACATGCTGAGGACATTCCTAGTTACAAACTTATGTTAATTAGCTTAGTATAATAATCTCAAGAAAATGTGCTTGCATGTTGGTTTTGAAAAGTAGGAGTAATAATAATGTGAAAGCAGTCTTTGAAATGTAGTTCACAATTTCTCAGTTTCACTATCTAGTTATGAACTCCATTCATACTCTTTTGGCTAAATATCAAGTGATAGCACAGGGAGTATCTTGCATATTTTCAGAGTTTCATGCACAGTTATAATTCAACAAATATGCTTTAAGGATGTTCGTGTTAGATTGTGAAGACATGTGAAATGTAAATACAACGAGATTCTAAAAACTCCTAATGTCCACATAATAGTTTAGCTTTAAGAATGAATCGAAGTTACAAAAGCAGTCAAATTCTTAGCATATGATCACAAGAATAATTTTCAAGTCTCATATCAAGTTCTTTCAAATATGCTCAACATGATCTCATTATTCGTAGAATATCATCAAGCTTTAACTTAATTCAGATTGTACTGGGCTTGTGATAATGTGCCAGTATATATGGCTTCCAGTGGGTAGAGATTCTTAATAGTTCTTTCCAGCCTAGTTATCTACTCTCACTTAGGCTTTTATCCTATTGGCATTTGCTCTTGGATTTATCAGATTTTGCAGAGGTTAATTCCAGGCATTTCCTAAGATTCCTAATGTATGTCTGACAAGAGAAAAATGCACAACATAAAGAGTAATGGAAAGAAATGCTCATATAAGAAGATTGGCGAGATTTCCTCAAGATTGACTTCAGAACAGCCATTTCTTCTCATTTTGTCAAAGAGCATACTCGTTGACGTTCTCTATTGTACATCCATATCATTCAAGCTTTCATAATCTGTCAACACACTTAACCACAGGCTTGAACTGAGATCATTAGTAGATGGAGACTTAAGACGTGATTAAAAACATTTTCAAAATAAGATCATCACTGGCTTGTAAAGAACATCACATAAGCATCATTATATTTTAAAAACGGTTAAGTCAATCATGTGTGGCTAGACACTACATATTCTTCTTATTCATTTCACAGGGCAATTTGAAGTTTAATCTTAGATACATAAATTTCAATTGCCGATGGGATGAATAAGCATGCATTCATTACCAGGTTAATCATGTAGATAAGAGAAAGGGTAAGAATGACATCACCAAAGCTACACTTGCGTCAAGTAGTAGCTTGCTTGATTTTGGCTGGTGGTGCTTGATCTTTTCCATTTCAAGGGCAATAGCACCAGTAGCCCAGCATGAAGAACATCTTATTCAGATTTGACCATTTGCCCAGACCATGTACGGTCTTGAATATATGTACATGGTTTTGATCATGACAGCCAGACAGCATGTAGGTTATGAACTTTGTGAATTTCTTTGAGCTTTCTTTTCTTAAGAAAATACAAAATTTCAATAATCCCATCTAACACTTGCATAAGAGATTTTACTTTCACATGCTTTGACTCTAAGTGATTCCTTGCTTACCCAAGGATATCTTCTATACTTATCCTGGGTTTGAATCACTGTCTTATGAGAGACAGAGTTCATAGGTTTTCTCCATGTTGATCGAGGAATTCTCTCTCTCTTGTTCTTCTCAGGATAGTTGAGTGGGACTCTGTGATAGCTCATCCTTGTGACAGAACTTTTGTTCCTTGTGGTAGTGTACTGCTTCTTATGATTGGATCAGGTGGTTGCAGCAGTGACTTCACCATGAGTTCTCTTCTTTGGGACAAGAGGAACTCTTGATCTCTCCTGCACAAGTAAGGCACTGGAAGGAAGTTTTGGTACCCATTTGTACTTGGGTCCTACATGGTTAGTGCTGGACCTTACTTGTCCTTTAGAGATCCTCATAAATTTATTTTTCATATGTAAATTTTTCTTAAGACTGCATGTGTGAGAAATATGACCTGATCTACCACAATAATGACAGATAATGGAATGATATTCAGAAGGGGATTTCTTATCATTATTTTGTTGGTCAATTTTGTTTTCAAAGAGTCTCTGTTCTTTTAAATCAACTTTTGAAGTTTCAGGGTCTTTTGAAAACTTTTCTTTTTCCTTCACCAGGGATTCACAATTGGAACAATTTCCAGTATGTGTTGAAGCTTCCGCTCTCGATAGCTGGTTTTCTATGGGCAGCACTAGTTGTTTTTCTATGGAGGGAACTTGGGAACCTTTGGATGTAGAAGAGATAATGAGTTCCTCAAGTTTCCTATTCTTTTTCCTTAATCCTAGCACTTCTTTTGCAAGTTTACAGAATTCAATATGTAACTTATCATACATATCTTGCAATTCAGAAGGTTCAAGTTCAGATACCTTATCTTCTTCAGTTTCTGAATCTTCTAGGTGGAGATCAACATTCTCTTCACTGACGCTGGCTTTCTCAATGTCAGCTTCCTGTAGCTCACCGTCAGTTGATTCATAAGGGGCACAAGAGGAGCTTTGGACAGCTTCACTTTCAAGAGAGTGGTTAGAAGCATACATAGCATCAAGAGTATTCCAAATATCTCTAGCATTAGAGCAATGTTTAATTTTCTGGAAATCACTGTCTGTTAAACTTTTGTACAAAATCTGCATTGCTCTAATGTTTAAGTAAAATAAATTTTTCTCCTCTTCAGTCCAGTTTACTTTTGGTTTGAAATCAGAATCCTTTTCAAAGACATCTCACATTTTGAAACTCGAGTATAACACAAAACTTTTCATCCTTGCCTTCCATATGTAAAAATCAGTGCTTTCTAACAAGGGTGGGATAGTATGATCAAAACCTTCAAAACACATTTTATAACCCAAGTCAGCCTAGGTCTTTCCACTTGAGATCGTTGGATCCTTTAAACAAGTGACCTTGCTCTGATACCAAATGAAATGCGTGGCTGTCACCCAAGAGGGGGGGTGAATTGGGTGGCAGAATAAAACTTATAAAATTCTCCCTTTTAAAACTTTACTCCTTGTGCTTGATGAGAGTGACGATGTATTACCCCAAGCACAAGTGAGTATCTAGTGGTGTGGTGCTTGATGTGTAGATTAAAACAACCAGAATGAGCACACACGAGTTTATCCTGGTTCGGTCACTTCCAGACCTACATCCAGTCCCCAGGCTCCACCTGAGATTTTCAATCCACTAAACCTCTTGTTTGAACCAGGCACAAGAAAGCCTTTACACTATAGGTTTTACGAACACGGGTTCACCTAACAACCCACAGGTTTTGCAACGGGCTCACCTGCAAACCTTACAACCACAGGTTTTACAATGGGATCACCTGCAACCTTACAACCACAAGTTTTGCGGGCTAACTTGCAACCTATGGAGATTTAGAAAACCTCTAAATGCTCCCCCTCACTTTTGCAAGATAATAATTCTGTTCGTCAAGCACAAGCTTTAGAACAGCCTCTATCAATTAGAGGATTTGATAAAATGTTCACTCAATGAACTAATTGTGATAAACACTTAAGTACAGATGATTCTCTCTAAGAATAGATGATGTTACTCACTTAAGTACAAATGAATTACTCTCTAATAATGTTACAAATCTAGATCTGAGAGTAGAAGATGAGAGGAATGTAGAATATAGTTTCTCAGATAATATGCTCTGTTTTTCCAACTTTTCTTCTGAATGTAGATGTTCCTTTTATACTCGGCCTCAATATCCAGGCTTGGGCGGCAGATAGGATATGTCCGTTTGAATATAGCCGTTAATCCCATGTTACCGTTGAGAGGTACATCTTCATTAAAGCTTAGCAGGGTTGACTTGCTTTATCTCTGAAAAGCAACTCTGACAACTCTGCTCTGACAAAAGCATTCTGACTTCTGAGTGTGTGACGTTGGCTCTTGTACTCTTGCTGACGGATGATCATCGTTCATTCGGAAGTGGCAATCTTGCTCTGCAAGTATTAGTCTATGAATCTCAGTGCCAAGAGTATCTTTCATCCGGAAGCTCATTTCCATCCGGAAGTACAACCAAGTTCTGCACACACTTGTTAGTCCCATCAGAGTAATATATATAATCACGTGTAGCAATAAGAACTATACATGCTGTGGGAGGTTTGTCTGCTATGGGAAGTAATCTTACTAAGACTATGTTCTGACTTAGTGTTTTGTCTACTGACGCTAGGGGATGTCTAATCCAACAGTCAGCGTGAGTCTCGTTATGTTACTCTAACTCTTAAGTCTCCCCAAGTGACTTGGTGTGTCATTTTCTTAAGCTATGGGATGTGTAGTATAACAACACTTAATCACATGCAGTGGGAGTTCATTTAGTCTAAGAAGCCTTTCTTGCATCCGGAAGTACTTCTGCATCCGGAAGCACTACTACTGGATGAAGGATTATAATGACTTTTACTCGCTCTCGCTCAGTGTCCTTCAATCCAACAGTCAGCGCTAGTCACTAAGCTATCGGAAGCAATTCTACTGGACGTGGCTTATGTTCGCTGACGCTTAGTGTCATTTAGTCCAACAGCCAGCGCCAGTCTAAATCTAACAGGAAGCAAATTCACATCCGGTTGAACCTTAGCTTAGTCTTAAGGTTTTTGTATATCTAGTGCTTATGGACTAAGTTATTTCCCTAGTGAATTACTTGCTCTCGCTGGGGGATAAGTCATTCATCCGCGAGCGCTAGTCCTAGTCTATCCGGAAGTAAATCCACATCCGGTTGTACTCTTACTTGGGATTCTATGTTAACCTATTGCTTTCTAAGTACTTGATTCATTCTTTCATATTTTAGTCTTCATCAAAACTTAAGATTCTAACAATGGGGGCCGCGTGAAACAAGAAATATTTAACTATGTACGCCTAGCTAGTGATACATAAGTATATCTTTAATTTTGTATTATAATTTCCAAGCTTAATTGTTGTTTTGGATTTGTTGCAATGTTTTAATCTTTCGTAATAAGGGGCACGCAATATATGTCTCGAAATTGTCTAATGCTGTATTGAAACAAAAATTAATGGCTCAAACCAGTACTGTTAATCAATATATCGATATATCTTTTAAAAGCTAATCTAGCCTTTTTTCCCTTTCACATTGTTAACAATCATCATCATCATCAATGTATCTTTCAAAAGCTCATCCTAACCTCTTTTCCCTTTTCCATTGTTAACCAGTTTTCTATGTTGTATATCCCAAGTTTTCTAACCTTCAACCTTATAAAATATTTCCAAAGCCACCTTTTCTTTCACACACACTGTTCTCACTTCTCCAATTAGTTTTCTTTCATGTATTTAATTGTTAATTATTAATTAGTTTTGGCTGGGTTTAATTTTGGCGTTTAACTAAGAGAGTCAAGAGAGGAAAAGACCTGAAGGAGGTGATTTCTTGTATCTGATACTTTTACTAACAACATTCACTGATTAATCTCTTGGTAGAATTAACAAAACGCAATTCTTCAGATTCGTGCTTCACAAGAATTCCCTAAATCTGAATTGAGATTCACTTTCCCTCATGCCCTCTTCCCATTTGCTTTCATCTGTAAAAAGGAGGTCCATCACATATACTGCATTTCTTTTATGCAATATGAATGGGCTATACTTTCCCTGCATCCTATATGTAATTTATCTGACTTATGTGACAATTCTATTATTTGTAGACCGCTTCAAGTTCATTGACGGATCTCGGTTAACAAACAGATAACCGAGCGAATCCCAGGCTGCTGCATAACCGCTCTTGGTGGTCCAGTAAGTTCAACTGATTCACCTTTTCCCTTCTGTTCTTAGATTGCTAAGCGAATTTTGGGGTCACATTTTAAGATTTCATAGAGTTTCTTGTACTTTGTAGGACATGTATTATGCTTCCAAATTACTACCTCCGGTTCTAAATATAAGACCTAGATGACTTTTTTTTGGAGAGATTAAGCTTGCGAAATAGGTTATTAAATTATGACATATTTGATATATTTTTAGATTATCCATTAGTTTATAGAAAAAATATACTAGTTTAAGAGAAAAATTAGGTAAATCATCAATTTATAATTAATTTATTTTGTTTTTTTAGGATTTTCCAAAAAAGTCAATTAGGACCGGAGGGAGTAATTTCTTTCAGTTTGCGTGATCTTTTACGTCAAATTTAGTTGGTTAGATGAGGGTTTTCACTTCAATTGGGGGAGAGGGGTCTTGCATGAAATGAAACCTTTCCCTGACAATTTAGTTCAAGTGATCCAAGTCAAATCCTTTGGCACATGCGTGTTGGACATATTTGGCAATAGGGAGTATTATATGCATACATATAACTAATCTTCCAAGATCTGCAAATGTAACTTTTATTTTTTATTTTCCATGCGCTATATAATTTTGTGGTCAAAATAAAATAAAATAATGTAGCGCTCAAACCACTTGACCATAATCAAAATGAATATACAGTTGTTGTTAACCATAATCGCAGATCTTATAGCAAAAGGTCAATTATACTATAGCATTATTAGCTGCTGTATCATCAATTATTTAATAAAGTACTCCATAAAATAATATAATTAACCACAAATCATTACTCAAATTGTTATATATATTAGCACGCAGTTAGCCTCTAGATTAACAAAACAAGGCCATCATTCCATAATGGCACCATTAGGTCTCTCCTTCACAGTACATCGACGTCAGCCTGAGCTAGTTGCTCCGGCAAAGGTGACACCACGTGAGGTGAAACTTTTGTCGGACATCGATGACCAAGGGAACCTTAGGATCCAAGTTCCGGTGATACAGTTCTATGCTAGAAATCCTTCAATGAGAGGAAAAGATGTAGTTGATACTATAAGAAAAGCTTTGGCTGAGACTCTTGTCTTTTACTATCCCTTTGCTGGCCGCCTCCGGGAAGGGCCTAACCGAAAACTCATGGTTGACTGTACCAGCGATGGCGTAATTTTCATTGAGGCTGATGCTGAAGTCACCCTGGATGAATTTGGTGAACTCCATCCTCCTTTTCCTTGCTTTGAAGAGCTTCTTTATGATGTCTCAGGAACTTCAGAGATTCTAAATATTTCGCTTCTTCTCATTCAGGTTTCTTTTTCATTTTTAGAATTATTTATTTGTATGATTATAGTATGTATTAATTTATAAGTCATGCTTCTTTTAAAAACATAATAAAAATAGGAAAAATAAAATTTAGAATGTCTTGAAATTACGCCATTTATACAATAACATATTAGAGATAGAGAAAACGCTATATAATATGAATTTGACCACAATTCTAGCTCATGATAAGTTCGTAGTTCTGTTTAGAACAAACTTCTTAGTGCATGACCCAAATGTCATTTTTAAAAGGAAATAAAATACATGTATTTAACCACACACGCACAAGGGACTTGTTCTCTTGGGCAAAAAAATGTGTTTCCAACTGAATCAAGATATACGTGAAATATGTTTGATTGAACTTATGAATGAGAGTATTTATTTGATAATTATAAAACATTTTTTTGTTAAATACCACTAAAGGACACCGATTTAGCGGTCGGTGTAGTGTGTCTTGGGCTTAGTCCTTCAAAAAATTTTAGGATCTCAAGGTAAGCGAAAGTTACCTCGGGTATCGTTCTCAAGGAGCCTTATTTAATTTAACTATCCTAATAAACTAAATTCAATGCAAGATGGATTTGGATAAAATGAAATATATTTTGTTTATTTTTTTTAATGATGGAATGAAGGGTGCAAAACAAATAAATATTTTTGGTATTTTTGGATAAAAAGGTGGAATGAAAGTGAAATGGATAATATTATTCTTGATGGATGGGTGCTTAAGAAATTCTCACTTGAAAATATTTTTCGGGGGGTTTTAATGTTGTTGGCTTCCAAATTAGACCCTAGAGGGACCCCTCTAGGCTAGGCTTAGATTAATCTAATTAATGTTGGAACCCCAAACATTAGTTAAATTAATCTAAGTTGATTAATCTCTAAGCCAAATGATTAATTAATTATGAAGGACTTATAATCTACAACTTGGGTCACCCCACAATTGCTCTAAATTAACCTTGTAGCTTCAATTTATTAATGGCCACCCAAATAATAAATTAAAGCTAGTCAAGGTTTATGTCCAATGCCACAACATAGTCAATAAATCCTATTATCATTTCATGAATGCAAATAACTTGACTCACAATTCCACTAGTCAAGCCACCTTGTACTAGCCCAAAATATTCACCAAGAGAAAACAAAATGATGAACCCATAAATTTCATTAATCTCAAAGTTAAATAGCACCAAGTCAAGTATTTAACAAGAACAAAATGACAATAACAACATAAAAGTAGTTTCAATCCCTAATACAACATGGACCATATGAAGTATTCAACCAAACATCACAAGTATACTCCTAGAACCCTAGAAAAGCATAAATGTAAGAAAGGAAGAGGGATTAGAACTACAACTCCCCTAATGAAGATTCAAGCTCCTTCTTTGTTTGCTCCCACCATCAAGAATTAAGGAGTTTAGATGCTCATATGCAAGGAAGGATGGAGGAATTTGAGGGAAGATGGGAGAGGAATGAGTGAAATCAAAGAAAATAAAGAGAATAGGGGGTCTGTTCAGCGGCCGCCCCCCTCCCTTTATTTCTTCCTTCTACTTCTTTGCGCGTCCTGCCTGTTCAGCCCTCACTTCTTCTTTTCTTTTTATTCATTCTCTTTTCTTCCTCCTGCCCGTGATCTCCTCACTTCCCTTTGTCTTTATCCACCAGCTCCACTTTTAATTCCTATTCTTTTCTTTTGTTCCTTTTTCGCCCCTGCAGCTTCTATTTTCATTTCTTCTTCTTTTATTACATTATATCATTTACTTGCCAAAGCTCAAAAGCCCAAAACATGATTGAAGGACACTGATTTAGCGGCCGGTATAGTGTGCCTTGGGCCTAGTCCTTCAAGAATTTTTAGGACCTCAAGGTAAGCGAAAGTTACCCCGGGTATCGTTCTCAGAGGAGCCTATAAAATGCAATTAATTTCCTAGTAACTAAATGTTAAATTTGTTTGAATAAGAAAAAGTGTTATGGATTAATAATAAAAATTAGTGAAAGGTGTGATATGCAAAAGGGGGAAATAAGAATTGAAATAAGTAAAGATTTAGTCAAATGATATGGAATTGCTCTTGGGAAATGATTGAGAATAACTATCTTAACTCAATTAATATATTTGGGGAGTCACTATGGTGCTAACTCACTAAATTGTCAAACCTCATGAATCCATGAGTCCAATTACTAATTAACGGAACCCCAACTAATTAGAAATTGTTAAACCCTTTAGCACCTTTGAGTTTTTTCTAGGTTTCCTAAATTACCAAACATCACCAACTGGCAAGTCTAATACCTAATGTCATGAACTCATTCAATTAGGCATTATTAATTACCTTAGAGTGTGATTAGTGATTATTGCAATGCATTAGGTTCAATTACAACTCAATTCAACAAACTATCTACCAATATCATGAATAAATAGAAATATCTAATGAATTATAAAGAATATATGTCTGATCATACATATTGTTGAGTCCAAACCCCTCATTACAAGTCAAAAGCGCAAATCAAACTCAAATAAACATAGTAATCCAAATCGAAATCTGAATGTAAATGACCAACCTAAACCTAGGAAAATCATAAAAACAAGAGAAATGGAAAAGAACAAAACTCTTCAATTAAGCATGTGAACTCAAGTCATCTCAAAACATTCCAAGAGCAAAAAAATGTTTAGTTACCTCCCATTAGAGAAGCGCCAACAAAGAGGAGATCGAGAGAAATCATGGTGGAAAATAGGAAGAAAAGAGGACAAAATGAAGATGGAAAGAGAGGAGGAGAAACCAAGTGTGTTGACCCTCCTTTTCAATTCATTACTGCGCCGCCTCACATCTCCATCTCCTCACGCGTTTCTTTCTTCAATTCTCGCTTGCAGCCCCTGCCACTGCACACGGCCTCCCCCCGTTTCTTCCTTTCTTCATTGCAACCCTCACGTGCCATTCACGCACAGCCTCCTCACTTTGTTTTTCTTTTTTAATTTCAATTCCCTTTTCTTCTTATTTTAATCTATTTGTTTTCTTTCTTCAGCCCAAGCAATTCATGGGCTTTAATTAATCAAAAGCCAACTCTTCTTGTGTGGCCCATGTTGCTTATACTTCCTTGTCATCTATCTTCACAAGTAATAAATATTATTTTCAAGATCAAATCCCTTTAATTTTCTATCAATGACTTTCTAAATATAACCAAAATATCTATCAAATGTAATCAAAATGGGGTCATCATACATAAAACTAATAGATATTAATTAAGCACAATTGGATAAAAATTGCATCTATATCATCTTAATTGCCTCAAATTTAGCATATAAAAACCATAGAAATCTAAGAATTTGTCAATGATACCATGATAAAAGCTACAGAAAATTTTCAACAATTGGATTACTAAATATCAACAATTCTCTATAATTTTGTATAATGACTCCCAAATATGACAATATATATATATATATATATATATATATATATATATATATATATATCAAATATAATCCACAATGAGGAGCTATTATGGACATATTACATCTTAATCATGTCAATTGCTTCAAATTTAGTATATAAAAACATGCAAATCCAAGGATTTGTCAACCACTCTGTAATTCAGTGCTTAATATCAACCGACAATCAAGACTCAAGGGGTAGGAGTGCTGCTCACATATGTAGAATTTCTCATCTCCCAATGAGATCCCACTTACCAACTTAACTACTGCAATAATATAATTGCGTTGTTTTCCAAAATTCCTGCTATTGTAAATAAACCATTAAAGATATCAAGAGAGAAAATCATATATATTTAAAAAAAATTAAAATTTATTGAATTTTCAAGATTAGCAGCTAATAAGGAAGTAATCATGCTTTCTTTAATTGTTTCAATTGAGTTTCCGAATTCAATTCAATGTATGATATATTTTGTTCCAGTTTTTTTTTAATAAGCATTAACACAACTCCGAAATCTATAGGTAACCCGATTGAAGTGTGAAGGTTTTATTTTTGCTCTTCGCTACAATCATACCATGAGTGATGCAACAGGTCTGGTTCAATTTATGAGTGCGTTAGGAGAAATTGCTCGTGGTGCACATCAACCTTCAATTCTACCAGTATTTTAGAATGCCATTTATCAAGTTTTTTTACAATGAAAAGTTTATGAACTTGGACAGTTTTCATTCAATCATGATGTACAAATATTTTTGATTATAATGCTATTTAAATTTTCTAATAGTAACTTTTTAATTATTTATCAGTTTATTACTTTTATGAAAGTTGTTTGATGATATCAATGTGTGAAATAGCTTCTTGTTTTAGTCTCTAGAGAAAATTGTTTGTGCTGCTCCTTTGATTATTCTCCTGCTTGTTTAATGCAGGTGCACAGACATTTCCAAATTTGTCTTTGGGTTGGATTCATGTGATGGATGTTGCAACTGCTCACATTCAAGCATATGAGATTTCATCCGCAAGTGGAAGGTACTGTTTGGTTGAGACAGTAGCACACTACTCTGACGTTGTGAAGATTTTGCATGAGCTATATCCATCATTACAACTGCCAAACAAGTAAGTCAAATCTCCATATGCTGAAATTGATGGGAAAGGAACTTAAATTCAGAAATAATTAACAAAAATTAATCTGCAGAGTTTATGGTAATGGGTTTTAAGTACATATAACCCTTAATCATTTGCTAATAAACTTGAGGCACTAAAGTGAAACATGTGTATGACAATAACTATATATTTCCTTCAAAAGATATGTTCTTCTAGAAAAAGTGAATGACTTGAAGATTCACTTGGGTTGCTTGTTTGTAATGGATTTATATTATATATTTCCCTTCATGTTTGATTACCCAAGTAGTTTGAACTCTCTTAATCTTACTCGTGGCCTATTTAATCCATTTTATTGTTTCAAATATTTGCTCACTTCAGTTCTTGCTTCCTTGATAACTTGCTAGGTGCGAGAACGATAAGCCTTTCATGCCTGTGTATCAATATTCCAAGGAAAAGGCAAGGACCTTGGGGATTGAGTTTATTCCCCTGGAAGCAAGTTTCAGGGATACAATGGAAAGCTTGATGGAGAAGAACTTGATCACTTTTTAATTTTTGTATTTCTACCAAAAATTGGTTGTTGAAAACTTTAGGCTCATTTTAAATATTTGTCTTTGGTATTAGCAAGCACATCTCCATGTGAAATAATAATTGGGGATCTTGGTTGTTGAATTTCTCCTTGAGATATTTATATCTTTGACACATGTCTTGCTTGCATGTCAATCTTTGCAAGATTATGATAAGATCGAGATGCAAGAGAGCAGTGGCAACATACCTTTTTTCTTCTTCCTATCTTGCTTGTGGAGTGTGTATGACTGTATATATGATGCTTTTGGTCTAGTGGTCTACACCCCATATTGAATATGTTTATTCCTATTTTATTTAATAATATTATGTGAATAAGTGGCTGTCATATTATGTGAATAAGTGGCTGTCAATCAAGAAAATAAAAGCCAACCAAATCAAACAACAACAATCACAGACTAAAACATTTTTTCATTTGTGGCATATATATTCTTATTTCCATTTTTTCTAACTTTCCTATTTTATTTTGAACTAAAAAATTTTAAAAATATCCCCAAAATATGTTAAATTAATATCTTATTAAATCCTAATAAATCCCTTACTTTTTTTGAAATGATAACTCCTCAAATACTACAAAATATTTCTAAAAATCTACTGGGGTAGTTCATCAAGTGATTATTTATGAATTGATGCCTTGACCCTTTACAAGATAAATAAGAATATGAAACTAATGCGATAATGAATATGTAGGTGTTATTAGAAATTTGATGAAACTACTCAAACTCCAAGACCCTTTACAGAGTCTGAACCTCAAAACATATTACTTAATTTTAATTTCATAGTGGCCTCCGTAACACTGAATCAAAATTATAAAAAAATAGCATAACTAATCAATAAATATTTTTCATTGTCATATTTTAGGGAGTGAACCAAACCATAAAATAAAATGGAGGTGGCAGATATGAGAATTTTGAGATGAATGTGTGGTCAAACAATAAAAGATAGGATCCGCAATAATCATATTCGAGAAAGAGTTGGGGTAGCTTCAATTACAGATAAAATGGTAGAAAGTCGCTTAAGGTGGTTTAAGCATGTTCAAAGAAGAGAATTAGATGAGCCAATAAGAATAGTTGACCAAATGGTATGAAGTCCTTACAAACGAGGGAGAGGGAGACCGAAGATAACTCTTGACGAAATTATTCGATGAGATCTTAGAATTAAGAATTTATCTCCAAACATGACTATTAATTGAGCACAATAGCGTTGCGTGATCTATGTAGCTGACACCACCTAGTTGGGATAAGACTTTGTTATTGATTGATTGATTGAACCAAACCATGAAATAATGAGTGTTGGGGCACATGCAGAGTTGAACCAAATCATGTTTATCATTATTGGAGAAGACACTTATTTTGTGCTGGGGCCCATGCAGTGTTGGATAAATTTTGCAACAAGGAATATTATATGCATACATATAACTAAGCTTTAAAGATTTGCAGATCTAACTTTTTTTTTATTTTATTTTATATACGTCGCTTTTATATACCCTTCATCAAAATACCAAACGAGGCCAATATTATCTCATCCACGACACTTTGCAGCCTCTTAGCTATTTAATTTAAACAAGTCAAGATCAAGGCGTGTAGTCTTCATCGTATAACCAAACAATACGAGGTGATCATCCCATAATGGCACCATCAGGTCTCTCCTTCACAGTGCATCGGCGCCAGCCAGAGCTAGTTGCTCCTTCAAAGGTGACACCACGTGAGGTCAAAGTTTTGTCCGACATCGACGACCAAGGATGTGTTAGGTTCCAAACTCCTCTGATACATTTCTATGCTGGAAATCCTTCTATGAGAGGAAAAGATGTAGTTGGAATTATAAGAAAAGCTTTGGCTGACACTCTTGTCTTTTACTATCCCTTTGCTGGCCGCCTCCGGGAAGGGCTTAACCGGAAGCTCATGGTCGACTGTACAGGCGATGGTGTAATTTTCATCGAGGCTGATGCTAATGTCACCCTGGATGAATTTGGTTATCTTCATCCTCCTTTTCCTTGCTTTCAAGAGCTTCTTTATGATGTCCCGGGAACTTCAGATCTCATAAATACTCCACTTCTTCTCGTTCAGGTTTCTTTTTCATTTTTATAATTATTTATGTGTGTGATTATATTATGTTATTATTTAAAAGTTCATAAGTCTTGTTTCTTTTATAAATATAATATAATAAACGTAGGAACACTAAAATTTAGAATGTCTAAATTTACGCCATTTATACAATAACAGATCCGATAGAAAAACCGTTATATAATACGTATTTAACCACAATTTGAGCTTTTGATAAGTTCAAAGCCCTTTTTATATCAAAACTTCTTGGTGTATGACCAAGATGTATTTTTTAAAACGGAATAAAATACACATATTTAAATATGTATGTGTGTGTGTTTGTATGGTTAAGCTACTTCTTCACTTGGGCACAAAATATAATATGTGTGTTTAATTCAAACCAAATCAATATAAATACACACACATATATGAAATATGTTTGATTGAACTTTTTTTTATTACAATGTTTGATTGAACTTTTGAGAGAATATTCATTCGATTATTATAAATAATTATTTTGTAAAATACCATTCGGTAATTCGATACTTCTTATCAACTGACAAATTAGGACTCGAGGTGTAGGAGTGCTTCCCACACAGGCAACATTGTCCCCTATCCCAATGTGATCCCACTTACAAACTTAATGCAATAATATAATTGCGTTATTTTTCAACATAACTGCTATTTTAAACCATTAAAAATATCAAGAGAGAATATCATATAAATTTTTTGAAAAATTTTAATTCAAAGATGGCAAATGTAAAAAATTATTGAAGGTTCAAAACTATACATAGTAAATTATAAAAGGGGCATCCAGTATCATGGTAATTTTGAGAGTGCAAAAATATGCATGGAAAACCAAAATGGAGCACCTCACCATCTTTGTTCTTCACTCGCATAGTGTTGGGAACCCTTTTACAAGTAGTGTTGGGTGCCCTTTTTACAATTTACCATCTAAACTTTTACACCTTTTACAATTCAACATGTATAGTTTTGCTTCATTTTGGTTGACCATGTATATTTTTATACCCTCAAAATTAACATGATACTAAGTGACACTTTTAAAATTTATGTTGTCTATATTTGCACATTCAACCTTTCAAGATATGTTATAAACATGTAATTATGCTTCCTTTAATTGTTTAAATTGAGTTTCCAAATTCAATTCAATTATGCTACATTTTGTCCCAAGTTTCTTTAAATAAGCATTACAACTCCTGAATCTACAGGTAACCCGATTGAAGTGTGAAGGTTTTATTTTTGCTATTCGCATAAATCATACCATGAGTGATGCTATTGGTATGGTTCAATTTATGAGTGCATTAGGTGAAATCGCTCGTGGTGCACATCAACCTACAATTCTACCAGTATGGTGTAGGGAGCTTTTAAATGCAAGAGACCCACCATGTGTAACATGGCCTCGTGATTATGAAGAATTATTTGATTATGATAGCAAAGAATATTCAATCTCCATCATGGAAAACTTGGTTTCTCGTTCTTTCTTCTTTGGACCAAACGAAATTTCTTTAATTCGCTCTCAAGTACCTCATCACCTCCATGAATCTTGTTCTAACTTTGAAATCATCACTGCATTCTTATGGCGGGGTAGAACAATGGCTATTCAACCTAATGATGATGATAAGGTTCGCATAGTATTTTCTATGAATGTTCGCTCCAAATTCAATCCTCCTTTGCCGAAAGGTTATTATGGCAATGCCATTGCCTTACCGATGGCCGTCGCCACAGCCGGGGAATTACAAAGGAGCCCATTATCTTATGCTTTGGAGTTAGTGAAGAAAATGAAAGGTGAAGTGACTGAAGAGTACATGCGCTCTTTTGCAGATTTCATGACAATTAAGGGACGACCTTCTTTCAATGTGGTAGGGCTGTTTGATGTTTCAGATTTAACCCATGTAGGATTTTGTGACATTGATTTTGGGTGGGGAAAGGCTTTGTTTGGCGGTCCGATGTATGGAAGTCTTGTTTCAAGTATTTACATACCTTACAAGAATAAGCAAGGGCAAAAAGGTATAGTAATAACGTTTTGTTTACCTAGTGAAGCCATGGAGAGATTTGTGAAGGAGCTAGACAAAATGCTCAAAACAAGGTTGCTTAATTCATCATTATAAGTGGATCTAGTTTAAGAGTTGTGTCACATGACTTGATGAGCTCCCGTCCTTTTCCATCCTTCCAATTCCCCACCTCTCACTTCTCTTTTTCAAGAATAAGCCCCACTCCCTAAGGGGCCTCTTTGGTTTTGTTGTCTCATATTCGTGTCACTCTTCAAAATTTCAATTCAAGGAAAGTAAATGGTCACAATATTGGATAAAAGCCCTTCTCTAAGGAGCCAATGCGTAATTTATTATCTTGAGGTAGTATATATATATCAATGAAGACATTGTATTTGATTTTCTTTGTGTCAAAATTTTTTTGAAATGAGTAAAAGTGCTAATGGCTTGTTTTCATATTTTTCAACGAAAAGTGAGATGACTGAAGAAAAGTTTGTAAAGTAGTAAAGAGACCTCAATGCAGCAATCAATATAATATTCCAGAAATATTAGGCCTAGACCTAGAATATAACATAATCAAAAATAAAAAATGGAAGTAAACTACCCTAACTATGCTCCTAAATCAAACTCTATCCATTGTTCTTGGAAAAAAGAAGAATTTCATAACCCTTAAGAATAAGACAGAGGCAGCTACATATTTTTTTTTATTGAAAGAGGCAGCTACATATGACTAAAATTGAGGTTGGAAATTAATGGATTTAAGTGGGAAATTGGAGTTGAAGATGAAAGTAGCTCGTAAAGAGATTGGCTACCGAAATATGAGAGATTAACTTAGGAATTCGGGTGAGTAGATGGTAGAAAGAGATCTTTTGCAAGCAAGAGTAGACATATTAAGAAAGATATTCTGTTTGATATGTATATGGAAAGTGATGACTTCAAGTGTTAAGCCCTCAGCCTTTGTAGAGTCCGCTTAGCACTTGGAAGATTAGAAATAGAAATTTCGGGTGACTACTTATTTAATTGTTGTTGATTTTATTTTTTTATCCCTTCAAATTTGACTTGTACGTAACGATTTCTCTATAAATTATTCACGAATAAAATTGACAATTAAAAAAATAATGAGATCTAAAGTTGAATCATTTTGGAATAGCGAAAAATAATTAACTTAAAATACTTAATTTTAAAGTAGCATAAGTATTACTGTCATACTCCCTACATCCCATATTATAAGGTGGTTAAATTTTAACTAAATCACAGGCTCCCAAAAATTTGTTAAAAAGCAATAATTATGTTGGAGATAAAATTTTGTTTCCGAAAATACCCTTATTTATAGTAATAAAAAGGAGGAAAGACAATATAGAGAATAGTGATAAGAAGAAGTGGATATGTAGGGATAAATGATATGACATGTGAGAGAAAAAAAATAATGGTAATTTTGGAAAAATGACAATTACACGGCTAGGTTGTTCTACTGAGGGAGTTAGAAAGCGTCATATATTTGCAATTGGTAACTATATTAACCTTTGGTATAATTAGCTCAAACACCATCTTATATTATGGGAAAAGATCATTAAAAAACTTCACCTTATAATATGGGGCAGGTCAAAAAAAGTAAAAATATAAGTAAAAATGACTTAAAAAATAATTGAAATTAAGAAATTCAAATGAATTTGATCTTTAAATTGAAAAATTTACTATGGTTTTAATAAAAATAATAAATGATAAGAAAATTATTTTTCATTGCAATCTGGAATTTATTTTTATTTTTAATTTTTCAATCTCAATTTTTTATTATTTTATTAATTTGATAGTTGTCATCAGTTGATTACTTGATTTGATGTGTGAACTTGTTTGATGCAGGTGTACAAATATTTACAAAATCTTTCTTAAGGCTGGATTCACGTGAAGTATGTTGCAAACTTTATTCCAAGCGTTTGAGATATCTTCCACTAGCCAAAGGTATTTATTGGTTGAGATTTCTTTCACATTTTGAAGATTTTGCTTGCGATGCAACCAACAATACATTTGCCAGAGAAGCATATGTTAATTCAATCTCCATGAGCTACCCTCTCTCTCTCTCTCACATGTTAATTTCACGTATCTTTTTTTTTTATCAAAATTAATTTCACGTATCTTAACAAAACCTCTTTGATATACTCCCATGTCCTCTTTAAAAGTCACTTATATCATAATTCACACCATGTTATCAAAACCAGACTGAGCTAGATAGTCCAACCGATTAGATTGTCACAATGGTTCGGCTCATATGAAATAACTGTTTTTACAATTCAACCGTGTTGAACAGGCTTAAAACAGAGAGAATTAGAATGGTTGAATAGGTGGCCGGCTCACTTTCAGCCACCAGAAAAGTGTGGGGAAAAATATCAAGCCCAACAAATTTTTTTAAGCAAAAAAGAGATCAAATAACAAATTCCAAATTTTTAAGCGTCCAACAATCACAAACAACAAATCAATCGATCATTTAATAGAAAACGCTGCAACTGTATGAGACAATCTTGTAAAGAAAAAAAATCATCTTACCTTTTACAGCATTCAAGTATTTGTGTTAAGAACAAGACACAGCTCGCCGTAAAATCAGGCATTCATGATGACGTATTATTTTGCCAGATAACCCTTACGTGTCACTTAACTGCAAACCTGGCACACACTCGTAAACACACACGCTTCAGTTGTGTTTAAAACGAGTTGCTGAGTGAGTGAACTTGGATAAGACTTTGAAGAATTGTGTGTGTGGTGTGGTTGAAGTTTGAAGGAACTCAAAGGTGTATCAGCTCAACATGGATGTTGCACAAAGAGGTGCCCCTAATCCAGCGATGTTGGCCGCCAGAGCGGCGGCGGCGGCGTGCAAGGAGGGAGAGTTGGGGAGGAGGGATGGAGGAGAGGGTGAAGGAGAGTTGGGATCTAATAATAATAATTATATGATTCTTTGGGACTAAAGTGCAAATACCCCTTTAGGAATTAGGGTTCAGATGTAATGCTGGATTGCCACGTCATTTAATGAAGGTGGGACGCACGCTTGAACTAACGTCTGTTTGCCTCTACTTAACGGAAGGGTTAAATTTGTCTCATTTTTATTTACAATGTACGGTTTTGCCAATTTACGGTGTCAAAGTTGTCCAATTGAAAATTTACGGTGGCTAGTTTTGCACCTTCGCCCTTTGATTTATAAACATTTTTCAAAAGTCAAGAGCCCAAAAATGTAACTAAGTTAAAACATTTTCTTTTAAAATACCATATCAATTTTTTTCCAATGGTATATATGTGTGTGTGAATAAACCCCATATTTGTTTGAGTCTTATACATTATCTATGTAAACCAAAAATATGTTTACATACTTCGAAATATCTATTTACATGGATTCATTCTTGACTTCTAAAACCTCCACCTAACTTCCTCTGATTCACTAGTACCACTTTATTTCCTCCATATCACCAGCTTTCACAACCTTAAAGCAACAGCTCAACTCAGTTTATGTCATAAACTATTATTTTCACACATGCTCAAGTATACAATTCATAAACCTATACAAATATTACAATTAAACATAGTTCCTGCAGGTATCATAGAACGGTAAGATTTTTTGGTTTCTAATTCTACTATTTGTTTCCTTCTTTAAGGTTTGGGTGAAGAGAGTTTGAAAGAAGGTTTGGGTTCTGCGGTCAAAAAATCACTTAGAATGAAGAACAAGCGTTGATTATAAGTGTAAGAGAAGATTTAATAGTTAATTTAAGAAGAAAATTTCAATTTCTTTCTTTGATCTTCTGTATATGTTTGGGATTCTAGTTGGGTTTATGAAATTGACAACATGATAATGCTTTGATTTTGTTCTTCTCTCTATTTAGAGTTGGGTTTATGGGATTTACAACAACTATCAATAATTTAAGGTGAAATAAAAATAAGTTAAATATAAGGATATAAAAGGAAAAGAAAGAACAATAGAAAAATATAGTTTCCTAGAGTTGTAGACTTTATATTATTATTAATAGGCTAAAGTGCAAAAATGTCCATGTAATTTTCATGAAAGTACAAAATTACCTATGTAAAACTACCCATGAAATGAAATTTCAAAAGTAACTCAAAGTACTCATCTCGTTCAAAAACTGTAACCTTAACCTTCGTTTGTCAATTTAAAGGGCTAAAGTGGAAAAGTGTATATGTAAATGTCACTACTGTGCAAAAATACTCGTGTAAAATTTTTTGGAGCAAAACTACCCATGAAATTTCAAAAATGGGGCAAAAGTGTCCATCACGTTAAATAATGTAAATTTCATTTGTCATATTATATTGGGCCCCACTCTCCTTCCTCTTCTTCCCACCCACCAAATCTTAATTATCCGGGTCATCATCTCTGACTTCATCACCGACTTCCCATTTCTCAACGTCGTTTCTCGATATAGCCGCATGGTCATTACAAAATGGATTCTCATAATACTTCATGTAATTTTCGTATGCCGCCATTTCATATGGCACCTTTCTTAGATAACCCTACTCCAAATTCCAATTTGTTGTTGGTGGCTAGTGGGTCTCCACGACAATCTTCAACAGAGACCTTCATTTTCCTCAGAATCACGAATTTCGGCTGACCATTTCACTACAAAAAAGGGCAGATCTGCGGCGGGTATTTTCCCAGCGTAGGGGCGGTTCTAACCGCCCCCATGGCGCTCCGGCGGTCAAATTTACCGCCGGCGATTTTAACGAGGGAACGCTGCGTGGGGGCGGAACGATTTACGCTGTAGCTCCCTTTGGAACCGCTGCTACGCGTTGGGGCGGGCGTAGGGGCGGACCTACCCGCCGCCAAAATTTTTTATTTTTTTAAAAAAAAAGGCATGGGGGCGGTTACGACCGCCGCCATGTGATTTTTTTTTTTTAAAAAAAACAAATAGTGCCGGCGTATCGAACCGCCGGCATGCTATTATATTTACTAAAAAAAAATTGCTTCATGCGAACAATTAAATGATAATGACTTAAATTGAAGACCGAAAAAGGAATAAAAACAAGAAAAAAAACAAAACAAATGCAGCAAAAATTAATTTTATTGTAATATATATGAAATAAATATATACTAAACCATCAAGCACAAAAAGATCATGTCCAAAATCCATAAGATAAATTCTAACGAAACAAAGAATAAGAGAAAATCTCTGAAAAATAAATAAGATATATTACGAAAACAAAATAATAAGAAATAAAAACAATCAGATATAATAAAATAAAAAAGAAAAAATAAACAATACCTATACCAAAAGCAAGACAAACTTTTAGACATCATGTGTGCACCAACAATGAAAACAGCAAGAAACACAAAAGGGAGAAAGTGAGAAAGAAGAGATTGTGCGCGCGGTAGAAATGGGGGGGAGGTTATTTATAGGGAGAGATAGCAACGTGGGGGCGGGCGACATTAAATGCGCACAAATCTCTGTGCTCCGTGGGGGCGGGTGACCGCCCCAACGTGATTTTATTTTTTTAAATTTTTTTTTTATTCTCGTTGGGGCGGTCAACCGCCCCCACGCGACATTAAATGCGCACAAATCTCTGTGCGCCATGGGGCGGGTGACCGCCCCAACGTGATTTTATTTTTTTAAAATTTTTTTTTATTCGCGTTGGGGCGGTTGACCGCCCCCACGCGACATTAAATGCGCACAAATCTCTGTGCGCCGTGGGGGCGGGTGACCGCCCCAACGTGATTTTATTTTTTTTTAAAGTTTTGTTATTCGCGTTGGGGCGGTCGACCGCCCCCACGCGACATTAAATGCGCAAATCGCGGTGCGCCGTGGGGGCGGGTGACCGCCCCAACGTGATTTTATTTTTTTTAAATTTTTGTTAATTCGCGTTGGGGCGGTCGACCGCCCCCACGCGACACGGTCGACTGCCCCAACGCACCGCGCCAATGAAAATTTTTTTTTAGGTATTTTTTTATGCTGCGTTGGGGCGGGTATTATTTTTGTGACCGCCGCAACGAATGCACCACAAACAAAAAAAAAATTTCCCTCGCAACTCGCCCTCGGATGGCTTAGACCGCCGGAACGCGTTTTCGAGGGGGCGGTTTTTGGCGTTCCGCCGGGACGCGTGCGCGGCTAATCGCCGCTTCTTTTGTAGTGTTTCCCCATGGACACTGTCGAATTCCTCTGCCTCTTGCCTGACTTCTCCATCTCCTCGGCTACTACTATTGCAAGAAATTAAAATGTCAAACATGAAGTCACAACAAGTAGAAAGAAAAAATAAAATAAGGCGGTGGAATAATGAATTAGTTTAGTGTATAAAAAGAAAATATTAATATATAATAACTTGTGGAAAGTTGAAGACTTCAGAGGGGAATGGAGAAGTCATTGTTTTCGAAAGTGTGAGGCTAGATTTTGAAGGGGGTAAGGCAGCGATTATCGTTGCTTGGGATAAAGTCGGAGAAGATGTGTGGGATTTGGTTTGTTGATTATGGATCACCGTAGAATTGGGATTTGGTGGGTGGGAAGAAGAGAAAGGAGAGTGGGGTCTAACATAATATGACAAAAGGAAATTATATTATTTAATGAGATGGACACTTTTGCCTCAATTTTGAAATTTCTTGGGTAGTTTGTCTCCAAAAAACAATTACATAAGTATTTTCGCACGTTCGTGACAATTACATGGACATTTTTGCACTGTATCCCTAAAATGACTAACAGAAGTTATATTATTTAAAGGGATAAACACTTTAACCCCACTTTTGAAATTTCATTGGTAGTAGTTTTGCTCCACAAAATGTTACATATATAGGTATTTTTGCACTTTCGTGACAATTACATATGCATTTTTACACTTAAGCACTTATTAATACATATGATTTTAATTTGTTTTAGTTTTATTTTCCATTAACTTGTAGTTGCGTACGCCACTTTGCCATTGAAATTCACTTTTGGGAAAATCTCAAATAAATCCCTCCCAATAAGGACAAGTGAAGGGTGCCACCTGCACTGGAAATTTTACAGGCTAGATATATTTATTTGAGATCATATACATAGTTGACATTTTGGAGCCTCCTAGCCGTTTAATTAAACAAGTCAAGATAAAGGCGTATACCCTATCAAAAAACGTAACCAAACTAGGTCAATCCACAATGACACCATCAGGTCTCTCCTTCACAGAAAATCGGCGTCAGCTAGAGCTGGTCTTCACCCCAATATTGAATATGCTTATTCCTATTTTATTTAATAATATTATGTGTGTAAGCGGCTGCCAATCAAGAAAAAAAAATCAATCAAATCAAATCAAACAACCACAACAATAATGTTCTTAAACGTTTTTTCTTTTTGGCATATATATATATATATATATATATAGACACACACCTTGTTTTTACTTCCAATTTTATTTTGAATTAAATTTTTTTAAAATATCCCAAAAAATATGGTAAATAAATATCTTTTTGAATCTTAATAAATTATGTTTTTTTAAAATAATAACTCCTCAAATACAACAAAATATTTCTAAAAATCTACTGGTTCATCAAGTGGTTATTTCTGAATTTATGTCTTAAACCATTACAAAATAAAGAAGAATATGAAAACTAGCGGGATAATGAATATGTAGGTGTTATTAAAAATAAGATGAAACTACTCAAACTCGAAGACCACCCTTTGATTTCTCAACCTCAAAACATATTACTTTATTTTAAGTTCATAGTGGCTTCCGTAACACTGAATCAAAATTAAAAAAAAGCATAACTAAGCAATAAATAAATTTTCTGTATCATATTTTACGGAGTGAACCAAATGATGAAATATGTTTTTTAGCTGTACCAAATTTTGATAGTTCATGCTTTTATTTTATTATTAAATCATTCTTCAATATAAAATTTTAAGTGTCAACCAAATTATTAAATGTTTATCATTTTTGGAGAAAGCGACCTATTTTGTGTTGGGGCATATGCAGAGTTGGACAAATTAAAGTTGGCAATAGGGAGTATTATATGCATACATATAACTAAGCTTCCAAGCTTTGCAGATCTAAGTTGTACTTTTTTATTTTCCATACGCGCATTTTTATATAATTTTGTGTTCGAAATAAAAAAAAAATGCACATAGTTGACTACTCTTATTAAAAAATCCTCTATTTCGCTTATTTGAGTATAGTAATCGTATTTATATCTTAGTTGCGTGGCCCAACTTGTATATAAATAGTTGACATTTACAACCTTTAAAGACTTATACCCTTCATCAAAAAACCAACGAGGCCACATCATGATTCCAAAATGGCACCATCAGGACTATCGTTCAAGGTACATCGGCGTCAGCCAGAGCTAGTTGCTCCGGCAAAGATGACACCACGTGAGGTGAAACTTTTGTCGGACATTGACGACCAAGGGAGCCTTAGGATCCAAATTCCTTGGATACAATTCTATGCTAGAAATCCTTCAATGAGAGGAAAAGATGCAGTTGAGATTATAAGAAAAGCTTTGGCCGAGACTCTTGTCTTTTACTATCCCTTTGTCGGCTGCCTACGAGAAGGGTCTAACCGAAAGCTCATGGTTGACTGTACTGGCGATGGCGTAATTTTCATCGAGGCTGATGCTGATGTCACCTTGGATGAATTTGGTGAACTTCATCCTCATTTTCCTTGCTTTGAAGAGCTTCTTTATGATGTCTCAGGAACTTCAGATCTTCTCAATACTCCGCTTCTTCAGATCTTTTAAAAAATAGGACATAACACTAAGCAAGCGTGAACTATGTCCCCGTAACCTAAAAGGAGAAGTACTTCAACATTAAATTAACGATTGAGATCGAGTTCATTTTTAAAAAAATGGTCAAAATGCGGTAAATTAAAGCTATACGATTTTTTACTTTAAATAACTCTATATAAGATTGCAATATATATTACAATAATGTAATACTATTCTTGCTTCAGATCTCGCTCGCACACACCGAAGAAAATGGATGCAACAATCTTTTTGCAGTGCTGCTGCTTATCAGTGCCCTTTCTGTTTCTTCTATTTTGATCTCTCATTCCTCTTCCGAAAACAATGCACTTAGGCCCATCCTTCTCCAATCCAAATTAGTTTCCTTTGGGCTTCACGTTATGGGCACAAGCACACTAATTCTCTTCACATTCTGACAAAAGGGAATGAGATGTAATTATATGATAATAATTATAACAACAACACCTTTAGATTTGTTTTTTTTTTATTTTAAACTAATGTCAATTTTCTTTTAAATTTCAAACCAAGATATTTATCTTTAATCCCCAAAATCATGTAAACATTTGATATCCTATCAAATCCAAAAGAAATTCCTTCAAATTTTTATCAATGTCTCTCCAAATACACAATATATATATATATATATATATATATATATATATATATATATATATATATATATATATATATATATATATAATAAGAAATTGGGGAGTCATCAACTATAAAATATATAATCTTTCATGTAGAACTAATAGACAGACAATTTTAAACATTTTCAGTGCATAACAAAATGGATAAGGTGACATACTCTACCAAGTGCTCAGACCAATGCAAGTGCGACAAATTTTTGTCATGTATCTTTTTTAGGTTAGGTTGGACATTTTTCTGGCAAGTGGGGCATAAGCATCCCTAAATTCTCTTTTATAAAGAAAATGTCCAGTCATTTTGTTATAAAGTCTTTATTTAGTTATCTTCATGCTAAGCTATATCATCTCACTCTTTCTTTATTGAATCTTATACGCTTATTTAATTATATCTTAAGTTTTATAATTTTTTAATTATATATCTTTAGAAATACATTTTAAGAAAAATGTGATTACACGATTGTTTTATTATTATAAATGATTTTTGTAATAATAATAAAAAACCCAAGCCATGCAAATTAAATTACATGACAAACAACAAAGTCAATAACCAACACTAATATTTAAAAGGGTCTTCGATGTGGTTAATTTTTTGATAACAAACCGGCAGATAAGATGTAGTGGACATTGAAAATGATGTGTCAAGGGAAAATATATTTGGTCTTGCCAAAAAAATCGACTTAAAAAATTAACTGCGATAGAATATTAAATCGATTTTATATCGGATGTTGTATGAGCTTTATATATCTTACGGTCATGTAAATTCCGTTTGCTAATAATATGCGTCCAATGATCAATAAGAAAACAAAAGTAATTTATTATTGGTTGTACCATTTTTGAGTTAGATACACAGAAAACCAAAGTCATCAATTATTTTTTAGTTAGAAAAAGACATCACTTAACATATAATGACATTCAGTTAAATAACATGCTCATTACAAATTACAAAGTGTACGTGCTCATTACAAAGTAATTCAAGGCTATGCCATTTCATGAAAAGTACTATAAAGTATTGGCGGTAAATATTTTGAACTTTGAAAGAGAATCCATGCAAATAACCATAATCATGAAATGCTAAAGTGTACAGGCAATGGACGCTGATAAATCGTATGTGGGCCAAAAAGAATTTAATACATCTCTCTCTTAGTTTCTCTTCGTAAATTCTTCGCAAATACCACTATAAAAATTTCCTACATTATATCATGCTCACTGAAAAAGTGCAAAATTTGAAAATGTATGGCCCACACTAATTGGCGCTATGTGACAAAATAGTTTCTTGTAGTTATCGTGTTGCCCACACCATGTCCTATGAATCATTGTTCATCCAGACAGCCTGCATAATTAATATTTGTGTTGGGTTGTCCCACTTGGCCTAGTGGGCCATGTATTGCCAAAGATTCAACAAAAAGGATTCGTTAACATGGGCCCTCGCTAAATATATAGTTGACAAGGCATACACAAAAAACGACAAAGTTAGCTGGATACATTGTGGGACCCAAGATTACGTGAACACCAAATATTCAATATCACAACATCACATACACGTCCAATTTATGTGCATTGGCTTACTTGAACCGAGTAACCATATCAAAACTTGGGTTGTAGCTAAATTTACACACAAGGCAAAAGAAGACAAAACAATTTAAAAGTTTGTGCACAGATGGGTCCACAAATGGCATCTACAAAACTGGACTGATGTTGATTGTGCATTCAAGCATTAGAAGTGGCCCCTTGATCTTGAATAATACTTCCAAAACCTGATGTATCCACAGCCTTCAAAGTGATATTGTTAAACATGGACCCCATCATACAAATGAGCAAACATCTAACAATGGATTCGGATACTCTCAGCATCCGTTTTCTCCTTTTCTTCTCAGTATCCCATATTGAGGTATTATTTTACCCATTGAGATTCATCTAAGAGCTCATAATTTGCTACTTGTACCATTAAAAATTAAAGAAATGTATTATAATATAAAATAAATCAAGAACTTTTAATTTTTTTATTTTTGAACACTTTTTGTGATAAAAAATTTCAACTATCTAGACCTATTTCACTTCAATATAAGGATCTATAAGAGATACAGACTTGTCCAGTTAACTGTAAAATAATTTTACAGTTAACTGTAAAATAATACATTATGCTAAAATTTTTTTTATATTATAATACATTTTAGTTTTATTTTTAATGGTACAAGTGATAAATTATGAGCTCTTAGATGAATCTCAATGGGTAAAATAATACCCCAAGAGGGAATTCTGAGAAGAAAAGGAGAAACGGATACTGAGAGTATCCGAACCCATCTAACAATGGGGATGACCCCACTATTGTCAGATAGCTCCAGCACAATTTTCAAGTGGTATTTGAACACACTATAATATAACTATACACGTATACTCCAATTAATTAGCTTCCCCATAAGTTCCTGCAGTATATGAACCATATATGGAAAACCAATGAGCAGCTGACAAGTCAACTTACACCATGTGCCCGTTTATTCAACTACTTACTGAAAACATTAGACTTTCAGCAGAAAAAAAAATATGGAGTGGATGGAAGCTATATCCAAGTCGTGATCTGCATAAACAATTGACATATCCAAGCTACACATCCTAGAATAGCTTCCCCATCCAACTGAAATATCAAAAAAATTATCTCACCAATATATATATATGTACCCTTAATTACATAAGCATTAACATTATACTTCAAACAGGTCCACTGTCCTGATAAAAATTACAAATAAAACCAAAAATAAACAAAGCACTCACATTCATCAGAGCACTGATATTTAACATCCACCAATAGATAACCGGAGAGGGGTCTCGCAGCTACCACGTTCTCACCGCGGACACGTTCGTTTCTTTCAAAGCTGGCCTCAACTGAATCGAAATATTTGTAAGGAGGAATTAAATGACATCGCATGAATGATAACAAAGCATATGGTGACCATAAATATGTACAAAGCCAACTAATTGCATGTTGCATGAAACTCCCCAAAAACTAAACCCAAAAAAACACCCTCACACTATAGCCTAATTTTATAAGGTGATCATATATACCTAATCAGTACCTTATACAGTACATGATGTCAACTGATTCTTACAATAAAACCTTCATAGCTCTTGGATTTGGCATATTTCAAATCTATGATAGTTAACCACAACTGAAAGTCCAGCTGAAACTCCTCTAGTATCTGAACATGAATGAAGTAAACATATAACACAGAAATACACACTTCTTATGAGAGACTCAGCAAAGAGGAAATAGGCAGGTAACGTGGATCAAAATAATGAGAACACCAATCATCGATGTTAGAGGCAAGCTGCTTTTTTGTTCGCCTTAAATGGATCAAATATTAAACACTACCCTCGCTAAGCAAATATTAATTAAACAAACCATTCATGATGAGATAAGCAGATCTGCCACCTGGAAAAATACAGCAACACAAACGTTATGAACTGAATAAAGAAGATCAAAACAAACCATTCATGATGAGATAAGTTATGGAAATGATGAGGCAAGGTTTGGACTGGGATTTTCTAGATAAACTCAGCCATAAGAAATTGAGAACCGATGGAATGATGCCAGCCTCTTTCCATAATTACAAAAAAAGTATTGTGCGAGTTGCAAAGCGAACCAATGTAAAATGCCAAATGGCTACAAGGCAATGCCAAATGGCTACAAGGCACAGAATGGGACTGAAAAAGGGTTTAAATAGAGGGCCAGAAGCTCCTTGCAGTTGAATCCAACGTCTTTCTTAGTGGGGACACTCCCAAGAGTACAATAAATTTCAACAAACACGACTTCCCATTAGTGGGGACACTCCCGTGTTTGCTAATGAGGCCCACAGACAGCAACAACTGATGCAAACTACTGAGAAGTAGTGGATAAAACCCTGGTGTGAATAGTGATTCAAGAGACAAAAAAATCCTAAGGGTGGAGTATATTTAAGTTGATAAGTTGATAAGTTGATAACATATCAGGGATAGAAAAATTATAATATATACTTGTCCACAATTATAGCTCTTGATAAGTTTGCAGCCTTTTTAAAACAAAACTTGTTGATGCATGACCAAAATGTCATTTTTAAAATGGAAAAATACACATATTTAACCACACACACATATACAAGAAACTTGTTCACTTTGGCACAAATTATGTGTATTTCCAACCGAATCAAGATATAGGTGAAATATGTTTGATCAAACTTTCTTTCAAGAATATTTATTTGATTATTATAACGAATTTCTTTTGTTAAATACCACTAGGTGATTCGGTGTTAATTGGCAACCGATAAATCCTAACTCGAAGGGTAGGAGTACTGCTCACATAGGTAGAGTTGTCCCCTCTCCCAATAAGATCCCTCTTCCCAACATTCTGCGATACTATAATTCCATTGTTTTTCAATATAACTACTATTTCAAACCATAATATCAAGAGAAAATATCATATAATTTGTTTGAAAAAAGCTTAAAAATATATTGAATTTTCAAGATAAGCTTATAATAAAGACGTAATAATAATGTTTTCTTTAATTGTTTAAATCGAATTTCGAAATTCAATTCAATGTATGATATATTTTATTCCATTTTTTTAAAATAAGCATTAACACAACTCTCAAATCTATAGGTAACCCGATTGAAGTGTGAACGTTTTATTTTTGCTCTGCGCTTAAATCATACCATGAGTGATGCTGTTGGTCTGGTTCAATTTATGAGTGCGTTAGAAGAAATCGCTCGTGGTGCACAAGAACCTTCAATTCTACCCGTATGGTGCAGGGAGCTTCTAAATGCAAGAGACCCACCATGTGTTTTATGGCCTCGTGATGATTATGAAGAAGCCTTTGAATATGATAGCAAAGAAAATTCCATTCCCATCATGGACAACATGGTTTCTCGTTCTTTCTTCTTTAAACCAAACGAAATTTCTTCAATTCGCACTCAAATACCTCATCACCTACTTGAATCTTGTTCTAACTTTGAAATCATCACTGCAATTTTGTGGCGGTGTAGAACAATGGCTATACAATTTAATGATGATGATAAAGTTTGTTTAGGATATGCTGTGAATGTTCGCTCCAAATTCAATCCTACTTTGCCAAAAGGTTGTTACGGCAATGCCATTGCCTTACCGAGGGCCATGGCCACTATCGAGGAATTACGAAGGAGCCCAATATGTTATGCTTTGGAGTTAGTGAAGAAAATGAAAAGTGTAGTGACTGAAGAGTACATGCACTCTTTTGCAGATTTCATGACAATTAAGGGACGACCTTCTTTCAAGATAGGGTATGGGGTGTCAGATATAACCCGGATGGGATTCGGTAACGTTGATTTTGGGTGGGGAAAGGCTTTGTTTGGCGGTCCGATTAATACAAACCCCTTCTACAGCTTTTACATACCTTACAAGAATAAACAGGGGCAAGAAGGTATAGTAATACCATTTTGTTTGCCTAGTGCAGCCATGGAGAGATTAGTGAAGGAGCTAGACAGAATGCTCAAAACAAAATTGATTACTTCATCATTATAAGTGGATCTAGTTTAAGAGTTGTGTCGCATGACTTGATGAGTTCCCGTCCTTTTCCATTCTTCATTCCCTGCCTCTCACTCCTCTTTTTCAAGAATAAGCCCCATTTCCTAAGGGGCCTCTATGGTTTTGTTGTTGCATGTTGGGGTCACTCTTCAAAATTTCAATTCAAGGAAAGTAAATGGTTACAATATCGGATCGAAGTCCTTCTCTAAAGAGCCGATGCGTAATTTATTATCTAGTAGTAACATATATGAAAAATGAAGACATTGTATTCGATTTTCTTTGTCTCAAAAGTTTGTTTGAAATGTTTGAAAGTGCTAATGGCTTGTTTTCATATTTTTCAACGAAAAGTGAGATGATAGATTAAAAATTTGTAAAGTACTCCTTCCGTTCTTAAATATAAGAGCTTGTTGATTTTTTTGAGAATCCTAATAAAGCTAAATAAGGTAATTAAAAATTAATTTTCCTAATTTTTTCTCTGAAATAGTTTATTTTACTTATATGTTAACATATGATATGAGAATAATATACAAAATATGTTATAATTAAGTGATACATTTCGCTTTCTTAAAATTCTCCAAAAAAGTCAACTAGCTTTTATATTTAGGAACAGAGAGAGAGCAGTAAATAGACCTCAATGCAACAATCAATATAATATTCCAAAAATATTAGACCTAGACCTAGAATATAGCATAATCAACATAAAAAATGGGAGTGAACTACCCTAACGAAGCTCCCAAATCAAACTCTATTCATTGTTTTTGGAAAAAAGAAGATTTTCATAACACTAAATGGAGATCGGAAACTAATGGATTTTGATGAGAAATTGGAGTTGAAGATATAAGTAGCTGGTAGAGAGATATTATTGGCTACCAAAATATGAGAAATTAACCTAGGAATTCATGCAAATAGATGGTAAATATAGAGAGATCTTTTGCGACCAAGAGTAGATATATTCAGAAAGATATTTTGTTTGATAAGTATTATAAGGAAAGCTATGGCTTCGAGTATTAAATCGCCTTTGCAGAGTCCACTTAACATTTGGAATTTGGAGAGTCCACTTAACATTTGGAAGACTAGAAATTTTGGGTGACTTCTTAATAAATATGTGTGGATTTTATTTAGTAACCCTTCAAATTTGACTTGTATGTCATGATTTCTCTATAAATAATTCACAAATAAAATTGAAAATTAAAAAATAACCGAGATTTGAAGTTGATGAATCATTTTGGAATAGCAAAAAAAAAGTTAATTTAAAATACTAAACATTAATTTTAAAGTACCATAAATATTAGTTTCTTTCTCTCTACGTCCCATATTATAAGATAGTATTAACTGAATCAGAGACTCCCACAAATCTGTTAAAAAGCAATAATTATGTTAGAGACAATATTTTGTTTTGAAAATGCTCTTATTTAGAGAAGAATAAGAAAGAGAGTAATAATAAAAAAGGTGGAAAGACAATATAGAGAGTAGTGATAAGAAGAAGGAAGATAGACATGTGAGGATTAATGATGTGACATGTGAGAGAAAAAGTTAAATTAATATTAGACAAATAAAAATCATTATACTGATTAACATAAATACCATCTTCTATTATGAGAAAAGGTTTTTAAAAAAAACTTCACCTTATTAGTATGGGGCAAACATGTACATTTAAATAGAAGTGACATATATAAAGACCAAGAAAATCCTTCTCTCTGCTGTATCCTACAATAAAACTAATGTAAGAAAAGTTGTGGAGCTTTTAAGTATTTGAGGGGCGCCTCCCTTTTTCTTGGTTCTCGATCAATTTGATAGTGAATGTGTGCCATTATGATGAGATCGAAAAGCAAATATCAGTGGCAAAACTTCTTATTTGTTTCTTTTGTGGGAGCGTGTATATATGACGCGATCTTTAGGTCTTTATCCCCTTATTGAATATGTTTCTTCCTATTTTATTAGACTTCACGAATCACGACTTCCCCTTATCAAATAGGAGTTTAATGAGGACCAGTTTAATAATAATAAGAAGAAAAAATAATAATTCCTGTTTATTTATATATTTGTATACTTATAGTAAACTATTTTAATTTTAAATTAGGACATTTATTTTCTAATACCCAAATTATACATCAATTTCATATATATCCAATAAAACTCTAAATCAAATCTTTTAATTTTTCATCAATGATTCCCCAAATATGCTTAAAATATATAACAAATCTAATAAAAATAAGGGATTCATGATCTACATCCATTAAATATTTTTAGATGAAACAAGCTAAACTGTCCAGATGAATGACTTATATATATGTTTAGCTCTCTCCACCAATTTTTTAAAAGTCGAAAGCGGTTCCATTAATTACAACTTGCTTATTAATTAATTAATTATGACCGGTAAACGGGGGTTGATTTAAAAGAAATGAACTGGAAACCTTGAATAATCATTACTTGGTTTCGAAAAATCTTGATATATATTCAATTTTTTATTCCCCTGCACTAAGATTATAATCTGGCCGGTCCTTATATTTATACATCCAGCCAAGTAAATCATCTCATAAGCCAAATTAATTACTAGTATGCATGTCACATGAGATTATTATACGTATTTTATAATGATCTTCACCCCATATTATATTGTTCAAGAACTGTCCTTTATTTTGATTTTTGAAAAACAAAACTCACATGAAGCTAGTATTATTCTTGCCCGTATAAAGCGCCTACATAGTCTCCAACTAACAGCCAACAAAATACATTATAACTTAAGCTTTAGTTTCTATACAAATTCCATAATGTTGGCATTGGCACCAACAAGTCTTTCATTCAAAGTGCGTCGGTGTCAGCCGGAGTTGGTGGTTCCGGCGAAGGCCACGCCACATGAGGTGAAGCATTTGTCGGATATTGACACTCAAGGAATTATTCAACATGCAATTCCGGTGATACAGGTCTATCGTGGAAATTTATCAATGAAAGGGAGAGATCCAGTTGATATCATAAGAAAAGCTTTGGCTGAGACTCTTGTGTTCTACTATCCCTTCGGCGGCCGGTTCCGGCAAGGGCAAAGTGGGAATTTCATGGTGGAATGTAATGGAGAAGACGTTGTTTTTGTTGAGGCTGATGCTGATGTTACTGTGGATGATTTTGGTGATATTTACCCTCCAATTCATTCCTTCGTCGAGCTCATTTACATGGTCCCAGAAACTTTAGATCTTCTAAATGCTCCACTTCTCCAAATTCAGATTTATGTCTATCAAGTTTTAAATTAGTCTATTAAATTTATGAAGTAAAGTCTACTTTCAGTGCGTTACTTTTTACACTCTTAGTGTGATAATGTAGGGACAACAGAAAATGACAACTTAAATTATGGGGATCGTGCTATTGAATGCAGATACTGAAAATTTGATCATTAAATATAATGTTTTCTGATGTTATGGCCAAAAAAATATAATGTTTTCTGATATATTTTGAAAGTTTTGTACTTTGATGTTCAAATGTTAGAACATACAGATGATATCTTTGTTAGAGTTTTCTTTATTAATATTGCAAATTATGGATTATTATATTTTAAAGTAAAGATTATAATATGCTGGTGCTTTATATTGCAAAGACGCCATTTAAATTTGGTGAATATAAGACTAATAGTGTTATTTTATCAAGGGTGCAAGTAAAAATACACTTTAAAATGAATTTAAAAGATCAAATTAAAACATTATTTAAGTTAATAGGAAAGGCATGTATTAGTTTCTGCAACCTGAGCTCTGCCAATTTATTATTTATACTATTCGAAAAATCTGAAAATATGTCTTATCACTTTAACTTCCTAAGATTTTGAATATTACCACTCCCAAAAAAAAGCATTTTAAATATCAAATTAAGTTAGTTGTTTTGTGGAGATTAAAGAAGTCAAATTATAGACTATATAATTTTAATTTAAATGTGATACATAATTAGGTTATGAGATAATTTATTAGAGCATTTAGTAAGTTAACGTTGAGGAAAAAATATAAACATATAAACATTCTTAAGTGACTAATTTTAATATTAAACTTTTCAAATAGAAATCAACTTAACTTTATAATTAAAATAAAGGGTACGATATCTATGTATCTATGTACAGTGTAAAAGTAAGTTATAGGGAGAGATATATAGTCTATTTTTATAATATTTAGATATTGAATAAATAAAAATAAAAACTAGTTTCCAGCTGTTGCTTGGATATTATAGATGCACACAAAAGGATGATGAATCTTTCTAGGAGTGACCTAAACCCGTAAACCCGTTTGGTTGGACAGAAAGTGAATGATGAAAATGGAAATGAAAATGTGTAAGGGGGTAACGATTGAAAGTAGAGGTAAATTAGGTAATGATGAGAAAGTAAAGTTTGTGGGCCCAAAAAAGTGTGAGATGAAGAGAGAAAACTTGTGGGCCCCATGATGTATGAAAATGACCTTTTTCATTTCCATTTTTCAATTACTTTCTCACTTTCATGACAACCAAACAGGCCTTAATAGGAAAGAGAGAAGAGCTAAGAGAGGAGAGGGCCGAGGGGGATGGGGAATAAAACGGAGAGGTCAGGACATGCACACAACTATTCTCTTCAATTAGTTTTAGATTTAATTATTGGAGAAAAGCTTACCTTATACTTTGAAAATTGGGATAATCCATGACAAATTACAATTGAATTCAAAATCATTTTAATTAATTGAGTAGAGAGATTAATTAGTTGAGTAGAGATCTTTACTACTAAAAATCCTCTTTCTGAGATTTTAAAATTCAATTGTCATTTATTTGAGATTTTCCCTTAAAAATTCTTGCTACTAAAATAAATTAAACCGGGCTCCAAAAGCTAAGGATCATTAATATATGGAGTCAAATTGATCCCATCTTATTAGAATTATTTTATGCGATTGTATATGATGAGTAAGTTGAATGATTTAGAACATGCATGAAACAAAAATTTGAAAATTCGTATCTCTGTGGCTAGCTATTAAATTATTTTAGCATATTAGTATATTACCTTTTGCTACGAGGTATGCTATTATTATATTTAAATTTAAATATCATGCAAAATACTTATCGTAATTATAAGACAGTTTCTAGAGATAATAAATTTTCAATAGTATAAGCTAGATGATGAAGTATTAATTAAATTTTTCTACAATATCATTCATATTTAAAATCAAGAGTTAAATATCATTCTTTTTTTTTTTTTTGATACATAAGGAAGTAAAGATACAAACTTAAAAGTAAACTAAAACAAATAGGGTTAAATATCATTCTGGCCAATATACAATTTTGAAAGGGTCAAATTATCCTAAGAACAATAAAAAGGCTCATTCTGGTCAAAGAACAATAAAAATGGTTCATTTTGGCCAATAAGCTACTTGAAAATACCAAAATAACCCTTGAGACCCATATTTTCAAAAAAATATTTTAATTATGTCCTAAGGGTTATTTTACATTTTGGTTATTTATTGAAATTTCATTTTAATCCTTTTTGTTACAAAATTTCATTGTAATTCATTATATATGGATAGTAAACTTTTGTTAGAACGGCTATAATACTTTCACTTAATGAAAAGTGTCAACTCAACAATTTTAAATGGGGAATTTAAAATTAAATATTGGTAAAATATTCTTAAGTTAAAATCCTTTAGTGTTATTATTCTTATTTTAAAAATTTTCACTTTTATCCCCATTTAATCCTTAAGTGAAACTAATTTTGTTGAAAGGACTAAATGTAAACTTTTTAAAAACAAAGGGATGGATTGAAATCTATGTAAATATAATGGACCAAATACATACTTTAACAATTCAAAAAGTATTCAAATTTGAATATGTATGTCCAGTGAGGTTTGACTAGTGTCTCTTTAATATTTAGTGTTGTAATTTATTTATATTTATGTGGTTTTTAATTTTTAATTTTTTTTGCAAACTCTTAATGTTTAAATCATCCACTATTGAGTTCTGACTTAAAAAACTTAATTAATTACGTAAAGAATACAAAAGAATTGTGTTTTTAGTTAATTGTGATGTGATTCTATAGTGTGTCAAAAAGAAAAGTTTCGCATTGTACTCAAGTGTTTTGAACGTTCTTGGGTCAATTGCAAAAGATATTTATATCGAATGCAAGGGTGTAGCAATAGGGTGTAATCCGAGTCGTTCGCAATGAGCCTATTTAATTTAACTATTCTAGTAAACTAAATGCAATGCAAGATGAATTTGGGTAAAAATAATATATTTTTGTTGATTTTTGAAAATGGAATGAAGATGTCACGCCCTAAAATTCTATGGCGCGACCGGCACGAAGTTTAAGGTATCTAAACTTCGTAAGCCATTTCCATTAACCAATAATTCTAAACATTTATCATTTCACGCATTTAACTATATCATTTTCGTCTTAATGTATATAAAGATAAATATACTGAGTAATTTAATGTATAGATAAGTATTATTTACAATAATAATAAGAATCAATTTTTTTCTTATAAAGCTAATTATACCTTCCTTTGTCTAAAAGCACGAACTGTTAATCCACATTCTTTAATCTGAAATACAAAGCAATATGTAAATACGTACAATCTCACTGCATGACTTCTCTTTTTTTTTAAATCCCTTAAAAGATGGATAAGCAAATAGATATATAAATTTGGCCAACAATATGGTAAATAAAGATTAGAATATAGAAACTGCAGTTTGTTGTCACCATACTTGTATTTGAGAAGTATTGAAACCCAAAAGGGCAAAATTTGCATTACAAAAATATAATGCCTCTCAAGTATTGTAAAATTCATATGAAATCTCATTATTATGAAAACTTGTTTTCTATAGAGGAACTGACACGAAGCGAATAACAAGCGCAACTCGAAATTTACAAGTCAGGCGCAGCCCCAAAGGCCACGAAAACCAGCATATCTCGAGACTACGAAAACAAGCGTGGACACACAGTCCACGAGGGTAAATAACCAAGCGTGACACGAAGTCACGAAAACAAGCGTGGCAAGCCACGAAACAAGCGTAACATGAAGTCACAAAACAACTGTAGTTCGAGATTACGAAAACAAGTCGAGCGTAGCTCAAGACTACGAAAACAATTCAAGCGTAGCTTGAGACTACGAAAACATATCAAGTGTAACTCGAGTTTACGAAAACAGTTCAAGCGTAGCTCGAGTGTACGAAAACAGTTCAAGCGTAGCTCAAGACTACGAAAACAGATCAAGCGTGGTAAAACCACGAAACAGGCGTGACACGAAGTCACGAAACAAGTGTGGCAAAGCCACGAAACAAGCGTGATAGGAAGTCACGAAACAAGCGCTTTGTGTCTAGTTCCTCAAAAAAATAAACGTTTATATAGTAATAAATAAATCAATTTGAAATCAGAGATCAAATCTCATCGTCCGTATGACTTCAAAAATGTTTTGAAGCGTGCCTAATGCCAATATACCAAACAATAACAAATATTCTTGGAAAACAATATCTCCTTATCAAATATTTTATAATAAAATCCCCTTTATCAAATTTCATAGCAGTATCTTTGAAACTTTTAAATCATTTTAATGCACAAGTATAAAATATACTTTTAACAAATATAACTTAGAATAATAAAGCAAAATGAATTCTTTAGTCATACAATAAAGAAAACAAATTGATTGGCAACCCATATCCCACCACCCATGCCAAGTCAGAAGTATATCGTGTTCATAAATTACATTTGCCAACTTTTATCAGAATTTAAAAGTTCTCCATTGTAAAACCAATTTAATTCACACAGTCAAAAAGAAATAAACACATTAATCTTGCATGCACCAACACATAATCAACACTGGAGTTCCTCTTGAAGTTAAATGCTTCACAACTATTGCTCACAAAATCCTACTAGCAAAAGCTTATCAATATGGAAAGCTGAACCAAAACAACTTGTTAGACCCTAATCATTTTGCTTCTCTGTCAGCCACTACCTTAGTATCCAAAGTATGATATCACTTAATTCACAATACTTGACTTTTCTCTCTGAAATCCAAAACTCATTTGCAATTCAGACCTTGATATCCTTAAGACATTGAATAGGTATTTCAAACCTCAATTAAATATTTAGAGTTGAGTCCCTAAGCTTTAGGGCCCGTTTGGTTGGTGGGAATGAGGGTGAGGGAATGGGATTGGGATTGAGATTCAATCTCAATCCATGGTTTGGTTGGTGGTATTCCACTTAAGTGGGATTCCCAATCCCACTTAAGTGGGAATAACCCAATCCCACCTCACCCCCTGGTATTGACTATCCATTAGTGGGAATGATTACTTAAATTACAAAAATAACCCTAATTATACCTTTTTTATATCTTTTTTTATTACACCTATTAACCATATCTATTTTTTTATCGACCTATTAACCATATCTATTAAAATTAAAACAATATATATTTTACATTCTCATCTCTTCTCACATATCGGTGAAAAAAATCTCTTCTATCTCAAGTCTCTCATCTCTTTCTCTTTTCAATCCTAATCTCTAGGCACATGATTTTCTCTCCTCTTTAGTTCTTCTCAATTAAAAAACCCCATCTTTCTTCATACCCACACATCAAAATCTCATCTTTTATTCTTATTTGATATTTTTTATCGAAATTCAATTCTTATTTGATTATGAAACTTAACGGTTGTGAAATTAGGGTTTCATATATCCACAGTTATCAACTATTATATGATCGTTGTTTATATAGATGACGATTCTTCTCTTTTTTATAACTAGGTGTATTTCAAAAAATAGTAAAGCTTATAAATATAAGATACATGATTATTTTTCGCTTACATATGAAACATGAAACTCGTTCCTAAATTTTCAAAAATAAGAAAATGGGTGAGGGTTAAGAAAGTAGTGCATAGTATAAATGGAAACATCTTGATTAGTTATAAATGGAATTGGTTCTTTCTTTGAGTTTTTTTGGTAACTTATTCTTGATCTACAACAGAAAAAGATTCTATTCCCCACAATTTTAGCAATTAGTTTTTTCTGGTTTCTTTATATTACTTTTTGAACTGAAATGGAAGGATTAATTTAAATAGATAATGATATATCTTTTTATTTATTGTGAGGGTCATTAATGTCATTTTATAATTTATAACTAATTTTAAAAAAAAAATTAATTTAGCTAATCCCTCAAAATATTCCCTCATACCAAACTTAATTTTAAAAATTGAATCCTATCCCAAACTCACTCTCATTCCCATTCCCAATCTCATTCCCATTCCCTCAAAATCTTTCCCTCCAACCAAACGAGCCCTTAATGTTCGCACCGCAAGTGCACGGGTCGCGCCAAGTAATAAAGTGATAAGTAGAGTATCGTTCCCACGAGGATTTTGTTCGAAAACCCGGTCAAGTAATGATTATCGCACTCTCGCTCAATTTGAGTGATTCAAATATCAAGATGTGAAGGGTAACTATAAAAATAAATAAGAAAAACTATAAACAAGTGATTCTTAACTTCAAGGATAAAATGGGTCCTAAGACTATTTTTCCCCCTTGTATTTCATAAACTGAAAGAGTCTCCTCTCACAATTGCTTTCAATGACTATATATTTGCTAACCTAGGGTTCTAAAATACTTGTAAACGCTCCGTCGAGTCAAGAACAAGTGTTTAATTCTATTAATCATGCAATCTCTTGTCACAATTAATAAAACCCAATTTCTAAGTTTCAACCCTAATGTGGCTATGTGAGGTCAATAAGTAGATGTCTATCTTATCAACAAAATCATTCATTTGTCATGCAAACTTCAAGTTCTCACACTATTTTACCCAAGTTCTACACTCAACCTAGCCCTCTCAAGCATCAATCAAGTGAACACAACATCTAAATGGTGATCAAGCACTTAGAAGCATTAGGTAAAGAGTAAAATAAACACATATATAACATTAATCACAAAATAAGAGGAGAAATTAAGAGTTAATCCATACAAGGGTTCCAAATAATTCTAGAATCAAAGCTTTAGCTCAACATGTTCATGAAATCCAAAAGCATATATACATATATGATAGCACAATCATAGAACAAGAGAGAAGAAAGGAAAATGGAGAAGAAAAACCAAGATTTTAAGCCAAAATCTCTTCTAGACTTCAATCCATTGGCACCCACTCCTCCAAAAGCCAAACCCTAGCTTCCAAAATGCCCAAGAGGTGAAGAATGAGTGTTTTCTGTCGAGCTCTCACTTTTATATCCAAGAAATTTCTTTTTTTCGCGTCTGAAAACGCAGAGTTTCACTTTACGTTCGTCGCGCCTTCGTTGCGCTACGAACGCTCAACAAACAGATAAGAGGCAGAGAAGAAACCTCATTCGTTGTGCCTTAGTTGGGCAACGAAAGCCCAACGAACAACTGGGAGAGATTTTCCTTTTTCCATTTTTTTTTGTCCCTTGCTTCATTCTTTAGCTTGTCCTATATTTTTCTTGGTAGCTTCATGCTTTCCTTAGCCTTTTTCACTTGTCCACCTCTTCCTACAAAAGAGAAAGAGGGTTGATAAGATTCAAAAATCACTTTCACACACATATAACTCCAAATTTCACCAAAATATCTATCTTTCATTTTTTTCCTCTTTCCTATGTGCACCTATGTCTTTTTCACTTATTTACCACCAAAAATCATTTATATTCAAGGGAAATTAATATGGAAAGTGTGAAATTATGGAGTTTATCATTTAATAATTTGAATTCCAAACTAGAATCACTCTTTAGCTAATTCTTCCACATGTTAAGCACCCAACAACATCAATCTTCTTTCCCTCCCCATTTCATCCAATGCATTAATGAAAGAAAGGACCTCAATTGCACAGTTGACATTCCAACCAGTAACACTCAAAACAACAAAGATAATAAATCCACCATTACTCAATTATGCCATGAGGAGAGAACCTCTACATTGAAACCAACATCCAATCATTCACATGACCACAACAGTTCTCTAACAATATATTTATATCTCCTACCGCTCTTCCTAATTCAAAACCAAAAACATCAATTTTCAAAACTCCACAAAACATCCCATATACTGCTGCATGAATTCCAGCATAGTTGCTGTAATTATGCAGCAGAATCAACAGCAAAGACTGCTGCAAAATAGCAGAAAATGAGGCTGAAAAATTAAACTAAACAGGGTAAATTCAGCAGCAACGTTTGGTGTCAAATGTAGGGGAAAACAAAGTTTTGCAGTAGTATAAAGGGCTAAAAATCTATACGCACATACACCCATTTACCACGCCACCAACACTGTCTAAAACAAAACAACACTACACCCACATCAACTCATTTGGACCAAATGCAAAGCTAAGAGAAAAATTCCAGAAAATATCTAACAATCATCAAACATAAACTATCCTTCTTTCCATGTCATAATTTAATTAGAATGAAACCCCATATGAAGCAAGGACCTCTTTCCCCCCTTTTCAAAACACAAACATACAAATTTTTTTCAATGAACCAATTCAGCCAGAATAAACCTCAAGCATTCATGTCACTTTACATGTATAATTATGTTAATACTCAAAGAATCAAAGGGAAATTTTCGAAATCCCAACTAACCCCCACCTTATTTAAGCTCCTGAGTAAGAAAAACATCACATAAGCTCAAATTTAAATAACTCACACTATTAGAAACTCTTCTTAGCCTCATAAGATTCAAAACGAATGCTCAAAAGGCCAAAGGACTAAGAATTTCGAAAACCATACATAACCCTAACATTCCAACACTTACTTTGACCCAAAATTCATTCTAACCCAAAATTAAACAATTCTAACCCATAAAAAACTTAAAAATCACCTTAATTTGGTTCTTAAACAACCAATTTCATCTCCAAAGGTACGTAATTTAATTTGCACGAAAACCCTAGCAATTTGTCTTCCGTATCCAGAGCAAAAGGAAAGGAAAGAAGAAACATTACCCAATGTTAAATAGCTCTCATTAGCCTCCAAGTTCGCCGGATAACTCGCCGGAAAAACGAACGGGCCACCAGCCACCACAAAAGCAACTCTCCATTATCTCTTTCATGCCACACACATACAGACACACGAATGGAAGGGTAAAAGGGAGGCGGAGGGAACTCTTCCCTTGCTGATGTGACGGCGGCGGCGCCGTCCTCAACCACATGGAGCAGAAGTCGCCGGAGGAGGGAAAGAAGAAGAGGAAAAAAATAATGAAGGGTGTGGATGTGTGTGTTGTCGTGAAGGAGGAAGAAGAAGGAAAACAAATGAAATTTAGTTATGCTAATGACCATTTTGCCCATTTATCTATACTATCTACTTTTCTATTTTATATTCCCACCTTAAAGTGAGTTGTAAAGATAATCTCATATAATTTCTTTCACCATGATATTACCTAGACCTTCGACTATTTTTCATAAATTTTCCAATCTATAATTTAATCTATAACTATTTTTCTTTAATTTCCAAAGAAAATAAACATATTAATTACTTAAAAATTTAGTTATCCTCATTTGTTTATTTACAATGATATTTAATTTACTAATAGCATCCTAAGACCTTATTTAATTCGTTATAATATCTAATCTGAATAGTGGGGTGTTACAGAAGAATGTAAAACAAATAAATATTTTTGGTATTTTTAGTAAAAGGGTGGAATGGAAGTGAGTTGCTCTTGGAAATGAATTTCAATGGTAATCATAGCTTTCTAAGGATTTTGGGGAGTTTAATGCACTAAATTCCTAATTTACCAAACTTCATGGACCCATGAGTCTAATATCTAATTGTTGGAACCCATCTAATTAGGCATTTTTTTTTGTTACCCAAGGGTATCCCCACCCGCGTGTCAAGTGAGACTAATCCCTCGCTGTTCTGAAGTCCCATATAGGGGGTAGACAGCTGGCCTGTGAATTTGCTCCATTCGCAAGAGTTGGGGATCGAACCCCAAATCACTTGCTTAAGGGACGAGAGTACTTACCACTCACGCCAACCCGCCAGGTTAGGCATTGTTAATCCCTTTTAGTGCTAATGGATTTATTGCTTGCAAAGAACTATTAATCCTATGACATGAACCCTGAATCACCACTTAATTAATCCTATGATTTTAATTCATTATTGGAACCCATGTAATGAAATAAATCCTAAGGATTGAAGTCCAATATTACTCAAGCAAATCAACAAGTTTACTTTGAATTTCTCTAAATTTCCTAAAATACCAAACCTCACCAACATGCAAGTCTAACACCTAATCTCATGAACTCATTCAACTAAGTGTTATTAAATACCTTAGACTGTGATTAAAGGTTAGTAATGGTTTAGGTTCAATCGCAATTCATCTAAATCAACCAATTTATCATAACCATACATAAATAGCAAGAAATAAATGAAATTGCAAATGAACATATATAGAACCCTATATATTGAAGAGAACAATTTCACATTATAAATTCACATAATCATAACACTCCAAATTCTCAACCAAATCCAATCTATCTCAAAGCATAAATGATTAACCTAAACCTAGGAAATCAAAAATATAAAGAGAAAGATAAGAAAATGAGACTCTCATTTGTAAATCCAAAGCTCAAGTCACTTTCCATCAAGTCTAAAAGTAAGTAAGAACCTTTATTGAGGCAAGGATAGAGGAAGGAAAGTGGGAGGTGAAAGGGAAATGAGAGGAAAATGAGAGTGGAATGGATAAAGAGATAGAGAAGATGAGAGAGCTCGAGTTAGGGTCTTGGGGGAGCTCCCAACCCCAAAACTTGGGTTTCCAAACCTAATTTTGCACCTAATATGTATGGGGTCTTGAGCTTCATGTTTGGGTTCAATTCTGGGTCCAATTTGAGCTCAAAACAATCAAAAATCGGTGAAAGCCGAGTCTGCAATGCATCAGTTCGTAGATGGGGCCGATTGGTAATTTCTGAGAGTGTTGGGCCGGTTTAAGTAATTGTTCCAGGACTGTTCTGAAGTGTTTTCAGGATTCTGGGTCATTTCTGTAGTTTCTGAAAAACCGTTTCAGCCCATTTGTCCTCATTTTCTGGAGAAAATCAAGAATATTTCATTTGATCTTCCACATGTAACATGTTGGCATGGTGGTTATGAAGAAATCTCAAATGCCAAAAGAAATACGTACCCTTTTTTGATCAGTTTGTTTTTTTTATCAGAAATAATAAATAATAAATATAATAATAAATATAAATATTAAATAATTTACTCATGAACAAACTTTTTTTGTTTTCTTTAACTTTTTTTTTAAAAAAATTTGCACTAAAAAAATATATGACAAATTTTCTTTTAACTTTTTTTTAGCTTCTTTTTTAACAAAGTTGCACTAAAAGAATATATGACAATTTTTTTAGCTAAAATATCGGGTGAAAAAATCATATAATAATTAAAAAAATCATATAATAATATGATTTTTAAAAAAAAATTTTAACACATATTTTTTAAAAAATCATATAATAGTTATTTTGTTTTTAAAATAATAATAATAATATATTATAGACCCAAATAAATTAGCCCAAGAAAGGAAAGAATACGTAGCCCAAATAAATTCGCACAAGAAAGCAATTACATACAATAGTAATAGAGAATTTCAATCACTGCACTAAAAATTTGCTCATGAACAAATTTTTTAACTTTTTTTTTAACTAATATGAATATATGACAAATTTTTTTAGCTAAAATATCGGGTGAAAAAAATCATATAATAACTAAATTTTTTTTAAAAAAAATTTATTGTAATTATTCTTATATTTAAAAAGTTATTGCTAAAAATTTGCTCATGAACAAATTTTTGAACCTTTTTTTTAACAAATCTGCACTAAATAAATATATGATAAATTTTTTTAACTAAAATATCTGGTGAAAAAAATCATATAGTAACTATTTTTTAAAAAAAAAATTAAAAAAAATAATGTTATATTCCACCAAAACACTGGTCATGCACTCACAAAAACACTGTTCATGAACAGTGCTATGAACAATGTAATTTTTTAATTTTTTTTAACTTTTTTTTTAACAAATTTAAACTAAAAAAATATATGACAATTTTTTTTAGCTAAAATATCGGGTGTAAAAAATCATATAATAACGTAACTTTTTTTTTTTAAAAAAAAGAAAAAATAAATAAATAATATATTATATTCTACCAAATCACTATTCATGAACAGTGAAAAAAATATGTGACTCAAATAAATTAGCCTAAGAAAGTAAAGAAAAAAAAAGTTAAAAAAAAAATTTGCTCATGAACAAATTTTTTAATTTTTTTTAACAAATTTGCACTAAAACAATATATGACAAATTTCTTTAGTGCAAAATATCGGGTGTAAAAAATCATATAATAGTTATTTTTTTAAAAAAAAATAATAATAATATATTATAGACCCAAATAAATTAGCCCAAGAAAGTAAAGAATACGTAGCCCAAATAAATTCGCACATCTGGTGAAAAAAATCATATAATAACTATTTTTCTTTTTTTTTAAAAAATAATAATAATATTATATTCCACCAAAACACTGTTCATGCACTCACATGACAATTGTTTTTAGCTAAAATATGTGGTGAAATAATCATATGATAACTAAATTTTTTTTAAAAAAAAAAGTTAAAAAATTAAATAAATAATAATATTATATTCCACAAAAACACTGTTCATGCACTCACAAAAACACTGTTCATGAACAGTGCTATGAACAGTGTTTGGTGGAACACTTTTATTATTTATATTGATGATATGTGTTTATGTAAGATGTAACATCCCAAAAATTTAATTAAGAATTAGTGGTAATTTAAGTTTTATTTTTAGAATTAATTATGAGTAAAGGGAGCTTCCAAGCGAAAATAATGTAAATTGAAACATTGTTAGAATAATTATATTTGTAAAAGATTAATTTGTCTAGTACCTTTAGAAATCAAAAGAGCAATAATTAGAAATTTAAAATTATGATTGGAGAAAAACATATATGTTGGTGGAGGTAGTATTTTTATAATTTGTTTTAAGATAGGAAATTTAAAATGGAAGAAGTAAATAAGTATGTATAGAAGGACAATTGAGTAAAGTACCCCAAAACCCTAATATAATACCATACCAAACACCCCCTTGCTTTATCCTTACCTAACCCGCGCCCTCCTTCCCTCTCACTCAAACCCTTCCACCCTCCCCATCGTTCTCACTGCTTCCAGCGGCGGTCACAGGCGACGGCGGCGTTGATGTCGTCGGCCTCACTTCCCTCCGAAGCTTCACCTCTTTACGTTTCTTCGTAAGCTTAAGCCGATCTGTTCCTCTTCGTCGTCACTCATTTTTCCGGCGGGTTTCTTCGTTTTTCGGCGACGAACGGCAGCGGCGGACAACAACTGTGAAAGTGAGCTTCACTTCTTCTTGTTCTTCAAGTTGTTCTTCTTTTGATTTCGTTTTCTTATTTTCCTTTTTCCTTTTTGGTTTCATTCGGCCTGCACATTGAGAGGTGATTTCCGGCGAGTTTTGGTGGCGAAACACGGCGGAAGTGTTGCTGTTCATAGCTGCAAGCTCGGGTGTCAACTTGGGTGAGGTTTCTTTTATGATTTATAGTCATTTTAGTTCATATTTTGGGTGGTTATGTGAGGAAGCCGTGAGTGGGGTTTGAGTTTTGGGTTTAAAAACCATCTAAAGAACGTTTTAGGCTTTGATTTTGGATATTCAAGTGATAATTTAAATGTTTGAGTTTGGATTTATTGATTTTGTGACAAAACCCTAACTTTATTGGTTTTTCTTTATATGGCTGACGAATTCGCATGTTTTGGAATCTTTGGTGGACTTCAAGAGTTTAATATGTTGGTAGAAAAATCTGTTAGAGTTGGTCCTAGGCTTTTCTAAGACTTTATCAAATTACTGATTTTATGAGTTCAATGAAGTTACCAAGTGGTCTAGCATGTTCAACTATGTGAGTTTTCTTTGGCTAGTTGGTGAAATGTGATTTTATTCCTTCCTTTGTTGTCTGAACTGAAATTTGCTGGTTTAAGGAAATTGATTTTTGTAATTTAAATGTTACAAGGGAAGATCTTACTGCACATTGATTTCAATGTTTCATGTTTATGCTATATGAATATATGTGTTATGTTATAAGATGATTGTGCATATCTGTTTTGTATTTAGGTGGATGTCTATGCATGTTTGAGTAATCTAGTAAGGTAGATGTAGTGGTGATATTGCATGTTTTTGCTTGGGGGATTTTCTGTTACATCGCTGCAGAAATTGTCCTTGCTTGTTTCTCTGATTTTTGTTGGTATTTATGCGAAGTTGTTTTTCAAAGCTTTAGTCTTTTGGAGGCTTGTTTGCTAGGATTTTTGGTTTTCTTCGTTTTTCTTTTCTGCCTATTTAATGTTTGACTTCATTGGAAATTGTATGTGCTATGTGAATAAGTGTGGTTGTACTTGTGAATGCATGGGATAGTATGATTTTCTCATCATCCAAATACTAATAAGTGACATTGAATGGATATGAAATAATAATTGTATTTTTCTTGTCTCTTTGTTGATTTAATTGGAAGGTGACTTTGAGGATACTAGAAATATGATGAAGTTGATGGTATTGTATGTATGATTTATGTTGGTATGTGAAGTCTTATGTTTGTTTGTTGGACTTAGTCACTTGATAGATGTTTGTGTATATGTAAAGCGTTTTATTGTAAGAAAGTACTTATTTAAGTCGATGTGATTCATGTGAATGGAAGTGGATTGTATTGATTGAGTTAAAATGGTTTATTAGAAAAATGATTGTACGGGAAATGGGTAGTCATATAGGAATGAGAGAGACGTTTAAGTACTATAAAGTGGAAATGATATTAATTTATCATTTCGCTTTATATTATTATAGGAGTGGAGGCAGTTAGGCTTTCGTGGCATCAAGAAAGGATGGTTGAGAAATTTGCGTAAATTGCTAAGGGCGACAGGTAATCACACTTAACCTTGCTATAACATTGAGGGTGACGTTAGTTGGGGATTTTTAAAATCCTTTCTCACCCTCTATAAATATATTATCTTTGAAAAGATATTTTTATACAAAATAGGCTATCGGGTGCCTTTTAAACACAATTATTTTCATATAAAGAAATTTGAAACACTATATATATACTACTCTGGCTGTGGTTGACATTGATCAGGAATGGCTGTGGAAAGTATATAGGTGTAGTGTTAGATGGCGACTTGAGAAATGATGGGGATAGAAAAGTGTGTTAGATGTTGAGTTTGAGATTATGGAGAGCTATGTTGTGGAAAACATGAAATGTGAGATTGAAATATTGAATGAGGTTGAGGTTGATGGATATTGTGAGCATTGAATGACACTGGTTTATATATGTACCATCGCGCGATGATAACTGTCGATTGGCCGATCGACAGTTATTTGTACTGATGATCCTTTTCGGATTGATTAGACCGGGGATCATAGGTCAACTTATTGAGAGAAAGTGACCTACGGTTGTTTGGCATTGGAGAGCCCAACCGTTCCCGTTCTGTAATGGAAACAGAATTGGGGTTCCCTCTCTGGAGATTGCCAGAGAGGGAAATTGTCCCCTCATTATGGAGAGGGACACAATGTTAAATTCATATAGTGAAGATTAGATGCTGGGATGCCCCCTTGATGACACAATGCATCTATAGGTGAGTGTGAGAGTTATAGTGAAAGTACTCAGATTGGAGATGGAGACATGAGGTTTTGTTGGAATGGGACCGTTTGAGGGATTTTGAGTAGGATATGGTAATAGAGATGATGATGTTGACTTTGATTTGGATGTGAATGAAGGGCTTGAGTGATGAATGAAAGAAGATTTGGTTATATAGATATTACTGGTTTTTAAAATGTGGTACCCTTTAGACGCCCTCACTACCGCACATCTCACTGTTATAGTGAGTTAAGCGGTGATTACTGGGACAAATTGTCTCATCCCACGATTACTGACATTTTTGCAGGTATTCATGCACAGGCGCGAGCATCAGGAAAGGGAATTAGGTAGTAGAAGTTATATAGTTTATTTGGAATTGTATATTGCCAATTTGTATAGGCCTGCATTCGTTTCCGCATGTATTTATCTATTTATTGTTTAATATCAATTAGTTTTGTTTATTAACCATGTTAGACAAATCCTTTCTAACATGGTTAGCAATAAATTATCCATGATAGCAGCTGTGTTGTATTAGTTTATTCTTTTCTATCATGGATAATATTTTAATCATTAGGATATTCTTTTTCTAACTATGATAGAGATATTGATATTATTGAAATTCCTTTTTCTATCATAGTTAGTAAAGATATTATTGAACTAAAAGAGATGTCACAGGTTAATTAGTGAATTAGTAACAGTGTGTTACATAAGACCTAGTGTGACTGTGTGTTGACTGTTGAGTTGTATGAAACCATTCAATAAAATATGTCAATATTTATGGCGGTGAGGTATTAGTGTTTCTTGTTGGGAAAATTGTGAGTGGATGTGTCAAAGAAAGAGTATTTAAGTAAAATTTAAATGTCTTGAAATAGAGAGATATATTTGAGAAGTTATGTGGTTATGAATTAAGAAATTTATGTTGGTTTATGAATAAATATATTCGGGGATCTAGTATGAGGTTGTGACATGTTAATTTAAAAGACATAGTGATTCGCCACTTCAAGATATCTTCACCCTTTGTAAATATCCACTACTATGACACTATTAAATACTCCCTAGCTCCAATTCTAAATATAGGACTTGTTTGAGGAGTTTCTCGTACTTTTAGATATTAGACAGTTATAAGTTGTCTCTAGGAGCCAGTGTGCAATTGAAGGACACCAGATTAGAGTGGTCGATGTAGGGCTTGGGGTCTACTATTTCAAGAGATTTATGGACCTCGGGATCAGTGAAAACTACCCGGCCGGGTATCATTCTTTTAAGGAACTTAATGCAATTAATGCCTTAATAATAACTAAATGCAAACTATAAGTGATGGGAAAAGCATTTTTTTAATTTATTGATTTTAATATGAAATTGGGAAGAGTTATAAATTGAAAATTATTGCAATTAAAAGTGAGATCTCACTTTGGTTGGTCTAATCTATATTAGACCACAGGGAATTCGATTAAATGGAAATGATGGAATGATTCTTGGCAAATGGGAATTCGAATATTAATCCCGCTATCGAGTTTCATGCTATTTGGCCAACAATACGTTGAATTCATTGTGTACAAGTCAAAGCTTGCTTACATCACGTGTTGAAGGAAAGAAAGAAAGTAATATTAAAACAAAAAACTACAATTCTAACATTATTTACAAGTCACATGTGGCTACTTCACGATTTTATATTGAAAAACAAATTACTGATTTTATATTTTCATACATAAATATGATCACATGTCACAATATTAATACGTATATGAAGATTCTTCACAATCATGGCCTTATAATCACATGTCAAAATATACGTACATAAACATTTTTAAAACATATTTAAATTTTAAACAAATATATACAATGTCATTATGATTCTATTGTATAAAAATCCTTTGTTTGTGTATATAAATATTTGAATAACTCTAGAATATTGGTTGTCACTTATAACAATCAATTCATGAATTAATAGATGGAAAGGAATTTTAAGATATAAAAGGGATTCTAATGTAAAATAAATTTTTATATTAGGGAAACATACATATAGATGATGTTTGAAAAGTTGAAAAGATTTTTGTGATAGAAATAAAATATTAGAGTCGTCTATTTATTTAGCTCTAATTTTGAATGACAACTCATTTACTCATAGTTTGACCAGCAAACCGCGCCTAATATTAATAACATTAATAATGGCTGCAATAATTATTACTTAATTTTAAAGTATATATCCTGATTACTTTCCTAATTTTTTGTGCACGCTTTGTTCTGTTAATTCAATAAGAAGTACTCCCTCCGGTCCTTAATGTAAGAGCTAGCCGTCAAAAAAACGCTTCTTAAGAAAATATGTGAATGTTAGTTGGGTGTCTGAAGTTAATGCTTCTTTTCCAAAAATGCCCATATTTATTATGGTACTTTTAAGAGAGAGAAATACATAAGCATTAATAAATATGAAAGAGAGTTAGGGGTAAAGTAGGAAAAAATGCATTAAATGAGGAGAGAATATGGGGTGAGCTCTTACATTAGGGACAAAAAATATTCAAATTTTGGGCTCTTACATTAGGGACCGGAGGGAGTATTATATAGTGGTTACCAATCACAATCTCTTCCAACATGTTTCATACAAACAAAGAAAAAAAAATCAAACTCATTAACTCTACCTTAAAATTGAATACTTTTTTAACTATTATCCCCATTTAATATCAACTATTTTTGAACTAAACATTTAATATCAACTTTGCACAACATAAAAACAAATCAATATATAATAAGGAATGGTAAAATTATACAATGATATAAAAAATTAAATGATATCACTTAACTGTTTTCTATATGTTTGTGCGTAGTGCCAGGTAGGGGTGTAAATGAGTCAGGCCATAAACAGGCGGCCTATGAGTCGGCCTGTTTAAGGCCCAGCCTGGCTCAGCCTTTTTAATAAATAGGTCAGATTCAGACCCATTTAAAAGTCTTTTTAACTAAAAAGGCCAGACCTATTTCACTAAAGTCTGTCTCGAAAACCTTCAGGCCTGACCTGTTTAATAGTACTACTAATAAGTAATAATAAAATAATAATATTATTATTAGTAAAACTTTTTGAGAGACTTTTTAGTAGTTTAAAACTTTTTGTTGAGATTATGTATGACTTTCAAGGACATGTTTATTGTGCTTATTATTGTACTTGATATGTGTTATATTTATGGTCTTTTTAAGCTTGATATGTAGGCATTTAAAAGCCTAAATTCAAAGTAGGCTTTTAAAAGGCCTGAAGTCTTTTAAAGGCTTACATTGTAAGTAGACCTTTAAAAAGGCTTTCAGGCCTATAATATTTTTCGCAGACCTATGCTTTTTTCTGGAAAAAAAAGTCTACAACCAGGCCTAGGCCTAGGCCTATGTTTTCTTTTGCATTATGGGCCCAGGCCTATTTAGGTAAAGTCTGACTCGGCCCGGCTCATTTACACCCCTACTGCAAGGGAGCATTCATTTATATACAACATCCAAATAAATAATCCAATCGGCGAAATTAAATACTATACGAGTGACATGTATGTGTCTATATTTTATGATGATATGCATTTTTCGATAACTGTCCATTTTGACTTTATGTTGTCTTAAAAAAGTTTGAGTTCGGCCCTAAACGGCCAATCCTTCACTGATCCGATCTCATTAATTAAAATTATTTTATTTGATCATTCATTATATTTTGAGTTGGTTGAAAGATCTAGAATATGAAACAAAATATTTGATCCGGCGTGTCTCTGTGGCTTGATATTAAATTATTTAGTGTGGTACCACTTTCTGACAAGTATTATTGTATTTAAATAATGAGGAAAATGTGGGTCTTGTACTAATGCAAGTTACTGATTCTTCTATAATATTTTAGAGAGCTCATGGTTTATAAATATTACAAGTCATTTGATAAATTATCAATAAATATTTCCTATAATATCACACCTGTGTAACATCTATATAATAAAAATTTAACGATTTTTTATTATAAATATATGTAAATTCATAAATTCATTTGAATTTCAGTCAAAGTAAATAGCTTAGTTCAATGGGAAATGCCAAATCCAATCTGATTATATTGTCCCACTAATATTTTTTCTTTTTGAAAAATGATCATTATTAACAACTTTCCATATCTACTAGCAAGGATAACACACCTAAAATGCGGTGGTTTCATCTTGGATTGGCGCCTCAACCACACCACGTGTGATGCCTTGGTTTGTCTCAATTTATGAGAGCATTAGGAGAAATTACTAATGGTGCATCTCAGCCTTCAACTCTATCAATTTGGAGAAGGGAGCTTCTAAATGCAAGAGACCACATATAACGTGCTTTCATGGTGACTATGGAAAAGTCTCTAATGCCAAAAGAACTATTATTATTAAGCCTTCAAATTCATATCACATGGTTTCTCGTTCTTTTTTCATTGGATCTAATGAAATTGCCTCCATTTGCACTCAAATCCTTAATCATCTTCATAAATTTTCTAAGGGCAAATGTGCAAAAATAGTCATTGTACATTTAAAAATGGGCAACTATAACTCTAGTAAATTCAAGGGGGCAAAACTGTACACTATAAACCAAAATGGGGCAAAAGTAATGTAACATATTGTTACTAATTATTTAATTAACCAATAATATCCATTTTAGACTAATAACCTCTTTACTAACTATGATAGAAAAAAGGATTTCCATAATATCAATATCCTATCATAGTTAGAAAAGGGATTTCCTAATGATTATATATTATCCATGATAGAAAAGAATAAACTAATACAACACAGCTGCTATCATGGATAATTTATTGATAACCATGTTAGAAAGGATTTGTCTAACATGGTTAATAAACAAAGCTAATTGATATTAAAAATAAATAGATATATATACATGCGGAAGCGAATGCAAACCTATAAATTGGCAATATACCATTCTAAATAAACTATACTAACTCTACTACCTAATTCCCTTTCCTGATGCTTGCGTCTGTGCATGAATACCTGCAAAAATGCCAGTAATCGTGGGATGAGACAATTTGTCCCAGTAATCACCGCTTAACTCATTATAACAGTGAGATGTGCGGTAGTAAGGGCGTCTAAAGGGTACCACAGTTTAAAAATCAATAATACATATATACATGTCAAGTCTTTCATTCATCGTTCAAGTTCTCTCCATCCAAATCAATTCAAATTCATCATTTCTACATTTCACATATCACTCAAATTCCTCAGTCAATTCCACATAACCAAATATCACCTCCCCAGCCTCCAATCTAATACTGCTACCACCACAACTCTCACACTCACCTATAGATGCATTGTGCCATCCCGGGGCATTCAAGCATCTAATCTTCACTATATGATTTGACACTGTGTTCCTCTCCATAATGAGGGAACAATTTCCCTCTCTGGCAATCTCCAGAGAGGGAACCCCAATTCTGTTTTCCATTACAGAACGGGAACGGTTGGACTCTTCAATGCCAAACAACCGTAGGGGCGGTTGGGCTCTTCAATGCCAAACAACCGTAGGTCACTTCTCTCAATAAGTCGACCTATGAACCCCGATCCAATCAATCCGAAAAGGATCATCAGTACAAATAACTGTCGATTGGCCTATTGACAGTTATCATCGCGCGATGGTACATAAATTCCAGTGTCATGCAATGCTCACCATATCCCTATTAATATCTCATCCATAATAATCAACATCATACCCTCTCACATCACCTTCCAATCTATTATCCACAATATCTCCCCTCAACATAATTCTCCAGAAACTCAACTCACATCTAATTCCTTTTCTATACTCACAACCTCTCAATTAACTACTATCACACTACACCTGCAATCATTTCATACCATTTCAAAATATTCAGCACCACCAGACAGGATACTACATATATAGTGTAAAAATCTTTTATATAAACATAATCGTGTTTGAAAGGCACCCGATAGCCTGTTTTGTATAAAAATACCTTTTCAAAGATAATATATATATATATATATAGAGGGTGAGAAAGGATTTTAAGAAAATCCCAGCTAACATCACCCTCAATGTTATAGTAAGGTAAGTGTGATTACCTGCCGCCCTTTAGCCACTTGACGTTCGTCCTTACCATTTCTTTAGATTTCCTCCAAATATTTTCCTCTTAGTTCCTCCTATAATGATAGGATACAAATGATAAATTAATATCAATTTCACTTTATAACACTTTGACGTCTCTCTCGTATCTCAAATTACTACCCATCCCCTTTTTCTCAATGTTTTCATTTCTAATATTCATTTTGACCATTGTTCAAACTTGAAATTCTTTAACATCAAAACTCAATGAATTTCACCATTCACAATTACCATAATCAAGTTTATATGCACATACTGTTACATAAACATTTACTATGATATTCAACTCACAATCAGCAAGTAACCTACTAACTTCAAATGAAATTGATTAAACTAATGAGTGGAGAACTAGATTTCTCATATTTCCTATTTAAAGCGAACAATATTCATAACAATTACCAAACTTTCTAGTTTTAAATGTACAGAATTCAAATTCCAAAACCAAACATGCACAACATAGGTAAGTTCTAGTTCACATTCATTACAACAATCAGTCTAACAATCACAAAGAATAAGAGGGAAGACCAAAGCTCCAAAAAGCCCCTAAAACCTGTGAAAATCTGATATTTATCACAACGTATTTCCATCTCCATCCAATTGATAATTGGCAACCAAGACATTTACATTTAAAATTTATAAACAAGCTAAATCATTTCTACAATCCATGCCACTTTAATTAAATACACTTCCACTTTCATTAAAAGAAATCACATAAACAAATAAACACTTACTTACAATACTATATTCCATACTCATATATTAACCTTTTTGCAACCACAAGCCATTTCACTTTAGGAATCAAACAACCAGTAGCGATAATCATCAACCATAACCATAATATAGTAGAGACAGGGACAAACCATATTCTTATTGTTAATGTGTTGAATAATAAACAAAACCAAGTCTCATATCAAAGTCATTTTGCTAACTTCCTGCATCAACCAACATTTGGAAACATGTGTAGTTTCACATTAGCAACCAAATTTGTAGTCATTAAATCAACCATTACACACATACACACATTTTCCTAAGAGCATTGTAATTGTAATATATAATAAGATTAGAATTAATCAACAACATCATAACCATAACATAGTAATAACTCCAATGACAAATCATAGTTAAAATTACTCTTTCCAAATTCTTGAACTCTTAACACCCTTCCATCACCGTTTAAATGTAGATTCAATCATCGACTTCAAGAGTAATTTTTTTGCAAACAAGCATCAATAGTCAAAACAGCACATTCCAAAACATAGCAAGAAAGAAATGCTTCTCAAGCACTCTTACAAGAATCAACTTCAACAACAACCCACAAATCATCATCAAATTCAGTTCTAGGACTATATTTTTTTTTTTAATATCTATACCTAATCCCACAATTTGTAATAAATTAAACAATCCACTCCCATGAAAATTTTTGCTAACCTTCCTAATTATCAACACTTATGCCAAATAGTTTCCAACCACTATCTACCAACCAATCCAATGTGTAAATGAAAGAAATACAAACCCAAAGCTTACTGTAAGATTCAAATTCTCAAAACACTTTACAATTTACACAAACATGCCTTCAGCCCCAATTATTGCTAACCCATCTTTTCTCCATGTTGCCAACATGTCATCCATCATTCTTTTCTAAACTATTAATCTCAATTTCCAATTTCTTAATGAACCATATAACTATAAGGAAACACACATGCTTCATACATACCACAAAGTCACCTCTTATCAAGTTTTCAGAACATGAACCAAACAAAGCCCATATCCACATAAACAGAATTTTCCAAACCAAAATAAAAGAAATGCATTCAGCCATGGCAAGAACATGAAACATTAATTAAGTAACCATTGCCTATTTCACAGAATTCAACATACAAACTTTCAAGGCAACTTAAGCCATTCCTAATTGCATTCATATATCCATTATAATCCATGTTGAAAATCAACAGTTTCCTTAATCATTTTTATTTAGTACCTTTAATTCCCAAAGTTTTAAAGCATAACCAAGCAGTAACTCAAAATAATATTCCAACACAAATCACTTTTCAACAACCAATTTCAAGAAGAGAAGCCAAGAATCAGTATGGTCATAATGAAAAGGAAGCACAACACTTTGAAAACCCATGTACACATGCTTCTAGTAAATTAATCTACTCCATATAGCATTATTGAATTCAGTTCATCACAAATTTCCCTTAAACCTGTCCATAAACAGTGATTACAAATGAGAAATTTAATGACCAGTATAAAACATCACGCACGTTCACACTGCATAAGGAAAACACAAAATCTAACTTTGAACTTTAATTTTTAGGTGATTATTGAACCTGAATCCTAAAACCCCAATCAAACTCTAACTTGATTTCTCTCATTGAACTCGCTCAAGTTAAAGAAAATGGTTAGGAAATTGAAAGAGGGAGCTCACCAACTACTTGAAGCTCGTTCTATGTTGTTGCCGGAAAAACGACGGAGGAAGCCGCCAGAGTTCGCCGCCGGAAAACTCGAACACGAAGGGAGGCAGAAAAACGAAAGGGATAAATACGAGAACGAAGTGGTGGAGCTTCCTTGGAGTTCATTTCCTCCTTGCCGGTGGCGGCGGCGGCTTGCTTCGCCGGAGAATGGTTGAGGACGAAAGTGGATAAGGAATGTCGGGTTTAAGGGTGGGGACTCGACGGACAAAAGAGAAAGAAAGGAGGAGGATGACGAAGAAGGGGCGTTCTTGGGTGTGCCTGCAGCAGTCGGCGCCGCCGCGTGGCTGCCGGAAGCTCGCCTGGACAACGGGCACGCAGGGGAGGTAGAAGGAGGCGGGTGAGAGGGAGGGGAGGCGGCCAGGGTTTGTGGAGGATGAAGGAGGTGCTTATATATGTAATCTAGGGAAAAATTACGATTAACTACCCTATTGTTCATTTGTAATTATATTTCTAACCCAAAAGTTTGTATATATTACTATATCCCCTTCTTTACATCATAATATTATCTACTATCCCAAATACTTGTTCATGAAAGTTTCTAACTCCAAATAATTATTTTAACTATATTTCCTTAAATTTCAAAAATTAAGATTTAGTATTCATAAATTGCCCAAAATATCCTAAGATTTATCCCTAAAACTTTAAATTTTCTAAATAAAATCTCAATAATCTCTTATTATCCTTAATTTAAAAATTGGGATGTTACAAGTAACATCTATGTTAGGTAGAGTTAAACATATGTTTTCCGTCCCACCATCAGTAAATGATGTGTCATAAATTTAAAGGTGCAATATGTTGATGTGGCTTTATCTTTCCAGATGGGCTTTATTTTTTTCAGATGATTACGAAGAAATAAGGTTAATTTCACATGATTTGAGATTCTATTTCGTTTCTTATCCAAATGATGTGGGGGTTTAGAGTTTGTTTCATGTTATTTAGGGTTCAACAGGATGCATTTTAGCTTTCACGGTGGATTTTGGAATTGACATGTCATTTAATGATAGTGGAACCCACGTTTGGAAAATCTCTATTTAACTTGTCCTAACAGAGAGGTTACTTTGGCCCCATTTTGGTTTACAATGTATGGTTTTGCCCCATTTTGGTTTACAGTGTACGGTTTTGCCCCCTTAAATTTACCAGAGTTATAGTTGGTCATTTTTAAATTTACGGTAGCTATTTTTGCACCTTTGCCCATTTTCTAAATGTGATATTCTCACTGTATTCTTACGGCATTGTCGTACAATAGCTCTACAATTTAATCATGATGAAAAAGTTCATATAAGATATAGTATCAATGCTCGACCAAAATTCAATCCTCCTTTACAAGATGGTTATTACGGAAATGTCCTTGTCGTGCCGATGGCCATGAGCACCGTCGGGGAACTACGAAAGAAGCCACTAGGATATGCTCTAGAGTAAGTGAAGAAAGCAAAAAATGATGTGAGTGAGGAGTCCATGAGATCTCTAAGTGATTTCATGGTAACTAACGGAAGACTTGATTTGAATGGTGTAGGGTTGTTACTCCGATAATAAACATGTCGGACATGATGATGTTAATTATGGTTGGGGAAAGCCTGTGTATGATTGTCCGCCAAATGCATTCAATAAGGGAATCTTTTATTTTCGTTACAAGAATGCTCAAGGAGAAGATGGTATAGCAGTACCTTTATGTCTAGCCCAAGAAACCATGGAGAGATTTATGAAGGAGATAGATAGAAGGCTCAGAACAAAATTCATCACTTCATCCTTAATCATTTCTTCCTTATAAGTTTGTTTTCTATAGTATATAATGTAAGAAATAGTTTAAGAGTTAAGTCATGAAACAATTCAACAAAAATAGTTAGATATGTACTATACTTTCATTGAGGCATAGTGGGTATCTCTTTATTTCAAAGGTTGTAATTTCTGAAATTGTCATCACCTTTTGGGGTGTTTAGTGAATATTAAATAATTTATATGGGTCATGCAATACTTGTATTCATTTTTCAAACGTTTATTTCTAATTTCGAACGGGTTCTTATATTATGGACCGGAGGGAATACTATCCTTAATTACTCCATATAGTTTGATGGGAGGTTTTTATAGCAGCCATAGTTGTATAATTTGATTTGGTTTTGACGAATTATCCCTAAACTTTTTAATGAGTTTTTCTTTTGATTACACTCAAAAGTTTGATGGAGATTAAGAATAAAGTAGATGATTAGAGTGTTTTAGTAATATCATGTGATTTTAACTAAACTTAATTTTGTTATTTGATAAATTAAGGTTTCATTTCTGAACAATTTTTTTGCCCAAATATTTTAATATCAATTCAATTTATAATATGTATGTTTATTTCCAAAATTCTCAACACATTCAGCTCTCCAAATCTTTAGGTAACACGTCTGAAATGTGGTGGCTTTGTTTTCACCCTACGACTGAATCACACATTGGGTGATGCTACTGGTTCAGTTCAATTTATGAGTAGGTTAGGAGAAATCACTCGCCGTGCGCGTCGGCCATCAACTCTTTTATGTGTGTGTCTATATATGTAGTTTTAAAAAGATGGGAGCCGCGTGAATTAAGAAATATTTAACTATGTACGCTTAGTGATACATAAGTATCTCATTAATTTTGTATTATAATTTCCTAGCTTAATTGTTGTTTTGGATTTGTTGCAATGTTTTAATCTTTCGTAATAAGGGGCACACAAAATATGTCTTGAAATTGTCTAATGCTGTATTGAAATAAAAATTAATGACTCAAACCAGTATTGTTCATCAATATATCTTTTAAAAGCTCATCTAACCTTTTTTTCCCTTTCGCATTGTTAGCAATCATCATCATCATCATCAATATATCTTTTAAAAGCTCATCCTTAACCTCTTTTCCCTTTTTCATTGTTAACCAGTTTTCTATGTTGTTTATCCCAAGTTTTCTAACCTTCAACCTTATAAAATATTTCCAAAGCCACCTTTTCTTTCACACACACTGTTCTCACTTCTCCAATTAGTTTTCTTTGATGTATTTAATTGTTAATTATTAATTAGTTTTGGCTGGGTTTAATTTTGGCGTTTAACTAAGAGAGTCAAGAGGGGAAAAGACCTGAAGGAGGTGATTTCTTATATCTGATACTTTTACTAACAACATTCACTGATTAATCTCTTGGTAGAATTAACAAAACGCAATTCTTCAGATTCGTGCTTCACAAGAATTCCCTAAATCTGAATTGAGATTCACTTTCCCTCATGCTCTCTTCCCATTTGCTTTCATCTGTAAAAAGGAGGTCCATCACATATAATGCATTTCTTTTATGCAATATGAATGGGCTATACTTTCCCTGCATCCTATATGTAATTTATCTGACTTATGTGACAATTCTATAATTTGTAGTCTGCTTCAAGTTCATTGACGGATCTCGATTAACAAACAGATAACCGGGCGAATCCCAGGCTACTGCATAACCGCTCTTGGTGGTTCAGTAAGTTCAACTGATTCACCTTTTCCCTTCTGTTCTTAGATTGCTAAGCGAATTTTGGGGTCACATTTTAAGATTTCATAGAGTTTCTTGTACTTTGTAGGACATGTATTATGCTTCCAAATTACTACCTCCGGTTCTAAATATAAGACCTAGATGCACTACAAAAGAAGCGGCGATTAGCCGCGCACGCATCCCGGTGGAAAGTTAAACACCGCCCCCCAGAAAATGCGTCCCAGCGGTTTAAACCATCCGAGGTCGCGTTGCGAGGAAAAATATTTTTTTTGTTTGGTTTTCCTGCGTGGCGGCGGTCCCACCGCCCCAACGCAATAAAAAAAATATTTAATTCACGTAGGGGTGGTACGGTAACCGCCCCAACGCGATAAAAAAAATTAAAAAAAATGTTTTCACGTAGGGGCGGTTCTGTTGGGGCGGTTGCCCAACGCGATAAAAAAGAAAAATATTTTAATTCACGTAGGGGCGGTTCCGTAATCGCCCCAACGAGATAAAAAAATAAAAAAATTTGTATTCGCGTAGGAGCGGTTTCGTGGGGGCGGGCCAACCGCCCCCACGCGTTAAAAAAGTTTTTTAAAAAAATATTTTAAAAAAAAAATTGAAAAGGCTTCAGGGCGGTTGTTGTGGGGCGGGCAACCGCCCCCAAGCATTTTAAAATAAGAAAAATATTTCAATAAGCATGGGGCGGTTGGGTTCCGCCCCCACGTATTTAAAATAATTATAAAGCACGGGGGCGGAAGACAACCGCCCCCATGCATTAATAATAATAAAAAACATGGGGGCGTAAATCGACCGGCCCCAAGCATTTAAAATAATTAAAAACATGGGGGCGGAAGATGACCGATCCCATGCATTTCACTTAATAAAGACAGGGGGCGGAAAACGACCGCCCCCCATGTATTTTGTTACTTACAAAAGCATGGGGGCGGTCGGCTTCCGCCCCCACGTTGTTATCTCTCCCTATAAATACCCCCCCCCTCATTTTCTACCACGCGCAATCTCTTCTTTCTCACTTTCTCCCTTTTGTGTTTCGTTGTTTTCATTGTTGATACATACATAATGGCGCCTATAAGTTTGTCTTGTTTTTGGTATGAGTATTTATATTTTCGTTTTTATTTTATTATATCTGATTGTTTTTATTTCTTATTATTTTGTTTTCGTAATATATCTTATTTTTTTATCACAAATTTTCTCTTTTGGATTCTTTTTTTTATCATAATTTCTCATATGGATTTTGGACATCATCTTTTTTCTGTTTGATGTTGCTATTATTTTATATTTCATCTATATTAAAATAAAATCATTTTTTGCTGCTTCTGTGTATATTTTTTTTTATTATTTTTATCCCATATTCAGTCTTCAATTTAAGTCATTATTTGCTAAATTGTTCGAATTAAGTACATTTTTTTAATATATGTATCAGCATGCCGACGGTTTGATACGTCGGCACGGGTTACTTTTTTTGAAAAAAAAATCGCATGGGGGCGGAAAGAAACCGCCCCCATGCCTTTTTTAAAAAAAAATAAAAAAATGGGGCGGCAGGTAGTTCTGCCCCTACGTCCGCCCCAACGCGTACCGGCGGTGCCGAGGGAGCTACAGCGTAAATTTTTCGGCCCCAACGTAGCGTTTCCATGGTGAAATCGCCGGCGGTAAAATTGCCCGCCGGAGCGCCTTGGGGGCGGTTCCCCCACGGTGGGAAAATGCCCGCCGCAGATCTACCCGTTTTTTGTAGTGATGACTTTTTTTTTTGGAGAGATTAAGCTTGCGAAATAGGTTATTAAATTATGACATATTTGATATATTTTTAGATTATCCATTAGTTTATAGGAAAAATATACTAGTTTAAGAGAAAAATTAGGTAAATCATCAATTTATAATTAATTTATTTTGTTTTTTTATGATTTTTCAAAAAAGTCAATTAGGACCGGAGGGAGTAATTTCTTTCAGTTTGCGTGATCTTTTACGTCAAATTTAGTTGGTTAGATGAGGGTTTTCACTTCAATTGGGGGAGAGGGGTCTTGCATGAAATGAAACCTTTCCCTGACAATTTAGTTCAAGTGATCCAAGTCAAATCCTTTGGCACATGCGTGTTTGACATATTTGGCAATAGGGAGTATTATATGCATACATATAACTAATCATCCAAGATCTGCAAATCTAACTTTTATTTTTTATTTTCCATGCGCGATTTTTATATAATTTTGTGGTCAAAATAAAATAAAATAATGTAGTGCTCAAACCACTTGACCATAATTAAAATGAATATACAGTTGTTGTTAACCATAATCGCAGATTTTATAGCAAAAGGTCAATTATACTATAGCATTATTAGCTGCTGTATCATCAATTATTTAATAAAGTACTCCATAATATAATATAATTAACCACAAATCATTACTCAAATTGTTATATATATTAGCACGCAGTTAGCCTCTAGATTAACAAAACAAGGCCATCATTCCATAATGGCACCATCAGGTCTCTCCTTCACAGTACATCGGCGTCAGCCTGAGCTAGTTGCTCCGGCAAAGGTGACACCACGTGAGGTGAAACTTTTGTCGGACATCGATGACCAAGGGAACCTTAGGATCCAAGTTCCGGTGATACAGTTCTATGCTAGAAATCCTTCAATGAGAGGAAAAGATGTAGTTGATATTATAAGAAAAGCTTTGGCTGAGACTCTTGTCTTTTACTATCCCTTTGCTGGCCGCCTCCAGGAAGGGCCTAACCGAAAACTCATGGTTGACTGTACCGGCGATGGCGTAATTTTCATTGAGGCTGATGCTGAAGTCACCCTGGATGAATTTGGTGAACTCCATCCTCCTTTTCCTTGCTTTGAAGAGCTTCTTTATGATGTCTCAGGAACTTCAGAGATTCTAAATACTCCGCTTCTTCTCATTCAGGTTTCTTTTTCATTTTTGGAATTATTTATTTGTATGATTATAGTATGTATTAATTTATAAGTCATGCTTCTTTTGAAAACATTATAAACATAGGAAAAATAAAATTTAGAATAATGTCTTGAAATTACGCCATTTATACAATAACATATTAGATATAGAGAAACCGCTATATAATATGAATTTGACCACAATTCTAGCTCATGATAAGTTGGTGGTTCTGTTTAGAACAAACTTCTTAGTGCATGACCCAAATGTCATTTTCAAAAGGAAATAAAATACATGTATTTAACCACACACGCACAAGGGACTTGTTCACTTGGGCAAAAAAATGTGTTTCCAATTGAATCAAGATCTACGTGAAATATGTTTGATTAAACTTATGAATGAGAGATTATTTATTTGATAATTATAAAACATTTTTATTGTTAAATATCACTCTGTAATTCAGTGCTTATTAGCAACCGACAATCAAGACTCAAGGGGTAGGAGTGCTGCTCACATATGTAGAATTGTCTCATCTCCCAATGAGATCCCACTTACCAACTTACTGCAATAATATAATTGCGTTGTTTTCTGAAATTCCTGCTATTGTAAATAAACCATTAAAAATATCAAGAGAGAAAATCATAAATATTTTTTTAAAAATTAAAATTTATTGAATTTTCAAGATTAGCTAATAAGGAAGTAATCATGCTTTCTTTAATTGTTTCAATTGAGTTTCCGAATTCAATTCAATGTATGATATATTTTGTTCCAGTTTTTTTAATAAGCATTAACACAACTCCCAAATCTATAGGTAACCCGATTGAAGTGTGAAGGTTTTATTTTTGCTCTTCGCTACAATCATACCATGAGTGATGCAACAGGTCTGGTTCAATTTATGAGTGCGTTAGGAGAACTTGCTCGTGGTGCACATCAACCTTCAATTCTACCAGTATGGTGCAGGGAGCTTCTGAATGCAAGTGACCCACCATGTGTAACATGGCCTCGTGATTATGAAGAATTATTTGATTATGATAACAAAGAATATTCAATCCCCATCATGGAAAACTTGGTTTCTCGTTCTTTCTTCTTTGGACCAAATGAAATTTCTTCAATTCGCTCTAAAGTACCTCATCACCTCCGTGAATCTTGTACTAAATTTGAAATCATCACTGCATTCTTATGGCGGTGTAGAACAGTGGCTATTCAACCAAATGATGATGATAAGGTTGGTTTAGTATATGCTGTGAATGTTCGCTCCAAATTCAATCCTCCTTTGCCGAAAGGATATTATGGCAATGCCATTGCCTTACCGATGGCCATGGTCACTGCTGAGGAATTACGAAGGAGCCCAATAAGTTATGCTTTGGGGTTAGTGAAGAAAATGAAAGGTGAAGTGACTGAAGAGTACATGCGCTCTTTTGCAGATTTCATGACAATTAAGGGACGACCTTCTTTCAAGCAAGAAGGGTCGTATTGGGTTTCAGATGTAACTCGAGTAGGATTTGGTGATGTTGATTTCGGGTGGGGAAAGGCTTTGTTTGGCGGTCCAATGAATGCATACCCCGACTTAAGCTTTTACATAGCATACAATAATAAGCAAGGGCAAGAAGGCATAGTAATATCATTTTGTTTACCAAGTAAAGCCATGGAGAGATTTGTGAAGGAGTTAGAAAGAATGCTCAAAACAAGATTGTTTACTTCATCATCATAAGTGGATCTAGTTTAAGAGTTGAGTCGCAGGACTTGATGAGCTCTTGTCCTTTTCCATTCTTCTTTCCTCGCCACTCACTCCTTTTTTAAAGAATAAGCGCCACTCCATAAGGGGCCTCTCTACGTTTGTTGTTGCATGTTTGGGTCACTATTCAAATTTTAATTCAAAGAAAGTAAATGATCATTACAATATCGGATCAGAGTCTTTCTCAAAGGAGCCGATGCATAATTTATTATCTAGTAGTAGCATATATGTAAAAATGAAGACATTGTATTTGATTTTCTTTGTCTCATAAGTTTGTTTGAAATGTGTAAAAGTGCTAATGGCTTGTTTTCATATTTTTCAACGAAAAGTGAGATGACAGATGAAAATTTATAAGTGCTCTCTCAATTCCTAAATATAAGGGTGTGTTGATTATTTTTAGAATCCTAAAAAAAGCTACATAAGGTAATTAAAAATTGATTTTCCTAAATTTTTTTCTAAAATAGTTTATTTTACTTATAAGTTATAAACTCCATAATTTCACATATTCCATCTCAATTTCCCTTGAATGTACATGATTTTTGGTGGTAAATAATTGAGAAAACATAGATACACATAGAAAAGCGAAAAAAATTGAAAGATAGACATTTTGGTGAAATTTGGAGTTATATGTGTGTGAAAGTGATTTTTGAATCTTATCAACCCTCTTTCTCTTTTGTAGGAAGAGGTGGACAAGTGAAAAAGGGATAAGGAAAGCATGGAGCTACCAAAAAACACATAAGACAAGCTAAAGAATGGAGCAAGGGACAAAAATGGAAAAAGGAAAATCTCTTCCAATTGTTCGTTGAGCTTTCGTTGCCCAACTAAGGCACAACGAATGAGGTTTCTTCTCTGCCTCTCATATGTTTGTTGGGCTTTCATCATGCAACTAACAGGTGACGAACAAAAACTAAAACTCTGCGTTTTGAGTGGGCTGAAACAAATATTCTGAAACATATAAAAGGGAGCTCGAAGGAAAAACAAGGGGGGCCGACTTCTAAGAGTTCTAGGGCACCAAAAATTGATTCCTCTTGATTCTTTGGTTTGGTTTTTGCTTGGGGTTTGAAGATTTGGAGCTTGGAAGTTTGGTGGAGAGCATTAAAGACATTTAAAGCTTCTCCATTTTGGTTTTCTCTTCATTTTCTTCTTCCTATCTTGTGAGCATTTATGACTCTTTACTCATTTTGGTTTTGTAGTTTATATTTGATTATGAGTAGCTAAATCCATTTATCTAGGATTATTTTGAACCCTTGTATGGAGTAACTCTTTAAACTCCTATCCTTTTGTGATTAATGTATATATATGTGTTTATTTTACTCTAGCCCTAATGCCTCTAAGGGTCTGTTTGGTACGGGGGGAGGGGATGGGAGGGGAAGGGATTTGAGAGATTTGATCCCTCCCCCTCGTTTGGCTGGACAGAATTTGTAGGAGGGGAAGGATTTTTTTTTAAAATTTCCCCTCCCCTTCCATCGAAACCTACCCTCCAAAAGTGGGGGGATTTAGATGGGAAGTTGCCTTATGTTTGTTGTGCTGACCATTATACCCCTAATGTTTTCAATTATTTACATCTGACCCAATCAATTTCACCAAAACCCTATTTCTCCTTTTCTTGCGATTTTCTTCCTTCCAAAACCCTATTCTTGCTTTTCTTGCGATCTTCTTCTTCGTTCAAGAATCTCCTTCCGTTCGATTTCTTCGTTCATCTCCATCATTCGATTTCTTCGTTCATCTCCATAGCAATTCTCCAGTCTTGTCTCCTCACTTCGCAGGTAATTTAATCGATCTCCCTGTCATCTTCATTTGCCTGTTTATATGATCTAAATCGTATATAAATATGTGTGCTCTATTCATTTCATTCAAGAATCATATATGAATATAAGAGTGAAATCAGATTTGAAGGTATTCTATACAATATCTTTTTTGTGGTCTTATTGTTTGTGTCTGCTTTGGAGAAAGAACGAAGACTGAATTGTTTAGTAATAGTAAGGCTGGATGTAGTGATGAAAAGAAAAAACTCAAAAAGTAGTGTGCCTATTTGGAATTGTGAATGTTGAGCAAATATTGATGGTTTGGTTATATACAGAGATGTGTGTGATGTTATTGGAAGCTTGACTTTAAAGAAGAGACCACCGTGAAGGATATTGCAGAGTAAAAGGCAAAAGAAAGAGATTAAGAAAATAAAATAAGTGATGGAATGGTGTGTTTGTGTTTTTTGTTAATGAGTTTTTTCTTGGAGCTAGTATAATATAAAGTCCAGAGTGTGGTGAAAGCTTTTTAATTTTATGTTGTTGCTGTTATTTTGCTGCCATTATTGTTGCTGTTATTATTTTAGGACCATATTTATTTGCATTTATCTCATCAAAACGATGATGTTTTGCTGCATGATGTGACTGATTGTATGCATGTTATATTCTGTTTGTGTCAAAAGGTCAAGCCTGTGCTTAGCAGATGATATAACTTGATTTCATGGAAGTAACGCCACTGTGATTCCTTTCCATTTTCTGTATAAGGGTCTTAAATGTCTATACATCTATTAATGCGATCCCATTTGTGCAGGCAAAAAGGACACCCTCTGTGGAATCTCTGTAGATTCTTCTGGAGAAGAAGTGTAAGATGCTTATTGTTTCCTTGTGTTTTTCCAAATGCCAGATTCTGTCTAGGAAGTTTTCTATGTTCATTTTTACCGCATAGAGTGAAACTTACAGTGCATGTCACTTTTCAGATTTAATACTGACAATCCCTGGTCTTAAGGGCCTCATTATTGTTATTGTTGTTTCTTTCTAACGGTTATTCCTTCAACCTGAAATATGGCATTTCCTCTCTAAAACTAATGAAAACATTCTATTTCGATTATGTGATTTAGTTCATGCATGCTCTCTTATCTTTTCTCCTAGAAATAAATAAACATATAAATACTGATTTCTTTTCTGTTTGTTTCTAGACTTGCTATTCAAAGACTAGAGATTCAAAGAGTGATATGCAACATAGAATATCAAAGGAGGTATATTTCTATTGTTAAACCTGTTGATTTGGCCATGAGCTCGCTTTCTGTTAACAGCTTAGGACTATTTTTATTTATATATGGAGAAGCATGCTGCTGAGGAATCAAAAGAGAATTTTTTGTTGAAGATATAGATCATGATTATTTTTGTTTGTCTGTTGCCTCAGATTACATACACACACACACACACATACATGACTTATGGCACTGTAATGATGTGTTTTCACAGTCATTCTCATATGCTTATGATTCTGAAATTTGGTAGATGTGTGTGTGAAATTTGGTGCCAGTTATATTCTGTTGTGATTAATTTTTTTATGATGACTGCACATTTTTTTCTATCTTACGTTTCTTATTGTAATAGGCTTTTGATTGATTGTTTCTTATCAGGGAGAAGGAGTAGAGGCTATGATACATGTGATACTTGTGAAGATGGTGATGGTGTTTGTGATTGATGACTTCCAGCAAATTTAACATTTGTGGCTGATGTTAGTTAGTGTTGTAGTGTGTTACTGCTAAGCTAGGATCTGTTTTTTGTTGTTTAAGCAGAAGAAGCTCTATCTTTTGAACTTTTAATCAGTTGTATGACAATCAATATGACTGATGGATTATAGTTTGAGCTCCACTTAAAGGATTCTTGTTGATCAATTCTTTCATATCATACTGTTTTTTTATAGGATCAACTATTTCATACATTCTTAAGGCATGCTAGCAGGCAAATTCCTAGAAATTCCCGAGCCAGGGAACTGTAATTGTGATATAGGTTAGTATGGTACAAATGTCTTATATGATGATATGAAGTTTCATATTACTTTTTTTTGGTCTTCTGGGGTGATTCAATAGAGCAAGGAATGTTGCATTAAACATGATCATGATGAGGTTTTGACAGGTATTCCAACTTTTTGACTATTTTGATAAGGAAATTGAAAGCAAAGTCCACCAAACAGAGTTATATTGGTTTCATTTTCAGTAGTGGGGCATGTACACAAACATATATATGCATGACATTTTATAAATCAATGATTTTTTTTCTCTAGCCCAACCAAATGTCAAGCATAGGGAAAATCCCACTAATAAAGTGATCCATTTCATTCCACTCATTATAAAGAAATGGATATATTTGCTGTATCATTACAGTAACATTATGAAATCATTCAACAAAAGAAAAGGGAGTGAATATTATACGCATGTCCACTTCTTTTAAATAGGAGAAATACTTGTCTTTGAATTGAAATCACTTCTATTTGGAGAGTACTCATATATTTGTCTTTGGCTTTTTGTTCATTACAATATTTTGATGGAATATTACCTTTGTTTCTCTGTTTTGAAATTAAGTTAATTATGGTGAGACTTGAATTTGTGTGGGGTAAGTTTCTCCATATACTGAATGTAATATCTATGGGAAAATCATGATGATATAGAATTGTTTCTTATAGAATAGTGTGAGAACTTGAAGTTTGCATGACAAATGAATGATTTTGTTAATAAGATAGACATATACAGATTAGCCTCACATAGCCACATTAGGGTTGAAACTTAGAAATTGGGTTTTATTAATTGTGACAAGAGATTGCATGATTAATGAAATTAAACACTTGTTCTTGACTCGACAGAGTGTTTACAAGTATTCTAGAACCCTAGGTTAACACATATATAAACATTAAAGCAATTAGGAGAGGAGTTGATCAAAGGTTACAAGATACAAGGGGGATAAATAATCCTAGGTGCCAATTAATCCTTGAATAAAACAAAAATATTTGATATCATTTTACCATTTTAGTTTTAGCAAATAGCTTTTACTTGTTTGACCTTCAAATCATGTTATGGTTAGCTCAACTTAATTTAAGCACCAAACCTCTTGTTTGACCGGATTTGTATCCCAATCCTCGTGGAAACGATCTTTCTTATCACTTTATTACTTGGCGCGACCCGTGCACTTGCGGTGCGAACAAGTTTTTGGCGCCATTGCCGGGGATTTGGAAACAAATCCCTTGGTCAACCCCAGACTTGGTTATTAAATTTTGATTGAGCATAATATATATAGTTAATTTTTCTTTTCTTTGTCTACTAATAATTTTGTTAGTGCATTACTTGCTTTGTGTTGTTTGTCCTCTAGTTGTTATACAGGTTTATGCAATAGGTGCATCCGGACAGCTTGGAAGTAGTTCTGGAGCTTGAAAACTTCGTTGATGCGACAAACACTGAATCTGAAACCATGGCTGATGATGAGTATGATGGGTGTGTTAGAATCTTAAGTTTTGATGAAGACTAAAATATGAAAGAATGAATCAAGTACTTAGAAAGCAATAGGTTAACATAGAATCCCAAGTAAGAGTGCAACCGGATGTGGATTTACTTCCGGATAGACTAGGACTAGCGCTCGCGGATGAATGACTCATCCCCCAGCGACAGCAAGTAATTCACTAGGGAAATAACTTAGTCCAGAAGCACTAGATATACAAAACCTTAAGACTAAGCCAGGATTCAACCGGAAGTGAAATTGCTTCCTGTTATATTTAGACTAGTGCTGGCTGTTGGAATAGATGACACTAAGCGTCAGTGAACATAAGCCACGTCTAGTAGAATTGCTTCCGATTGCTTAGTGACTAGCACTGGCTGTTGGATTGAAGGACACTGAGCGAGAGAGAGTAAAAGTGAATATAACCCTTCATCCAGTAGTAGTGCTTCCGGATGTAGAAGTGCTTCCGGATCCAAGGAAGTCATCTTAGACTAAGTAAACACCCACTGCATGTGACTATGTGCTTATATTGCTAAACTAACGTTCAAGTGCAGCACACTAAGTAGAGTTGCTTCCGGATGTGAATCTGCTTCCGCAAGCAATCAGAATGTCAGAACGTTCAGAAGTGCAGTGTCAGAATGCTTTTGTCAGAGCAGAGTTGTCAGGACTACTTTTCAGAGATAAAGCAAGTCAACCCTGCTATGTATTGATGAAGCATTAATTGGGCAAACGGTAACATGGGAAAAACGGCCATATTCAAACGGCTAACCCACCTACCAAGAGTCAGAATGTTTGAAGACTATATAAAGGAGCTCAACTTCATTTATGAAGCTAATCAATTATCTTTGACATTCTTGAAAGAAGCTGGAGAGAGAAACCGAGAAAATCTTCAAGCATTCAAAGCTGCCCAGAAAAGAGAAAGAGCATTTAACTCATTGAGTGATCCTTTCATCTACATATCTTGGACTCTCTGTAGTTAAGTCTCTTCGTGTTATAAGAGCATTAATTGTACTTAAGTGTGTAACATTATCTGTTCTTAAAGAGAACTTAGTTAGAAAAATCCTTTATTTGTAAAGGTTGAACCCTTGCTGGAAGTAAGGGGGAGCTAGATAGAAAGGTTGCAAGTGAGCCTTGAGTAAAACTTGTGGTTGTAAGGTTGCAAGTGATCCCGTTCAAAACTTGCGGTTGTAAAGGTTCCAGGTGAACCCGTTCTAAAACCTGGGGATAGTGGAACTCGGCCTGGGTGGTTGAGAACTGGACGTAGGTCAGGAAGACCGAACCAGTATAAACTCTTGTGTCGTTTTATTTGAGCATTTGTTTTGAAGCACAATTCACCCCCCTCTTGTGCATCCATTACTTTCATTTGGTATCAGAGCGGGTCTTTCTCACTCGATTCCAACGAATCCAGAAAGTAAAGATCCAGTAATGGATACAGATTACTCTCTACCAGATGTCTCTATTCAACCCAACAAGCCCCCAGGCTTTGATGGGTATAACTATCCATTCTGGAAGTTTCGAATGGAGACTTACATCAAGTCAAGTGACATTAGACTCTGGGATGTAATTGAACGTGGGGATCACACTCCCCTAGATGAGGATGGTTTTGCTAAGCAGCGATCCAGGTACACTAATGAGGACTATGCTCTAGTCCAACTGAATTATAGGGCCATGCACTACATTCAGTGTGCTCTCAGCCCTAAGGAATTTCATAGGATCAGCCACCACAAAAATGCTAAGGATATGTGGGAGGCTCTTGAGGCTGCTCACTCTGGAACCAGGGGAGTGAAAGCAAGAAGAGTTGAGATGTTGGTGGAAGAGTTTCACAAGTTCACCATGCTTAGTCCGACTGAGCCAATCAGAGAGCTGGAGCTGAGGTTCACTCATCTCATCAACAACTTGGCCTCCCTGGGTAAGGACATTCCAGAAAGAGAGCAAGTCAGCAAGATCCTAAAAATCTTGAAAGGTGATTGGATCACCAAAGTAACCATCTTGCAGGAAGTCCAAGGAGAGTCAACCAGCTCCATCACTGCACTCTTTGGTTCTCTGGCTGAATATGAACCAACATTGCTGGCTCAGAGAGCTCCTCAAGCCTCATCCAAAGCCAAGAATCTTGCCCTTGTTGCTCCCAACAAGGAGATTGATGATGATGATGATGAGGATGATGAGGAGGAACTGGACGAAGAAGAGATGGCCATGATGGTGAGAAAGTTCAGAAAATTCTTCAAGAAGAAAGGAGGCTTTCAGAAAGGTGACTCCAGTCAGAGGAAGGGATACAAGAAGGAAAAGGCCCCGGTGTGCTTTGAATGTAAAAAGCCTGGCCACTTCAAGGCTGAGTGTCCAAGCTTGCAAAGATCAAAAGGGAAAGACAAGAGAAAAGCCTTCGTGTCCTCTATCTGGGTGAATAGCTCAGATGACGAAGCAAGTGATGAGGAAGAAGTTGCCAACCTCTGCCTGGTAGCCAGAGAAGATGATGAGGAAGCATCTTCAGATTTTGATCTCACCCACGAGGACAATGAGGTAACCTTCTCTGAACTACAAGAGGCTTACAATGAGGTTCATGAAGAATTCTCTCGATTATGTAAAGCCTATAAAGTGTTAAAAACTAAAAAGGAATCACTTGAGTCCAAGGTGGACTCACTAAGTGAAGAGCTAGCGGAAGCCAGAAAGCTTCCGGTAACGGATGGCAAGGGTTCTCCCCAAGCAGAACCCAATGCCTCAACACTTGAGAGCTGCCCTAGTTGCAGCAAAATCTCAGCTGAAAGAGACAAGCTGCAAAATGCCCTGCAGAAGTTTACAAATGGGTCAGAAATGTTAAATATAATTTTAATGAATCAAAGGGCATATAGGGACAGGACTGGCTTAGGATATACTCCTAGAGGGAAAAAGTGGGTGGAACCAAAAGTGAAGCCCTACTTAAAATTCTTCCACAAAGCCACTAGTCACAGCTCCTCACCTTTTAGCTTCTGTAACTATTGCAACAGGAAAGGACACTCCACGTCCACCTGTAATGCCAAGAAGCATGGAGCAAGTAGCTCTTACAAATGGGTCCCTAAAGGAACCAAGGCTACAAAGGATCTTCCCCCTGGAAAGGAAACTAAGGGAGGACAGGGATCCCGAGCCTGGAAACAATCCACAGGGAAAACCCAAGAGCCTAGAGCCAGCACTAGGCCGGAGGCACTGAATGATCATAAGCCCAAGGTCAAGGCTAACACTAGACCAAGGGCACTGAAAACTAATGACAGAGGACCCAAGAAAGGTTGGGTACCTAAGCTTACGTGATTCTTTCATGTGTGTCTCAAAGCATCCAAGAACAGAAAATGGTATATTGACAGCGGATGCTCGAGACATATGACTGGAGACAGAGACAAGTTCAAATCTCTGGTGATCAAAGACGGAGCCACAGTAACCTTTGGAGGAAATCAAAGTGGAAAGATCACTGGAGTTGGAGAAGTTGGACCAGTGAAAGACGTCTATCTGGTGGACGGTCTCTGTCACAACCTGCTGAGCGTGAGCCAGAGCACTGACAAAGGAAATTGGGTAATCTTTGATTCACATGAGTGCTTAATAGTTGATAAGCAGGATCTGAATTTAGATAAGGCCAATTTAAAATGCAAACTTAAGGCAAATAGAAATGGAAACCTATATACTCTAGACTTATGTCAACAACTGGAAGAAAAATGTTTAATATCTAGTGATGAGAACAGTTGGCTTTGGCATAAGAGCTTAGCTCATGTTAATTTTACTCAACTTGATATGCTAATTAAAAAGGAGCTAGCTATAGGTATTCCATCCTTTAAGGTAAAGCATGATTTTATTTGTGAATCCTGCCAACGAGGGAAGCAAACAAAATCCTCGTTTAAAACCAAGAAGAGAGTCTCCACCAGCAGGCCCTTGGAACTGATCCATATGGATTTGGTTGGGCCAGCAAGAGTGAAGAGCTTGGGTGGAAACCTGTATGCTCTAGTGGTGGTGGATGACTATTCAAGGTTCACTTGGACTATGTTTCTTGCCTCTAAGCAAGATGCTTTTGATGTTTTTGTTGTCCTGGCTAAGAAAGTGCAGAATGAGAGAGAGCTCAAAATCACAGCCATAAGGACAGACCATGGAGGAGAGTTTGAGAACCATAGCTTCTCTGAGCTATGTGAGCAAAATGGTATTGAACACAACTTCTCAGCTCCTAGAACTCCTCAGCAAAACGGAGTGGTCGAGAGAAAGAACAGGCTTCTGACAGAGATGGCTAGAAGCATGCTCAACGAGAAAGAGGTTTCTCAAGTGTTCTGGGCGGACCCTATGAGCACTGCTTGCTACATCTCTAACAGAGCCTATGTTCGCAAGGGCTTGGACAAGACTCCATATGAGCTGTACAAAGGGAGGAAGCCCAACATCAGCCACCTCAGAATCTTTGGATCAAAATGCTATGTGCATAACAATGGAAAGGTAAATCTGGGTAAGTTTGATCCAAAAGCTGATGTAGGTATATTCATAGGATATTCCCTTAGGAGTAAAGCATATAGAATATACAACATGAGAACTAGAATTGTAGAAGAATCAATGCATGTTGTATTCGATGAAACTCCTACATGGGGACAATCCACAGAAGATGATGAAATACTTAATCTTCCAAAACCACTATCATCTTCTTCACCACCAAAAGAAACACCAGCAAGCAATCTCAAAGAAGAAGATGAACCCAGTGATGAACCTAGAGTGCAGACCGTGCCTGATGAGGCACAGTTGCCAACAGTTAGGAGACATCACAGGGATCATCCTCTTGATCAAGTGCTTGGTGATGTTTCTTCTGGTGTCAGAACCAGAAGGCAAGTTCAAAATGAAGTTGAGTTTGGAGCATTTCTATCTCAAATCGAACCAACTTCAGTTGAACAAGCTCTTGAGGACTGCGACTGGATTATTGCCATGCAGGAAGAGCTAAATCAATTTGAGAGAAGCCAAGTCTGGGAACTAGTCCCAAGGCCGTCTCATCAATCCATAGTGGGGACCAAGTGGGTATTCAAAAACAAACTGGATGAGACAGGTCGAATTACAAGAAACAAAGCCAGATTAGTAGCTAAAGGATATAACCAAGAAGAAGGCATTGACTATGAAGAAACTTTTGCTCCAGTCGCTAGACTTGAAGCAATAAGAATTCTTCTAGCCTTTGCATCCATGAAAGGCTTTAGATTATATCAAATGGATGTAAAGAGTGCTTTTCTTAATGGTTACATCAAAGAAGAGGTATATGTAGAACAACCTCCTGGCTTTGAGGATCACAGGCATCCCAAACATGTGTATAGACTAAAGAAAGCTTTATATGGCTGAAACAAGCTCCTCGAGCTTGGTATGAGAGACTCAGCAGCTTTTTGCTGGGGAAAGGTTTCTCAAGGGGCAAACTAGACAATACACTGTTTATCCTTCACAAAGATAGAAATATGTTAATTGTCCAAATTTATGTTGATGATATTATTTTTGGGGCAACTAATGAAAAGCTTTGTGAAGAATTCTCTAAGACTATGCAGGGTGAGTTTGAAATGTCAATGATGGGAGAACTCACGTTCTTCCTAGGCCTGCAAATTAAACAAAAGAAGAATGGAATCTTCATCTCCCAAGCTAAGTACTGCAGAGAGCTACTCAAGAAGTTTGGGATGGATGAATGCAAGGAGTATGACACTCCCATGAGTACCACTGCCGCACTCGATGCTGACGCAAAGGGCAAATCTGTCAGCCTGCCCATATACAGGGGAATGATAGGTTCCCTCCTATACTTAACCGCAAGCAGGCCTGACATTCAATTTAGTGTAGGCATGTGTGCTAGGTTTCAAGCCAACCCCAAGGAGTCACACTTAACATGTGTTAAACGTATTCTTAGATACCTTGAGGGAACACAAGAGCTTGGTCTTTGGTATCCCAGAGGTAACCAAGAGTTCTTGTGGGCTTATTCTGACTCTGACCATGCAGGTTATAAAACAGATAGGAAGAGCACCAGTGGACAATGCGCCTTTCTTGGTGGTTTTCTGGTGTCTTGGGCTAGCAAGAAGCAAACCTGTGTGTCATTATCATCCACTGAGGCAGAATACATTGCTGCTGCAAGCTGTTGTGCCCAAGTGCTGTGGCTGAAGAACCAACTGAGAGATCTTGGCTTGTAGTTCCCTGAGGCACCCATCCTCTGTGACAACACAAGCACAATCTGCCTCGCCAAGAATCCGGTTCAGCACACAAGGACAAAGCACATTGATGTCAGACATCACTTCATCAGAGACCATGTTCAAAAGAAGGATGTCAAAGTGCAATTTGTCCCCACTCTACAACAGCTTGCTGATGTCTTCACCAAGCCTCTGGGGGTTGACCAGTTTACTTACATAAGAGGTGATTTGGGAATGGTAAACCCAAATGAGGTGTAATTTTTCAATTATTATGCTTGATTGATTAAAACCTACAAAAATACTAACTTAGGCATCGGAGTGCCAATTCTTGTTTTTGCAGGTCCCCAATGTTAAATCTTAAGCAAGTGCAACCGGAAGCAAAACCACTTCCGGATGATCACCCGCTGGCACTGAATGTTGAACTGAAAGAGCGCCAGTGGCTGAACCAAAGGACACGTCACTTCAGAAACGTTTCATATCCCTCCATGAGAAGTTGTGCCTTCTCTGGCAAGGTGAAGCGACACATGTCATAAGGTGCGCCGTTTCAATTAAAACGTTTACGTTACCCAATGTGTAAACATATGTTTTCATCTGAAGAGTCATGCCCATTTTACCCTCAGTAACTCTGCATATAAATAGGGTGTCATTTTCACATTCACTTTTTACTTACACAAATTTTCACCCACAAATTCTCTGCATATTCTCTTCATCTTCTTCACTGTGTTCTTCGTCTTCTTCATTCCTTCTTTCGCCCTTCACCACAAACAAACCATAAACCCTCACAACAATGGCCGGTTCACATGAAACAAACCCAAATACAAAGAAAGCCACTTCATCCAAGAAGTCGAAATCCAAATCTGGCAAATCTGGGCATAAGCACTCTGGGAAATCTGGGCAATCCGATGAACACCATGAAGAACGCCATGAACGCCAAGAACATTCTGGGCAGACACAAGGGGAGAATGAACAAGTCCAGGAACAGCCTGGACATTCTGGGCGAGTGCAAGAACAGCCAGAGCAGACTGAGCATGAACAAGCACAAGCCAAGAGGAAAGGGAAGAAGAAGGTTCAATTCATCGAAGAGCCTTCTTCCAAAAGACAGAGGGTAGAGGAGGATGACCCTCTTGTTTATAGAGATGGTGCTTTGGAGGCCGTTTCCTCAAAGTTTGAGACAATCAAGCCTTACTTCAACAACGGCTTGTTCATCGATCTGGTTAAGATAGATGAACTAGGGTTCCCTCATCTGCGCCCTTATCTGGAAAGATACATGCCCTGGCTGGGGATCAAGCAGGACTACAACATCAACGTCCTGCGAGTATTTTGTGAGTCCCTCTCTGGGAAAGTCAAATACAAGAAGGTGGATGGGAAGGAGCAGATCCGCAGACTCACCTTCACTGCCACAGTCAGGGGGAGAACCTTCAGTTTCACCTGGAGGGACTTAAATGACTTAATGGGGATCACAGAAGAGGGAATGAACGAGTGGCTGTTGTTAGAATCTTAAGTTTTGATGGTGACTAAGGTATGATATGGTCTAATACTTAAAAGAACATAATCAACACTTAGGAAGGATTTGATGACATGGTTAGAATCCTAAGTTAGATCACTTGCGAATGCAAGATCACTTCCGGAAGTATTAGCACTAGCGCTCGCGGATGGAGTACACATCCCATAGGGGACGCAAGCGGAAGCAAGTGAGACACTTGGTTAGAACCCAGTTTAGATTGCTAACACTGAATCCTAAGTTAAGTCACAACCGGATGCAGATTCACTTCCGGATGAATTAAGACTAGCGCTCACGGATGAAAGACTCATCCCACAGCGGAATCACAACCGGATGTGGATTTACTTCCGGATAGACTAGGACTAGCGCTCGCGGATGAATGACTCATCCCCCAGCGAGAGCAAGTAAGTCACTAGGGAAATAACTTAGTCCATAAGCACTAGATATACAAAACCTCAAGACTAAGCTAGGATTCAACCGGAAGTGATTTTGCTTCCTGTTGTATTTAGACTGGCGCTGGCTGTTGGAATAGATGACACTAAGCGTCAGTGAACATAAGCCACGTCCAGTAGAATTGCTTCCGATTGCTTAGTGACTAGCGCTGGCTGTTGGATTGAAGGACACTGAGCGAGAGTGAGTAAAGGTGAATATAACCCTTCATCCAGTAGTAGTGCTTCCAGATGTAGAAGTGCTTCCGGATACAAGGAAGACCTCTTAGACTAAGTGAATTCCCACTGCATGTGATTATGTGTTGTTATACTACTCATCCCATAGCACGAGTAAATGACACACTAAGTCAATTAGGAAGAGTTAGACTAAAATAACGAGACTTACACTGACTATTGGAATAGACATCCCCTAGTGTCAGTAGACAATACACTAAGTCAGAACATAGTCTAAGTAAGAATGCTTCCCATACCAAAACAAGCTTCCCACAGCATGTATAGTTCCTACTATACTTGATTATATATATTACTCTGTTGGACTAACAAGTATGTGCAGAACTTAGTTTTACTTCCGGATGCAAATGAGCTTCCGGATGCAAATACTCTTGGCACTGGAATTCAGAGACTAACTCTTGCAGAGCAAGACTGCCGAATCCGGATGAACAATGAACGATGCACGATGATCATCCGTCAGCAGGATTACAAGAGTCAGAAGTACATATGCTCAGAAGTCAGTATGATGTTGTCAGAGCAGAGTGGTTAGAATTGCTTTTCAGAGATAAAGCAAGTCAACCCTGCTAAGCTGTAATGGAGCGTTTAAGAAGATGTACTTCCCAACAGTAACAAGAGGTTAACAGATATTCAAACAACATTGTTACCTACCAAGCATGAGGAGTATGAGAGATAAGGAGAACATAATCTGAAGATTCATTCAAGCTGTCAAAGCTCATACTACCCACAAGAGTCAGAGTCCATAAGAGAACTTCTGATAGCAAGAGAGCATCCAATAGCAAAGCACTCTTATCATTCATGGACAAGTGCTTGGAAGACGAAGTTCCTCTATGTGATAGCAAGCAGAATGATAGAGTCCACGGGCTTCACTTCAGATAGCAAGAGAGCTTCCGATAGTAAGTCTCTTAGCATCCTAGACTTATGCTTGAGGAACGAAGTCCTCATCTGACAACAAGTAAGAGTCAGACCGTACAGTGTATAGATGTCAGAACGACTTTTGCCAGAACAGTGTTGTCAGAACAGTGTTGACAGAACAGCTGGTCAGAGCACCTTTTCAGATAAAGCAAAGTCAACCCTGCTGTGCATTAATGAGGACAACGTAAACAAGGCCCCAACGGCTATATTCAAACGGCCTTATTGCCTCTCCAACGGTTGGATAATCAGAGGCTGGTATAAAAGGAGATATTCTTCATTTCTGAAAAAAGAGCTTCATGAGTTTGATAAGCAAGAGAAATAGAATGAAGAAGCTCAAGCCTACTATCTGAAATATCCTTCTCATCTTCTACTCTCTGATTATAAAGTTGTAATACTCTTAGAGAAAATTAGTGGAGAGCAATCATTGTACCTAAGTGAGTAACATAATCTGTTCATTGAGTGAACCCACTTAGTTGAGCTTAAGTGTTTAGCACAATCAGTTCATAGAGTGAACATCCTATCAAACCTGTTCTAAAGCTTGTCGCTTGAAGAACAGTATTGTAATCATTGCTAAATCATTGTCTGTAAAGACTGAACCCTTCTAGGTGTGAGGGGGAGCTGTATAGGTTGCAAGTGAGCCCGCAAAACTTGCGGTTGTAAAGGTTGCAAGTGATCCCGTAAAACTTGCGGTTAGGTTTGCAGGTTAGCCGTTAGCAAAACCTGTGGGTTGTTAGGTGAACCCGTGTTCGTAAAACCTAAAGTGTAAAGGCTTCTCTTGTGCCCGGTTTAAACAAGAATAGTGGATTGGAAATCTCAGGTGTAGCCTGGGGACTGGATGTAGGTCTGGGTGACCGAACCAGGATAAATTTATGTGTGCATAAATTTACATTTAAACATTCTATTTTGCATCACATAACATACTGACTTATGCATACCATTACTTATTATCATCATCACCAAGCACAAGCAGTCTTTCGAAAAAAAGTTTAAGTTTTTATTCCCTCACCCAATTCACCCCCCCTCTTGGGTGACAGCCACACATTTCAGCTGTACCCTGAGTCACTCAAATACAGTAAGGAGGAACTCGCGAAGATCTATGACACCCAAGGGAAAAAGGTGTCCAAGATGTCTGACTCCAACAGGCTCTTGTACTATGTTTACTCCCGCATAATGACACACAAGGGGGTAACTTCAACGAGTTCACACTGCTGGACAACCCGTGGTTCCCTAGACTTCTTACCCATCAGCCAATCAACCCCGGGCAGTTGATCAGCCTTGAACTTCACAGATGGATAGTCAACCACAAGGCTCGATATCTTCCCTATCCCACCATCCTTGCCTTCCTCCTTGAGAAGAATCTGATCAAGGCTACATCTGACGTGGAGGAAGAGAATGTTAAGTGTGCTCCTGTGGGGGCAACTAACATAAGCAAGATGGGCATCAAGTACCTGAAGCCTGCTAAGCCCACTCGCTCAGGATCACAGGCAGGCAGTGCCTCTCAGACCTCAGTCCCCTCTGTATCTAGTGCTGGGGATCAAGAAGTTGACTCCCATCCCGGGCCAAGCCGTGCTGCGAGGGTACCAGCCACTGTGAAGGCTTTTGCTCAGGAGATGAAGGAAGAGATTCTCCTTCAACTTTCTGAGTCCTTGGTGGCCCCTCTAAGGAATGACTGTGATGCTGGGTTCCAACAGCAAGGGGAGCGCATCCAGCGACTCGAGGATAGAGTGGGTCAAGTTGAGACGCAGCTTACCAGGGTGGATGCGAAGCTAGACCTTATTCTCCAACACCTTCAGATCCCTCAACCCCAACAAGGTAACTTACCACCACCTCCTCCTCACAACCCACCCCCTCCTCCTCCTCCCAACACTCAACAACCACAGCCACCTCCACAAAATGACCAACAACCACACATCACCAAACAATGACCAACCATCCCAGCCTTCACCCAACCATGAACAACAACCCCAAGACTCACCCCAACAATCTCCTCGCCAATCACCCCTTCACTCCAACAACTCTCCATCTCCACATAACTCCCCTACTCGCACACCACCCAACACCCCTACTCGTTCACCATTCAACACCTCCGCCGGACCCTCCAATCCTAACCCCACCACCTCTCACACACCCATAGTCTTTACCTCTCGAGATAACCCAGACGACATTTATTACCTCCGAGACCAATCCCCTATTAGGTGGAAGGAAAAACAACCCGATGTCTACTATTCCACCTACCCCTTTGATGGCCTCTTTACCCACCCCACCTTCTTCGAAAGGAACTCCACTTACTTTCCCAACCCTCCTAAAACTCCTGAACACCAATCCTCTCCCACATCCTCTACATCTACCTCCTCACCCTCACCTCCTAAGAGATTTGGCCCTGAACCACCACCCTCCTCTTCATCCACTCCATCCCTGGCCCTCGCCCTTGTTGATGATGCCAAAAGGGGGAGAGATGCTGTGTTCGCCCTTCGCCAGACCATGGACACAAGGGATGTCCTCAGCCAGCCATCCCTCTGGCTTGATGAAGACATCACGGCTGCCCTCCGCCGTGCCATGGAACCCCAGAGACTGGGTGGCGCTGAGAGCCTAATCAGAGGGGAAGCCATCCGGTTTATGCAACAGCAGAGGTCGGATGAGCAAAGGTCCAAGTGGGGCATGGTGGTAGTTGAGCAAAGTGAAGAAATTCCACAACCAGCCTCTTCATCTTCAGAATCTCCATCTACTAAGCAAAGCAAGAATATTGTTGAGGAGATAATGATGAAGTACGGGCTGAAGAAGGTCAACCACCCCCCATTGTGATTGCTAAGCCAATCCCTTCTACCTTTGGAACAACTTCTGCTCCTCCTCCTCGTACTGAGCCAACATCTGCTACTCCTCCATCTGAGCCAGCAGTTAAATTCAGTGAGTCAAGAAAGAAGGCAGTTGCTAGAAAGCGTGCCAATAGAGGTGCTACCTCCACTGAATCTGCTGAGAATGAGGAAGAGACTCCATCTGCCCAAGCTGAGCAAGAGATCCCATCAGTACAAGCCATTCCAATTCTGAAGGAAGTCAAGTTGGAGATAGAGGACATGACTCCTGAAGAGTTTGAGAAGTATGGGTACACGGACAGACTCTCGTTTGGTCAGATGGCTTGCCTGGATGCTGAGAGAGCAAGTGCCAAACCTACTCAGTCAATAGGTAAGGGCAAAGGAAAGGGAAAAGGCAAGGGGAAGAGGAAAGCCCAGGAAGTTGAGGAGGATCCCAACTTCCCAGTATGGAATGTGAAGATTCGGGCTGTCCACTACCCTAATGGCGAGATCTCTTACTTCTCAGATGCAACAGGATTCCCAGGCTATGAGGAAGTCGAAAATATGAAGAGAGCCTTCGAGGAGTCTGTTGAGTCTGAGAGACTCAGAAGAGAAAGGGAAGAGGAAGAGCTTCAACGGATAATCGCTCAGATTGACCAGAATGTGCATGAAGCCCGCTTAGCCCAGCTCCAGAAAGAAAAAGAAGAGAGACAAAAAGAGAGGGAGAGGAAAAAGAAACACCGAATCTGAACCCCCACTTCAACCCCTTTTAACTTAGAAATTTTCTTTGTTTTTTCATACATATTTCATTCTTGCTTAGTGTAGGTTATCTGCTTGTGTGTTACTAACTTGTAATCTTTTGCTTATCAATAATATTTGTCTAAGTTATTTGTGCCTTATTTAAATTATTGTTTTTAATTCTTTTATATGAACTTAATCGATAAGACTTAGTTTGTCATCATCAAAAAGGGGGAGAATGTTAGAATCTTAAGTTTTGATGAAGACTAAAATATGAAAGAATAAATCAAGTACTTAGAAAGCAATAGGTTAACATAGAATCCCAAGTAAGAGTGCAACCGGATGTGGATTTACTTCCGGATAGACTAGGACTAGCGCTCGCGGATGAATGACTCATCCCCCAGCGACAGCAAGTAATTCACTAGGGAAATAACTTAGTCCAGAAGCACTAGATATACAAAACCTTAAGACTAAGCCAGGATTCAACCGGAAGTGAAATTGCTTCCTGTTATATTTAGACTAGCGCTGACTGTTGGAATAGATGACACTAAGCGTCAGTGAACATAAGCCACGTCTAGTAGAATTGCTTCCGATTGCTTAGTGACTAGCGCTGGCTGTTGGATTGAAGGACACTGAGCGAGAGAGAGTAAAAGTGAATATAACCCTTCATCCAGTAGTAGTGCTTCCGGATGTAGAAGTGCTTCCGGATCCAAGGAAGTCATCTTAGACTAAGTAAACACCCACTGCATGTGACTATGTGCTTATATTGCTAAACTAACGTTCAAGTGCAGCACACTAAGTAGAGTTGCTTCCGGATGTGAATCTGCTTCCGCAAGCAATCAGAATGTCAGAACGTTCAGAAGTGCAGTGTCAGAATGCTTTTGTCAGAGCAGAGTTGTCAGGACTACTTTTCAGAGATAAAGCAAGTCAACCCTGCTATGCATTGATGAGCGAGAGAGGGTGGTGAGTATTTTTTGTGTGTGTGGAGGGGAGGGGGTGGCCGCCGCCGTGAAGAAGAAAAAGATGGGGAGAGGAAGAGGAGAGAAAAGGGAGGGTGGGGAGGAATATTTTTTATTATCCGCGGGGCCCACATCTTCAGAAATAATTAAAGTAGAGTCTCTTGGGACTCTACTTTAATTTCACAAGTTAATGAGACTTTTCTAATATTAAGTCCCTTATAAGGGATTTGTAATTAATTTTCCCTTTAAAATTGAAGCATTTTGGAATAGAAAACACAAAGTTAATTTAAAATACTAAACATTAATTTTAAAGTAGCATAAATATTAATTTCTTTCTCCCTACGTCCCATATTATAAGATAGTTTTAATTGAATCATAGGCTCCCACAAATTTGTTAAAAAAATAATTATGTTAGAGACAAAATTTTGTTTCCAAAAATGCTCTTATTTAGAGAAGAATAAGAAAGAGAGAAAAAAGGTGGAAAGACAATACAGATAATAGTGATAAGAAGAAGGAAAGTATGTAGATACGTGGGGATAAATGATATGACTTGTGAGAGAAAAAGTTAAACGCAATATTAGAAAAATAAAAATTATTATTCTACTTAACTCAAACATCATCTTATATTATGGGAAAAAGTCTTTGAAAAAACTTCACCTTATAGTATGGGTGGGCAAAAAAAGTAAAAATATTAGTAAAAAATTAAAAACGACTTAAAAAGAATTGAAATGAAGAAATGCAAATTAATTTGATTTTTGTATTGAAATAATTACTATGGATTTGATAAAAACAATAAACGATAAGAAAAATATTTTTTTATTGTAATATGGAATTCCTTTTTTATCTTCAATATTCAATTATTTATTTTTTTTATTATTAATTTGAGAGTTGTCATCAGTTTATTTGAATGTGTGAAGCTTGTTTGATGCAGTTGTACAAATATTTCCAAATCTTTTTTTAGGATGGATTAATGTGAAGTATGTTGCAAATTATCATATTCCAAGCATTCGAGATTATCTTCTGCTAGCTAAAGGTATTAATTGGTTGAGTTTTCTTTCACATTTTGAAGATTTTGAATGCACTACAACCAACATTACAATCTAGAGAAGTGTATGTTACGCTTCTTCTTTTTTTGATTTCTCAAGGGTATCCCACCCGCGTGTCAAGTGGGACTAATCCTTCGCTGTTCTGAAGTCCCATGTAGGGGGTAGACAGCTAGCCTGTGAATTTGCTCCATTCGCAAGTGCTGGGGATCGAACCCCCAACCACTTGTTTAAGGGACGAGAGTACTTACCACTCATGCCAACCCGCCAGGTTGTATGTTACGCTTCTTCTCTAATATAAGAATCTGAAATTTGAATGGTTTTGATCCAAAATATAAGAGCTCATTTGCCTCACTTTATCTCTTCATTTAATGTGTTTTCCTACTTTGCCCATGACTATCTTTCATATTAGGGTTAAATATCATTCTGGTCAACAAACAATTTTGAAAGTGTCAAATTGGCCAAAGAACAATAAAAGAGCTCATTCTGGCCAAAGAACAATTAAACTGGATCATTTTGGCCAATAAACTACTTGAAAATACCAAAATAACCCTTGAGACCCACATTTTCAAAAATTATTTTAATTATGTCCTAAGGGCTATTTTGGTATTTTCAAGTAGTTCATTGGCTAAAATGAGTTATTTTTATTGTTCTTTGGCCAGAATAAGCCCTTTTATTGTTCTTTGGCCAATTTGACCCTTTTAAAATTGTTTATTGGCCAGAATGATATTCAACCCTTCATATTAATTGATTTTTATGTATTTATCTCTTAATAGTGTCATAATAAATATGGACAATATTGGAAAAAAAATTAAATGCAGGCACCTCACTAACTTTTATATGCTTTCTAAATAAGTGTTTTTATGGCTGAGCTCTTGTATTACAAATTGGAGGAAGTAATTCAATCTCCATGAGCTATTCTATTTATAAGTCACATATATCATGTTTCACACATACCAAGGAAACCTTAAGGGCCTACTTGGATGAGAGGAAAATGGGAGAGGAAGGAAAATGGGGAAAGAGAGAACATTTTCCCCTATTTGGTAGGAGAGAAAATGAGAGAGGAAAAAAATAGGGAAGGAATATAGTGTGGGCCCTATGCCCCATTTTCCCCCAACTTTTCCCTCTCAACATGAGAAGTTTTTGGGACAAATTTTTCTTTCCCACTCTCTACCCTTATTCATTCCGTGTCTCTTCTCGTTCTTCACAAAAAAAAAGCTCCGTTCTAATAAAAATTCTTCACAAATAAACTTTCTTCCTCTTCTGTTCTTCTCTTCCTCTTGTTTCTTTTTGTCCGTGGCTGTGGGTTTTTGGTCCTCGCACGCTAGAGCTATTCATCATAGGATTGATTGGATTGCATTTTGACATCTCTTTTTTTCTGCAGTTGTATGGGGGTGACGTTTTTAATAAAAATAATATAAAAAGATGTCTAATGAGGCGTAGACCAGCTGGTAAGAAAGGGGAAGGCAAGACACCGCGTACCCAATAGGTCATGGGTTTGAACCCTTGGGAGTCGTCACCCCCCAAAATGGGGAATCCCGGCGGCGACTTCGGATTAGTCGGTTTCCCGAAGGGGGCCGGACACCGAAGAATCTAAGCAAATTAAAAAAGTAATATAAAATGATGTACTTGTTTGACGGTGATGTTTTTACTGCAACTGTATGCCATCTCTTTTGCATTCCATGCGCTATAACGTTATCCTTTATGCTGCATATTTGGTTATAATATTTGTGTTATGATTATAACAAAGGATAACCTTATACTTATATATAAGAACATTGTAAATATGGTAACATTCTCAATTTGATTGTTGACTCTAGCCTCCATTTAATTTAATTTCAAGAGATATTCCACATATTTACTTATTAGGAAAATAATTTTCTTTGTTAAAATATATAGTTTTCTTTCTAAAGTGTTTACAATAAAGGTGGTTTAGTTATTTTGATATTTACCCATTTTCTTTCCTCCTTTTTTCCTTACTCCATCGAAGCAAGAGAGGAGATTGTATTTTCTTCCCAGTTTTCTTTCCCCTCACTTTCTTTCCTCTCCCATTTTCTTCTCATCCAAGCATTTTATTCTACTCATATTTAATATCCATTACATCACATGACACAAAATCAACATATGATAAATAAGGAACAAACTTGTACATTCAAATAGAAGTGATGATTGTAACCAAAAAAAAAATAAATAAATAGAAGTGATGATATATGTGTGTGTGTGTAGGGCTAAAGTGCAAAAATGTCTATGTAATTGTCATGAAGGTGCAAAAATAGTCATGTAAAAGTTTTTGGAGCAAAACTGCCCATCAAATTTCAAAACTGGGGCAAAAATGCCCATCATATTTAAAATTTTGACTTTTCACTTATCATCTTCTGTCACGTTATCATCACACAAGGGCAAATAAACACATAAGCTTTCCACTTATTTTAGTGAGAGATGAATCGGTAGACGATGATGCATCAAAAAGTCAAAAAAATAACTGTGATGGGAATTTTTGCACTAGTTTTAAAATTTGATGGATAATTTTGCTCCAAAAAATTTTACATGACTATTTTTACACCTTTGTGACAATTACATTGATATTTTTGCACTTTAGCCTTTAGCCCATATGCATATGTGTATCAAGAAACACCTTTTCTCTGTGTTGTACAATAAAACTAATGTAAGAAAAGTTGCGGAGTACATGATGAGATCAATTTGATAGTGTGCGATTATGATGAGATCGAAAGGCAAATATCAGTGGCAAAACACCTTATTTGTTTCTTTTGTGTGTGGAGCGTGTGGGTGTGTGTGTATTATGCTGCCTTGAGGTCATCATCCCCCTTATTGAATATGTTTCTTCCTATTTTATTAGACTTCACGACTTCCCCTGATCGCATAGGAGTTTAATGATGACCAGTTTAATAATAATAATAAGAAGAATAATAATAATAGTAATAAATAAGAAGAATAATAATAATAGTAATAATAATAATGTGTAATAAAAAAAGTAGTGATAATAATGTAAACTGTACTACTGTTTAGTTATGTATTTGTATACTTAAAGTAAGCTATTATTTTTTAATTTTAAATTAAGACATTTATTTTCAAATCCCCAAATTATACATCAATTTCAATTTCAGATCCAATAAAATTCTAAATCAAATCTTTTAATTTTTCATTAATGATTCCCCTAATATGCTGAAAATATATAACAAATCTAATAAAAATAGGGGAGTCATGATCTACATCCATTAAATATTTTTAAATGAAACAAAAATAAACTGTCCAGATGAATGACTTATATATGTTTAGCTCTCTCTACCAATTTTTTAAAGTAGAAAGTGATTCTGTTAATTACAACTTGCTTATTAATTAATTATGACCGGTAAACAAGGCTTGATTTAAAATAAATGAACTGGAAACCTTGAATAATTATCACGTGGTTTCGAAGAATCTTGATTTCTATCCAGTTGAGTATAGACATTGACTACTAAAAATCATTTTAACTAGTTGAGTAGAGGGATTAATTAGTTGAGTATAGACATTTACTACTATAAAAATCACATTTCTCTATGATTTAAAAATTCAATTGTCATTTATTAGGGATTTTACTTTGAAAGTTCATGGTACCTAAACCCTAAATACTACTACAGAATAACTCCTTTATATGCGCTCATTTTGGCCTTTACATGCACTTTTTGTCGTTGCTGGGAAAGGATTTACATGCGCTTTGTAAAGCGCATGTATAGAACATCTATACATGCGCTTTGTTAGAGCAAGCGCATGTATAGAGACCCCTATACATGCTCTTTGATATAGAAAGCGCATGCATAGATACTCTTATACATGCGCTTGTTTGAGAAAAGCGCGTGTAAAGGAAAAGGAGTACCTATACTATTTGATTGTAGCTATACACGCGCTTTGAGCGCATGTAAAGAGCCAACTCTTTTTAATTAAAATATTTATATTCCTCACCCTCTGAATCTATTCAGCGGCACTTTCTTTTATACACGTCCACCTAGCATTTAAACTAACAAACTCTAAAAATCAAACTTACAACCAAACAAGTAAAGTATCAAAATATATTTTAGAATGAAGTTAGAACTAACATCAAGGTGATTTCAAAATCAAAATATATTGGTTTCTAATTATTGTTTGATTTCACTTAGAGGGAATCAGGACAAGTGCACATCAAGGGATTTTAGAATGAAGTTAGAACTAACATCAAGGTGATTTTAAAAAGGCATGACAGCAAAGGTACATATAAGAATATCAGGACAAGGAGATTGACTGCCATCACTCCCCAAGTAAATGTCTGGCTAAGTAAGGTGGTATGAAATTATCTCGTAATAAGATGTAGAATGACTAAAAGAAAATAATTCACAAAATTTTCCATTGCAATTTCAAGGTAATTTTGTTAATGAAGCTAGCAATGGCTATTGGCCAGAAAGAGAAACAATGGATGGCTGTTTGAGAAAAAGCCACCAGCAAGTCAAACGTTTAGGTTGATCATTAGTTTATGCTTCATTGCACAGCAACAAATGGGAAAAGGCCAAGGTTAACCGGATGTGATATACCTTTGTTAACATTCTTTTTGCAAGTATGTGGTAATGTCGCTGCCAAATTCGCTGCCCTACCATAGTAGCCACCAATACACTGTAAAATATTCCAACTACAGTAAAAAGTCCAAGAACAATCAAAGCCATTATAAACAATAGTGGTAGCCCTGCTTCCCCAGCACCACCAACGCATCCGCCACATTCAGTAGCCATGGTTCCACAACTTTCAAAGCATGTGGTACAGTCAGTCCACATGCAGAGTGTTCCAGGCAAATGACAGTCTGCACAGACCCTACAACAGCGGCATACAAGGGAGAAGGGAATGTCAGTCTACCTATTCTTACACAGTGCAGTGATATACATCAAATAAGTCACACAAGCACATATGTAAGATTCAAAGACCAAACTCTTCAATTCTACATCCTCAATGAGAATAATGGTCTAATAAAAAATTAAATTCCAAAATCAAAGGCATCAGACGGAGCCAACCCAAGTTGAGTCCCCATTTGGTGGGGTGGTGGACAAAAGAATATACTAAGCAGCTTTACCCCTACTTTTATGTAAAGAGGCTGATTCGAACCGACGACCTTAGACCCCATAGCAAGTGAGCTTACTGCTGAGCTGCCCTTCAAAAGCATCATATAGATGTAATAAATTTAGAAAGTAATAAAGCATCATTGATATGCCTAAGTAGATCTTGAAAGTAGAATATGTCGTAGTTCAAATTTCAAAATATCAAAGAGTAACTACCCAGGTTGACGGCAACAGAGACATAATTCCCGACAAGGCTGAGCTAAATCATTGCAAACTCTTCGATCATAACAAGTAATGAAGCAGCCAGACAGGCCAAGCAAAGCAAAAAACAATAAAGCCCCTGCATTTGACAGTATCAAAATGAAATCAAAAGCAAAATCAGCAACTTTTGATAGATGAACAAAGGAATCGCAAACTCACTAAAAAAAGTTACAGATTACCAAAAAAAGTTAAACAAGTGTACTAAGGAACTGCCTAAGCTCTTGACAATTTCCCACATATGTAGTAAAAGCTAAGCACTCTATCAGAACCCCCAATATGACAAAGCCATTATTGCTGGAGACCATCCATTAGATAAACCAAATAAGCCAGTGAAGCAATGACCTAAAAACAAAGGAAAATAGGGCCTTAAGAGAAAATTTATTTCTATGAAGAGGAAATACATTTAGGTGTCCAAATAATTTAGTCAATGGAAACCTACAAGCTGGACAGAGAGAAATATAAACAAAATGTCTCTTGTCACAAAGAATCGAAATTTCAAGGTTCGCCATTTCCTATCAGTAGCAACATGGACACGCAAATAATAAGGAGCCTTGCAGGTTGTGCAATGAGCAAATGCAAATCCTTCTTGCAATAATTTATAAAGACAAAATATTTATTATGAAAAGAATACATAAAGAACTGTAAAGTGAAACCTCTTAGTAAAATGCAGAAAATTAGTTCATATTCCTAAATTCTTTTCACTATCACGGTAAAGGCAAACGTTAATCCACAACAGAAAATAAAGGAGAAAAATGAAACCAAAGGCTGTGATCAGATAGCAAGAAAAAACATTGGCGTTACTACTCATTTTGTAAGATGGTATTGAAGGAAGGCCTCCAATTGTAATGGTAAAGGAAAAATAGCTACATGTAATACATTCCCTTGAATATGTGTGACTGTGTGTGAGAGAGTTAAGTGTGTGCATGCATGAGCATGTGTGTATTTCAACTTTTACTACGTGTTCTTATCACACATATTGTTGCGATGCATGCATGAGCATGTGTGTATTTCAACTTTTACTACGTGTTCTTATCACACATATTGTTGCGACTTCCAAGATACCTAGTTAAACTAGTCTATATAACCAAAACTTTTTGAACTCCTGATATCTATGTGTACTAAATATGTTTCAAGTTACTGTGGGTTTATATAGAATATATGTCTCAGCTCTCTAGGGTCTTAATTATGTGTTTGCTAAGACATAAGGCTTCAGATTCAAGAATGAAACATTCAATGAAACATGCATGTTAAGTTTAACTATAAAAAATTCAAAATTTAAACCAATTTCAGATACCCAACATGAAAAACAAAAGCAAATCAAACCCACAAGCCACAATATATCTAAACAACACCAGATCTACTAAAAAATTCATTCACAACCCCAAATTCCAAATATCCCATAATTGATAAATCAAAGCCAAAACATAACACATTAAACAATATTCCAAAAACCCAGTTCAAATCTTCACAAACCAACCTTGTTATTACTAACAAGCCAGCAATCTTTTGCATTGTTGTGCTCAGAAACCTCAGCTAAAGTGAAAACCTTGCGCTCTCCAGCCATTGAAAAAGGAGAGCAAGAGAAAAAAAGCTTCAAAATTTGACCTGAAAATGAAAATTGGAGAAATGGGGTGGTGCCTTTAAGTGAAAAGGTCACAACTTTAATAAACAAACAAGATCTGAGAATGAAAGTAAGGAGTAAAAGGAAAACAACCGCTAAACACATTGGCCGACTCGAAACCGCAAGGGGAAGAAAGAGGAGTGAAGAAATATATATATATATATATATATATATATATATATATATATATATATATATATATGAATCTATGAGTAAAACTCACCTGAGCTCCGAGCGAACTACTGCGTGCCGCCGCCAGAGTTTCCCCGCCGTCGCTGCTGGAGGTGGAGGGGATGAAAAGAAACAGATGAAAACGAAGAGAGAGAGAGAGTTGTGAGAGGAGAATACGAGGAAGAAGGTGCGAAAATAGGGAGAGGAGGAAGTGAGGTCGAAGCCGGAAGTGAAGGAAGCCGCCGCCGCCTGAACTCGCCGGAGATGCTGCTGGGGAGATGAAGAAGGCGAAGAAGATGAGAAAGAGAAGGAAGAAGTGTTTTTATGTTAGGGTTTGATGAGAGGAAGTGAGTATTATGATCGAAGTGCGTGGGTTACCCTTATTCTTTTAATTAAAAAAGAATCATATGCATGCGTTTCAAACGCATGTAAATACCTCTCATTACACGCGCTTAATAAACGTGTGTATAGGCTTCTCTTTACATGCGATTTCATGTACAGGCGCGCGCATATAAAGGTGTGCTGATATAGTAACAATCAATAGTAGTTTCAAAATAAACAAAATTGAATCATCCAATTGAAATCTAGATAAACTACTTATCATTAGCTATTTTGACTTTTCTTTTTTTCATATAAAGAGTTAGTCCTGTTTGAAAACCTTCATTTCAAGCAAGTAACTCTGAAAAATTATCTTTATTTTAGTTTTATATCCATTAAATTTTAGAATTGTTACATTTTAATATAAAATTATAAAATAAAATTGTCAATCTCACTAGTCACTCAAACTTTTATCATAATGAAGGTGCAACAACTTAATACGTGGTCATTGATCCATTACATCTATTGAATCATTTATTCAAATTCTTAATATATATATATATATATATATATATATATATATATATATATATATATATATATATATCCCCTTGGGCACAACTTTTTTGTTCTACAGCAAGGGTCTTCAGCACTAATGAGGGCATGAATCTTTAATCAATCTATGCTTCTTATTCGATGTGTGAAAATTTATAATATCACTGTGATTTTAGGTGTTGTTAGCTAGATGTGACATGGGATATATGACTATTAACTGACATATGCAAGAAGTAGGCGGGCATATGTCTCCTGTAGGGACAAAAGTAGATGTAGTAGCAAAAACAAATCAACTACGTATAGTGGTCGTATTAATCTATCCATCCATTAGAGGTTAGAATACTCAAAAGGACCAAGCAGAGAAAGCCATCAGGTTGAGGGATCCGGATTTTCTCAACCTCCATTTCTCAGCTCTCTCAACCTCTATAAATCTTAGCCCTTATTTTCATCTAATGGCTCTAAAGTTTGCACATGAAACATTTTAATTTACACCACATCCGTACCGTATCTTTCTTCCTTTTCGTCTTCCTCACTTTCTTCTTCGTAGTCTCAGTACAAAACAGAATCTGGATCCGTTTTTTTTTTACCATATTTATCGAATAGATGGTCTTATTTCTTTTTCCTAGAATTGGGATTTTCGTCACCACAAATCCCCCCAATTTTGGATTCATTTATTCCCCCCAATTTTTATTTAAAACCTACATCTGATGGATGAAAAAGATGAAAAAACCACATATGAGGTAAGTCTCCTAATTTAAGCGTGCTATACACACACAAATTTTTTCATACAAACATAAAGATGGAATGAAAAAGATGATTATCATACCTCAAAATAATAATTTTGCAAATGAATAGAAAACAGAATCCTTATCGAAACCGAACCCTCTTGCCCCAAAAGCAATTATCATCTTATGATATGAATTAATCAAATCAGATTATCGTTCAATATCAGGTTGCAAATTAATCAATCAATGAAGTTTCCAGCCCTTGTTTAGACCCACCATGATTTCAAAGATTTGTCACTGATTCTGTAATTAATGTTTGTGTGGGAAGAAGAAGAGGAAGAAAGATACGGTAAGGACGTGGTGTACATTAAAATGTTTCATCTGTAAACTTGAGAGTCATTAGATGAAAATAAGGGTCAAGATTTAGAGAGTCTGAGAGACGCAGAGAAATGGGAGGCTGAGAAAATCCAAATCCCAGGTTGAGCATGTACGTAAATGCAGTTGTTGTTTCAGCCAAGAAATGGGATATGATAGACTGTGTCAATCGTTAACAACAAAATTATACATTGGAAATTATAGCTAAGTATAACCTATACGTTTGGTGAAAAGCCTATGTAGGAAGTACCACTTTTTTTACCAAAACACAAAGTACCACTTGAAACCACTGAAACTTGGAAAGTCGAGTATACAATTTAGTACCTAAGTTAAATCCTCGGCATGTCTATATTAAACTTGATACCCAAGAACAGTAATTTAGGCAGCTAAAGTGTTTAACAAAATAATATGAAAAGGCACAGGAATGCGTAAGTGTTGGGGGAAGGAGAAACATAAAAGGTAAGTAAAATTGAACACAACCATGTAACATTAGTTCCAAGGGATTATTAATAATATTATACTGTACAATATATGATGAACAATATAATACAAATCCATTAGGCTAGAACTGAGTCCTCCCTATGCAAAACTCGACTTGGGGAGACTAAGTTACATCACTGCTCCAAACTCAAGCCGTCTAGCTAATCATGGCAGGGAGAAGTACTCTAGAACTACTTTGTTGGCTTTGTTGACTGTAAAAAGAAATAGGTCACTGTAAGTCTGTAACTTATTACTATTCACAAAATATTTAGTCTGTCATATCACCCTCATTGCAAAAGAAGTATTACTGAAAACAGAAACAACTCATGTTCATAAGACGAGAAATATGAAACCGCGTTAACAACAACTGAGAAATCAATCTGATCGTTATCTTTTATATGTAAAAAAATTCCTCCGAGAATCCATATCTATGATATGCACAGCCCACCTATATTTTGATGCGTAACAAATGTCCCATTGGCCTTTCTACCTCTCCCATTTAATTAAGCATTCAATATTAGCACACTCCCTGTAAAGTATGATAACAGAAACATAAAACATGGAGAAAAACCAAAATAGGGTAAAGCTGTAAAAATGAGTTCAAACTATTACGCCAGGAGCACGTATAGGTAACAAGTATTTCCGGCGTCAATTTTGGGACTGAAGAATAAATATTTGTGCCATATAGGTAACGCCGTTTAGTTTGACCGACGTTGACCGTTAAAAGTTGACGTGGTGCAAGAAATAATTTTTTGCTGACATGGCAAAAAAACATAATCTTGGTGAAGTTTAGTAAAAGGCTATAAGCTACAAGCAGGAATTTTGGATGAGTTTTATATGATATATAGATTATATTATCAATTAGGTTAGTGAAAATATTTGGTTTTAGAAAACTAACTAAACCGAAAAGAATTTAATTAAAACTAAACTAACACTTCAATTCAAGAGAACGAAGTCTAGGATTATTTATCATCATTCTATTTCATGAAACATAATTAAAACCCTCTCAATTAGTTTGATAATGAAAACATGTGTTTGCCAAAGATTTATAAGCATTTGAAAAAGTTTTTTCATGTCAAGTTCAAATTTCTACTTGCATTAATTGCACAATCTCTTGCTACAATTAATATACAAGTTCTACTTCAAAATAAACTGACAATGTTAGGTCGATAATTATATTTCTGTTACCAACAAATCATCCATTTAAAACCATAAACTTCAAGTCCAACATGGTTTTATCTAAGTTTTAAAACAAAATATACTTTCTCAAGTCATATTCCATTTGATTAAGTAAGTGGTGATCAAACACTTGGAGTAAGGAAAGAGCAAGTAAGGAAAGGAATTTGAAGGAACACCTAAAAGGCAATGGGGGAAGTAACCATTCAAAAGGAACCCTGAGATCTTGAGGCGGGGATCATCATCATGGTGATAAGGAATCTGGGGAATTGAGGAGATTGGGGAGTATTTATGCCGTCGACACCAACTATTTCGGCAGAGAGAAGAAAAATATTGGTTTTTCTTTTTCGAAATATTGGAAGGGACTGAGACAAATCTGAAGGCGAGCAGAAGGTATTCAGCATGTTTATCATTTTAAGTAATCGGAAGGAGGAAGTGATTGGGGATATCAAAGCTTCCCTCTCCAATTGCCTCTCTGAGACTAACCTTCATCAAACAATCCCTTCTCTTAAGTCCAAAACTAGAGGCAAGGGACGAAATTTCTTAAATTTCTTGACAAAATGACTGCAAATCCAAAGGGTCCAGAGAATTTGCCAAAGAAGACGGTAATCTATATATCAATAAAAGCAAACACCCCAATAAACTGCCTCAGGTTACTGTTCATAAGGAGCAATGCCTGCTTGACACGTGTCCGTGGGACCCACTGTTCAGCTTGTGTTTGCTTTTGATGTTTGCTTTCTATGTTTGCTTCACTCACACCCCAATAAAAGCAAAACACCCCAATAAACTGCCTCAGGTTACTGTTCATAAGGAGCAATGCCTGCTTGACACGTGTCCGTGGGACCCATTGTTCAGCTTGTATATATCAATAAAAGCAAAACACCTCAATAAACTGCCTCTGTTACTGTTCATAAGGAGCAATGCCTGCTTGACACGTGTCCGTGGGACCCACTGTTCAGCTTGTTTTTGCTTTTGATGTTTGCTTTTTATGTTTGCTTCACTCACACCCCAATCTATAATCTATATAAAATAAAAGCAAAACTCCCCAATAAACTGCCTCAAGTTACTGTTCATAAGGAGCAATGCCTGCTTGACACGTGTCCGTGGGACCCACTGTTCAGCTTGTGTTTGCTTTTGATGTTTGCTTTTTATGTTTGCTTCACTCATGTAACATCCCAAATTTTGATTAAGGTTAATTGGAAATTATTGAGGTGTTATTTAGGAAATTTGAGTTTTAGGGAAGAATTTATGGAGATTTATTGTTATTAAATCTTAATTTTTGGAATTTAAGGAAATATAGTTAAAATAATTATTTGGAGTTAGAGTCTTTCATGAACAAGTATCTGGGATAGTAGATAATATTATGATGGAAAGAAGGGGATATAGTAATATATTCAAACTTCTGGGCTATAAATATAATTAAGAATAAACAATAGGGTAGTTACTTGTAGTTTTTCCCTAAATTATACATATATAACCACCTCCTTCTTCCTTCACAAACCCTAGCCTCCCTCCCCTCCCAAACCGTCGGCTCTCTCTCTCCCTCCCCAACACTCAAACCCTCCGCCATCTCTCTGTTTTTCCGACAACCCACCGTCGTCGCCGGCGAATTCGAACCGGCCGCGCACGGCGGTGACAGCCGCTGAAGGCTGATGAAACAATCTTCATAGTCCTCTTCAAATGCACACCTTTTCTTCTCCTCCTCTTCATCTTCATCAAGTTTCATCTCTCCGTCGTCCTCTTTGGCTTTCCGGCGAGATCGGCAGCGGACTACAGCGGGAAAAGGTAAGGTTCAGTCTTTCTTATGTCTACTCGAATTACTCCTCTTTCCAACTTGATTTCTCACTGTTTTCCCCTATGGTCTCGTCGTTCTTCACTCCTCTCTACCAGTTTCCTCGTCTCCGGCGGGTCTGGCGACACTTCCGACGACCTACTGCTTGTGCAAGTGAATATTCAAGCTTAGGTAAATTTTAGTTTTCCATTTCATACCTTTTTCCTCTCTGACTTCGTGTGAGGCTGTAAGAGTTCGAATGGGATTTAGGATTTGGGTCTAAAAATTAACCACAACAGATTAGGCATTGATTTTCTTTAAGTGTTTAGGAGATTTATTGAGTGTGTATTTGCGGATTTGCGTAGCCTACTAAAAAGCCCTTACCTTGGGCATCATGGTGTTCATTGGAGTCTAAAGAAGTTAAAAATTGATTAAACTTGTGTATGAGCAATTAATGGAATTAAACATTTGTTCTTGACTCGACGAAGCGTTTACAAGTACATTGTGAACCCTAAGTTAGCTCATATATAGCTATTAAAAGCAATTGTGAGACGAGACCATTTTAAGGTTAGGAAATACAAGGGAGATAAATAATCTTAAGTCTCAATTTACCCTTGAAGTTAGAGAATCACTTGTTTATAGTTTTTCTTATTTATTTTATATAGTTACACTTCACTCTTGACATTTGAATCACTCAAATTGAACGAGACTACAATTATTTCTACTTGACCGGGTTTTGAAACTAAATCCTCATGGGAACGATACTCTACTTATCACTTTATTACTTGGCGCGACCCGTGCACTTGCGGTGCAAACACAAAGTGTAACATATCTCCTACTAACACATTATTATTCTACTAACTTAAACCTGTTTCAACACATAATCAAAACAATCCAAACAAATAGTGTCTAACCATGTTAGTAAAAGATTCACCTAACATGGTTAGCAAAAGAATTTCTCTACTATGAAGAGATTAGAAACATATTCTTAACACGTATCTAACTATGTTAGAAAAGAGAATTTCCTAACATAGTTAGCAAAAGAAACAGCATTACATTTAGAAAACATAACCATGGCAGAGAGGGGCCCATCTAACATGGTTATATAAAATAATAACACTCGTCACAACAGTAAATCACAATCACACGATATAACCATGTTAGGAAAAGGACTTTCATTAACACAATTATTCAGAACACCTGTATCAATTAAACCTATCAACACGACTATCTGACTTAAGCATGTCAGTATCACAAAGCGCAGTCAAACCTCGTTAATCACAATCATATGATACATCTGTATCAAGAAAGAGAAATTGTCTTTCCATTAGCAGACAATTCTCCTATAACGGTCAATTCATCACTATATAATCAATCATCACACTAACACAGTGTGTGATACGACCACCACTGTCACATTCTTTCAATATCAGTGACTAACTAAAAATCAACAGAAACAACTAACACAATTCATTCCAAATAATACAAACAAATGCGGAAGCGGATGCAACCTAATAAATGGCAATATATATTCCTTATAGATCATCTCCGGCCTACTCACTGTCTTAGTGTGGGCTGGCCAATCCTTTCCCCTTCCTCTCTGCTTCCCTCTGGGCATGATCACCTGTAAAAAAAATAAAGGGAATGGGATGAGACAAAACTATGTCTCAGTAATCACCACTTAACTCACTGTGAGACTCAGAAGTGGGGTAGTGGAGCGTCTACAGGGTACCACAGTTTTCAAAACCTGCATAAACCACATAATATATATATATATATACAGCACAAAACATCCATCTCTCAATAGACAAAAATAAACGTGATTGACACTGTGCCCAGTCTCAAATCTGAAAGCATGAAAAAGGGACCACTCTAAAATGTGAAAAATCCCTGGTTCCTTTACAATCCGAGGAACCCGTACAATTAACCTATCGATTTGCGCAAATCGATGGTTACATCGGCCGATGGTACTAATAATCAGTGTCATGCAACATACAAAAGATTTATATATAAATATATATATATAAAGTACAGTTTATTTAGAAAGGTACCCTATAGCCCACGTATAAATCTAAAGTAATCGGAACACATTTCATTTATATATAAAGTAGAAGAGGACTTTAGAAATCCTCAACTACCGTCACCCTCAGTATCACAGTCAGTTAAGCGTGATTACCTGTTTAAGCTCAAAAACAGCACTATATATCCTCAGTTATTATCATCCGCGAGCTCCACTCGAAGCGCCGCCGTTTACAATCACATAATGAGCTGCTGATGGTCAAGACACAATATCAGTGACTTTGACCACCAATTCAAACTAATTCTAAACAATTATTGCAGTAATGATTACTTCCAATATCAAAATTAATCTATATCTTTTAAACCTCCATAATCCCCTTAGCCAATTATAACGTCTATAGTATTAAACTTTATCATTTCTCCTAACTCTTGTAAAATTAATTGAAACTGTTAAAGTCCACTAGAACCACTTCATTACATCAATTTGACAACTCAAAATGTCTTTCCAATCTTCCATACTTTCCATTACTTTTCCAACATACTATTACATGATCAATTCCCCTTTTTCTTCAACCCTTTACTTCCAAACTTCCTTCCAAACACCAACCTAACCAATTCCAACATCATTAAATAACTTCAACAAGCATTCCTAAACATAACTTTACATAACCAAATTTTCTAAACTTTATTTACCAACTTCCTCCTACACACCATTTCAAACAATTTCACTCATTCAACATCTCCATAACATCTACACAACATTTATTAACTCCCACTTTAATCCATACAGCTCACATAACAACCTTAACTTTAAAGAAAACAAACATGCTCATAAAAGTGTAAAATAATCATCAACCACCAAATCACCATATTAATATCAATTCTACAACTTAAAGTAACTTCCTAACTTCTCAAACCTTCCACCAACTTCAACCTATCTTTATCTAATCAATTTCCTCTTTATCCAACACTTTAATTATAAAAATTCCTTACAAAAATCAATCCATCTAAAACCTAACCTTCCAACATCACTACATAACTTCATCAAGCATTTCTTAACCACCAATTTATTCCAACACTTCTTTATGAACAAATCCTAATTTCAAAGAGTCATAAAATGTCCAAAAATTCCCAAATAACATTCTCACTTCAAAAACAACATGAATATTTTCCCAAAAATCTCCAATTACCCAACTAAGCATTCCTAATATTTTGATTAAACTCCTAAGGTTCAAAAATGATCAACCCTACACTTCAAGAACCACTACCAACTTAAAAAAAAATTCCCAATTACTTCATTTCTTCCAAAAATTCCTTTTTCTCCCAAGAATACCCAAATTCAATACATCCCAATTTCAATATTACAACATTAAACTCCCAAAATTCCAACTTCATACCTAAATCCCAACTTTAAAGAATTTCTATATATTCTCCAAAACTTTCCAAGGTAATTTCTCACTTCCATAAACATCAAATATGCTCACAAAACTTCAATTAACAACTTAAAAATCATTATGGTAGCTTAATCATCCTAAAGTTTCCATTTTTACCCAAACCCTAACTTCCAAGAAGTAACTTTATCCAAAAATTAAAGTCACAAGGGGTTGGAAAAATCTTACGGAGTTTCTACACGAAAAGGGGAGTACCCCGACCTCCGGCCGCCATGTAGTTCGTCGGAAATCGGCCTCTGCATTGTACAAGCCACCACCACCGAACCAAAGGGAGGAAAAAGTGAGGAACGAAGTTGGAAGAAGCAAAATAATTAAAGAACCAAAAGAAATTGCAACACCCACTTACCACCGTCGTCCGCCGCGAACCCCGCCGGAGAAACGAAACAACAACTCGCCGGAAAAATGCCAAAAACGAAGGAGAATGAAGAGCAACGGATCTGACATGATTTTAGAAAGGATGTGGAGAGAAGAGAGTGGGGAAAACTAAATTGGTGAGCTTTGGAGGTGGAGAAACAAAATGTGTGTGCTTTGGAGGAAGAAAAACTCGAAAATGGAGGTGGTGGGGGGAGGCTCTCGGCTGAAAATAAGAAGGAAGGAGGAGGAGTTGTTGTTTTATGTGTTTATTTTAATGGGTTGGTGCAACTTGTAGGGAAAATTACCCTAATACCCTCTTTTTAATTTAAATTCACTAAGTCAAGCCTACAATTTCCTAAACCTTCAAAATATTTTAAGTTCCACCAAACCATCATAATCCTTATTTCACCAACTGTTAAATTAATTACTTAGTCACTTATTTCCCCACAACTTCCAAAATATTCCAAAAAATCTCCAAAAATTCTATAATTTCCCAAATTTTCTAACTTTTCAATTCAAATTTTTTTTTTTTAAACACTCTTTAATCCCATATTGAAATTTCAGGATGTTACACAAAGAGAGCTTCTAAACACGAGATCCGCCACATGTAACTTGTTGGCATGGTGGTTATGAAGAAAGCTCTAGTAATACAAAAAGAATTAGCACTACTAGAAATAAGGTCTTTCATGACCAAAATATTGGGCTTTTCAAGACCAAAAATATGTGGTCGTGGAATCGGGCGTCGTAAAAAAGTGTGTTTTCACGACCACATATTTGTGGTTGTGATAGGTGTTTAGGAGGCACCTAATTAGATGTCTCCTTAACACCTATCACGACCACAATTTTGTAACTGTGGTCGTGATAGGTGTTACCTATCACGACCACAGTTTTCGTAGGTATGGTTTGCAAAAGTCCATTGCCTCTTCAACAAGATATCTCTTAACAATCGAGGCATCTGACCGATATGGGTTCTTTGAATAACTCTTCAAAATTTTCATGAATTGCTCAAAAGGGTACATCCACCTTAGAGAAACTAGACCACAAAGTCTTATCTCTCGAACCAAGTGAACAATCAAATGAACTGATATATCAAAAAATACTGGAGGAAAATGCATCTCAATTGCGACAAAATAACATAACCTTCCTTTTCCAACTCGTCCAGTATTTCATTGTCAATTACCTTACTACAAATGGCATTAAGAAACTTACACAACCTTGTTAAAGTCTTCCGCGCATCATTTTCCAAAATTCCTCTTATAGCTACCGGCAAAAGTTGTTGCATCAACACATGGTAATCATGCGACTTCATTCCCGTCAATTTCAAATTATCCATTGACACAAGTTTGCTAATATTAGAGGAATATCCATGTGGCACTTTCATCCCACGTAAACACTCACACAATCGTGTTTTCTCAAGTTTGGAAAGTGTATGAGCAGTAGGTTCCATATATGCTTTCTTTCCATCTTCACTAATTTTCGAATGTAACCCTGTCTTATGTCCATCTCAACTAAATCACTTCTAGCATTGAGCTCATCTTTGGTTTTTCCTTGAATGTGTAACAACGTTCCGACAATACTTTCTGCAAGATTTTTCTCCACATGCATCACATCAATACTGTGCCTCACATAAAGACAACGCCAATAAGGGAGATCAAAGAAGATTGACCTCTTCTTCCAAATGTTAGTCCACTTCTTCTTCTTTTTTCCTTTACCAAACTCCACAGTAACACTCACAACACGACGATAAACTTCTTCACCAGTTAACAGAATTGGAGCAGATGCATGCTCACGTAAGCCATTAAATCACTTCCTCAGTCGACGGTACGGGTGGTGACGATCAAGAAACCTCCTATGACCGAGGTAAACGGTCTTCCTTCCATGCTTGAGCTGGACGAAATTAGTGTCATCCTCACAAATGAGACATGCCTTATGTCCCTTGACACTAATCCTGAGAGATTGTCATATGCAGGTAAGTCATTTATTGTGGTAAATAACAAAGCTTACAACTTGAATGTCTCCTTTTTGTATGCATCAAACACATCAACACCTTCATTCCACAACATCTTCAAGTCCTCGATCAACGGAGCAAGGTAAACATCAATATCGTTCCCAGACTGTTTCGGTCCCGAAATCATCATACACATCATAAGATATTTCCGTTTCGTGCACAACCAAGGTGGAAGGTTGTAAATGACAGGCAAAACTGGCCAAGCACTATGTTTGCTAGAGACACTCCCAAATGGGTTGAATCCATCTGTACAAAGACCAAGACGGAGGTTTTTAGGATCACTAGCAAACTCTGGAAACATTGAATCAACATTCTTCCATTGAGGAGAGTCAGCGGGGTGTTGAAGATATCTAGCATCAGAATTTCTCTGATCACAATACCACCTCAGATTCTCTGCTTCTGTTGCATTCGCGAACAGTCGTCTAAACCTTGGAACTATTGGAAGGTACGACATTACTTTCGAAGGTTCACCTTTCTTTGGTTTGCTTGTCTCACCACCCTTCCTCTGTTTATACCTTGGCTCCTGACATCTTGGACACACATGTAACCCCTCATACTCATTTCTGTATAAAATACAATCATTCAGACAAACTTGTATCTTCTAATACTCCATACCCATCTTACTTAGCATTTTCTTGGCCTCATACATTGTCTTCGGAACCACATTATTATCAGGGAACATATCGCTCAAAGCTGCAAGCATTTTCGAGAAACCCGCGTCTGCCCACCTATTTTCTATCTTTATTTCTAACATTGTTAGAATGAAGGTCAGACGGCTATACTTTTTACACCCTGGAAACAAAGGTATCTCAGCATCACCACGCACTTTATCGTACTCGTCTGACACAACAAACAACTCCGCTGCGATATCATTTATCATGTTGTCCATACCAACGTCGCAAACATATTCATCATCGTCATCATCATTATCATCCACCTCCGCTGCTTTACATGTTTCATGGTAGTTCTCAATTTCCCATGTTAAATCCACTTCTTGTATCGGCGATTGATCCCCTCACGAATAAGGTCATTTCTTATAGAGTCAAGGCTTTTGCGATCAACATTCACACACTTCACACAAGGGCACGGGTACTTTCCATTCTTACTCGGCACATTTCTTTTGGCAAATTCAACAAACTCTTCCACCCCCTTTTGATACTCTTCACTAGTTCGCAAAGCATTCATCCAAATACGATTCATGGCTACAAGCTTTGGTTACTTAACATTTGAATATTACAAGAACAATCCACAATCCATACACTAGCTAGCAATTTGTAGCTCTCTAATCAAGTCCATATCAGCCAGCATAACATTACTAATCAAACCAGTTTATGCCTAATTTTTCCTCCAAATCAGATTTTAACATTCACAAAACACCATTTAGTCTGTATTTCATTTTAGTCCCTATTTCATTCGGGAATGGCAGTAAGGAGTAGCAATAATTTCCAATGTACACTATCAATAATTTCCAATGTACACTATTAATGTACACTATCAATATATTGTTTAGAGAATCAAAAGTTTTATCATAAGCACACACAAAAATGACTAGCAATGCTTAACAAAGAAGAAAACAGAATCACTATTACTTTATCAATCAATGACATTCATAATTCTAATCACTTTTAGTCAAAACAAAGCATTCACTGCAAGATTACACAAAAACACATTATAAAGATTTGGATGCAAAATTTGCCACAATAATAGTAATTAAAAAATAAAAGGGGAACAAATAAAAAAAATAAAAAAAATCATACCCGAAGTGAGCGGCGGAGGAGTGGGGGTGAGAGGCTGTCGGCGGAGTGTGATGAGCAAAGGGGAAGGCCGAGAGTCGCGGTGGTGGGGTTGAAGGAGGCGGAGGCGGAGGATGAGCGACGTGTTGAAGTGTTGGGGTGAGTCGCGGTGGTTGAAGTGTAGGAGGAGGCGGCGGCGGAGGATGAGCGAAGTGTTGAAGTGTTGGGGGTGAGTCGCGAGTGGTTGAAGGGTTGAAGGAGGCGGCGGCGGAGAGTCACGGTGGTGGGGGTGAGTCGCGGTGGTAGGGGTGAGTCGCGGTGGTGGGGGTTGAAGGCGAAGGCAAGTGAGGTAGTGGGAGAGAGAACAAAAGAGGTAGTTTTAGGTTTATGAGGGAAATAAAATGGGCTAGTGGCGCGGATTGGCAAAAATTTAACAGACTTTTCACAACCACACTTAGGCAATTTTGTTCATGGAAAGTGCACTTTCCACGACCAAAGTTTGCTAATTTTGGTCGTGGAAAGTGCTACCCTTTCCACGACCAAATTTAGGCACGTTTGGTCATGAAAAGGCAACATCCCACGACCAAACTATTGTACGTTTGGTCGTGGAATGTTGTCTTTCCACGACCAAACATGCTTATAGATAGAGCATTAGTTAGGTAAAGAATTAGGTTAAATCCAAACTTGTCTTACAATTCTAATTTAGGATTGAAAGTTTGTTAGTGACATAGAGATATAAACTAACCAAACTTTGTGAAATCGAAGTGTTTTGTTTAAATGGATTAATCGGAATTGTATGTAGTAAGGGTTATGCATATCAATTAAGGTTTGAATAGGCTTATTGAGAGAACTATTTAAATACAAGAGACTTCAGACAACAACATAATATGAATTAATTAGCATTAGGGATAGAAAATTGGGTATCTTGAAATACAAGTGGATAAATAGACCTAGACTTTTTCCCATTGTGTTTATTAAATCTTAAAATGTATCTTTTATCATTTTATTTAAATATTTGTTAACTAATTTTAAACTAATCGCTTACTTTTTACCCAAAGCTAATTTTGAGTATAATTTATTTAATGAACTTACTAATCATATAGTCCTTGCGGAACGACACTCTATTTACCACTATATTACTAAACTTGACCCGTATACTTACGGTAGTAATTTTAAGATTAAGTTTAATTAGTATGATGTGTTATTTCTAAACACTCTAACCTTCAATTCCTCGATGATTTCCTCCCTTCCTTTTTTTTGAACAAAAAATTTTAGGAAGGGGTTTTGGCTCAACTCAATCCAAGGGCAGGCACCTAACTCATGATCCACTGGGGTTTGTCCTGTGGACTCTAGAGCATGACCAGCAAGCTTTTTATGTCTGTCCACACAGGTAGGTTACTCCCAGTTTCACTTAGTTACGGAGATGTCTCCCCAAGCGCCGCGATGGAGACACAACAAAGTGTCACTCCTCAGGATCGAACTCGCGACGTAGTGGTTGGAAAGTAATTCTTATATTTAGGAACAACTTGAAATTTAAAAGTAATCTTAAATATAGGAATGGAGGGAGCATCCTTATTTTAATAGTAACTTAGTCAACTTAGTCCCAATGATCAACAGTTTTTTAATGACAACTTGTTTATTTATTGTTTGACCAGATTCAAATCACATTACTATTAGCTGTACAAATTATTACTTAGTATATTAAAGTATCTTGAATTTTACCAATTTTCTTTTCACGCTAAGGTTCTATGAACAAGCAAAATATATTAGATAAATTTTACCCAAAGATTTGACCCGGTAAATTTATTGAGTGTTTATTTCAGTCTTCCCATTTTCATTTTAAGAGGATTATCAAATACTTGATCATCCAATCTTATGGCTTTGTCTGTATATGCATTAGTGACCTCAATTGAATTAAAAATGGGTGATTGTTCAATTAAATGTCAGGAAACAGTTTTGAAATTTAATCATTAATTCTAATATTTTGTTAGATGAGTTATTGATGTTCAAATGTTAAAACATATGTGTATAACAATTCATTGTCAATCCATTATTTGTTTCATTTGCAGAAGAGTTAAAGATAAAAAATATACATGTGCTTTTCCAAAAAATCACCAAGCACCAAATGCGTTTTTTGATAAAATATACACATAAGTTTTTTTACAATAGGTTCAAAAGTTACATAATCACTTAGAAGTATATAATTCTGTTTACTTTTAATTTCTCTAACTGTATGTACTATGTATTTTAGACGGATTATGGGAACATTTAGATCTTATATCTCTAAATCTCTTATTGCTTGATACATTACACAATAAAAAGAAAGGATGTTATGTAGGACGACTTATAAAGTCTATTTTAATGATCTTTGCACACAAGAAAACACATAAAAGAAATTATAGTGTCCAACTGTTAGTTTGATGCCGAAGAGGGATACAAAATTATCTCCGGTTTCCTTGAGGTTGGCTATAAATGAAAAAGAGAGAAGCGAAAGAGAAGACAGAAAATGGTTCACCAAATAAAATGGAGAAAATTGCTTATTTATCAAAATTATTTAATTTGTTATATACTTTGAGTGAGCTTGAAAAATTTTAAGATAAGAAAAAAAAAAGTTAGATAATTCGCATCTCAGTGGCTATCTACTAAGTGCCATATTTTTACCACTTGATGCGAACTGTTTATAATATTCAAATAATAAGGAAAAGGAAAAAACCAGAACATAGACCTTTAAAAATAGTATTGGACATAGAAGTGCTCCCAATTTTACTTTTCATCAAGTAACGTGCAAATTCTCGATTGGGAGCACTTCTATGTCCAATACTATTTTTCACAATATTGCTCCCAATATTTCGATTTCTAATTTCTCACAATTCCTCTAAATTTTCCTTACTAATACTCTTCATCAACAAAAAATAAGTAGGAGGAGGAGGGTGGGAATAAAGACATGTAATTAGGGTGTTTTGGTGATATCATGTATTTTTAACTAGTTTAACTTAACATTCTTAATCTAAAATTAGGTAACTAACTCTTATATTTATAAACGAAGAGAGTATATGAGAACAATATTAATAATGGTGAGGGTATTCCTTATATTTATTATAAGTTATTTTCTAGAGCACATAGATTGTCATTACTCATTATAAGTCATTTGATGAAGTATTAATTAACTTATTCATTATAATATCACTCTCATTTAAAAGAATTAATTGGGAGATAATGTAATGATTTAAAAAATCAAAATGTTACAATTTCTTATTTAATTTTTAATAAGGGCCACATCATAATTTTTCAATTTTAGGCAAAGTAAATAACTTAGTTGCCTGGACAAAACCATAGCTTAGTTACATTTGATCTTCCAGCCATTAGTTAATTGATTTATTGTAATATGCTCCCTCTCCCCCCAAAAAAAGTTTTTTACATGAACATTATTAACAACTCTTCATAATTACAAGGTAATACGCCTGAAATGCGGTGGTTTTATCTTGGCTTGGCGTTTTAACCACACTATGTGTGATGGACTCGGTTTCTCTCAATTTATGTGTGCTTTCAGACCCTCTTTTACAAAGATTTTTTCTGATGTTTCACGATTGAAGAAGCGCAGGTTGGCTCTTTTTGTTCCTCGGAAATCAGGTAATACGGGGGTTAGCAAAGCGATCAGAAATAGGAAGATATCTCTTGTCAGCAAACGTCCTTACAGCTCCAATTCCTTCTCTCATGTTAACAGATTATCAGGAAAGCGGAAAATGTTGAATGTTGTCAATGATTTTTTGACATTAGAGACAGATAGTAAAAAGCAAAAAACTCAGATTTCAGTTTTTGAATTGAAACACAAGAACTCCGTCGAGCTTCCTGGAAAGAAAAAGAGAACATTCAAAGGTGTATTAAGGGATATAGCTATTGTGCAGAAGTTTTGTGATCTCCCTTCCGAAACTCTCATCACTCACACCAATCCTGTAATAAACAGCTCTCTAATTGGTATTAGGGAGGTAAAAAGGAAAAGGTCTCTATCTGTGGAGGACTTTCAATCCCACTCCTTTTCAAAGAAGATAAGGTTGATGCTCAATGGTCTTACCCAAACATCATTGCCTTCTTATACTCTCCTATCTGTCCATGTTTTGAATTTTCTCAGTGACTCTCAATTCTGTCAAAGTGGCTAGGGAAGCAGCCCAGGAAAAGCTTCCCCAGTCATCATGAAAATCTTAAGCTGGAACTGTCGTGGATTTAGGAAGACCACGACAGTTCAAAGATGCAGAAAGATTGTTCGGACTCACTCTCCTGACATCATCTTTCTCTCTGAAACTAAGCTTCCAGTAAATAGCGCTTCAACGTCGCTAGTTAATTTGGGTTTTGACCACTTCACAGGCACAGATGCAGTTAACTTGGGTGGTGGTACTATTGTCGCTTGGTCTCCTTCCTTCTCTGTGGATATTCTCATATTGTCTCCTCATGTTTGCCATTGCAAAGCAACTGATAATGCAAGTGCTCTCTCTTACTACTTATCGTTCGTTTATGGTCCCCCTTGTTCTTCTGATCATCATCTTCTTTGGGATTGGTTCACCTCTATCCTCCTTGAGATTGATTTGCCTTGGCTTATTGTTGGAGACTTCAACCAACTTTATAGCCATAAGGATAAATCAAATGCTAAAGGATGTTCTAGTCATATGACAAAATTCTTTGACTGCATGGAGCATTGTAATCTCATCAAGTTGGCTCAAAAGGGACCAAAATTCACATGGTCAAATAATCGAAAAGGAAGTAATTTAACTCTTGAGGGACTTGACATGGCTTTCTGTAATCAACAATGTGTTTCTTTACACCCACTCTCTTTTGTTGACACTCTTGCTATAGCAGCCTCTAATCACAGTCCTATAATCGTCAACACCATGCTCTCCAAACCAAAGCGAAGACAGTTAAAATTTGAATCTTATTGGTATTCTTTTAAAGAATGTAAGGATATCATCAATTCATGTTGGGCTAATTCCTTCAACGGATCTTCCAGCTTCAACCTTCAATGTAAACTTCAGTCTACCCTTTCTACTTTACATTCTTGGAGTAAGGAGCAAGTTGGTAATATTCCTCATCGAATTAATAACCTTGAAGAAAGAATTGCCACTATCTCATCATCAATCTCTTTAGATGATCCAGAATACTGGCAAATTGGAACTGAGCTCTCAAACCTTAAGCATGAACTAGAGTTTCTTTATGATTGTGAATCAAGCTTTTGGTCCCAGAGCTAAACTTGATTGGCAAGCTTTTGGGAAAAAAATACTAAATTCTTCCATTCTTTTGTGAATAGGAGGCGTGCCAGGAATTCCATTGTCAAACTTAAAAACCATCAGGGTGAATGGACATCTGATCAGGTTGAGATTCAAAATTTGGCTATTTCGTATTTCTCAGACATCTTCAAAGATACTGACTCCTTGCCTCTTCATACTATCTTGGATCATTTGAATGATTTGTCTGTCCCATCTTTGGATGACTCAGACCTTAACTCTCATGAATACCATTTCTCCTCAAGAAGTCCGAGAAGTGGTATTTAGTCTTCCAAAAAATAGTGCTCCAGGACCGGATGGCTTTCATGCCGAATTCTTCCAGAGAAATTGGAGTCTTGTTCACCAAGATGTAAATGACATGGTAATCAACACATGGAACACTGAATTTATGTTGAAATCCATGAACAAGACCAATATTACTCTAATCTTCAAATCAGATCACCCTCAGAACTTCAAAGATTTCAGGCCTATCAGTTTGAGTTATGTAACATACAAAATCTTCTCTAAGGTGCTTTGCAACAGACTCAAACCTATTTTAGACAAGCTTATTGCTCCACACCAGAGTGCTTTTCTCAAGGGTCGTTTGATTTCTGACAACATCATGCTTGCATCAGATTGTCTCCATCAGATACATTCTTCTGGGAAAAGAAGAAAGAAACTTGTTGCACTTAAGGTTGATTTCTCTAAAGCCTTGGATAGACTGTCATGACAATTCATTCTTGCATGCTTCAACGAATGAATTTCCCTATCAAATGGCAACGATTGGTTTATCAGTGTATCTCTACAGTGGAATACTACATTCAGCTTAACGGTCAAATTTCCTTCACAATTTCTCCCAGTTGTGGTATTAGACAGGGTGATCCTTTGTCTCCCTATATGTACATCATAGCCTCAAACATTCTATCTTGCATGATTCACCAATCAGAATCTCAAGGCTTATGGAAAGGAATCAAAATCTGTAGAGAGGCCTCAGCCATCACTCATCTGCTTTACGCTGATGATTCTCTTTTTTTCATGGAAGCTAATAATGTCAACTTCATGCACGTTAAACAGCTTCTAGATTGTTACTGCAGATGGTCAGGACAAAAAATCAATAGATCCAAATCAGTCTTGGTCTTTAGCCCTAGTACCTCTCATGAGGACAGAACTAATCTTGCAAGATTATTTCAAATCTCTTTTTCTCCCAAATTGGGTAAGTACTTGGGCACTTGGATTGACCCAGGGAGACAGTGATCTGAAGTTTACTCTCAAGTTCTAAATGCTATCAGTAAACGCACCGCAGCTTGGAAAACCCAATTATTATCTCAAGCCTCACGCCTCATGTTGATTAAATCAGTTCTCTCTGCTGCTAACATATATCAGTTTTCATTTATCAAATTTCCATCCTACATCTGTCAGAAAATTGATAGTAAATGCATTGATTTCTTCTGGGGTTCTTCGGAGGATCAAAGGAAGATGCACCTTCGAGCAAAGGAACATCTTTTTCAGCCTATATCTTCAGGAGGTTTAGAACTGCGCAACACTAAAATTGTTAATCAATCCCTTCTTGCCAAACAATTATGGAGGATACTTTCTGCTCCATCCTCTCCCCTGTTAGGATCCACACTCCAAGTCAAGTATATGGACTTATCCTCGAAAGATATATTTAAACAACCATATAATTCATCATGGATTTGGAGAGGTATTCTCAGTAGCAAGGCAATCATCCTTGATCATCTCAAATGGTCTGTTGAAAATGGTCTTTCCATCCCAATCAACCACCATCTTTGGTGGCCAATGCAATCAGGATCTCATTCTCAAGATTCTTATCTAAGAGTGGCTAATCTACTTCTGTATTCTCGCTGCTCGTGGAATCCAATTCAGTGGAATTCCTCACTTGTTCACTCCCTTTATTCTCCTCAGGATGCTGCGAAAATTCTTGCTACCCCAATATCCTTTTCCAATTCAGATGACTTCCTTAGTTGGCATGGCTCTCCTACTGGCACATACACTGCAAGGAAAGGGTTTCAATAGTTGTCCTCCTCTTCTAGGACGTTCTCACTGAATCCCTTTTGGGAACTGTTGTGGTCACTTAATATGCCAATGAAAAACCTTCTTTTCATTTGGAAGCTAATGCATCAAGCAATTCCTTCTAATGATATACTGGTAAAACATCACTTGCAGGTGCATTCTCTTTGTCCTTTCAGTTGTGAGCTAGAAGAATCCATTGAACACATTTTTTTCTTATGCCCACTTGCCCGGGCAGTTTGGTGGGGAACCCTCTCCATCAAGTCAGAATGGAGTTGTTTTAACTCCTTCAAAGAATGGTTCATCTCTTCTATCCTCTCTCTTTGGAAGGATCAACATTTAGATGTAATTATCAAGATGATCACTCTCTTGAATCAACCTTGGATGTTGAGAAACAATATTGTTCACAGTGGGTCTCCTGCCTCTCTTTTTAAACTCATGAATCAAATTAATCAAGCAACATCTCTCAACTTGGTTGCTTTCTCACACTCTCCTGAACCTCCGGAATTGGATTTGTCTCATAAACAGATAGATCAACTTTCTATCCTAAATCATCATGTCTTTCACCATGATTGGAACATCTTACTGCTTCGTTCTCATTCCAGTTCTGGCACATTTTGTAAACTGCAGATCTTCTTGCAATTGTCCCTTGTCCACTGCTTCACTTGGCACAAAATAAAGCATCAATCCTCTAATTTCCTTCTTAGATGTGTCAGGGCTGCCATTCATTGGATACAAGACTCTGACTTGTTCTGTGTTGGTCATTCTCTTGCTGTTTATTCATATCTCTCTAGCCAACTCATGTTATATCAATTCAGTCAGCAAGCTGATATTGTTGGGAAGGATATTTACTGCATGCTCAAATCTTTTATTAGCTACTCTTACTTTCAAGTAGAAGTTGAACTACTTTGTGACTTTATAAGGGAGCATCTTGTTTTTTATGCTCCTATGTCTTTTTCCATTTAATTTGTAATATTATTAGATACTTTTTATCTTGTTTTTAATGAATTGTCATTTATACAAAAAAAAGGAGAAATTGCTCGTGGTGCATGTCACCCTTCAACTTTGCCAGTGTGGCGAAGAGAACTTCTAAGTGCAAGAAATCCGCCACGTGTAACACACTGGCATGGTGGTTATGAAGAAAACTCTAGTAATACCAAAAGAATTATTAACCCTTCACCAAACATGGTTTATCGTTCTTTCTTCTTTGGACCTACTGAAGTTGCTTCAATTCGCTTTCAAATATCCCCTTATCATCTTCGTGAATCTTCTAAGTTTGATATTATCACAGCACTCTTATGGCGATGTCATACAATAGCTCTAAAAGTTAATGATAATGAAAAAGTTCGTATTACATGTGTTGTGAATGCTCGTTCCAAATTCAATCCTCATTTGCCGGATGGTTATTATGGCAATGTCCTCGCAATGCCCATGGCCATAGTCACTGTTGGGGAACTAGAAAGGAAACCATTGGGATATGCTTTAGAGTTAGTGAAGAAACTCAAACATGACGTGAATGAGGAGTACATGCTGTCTTTGGCAGATTTCATTGCAATTAAGGGAAGACCTGATTTCAATAGTCGAGGGTTGTTAATTGTTTCGGATAATACCCATGTTGGACACAATAATGTCGATTATGGGTGGGGGAAGTCTATCTATGGTTGTGCGCCAAATACATACATAAATAAACTCCTTTATTTTCCTTACAAAAATGCCCAAGGACAGGAAGGTAGAGCAGTATGTATATGTTTACCTGACAAAGCCATGGAGAAATTTGCGAAGGAGTTGGGTAGAATGCTCAAACCAAGACCTATCACTTCGTCCTTATAAGTGGATTTTTGTATAATATGTATGTGTTTATGTAAGACCTAGTTTGACTGTGTGTTGAGTTGAATGAAACCATTCGATAAAATATTTCAATATATATGGCGGTGAGGAATTAGTGTTTCTTGTTGGAAAAATTGTGAGTGGATGTGCCAAATGAAGAGTATTTTAAGATTCAAATGTGTTGAAATAGAGATATATAAATTTGAGAAGTTATGTCATTATGAATTAAGGAATTTATGTTGTTTCATGAATAAATATATATGTGGGTATCTAATATGAGGTTGTGACTTGTTAATTTAACAGATATAGTGATCCGATCCACCACTTCAAGATATCTCTTCACCCTTTGTAAATATCTCATACTATGACACTCTTAAATACTTCCTCCAATTCTAAATATAGGATTTATTTGAGTTTCTTGTACTTCTAGATATACGACAAATATAATCATCAAATATAACCCTTAAAATCTTGTATTTGAACCTCATTACCTTTCACACAGGATCCATCCAGTTTTTAATGTGGTTTTGCCTAAGTTTTTTATTCTCAAACCTTAGAAAATATGTTTATTAATTAACCTGAAGTCCTGAACTCCTTTGTATGCGTTCACACTTATTCCAGTTCCAATTAATTCCCATGCATTGCACCTCTCATATCAGAATGCATCTTTATCTTCCGATTAAATTAATTGCTTCGTTGTGCGTTGTATCTGTCATCCCAAGATGCACATCGATTGTGGTGAGCTCTCAAGAGTCTCTCATCCTTCCATAGTTCCATCCCTCCTATCCTTCCATGATTTCTTCTTCTTCTTCTTCTTCTTTGAGCTTCGTCGGATTAGGTCCTTTTCCGACGCCCGGTTCTTCCTCTATGGTGAGCCCATCATTTGAATCTCGGAGATGGTCCTGTGACGTCAGCCTTCGCAACACTCACAACAACTTAGCTTCTTCTTATGCTGTCCACAGTACTGTTATAGACTCCAAACAAGAACAATACAACATTCAATAAGAAGAAGAAGGCGCAGAAATCAAGGAGTGAGAAGTTGGGGTTTTGGGCAATGTGACTGAGACTAACAAAATTGGAGAAATTTTTGAGGGAGAAGAAGAACAAGAGGAGATTTCAAGACGATGAAGGACCACATAGATCTCGATTCCCAAGCTAAGAAGACAACAACAATGTCAACGATTTTGAAGGAAATTTCAGGTACTTTCTGATTTTCGGGAGGTTTTCATTTTGTATGATGATTTTTGGATCAAACCCTTTTTCCTATTTCTGATTTGTGGTAATCAACTAAAGGCGGGCTTAATACTAATATTGACTTTTGAATCAAGAGAGCTGTAGGGTAACTATTCTGAGTCTTAAAGTAAATGATTCAAGGGTTTTAGATTTACAATGAGGTATGATATATTGAACTTCCTCTTTGTTGATATGGGGCTGACTGAGAAAGGGGAATAAGATTTGTGAGTTCAAATATTGACCTAATCTTTGAAATTAGTACTTAGGGTTTTTCTCCTGTTGGTTTCCTTTGATATGTAGAAACCCACATGCTAGAATCTTTATTATCTTATAGTGTGTCCATTACAACGGAGAATCACTTTAAGCACCAACAAAGCATAAGTTATATGGTAAACTAGCGTTATCTCCCGTGCTTTGCACGGGGAACAAATCTTTTAACGCTTTTTTAACATTTTTTTTAACAAATTTGCAGTAAAAAAATATATGCCAAATTTTTTTAACTAAAATATCGGGTGAAAAAAATCATATAATAACCAATTTTTTTTATTTAAAAAAGGTTAAAAAAAAATAATATATTATATTCCACCAAATCACTGGTCATGAACAGAGTTATGAACAGTGATTTGGTGGATCACTTTTATATAGGTCAAAAAAATCATCATAATGGTGACACTAAAGATATAAATCTTTAAGGCAAACTCAAAAAAAATATGTGACCCAATTAACCTTTTTTCAACATTTTTTTTAACAAATTTGCACTAAAAAAATATATGACAAATTTTTTTAACTAAAATATTGTGCGAAAGAAATCATATAATAACTGAATTTTTTTAAAAAAAAAAGGTAAAAAAGGAAAAAAAAGGTAAAAAAATATCTCCCGTGCGTTGCACGGGATTTCACGCGCTCCGCGCGGTTTTGCTTAAAAATTAGCATTAACTAAAAAAACTATTATCTAACCTTAACCTTAGACGGAAGAAAATTTGAATGACAACTTCTAGTTTACATTACCAAATGACCATTTTTCTATAAGTCGTAATGAAAATCGAAATTAAATCTAACTGAACACATCTTCCCTATGTGAAGAAACAACTCTTCTTTTTGTGTTCTATATCTACATGGAACAACTTCTAGTTTGCACGGGAAAGATAGGCAAATAAAAAGACACAATAAAATATTTGCATATATATATTAGGTCAAAAAGATCATCATAATGGTGACACTAAAGATATAAATCTTTAAGGCAAATTTACACACAAAAAAAATATGTGACACAAATAAATTCGCCCACGAAAGTAAAGAATACGTAGCCCTAACAAATCATTAAATAATTAAATATAAATAAAAAAATAAGTAATAAATATAATAATATAATAAATATATTAAATAATTAACAATTAAATAATTAAAAAATTGCCAAATAATAAATATAAATAATAATAATAATAAATAATAAATATAATAATAAATATAAATATTAAATAATTTACTCATGAACAATTTTTTTTTTAACTTTTTATTTTAACAAATCTGCACTAAAAAAACATATGACAAATTTTCTTTTAACTTTTTTTTACCTTCTCTTTCAACAAATTTGCACTAAAAAATATATGACAAAAAATATGTGACCCAAATAAATTAGCCCAAGAAAGTAAAGAATACATAGCCCAAATAAATCCTCACAAGAAATCAATGACATACAATAGTAATAGAGAATGTTAATCACTGCACTAAAAATTTACATATTTGAATGATCACAAAAATATCTTCACATATTTGAATAGATGTTAGCTTCACAAAAATAATATTTGTTGTACATAACTGGCTAGATATTTGAAAACATCGCCTTGTAAACAACATTTTTTGTTTTGTTAACTCCCGTGTGGTGCATGGGAGACGTATTTCAATAGATTATAGACTAAACTTTTAGAATATTAGAGAAGAGGGAATTGTAGTGACAATTGAAGAAGCACCAAAAATAATATATGATAAAACATTAGTGAGATGTATTATTTGGGTTTCCCGCGCTTCGCGCGATTTAAAGATATGTGACCCAAATAAATTCGCCCAAGAAAGTAAAGAATACGTGGCAAATAATTAATATTAATAATTAATTAATTAATTTAATTGTCATAATTATTATTATTATTTTATTGTTATTAAATAATTATTATATTTAATCTAATAATAAATAATAAATATAATATAATAATATAATAAATAAATATAAATATAATAATAATATGATAATATAATAAATAAATATAATATAATAAATAATAAATATAATATAATAAATAAATATAAATATATATTAAATTATAAAAAATTAATAATAAAAAATTCCACCAAATCCCAAATAATACATCTCACTAATGTTTTATCATATGTTATATTTTGTGCTTCTTCAATTGTCACTACAATTCCCTCTTCTCTAATATTCCAAAAGTTTAGTCTATAATCTATTGAAATACCTCTCCCATGCTCATAAACAAATTTTTGACCTTTTTCTAATTTTTTTTAAAAAATTTGCACTAAAAAAATCATATGACAAATTTTTTAACTAAAATATCGGGTGAAAAAAATCATATAATAACTAAGTTTTTCTTTCTAAAAAAAAATTAAATTTCTTAAGACATTCAAATAATTACCTTTGGTTAAGTGAGTGAGTGAGTGAGCTCATCTAAAGAACCATAAACATTAAAGAATCAATTATATATAAAGAGACACAATAAAACATTTGCAGATATATATTAGGCAAAAAAGATCATTATAATGGCGACACTAAAGATATAAATCTCTGACCCAAATTCAGACAAAAAAAATATGTGAGCCAAATAAATCAGCCCAAGAAAGTAAAGAATACATAGCCCAAATAAATTCGCACAAGAAAGCAATCACATACAATAGTAATAGAGAATGTCAATCACTGCACTAAAAATTTGCTCATGAACAAATTTTTTAACTTTTTTTTAAACAAATTTGCACTAAAAAAATATATGACAAATTTTTTTAACTAAAATATCGGGTGAAAAAAATCATATAATAATTATTTTTTTTAAACAAAAAAAAGCAATTTTTTTTAAAAAATATATTATATTCCACCAAATCACTATTCATGAAGGAAAGATAGGCAAATAAAAAGACACAATAAAACATTTGCAGATATATATTAGATCAAAAAGATCATCATAATGGTGACACTAAAGATATAAATCTATAAGGCAAATTTACACAAAAAAATATGTGACCTTTTGCCAAAGAAAGCTATTGGCTTTCTCCTTTAAACATTCTGGATTTCCTATTCATTTGAGTTGTGTCTTGCTAAAGTTCCAAGGTTTATTAGGTAAAAAAAAGACAAAATAAAACATTTGCAGATATATATTAGGCCAAAAAGATCATCATAATAGCAACACTAAAGATATAAATCTTTAAGGCAAATTCAAACAAAAAAAATGTGACCCAAATAAATTAGCCCAAGAAAGTAAAGAATACATTGCCAAAATAAATTCGCACAAGAAAGCAATCACATACAATAGTAATAGAGAATGTCAATCACTGCACTAAAAATTTGCTCATGAACAAATTTTTTAACTTTTTTTAAACTTTTTTTTCCAAATTTGCACTAAAAAAATATATGCCAAATTTTTTTAACTAAAATATCGGGTGAAAAAAATCATATAATAACTGAATTTTTTTTAAAAAAAAAAATTTTAAAAAAAGTTTTTTTTAAAAAAAAAAAAAAAAAGTTTTTTAAAAAAAAAATATATAATATTCCACCAACACTGTTCATGAACAGTGCTTATGAACAGTGTTTGGTGGAAGAGTTTTTTAGGATATGTTGATGATGATGATTTGATCAGAGAGTTTAGTTACTGCTACTCTGATTTGGTGATATATCAGGGCAAGATTTCAGTTGGTCAAGTTTTGGATTAGTTTAAAAACGGGAGATTAAAAATTATCTTTGAAAGATATCTCCGAGATCCATGGATATTGAGGTGCATGATTGATATTAGGAAATAAGAATGCTAAGAAGAGTTAAGATCTGATTTTCAAATTATTGATTGTTAAATCCTAGAGTTTCTGTAGTTTTGAAGTTGATTTTAGAGTAATATTGAGTGTTGAAAATGAGGGAAATTAAGATTGTTTTGTGGAATTGTTAATTGATAGTCTCTGTAGTTCAAGGAAAATGTGGCATTGCTGGAATTTAATTTCAAGCAGCGAATTGGAGATTGGTTGAGACAAGTGTTTGGGGTTCTAATGTGTTAAATCAAATCGTGATTTTTTTTAGTTTCCATTCTTTAATATTGTGTGCCTCTTTTTCTTCCCTTTTTATTATAGTATCCTTATTTTCTTTTTCCACTCTCATTGATTAAAAGAAATATGATGTGTGATTTATCTAAAATTTAATGCTATTAGTGGTAATTTTTGGACGTTATCAGCGGCATAACTTCTCGATCTCCATATTTTCATATTTTCCCACTTTTGGGTTACCATTCTTCTGTAGTCTCTTCTATACCTGACCTTTTTATATTGTTTTGCTCAGAGTTATGATTTTCCCTGGAGTATTACAGAGTATATTCCATTTTTTGTTGGTTTAGAGCATCACGAATACCATCAATTTGTTGGACGAAACTGTCAAAGCATTTTCGGTTAGTTTCCATCTACTGTGGTAACATCTATGGGACTAACGTGAAATTTCTATTGATGATTTCTATTGCAGTGACAAAGCATTGCTGAGCTTTCTAAGCAATTTTAGTTTTGTAGTGATTTGATGATTTCTATTGCAGTGATGTCATGATTTTTTTGAGAATTTCTAGGAAGGATGGAGTTTATTTGGAGCTGAATGTAATGTGAATTTGCTTATGCGGATGGTTATGATTGTGAGACAAAGATAGAACAGCCAATTATCAAAAGAAGCCAAAGAGCTCAGGATTCTTGCAGACTCATGAAATTCTTAAACCCTTCAGGAACCTCCCCAGATAATCTATTCTCCTGCAAAGCAATGACTTCCAGATTTGGCAATCCAGAAAGCTCCAATGGTAACTCTCCACTAATATATTGGTTGCTCAATTTAAGTGTAGTTAGCTGAGTACCTTTTGTGTGAACTCTTCTTTACAAAGTTCTTTCAAGAGACATCTTTTTGCAGATTTTGAGGATCTCAAACTCATATACACCCTCTTCACCATTTCCCTCTGCATCTTCTTGGTCATCTCCATTTTCTTGGTGACGGCGTAGGCAACGATAGGCGGTAGACAATGCAAATAACGGGTAGACAGTAAGCAAGAGAACTGGTCGCAATGTCCCCTTCCATATACCTCATAGAAGCCCCTTTTGTTTCCCTTTGCTTATTTCTCTGCGCTTTTTTTACCATATTTCTCTGCATTGAACCTTCTGATTTTGTAATGTGGTTTTTTCTCTAAATGTTTATTTGGTCTCAAAAGGAATTCTTATTCAATTATGTTTTCTTAAAAAATTGTTGCAGACTTTAGAATAAGTAAGGATTTCGCTTCAATATGGACAGCTTTGAGGAAAAATTAAATGCTCTATGAAGTCAAGGTAAACCAAAGTAAGTGCTTTAAATTTTTGCAGACTTGAGAATGTGAAGAGGTTGAGAAGCTTTTTGTCATGGTAAACTGAAGTTGATGATAGTGAATATATGCATTACTAATACATTTCTAATTTCCATTTAGATGGCTTTACTCTCTTCAGCTACTCATGTGAAAATGGGATCAGGGGACTCTGTTATCACCAAACAATCACACATGTACGCCATCAAGTCTTTGCAGAAGTACTAGAAATTGGAATTTGTTATATATTTGCAATGTGTTTGGTGTCAATTACATGCAACATGGTGTAGCAATGGTTTTAATGAATGTGGTTGATTCTCGATTAAGTTGAAAAAATTATATAGAATATAGATTTTTTAAAAAAAATCATTGACATTAATCATAAATACGACATGGTGAAGGAAAATAAATTGGAGATATTTAAACTATTTAAATATATTAACTTTACTATTCAATATAAACGCATAAATGGGACAAAAAACAATATACATCTGAACAAGGTTTTTACCAATTTATTTGTTTCAGATAATGAAAAATTGCGAATTAATTTGGGAAAATTAGAGTAAAGATCTTACTTACAGATATTTATATAGCATGAGGATCTAGAAATTGAAATTATTTGGAAAGATTAACCACAAAAATTATTAGTCCAAGTGAACTTTTGGATGAGGAGGTGCCTCAAGGAAATTTGATTCTTTTTTGGGGTGGGGATTTGAATGGCGGTGGTTGGGGAAGAAGTTTGACTTTTCTTTTTTTATTACAAGACTTTTCTTTTGTTTTCATGCATGGACAAGTTTAATTATTTGCATTTAGAAATATTACATGTAATGACCCGGGGTGTGTGGTTGAGTGACAAGAACTCATTCACCCTTAACCAATTGTCTGAGGTTTGATTCTTGGAGTCGGGTATGGAGAAACGTAGTCTCTCACTTGTCGAGTGGGGATACTTGATCTTCGATAAAAAAAATATTACATATAATTTAAATTGAAATTATTTAGAAAGATCAATTGCCAAAAATATTTAGTCCAAGAGAATTTTCAGATGGGGAGATGTCTAAGGGAAATTTGGTGGGGAAAGTTTGAAACGTTGTTCCATTTTTCTTTTTTTATACATGGTCAAGTTTGATTCTCCATCAATTTTAAAATGTTACATTTAATATAAATTTATATTTTTTAAAAACAATTCATTTGTAATCATAAATATTGCATGAAAGTGATATTTACATAACAATGGTTTGATACCATGTTTAATATCATTTTTAGGTGGTTTAAGAAGATATATTTAGGTATGTAAAAGGTCAGTTCAAAAAAGGTATGTAAAAGGGGTATGGACTATGGAGTATTTGTTTTCATAGTATTCCCTCCAGTTGTTATTATAAGTCATCAACTAAAGTTTCTCATATACTAATAAAATTAGTTAAATGCAATTAATTTGTCATAAAATTCAAGTAATTTCTAATACTACCCAAAATAACTATATTTATTCCCAAAACTATTAACTATTACTCTCTCCTACCATCCTATTAAATATGAGTATATCTGAAAACAAATAACTAATACACATTAAAAACCATGGAATGACTTAGAAAAAAGACCAATAAAATTTGGTAGTGGTGACTTAACAAAGACCCGAGATAGTAGTTTAAATATTACACATGACATAATTCTATTTTGTTTTCTGACACATATTGAATTGTTGTAAAAAGTGGTTTAAAATATGAATTGAGTAGCATTTTCTCTCACAAAAAATTTAGATAGTTCACAAACTTTTTCCTTAATTATGTAGATACTCTACAAACTTTTTCCTTACCCCATTTAACAATTTCTAAATCTATTCGTCTCCTAATATGACTTTTATTCACTTGGAATATCCGAATACCTTCATCTTCAGACGGTATGTCATTTTTGATGAAAAATAAAAATATCCACGCGTGCTTCGCAACGGTAGGCCACTTGAAAATAACAACAAAGCTATCGAATTGGTTTGTTAGTTGAATACTTCACACACAAATATCATTTTTATAAAAGGAAAAAACTTACCTCAAGTACTTGACCTCAATTACATCCATTACCCAATAAGAATTTGACACATGTCCAACTAACCTCATACACAACTAACACATGGAGGAGAGAGAAAAGGAGGAGAAAGTGGTGTGGGTTAGTTGGACATGTGTCAAATTCTTATTGGCTTACTGGATGTAATTGAGGTCAAGTACTTGAGGTAAGTTTTTTCCTTTATAAAATTACCAATTGAGATTTAGGAGAATTGTGGTCACATTGTTAAAAAAATTCTAAATAATTGTATAAAAAAATTTCAAAATAATAGCGAAATGATGAATATGGAAGAATTAGTATTGCCAGTTAAAGTATCATTGTAATTAGTTCACAAAACAAACACAACTCATTGATAGAAACTTAGGTTTTGACATTAAAAAGGGTTAAACCAACTTTTAGTCCCTGAACTTTCACTTCATTTTGGTTTTGGTCCCTGAACTTTCAAATGCATGGTATTGGTTCCTGAACTTTGCTTAGTTTAGAAGGATTAGTTCCTGAAGCTTTAAACTTTGTTGAATTGTCCTATGTGGCATTGACTGTGTTAAATTGGATGACTTGGCAGACCTATTAGGATGCTGATGTGGCAAATGTATTTTATAATAATTATTATTTTAATTGTATATCATATTATAAAATAATTAATATTTTATTTTTACACCACCACCTTCCTTCCTCTTCTTCAACGCCATTACTACTGTTACTTCTATTACTCTTTCTTTCTTCAAATTAGAACCATCACTCTCCAACTCATTTAACTTCACAAACAGAAACTTATTAGATATTAATATTTTTTCTGATGCAACACTCCTACAATGTAATTTTCAGTGGTGAATCAGCTTCTTGCAAGCCATCAAGAACAACAGAGCCAACAAACAATTCCACAGGGCCAGCTCCAAACGCCGCCGCCACGACCGCCTAAACCACCACCAGCCCAACCGAACAATCCAGAATCAAAACCACCGCCAACGCCGTCGGCAACGCCACGGACGCCAACGCAGACGGAGAAACTAACCCCCACCGCCTTCTCCAACAAACTCAACAACCCAAACTCCTCCGCCTTGGAAAACAACCCACAATTTCTCAATTGCAAATAGCGTAAACCCTAATTCCTCCGCCTTCAACAACAGTCCTGCCTTCTCCACATTGCTCAGCACCTTCCTCTTCTCCACACTGTCAATTTCTCTTTTAATGAGAAATTGTATTACATTTGAGGAGAATGATTTTAATGAGTTGGAGATTGATGATACTAATTTGAGGGGAAGAAAGAGTAATAGAAGTAACAGTAGTAATGGCGTTGAAGAAGAGGAAGGAAGGTGGTGGTGTAAAAATAAAATATTAATTATTTTATAATATGATATACAATTAAAATAATTAATATTATAAAATACATTTGCCACATCAGCATCCTAATAGGTCTGCCAAGTCATCCAATTTAACACAGTCAATGCCACATAGGACAATTTAACAAAGTTTAAAGCTTCAGGGACCAATCCTTCTAAACTAAGCAAAGTTCAGGGACCAATACCATGCATTTGAAAGTTTAGGGACCAAAACCAAAATGAAGTGAAAGTTCAGGGACTAAAAGTTGGTTTAAAACCCATTAAAAAACTATTCTAAATTTGTTGTAAGTGTTTACATGTTCTTATTTTAAAACCTAGGTTGGGCACTAAACCTAGGTTATAAAATGTATCCAAACAAGCTGTAAGTTTAATTTTCAAAACAGCTCATAGTCTAATAGTGATATAATTAAAAAACCTAGAGAAAATAGATGTTAAGAATTTGTGCTTAGTTGTGCTAAAATAAATTCTCATTCCGGTTCTAAGTAAAAGAATAAGCAAACTTTTTTGTAGATGCTAAAAAAACTAAAACAAATCACTCTACAAATTTTATGTTTACTCGTATACAAACTAACTTGACTTATGAGGTATAGTATAACATGATAAAATGTTATAATTAAGTCGTTTGTCTTCTTTAATCTTCCCAAATATATTAAGAATGTGTGGATATCTCTTTCCATGCATGATACAAACTAATGTGTTTATAAGTTGAGATGTAAAACAACTAAAATCTGAATGCACGCGCAACGCGCGGGGTCCATACTAGTTTATTTCTAGAAGCTAGTGTGCAATTGAAGGACACCGAATTAGAGTAGTTGATGTAGGGCCTGGGTCCATTCCTTCAAAAGATTTATGGATCTCGAGATTAGCAAAAACTAACCGGGTATCATTCTCTTGAGGAACTTAATGCAATTAATGCCCAAATAACTAAATGCAAACTATAGTTGGATGGGAAATGCATTTGTTATTGATTTCAGTATGGAATTGGGAAGAGTACATTTTAAATTGAAAATTGCAATTAAGATTGAGATCTCACTTTGGTCTAATCTTATATAAGACCTCAGCTAAGAATTCAATTAAATGGAAATGATGCAATAATTCTTCGAAAATGGGAATTCGAATATTAATCCCTCTATCGGGTTTCATGCTATTTGGGTCAAGAATACGTTGAATTCACTGTGTACAAGGCCCAGCTTGCTCTCTTCTTGTTCATGGGTTCAGTATAGTTTTCTCCTGCTTTCATTTGTTTCTTCTCACTAACTTCAATCCCATTCATCACAATCCCATTCATCACGTGTTGCAGGAAAGAAGGAAAGTAAAATTAAAACAAACAATTACAATTCTAACATTAGTTACAAGTCACATGTGGCTACTTATTTGAATTTTCCATTCTTTTTTTAAAAAAAGTATCTAAATAATCCTATTTAATTCAAAAATATTATGTTAGCTATGAGGTCCCAAAATAATGCACAGACTTGATATTTTATCTAAATCTTATCAATGACTCCCCAAATATATGCATGCATGCATGGAGAGAGAGAGAGAGAGAGAGAGAGAGAGAGAGAGAGAGAGAGAGAGAGAGAGAGAGAGAGAGATTATTGCATGAATCTGGTGCACCACGAAATTTCTGGTCTGACCAATAACAACTAAACATGTAAGGTCTTACGTGGAATATCCAATTTGACTTGGCATCCTAAAAAATCTAACTAACACATTAAAAAAAAATTAAATGAAATGTTTTGGATTTTTTTATTTTACAAAATGGAAAAAAAATTGTCTTAAGTTAGTTAACATTTTTATAATGTCACGTCAAATTAAAAGTTATACGTAAAACCCTGCATGTTTAGTTTTTATTGGTCGGACCACAAATGATGTGATGTACTAGGTTTAGGCAAGAACACACACACGTATTATAATTAAAATGGAGAGTCATGAATGACCAAAATTGCATCTTAAATATGTTAATTTCCTAATATTAGCAATTGAAATTAATACAAATCTAGTGATTTGTCAACTGTTGACTATCTACTAATTGGTTTTTCTTAAATGTCAAAAATATGATCATATGTTGAAAAACAAATTGCTGATTTTATATTTTCATACTTAAATATGATCACATGTCAAAATATTAATGCGTATTATGAAGATTCTTCACGATCACGGACTTATGATCACATGTCAAAATAAACGTACGTAAACATTTTATAACATTAAATTTTTTAAAAAATATACAATGTTATTATGATTCGCTTGTATAAAAAAGCTTTGTTTGTATATATAAATATTTGAATAATTCTATAGTATTGGTTGTCAAATATAACAATCAATTAATGAATTAATAGATGGAAAAAGAGTTTTAAGATATAAAAGGAATTCTTATGTATTGTAATTTTTTATATTAGGGGAAACATATAGATTTTTTAAATATTGAAAGGATTTTCGTGATATAAATAAAATATAGGAGTCGTCTATTTATTTAGATCTAATTTTGAATGACAACTCATTTACTCATAGCTTGACCAGTAAACTGCGCCTGAATATTAATAACATCAATATTGGCTGCAATAATTATTACTTAGTTTTAAAGTATATATCTTCATTACTTTCCTAATTTTATATGCACGCTTTGTTCTGTTAATTCAATAAGAAGTATTATACTCTTCCAACATGTTTCGTACAAACAAAGAAAAACATTAAACAATTATCAAAAAGAAAAAGAAAAGAAAACATTAAACTTCATTAGATCTACCTTAAAATTGAATTTTTTTTCAACTGTTATCCCTATTAAATATCAACTTTGCACAACATAAAAACAAAATCAATATATAATAAGGAATGTTGAAATTATACAATGATATAAAAAAAAATTTAATGATATGACCTAACTTTTTTCTGTATGTTTATGCGTAGCTAGGGCCAGGGGAGCATTCTTTTATATACAACATCCAAATAAATAATCCGATCGGCCAAATTGAATATTATACATGTGACATGTATGTGTCTATATTTTATAATGATATGATAAATTTCCATTTTGACTTTATGAAAAAAAAAAACATTTCATTCACATGAAGCTGCTATTCTAGCTGGCCCTTCTATATAAACCGCTGCATATTCTCCAAGAGCCAATAAACCATATCTTCAGCTTTAATTTATATCATTATTCCATAATGGCAGCATTGCCACCATCAAGTCTTTCATTCAAAGTTCGTCGGAGTCAGCCGCAGTTGGTGGCTCCGGCAAAGGCAACGCCACGTGAGATGAAGCTTTTGTCGGACATCGATGACCAAGGGAGCCTAAGACATCTTGTTCCGGTGATACAATTCTATCGTTGTAATCCTTCAATGAGAGGAAGAGATGTAGTTGAGATTATAAGAAAAGCTTTGGCTGACACTCTTGTCTTTTACTATCCCTTGGCTGGTAGACTCCGCCAAGGGCATAATGGGAAACTCATGGTGGACTGTACTGGCGATGGCATCGTTTTAACTGAGGCCAATGCAGACGTCACTCTTGATGATTTTGGTGATATTTATCCTCCTATTCCTTGCATTGAGGAGCTTCTTTATAATGTACCAGGAACATCAGCTATTCTTAATGCTCCACTTCTACTTATGCAGGTTTTTTTGTTTTTATGTTTTGATATATTGCATGTCTTTTATTTCATATTTTTTAAGACAAAAGTATACTTAACCTTGTATATTTCAAATTATCAACAAATGTTACGGGACAAGGTGGTGTTAGGATGTACATTAACTGTCAAATTATCAACAAATGTTAGGATGTACATCAACATACAAATGTTACTTCTAGTATTATATTTAGAAGCGTTTTTTGGATCTTTTCAGTTAAAAAAAATTGCCAATGTGGTCTATAATTAATAATTTTTTGGGTAAATTTTAATCAAAAGTTTTTCTGAATAAGTTTGTTTGATTTTATTTTCAGTCTATTTTTTATTTTTTACAGGACTTCAAATTGATTAGTCAATTCAACGTCACAGCTCTTCTCTCTTGTATGAAGTATCATAATTAATAGAGAGCTGTCCTTATACTTTTGAAATTTATGTTGCCTTATAGAAAAGTTTGAGTTCGGCCCTAGACGGCCAATCCTTCATTGATCCGATCTCATTAATCAAAATTATTTTATTTGATTATTTATTATACTTTGAGTCGGTTGAAAGATTTAGAATATGAAACAAAATATTTGAAAATCCGTATCTCTGGCTTGATATTATATTGTGTGGTAGCACTTTTCTGCGAAGTATTATTGTATTTAACTAATGAGGAAAACGTGGGTCTTGTACTAATGCAAGTTACTTATTCTTCCATGATATTTTCCAGAGCACATGGTTTATAAATATTACAAGTCATTTGATAAATTATCAATAAAGGTTTCCTATAATATCACCTGTTTAAAATCAATAAAATATAATGTAATACAATCTGTTTTTAAAAAATATAAAATTTAACGAGTTTTTATTATAAATATATGGAAATTCATAAATTTATTTGAATTTCAGACAAAGAAAATAGCTTAGTTCAATGGGAAATGCTAATCCAATCCGATCTATACTATATATTGTCCCACTAATTTTTTTCTTTTTGAAAAATGATCATTATTAACAACTTTCCATAACTACTATCTAGGTAACACGCCTAAAATGCGGTGGTTTCATCTTGGCTTGGCGCCTCAACCACACCATGTGTGATGGTCTTGGTTTAGCTCAATTTATGAGAGCTTTAGGAGAAATTGCTAATGGTGCATCTCAGCCTTCAACTCTACCAATTTGGAGAAGGGAGCTTCTAAATGCAAGACACCCACCACATATAACGTGCTTTCATGGTGACTATGGAAAAGTCTCTAATGCCAAAAGAACTATTATTAAGCCTTCAAATTCACATAACATGGTTTCTCGTTCTTTCTTCTTTGGACCTAATGAAATTGCCTCCATTTGCACTCAAATCCCTAATCATCTTCGTAAATCTTCTAAATGTGATATTCTCACTGCATTCTTATGGTGTTGTCGTACAATAGCTCTACAACTTAATGATGATGAAAAAGTTCATATAAGATATGCTGTCAATGCTCGACCAAAATTCAACCCTCCTTTGCCAGATGGTTATTACGGAAATGTCCTTGCCGTGCCGATGGCCATGACCACCGCCGGGGAACTGCGAAAGAAGCCACTAGGATATGCTCTAGAGTTGGTGAAGAAAGCAAAAAATGATGTGAGTGAGGAGTACATGAGGTCTCTAGCTGATTTCATGGTAACTAACGGAAGACCTGATTTGAATGGTGTAGGGTTGTTACTTGTATCCGATAATAAACATGTCGGATATGATGATGTTGATTATGGTTGGGGAAAGCCTGTCTATGGTTGTCCGCCGAATGCATTCAATAAGGGAATCTTTTATTTTCGTTATAAGAATGCTCAAGGAGAGGACGGTATAGTAGTACCTTTATGTCTAGCCCAAGAAAACATGGAGAGATTTATGAAGGAGATAGATAGAACGCTCAGAACAAAACTCATCACTTCATCCTTCATCATTTCATCCTTATAAGTTTGTTTTCTATAATATATAATGTATGAAATAGTTTAAGAGTTGAGTCATGAAACAATTCAACAAAAATAGTTAGATATGTACTATACGTTCAGTGAGGCATACTGGGTATCTCTTTATTTCAAAGGTTGTAATTTAATTTCTTCAATTGTCATCACCTTTTGGGGTGGTTAGTGATTATTAAATCATTTGTATGGGTCATGCAATGCATGTATTCATTTTTCAAACACTTATTTCTAATTATACTGTGTATATGATAATTTCTCTTGTTTCACTCGTACTGCAACAAATTTAGGCTTTTTATTTAAGGGATGACTCTTTCAATAACTATAAAAAGTTGCAACCGGGAAAAATTGTAAGTGAAAATTTCAAAATGTTGATACTTGTAAAACACTTTATATAGCGCTCCGTGCTTTCAAAAACAAAAGCCATGTGTTGTTTAAGATTAAGTATGCCTCTGTATATTTATATCAATATGTAAGTTTGAGGTAGTAAAAATCAGAACCAATAGTGGGTTCATTCACACAACAAAGGAAACTTGACTTTTAATTAATTTAATTTTTTCTCTAAGAAAAATGTATTTCTTGATTCAAATCAAATTATGGTATGCAAAGTTTTCAGATAGTGTTAATAACAAATTCTTATTATTAGTATTTAAGTTACTTGAAAATAAACTATTTTATTTGATTGGATATAGATACAAGTGTATCGGCCATATAAGGTTCAATTTATTATACACCATACTATTATTTGAATCTGGAAAGTGTGAGATACATAAGATCCAAAATTGAGTTACAAGTAAAAAAAAAAACTCGTTGAGAGCTGGAAAGTCTATTGTTTTCATAAACATGAACTTTACAGCTGTTATATTTTATGTGTATCTTTTTGGACATATCCAGCTGTTGTCTCAATGTACAATAGTTGACCCACAATAAATTAAATCAGGCTTAATAAAATATTAATTAAATTAATTGCAACTCCAATATTCATTGACATCTCTAAATTTTAACGAATTTTGCTTTTAATTACATTAATTAAAAGCCTCATAGTTTTCAATAGTAACTCTTTTGCTTGTCATTGATAATTATTAGACATAATTAGAATTATTATATAATACTCATTCAGGTCTTATTTGGAGAGGTGAATTTTATCCTAATTATAAGATATATTTCCAATTTTGAACTACTATTGGAATTATTATATACTACTATTTTGAATAATTATTAGAATTATTAGACATATAAGATTTATTTGGAGAGGTGAATTTTATCCTACATATTTTATTAGATATATTTTATCCTACATATTTTTAGAATTAGACATATAAGATTTATTTGGAGAGGTGAATTATTAGAATTATTATATATCCTAATTATTAGACATATTTTATCCTTCATATTTTGAACTACTATTAGAATTGTTATATACTACTATTTTGAATAATTATTAGAATTATTAGACATATAAGATTTATTTGGAGAGGTGAATTTTATCCTAATTATAAGATATATTTCCAATTTTAGTCAACTTTTCCCAGATAATTAACCTTGTTGATGCTATCAATAACAAACAAGCAAGTAATGGAGTGTAGGAATAAAGGTATATGGTTAGAGTGTTTTATAATACCATGTGATTTTAATTAACCTTAATTTTGTTATTTGATAAATTAAGGTTTCAGTTTCTAAACAATGTTTTTGCCAAAATATTTTAAAATCAATTCAATTTATAAATTATAATATGTTTATTTCCAAAATTCTCAACACATATAAAGCTCTCCAAATCTATAGGTAACAAGTCTGAAACGTGGTGGCTTTGTTTCCACCCTACGACTGAATCACACCATGAATGATGCTACTGGTATGGTTCAATTTATGAATGCAAAGGGAGCTTCTAAATGCAAGAGACCCTCCACGTGTAACATTCATGCATGGTGATTACATAGAAGTCAATGGCACCATAGGAAACTTGATTCAACGTTCTTTTTGTCTTGGTCCTAAATATTTGCTTCAATCCGCACTCATACTCCTCATCATATTCGTAAATCTTCTACTTTTATGATCATCACTGCATTCTTATGGAAATGTCGAACAGTAGCTCTAAACTTTTATGATGATGATAATGTTCGTATAGTATTTGCAGTGGATGCTCGTGACAAATTCAACCCTCCTTTGCCGGAAAGGTTATTATGGCAATGTTGTGGTGGCCTTTCCGATTGCCGTGACCCCAGCTGGGAAACTACGTAGTAATCCATTGAAATACGCTTTAGAGTTGGTGAAGAAAGTGAAAGATGAAGTGAATGAAGAGTACATAAATTCTTTGGCGGATTTCATGGTAAGTCTCGACCACCCGTGAATATTGAAAGGATTTGCAATGTATCAGATGTGAGACAAGCCAGATTTGGTGATGCTGATTTTGGGTGGCGAAAGGCCGTGTATGGAGGTACCTTTTAAGAATGTTGAAGGACAAGAAGGTTTAGTAATAGCTTTATGTTTACCTAGTGAAGCTATGGGGGAAATTTGTGGAAGAGACAAATAGAATGCTGAGAACAAGATTGGTCACTTATTCCTTATAAGTTTATTTCTTTTATATATATTTATATATTTTTTTCCTAGCTTAATTGTGATTTTGGATTTGTTCCAATGTTTTAATCTTTTGTAAGGGACACGCAATATATGTCTTGGAATTGTCTAATGCTGCATTGAAACAAAAATAATAGCTCAAACCAGTACTGTTCATTTCTGATTATTTCTCTTGATTTACTCATATCACAACAAATTTAATCGGTTTCTCAAGGGATCACTCTAACTAGAAGAACCAAAATTTGGAATGGAAAAACATTATTTTTCAAGCGAAAATTACAAAACAATTTACTAGTGAAAGGCACGGTTCTAGTGTTCTTGTGTGTTAAAAACAAGATCTTGTAATGTTTATGTTTGAGTGAGTCGTCTTCGAGTATATATCTTGAAGAGGAGTGA